>JAKOOJ010000004.1:24154375-25513750 GCA_022577455.1 Arizona elegans
CAGCAGAAGCACCTCACTGAGGACTACGAGCATAAGCTTTCCAAGCAGAGGGAAGACCTGCAGGAGTGCAAGGCCAGGTACTGGAGCCTGCAGGCTAGGTGGGCTGAGATGGTCAGCCAGTTCCAGGTCATGATGCAGTCCCACTAGAATGAGGCCCTCTGGCTCTTCACCACCAGCAGCGCTTCCCTCCAGCCTTCATCCAAAGCCCATACCAGGAGGCTGAAGTAGACCCCGAGTTGGAATTTCTGCCTGCCTTCAACCCACACAAAAAGACCCTGAAGGGGGAGACTCTCTGCAGCAACACAAGCGTTCATTGCATGTATCCAGCCCAGTGGCCATAGTTTGAGAACCCCTGATTTAGTGCAATATAAAAAATGCAAATAATTTTTCTGTGGACCACCAAAATTTTCTCAAGGACCACCAGTGGTCCACGGACCACCGGTTGGTGACCGCTGATCTAGTCCATCCCATTGCTCTCACAAGAGTATTTCTGATAAATGCCTTATCCAGTTTCTTCTTAAAAGACTCCATTGATGGGGCACCCACAACTTCTGGAGGCAATTTAGATTTAAAATGTCTTTTTAAAAAAAGCACTGTCCTGATTAGCACAAGCCTCTCCAGACAAAATCCAAAAACTCATATAAATAGCTTGCAAATTTGAAAATCAGCAGTTTAGAGAAGAGATACAGCACATAACGTTATAGAATGTTTTGTACAGATGCTGGTTAACATTTCTACAAACAGTTTCAAAGCAAATGCAAACAAACTTTATCTTTGCAAAGAACTATACTTACAAACACAATACTGTAGTTTGCGAAGTATGTACTTTACTTACGTAAATAAGTACAGTACTTAAAAAGAAGCAGAGCAGTTCCCAAAGTGCTTACAAACAGTGCGGTATTATAGAGTAACAAAAAAGAATACTTTAAAATACTTACAAAAGCAATTCCAGCATCCCAGTTCTCAAGCCCAGGCAGAAGCAGATCCTACATGCACCACTCAAACAAACAAACAAACAAACAAACAAACAAACAAAAAACTTGGGAGCTAGGCTGGCTGCAAAGACACAGGATCTTGTTTGGCTATCAAGAAACAACAAACCCCCGCCCCCCCAAAAAATATTGCCGGCTTCCAGAAATTGGGCCAAGCAAGACCCAGTTAAAAATGGCCACTGCAGCAGCAATTGAATCCAAGTCACAAGGCTACAGAGGCCTGTTTTTGAACGCAGTTTGAATTTCTAACCGTTTCTGAATACATTTCTTCTGGTGAAAATTCGCTGAAGGAACCCTCATATCTGGGGGATAACCTATAGTTGATTGAAGTAAAAAGATCCACTCTTAGCTGTTACTCTGTTTTCCCTTAGTAACAAGGGATATGGACCCTTTGAACTTGCTAGGCAGAAAAGCTGTGAAATAACACCACAACAATGGTAAAGTTGATAAAGTTAAACTTAAACAACTTAAACAAGGAGCAAGACTTTTATATTTGACAAACACTTTGGAGAAGAGTCAATTAAATTAGGAAGCGTTAATGAAACCTTATGAGCTTTTGATTTAGCTTGTTAAGGCCAAAATCAATATTCAAGAGAAGGGGGAATGTGTAGTGATGTAATTTTGTTTGTCTAATAATTATAGACTTTCTATCATATTGAGTAAAGTCATTAATAAAATGCATGGCTAAACTGTAAGGACATGAGGAATCCATTTCCAATTTCTTGTTTTAATCTGCATTGTAATGGCAGACTTCTTACTCAACTGATCTGTAGATTGTCAAGATGACAACTGTGTGATCAAACCCTGCCCCTTT
Organism: Arizona elegans; assembly: GCA_022577455.1. Classification (NCBI taxonomy): domain Eukaryota; kingdom Metazoa; phylum Chordata; class Lepidosauria; order Squamata; family Colubridae; genus Arizona; species Arizona elegans. The sequence goes on from JAKOOJ010000004.1 coordinate 24,156,182, forward strand.
GATCATGTGGTCATGACTGCCATCCTGATTTTTTTTTCCTGCTGATGGATTTACTCTGACTTCAAATTGGAGATTTTACCAAGAGTTTTCCTTTCCTGTCCTATGCATATGCTTTCAAAGAAGCATTTGTCTGTTCACAAAACAGAAACCAAATCTTTGGTCAAAGAAGGATATATTTTTTTATTTCAATCATCTATTTGATTTCATAATGTTGATGCTTTTTATATTTGGTAACTTCAGCTAGTTCATATGCTTTTTTTAAAAAAAAAATCAAAATCTTGTATGTTCCATTTAAATGACCCTTATTTTAAATTGAGGTTACATTAGCAAAAAGTGTTAAAGGAAAGGCTATTTAAAAAGAGAGAGTAGTATAACCCATTTAAACAACTATTCTGGAGATGTTGTGAAAAACTAGACTCTGAAGATATATTCTGATTGATTATCTCTGTTCCTTAGACTGTTCCTGCCTTTTGCTCTCAAGCTAGGATTAACCTTACAAAAAGAATAATTCTTACATTTAAAGCTGCAGCCTGTATTTAGTTCTATAAAAAGGATGTGTCTAACCGTCTTAGTTCAGGGGCCATAACAGATAAAGGTCCCAGTTAACTCTGCTATTATTAGTAGTAACATTTATTAAATCTGTTTTCCACCAATCTCATCAAAGGGGAACTCTGGGCAGCTTACAACATTAAAAATGAAAAAAAAATCTAATAACAATAAAAGTACAAATTGTGACTAAAAGATGAGGAGGGAGGGAGCAGAACATGCAGAGGCAGAAGTGGGATCTGCCATTGGTCCATCAGCCATTTCCAATGTGAAGACTCCTATTCCCATCATGGCTAATTTCTTAGATTCCTCTCCTCCCAGACATACCTTTTAAAAGTGTCCCGCTACCTAAATTATACAGGATAGCATCCATATGTAACACTACCACAGAGTAAAAAGATTTCCCAGCCAATTGCTAGTGAACAGATAGGGATGAAACGCATAAAATATTTTATTTATCCTCTATTTTAATATATTAAGGGCTCAGATGGAATAGTGGACATTATTTTTTCTCAGATTTGTTGACCCTGTGGGATAGCTAATGGTCTAGCATGCTGGCTGGGGAATTCTAGGAATTGTAGTTCCTCACACATTTGAAAGTTGCCAAGGTTTAGAAACACTGAGCTGGTGGCTTTTCACTGGATGTATTCAAGTTAAAGTTGGATAGCCATTTGTTGAGAATGATTTACTTTGGATTTGAGGCCCAATCAGGAAATTGTAACATTACAAAAGTGGCCTGTTCAAATCTGTGATTGAGAATTCAGGGAAATGTAGGGTTTCCTACACAGGAAATAAAGTCAGGGTAGGAATTTTCCTCCTTATTTTTAAATAAGCAGTTGTGAAGAGATGCATTACCATCAATTATTAACTGATTGGACACCCAGTGCTTTATATCAAGAGTGTGAATTACAAGAGGACTGTAATTTCCTTCTGCATTGGATCCTTCTGCCCTGTAATGCAATTCTGTGTGTGGAGGGATTCCACTTCCAATTTCCAGTCAAATTTTCCTGGTTGCTGCTTATACAGCTGGTTTCATTGCACATGCTCTAAATCTGCTGGCAGAAACTCACTCCAGGAATGGAAATGTTTAATGTTCAGGTTATGTGAACATGCACAAAGCCAAACAATCTATTGCAGTTTGTTGCAGACTGAAGAAAATAGAGAGGACAGAAAATTGCAACCAAGAAGAATTGCCACTTAAGGGGAGAGTGTCAGTGTGCAAAATGACACAAAAGGAAGAACATTTACTGGACACACAGACACCAAACTTAGTGAGGCGGCTCTTTTTTCCCACCTCATGATGATTGATGGTGTTAACCACACGAGCAGGGAAGCAGCGTTTTCTCTCCTTAACAACATAGAGAAACAAGCATTCTCACTTGGTAAGCACTCCTCCTCAGTCCATTTATACTCAAGATGCCAGTTACACACTGTAAGAAAGCAAGATCAATCTTCAAAGACAGCCTAATCACAGCAACTTCCTGGCTTCCATTTTCTATGTATAGGGGCCATAGTAGTTTCAACCAAGGACCTGAAAAACACTTGGTCTTTAACTGGCATACAAAGGTCTGCACTCCGAAAACTAAGTTGGGCTATGTATGACCACAAATATGTTTCAAAGTGTGGGGGGGGGGATCTGAAATAAGTATCATCATTTCCCTTTGAATTACATTAAGTTACAGCTGCGTGGCTTTGAGGCTGCACACAAATTTCTGGGAACCACCTGCAGTCCTAGATCCAAGGATATCCTTGGATGGCTCTGAAAATCAGGAAGGTGGTGACTTTCCTTGTATGATCAAAGCCCTCCCCCTTTTAAAGTATGTTACATAAGCGGTGCATGAAAAAGTATGGGCCTTTGATTCTGCATACATGATCTTGGTTTTTTTTCTTATTCCCCCTGTGGATGCCTCTGTCTAGATCCTCAGGTTATACTCCTCCATCCATGAAATGAATAACAGAACCTAAGATTCTGACTCTTTACTAATTCTATGCTCAACATTCAGGGAAATAGAACTCATTTGGAACAGGAGAAATTACTATATGTTACTAACAAGTTGGCACTTAATATATATGGGTAGTTATCAACTTACCTTAATGGAGCCTGCCAATTATGGTTCAAAATCTTGACAATCCTAAAGTGGGTTATCATGTGACCACATTGACATTGTTTTGAGGTGGTCATTAAAGGAACCATTGTTCGCAATGAAGCACATTTTTACCTAAAACCAGAAGTAAACGCTGGATTTTGATTTTAAAAGTATCATCAATTCTAATCATGTGACTGCAGGATGCTACAATCGGCTATAGATGTGGACTGTTTGTCAAGTGCCCAAAATGCATAAACTTGTGGGAAGGGGAATGGCCATTAGAACTTTGGAACCAGGTCATAAGTACCTTTTGGGTGGTCTTTCATAATTTCAAAGGGCCACTAAGTAACCTGTTATAAGTTGAGACCTAATTGTGCAAGCTTTTACTGCTGGGCTATTAGTTGTGATCTATTCAGAGAAAATCAGAAAATGGGATCAACCCCATTATTCTATTATTTTTTTCTGATGATGCTCAAAAAACAGGTATCTGTGCATAATTAGCCCTGAACTAATTTTTTTTTTAATGAGATTGTGAGGGCTACCATGGTGAGCTCTGCACTTCAACATTTGCCTTCGTAGATTTTTGTGCCCATGGAATCTCTTAAGTCAGCTGCAAAAGCTGGACAACATATGCAATTCAATCTCTGGCAAGCTGACTTCTTAATTTTAATGCAATAAAACCCTTTGACATCTTCAGGCAGAGTCTTAATTTCTGTAATAGGCACAGAACTTTCTCTTGATCTCCCAGTGAGATTGACTTAGGGTCAAACAATACTAATCTTGCACCATGCCATAAAGCCTTTGCAATCCTTACTGCATTCATCTTCTTATCCCCAACATGAGAGAGATTGATAATTATCCCAGCAGGTGTTATTCAAACATATCAAGCCAATTACTTCCCACTTAAAGAATTTCACTTGCCTGATGATAAATCTGCTAATGTTGCATTAATAGTCCAAACAAGACTTCAAAAAGTAGAGAAGATAGTTTCTTCTCTTCAAAATGCTGGCAAAAAGATCAAATTACTGTACATGACTTAGCTTTGGCAGATTCCAAACCATTAAACAATTTTCTTCAATAACACCCCCCCCCCAATCATTAGACACTTTCTTTTTTTTGTGCAATGATAGAATTGCATCTAAATAAACAATAAAGGAGCAAATTAGTGCTTCTAAAGGGTATTTTTTTCTAAGGCCATTAACAACTGCATATTAAAAGACAATGAAGATAAACAATCCCTTTGTTGATGGTTTTATGAATCATTAACAAGCTATGGTTTCAGGTAATACAATGCATGTGATCGGAATCGCAAGGAAAGCTACCAGGATAGACAATCTCTGACCTTTCAGATGTTTTTGGACTCCAATTGACATCAAATCAGTCAACATCAATGTCAGAGACTGGAATTACACATAGCAACATCTGGAAGACTAAAGATTCCTCTTTCCAGACTAGAAAACAAATGTAGAGGAAGTATCCATGGAATTATTTGAATAGGAACAGTATTAACTGAACAGTAACATCCTCTAAAAGGAATGTAAGCTATTAGAAATATATTTTATTTATTTTAAGAAATATGTAAAATTACATCATTTTGAATTCCCCAATTTTCAAGATTCTATTTGCCTGATTTCCCCAACGTTTCCAGCTTTGTGGACCAGTGTGTATGTGTGGGGGAGAGGGGATGTTCCACATAAGCAGCTGGCAAGCATGCGCATGCACACGGAGCTCCATTTCCACAAGCGGTGTGCACAAGTGCCTGCTGCTCATGCAAATGGAGTGCACATACATACACTCACCCACTGCTTGTGGAAGTGAGAATGCGTATATGCGCTCACTGGCAGTTTCTGCAGTCCAGCTGTAATCCCTTCCCGCCCCGGCCCACTAGTGGCCGTGGCCCACAAATTGGGGACCCCTGCTATATGCTACCTTCTCATCTCTATCATATCTCATAGTCCTAATACAAACTTTGCTTTGCTATTTGAAATGATCAGCTACTTTTCATTCAGGATGGTGAAACTGATTTGTGTAAATATCATCCCAAGATTTATGTTGGTTTTCCCAAACACTCCCATTTAATGGACTATTGACTCTGAAGGACAAAAGATCAACAGCAAAAAAACTGATGATGCTATAGGGTATGTTGAAAAGAAAGTATGACAAGTTTTATGTAAATATCTTGCCCTCGGATTCCGAGGATTCTTAGAAGTGTCTGCATGGTCAGTTTCAGTTGATAAATAATATGCAAGAGGATTTTCATGTAGCTAAGAATTCTACCCAGAATTCCTATTCCAGCTGCATATGCAAACATGTCTTGCCTGAGCCTATTCAAACTGGGGCTGATAACATAGCTACAACTTATGTCACTTGCGTACTTATTGTTCTAAAGGACAAAACTAAACTATGTCTACTTCATGGTACAGAACATCTATCTAGCACTTCTATGGTTACATGATATTTGTTTGTTATTCTAGCTGTTATTGCAAGGTGCTCCAAACATCACAAGCAGATTCACATTTGTATGAAATTAATGCTTTTTAAATGCTGGTCTGTGCATAAGTGTCCATAATATGAATAGAATGGAATAGAATAGAATAGAATAGAATAGAATAGAATAGAATAGAATAGAATAGAATAGAACAGAACAGAATTTTATTGGCCAAGTGCGATTGTACACACAAGGAATTTGTCTTTGACGCATATGTTCTCAGTGTACATAAAAAGAAAAAAAATACATTCATCAAGACTCATAAGATACATTTAGTGATAGTCATAGGTTACTAAATAAGCAATCAAATCATACTAGGAAACAAAACAATATAAATTGTAGATACAAGCAACAAGATGGGAGCAGATAGGTAATAGGAAGGATGAGACGAATAATAGTAACAGTCTTAATGCATAGTTTGACAATGTTGTGGGAATTAGTTGTTTAGCAGAGTGATGGCATTCGGGGAAAAACTGTTCTTGTGTCTAGTTGTTCTATAGAGTCCTTTTGAGGGTAGAAGTTGAAACAAATTATGTCCAGGATATGAGGGGTCTGTAGACACTTTCACAGCCCTCTTTTTGACTCGTATACTGCATTCTTACATCCAAAACCATGAAAAAAAAAATCTTCTTCTGCCCCAGAAGAGGTAGAAAAATTCATAACAGCACAATAAAGGTTGACAAGAGTTCTGTTTCTGAATCCCAGAATATTACAGTTTGAAAGAGTAAAAGGGGAAAAGAATTTATTAGAGTACAATATTAAGAACCTTACTTAGATTAAAATCTGATTTGCTGCTTATCTTCAGAGTAAACTTGTACTTTAGCAGATATATCTTATGCATGATTATGATCTTGCATATAGAATTACAATTTTAAAGGTGAACAGTCTTCTTAATGATCAAGGACAACATTTTTAAAGGTGCATTAAGTAAATGAAGTGCTATAGCAATGGCATCATCTATAAGCCATATTTCAGGAAATACATTCAACATTGTATAACAAAGATATGTGGTGGCACTGACCTCTTGAGCATCTGAAGGTTTATTACTTTCAGGAAATAATAAATGTGCAATATGGATGTAGACCTTTTCCTTAACAATTACTGTAGGGTAGTCTATAGAATCTACTACTTTCTACTTGCAATGCACAACGAATCACCACATGGTTATATATTTCTAATGGATTCACAAAATTGGTACTTTCCAATTGGTTTTCCATAAGCTCCCGAAGACATGGCTTTGTGCTTGAGTGGGTTGTGGCAGGGCCCATAGCTTGGTTATGCTGAGTGCTGGACTCTGGCATTGTAATTTAATTTTCTTGCTGCTATTGGCTTTATATTTTTTTGTTTGTCTTTATTATTTTTAATATTGTGAGCTACCAATAGTTACTTATGTGACATAGGCAGTCATATAAATCCATTAAATAAATAAATGAAATAAATAGACTGTAATTAGCAATGTGCTCCAGAGCCTTGGAACTCCAGATGTTGTGCTATAACAAACTTGCTTCCTAATCATATTTTTTACAAGATGCTATGAAAAATATTCTCAGCTCTTGGGATGGCAAGATAAAAGGGATAACATTAATGGAATCATTCCCAAAAGAACTTAGATGTTATATAATTGCAAAAAAAGCTGGATATCCACAAAAGAACTAAGACTTGGTATGCAGGAGTATAAAATGATGCTCTTATTTCATTATGGACCATATCCGGTCACACTTTTCAACACTGGTGAAACCGCCTCAAGATTGGAAAGGTCCTCACTTAAAGCTTCAAGTAGTATCGTAAGCATGAAGCTATTATAGGAAGAAATATCCTTCTGGGTTCAGCTCCAAGTGGGAAAAAAGACACTGGAAACATGGATGCTGCTTGGAAAGATGGTTTAATGGTGGACAGGATCACATGGTTTGAGTTCCTGAACAGAAAAGGGGCCAAGATACAGCGAGTCCCCAGGTTTTATGCTTTCTCTGGCTTTGAACTTCCTGGGGCCCAGAAAAAGTATCTGGATTGGTTGTCAGACTCCCAGATGGTGGGGGTCTTAGCTAGCCTTGCTGGCTGATGTAATCTTCCCAGGTGCCATGTGGTGAGTTTCTGTACTAGGTGGGTCCCATTGTGTTAGTTTCTGTTGCTATTGTGTTGCAGATTATGGTTCATTAAGAAAGGTGTGTATGGGGGAGGCAGGAAGCTGCTTAGTCTTTAAAACATGTTTCTCCATTTGTCATCCAGGGAAATATAATATTCTGCCTTTTTAATATTTCCTAAAATATTTCATTCTTCCAGGAAAGGGGTAGGTGCTAACTTCCTACACTATTAAGGCTTCAACTGAAGACCTACAGTTTCCAGCATTTTGAATTTTGGGATAGCACTCATCATTAAAAATGCATGAAAAATGGCAGTTCAGATAATCATCTTCATATATTTAGTGTAGCTTAGTGATCCTAATTTTTTTAAAAATTTCCAACAACAGTGTCTCATGCAATAACATACTATAATTTGTAATTGCCCATTATTATTAATATATGCTTGTTCATTATTATCAATTATACTTATTTCCTAAAATATTGCTGATAAGGAATGTTTCCCCTCTTTATTTTTAAAATAAATATTTATGGTGTTATGACATTCGTCCATTTAAGCAACATTTCCCTTTTATAAAAAATAGCTTAAATTAGCATAATTGAGAACTAAAGCAAAATAAATATGTTAATAAGATGTCTCTTACCTCAAAGTTATAAGTGAATGAATATTGAGCTGTGATAAATTAATTTGCTGGACAAATTACTATCCATATCAAAATTATTTTTTAAAAAAGATTGGTGGGCTGCAAATGAATGACACATGGCCACGAATGACACACCCAGAAAAAATGTGAGTGAATCCAGTAATCTGTATCTAAAATAAGGAGTTTTGTATTAAATACCTGCATGAGAAGAAGAACCTACTGAAATTCATCAGAAGTTATTATGCAGCTTTTTAAAATGCAAACAGCATTTTTAAAAAAATCTTTATGGGTTTTTTGTGTGTGAAATATTATATTAAAATGATGGAGCCTGAGCTTTAATGCCTGGTACTCATTGCTTATCTTCAAGCCAAGTCTGAGTCGATGTGCATTATGTCACAGAACTCTATTGGACCCCAAAACACTTCACAAGTGGATAAAGGGATCTCTTTCCTCTTCTGCTTTCCCTTTAACTAAACTGCGTCTTTGGTAGCCAGGGCATCTGAAATAATTACTTACCACCAGATGCCTAAATCAGTAATTATCATTGAGTCCTGCATGTAAAGCATACATCTTTGAAAGGGGGCGTGCACAGCTAAAGCAACGAGTTGGAGAAACAATTCAGACTTTCATCGGCAACGTGCGGCGTTTGCAGTACTTGAATCCGTGCGCGGGAAGATGACTCGTCCAGCTATGATTTATTGCCTCATCGTTGCTCCCTCCTCCTACTGTATTTTCCATTCTTGAGTGTTAAAAGGCTGAGAATTCCTCACGAGGGCCAAGTGGGAGTGACGTTGCTGAGAAAAGAGTCGGCATGAATTGAGCCCCATTCTTGTTCTCCCCCCCCCCCACCTCATGCTTTAGATGGCGATACGACCTAAGAAGCACGAACCACGTAAACTACACTTTTGTCGGAATGGGTTTCCGTGGACGCTGCAGTTCCTCTAAATACTTTTCTCCTCCCGATTCGGCATAAATCCGCTTTAAGTATGATTCCCCCCCCTTCCCCGTGTCCTCCCTTCTTCGCGCTTTCCAGCACAGCTGCACGCGGTTCCTTTCTCAGCGCCGGGGGGGGGGGGAGGCTTTTCTCAGCCGCGTGTGTTTGTTTTGGGGAGGCCGAGCGGTGCCTTCGGGCGATACCCCCCTTCCCTTGCCCGCCGCGGATTAAGGCACAGCAGGAGCTCCAGCCTTTTTCTCTTTGGGTAGGGAGAGACTGTGGGAGGGGGAGACGCATTTGATCAATCTCTGCCGGAGGACAAAAGAGAAGGGAGAAAATACCGAGTTTGCACGGAGGCGCTGCTCATCTCCTGGCAAGGAGGAGGAGGTGGTGGTAAACCCAGAGACACATCTGCCCCTCCCCTCCCCCCCTTTCTTTCTTTCTCCCTCTTCTTTCGGGAAAACGCCTCGGTTGGGATAACCGGCTTCCGGCAGAAGAAGGTGGAAGTAGAAGGCGGCGGTGGCAGCGGGTGCTTTTATGCCTTGCCCCAAACAAGGGACTTTTCTAAACTGAGAAAAGCGGGCTGGGTGGTGGGAGTGGGCGGTGCAGCGATCGTGGCAGCTAAACTCTTTCGCCTCCCGCCGGGTTGCTTCGCCCATTGCCTAGCGAGGCGAGAAGGCATTTCAGGATGGCTCCTCCTTGTAAGTTGCCTCTCTGTGTGTGCGGGTGAAGCGCTTGCCCCCCGTTTATATCTTGCTGAATGGGGCAGTCGACAATCCGTCTTCTTCCAGGTCTTGTCGCCGCTGGATTCTACCCATTGTCTTAAAGCCACTGAGGAAACGGGACTCGCTTTCTTCCGAGAGCTCCTCGGCCATCCACGTCCCCTGGACCAGCCCAACCTATTGTCAACTGGAAGAGAACGGGAGCTTGTTTCGTCCTTAGACCTGCCCATTGGAGTTCTCCACTAGATCGCACCGCAGGAATTCGAGGCTCGTAGAATTTGGAAGCCTCCTCCTGGGTGGATTTGTTCCCTAATAAGCTTCCCTCAAGCCCTCGTTTAACTTAAGTTACATTTGACTAAGAGAGGGAAAAAAACAACCCACGATCTTCTTCAGAGCCATCCTTCGCTGTCGTTGATTTCTGCAACGTTGAGCATGCAAGGGGGTGAGGGAGGTTGGAGGTGGGCGTCTGCTTGTTGAGTCTTTTGATTTCTCTCTCCTGGACTCTCCTAAGCAGTTGGGGAGAGTTTGGCTTCAGCAACCAGGTTTTGCTTGTTGACACTCTCTCGCACGCACGCATCCACCCCACGCGTATGCAAACACACACCCTTCCCCGTTATTGCGCTACTGGACTCAGTTGGTTTTTTGGCTTCGCGAGTAGGAAAAGAGTCAGTCGAGGACGCAGAGGAGACGCAGGCGCTTGCCTCTCTTGTTCCTAGTCTGAATGAAACCGGATCGAGAGAAAAAGTGACTTTACAGACGGGATTTAAAGGAAGTGAAGTGCGGGGACCGAAGCGGAAAGGAGAGGCCGCCTTTTCGCTGTTCCCTAACGGGCGCACCCGAGAGACCAAAGGGCGCGCAAACGGCTGAAAAGGCAGTTGCCGAGAGGCGCGATGGCGAGGCTGTGGAAAGCGGAGGTAGTGGCTGCTGGAGCGCTTTTACTTTTGCAGTGCTTGGCTGACCGGGTACAATTAATCGGAGCCAGGAAACCGAAGCAGAATCTCGGTAAGGAAAGAAGCGTGCCTGGGAGATGGGTGGTGGTGAAGAGTTCTTGGGGGTGGGGGAGAGGTGAACCCTGAGCAAACGAGAGTGTCTTCATCTCCAGAGTGGATTTTTCCTGGTTTAAGCTTGTAAACATCCACAGTGGGAAATCATTTCTTATCTGAGAGCTTGGGGTTACTAACCAGATTTGTTTGATAGCTCAGGGTTTCACCTCAAAGCAGAGGTGTTAAAAAGGAAACATTTCTTTCAGCTGGAGGATTCATGTAATATATATGAAGTGTTTTGGAGCATGTGCAGAGTTCTTTTCTCTTGTTGGGCAACAACAGGAAGACTCTGTCAAATGTGACTATAAAGTTATTGAGATGGGGCTGAGCTAGGAAATTTATGGAATGACAGAACAATTAACATGCCTCCTTCTGAATCTGGCAGGATATCACAGTGTGTGATGGAATCACAGTTTGATTAGGCTCCTGGGCACTTCCTGGGGACCACTTTTCTTGTCTCTCAACTAGATTCCTGTCACACACTCTTCTCTGGATGGCGGAGTTCAAGAACATTAAGGGACAACTCAATGCTATGGATGTGATCTTACATCCTGAGGAAGATAATTTTAGATGAGAGGACTTAGATAAGATGGTGGCCATGTCTCTGAAGCCAAAAATGATTACTCATTGACAGGGTGATGTTGCCCTACCTTTGAACAGTGGGAACATTGGAGCAATTTATTATACTTTTTCTCGAAGAAGGTATTGGCACCTGTTGAATAAATTGTCTGCTTGAAAGGTTTTTAGCAAGAGTGTTCAAAATCATCTTTGTTGGGTGTCTAAAGCAACCTAGAATTGGGAAGAAGTTGGTTCAGAGCCTCAATCCACAGGGAAAGTTTCTGGATGACTAATGGCTAGTTGATGTTACCCAACTTCGTAGGCTAATCATGAGAATAAAACTCGGGTGGTTTCTTATGCAAGCTATCCTGTGGTTTATAAGCAAGAGTGGTGAATGAAGCACAATTACAATTTTGGAGGGGGGAATGTTATGTTTTCATGAATCATCATGGCCACTTTTGATTCTAAAATATATTTGTGAAACGAGTTAAATGGACTAACTTTTTAATGTGCTGAGAACAGCATTGTTTATTGAATCTTCTCCTTATCACCCAGTCATTGAAAGTACAGAAGCAGGAATTAGATATCCTGCTTGCAGTAAGAATTTGGAATAACCTTCTCCAACTCAACGTTTGACTGCCAAAGAGCGCCAGTTCCTCCCACTGAAAGATAGGAAAGATAAACACAATTGTTCAACAGCATTTGGGTATCATAAAGTTGGCTCGTTCCACTTGCAGGTCACTTTGACTGAAGAGAATCATGCAGGAGAAGAAGACTGGTTAAAAACAACCAGTTCCCACCAGAGGTATTGGACTACAATCCCCAGAATTCAAAACCAACAGGGCTTGCTGGTTAGAATTGTAGCAATTGAAGATATGATAGGCAAATAGCACACCACTATTTACACTATGAATTTTTAATTTCTTGTGATATTCCTCAATCCATGTTACAAGCACACAGCCTCACTGAACATGTGAATCTTTACCTTCCTAAGATGAAAAAAAATGTGTTTCAGAGCACCTATTTCTCATCTATGTGGTCTATGTTCAGCTCAATATCTTTACCAAAAAAATCTGCTATGCCATTGAAGATGATGAGAAGAGGGTTCATTATCAAACACACAGACAGAATCTCGTTCTCTGGCTTCCTGTTCTTCTAGGTTGCAAACAAGAGTTTTATTGACTGGTGTAAATATGCAGTGCAGTGGTGTGGTTTCACAAAGTTGTACATTCTTTTCAGATAAAGCAATATACTGTTTCCTGCCTTTTCATTTCCTTGATTGGGAGCAGAGGTTTAAGGAAATGACAAGATTTGTAGGAAGGTCTGCTGAAAGCTTCATCAAAAAATGTAATCGTTCCCAAGCATTTAACCACACAGCTGGCGGGGTGATATACACTCTACAGGAGATTATGCCCTGTGGTCTCATCTTCCTGAGTTACTGTGCAACTCTGCAAAGTCTTCCCGCATTTATTCAAAACCAAACTCTACTGAATACCGCCAGATTTACTCTTTAATAATTACACGGGATGGCATTCTTCGTCTACTGCCAACAAAGGTAACCCAAAAACTCAAGTAATGTGGTAAACACAATTTGTGAATAAAATGATTTTATTTTGGTAGGTCATATTTGTATTGCATGCACACAAAGAGAGGAAAATGGTGAGCAGTGAAAGACTGTAAAATTCAACTGCAGCTCTCATATACAACTGCTAAATATTGTGCATAACATTGGTGAATGGATAAAGAAAACACATATTTTTTAAAAAACAAATTGACCATAAGAATTAAGATGGGGGGGCAGGGGGAGGGGGTTGTTAGCTGATGGTGTTTTGATTTTTTGGGCTTTAGGAGTTGAGGGGATTTAAAAGGTAACATGGATTCTTTAAAGCCTTATAGAGATTTAAGCTTGTATTTTGCTCCTTAAACATTTCTGGAAAAATTAGCCTGTTCTTATGAAACATTTTAAAGGGTTGAAATAGATGTTCCAGATTACTCTGAAACAAAAAAGCAGTGACTGAGGTATTTGCAGGCCCACAAGGGTGCAAATTTCGTGCCTAGATAGTCTACTTCAGTCAATTCTGTTGTGGATTTCCTTAGGAATGTTCTTTGCTTTTTCAGTGAAATACAGTTATATTCCTTAGCGTTATGCTATTTGGGTCAGCTCTATGTCCATTTATTTTTTTTTATAGAAAATTATTGGGTTAGTGGAAAAAGAAGGTTGGCAAGTGATATATATTGGCCTTCCCCAGCCTTTTCACTTTTTGGAACCGTTGGACTACAGTAGCAAATCATTCTTGGACAACACAGAAAGCAATATTTTGAAAATACTGATGACATATATCACACGGGAGAATAAACAGGTGAATATCATCAAACCTGTACAGTGTGTGGCATTCTTGTATCCATTAATATTGACAGCTGCTTTCTCAAGTGGATTTTTCTTTAAAGTTATTGCTTTCTGTTCACTCTACCTATATAATTAACAAGGCTACCTGAGATATGCAGAATTTTTCTGGGATTTAAACTCTTATCTCCTAAATACAGCATCCAGTCATTCATGTGACCATTACAATATGAAATTAAGTGTAAGCATGCATGCCCTTCATTTCACTCATTCACAAAAAAATAGCATGTTAACACTTCATAGCGGTTTCAATCATTAGTTATTCAAGAACAACTAATCACTATGCATGGGGTGGGGGAGGGAAAATCCAAGAATTGTCATCAAGTCATAACGTTTCTAAGTGCTTTGAAATGTGTGTGTTCAGTCAGATTTTAAAAGAAAATAATATTCCTTGGTGTTTGCTTTCTTTCAGCTAAACTTCAAGCCATATTTGGCTGAAGATCATTTGCTAGTTAGAAACTCAGGATAGCTCTTGAGCATATGACATAATTGCATTGTTGGAAGCTGAGGAGAATTCAAACAAGTCAACACCTGGCTGATAAATTGCTGGGAAGCTGCTTTGACCTTTCCAAATGAGAGAAAGCAAAAAAGTATCTAATAAATAAATTACAGGTAGCCCTCGACTTAAAATAGTTCACTTAGTGACTGTTTGAAGTTATGACAGCACTGAAAAAAGCGACTTATGACCATTTTTCACATTGATGACCATTGCAGCATACCCATGGTCACATGATCAAAATTCAGATTTTTGGCAACTGATTCATTTTTATGACGGTTGCAGTATCATGGGGTCATTGTGATCATCCTTTGCGACCTGACAAGCAAAGTCAATGGGGAAGCCAGATTCACTTTACAGCTGTTTTACTAACTTAACAATTGCAGTGATTCACTTAACAACTGTGGCAAGAAGGGTTGTAAAATAGGGCAAAACTCACAACAGCTGTTTTGCTTAGCAACAGAAATTTTGGGCTCAGTTGTGGTTGTAAGTTGAGGACTACCCATATAATAGCTCAGCAATTAAATAATACCAAAATACTGTAGAATCAAGAGTTTTCATGTAATAGGTAGCAATTAGGTACCAAGATACTGATTTTCATAGAGGGATTCTATAGATATTTCCAATTTTAATACAGCAGATAAATAGATATTTTAATCAGTCAATTAAAATAGACTTGCTGATTGATTGTGGGGTAATTCCAAGGCAGCTGTATTCTTTCAACTTCATTAATACAGTATATAAAAGTTAAATACTGTGAAATTCAACAAATACAAAGCGACTGTATTTATACAATAAAATAAATCACAAGATTGTTTATTTGTGATTTAGGCTCTGAACACAAGCAATTTGACTTACAAACTTTTATGACCTGAATCAATCCATTGTGATTAAACCATGGCATTTTAACCGTTGTTAAAACAATTTTGCTGATAAACTGTTGGGTAAGAATCTTGTGTGGGCTCTGATAGAATAACAAACACATTTGGAAGGTGAATATCAGAGAAGATTGAATTGCAGGATTTCAGCTAAAAATGAACTATGGAGATCACTTATTGAATCTATGATTTTTGGGGAATTTGATATACTTATTACCTATACCTATATTTTTTGTCCCCTTTGTCCCGGGCATAGATTTTAAAGAAATAATAGCTTATTTTTTGCCCTCCAATATTGGAAGGTTCCAGAGAGTCTAAATATAGCACTTCAATATTGCTTGGTAGTTACTTGAAATTAGTGAAAAATGACACGTGTGCAGAAAATTCCAGATATATCCCACCTTAGCTTTACCAAGAAGATCTTAACCAGCAGGACTGGTTTCAAAGACCTTGGAGACGTTGCTGCTATTCAGAACATGTTCAAATAATTTTTTAGACTGATTTGGTGCATCAGTGCCTTGGGACAATGAAATGAATTTTTTAGCATGTATAACCTTTACCAAATGGAATCTTCAAGTTGAATCAATTTGACAATTTAAATTGCCAATTTAATTAGATTGGTTCAAATTACAAAAAACACAGATTAGAAGAAATAGATTTATTGAAATGCATATCTAAATAGGCCCTTGGCTAATTTTCAGATGCTTTCTTCATACTTGCAGTTTCAACAGTAACATGCTTTGCAAAATAGTTTGCATTTTTATCTGGAAGGTACATGGTGCCCTTCTCTTATCTAATCTTTTTTACAATTTCGTAAGTTTTGCAAAGTTAAGTCTGTGCTGTTTGAAATACCTTTGACTGTAATTTTAGGTTAATAATGTATAGATCAAGTCATACTTGATTACTTGCCTTGGGTTGTCTATTTTTTCAGATGGTAATTTTTAATAAAACTATTAGCTCCTTCCTTCCTTCCTTCTTTCCTTCCTTCCTTCCTTCCCTCCCTCCCTCCCTCCCTCCCTCAAAATATATATCTTAATTCAAAATTTACCACTATACCCTAGGAGCCCACTCTGTACCATGTGTCTAATTCTTTTTTGGTATCTAGCATAAAATAGGCTTTCAAACATTTTTATGGCCATAAAAGTGATTTTTCTGTTTATTTATTGAGCACTGCACATTACTTTGGTAATAAATGTGTTTAAATTCATTGGCTGCCACAGATTTTATCATACTATTGTATACTGCTGTCCTTTTCATGAATAAATAATACCAGATTGGGTTAAGGCTGATGAGATACAGAAGGAAGGATTAGCTGATCTTTGTACTTCTTTTCAGTTCCAGAATTGTATTATTGTAATTTGTAAGTAATTTGCTTACAGAATGGACAGGAATGGAATAATTGCTATATGTAAAGAAAGGCTAAAGATCTATACAATAAAAACTTGAAACATGAAAGAAAAGGTTGGCATATAATTTTAGGATTTGACAGATGATGGATTATTACTCTGGTAGATTTTGAAAGAGAGATACAGGAGAAAATCAAGAAGTTAGATAATTACTGCAATAATGATTTTGGCTTCATTACAATATTATTGTGATCGCTGGAAACTATTGGCATAGCCTTTCAAACTGAGTGCTTGCCATACTTCTTAGGTTTTCAACAAATATCTGCTAGTTGGGAATTTTGAAACTTGTAATGCAAATAGTTTTGGGGAATATGAAGCAGATGAAGACTGAATCAGCACTTGCAGATTTTTTTTGTTGGTTGGTTGGTTGGTTGGTATTTGCTATTGAACGGCTGTGGAATCATTTGTGTAAACTTTCATCATAGAAGATCAATGATAATATATCAGTTGCGTTAAAAGTGACATAGCTAAATTTAATAATTTCTCCCTCATAATTATAATCTAATAAGCTTAATAATAACCTATTGCTCCAATAGCACAAACTAGTTTAAATTCTAGCAAAATTCTATTGATTTTTTTCATTTTGTGGAATTATGAAAAAGTATTTCAGTTTTGGCAGCAAGGACTTTGCAAGCCACTTGATTGTGTTTTGAGATGGAATCTTATTCCCACAGAAATCAATGGCTACTATTCCCTTTTCTTTTAAGAGGTGGGATTGTTGTTCCCCTCTTTCCTGCCTTTGAGATTATAAATTTTGTGCTGGCACATCACCACACCAAGATAACACTGCAGTGCAGAGAAAATGATATGGTTTAGAAGAGAGGAGCTCCCTCTTACTGAAGTTTTACTATGTTATCTTCAGAATAAAGGAAATTAACTTATAAAAATGCAATCTAAAATATACAGCTTGTATATTTTAATAAAGAACTGTATGATAACGGAGTGGGATTGCATTCCTACATCAAAATAAACTATACTGTGCTTTGATGGTTTTTGGCTAAATATAGGTTAGAACTGATGGTAATTTATAAACCAAGGTTTATGTCATTGCACAATTCAAGACAGTACATATTTATAAACCAAGTAAAATAAACCAGACCTTAATACCACTTGGTATCTGAACTAAGCCAAGGCTATTTTTTATCTTCCTGGTCTGTTCTGGGAGGGGAAGCACTAACGTAGTGGAGTGAAGCATTTTTAATCATATTCATTGAAAACAGGAGAAAGCTACTTGACAGGTAGTCCTCAATTTATAACCTTCATGGAGTCTGAAATTTCCAATGTACCAGTCATTGTGACAGGAATCCATGAGACTGAAGCCAATTTCAGAACTTTTTTTTGCAACTGTCATTAAGTGAACCAATGGATTACTATGGGTAATTTTTACTGGAAACTATCCCAAAAGGCTGGATATTGGCAAAACACACTATAAATAATTTTCACATGACCACAGAATGCTGCAACCAGCAGCAAAGACAGCTGCTTACCAAGTGTCTGAAATGTTATCATGTGACTGCAGGGGTTTGTGTAGCAGTTAAAACTCTGAACCGGGTTGTAGATAACTTTTGGAGTATCCATTGTAACTTCAAATGGTCACTAAGCAACCAGTCATAAATTGAGGATTACCTGTACTTTTAATGCCAGATTACCCAAATCTTACTTGCTAAATTTAGGAATGATCTGGAATGTTATTCACACATTAAAATCTGTACTTTCTCAGATTTTTTAATATAATTTTAAAAACAGATATACCTAAAATAGTTTGGAGACAAGCACACAGAAAACAGCATTATGTCCAAGGAAATTGCTTATAAAATGTGTGCTATGAAAAATACTAATACAGTAAGGAAAAAAGATATGTTAATGGGTACCTGCTGAGATTGTAAATAACATTATTGATACATACCCAAAGTTTACTTTTTATTTTGAAAAAGTATCAAGGACTGATAATCCTGAGCTTATTTATTTCCTACTAAAATAAATTTCAGATAGTGGTCTTTTTTTTTTTTGAAAAATTTTACAAAAAGTTTACATATTCCCCCCCCCCCCTTCCCTATCCCAACCTCCCCCCTACCCCCTCCTCTTCCCAGAACAAATTACAGGGTATAATCTTCAACAATCATAATCAATCCTAGTCTAAATAATTATAACATTCCACATCTCTTGTTCCTTCAATTCCCTAATTACCCGCCTAGCTTAATTACTTAAAGACACACCAAATATCTATATAATCATTCATAACCTATCTGCAATTTTTTATTCCAGTATTTATTTTGAATATAATCTATCCATCTTCTCCAGTCTCTTAAATATCTTTCATTTGAATGATCCTTCAAGTATGCCGAGATTTTTGCCATTTCCGCTAGGTTTGTAACTTTCATTGTCCACTCTTGGATTGTAGGTAAATCTTGCTTCTTCCAATATTGTGCCACCAACAGTCTTGCTGCAGTTATTAAATTCAAAATCAATTTAGTCTCTATAACTGTACAATCCGTAACTATACCCAGCAGAAACAGCTGTGGTGTAAATTTCAACCTCTTTTTAAGAATATTTTGTAAAATCCACCAAATTTTTATCCAAAACGCTTTAACCTTTTTACATGTCCACCAAATGTGAAAATAAGTGGCATCCTCACAATTACATCTCCAACATTTTGGTTGTACATTCAGATACATACGAGATAACTTTTTTGGGTCTAGATGCCATCTATAAAACATTTTATAAAAGTTCTCTCTTAAATTTTGCGCTTTGGTAAATTTCACATTTGTCACCCATATTTTTTTCCAAGTTTCCATCATTATTGGCTGTTCAAAATTCTGCGCCCATTTTATCATACAGTCCTTAACTAACTCTGTTTCTGAGTCCATCTCTATCAATATATTATACAATCTTTTTATGTGCATTGGGCTTTGGTCTCTAATTTGTTTAATTAAATTTTCATCACTTTGTATAACATCAGTTTTCTGGTCTTTTCTCCATCTGGCTTGTAATTGTACATATTGAAACCAAGTTTGAGTTATTTTCTCCTCTTTCAACACATTCACAGGTTTTAATTTTAATATACCTCCCTCCATAATGAAAATATCTTTATATGTAATTACATCCTGTCTACTTTCTATACTCATATTCTCTATTGCGTGCCTGGGTGCTGTCCATATAGATATCTTTTCATTTAACTTGTATTGATATTTCTTCCAGACACGCAATAAAGCATTTCTCAATATATGACTCTTAAATGCTCTATCCACCCTTTTTTCATACACTAAATAAGCATGCCAACCATAGACCAGGTCATGCCCTTCAATATTCAATATCCTTCCATTTGTTAGATTAATCCAATCACTAATTGCTGATAAAACAGCTGCTTCATAGTACAATTTTAAATTTGGCATTTTCAATCCTCCTCTTTCTCGTATGTCCTGCATTATTTTCAGTTTTATCCTTGGTTTCTTACCTTGCCATACAAACTTATTAATACCTTTCTGACATTCTTCCAGGTTGGCATCCTTTTTTAGTATTGGTATCATTTGAAAGAGGAATAAAAACCTAGGTAAAACATTCATTTTTATAACTGCTATTCTACCCAACAAGGACAGTTGTAATTTTTT
The DNA here is from genome assembly GCA_022577455.1 of Arizona elegans. Taxonomy (NCBI): domain Eukaryota; kingdom Metazoa; phylum Chordata; class Lepidosauria; order Squamata; family Colubridae; genus Arizona; species Arizona elegans. The sequence goes on from JAKOOJ010000004.1 coordinate 24,176,074, forward strand.
CCATTTATCCATTTCAGCTTGTATTTTATGCCATATCAGTTCATAATTATGCTTATACAATTTACCATTAGAAGATGCAATATAAACTCCTAGGTATTTAACTTTTTTAACTATTTCACATCCCGTTACCCTTTGTAACTCCTCTTTTTGATTTGTTGTCATATTTTTAACTATCATCTTTGTTTTTCCAATGTTTATCTTAAACCCAGATACTTGACCATACTGTTTTATTATATCCATCAAAACCTTTGCTAATTCCACTGGATGAGTTAAGGTCATAACCAAATCATCTGCAAATGCCCGTACCTTATATTCATAGTCTCTAACTTTGATTCCCTTTATCTCATCTATATTACGTATTTTGTTTAGCAACAATTCCAAAGTTAATATAAATAATAATGGCGATAAGGGACATCCCTGCCTCGTACCTTTTTCAATTTTAAAAGTTTCTGTCAAACTGCCATTAATAATTATCTGAGCTGTCTGTTCCTGATATATTGCTTTTATGGACTGCATAAAGCAATTCCCAAATTGCATCCTATTAACCACTCTCAATAAAAATTGCCAATCTAATCGATCAAAAGCTTTTTCCGCATCCAAAAATATAAGCACTGCAGGGATTTGGTTATTCCTTTCCAAATATTCCAATATGTCAACAATTTGTCTTACATTATTTTTCATTTGTCTGCCTTGTATGAAACCAGTTTGGTCAGCATGAATCATTTTTTGCATTACTAGCATTAACCTATTTGCCAATATCTTAGCAAATATTTTATAATCTGTATTCAATAATGATATGGGTCTATAGTTTTTGGGATGTGTCAAATCTTGATCTTCTTTTGGAATTAACGAAATAAAAGCTGTTTTCCATAAAGGTGGTACCCCTTCACCCAACTGAATTCTATTAAATAATTCTTTAAGAGGTACAACCATCTCCAGTTGTAAATATTTATAATACACAGCTGTTAATCCATCCGTGCCAGGAGCCTTACCAGTTTTTAACTGTTTAATTGCTGAGAGGATCTCCTCCTCTGTTATTAATTGGTTTAACCGTTCTGTTTGTTCCTCTGTAACTATAGGAATATTCTGTCTATCCAGATATGTCTCTATCTCTGCACCTTGTATTTTATCTGCAGTATACAGTCTTGCATAAAATTCTAAAAATGCCTTTTTAATCATATTTTGGTGATACACCTCTTTACCTTTGTACTCTATTTTCTCTATGGTACGAGATTTTTGTTTTTTCCTCAGCATGTATGCCAACCATCTACCTGGTTTATTTGCATTACAAAAAGTATTATGTTTAGCATATTGTAGATTGGTTGCCACTTGGTCTGAAAGCATCATATTAAATTGCCCATGTAATAGACTGAACTCTTCTTTGATTTTCTTATCCCCTGGGTTATCAATTAACACCCTTTCTTTTTTCTTGATCTCTTCTTCTAATTCCCTCCTTTTTTCCACCTGTTTATACCTATATGCATTATTCATATTTATCAAAACTCCTCTCATGTATGCTTTACTAGCATCCCATACCATATCCATAGATGTTCCCTTGTTCATATTAAAAACAAAAAATTACTTCATTAGTTTTTTACATTCTATTACGTTTTTCTCATATCTTAAAAAGGTTTTCATTTAACCGCCAAGATCTCCTAGATCTTTCCCCACACTCCAGTTCCATCCAAACTGGACTATGATCAGTTAAAATTCTGGGACAAATCTTTATCTTCTTTACCCTGGAAAAAAAATCATTTGTAATTAATATAAAATCAATTCTCGAAAAAGATTGATGTCTATCTGAAAAAAATGTAAAATCTTGTTCTCTATAATTCCGTTCATGCCAAATGTCTCTTAATTCCATATCCTCCATCATGTCAAAAAAAGTCTTAGGCAGTCTGGATCGCAATTTAGTAGATTGTACTATTCTTTTCTTATCAATACTAGGGTCTATCACTCCGTTCCAATCTCCCATCAATATACATGAATTATAATCCCAATGTAGTAATTTTGTATGTATCAACTTATAAAATTTCTCTTGTTGTTGATTAGGAGCATATATCCCCAATAAGAGTGTTTTCTTTCCTTCTATCATTATCTCAATTGCCAGAAATCTTCCTTGTTGATCTGCCTCAACTAATTTAGCCATCAAATCTCTTTTCAAGTAGATCACTATTCCATTCTTTTTTTCTGGGGCTGATGCAACAAAATGTGTTCCCAATTTTGTATTTATTAAATATTTTTGATCAGTTGTCCTTATATGTGTTTCCTGCAGGCATATTATTTCATTTTTAAATTGTCTCAAGTGGTGAAATATTTTCTTCCTTTTTTGTGGTGAGTTTAAACCATTAACATTCCAGGTTAAAAACCTAGAAGCCATCCTCAGACTCTCGAAGCTTGGCGAGAACCGCTTGATAATCCTCTTGGAATTTTCTTTTCGGTCTCGCCCCTCCCACAGCTTCTGCGCCAGTATTCACTTCTTGTGATAAAGCCTGTTCTTGTAACTTTTTTAACTCTTCAACTTTACGTTTAGTAGCTGCTCTGGTTTGTCTTTGATCTTTGCCTTCTTCTTGTTTTTCAACTATATCCCATGCTTGGACAGCATTTGAAAGTTGCAGTACCTCCTCCTGCATACTCATAGCTCCGCCTTCCAATTGCTTCTGCAGGTCCTCTTTCCTTCCCTCTGTCGCCTCTCTTGCTTTTTTTAACTCCCGGCACTGCTGGTTGTCCAGCCTTTAGTATGTTACTATAAAAATCTCTTGCTTTGCATATTGTATTGAGACGATATTGCTCTCCTGCATAGTCCACCGATAATCCAACTGGAACTTCCCATCTGTACTGTCTCTGTCGATTCCTCAGCTCATCTGCCAGAAAAGCATACTCTTTCTTGGATTTCAGCATTTTGGGTGGTATTTCTTTAAATACTGCAACTTCTTGTCCTGCCACTTGCAACTTATTTTTATAAGCAGCTTGTAAAATCTCATTTCTAATCCTTCTGGTGACAAAGTAAATCACAACATCTCTTGGTAGTTTCCTTTGTCTAGCTACCCATGAATTAACACGATAGATCTGGTCAATTGGCCATTCAGGTTCACCTCTGGGCTCTCCTATAAACTGTGCCAGAGCATCTTCAAAAATCTCTTTCAAATTTTCCTTAGAATTTTCTTTCAAGCCTCTTATTCTCACAGCAAATTCCATCATCTTGTATTGTGTCAACAACATTTTAGCTTCTGTTTTGTCAATCTTAATTTGTGATTCCTCAACTTTACCATCTAAAATCTTATTGGCTTGAACAACCTCATCAATTCTATCTTCTACATGACTAACATGTTTTGCCAGTCCCTGGAATGCAAGAACTATATCTTCCCTTATATGTTTATTTCTTGTATTAATTATGTCCTTCATTTCTTCCATTTGTTCTGAGACTCCTTTAAATGCAAATGCAATGTCCTCTTTAAAACCTTCTTTAATTTCTTCCGTGGCTTCCTGAAACATCTCAAGTGTTAACATTTGTGCTTGTGGTTGTGATTGTGGTTGTAATTGAGCTTGTGTATCTGCTGGAGGCAGTAAAGTTTGCAACCTGCTAGTTTGAGCTGGGGAGCTTCCCGCACTCCCTGCTTTAGGCAGCACCAATTTTGTCTGCTTTGAAGCCATTTTAAAATCACACAGTCTCAGAAACAGTTCTTAAAGTTATTATAGCCAGCAAGGAAAAATCAGAAAATCTTTAAAATCTTTAAATTTTGATTCCCAAAGTCCAAGATATAAGGTTAAATCCAAAAAGTTTTAAGCGTAGTTGTTAGCTGATAGGCATTAATGAGTTAACAAGTCTGTAAAAACTTTCTTCTTAACTTTCACTTTCGTCTCTTTGTCTTAACGAGCCAGCGCCATCTTCCCCTCCCTTTCCACTCCAGCTCCGCTCATAGAGGCTCGAAAAGAAACGATGTTCAAAGGAATTAAAGTATAAGTACTTGCAATTATGTAGTCTCCTGTCTTTGTTCTGCCTGCTTTAATTTTCACTTTGTATCAATTGGTAGCAGGGGCGGACGTGGCGTTTTGCTCTGCCTTCTGGCAGAGGCATCCCGGCTTTGGAGCTTTCCCAGGTTCTTGGGGAGCTCACACCTTTCGAGCCCCAGAATTAATTCTAGGGATCTTATGGAGCTCTACCCTGCACCTGGCTGCTCGCTTCCCCCTCTTCTCCCGGGGTGGGGGGGGGGAAGGTTCTTCGCCGCTAGACAACTGATTTTTTGCTGTTCTAGCGGCTAACAAAGTCACGGGGCTAGCGCTCACCCAGGGAGCGTCCTCAACGTCCTATGGAGCCACCGGAAGTCCAGATAGTGGTCTTGAGAAGGATAATATGACTGTGGCTTGAGAACAAGAGTAGAAAATTTGTGGTCCTAAAAGATGTTTGACTATATATTTCCATACCACTGGTCATTCGGAGGCAGAAGAGAATTGTAATACAGCAACAGTCCTAAGTTGTTTACAGGCAGACCTGCTTTAAAGAAACAGAATGGATAGTGGTGACTATAGACCTTGAGAGCCAATTTGGTGAGCAATGGTGCATCAGGTTAGAAACTATGGGTTCCAGTCTCTCCCTAAGAATAAAGCCAGGTGGGTGAACTTGGTTTGCAAAAAACCGACGGCTTTGGGGGTTTTTAGATAAATCTTTAAGTTCTATGTTAAGGGGTTCTGGGAGGGATTGTGGGAATGGATCTGGGGGGATCCATAAAACCACTGAAAGGGGTAATGGGTCTGATAATCATGGTGGGGAGGATGGGGACAGAAATCTGACAAGGATGCAGGGGGATGAAGCGATGGGCATTAGTATAGTAAGTGGGAGGGGCAGATATGATGGCTGCAGGGGGCCATATTATGTTTCGGGAGTGCGCACTTGTTGTTTATGAGCGATTGCCCACTCCGACCCCCAAAGCACTGCTCGTTTCCCGGGTTGTTCAGAGTCTCAGACCTGGGTCTACGGCTGATGTTATGTAATGCCAGGTCAGTGGTAAATAAAGCCCTCCTCATTTCTGATCTTATTTCAGAGGGGGGTGCTGACCTGGCAGGGATTATGGAGACCTGTTTAGGCCAGAAGGGAGGAGTTCCCCTTGTGGAAATGTGCCCGCCAGGTTTCCGTGCATTCCATCAGCCAAGGACTCAGGGAAGGGGTTGGGGAGTGGCAGCAATCATTAGAGAAAGTCTTTGCCCGAGGGAGGCCACTGTTCCTCAGATAGCCGGATGTGAGTCCCTCCTTGTGAAGTGGGGTCGGGGGATTCAGATGGGCCTACTGATTGTGTACCTGGCTCCCTGCCACGTAACAGCGGTCCTGTCTGAGCTGCTCGACATTATAGCCGGGGTGGCGGTGGAAACCCCCAGACTTATTGTTATGGGGGATTTTAACCTGCCATCCGCTGGTGAGATGTCGGAGACGGCTCGGGAGTTCATGGCTTCCATGACGGCCATGGACCTGACCCAGGTAGTTCAAGGCTCCACCCACTTGGGGAATCTCTGGACTTGATTTTTGTCTCTGATCAGTGGCTGAATGATCTAAGAATAGGGGATATAGACATCAAGCCCTTGTCATGGTCTGATCATTCTCTCCTTCACATGGACTTTCAAGTCACTTCCAGCCACCGCAGGGAGACGGAACCAACTAAATGGTTCCGTCCTAGGCGCCTGATGGACCCCGAACGGTTCCTGATGGAGCTTGGGCCATTTCCTGAGACTCTGGCTCACAACTCGACTGAGGACCTGGTGGTCGCCTGGGACAGGGCGGCTACTAGGGCCTTGGACCACGTTGTGCCTTTGCGGCCTCTGACCCAATGCCGATCTCGTCTAGCTCCTTGGTTTTCCAAGGAGCTGAGAGAGATGAAGCGTCGGAAAAGACGCCTGGAGAGCAATTGGTGGACAAGCCGATCTGAATCTGACTGAACACAGGTGAGATCTTATATTAAGACCTACCTAGTGGCGATAAGAGCGGCAAAATCTAGCTACTTCTCCGCTCTTATTGCATCTGCAGAGAACCGCCCAGCTGTGCTGTTTAGGGTGACCCACTCCCTACTTCAGGTGGGGGTATGGGAAGATCCCTTAAAGGGTCGAGCTGAGGATTTTGTACAATTCTTGCATGATAAAGTTGCTCAGATTCGGGAAGGCCTGGACTCCGATTGGGTAGATCCAGGGGAGGAGACGGGGGCAGGTCTTGAGAGCGTTATCTCAAGAAGACGGCCGTGGCCAGGGGTGCCTTTTATCAGGTTTGCCTGATCCGCCAGTTGCGTCCCTTTCTGGATCGGGACGCCTTGCGCACGGTCACTCATGCCCTAGTTACCTCCCGTATGGACTACTGTAATGCTCTCTACATGGGGCTCCCCTTGAAAAGCACCCGGAGGCTCTAACTGGTCCAGAACGTAGCCGCGCGGGTGATTATGGGCGCAGTTTGTTACGCCCATGTAACACCTCTCCTACGTGAGCTGCACTGGCTCCCGGTGGTCTTCCGGGTGCGATTCAAGGTGTTAGTTATCACCTTTAAAGCGCTCCATGGCTTAGGACCTGGGTACCTACGAGACCATCTTTTGCCACCAATAGCCTCCCACTGACCAGTTCGTTCTCACAGGGAGGGACTACTCAGGGTACCGTCAGTCAAATTATGTCGACTGGCGACTCCCAGGGGGAGGGCCTTCTCTGTGAGGGCTCCAACCCTTTGGAATGAACTGCCCCCGAAGATATGGAATATCCCTGATCTCCGTGCTTTCCGCTGTGCCCTCAAGACCCTGATGTTCCAACAGGCGGGGCTAAACATACGAACATGTGAATGATTTTTTAAATGTTATCTAATTCTGGGTTTTATTTAATTGACCAAACTAAGTAATAATTTTAATTAGCAATTTTATGATGTTTGTGTGTCTATATTTTTCTTGACTGTACACCGCCTTGAGTCCTACGGGAGAAAGGCGGTATAGAAATATAATAAATAAATAAATAAACTTGGGCTAGTCACTCTCTCATTTAGCCCTAGGAAACAGACAATGGGAACCATTTGTGAAATCTTGCCAAGAAAACTTCAGGGACTTGTCCAGGTAGTAATCAGCAGTCAACACTGATTCAGTGGCGAAGGGAAAGAAGGTAGGAAGAGAGAGGAAGGGAGGGAGGAAGAAGGAAGAAAAAGAGGAGGAGGAAGAAAGAAAGAAAAAAAGAAGGAAAAACTTTATTACTGGATTTTATTGTTGGTTGTTTGGGCTATTTTTGTTATCTTAGACTTTACAACTTTTTCTAAGCCTCCTTGAATATCTCAGTGAAAGACATCGTATAAATATTTGACATAAATATTTAGATCTAGGTGTTTTGTTTTCATTTTCTTTTGGTGTCAAAGCTATGTGCTGGCAAGAGTCCAACCTAGTGTTCAAAATGCTTAAGTCTATTAAAAAGAATGGGTTTAAATCTACCCATCTCTGTGCTGGATTTTAAATGAAGTTAAACACTTCACCAAAATCCATGTTACCAGGGGGACCTTTTATCAGGTTCGCCTGATTCGCCAGTTGCGGCCCTTTCTTGATCGGGATTCCTTGTGCACAGTCACTCACGCCCTCGTCACCTCTCGCCTTGACTACTGCAACGCTCTCTACATGGGGCTCCCCTTGAAGAGCACCCGGAGGCTCCAGCTGGTCCAGAATGCAGCAGCGCGGGTAGTGATGGGAGCAACATGGCGCTCCCATGTAACACCGCTCCTGCGCGAGCTGCACTGGCTCCCGGTGGTCTTCCGGGTGCGCTTCAAGGTGTTGGTTATCACCTTTAAAGCGCTCCATGGTATAGGGCCTAGCTATCTCCGAGACCGCCTGCTGCTACCAACGACCTCCCATCGACCCGTGCGCTCCCACAGAGAGGGCCTCCTCAGGGTGCCATCAGCCAAACAATGTAGGCTGGTGGCCCCCAGGGGGAGGGCCTTCTCTGTGGGGGCTCCCACCCTCTGGAATCAGTTGCCCCCGGAGATAAGGAGAATCCATGACCTCAATGCCTTCCGTCGTTCCCTGAAAACCCATCTTTTCCAGCAAGCCGGGTTGGCTTAGAAGAAATTTTTAAATTTTTTAATTAGTTTGTGATTCTTAACTTTCGGCCCAAATTTATATATATTTTTAAATGTTTTAATATTTGTATTCTATGTTTTTTATCTTGGCTGTACACCGCCCTGAGTCCTCAGGGAGAAGGGCGGTATATAAATTGGAAATTAAATTAAATTAAATTAAAATTTATTTAATTGACCAAACTAAGTAATAATTTTAATTAGCAATTTTATGATGTTTGTGTGTCTATATTTTTCTTGACTGTACACCGCCTTGAGTCCTACGGGAGAAAGGCGGTATAGAAATATAATAAATAAATAAATAAACTTGGGCTAGTCACTCTCTCATTTAGCCCTAGGAAACAGACAATGGGAACCATTTGTGAAATCTTGCCAAGAAAACTTCAGGGACTTGTCCAGGTAGTAATCAGCAGTCAACACTGACTCAGTGGCGAAGGGAAAGAAGGTAGGAAGAGAGAGGAAGGGAGGGAGGAAGAAGGAAGAAAAAGAGGAGGAAGAAGAAAGAAAGAAAAAAAGAAGGAAAAACTTTATTACTGGATTTTATTGTTGGTTGTTTGGGCTATTTTTATTATCTTAGACTTTACAACTTTTTCTAAGCCTCCTTGAATATCTCAGTGAAAGACATCGTATAAATATTTGACATAAATATTTAGATCTAGGTGTTTTGTTTTCATTTTCTTTTGGTGTCAAAGCTATGTGCTGGCAAGAGTCCAACCTAGTGTTCAAAATGCTTAAGTCTATTAAAAAGAATGGGTTTAAATCTACCCATCTCTGTGCTGGATTTTAAATGAAGTTAAACACTTCACCAAAATCCATGCCCAATGTTGGATCATTTTCCTGTGCTTGCTCTCATACCTTAAGATAGAATCAGGGGTGGGCTCCTGTGGATTTGGCAGGGTTTGGGTGATCCTCTAGTCAAGGGTTTGGTCAACCCCCGAATGCCACCCCTGGCCAGCCATGCCCACTTCACCCCTCCCATCCCGCCCCACCCAGGAGTCTCCACGTGGCCCGTTCACCATTACAGGTAAGTGCAGGGGCCACGTGGAGGGTCTGGGAGGGCAAAAAACAGGCCTATCGGAGGTTCGGAAGTCTGGAAATGGGCCTATTTTCGGCTTCTGGAGGTCCTCCGGACCCCAGGAAAGCTGTTTTTGCCCTCCCGGAGGCTCAAGAAAAGCCTCTGGAGCCTGGGGAGAGTGAAAAACGCCCCCCAGCTGTTGTTCAGGTGGCCAACTAGGCCACACCCACCTTGGCCAAGCCCACCCAGCAACGGGGCAGCGAACCCATTGCTAAAGGATCTGGAGCCCACCCCTGGGCAGAACATATATATTATGCTTTACATATAGGAAGTTCCCAGGTTCACTCCTTCTCTTCTCCATTCTAGGCTCTAAATCTCTGAAGTTGGTATTTTGTTCTCCATTTCACTCCTCTAATAGGCTAGAAGCATTATAAACATAATATTAACCGAGTTTTGACAATAGAGGTGTTAAAATATGCAAGAGGGAATCTGAGATATGAAATCTAAGTTTTGAATGAAGTAAATAATTGACTTTTTTTCCACCAATATTGCAGATCATTTAAATTTTAGGCATGGGTAATAATTATGTCCCTCCCAAAGGGGCAAAGAAAAAATGTCATGGTGGAATCTATTCCATGAAGAAGTGGTAGGCTTAGATGGTCTGAAAAAGGTTATTTGGATTCAAATTCAGCCATCATTAAAGTAAATTTAAATTAATTTTTGCAAATGGAAGTTTAATTGTTGTTAATCTACTTTTAGGAAGAGTTTGCAAATAGCATAGTGTATCTACATGGACTCTAATATGCATTAGATTTCCAGTTTGATCTAGTGGTTAAGGCCTGGTGCTAGAAGCCAAAAGACTATCAATTTTAGCCCATTCTTAGGCACGAAAAATTAACTGGGTATCTTTGGGCCAGTCCCTCTTTCCCTCAGCCAAAGGGTTGTTATTGTGGGGAAAATAGAAGGAATGAGTATGGTGTGTATTCATTTTCCTGAATTATTTAAATATAGGATATATAATACATATGTATATACATACATATGTATATTTTATATATGTATTGTATATTTGTATTGCATATGTATATATGTATGTATTGCATATGTATATGTATGTACCAGGTTTTACTTACCTTTACTACCGGTTTGCAACGGGGCCACGCATGCACACTTCTGTGCATGCGCAGAAGCGTTCTGATGACGTCGAGGTCAGTGGGCAGAGCCTCCCGCCAGTTTTACTACCGGTTCTATTGAACCGGGGGCAACCCAGCACTGGTATGTACATATGTATGTACATACATACATATAAATGAATTGTAGCCTTATTGTCCACATCTAATGATTTGGTACAGAGAGATGTTTTGTTGTAGTTAGGTCAAGAATCATAGGTCTTTTTAAACATTATGTGGTAAAGGTATCAGGGATCTATTAGTAGATTCAGATCTGCTTTCGACCCATCCTATCTTCAGTCTGTTGAGTATTACTTGAAGCTCAAATTTATTGAATTGTATTTCATGGTGGCAAAATAGCTGGATGGTTTGCTCTGCCAGTATTGCCCATTAGAGGGCAAAACAGCTGTCTGTAGGAGAGCTTCAAGATTGTTCTATTTTAATATAGAATAATTATTAATAGAATAATAATTAAGTTTCTGATCTTAGTATGATCTCCATTTATGTGAACAATTATCTGATTTCCAGTTTCATGAATTTTCAAATGGCAGACAAGGTTAAACTGCTTAAATACATTTCTGCTGTGGCAGCTATAGAAACAGATATAGAGAAACTAATTCAGACTGTAGGTCCCATCTGAGTCATGGGCAGTTTTTCCATTAGGCAGTTTAAACATGACACCAGCTAAATTGACTGGAGTCATTTTTGTTGAGAAGTCTATCTAAAAGTTATAGCTTCTAGTTGTTTTGACTAAAGAAATATTGAAGGATTCCCAGAATTAAATAAACAAGCCAAATAAAAAATCTAGAGAAGATGTTTTGTTTTGGTTTTGTAATATATGCTTTACTCAGAAAAATATAAGCTAGATAGTTGTTTCCTAATAGAAAAATATTTCTTAGAATTAAACTTATGCACATAAAATAAGAATTACTTTAAAAAGAGCTATTTCGGCACCAAGTAGAATAATTTTGTGGAGAGATGAATGGGTATGGTAAATTTAATAATCCTCAAAGCTATCCTAGGGGAGTTGTAAGGTTTGCACAGTCATTTTTGAATAGTAGCTTACAAATATGTATGCATTATATCTGGGTCTTCAATTTCTATGAAGAATTATGCTGTGGAATTTCTCTGCTTCAAATAACTTGAAAATTTAGTTTTCTGTTTCCTTATATAGAAACCATGCAATGGTGTTCCAGTGCGGTTAAGAAGTTGAATTAGAATTAGTGAGACTTTTAGCTAAGAAAGCTGTCTTTTGGACAGTCATGTCTCTCAGACCAGCTGATCTTGTGGAATTATTGTAAAGGGAAGAAAAAAAAAGAAATGTGTGGATTTATAGCACTGTGAGATATTGGTGGGATATAAATGTGAGTTACAAGCATCCGTATCTCAATATGACACAACTCCTTGTATAAGTATTTACTAGCTGATAATACAGCATTGCCCGGGTATTTCTTTAGCCCAATCCTGAAATTGCTTGAGGTGATCCAGAGTTATGCTGGAACATACATACACAAATACACATACCCCTAGGGGTGCTACAGGTGTTTTACCCCCACAGTAATTGTTTCCAGAATTGCTCGAGACGTTTCAGAGTTATGCTGGAACACACACACACACACACAATGGAGCCATTGAGAGGGACCTTTCTTTCCCTCATTACCATGTCTATCATCTCTGCCCTCTCCCTTCCCCCTCCCATACACTCCTCTTTCCTGTCCTGTCTACAGTCCTGGCACTTTGCCCCAAATCCACCAAGAAGCACTTTCTGTCAAGAAAAGGGAATATCAGGCGCTTCCCCGGGCGAATGTCATTGTCAAGTTTCTGAAAGATGCCCTAATTAATTCATGAGCCATGATCCAAACTTCAAAGGAAATATATTCATTTATTAGGAGCAACATTCTGGCAATACTCAGATGCAGTCAGGACTGATCCCACGTAGATTTATGTTCCATTATGACCCTGTCTCTCCCCTCCCCCCTGGCCATGTCATAAATCACATTCTCCAATTAACCACTTTGGCTGGCTGTGAAACCTAACACCCTCTTTCTGATTGCGGTCAGAAAAATGTATGGAATTCACTTCAGTTCTCCCTTCCTCCTGCTCATGGCAACTTGAAAGTTTTTCAAGTTGACAGTCATGGCTGGCTTTCCAGAGGAAACTGCAAAGGAACTGACATCACAAACAATTGCTGCTCTAGGATGCCGCATTTGCTTTCTGTTTCCAGAGGAAGCTGCAAAGGAACTCACATCACAAACAATTGCTGGTCTAGGATGCCGCACTCGCTCTCCTTAACGGCCCAGGCATTCCAGAGTGATGCTGGAACACACACACACACACACACACACACACACACAACAGGGGTATCTTACTTCCCCAGTATTTGTTTACAGAGGGTAAATCCTCTGTGTACCAAGTTTGGTTGAAATTGCTCGAGGCATTCCAGAGTTATGCTGGAACATACATAAATACATACATACAGCTTTTTTAGATAGATAGATAGATAGATAGATAGATAGATAGATAGATAGATAGATAGATAGATAGATAGATATGATATGATAGGTGTAATCTCAAATGGACTATCTCCTTGTAATTTACTTACTTTTGTATCTAAAATCTTTGGCCTCCAAATATTAGAAATGAATTTTGTTTGTGTATTCTGATCCTTGAGCATAACGTATGTATAGCCGAATCATCTCTGATTTGGGGGGGGGAGGGGTGTGCTTTGTCAACAGTCAATTTTAAACTTGGAGGAAGAAAATCTTTTGAACATTTAAGAAATGTTCAATTAAACTTGCTAGCAGTTTTCAGATGACTTGGGAGGCCAGGTTAACTGCTCTTTGTGGAAATTAACTCATCCTCTTATGCCAGCAGTGTGTGATTGAGGATGACCTAGTCAGTCATGAAGCAATTTTCTTTTGAGTGTTCCAATCTAGCGCAAAGAAGTTTGGAAGCTATCAAAGTTTGGCTTGCTATTGGGGCCAACATTATGATTCAATTAAGTGTGGATTGCTTTTGCCTCTTTTCTACTTCTGTATGTGGCCCAGTGAATGAAAATTAAAAAGAACCAGAGACATAATACATAGCCAAGCCCTTAGTTGTTGATGCATCATCTTTCTAGGATTTCATCTTTCTTCGGAAGCAGAAAAAGTTTTAACATATCTCCTTAGAACGGATTAGTTAGGGAGTTAATTTGAAACAGCACAAGGTTGATTCAAACTAAAACATAATTATTTTTGTTACTTATTAGCATTAATCGATCAGATTATAGCATTCACACGTTATTCATCTCACCCTCAACCCAGTTAAGAATGATGGGTTAACAGAGTCACTATTTATTATCTTAGGGGATATGGATGGTATAGTTTGGAGAGAGGACTTGCCTTTCTGAACGTAGGGTTAAAAAACGTAAACAGAGACTGTTGATTTGTATATAACATCAAAAATACATACATAATTCTTCTATTTTGCATTCAACACACCAGCTTAAATCATACAGAAATAAGGTAGCGCCTGCTAGAAAAATAAATGTCATAATTTCTGATATACATTTGAAATTGTTTATTCATAATTAAATCTACAACAATTCTTTGCATATATTAACTCCATCAAATCAGACCTCCTTATTTTAAGCATATTAAATCTTTCTCCTTTCATTTAAGTTTCAGATACATCAAGATACTATACATTACTTCATGCTATTCATCAGTTAATTATGTTATATTCAAAGCCACAAACATCTAAGTGCCATGATCATTAGCAGATAACTACATACACACAAGAAACTTATGCCCATCATGACTTTCGTCAATAAAGACTTTGGTGTAAGACTTTTTAGCAATAAAGAACATTTCATCACCAGATTTAGTCATACCTTTGTCACATGCAACATTAGCTGCTAACAGTAAAGATAGTATCAGTCAGTATCAGTCAGATAGTATCAGTCAGTTGTGGCATATGCTTGGGCAGTGACAGGTGTAACATTGAAGGAGCTGAAGGATCATATAATCATCATTGCAAGTACAACCAAACTTTTGTTTAGCCACAATATGCACATTTTATGCAAGCTTGTAAGAGTGGTGGGATTTAGTCAGTTCGGGCTGGTTTGGGCGAACTGGTTGTTAAAATTCTGGCTGGTCCCACCCTGCCCTGCCCAGTCACTCCTCATCTCGTCCGCATAGTGTTGCTGCTCTCTGTCTGGCTCCCTGGCTTGCCTCGACCACATGGTCTCTGAGGGCAGCCAGCTTGCCTGCCTTCAGCTACATCCCACGCAACGCTCTTCGCAAGGCCCAGCTGAGCTGCCCTGTTCTACCTGGCAGGCTGGGTGAGCCTGCAAGCAGCAAGGCCCAAATTCTGGCCTAGCTGCCTTCCACATGCCCCAGCCAGTTTGCCTGCCTTCCCGCTCACGCAATGCTCTCTGCGTGACCCACCTGAGTGCCCAAATTAGCCTGGGTGAGCCTGCAAGCAGCAAGGCCTGAATTCCTGCCTAACTGTCTCTCAAATTGCCCAGCCAGCTTACCTGCCTTTCCCGAGGCCCAGTATGCTTGCCTGCTACTACCATCTTGTTGCCTGCCTGCTAGCAAGCAATGGATACTGCAGAGACAGATTTCCTACATACCACTCTGAGCCCTTCTCTCTCTTGGGCTGACAAAATAAAAACCCATCTAATGATCCAGAAGAATTACAGCCATGGGTAGGAAAGGTGCATTGATCTCTGTCTACCTCTAGGACTGGCTTTGGAAAAGCCTACCCTTACAACTGGACTCCCTTTCTCCCAGCATTCGTGCGAGAACCCAATTTTTTTTAAGAATTAGAGCCAGATCTTTAAAGAGCCTTGGTGGGGCAGCGGACTAAAGTGCTGTTAAGTAGCACCAGCTGCCTGCAATTACTGCAAGTTCAAATCTCACCAGACTCAAGGTTGACTCAGCCTTCTATCCTTTATTTTATTTTATTTTTTTTATTGAAAAAATTTTATTTTATAAACAAGCATACATACAATATATAATCAATCAATCAGTGTATCATCTGAATACATCTTTTTTCCTCTTACTCTTCCAATATTTATCATATCTTGATATTATCATTTCATTTATTATAACATTTTTCCCACATTTACTTTTATATTTGTACCTTTATCTATTCAACAATTTTATCCCAACCCACCCCTCCCCCACCCCCCCCCACCCCGACTTCCCAGAGCAAAAACAGGGTATAACATTTAACAAGCAAAAGCTAAAATATACTAACCTACTACAAAGTTTAAAACTCCCTCACACTCTTTAACTCCTCTTTTACAAATTCATCAACCTCCCTTTTGTAAATTCTCAAAATCAATTGGGTTAAATTCTTTCTTCCTGAATATAAAAGCCTTTTTCTTGGTATGTAATCCAATAACTTTAACAATATTACAAGCATTAACAAACACTGATAAGTTTCATTTTCATCCCTCTAACACCTTTCTTTTTCAACATTGCTCCCTAATAAGATTCTAAATTAAACATTTATCCTCTTTATTCCTTCATAAACCCAATTGTCAATTTCTAACTATTCAGCATTAAAAATTCTAAATTAAACATTTTAAAACTTTAAACATTTTATCACCTAAACCTTTTAAAAAAGTATAATCTTATATCAAACATTTTAAAAACCTCTTAATGCATCAATAAGACCTTCTTAATTCATTTCTCAAAATATACATTTCAAAACCTTCAGGAAACTATCCCTTAATTTTTTAATTAACCATTTCTATATTTTTTCCAGTCCTTCTTCCTCAATCAAAATTGCCTTCCATCCTTTCGAGGTAGGTAAAATGAGGACTCGGATTGTGGGGGCAATAAGCTGACTTTGTATTAAAAAAAAAGTCATACTAAGCAGGTATATACAAAAAGTATGAAGGCTATTGCTTAATGTATTGTAAGCCGCCCTGAGTCTCCGGAGAAGGGTGGCATATAAATCGAACCAATAAATAAATAAATAAATAAATGGGGATGAAAGGTACATTGAGACCACTGGCAGGCTTGTTAAGGCATGCAGTATGCTGCCACTAAGCTCCAGGGTTTCTTGCACGAGCGCTGGAAGAAAGGGAGTCCAAAGCTGCTGTTCCCTTCACACAGGATTGCCCAGCAGCCGGGAGGGAGAGGGAAAAGGTGGAGGCATTTCTGTGTGCTGCTGCTCTGCTAGCTCCCCAGACAATGCTAGAGGCCGCTGCTGCCTCTTCTCCCTCTCCCTCTCCGTTGTTTGACGATCCCATGTGAAGAAGGGAACGGCAAAGGAATAAAAATTGATTTTATTGCTTCCCCTTGGCTAACGCCCAGAATGGGAGAAGTTGCTCAATATCCCCCTCCCCCGCCCCAGGGACCCCAAGACCAACTGGCAGAGCCTGATCTTTCCACAGGGAAAGGAAAGATTTTATCGGTGCAGGAGCGTCGCTTGGGCACGCCCCTCACTGCCTGTCTCTGTCTGTTCTTGGCAGAGCAACTTCTCTCTCGCTGGGCGTTAGCTTCTGCATGATCCCTTGTGAAGAAGGGAATGGCAGCTTTAGCAAAGGAATAAAAACTGATTTTACTGCTTCACCTTGGCTAACGCCCACACATACACATACACGTTGGATCTTTCCTGCTGCCCCCACCACCACCATCAGAGACCCTTGGATTCCCTCCCCAAACCTGCAGATCCCATACAGGCACCACCTATGTGAGTGATGTAGAGTTGGCCACGCCCACCCAGTCACATGACACCCAACCAGCCATGCCCACCCAGTCACATGACCACCTAGCCATGCTCAGCCACGCCTACAGAACCTGTTGTTAAATTATTTGAATCTCACCACTGCTTGTAAACTACTATACTATTGCTCTCATCCTATCAATTAGGAATATATTATACACATAGAATGCAGCTATATAATGTACATTATATATGTTGAAACACTTGTTTATTTTCAGGTATTCTCTTCTAATACAATCTTGGTTAATTACTGCTTATAGACTGATTGATTATCACAGAATACAGGATTTGATCGATAGTACTCTTGCCACTGTTCCGATATTATCTCCTGTAGAAGTTACAGCTTGGGTTTTATGGATTGCTTATTTTTCTTATGAGATCATTAGTCATTCAGTTCTTGAGAAGACAATAAATGGAATTTGTAATTTTGTCTTTTTGTGATATGAAATTAGTGACTAGACTTCATAAGAACAAATATTGTGTCTTTTACTAGTCTTAAGCATTCAGATTTTATCCTGGATTGATTCTTCAGTATCAGCAGTTATCATATTTTCTGGCGTATAAGATGACTGGGCGTATAAGACGACCCCCCCCTCTTTTCCTGTTAAAATATAGGGTTTGGGCGATACTCGCCTTATAAGACTACCCCTCTTCCAACGCACACCAAATAAAAATTAAAAGACATGAACTGGCTTAC
Source organism: Arizona elegans (assembly GCA_022577455.1). Lineage (NCBI taxonomy): Eukaryota > Metazoa > Chordata > Lepidosauria > Squamata > Colubridae > Arizona > Arizona elegans. The sequence continues at coordinate 24,193,752 of JAKOOJ010000004.1, forward strand.
CCACAATGTAAAAGCAGCTATGCTAGACCCAAAATGGCCCCTGCAACAAGCAGGAACCTCACACAGCCACAAAAAGCCCAAAAAGCCAACTTTCACACTTTACATACACAAAATTCCACATACAGCTTTGTGAGATTTTGTGTGTTTGTGTAGTTAGAGTAAAACACTACAGAAACACACTAAATCTCAGAAAGCTGCACAAATATTCTTTTATTTTATTTTATTTTTATTTTTATATGAAAGCTAAATTTAAAACTTCCTAAACTTTAAATGGCTAGGTCTAAAAAAAGAACAACTAAAAAAAACCCCAATTAACTATTTTTTTTAAAGCTCCCAGAGGGGAAAAAAACTTACCCAATAGAACAGGGCTCTCCAACGTAGGCAACTTTAAGACTTGTAGACTTCAATTCCCAGAATTCCTCAGCCAGCTTTGCTGGCTGAGGAATTCTGGAAGTTGAAGTCCACAACTTCCTGCCTGCTTGATTGCAGGCAGGGAGTTGCTTGCTGATGGAATGGATTGCAGGCAAGTGAAGCAAGGCAAGCGCTGCGACTAGCAGCTAAGGTAAACAAGCTGGAGGGGAAAAACTTTTTTCCTTTTACATGGCTCTAGCGATGCAAGCTGAGTTTCCTGATTAGCAGGCAACTCAGCTGGGATCGTCAGAGCTTGGATCGCCAGAGACATTTAAAAGGAAAAAACTTCTTTCTTTTTAAATGGCTCTGGCGATCTCAACTGAGTTGCCTGATTAGCAGGCAACTCAGCTGGGATGGTCAGAGCTTGGCTCGTCAGAGCCCTTCGGGCTGGTCTGCCTGGTTACAGGAGAATGACACCCGGCATATAAAACCCCCGACCCCCGACTTTTGAGAAGATTTTCATGTGTTAAAAAGTTGTCTTATACGCCGGAAAATACAGTACTTTATCAAAATATAGTATTCTGGTTTAAATCATTTGGAAAGCATCCAGCTTTAAGTAACAAGCATATTTTCCTTGTACAACAGTTTCCCATCTTTCCACCCTACACCCACTATTGCATTTTCCACATCAGATGTAGGAAACATGCAGCACACAGGTGATCCTTAACTTATAACCAGCTGCTTAGGAACTGTTTGAAGTTACAGTGTTCGGCTACCGGCCTGCATTAATGGCATTTACAGTATTCAGCAATCACATGAAAAAAGCCCGTTTTTGGCAAAAACACCCTGTAGCAAACAATGGATTCATTTAATGACTGGCATTTGCTTAATAACTATCACATTCAATTTATGACTGCCATGTTATTAATTAATGACCTCCACAAGAAAAGGTTGTAAAATTGATCAGTCAAATGCTAACCTATTTTATGATTATCACAACTTAAGACCATAATCATCAGGCTCCATTATGGTCATAAATTGAAGACTACCTATAGTGAGGTGTATTTGGATTTGTTGTATTTGGTAGAGGGTTTTTTTCTTTTCTTTTTTTTTTATTGAAAAAGTTTTAAAGCAAACACAATTTCCCCACAACCCTCCCTCCCAACCCCCCTCCCCCTCCCCGACTTCCCAGAGCAGAACACAAGGTATTTCTATTGACCTTTAACAATAAACTAAATTGCATAACCAATCATCAAACTAACACCCCCTAAAAAAAAAATTCTTAACCCCCCATATATAAAATCTTATTTCTTAAACATAATACTTCTAATATCACTTATATAGCGCTTATACAAATAAAAGAAATCATTCATAAGCTATTTGATATTTTTTGGTCTGATACTTATTTTGTATATAATCAATCCATCTTCTCCAGTCCTGTATATACCTTTCTTGTGTGTGATGGTAGAGGGTTTTTTTCTATGTTTTATCATATTTATGGACTGCTTCAATTATGAATGACTTTAAGCAATGTATATCCCAGCTCCTGCTAATTGGTGAAAAGATAATATAAAAAGAAAACAAATCATTATTATTGACCTTTCATCAATATAAGCAAAAATTTAAACAAATCCATTGTCATAGAGGACACCCTCAAGACCTGACGGAATGTGTTAATAGCACCCTAAGCACCGAGAGTAAGGGCCATCCAAATATAAGGGAAACAAAATCATCTAGATTTTGTCGGACAGATATAATATTGTTGGAAGCAGGAGGTCTCATAGATATTTTAGTTCTCAGTCATGAAGAATATGCCAGCCAGTTGTTTGTTTACCATTATCAATTTTTTGCCCGATGTTATTCAAAAGAGAGACGGTATTCAGGAATTCAAATGATGAGATCACATTTGTGGATTTTTTTTTCTGTTGAATTTCTGTATTATTTCAGATTTTTAAAGAAAATATTTTGCTTTGGCAAATAGTTTTCACAAGATAATAAAGGCATTTTAAAAAAATAAGTAGCAATGTCCTAGGCATAGGGCCTTTTCTGCTGTAGCACCCACTTTATGGAGCATCTCCACCCCACCCCACCCAAAAAAGTGGTACTGGCTCAGTTTCTGGAAATTCTTCAAAAGGGTAGTGCCATCGGGCCTAGTCCTCACCAGAGGACTGGTGAGATATGGGGGTGGAGGGGTCGTCCATTGTAACATTCATCCTTTCTTAGCACTTTTATAGTGTTTTTGTAGTTTTAAGTTATATAATAACAACACAATTGTATTTTAACTGATTTTAGCTTTATTGTCTGCCACTCAGTCACTTGTTTGTGAAATGGCTGCCTATATGAATTAGATAGGTAGGAAGGTAGGTAGGTAGGTAATAAATGATAAATAGATGAATATGACAGACAAACAGACAGACAGACATATTTCTTGTTCATGTTTGCCACTTAGTTAATACAGAATTCATTAGGAAAATAAATTAAGAGAGCATGCTTTCCTGATTACACTGCCAAAAACATAATAGATTAATTATTTGTAATGCAAGAATTTGTGGACTGGAAACCAAGTATCCAGAATAGCTCATTAGTTCCACCTATACACAGGGACAGTACTTTATTGGTTTAAATTATAAAGTCTATAGTATCATTGTAGTAACATCATTGATATATTCATTATGAATGAATTTTTCATTCTTATTATATAAAATCTATTTGGCTTTGATGATATTTTTCAACAGGTTGCTATTAAAACAGGAAAACTTTATTGTTTCTTATTGCATTCAGCTGAGGTAAATTTTGTTATCTCAGGTCTTAAGTGAATATGAAAGTATCGTTACTTTCCAAACTTGGCTTGAATGATGTAAAAGGAAACTGTTTAAAGATTTACAATACCAGTATAACTGTATCATGACACAGAAGTTTGCAGAAGTATCTTTAAATTATTAAACTGAAACATGATTGGATCATTATTTAATGGTTGCTTCTTTTGGTTTACATTTTTTCTTCATAATAAAAGCACTGGGTAACAAAATCGGATATTTCCTCTTCCAATCTGTTTCTGATCATGAAATAAAAAATAGGAGGGATTTTGTGGTTTCTAAGATACTTAAAGGGTTCAGAAGATTCAAACGTTGTTATTTTTTAAAAATTTCCTGTTTCTATAATAATTTCTGCAATATATTTATCCCTCCTGTTATTCACCATCTATGACAAATATCTACAATCCACAATTTTAATAGTGGCTAATAAAATTGGAATGGATTTTACTTTTGCTGTAATAGTATAAAATTATATAATCGTGCTATGAGAAATGGTTAAAGATCTGGATAGTTTTAGCCTACAGAAAAGATGTCTGTAGGGGAGATATGATTGCAGTCTTAAAGATTGTCACACTGAGGAGGGAATAGATTTTCCCCCCCTCTTTTGCACCAGAAAGAAAGATCAGAACTAACAAGGTAAAGCTGTGAGGAAGCAGGGAAAGGTTAAGTATCAGGAGAAATTTCCTTACTGTACAGTATAATAATTGCAGAGGATGATGGTAAAAACATGTGTATGGCCACATGTTAACATTAGTGTAAGATAAACAATATAAGGGCCAAGCCAGTATCAGTCTGCTGAGAGTAACACATGGGAAGCAATTGGAGGACTATATAAAACAGAAATTCCAGAGAAAAGGAAGGGTGGAACTATATATTTATTAATGTTTCTGCAGAAGAAATGCCAATAGATTGATGACCTTTTAAATCATTAGATTTAAATATTCAACAACTTCTGGACATCCACACATCATTTATATCCACTTTAAGGCAACAGGAAGTATTCATTGTATGGACACCATTCTGGTATTCCAAGGGACGGTTTTGGGGGGTGATCTAATAAAAACAGTTTCTAATAGTCTTGGTGCCCAGTAAGGAAGATTTTACTTACTTTTGACAAATAAAACACATCCACAAACAATTAACCCAACTTTTATGAATCCATGCATAAAAATCATGAAGCTGTATATCATTTGAGAACCCACACTGCTGATTTTTCTATGCCTGCCCACACAAATAAAATAATTTTAGAAGCTGAAAGGCAAATTATGACTTGTAAAACTCCATACAGTATTCAGAAATTTTCAGCCCCCATAAATTATGGTTTTTCTACTGATGGAGGAAACAAGCTGCAATAATGATTATTCAGACAAAGGACATTCAAATTAGTTCTTACTGCTCAACTAATACATAACTACAACAGTCCCTTGGCAGCCTTTTATTTACTAAATGTGGTCCAGTGAATAACTACAAGAATAAGTAGTATTTAAAAATTAGGAATAAATTCTAGCATTCAACTGCATAAATGAAATGGTACTACTTAGTAGAGGTATATTCCATAAACTTTTAAGTATTGTGCACCTACTATAAATTATGCAGAATAGCATTGAACTTTCAACTTTATTGTCAAAAGAATAAACACAAAGAGAATAAATTGTTACCATCTTTAATAAAAATACAAAAATATAACAAAATGCTTTTATATACTATGCCTTGAAGTAACTTAAGTGAATTTTATTAAATCAAACTCTGCTCTAGGAAGTAAACAATGGCAAATCGTTTCCTACAATGATGCCAAGAATTATAGGAACTTGTTTAGGTAGTTTCCAGGAGTTAAGAGTGATTTAAAGGTGTACACACAAACACATGCTACAGGCGATATGAGAATAGGAATCTTGGTTAAGTAGGGGTTCCTAAACTTTTGCCACCATATGTTCCCTGACTGTAATCTTAACATACATAGCTCCCCTAAATATCCAAACACCAAAATGAACAGAAATAACAATATAATCAAACATTGGAGAAAAATAGCTTTGTTGTAACAATGTACAAAAAAAAAGGTTCTTCAAGAGTAACAAAGATGATAGGGAATTAGAGGCTAAAACATGAAGAATGGTTGCAGGAATTGGATATGTCTAGTTTAATGAAAAGAAGGACTAGGTGACATGATAGCAGTGTTCCAATATCTAAGAGACTGCTACAAAAAAGAGGGGTTCAACTTATTTTCCATAGCATCAGAAAGTCAAGGAGAGAAGCAGTTTAGAACTAAGGAAATATTCCTGATAGAGCAATTAGTCAGTGGAATGACTTGTCTCCAAGTTGTGGGTGCTCCAACACTGGAAGTTTTTAAGAAGACATTGGACAATTATTTGTTTGAAATAATATAGGGTTTCCTGCCTGGGCAGGGGATTGGACCTCCAAGATCCCTTCCAACTCTGTTATTCTGTTGTTCACAGTTTGAGAAAGCCTGGTTTAACAGTCTTCAGAGAGATTCAGAATGTGAATATAGAAAAAGGGAGAAGAATAAAGCATAAGAAACATTTTTTTTGGCTTTTGTAAAGGCAGTTAGATCATCATTGTCAGCCATTCACTCATGTCTACCCCTGGCCACTTCATGGATTAGCAGTCTCCAAACCGCTCTGTTTTGCACCATTTCCTTCATATCCACCATGGTCATCCCAGTGTCACCCTGTATAGCACGGATGTAAAACTTGATCGCGTCACATGACATCACATGACATATTGTTGCTTTTTTTTCCTTTGCGGAGCTGGGGTGGGTGTGGCCTATGCATAGGGTGTGACCTACATGTGGAGTGCGGCCTACATGTGGCTGCCAGTTTGACACCCCTGCTTTATAGGGTCCAGCCAGTAAGGCGGCCCCTTCTTTTTCCAGTGGCCACTCACAGCATGATTCATTTTTCAAGTGAGTCAGCTTGCCTGACATGGCCAAAATACGATAGCCTTTTGTTTGGCGATCCTGACTTCAGGTGATATTTTTGGTGAGATTTGTCTAGGACTACTTTGTTACTTTGCAGTTCATAATAATTGTCTCCAGCTCCATAGTTCAAAGGATTCCTTCTCCTAGCTGTTTTTTTCAGAGTCCCTGTTTCATAGCCATAATTAACAATTGGAAAAATTATTGTATTGACTAATCTGTTGGGAGGCTGGTATCTTTACTCTTCCAGATGTTATTCATGCAGATATTACAGTTCTTCCAAGTGCTTCTGATCTCAGGTTTGTAATTACCACATTGATCATTTTAGAGCCTAGGAAGATGAATTATTTTACTGTTTCCATGGTCTCATTGGGATTAGATCAGTTATTTAAAACTACCAAATCTTTGATGAATTGCTTTTCTCTGAACTCTCCCCTACCTCCTTTCCAGTAAAATATGTAGTTTTGGTAAAAGCCTAGTTGTCTTTTACTGATAATTTAGAGAACTTTCATTGAACTATATGCATTTCTGTGGTTTTTTTATTATTTAATCCATTGGCAGAACAGTTATGATAATGTTGTAAGTAGGCATGACTCTCTTCTTGGTTTTGGTTTTGGTTTTGCAAAAGGGATTTCCTTAACAATCTTATTTTCAAAGAATGTAATTTGTATTGGCCAAGTACAAGACTTACATAAGCTCCTACATGGTGCTTGGCTTAGCCAAAAAGAATTTTGTCTGATCAGATCCACTCATCAAATAGCAAAACTCAAAATAATATTACAATTACTATAAGTTTCAGAAGGAATTTACAATGTGACATTGGGGGATGAAATCTAATTCTCCTGGAGTTCTCAAAGCAGAATTAGTTTCCATGATGTTAGGTTATATTATTATGCTTTTTCACTTATCTGTGATTTAAGTCTTTATAAAACCTAAAACAAACAAATACTAGGTGAAGTGAATGGTGAACAAACTGGCCACAAGACCATTTATTTAATGTAATTTTAATGGGCCAGGATAAGATACTCTAAGTTTGTTTATAATATGGTCCATTTTACAGAAGACCCACATGTAATGCATGCTAAAACACATTCATCAGTTTCCTAAGGTTTTCTTCTCTTGCAAAAAATAATTGTTTCCCAATGACTTTTTTGCTCATACAGCAGTTATCTAGGGTAGACGTATAATCATAATTAATGCCTATACATACATTCAGTTTAACACTGCCCATGTATCTTTGGGTTTCATTTAATGACTGCTCATTTAATGACTGCAGTTAATACAGTGATAAAAATAACTTTGTGAACAATCCTTGCATATACAACCTTCTCACGCCTTTAAAAGCAAAGGAAAGCCAAAGGAAAATCCTACATACAGTCATGGTTTTACTTAACAACTGCTTTCTTAACAATTGAATTTATGGTCTCTATTGTAGTTGCCAAATGAGGACTACCTGTAAACCTGGCCATTGCCAGGAAAAGTACAAATGAAACATAAAAACCTGTTACAAAAACTAGCCATCCAAATATGCAGTATTACTTCTAGGTCCCTATCAACCCTACCCATTCAATCAAAAGGAAAAATGACTAAGTCAACTAATTCTGCTTTATTGGAAGACTGCATTAACAGGATCTTGCAAGTTTGAAAGTAAAACTTCTCACTGCCACTTCTCACTGCTTGATCCATTAGGGTTGGTCCTTCAAAAATTTCTTCATTTGTCTAGGAAGCCACTGGGGGCTTCTGCTTCTCTGATCTGATTGTTTTTCTAAGTAACATCTCATCCCCTTATTATTCCTCATGGTCATCCACATATTCCATTACAGTTCCATTCTGAGTTTATTTCATATTACTGTCAAAGACAGTAGACTGATCTGTAAATTTGATTTGTAAGCATTAATCAGTGCTGGCCAGAGTGAAGTAAGATTGCTATTTTAATGAATGCAACTAGGCATTAGTCATAATTGGCTATAATCAATCTGGTTATTCCAAACTAACCTATTCTTTCCCATGTCCAAGTAAGAGTGAATTATTAATCTGGTTGCATTTAGGCTGCAAAATATATTAGGTTAGCTCCAAAGGAATTGCAGTATTTTAGGTTTGGTTACTTCTGAATTAGAAGAAATTGAGAGTAAAGCCGTAGCAGAAAGACAATACTATAATTCTGTTTTAAGTACTGCCACTATCTGTCAGTAAATAAATTATGCAAACTTGTAAGGTTGATTTTGAAGTCTCCTTGTAGCTCACTGAAATATGTTTGAAAGTAGCTTTTCATTTTCATACTGGCTTAAAATTTTCTTAGTATAATGGTGGCAATGAATTGTTAATTTCACCTAATATTTTCAAATATTTAATTAAAAATGTAGTTTGTGGCTCCTGTTTGTGGCTTCATGTAAATTCTTCCCAGAAACAGAAAGAGCAATTAGTAGACTGAGCTTTTTTTTCCTGCTATGCCACCATACTTATTTTTATAATGAAAACCATCTAAGTAAATAAAATTTAAATCAGGTGTGACGGGGGAATGCTTGGTTAATGACAACAGCACTTTGTTATATAACAACATTAAAAAAAGATTCATCCAGTAATATTTCATCTCTAAAACCACAGAAGAGATAGCATTTTCTATTTACTGTATGTATTTTTTGTTGAATAATCTACATCCTGTTGTTCTGAATCAAGAGTTTTAAAAAATTACTTTGCCAACAAAAGAAATGTGACTGCCAGTAAACATTTGTCTTCCCACACTGAGGAAAAAAAGATATTCTGCTAGCCAATTTGAAAGAGAAACATTTGTATTGACTTAATTAAAACAAAAAAGTGAAAATAAGGCATGATTTCTGATTAAGCCCTTGCTTAAAACTGAAAAATGTCCATTTATCCATACAAAGATGCAATCTAACATGCAATATTATTTTTCTCTCAACTCTACGTTAAAGCTCAACTCACCATCTCCATTTCCCATAATGAGCTATACAGATACAAAAGGCAATGGAAAAATGAACATGTATGAGATGCTTTGGAGTGCCATAGAAATGTGCCAGAAGAAGGTAATCTCTTCAGATTGTCATATTCTGCACAGCCTCATCCTTTCTTCACCCATTGCCCTCCATCATCTTTCTAAAGCGCTGCTTATAATCACCATGCCCTTCTTGTCTGCATGTCACAGAGCACTTTAGTTCGAATCTTTTGAGGCATTGCCAAGAACTTGCCATGTTGCTTTTGCTTTGCCTTCCAGACCTATTGTCCCATTCTATAATACTTGCTGACAGGTTACACTGACCTTGTCTGCTCCACACAGCACTTACCAGCTTATATGTGGGCACTGCTGCCTGAGATACATTAATATTTATTTCATGGCATAATCAGCATTTCATATCCACATTTTACTGTATATTGGCTTTTCTTTGCCCTTGCATAAACCTGTAGGGTTTTTTTCAGTATGTTAACTTCCACCGATACTATATAGATACATTTCAGTATTTTTTTTTCCTAAGAAAAAAATAACGTGGGGAAAACAGATCTTTGAAGATGCTACACTGATATTTGAAAATTGGATTTAAGGAGTTTCAAAAAAGGGGATTGATAACTATTGTAAATATCTACTGTAGTTCTTTGATAAATGTAATATATTCATATAACAGAGCCACCTTTGTCTACTGTTTAATTCATAGGAACATAACCAAATATTCTCTAGTATCCAATTTAGTAGTCTACTGTGTGTTCATATCAGATCTTTATTAGCAACCTAAACTGAAAGTCTTCTTTTTCCCAAGAAAAATCTCAAAGAATTTTCTTTAGCAAGATTTATTAATATAAAAGTAGCAGTGACAGAATTCCAGAAAGTAAAATATTTCTATTTATGATGAATATAGTTATGCAATACTATGACAGGGACATTCAAGTGCCAATTTCATAGCCATATAGTATATCAGGGAAGAAACCTCTACTTAGATACAGGGGGTATTTCCAGCTGTGAATTGTGCGTACAATGGTTGCTTATTAGTCAGAGAACCAATTTTTACATGTAGTTCCTTAAATGAAACTTGAATGAGTGGTGTGATGTGTGTATAAAAGGATAAAGGGGAGGAGTTTCATAATCTTGAATTACAGGTAAATCCTCAATTTATGACTTGAGAATTAGCTCAAAATTTTTAAGTAAGACAATTGTTAAGTGAGTTTTGCCCCATTTTATGTCCTTTTTGCCATGGATGTTAAGCAAATTACTGCAGTTAAATGAATCATACAGTTGTTAAGTGAATCTGGCTTCATTTGTCAAGCTGTCTAGCAAGGTTACAAATAGTGATCATATGTCCTGGAACAGAGCAGTTGTCAAAATACATGCCAGTTGCCAAGCCCCTGAATTATGATCATGTGTCCATGGGTACACTGTAACGGTTGTTAAGTGAAAACCTGTCATACGTTCCTTTTTTCAATGCTGTTATAACTTCAAAAAGTCACTAAACTAATGGTTATAAGTCAAGGGCTATTTGTATTTCAAATCTGAGAAGCTATTGAAATGTGGGAAGATGAGGATGTCTCTAAGAGCATGTCTATGGAGATTCTCAGTCATCCAGGTCATCTCTAAGAGTATGTACTTAAAAGTTAACAGTCAAAGTACTAACATTAATATTGAATTTATGTAATTGACTTATTGTTTGACTTTTAAATATTTTACCTGCAGTCCCTGACTTGCAACCCTCTTTCAAAGGAAACTTGTGAGCAGCTAATTTAGTGAACGTTTGAAAGAAAAAATCCAGCTTCATATTGTATCCATATAATCAGGGAAGGGAACTTCTAACAGTTTTCTGGCAATTTCATGAGGCTATGTAATTTCAGTTCACCTGGGGAAATGGTTATCAAGTGAAATATCTAAGTCTTGCTGTTTCTTCACTCTCTGTAATCATGCTTGGAATTGACAGCTCTCAGAGCTGTAAACGTATAGTGGCAGCATTAACAAATTGGTCATACTGCCTATCTCTGTACATGTTGTTCTCTGGCTTTGGTGAGAAGGAATTGTTTGTATTTGAAGTATTCCTTCTTCACAGCCTTTGTTGGTAATAATCAGCTAGCAAATGACTTGCTTTACTAGGGTATACATCAGGGAAATAATTTTTAGTATGTCCATTTTTTACTATTCTTCCCACTGCAAAAAGGCATCATGTTAGTTTTGTTCCATTAATTCTGTCTACATGTTTGGTTATTATCTGAAGACAAAATCACAAACTTTCTCTAGCAACCTCGCTACATATACCCTAGTGTATTCCCATTTTAAAATATTTGTTCAGGACTGTCCACATTTTTAGGGCTACAATATTGGAGCTTCAGAGAAATCATGTATGGTAGATTTCTAGGAAGGATAGAGGGAAACAATGGATGATTCAGAAGGGCCTGAACTTTGTGGCTTAGATATTATATGGCTCCCACTCTGGAGGCCTCTTCAAGAGGCAGAAAGAAGCTGTCAAGCATTAGATTTCCTTCACCCACACCAGAGCTCTTTTCCCACATCCAAAGGAAATACAGTATTTCCTTTATAGACACTTTAGCACAGTGGTTCTCAACCTTCCTAATGCCGCAACCCTTTAATACAGTTCCTCATGTTGTGGTGACCCCCAACCAGGGGTGGGTTCTAAATTTTTTTACTACCGGTTCTGTGGGCGTGGCTTATTTTGTGGGCATGGCTTGGAGGTTATGTGACTGGGTGGGTGTGGCTAGCTGGTCATGTGACCGGGTGGCCATGGCTATGTGTATAAGGACTACTCAGAGGGCTGAAAAAAGTCATTTCTGACAGGTCCTCGCACTTTTGACTGGTCCTCACACTTATGACCATCCTCACATTTATGCCCCTGCAGCATTCTTAACAACCATGTCACTCATTTCACAACTGCTTCTCTTCACCATGGTGACCCGATAGGGCAAAAACGTAAAATGTGAGGACAGTCATAAGTTCGAGGACTGGTCAAAAGTGCGAGGACCAGTCAAAAATAACTTTTTCAGCCCCCTGAGTAGTCCATATGCACAAAAGGACTACCCAGAGGGCTGAAAAAAGTGATTTCTGACAGGTCCTTGCACTTTTGACCGGTCTTTGCACTTATGACTGGTCATCATTTATGCCCATTGTAGCATTCTTAACAATGTGTCACTCATTTCACAACTGCTTCTCTTCACCATGGTGACAAGATAGGGCAAAAACGTAAAATGTGAGGACAGTCGTAAGTTCGAAGACTGGTCAAAAGTGCGAGGACCAGTCAGAAATAACTTTTTCAGCCCTCTGAGTAATCCATATGCACAAAAGGATACAGCAATAGAGAGGGATGAAGGAAGGGAAGGGAAATTAGAGTAGGAGTGAGGGTAAGAGAGGGAGGAAGAGAGGAGGAGAAGGAGAAAGGAAGAGGAAGTAGGGAGGAGAAGAAGAGGGTGAGGAAGAGAAAGTAAGAAGGAAAGAAAAGAGAGAAGTGGTAGGTTTGAGGAGAAAGATTGCTGTACAATAAAAAAGATGAAAGGGAAGAAAGCCAACCCCAAACAAATATAAAGATATTAAGATAAAGAATGAATTGTTAAACTTTAAAGAATAAAAGAGAACAAATATGAATAAATAACAATAATTAGAAACACACATACAAACGTACAATGTATTTTCTTTGAACAGAGTATTTGGCCGGTTCATAAATTTAAACAGTGTTTAGTCATTTCAATTAAATTTACAATTTCTATATTTCCTTTTTGCCATATTTATTCCTCATCTATTTTTGTAAAAAACCAATATTACCCTTCATCCTCATCTCTAATCTTAATCAAATTCAATTTTTCCCTTCTATTCTATATTATACCCTTTCCCATTGTCATCTATTTTTATATCCATCCTCACATTGGTTAATTATGTAATATTACAGTTGTTTAATATGAATTCAACATTTTAATATAAAACAATTAGTTATATAACTACTTTTTTTGTATATTAATCAATATGAACATGAATATTCCAATTATTTCCATGCAATCCAATTTCTTAGAAATCAATTAATTATATTTACCAATAATAATAAACCAAATAATTTCCCCCATATATTCCTCCAAACCACAACTTAACCATTTCTGCTTTCAACACAATATACAATTAATAGTATCTCAATTATTACAATTCCCTAGTTAAATAGAGCTTTTTTTCTTTTGTGTTTTAAAATCTCCTCTTTTTCCCTAAATTTCCCGTTGTTTGCACCTACCTTTTTTGGTGAGGAAAAAGAAAAGAAATCTGCCTGCCTAATTTTCCAACGTGCAAAGCCAACAGCCTGCTTTACTTTCTCTTTCGTTTTTCAGTATAGCTAGGGGGAAAAAAATCTGCACACTTTCCAAGCAAGCAAAAGAGCCCTGAGCAAAACAGCTGAGAGCAAATCAGCTGGGGGTCGGGAGCTGATCTAAGCAAGGGCTAATTAGCCTATGCTGAAGCTCCGGGGGCCAATAAAATTACAAAAAAACACCAAACCCTTTGTTAAATTGCTGGCTCCCTCGCCCACCACTATTTATTGGCAATAAATAGTGGTGCGGAGGGGCGGGGCAAGCCAGCAATTTAACAAACGGCACCACTGGCTATAGGGCGGCCCTTTGAAGCCCCGCAGCAAGAATTTAAACAGTTTTTTTTTCCTCTAGCCATCGGAGGCAGCAATAGATTGGGAGTGGGTGGGGTAAACGAACGGCCGGCGATCCAACAGAGCAGAGAGTGAGGGTGAGTGAAGGCGTGGGGGGGGAAGAGAGGGCTTTGGCGACCTCTGTGAAATGGCCGTTCGACCCCCAAAGGGGTCGCGACCCCCAGGTTGAGAACCGTTGCTTTAGCAACTTAGGATCAGATTTATGCTTTAGTAAATAAAGCAAGCAGGATTTGGAGTTTGTAATCCAACACATTAAATTAAATTGGAAAATTGATTTAGAATAAGCACTGCATTAATACTACATGTTATTGCATTAGGTTTTGTTTTTACTCATTTTTCAATGTTTCATAATGTATTCTAACATTCTCCATAGTGTATTGATGGGAATTGCCAGGATGAGTTATTCTGAGCTCTAGCTCTATGGACTGAGTTCAGTTTTCTGAGGTTCCGCCTCCCTGGTGACATTCCTCAGTTTTTTCAACTCAGTCACAGCTTATGGACATGTTTTTCTTTAGCTTCAATAAACTTGTGAGGTGAGCCTTAAAACCATCCCTGGACTTCTTGTCAAGTTTAACTTTTTTTGTTTTTTGAATTGTGGACTTCGTATTGCTTGCCTTACAGCTGGGGAGGGCTCTCCGTGATGATGGATCTGAGCTGGGGGCTGGCCCACATCAGCGCCTCCCACCCTCCCCACCCCCTACTACAGGCTTGATTGCCTTTGAGGGGGGCTGTGTAGAGAGACCCAACTGGCGGTGGTTCTCCTCCTGAAGCCTTGGCACCGTTTTCCAGCTCCGATTGTGCTGCATTTGGGTGCGCTCCACACAGAGCTTTTCAATTTCATGGCCAAGCGCCAGTCAGCTGTGCAGCGGCTTCATTCCCTCGCCACTGACTGCAGCCAGAGCATTTCGGCCACCCCAGCTTCTTGAAGCCTAGGTGTGGGCCGTAAATTTGAAAGAAGCTGGGCGCATGGAACACAGAGATAGCAGGGGCCGTTGGGACCATGCTAGCCTGATTCACCCTGTCACGGTCTCCTCAGCATTGTGCAACGTCGGAGGAGTTTAATTTCTCCATAGTGTAGAAATGGGAGGTGCCAGGCTGGGATATTCTATGCTCTAGCTCTATGTCCTGAGTTGAAACTTCTGAAGATCCTCCTCCCTGGTGACATCTCTTCAGTTTTTTTCAACTCAGCCTAGCTCATGGTTGCATTTCTTTCAGCTCCTGAGCTGTGAGTTGAGCCTAGTAATATTTCCCTGGAATTTTTATTATTTTTCCTTTTATTTTACCAATTTTTTTTTCTTCTCTGTGAGTGTGTCTGTACCTTTAAGGCTCTGTGTTTAAAGAGGACTGCTGATCTACGAGGTACTGGCTGGGGAGGGTTCTCTGCCTGCTGTTTTTGGACATGGGGGTTGGCTGAAGTTCCCCCCCCTTTTCTCCCCTGCCTGGATTGCGGCTGTGAGGATTAGCCGGCTGGCTTTCACCCCGGTTTGCCTTTGACACCTCCGGAACACACAGGAACCTCTGTGGTAGCCGTAGGAGCCGTGCAGCCATTTTAACTCTGCCGCAGCAGAGTTTGATCTCCGCCTCTCAGCTGTGAGGCGGAGCGGCTTTTTTTGCACTTTTAAAGCCTTCTGAAGCCACTGCAGCCGCGCCAGCCTTGTTTAGCCTGGGCGCGGGCTGCTTTGCCACAAATCTTCGAGAGCAGCCTGGATTCGTGGAAAGGCTGCTCTAGCTGCCTGGCCACACTTGGATTTTTGCCTTGTAAGTCGCGGTGGCCATTGTTCCCGGGCAATTTGGAGGCCTATAAGTCCGGGCAGCTTTACTCCCCCGGCATTTTCTGTGGCAAGCCATTGGTTTGAGGCACAGACTGGTAGGCTCTCCGCGGCTGCGGATTGGAGCCTGGACTACTGACCAGTCTCATTGAGGTCTGTGGGCTTGCTTTGCAGCCTGAACGGATTTGGCAGAGTTTTCCATTTCCTGGGGCTGAGTTGAATCCTGACAGTTGCGAGCAGCCATTTTGAAGACCACAGCGGCCATTTTGTCTCCATTCAGGCCAGTATACCTACCTTTATTGACTTAGGCCTTTCATTTATGCCCCCTTCTCTCTTTAAATTTGGACTGGAAAGCTTATTTTCAATATGGGGGATGAGGATGGACGGGCCTCCTTTTCGGCTGAGGGCTCTTGGTCTTCTCCTCTGGACAGAGGTAGAGCTACTTCTAGGCCCCGCACTGCAAGTATAGCAGCAGCCAACAAGATTAAGGCCAAGGCCAGGGCTCACACTGGGCTTTCCAAGGCCGATGAAAAGACAGCTCAAGTCAGGCAAAGGGCCTTGGACAGAGAATTTTCAAAGGCCTCTGCCACTAATCCACCTCCAGAATCCTCTCAGCTGCCTGTGACTGTACATCATCTACCTGCTCAGAATACATAATCAGCAGTTCCGCACCCTTTACCTGCTCCTGCTGTGGCTGGTCACGAGAGGCAGTGGTCTCCTCTCATGAGATACAGGCCGAACCTCAGCCCCACCCCCCCCAGGGCCTTCTGTGGCTCCCAGTAAGATACCTGAGGCCACTTTTACTCCCACTGCAGCTGGCCTCCGTCAAAACGAAGTGGGGGAGCAGGATGTCCCCAATTTTATGAAGTCCTGGGTGGAACAGGCAATTAGATGGGGCATTGCAGAGGGTATGCAGTTACAATCGCAGGCCTTTGCCCAAATGTATGCATTCAGGCCAGAAGTGGAGGCTCAGGGATATGTTGCAGCTCCTAAGGACTACCAATATTCTCCTTCTCCTTCTGATTTGGGAGATTATGAAGCAGACTATCAAGGGGAGGGGGAGTTTTCTGATGTTGACCAGGCCCCTCCCCCCAGGCCTGCCTTTAAGGGTTTATTTAATCCGGCCCTGTTGAAGCCTTTATTGTCAAAAGCCAGGGCTACCGCTCGCTTGGGGCCTGATCCATCGCTCTCAGGGATAGCCTGGGTAGTGGAGAGCAGGATGATTATTTGTTCACAGAACAAGCAGTGGAGGCAGACACCATTCCCATTCCGGGAATGTTTTTGGACATGATACGTAGGCAGTGGACGGCTCCTGCCGCAGCCCTCTGGCCCTCGGGTTGGATAATCAATTGTTTACAGTGGATTCTGCTATGATTAACCTGTTGGAAGTTCCCAAGGTAGATGCTCCTGTAGCAGTACTCACCTCTTCTTCCGTGTTGCCACCTGACGCTGAGGATGCCTTGAAGGCTGAGGATCGCCAGGAGGAGATGGCACTTCGTCGTGCGCATCAAGCGGATGCGTGGGCTGTGAGAGTGTCTTCTGCAGCTTCCTTCCTCACCAGGGCATTGGTTCGATGGCTTCGTCAGCTGCAGGGCCACTTGGCACCGGATGATGTTCGGGCCCATCAAGACCTTTCTAAAATCCTAGCGGCTGCTGAGTATACAGCAGATGCAACCTTGGCGGCTGCCAGGTTCTCTGCCAGGGCCATGGCTTCATCAGTCACTGCTAGGCGCATGCTTTGGCTGCGTCATTGGCGCATGGATGGGAAGAACAAGTGGAAGCTAGCTTCTGCCCTATTTGAGGGAGGATTCCTGTTTGGGCAGGCATTAGATACCTTGCTTATAGAGACGAGAGATAAGAGAAAGGTACTCCCGTCTCAGAGCAGGCGAACGGATTTCCGTTCCTCCCCTTACTTCAGGCGACCCTCCTTTCGCCAGGGGGGAGCTGGGCCAAGCTTCCCCCATCAACAGCGGCCCTTCCATTACTCTCGGCCTAGTTTCCAGGCCGATAGACCTATCTACCCCCGGGGTAGACAGCAGCAGCCCACCAAGCCTTTCAGGGGCCCTGGAGGCAGAGGGGCTAGACGATCAAAATGATTGCCTGCCTCAGGCCCCTATTGGAGGCAGGCTCGCCCTGTTTGCAGACCGCTGGGACGACCTGACATTGGACAATTGGGTGAGGGAGACTGTAAGAACAGGGCTCTCCCTCGAATTCCTTTCACCTCCTCCGAGGCGTTTCCTCTGTTGCCCTGTTTCTGGAGACCTGTTTAGGCGGGGGCTCATGGAATTGGCCATTCAGCATTTGCTGGATATCCGGGCCATCCAGCCAGTTCCATTGGGGCAAAGGGGGCGCGGATTCTATTCCATCCTGTTTGTAATCCGAAAGGCCCGGGTGGGGGGGTTGGACGGCAAGTCTAAATTTGAAGGGACTCAACGAGTATTTAGTCTATAGGAGGTTCAAGATGCACTCCCTGCATTCCATCTTAGTGGGGATCAGAGAGGGAGATTTTCTAGCCTCCATAGATTTGACCGAAGCTTACCTCCACGTCCCTATTCGGCCGGAGCATCGTCAGTACCTGAGATTTTGTTATTCAGGCCACCACTACCAATATCTTGCCCTGCCGTTCGGGCTGGCCTTGGCCCCCCGGACGTTTACCAAGATCCTTGCTGTCTTGGCGGCGTATTTCAGGTCTCTTCCCATTAGAATACAGTGCTACCTCGACGATCTGCTCCTACAGGCGTCCTCTCAGCAGCGGGCGGAACAGGACTTGGCCACGACAATAGGTGCGCTGAGGGACTATGGATTCTCTGTCAATTTGGCAAAATGCCAACTTGTTCCTTCAACAAGGTTAGTTCACTTAGGGGCCCTGATAGACACGCAGGCGGGGCAGATTCTCTTGTCCCAGGACAGACAGGACAGCATACGGGCGCTAATCCTACAGATTCAGAGGAGCCAGACTGTGCAGATAGACCACCTGTCCCAACTATTGGGGAAAATGATTTCTTGTCTGAATATCGTTCCCTGGGCCAGGTTCCATGCGAGGCCACTACAGTGGTTCTTGCTCCCATCTCAGAAGGCGGGCACAAGCTCGTCCAAAGTCAGGGTCCAAGTGCCCCCATGGGTCCGGTGCTCTTTGGCCTGGTGGATGTCAGAGGCCATCCAGGGGGGCTGCTACTTCAGGGACCCCCACACGGTGGTTGTGACATCAGATGCCAGTCTGTGGGGCTGGGGAGGCCATTGCGGCTTTCAGGTGGCCCACGGCCGTTGGTCCCACCTAGAACTCTCCCAGGAGATCAATTGGTTAGAGCTCCGAGCAGCCCGTCTGTCCCTGCAGGCCTTTCTTCCTCAGGTGAGGGGGCAGCATGTGCTCCTTCTGACAGACAATACAACAACAAAAGCCCATATAAACAGGCAGGGGGGACTTGTTCCCGGCCTCTGATGAGGGAGGCAGAGACGCTTTGTGAATGGGCAGAGACTCACCTTTTGTCCCTGACAGCGGACCACATCACCGGGACGGACAACGTCGAAGCCGACTGGCTGAGTCGGGCTACTGTGGATCCCTCGGAGTGGAGGTTACATCCCAGCCTGTTTGCGGACATAGTCGACCAGTTCAATCGCCCGGTGATAGACCTCTTCGCTTCTCCAACGAACACCCAGCTTCCCTGCTTTCTCTCCCGTTTCCCTGCCCCGGGAGCCGAGGGAGTGGACGCTCTACGGCCCCCGAGGCCCAGGGGCCTCTTATACGCCTTCCCTCCCCTACCCCTGATCCCAACTGTAATTCGGAAGGTGTTGTTGGAGAAGGCGGAGATCGTGTTAGTGGCCCCCCACTGGCCCAGACGGCCATGGTTCGCCGACCTGGTCAATCTGTCAGTCGCCAGGCCCTGGCGGATCCCCCTGGACCGAGTCTCCCTCACTCAGGGCCCAGTGCAACACCCGGACCCTCAAAGACTGCAGTTAGCCGCTTGGAGGTTGAGCGGGGGCTCTTGAGGAGGGAGAACTTTCCAGCCACGGTCATCCGAACTAGGCAGGCAGGCAGGCGGCCCTCCACGTGCATTTACAAGGCCACGTGGAACAGGTTTGCAGTGTGGTGTGCCTCGAGACATTTGAGTCCAACTTCGGCATCGGTGGTGGAGGTGCTGGAATTTTTACAGGACGGGTTGGACATGGGACTTTCCACTAACACTTTGAGGCGACAGATTGCTGCTGGGTCTGTATTGACAATTAGGGACAGGGGTTCCCTTGCTAACCATCCGAGGGTGAGGATCTTCCTACGAGGAGCAGCTAATTTAAACCCCCCTCCTCTTCACCGTTTTCCCACATGGGACCTTTCTAAGGTCTTACAAGCATTGACTAAGGCACCGTTTGAACCATTGAGGGAGGCTAGTCTGCGTCTCCTCTTGTGTAAAGTAGCTTTCCTTGTGGCCGTCATGTCTGCCCGACGGATCTCGGAGTTGGCATTATCTGTGCGGAAAGATCTGTGTATTTTTCACTCCAACAGGGTGGTCCTACGGCTGGACCTTGCCTTTCTTCCTAAGGTCAACTCCTTGTTCCACCGAGCACAGGAGTTGGTCCTGCCAGACTTCTGTCCTTGGCCTAGGAGCAGACCTGGCACACCTTGGATGTGAAGAGGGCCCTCCGTATTTACATTTTTCGGACCTCTTCTTTCCAGAAGTCGGAGGCTCTCTTTGTCTCCTTTCAGCCGTTGACTCTTGGCCACAGGGTGACCTCTTCCAGGGTGGGGAGATGGCTTCAGGCTCTCCCGGTGCCTCAAAGGATAACGGCTCACTCCACCCGCAGTGCTGCCACAACTGCGGCCTAGGCTACTCAAGCATCTGTCAAGGACATTTGTAGGGCAGCTACGTGAACTTCTCCCACTCCCTTCATCCACCACTATAGATTGGATTCCTTTGCATCGGCGGAGGCGGCGTTTGGAAGACGAGTGCTACAGAGGGTTCATGAAGATCCGGGGTCGTCAGCCCAGGACAGCTCCCACCCTTAGGGCTGGCCAGTCTTTGGTATATCCCAGCCTGGCACCTCCCATTTCTACACTATGGAGAAGGGACGTTGGTCTTACCGTGATAGGTTCCTTCTCGTAGTGTAAAATGGGAGGTGCCAGCCCCACCCTGGCTGCCTGGACCGGCTCCCTTCTTTTCTGTCTTTCAGAATGCGTACCATTCACATTGGCTTCCTTGGCAAAACTGAAGAGAAGTCACCAGGGAGGCGGATCTTCAGAAATTTCAACTCAGGATATAGAGCTAGAGCATAGAATATCCCAGCCTGGCACCTCCCATTTTACACTACGAGAAGGAACGTATCACGGTAAGACCAACGTCCCTTCCCTCCCTTTTGCCGCACTTCAGCCTGAAGGATTGAGTCTGGACGGCTTTGCTCCCTCGGCTTCCCTGAGCTGCCCAGCTATTAGTCAGGCTCTCCACATGTGCAGATGGAGCCTTGGCCACGGCCCTGCAGGGCTCATACAGCAAAGGGCCGACTGCTGCTGCGGCCTTATCCAGGCCTGCACCTCGCCTTCCACTATAATGGGCGGCCATTTTGTGAAGACGATTGGCCATTTTGGAGGCCTTTTCTTTGTCATGGGATCCACTTCAGGCCAGTATTTCCCAGTCAGGCCCTGTCGTTATTAAGCAAGCTAGTTGAACCTCAATTGTTACTTGGATTTATTGTGGCGCAGGGTAAGGGGCCTAGCCTAGCCCTTCAGGACAGATACCCAATTAGACCTTTTCAGGCCTGTTACAGGCCTCACCAGACCTTGTAAATTTGGCTGACCATGAGTATGATAGATGATCGTGGTGAGCACTCCAATTTTTCGGCTGGGGGCACCTGGTCTCCTTAGGGTTGGCAGAGCAACTACTAGGCTACAGACTGCCAACCTGGCAGCAGCTGCCAAAATAAGGGCTAAGGCCATGGTGCATAAAGGGTCCTCTAAGGCAGAGGAATGGACAGCGCAAAAGGAACAAAGGGCCTTGGACAAGCAGTTTGCAAAGACTTCTGCAGGTGCCTTTCCACAAGGCCATGCCAGTGACACGAGGGTGGAATGCCAGGCAGTATGCAACTCTCCTGATATCGCTTTGCAGCAAGCGCAGCAGGAGATTTCCCAGTTGGGAGCCATTTCAACCTGGTCATCTGAGGACCTGGGGGCCCACCCTGAGCGGCCGCTCAGGAGGCACACATAAGACTCCTGAGGCAACATTTACCCCCACCGTGGCGGGGCTCAGTCCGGAGGGGTCGCAGAAGCAGGATATGCCTCCTTTCATATAGCAGTGGATTGATTGAGCAATCAGGGGAGTGATTGCTGAGGGAAGCCATCAGCACCAACAATTGCCGGATCCGGGTTTCCCTCTGATTCGGATGTTGACCCTTTGGGGCCATCTGCTGAGGGGGCCAGTTATTATGGGCCTGCTTCACCCGCGCAGTCGAGCCAGAGCTGCTACTCCCAATCGGAGGGGTTCCAGGGTGACGGAGACTTTTCCGATTTTGAGCAGGACTCCCTGGACAGACAGCAATTTTGGGGTCTTTTCAGTCCTGCCCTTCTTAAACCATTGCTTGCCACAGCGCGGGCTACTGCCCATTTGGGAACAGACTCTATATGTACCTGAGCCTCCCATTGGCTTTGGGGAACAGGAAGATTTCCTGTTCACAGAACGGGCCATAGCGGCAGATACAATCCCTATACCTAAGATGTTCCTAGAGGTGATCTGTAGACAATGGACATGTCCAGCCACTTCATCAAGGCCCACCGGTCAGGAAAATATGCTTTTTGGGGTTGACTCTGACCTTCTTAACCTTGTTCAGGTTCCAAAGGGAGGCAGATCCTCAGAATATTCAACTCAGTCTATAGAGCTAGAGCCTAGAATAACCCATCCTGGTCCTTCTCATTGAACACAACGAGAAAGGGCGTATCAGGTAGGACCAATGCCCCTTCTCTTTAAAAAATATTAGTAACGTTCAGATTTAGGATTTCTCTTTGTTTTTACTTCCTACATTTTCTTTAATATATCTTTCCCCATCTTCAGTGTATTATCTGCCATAAACAGGGCAAGAGAATTAAAAAAAAAAAAAAAAGAAACCAAAGCCTGTAATTATCTACTGGTGTGATAACTTCTGAAAATATGCTTGTATAGTTCTTTACATGAGAAACTTTCAAGGGAATTACAAGATTATACTGGGAATTTTTTAATGTCAAGAACTATACAAAGATATTTTCTGAAGTATTTATTATTGCTATTTTAATATTGCTGGCAACTCTCCTGATGCCTTTACTAGTACCTTGATTTGAAGCTTAATGTTTGACTTCTTATCATAGAAAGTTTAACATGCTGCAAGATGGAAGTATTGTTTAATGGTTCAAGACCAAAATTAAACTGAACTATTGTAGTCACTTAACATAGTTTCTCTACTTCAGCTAGTTGCCAAATAGTTTTCCAGGATACATACTAGGAGAGGCTGGGTGATCCATATCAATGAAAGCAAATTATGTGTTATAAACTCTGAATGAAATAACAGATCACATGCCTGAATTTCTTTTGTTATAATGGAACTTTATTCTTTCCCATTTTGGGGGCCCCAATGCTCCAATGAAACAAACAAAATGTTAAAAAGTTATGATATTTATGTAGTTACTTACAAAGTACATCTAAATTATACTAAAGTAACCAAAATCCCCACGACATGTCACAACTTTTGAGCACCCATAATGTTTGGAAATTGAAAGCTGAAAAAATTGACACCCCCTAATTTTATTCCACTTTTCCTGCAGCCCACTTTCCCAAATCTACTTCGAAAATAAAAATAAAAATATTCTATCATTTTTTCTCGTTGCATGATTGGTGAGTTTCATCAGTAGAAGGATGACGGTTTGTAAAGAGTAGCTGGGGAGGTGGGGCAGGTTGTTCTTGTCTGATTTGGTTTAACATTTCAATAAAGTTAATGAACCTATGGCAGCCTTGGGCTACTTACAGTAAAATTCTGTTTCCTTCTGTCACACTTCCCAAACTGATTCTTGTCCCACCATACAGGCTTCATTAGAAGTGCTGTGAGACCTGTGGAATTTGCATCCAGGTAAACCTAGCCAGAGGTGGTGGGCAAGTGCCATTTGATGATACCCACTTATTAGATCTTCAAGGTATACTAGATTTAACACCAGAGTTATGTATACTAAAACTATTTTGATTGATTGATTGGATTGATTCTTCATATTTCTTAATTGCCCATCTCCTTCCCTTATTATAGTACTGTAAGATTTTTGAGTGCAGCTCAGAATCTGATAAATCCAATGAAACTCTGAACATAGGGCCACTGATATTCAGCTTTATTATTGATCAAGATTAAGCTGGCCGACCGTTTACCTCCCATCTTAAACAGAGCAGGCAGAGAGAGAAAAAGCAAAAGCAGCAGCCACAAAAACTTTTTCTCAAACTTCTTATAGTTTACACAGCTTGCACAGCTTGTCATAATGTTAAGAAACATAATTTCATATCCATTAGTTCATGCAAACCTCATGATTTTCTCAGCGCTCTGAAAACAAGACCTCAGAAAGGAGGAAAAGAATACATTTTCTGTCATATAGCCCAGAAAATCGGCTATATTTGTTAGCAGGTGCTATCTCACATTATGTTGCTGAGAATACACCTTTTAAGTTATTTTGCTAGACTACTTGGCAATTGGCCTCAAGGCTTTACCTTTGCAGTTGGCACATTAGGTTACAATGGAGCTTCTCTCAGAAGCAACAACAAAAGCTGAGTTAGATAATATTCTGTGTATGCTCTAATCCTTTCAATACAGTAAAAGAACCTTGCAACTCTGACTCTCTGTCTTAAAAGAATGAGAGAAAGTCAAATTTGAAAGGTTCTCCTAAATTCCATTCCTGCTTTGAACTCAGTTTTCTTTTATCTGACTGTTGCCTTACCTATGGCTCTTCTTAAAAGAAGAGAGAGTTAGCTTACAACCACAACTGACCCCAAAATGTCCATGGCTAAATAAGAGCGTTATTAAGTGAGTTGCACCACATTTTATAAACTCTTTTGTCACAGTTGTTAAAAGAATCACTGCAATCGTGAAGCGAATCCTGCAGTTAAGCGAATCTGGCTTCCCACATTGACTTTGTTTGTTGGAAACCAACTGAGAAGGTTACAAATGGTGATAACATGAGCCTGGAACAATGCAACTTCATAAATACTTGCCAGTTTCCAAAGTCTCAAATTTTGATCACATGATCATGGGGATGCCACAATGGTTGTAAAGTGTGGAAAACAGTCATAAGTCATTTTTTGTAGTGTTGTAACTTTGAATGATCACTAAATGAATGGTTGTGAGGATTACCTGTACTTTAATGTTATACTCAAAGCCTATTAGATTAAGTGGAAATAATATTTAATATAATGAGCTTTCATTTAGCTTAAATGCATTGCACTGGACAACTATAGTACATTGTATATTCTGCTAAAGAAAGCGTAGTAGGCATGGTATAGTTTGGGCAAGGAACTTAATTGTATCAGTTGGAAAAAAGCTTTTTTTTCCTTTGCTGCTAGTAAGAATTCCAAGTGTAGACATAAACATATATAGAATTTATAATTATAATTTTATAATAATTACAATTTTATAAATTTATTGACATTATTAACATTCCTGTTAAAAGCATGGCACTTTTTCCCTAATGTGCAATTATTTTTTTTCTTTAAATGTTTTGTGAATTCTTTATGAAGTTGGTGACTCACTAGGACTTTTAAATATTAATGTTGTAAGAGATGTTGCCAGTTTCTTATAATTTTTATCCTGACAAGTCAGGTTCAAAAAATCCTGGAAGAAACAAGAAAGTGAGTGGATTTCACATTTGGTTGTTCTAAATCAGATTATTTGGACTGTTCTTAACAAGTTCACATTATATTATAAATAAAATAATTCTCCCAGTTCGTCTTAGATAGAATGTAAAACCTATTGTAGAAATAGAGCCTCACTAATCTTTAAAGACCCAGTAGAGTTTACATTAGATCAGTACTGTGGTCTACCTATAGTAGAGGCATGTTTACTTTAAAGACATATTGATTCACCATAAGTAAATCAAACTCCCTGCTACAGGGATTTAATTTGAACAGGATTTGATCTCAACCATCTCGTTTGTTTTCTCCCATACCTCCCACTCTTTATTTGTTATTGTGGGGTAATCTCTTAAATGAAAGTGAGTTAGAATGTTGGAATGCCCCCAGTGTGTCCAGCATTCTTTTTGATCAATGGCATCTGTACCCTTCTTGCTTTATGTTGACAGCAGCTCTTGAATCTCCTTAATAAAACACCATTGTGCTTTGCTTAAAAAGGAGCAGGCAGGAAAGTATTGATTTCACAATCTGCCTGTATTGGCTCAGCTGAGTAGTGGATGAACAAAAGAGATCTACCTGAGAAATGTAATCCTCTGTTCTCAACAAATATTTCCCATAGTTTAGTGAGCAGTGGGTCTGACAGCATAACTATTTTAAAGTGACACATCGACTGTTCATGCCTTTCCAAATGCCAACACTTTGACATGGAGGTGATTTTGAATAGATTACTGTACTTCTGCTTTTGCAATGCAAAGCTACATTTTATTACTTTGGGATTGTTGACAGGCCACTGTACTCTTATTGTGTGTAGAACTGCAGACCTGAAGCATAAAAATATTGGTTGAAAAAGGCTCTGTGACTTTATCCAGTATTTTTTAAAAGTACAATTTTATAAATTCTGTAAATTCTTTTGCTATAGAATTAAATAGCTACATCCTCTAAGAATTGTCAATGTATGATATCATTGGCTGAAATGTGGGCTAACATGAAATTCAAGTGTCCATATTGGAAGGAACACAACCTCCTTTGACAAAATAGGAGCGCTCAGGATAATAGGAAACAGGATTTTGAAATTAAATAAAAGACTCATGAAAGTCCATGTTTTGAATCCATTTTATTACATATTTTGAATCAAGGTTAAGTGGATTCAAATTGCATAGAGATCTTCCATTTACCACTTGAAGATGAGTTGTGTAAAATTTGAAAAAGAAAACGAGATGGTTTCAATCTAGATGGTGCAATAAAATGTAAAGCCTGAAACACTTGAATTTCCATGTGTGGTCATCCAAACTTGCTTCTCAAGTTTGCTTAAGTATTACTTTTCAATATGCATGTGTATCTAATGGAATGTGTATCCAGACGAGTAGGGGTGGGTATCTTGGCAGGAGCACTGCAGTTCCTATGAAGGAAGCACAAATGAAGAGCCTATTCAGTCCCAAGTTGGATGGAAGAAGGAGGTTCGGGGTAGCCACATTTTAGAATCTCACAGAATATGGCTAGATTAAAAGGTTCTTGCTTTAGCTTGGCAAGATTTATTGGCCAATAAAGAATTGGACATGTGGAATTCACTATGTTGTCTTTGGACCTGGCCTTGACTGTGTGAGATCTAGGGCTGCATAATACTGTAAACTTTGACAGGGATATTGTTGGAGAGAGAGTTTAAGAAAGTCCAGTCACATATGTCATGCATGTAAAAAAGAGGCTTCAATCACATGGTCATAATCACATCTTGACTTTTTGGCCCCCTATTGACATCCATTGAGTTGCTGCTCCATTCCAAAATTATAAAAAAATGTAATTTTTAATTGGAAAATAACTACTCAATTAATTTAATTTAAAATATAAAAGTAAGTTAAATTAAGTATTTGGCCTACTTTCACCCACTTTTTTTGGCCCTAATTAATTCTAATAAGATAGTTTGCTGAAGTTCAAAACATTATTGTGATGAGCTGGCCACACTCCATAAATTTAATGTTTATAATTTTTTTAAAGGGATGCTAACCCAAATTCACCAATTTATACAAATGTGCAAAACTTCTATTGTTATTTTATTTTCCTGTTTTCTCCCTTTCATATTTATTATAAATATTGGTTAAAGATTTCAATAAAAATGTTTGATTTGATCTGACTGTGATGAACTGTGATTGTACAGTATGATCATTTTTGGACAGAACAAGTGCCATTTCTATCCTCTTAATGTTCTCTAGACATGAACAATTTTGTTTCAATTCTTCACTATTACCTTGAGTTGGACGACTTTGGATGATTATAACTTGTATGATTTTAGGAGTAAATCTGTGGTTTTTGTAATCTTCAGACTATCATCTAGACCAGTGTTTCCCAAACTTGGCTATTTTAAGATGCAAGGACTTCAACTCTCAGAATTCCCCAGCCAGTATGCCTGGTTGAGGAATTCTGGGAGTTGAAGTCCATATATCTTCAAAGGGTCAAGTTTGGGAAACACTGATCTAGACTGATCTATTCTAGTCAAAATTCCATTAGGTATTGGGTCAAGGTTGTAGGAATAAAAATAATGTTTGTGAGTAAGTTTTCCAATGAGATGTTTTTCAAAGCTACATTTGTTTTTTGACCATCAAATACTGTAGGCAGATTCTCCTGGATTGAAAGGCAGTTTTACTTTTGTTTTTCTTTTCACAATCCTTTTTTTAAAAAAAAATACCAAGAAAAGCATATCAAGACCAGACCAAGCAAAGTTCCTTTTGGTCATTCCTTATTTACTATTTTCTTTTCCATAGGAAGGATGGATGATGATAGTGGAGCCTTGTCCTTGATTTTCTGGGATATCTGGGAGCAGTAGAGATTTTCAAGTAGAATTTGAAAACAGGAAATTACATAAAGGCACTCAAAAATTAGGATTTTAAATTCCCTCTTGAAAAGTACATTTCCCATACTTTTTTTGGAAGGCGAGAATTCTACTATCCCTGAGTTCTTCTGGGTAGTGATAAATCACAACTCTCAGTAGGAATGTTGTTAATAGTTCAGTACCTTTTGAAACGCCATAATTGTTGAATGTACAATTTTAGCAACACTAATCTATTGCAATGATTTAGATCAGGGTTTCAAACTCAAGGCCCGCAAGCTGGATCTGGCCCATGGGGTGCTTAGATCTGGCCCATAGGACCGATTTGGAAACAGCAAAGACCTGCCCGTGCAGGAGGTTGCAGGAGGCCATTGTAGCCAAAAATGCAACTTGCGAGAGCCACGCATGGCTCTCCCAAACTCCATTTTTGCTGGCACAGGTTTGCAGGAAGCTGTCACAGCCGAAAACACAGTTTGAGAGCCTTCTTTCGCTGGCAGAGCACTTGAGCTACCACAGGCACCCCCACACGAGTGATGTTGAGCTGCACGCCTACCCCGGTCCCCCGAGGTCAAACACAACCCTAATGGGCCCTCAGTGAAATCAAGTTTAACACCCCTGATTTAGATAATATCAGGTTAAAGCCAATGTGAACTGAACCTTTATTCTAGGCTTGGTGATTATTGAACTTTTACTCCAGTGAACATTAGTGGTGATGTGATCATACATTGATTTTATTGCCTACTTAACATTCCACTTTTCAGGCTTAATAATTTGGTTGGTAGGTAGGTAGATTGGTCGGTTGATAGGAAAATAAGGAACTAATGGTTAATTCTTCTGTTTATACTTCCCCAAACATACTTTTACAACAGTTTCCATCATCTCCAACTTATGTAAGTAATGTCTGAGGATTGTGGGATTTGGAAATATTCATATCTTTAAGATGTCTGATCATAATAGATTGGGTTAAGCAAAATCAGTTTTAAAAAAGCAGCTCAAGGAATAAGTAACAAGAAACCTAAAAGAAATCTATGTTACCAAAAGAAAACACAGACAGCAGAAAAATAAAGTTTCAAGTCTAATACTACTGAAGCCACAGAGTGAAAGATGAAGTTTTGGAAGGTATAATTTCAGATTTTGACAGGAAAAACTTCACTGTCCAATATTTTGATTTTGGATGTCATTTGAACTGCAAATAAAAGGCAGTGCATTTTGTAAATGGTACAATTAAACATAAAATTTTAAGTATAAATCAAGTGAAAATTCATTTAGTCCATGAACACTTAGGTTTGAGTTGTATATTGAAGCCTTGCCAGCTTTAAAACTCTTCTCAACATATTTCATTTTAAATCTAGCAGTAACTGACCTTTATCCAGACAGCAAAGAAGGACCTGAAATTTTGCTGGGATGTATGCTAAAATCTGTCTTTTGGCTAGTCTTAGAAAAATGAGGCAATCAAAATAATTTATGTATTGGATATAGTTCAGAAAAGCCATTTATATAACTGCAATTCTGTTCATGGCCATCAAGTTTAGGCCTACTGTTTCTCTTGCTAATACTAGATATGAGCTGTTAATAGTATTTAAAAGCTGTTGTATTAACAGACAAAGGGGAAAAGAGAAACATGTTATCAGGTAACCTCCCAATTTCTTTTCTAGTTCCCAATTATTTAGTTGGTGGCACCTGTATTGTCTGCTAGCCAACTTTGGGATTGAAAGGAAATGTTAATATTTAACTTAGAAGCTATTTCTGTCTTGCCATCTCAACTCTGGTTGAGTTTAGAGTGCACTAAGCCAAAGGCAGCCAAATTACAGTATTGTTTAGGATGTGTGAACCCAAAAGCCTTGCAGGTTTTTCAGTAACTGTAGCCAAGCAAGCCATGATTTCATATAGTGTGTTATCTAAACACTTATTCACACAGAAGTCTAATTCATAATTGCAATTTTATTTGGTTTGGGCATAGCATTTTATCAAACAATTTTTTATTTATAAATCTTAGCTTTTAGTTGTAGTTACCCAGCCAGTTGTATTCAACAAGCTGTGATTGAGAAAGTTATGGTTATAAATCTTACCCATGAGTATGTAGCAGCAAAGAAAAGCATGAAAAGGCTTTTAATAGAACCAAAATGCAATATGGGTTAATATGCCAATCTAAATATAGTAACTCTGGAATCAACTTCCCTTGGGGCTTCAGCTGGCCCCTGACCTTCGCACCTTTCACCACGAATTAAAAACTTGGTTATTCGAGTCTCCCGGCCTGGACTGATGGGGTTTTTTATGGGTTTTTAATTGTATCTGATTTAATTAGGCATTTTAACTTGCATTATGGATTGTACTTTTATTGTTGTGAGCCACCCTGAGTCCGTTGGAGATAGGGCGGCATATAAACCTAATAAAATAAATAAATAAATAAATAAACAAACAAACAAACAAACTAATTATCTTCTTCCTGAATCCCTTAGAAACTTAATGGATTTCTTCTACCCTCTCACCTATGCCCCTCCTGTCACCACCCAAAATCCAGTGGACCATTGCCCATCCAATGCAAGAACTACATTGCATATATTTTTTATACTTGTTGGACTTACCAACAAAATGGACTTATGAACAGCCTCTCAGAACATAAGCCATTTGTAAGTCTCATGTTTCCCCCAAAATATGACCTTTCCCCAAATACAAGGCCTAGCCCAATTTTCATGCATGCACCTAATATAAACCCTACCCCAAAAATAAGCCTTTGTTTAGCCCCACCCACCATCTGGTTGTACGAGGTGCCACGAGGCACAGGCATAAAAATCAAACTAGGACAGTAGTGGGATGTTGAGCTGCCCCATGTGCCCCACGCCCACTTACCTTAGGACCACTGCAGCCAGGCGTCCCACACCCCGACATTTGTTGCACTGCTGCCCAACTTCTTCTGCAGCCGCTTATGGCCAGACACCATGTGATGCATCACACCAGTGCTGCCACTTGTGGCAGGATGCCTCAAATCTCATTACACCAGTAGCACCGGTTACGCGTGCAACAGCACAACATGCCATGCAGTCTCTAGCCATACGGCAGAACTGGCACAATGAGGCAAGTGGTACCCTGCTTCGAGCAGCGGTACTGGCACAACGAGGCACATGATGTCCTGCCACAAGCTGTGGCACTGGTGTGACAAGCCATCCACTGTCTGGCCATGACCAATCATGAGTGGAATGGCTGCAGAAGAAGTCAGGCAGTGGTGTGACAGGTATCATGGCATGGGAGGCATGGCTGTGGTAGTTCTAAGGTAACTGTGGCCCGCCAGCGGCCTGCGCAGATTGTAGCTGATTCCAACGATGAGGAGGCTGGTGTGGTGCTGCGCCAGCAGCCTGTGCAGCTGGCACTCGAGTCGGACAATGAGGAGGCTGGAGAAGATATGGTGCCAGAGACAGGGATTCAGCCAGGGCCTTCAGAACCTCCAGAAGCTCCTTTAAGTGAAGAGGAGGAAGAGGAGGAACCTCTTCTCGATGCACGGGCGCACAGAGCTGCCAAAAGGCAGGAGTGGTTCCTCAGGAGGAGGTCTCCTCGAGAGTAAGGCTGGGGGCTAATTGGCCACTCACTTAGCCTATTTAAGAAAGAATGCCGCTTGCAAAAAGCTGTAGAGAACAACTTTCGTTCACTCTCTTTCGTGTCTGCAAAACTGCTTCTGGGCTTCCTGCCAACTCTAGTAAGACTGTGATTTACCTTATCTTAGAATTCTGATAGGCTGTTAAGACAATTCATTAACAGCCTTTGAAATAATAAAGACTAAGTTATTTTGAGTAAATAAGCTTTGTAAAGAGTTGTGTGTGCTGCGTTCTTTGGGGTCCATAGTTGGGGCAGAACAATAAGACATCCCCTGAAAATAAGACTTGGTGCTTATATGGGGGCCAAAAAGAAAATAAGACTGGGTAGAAGATTGTTTATGGTTTAGCTTAATTATAATATCCCAGTTTTTTTGTGCTTGCTCAGTGTTGTCTTTTTTGTACAGAATCTCAAATCATTTTGACTCTGTTTTGAATAATAATAATATATTTTAAATTTCAGTTGATAGCAATTTTGGATCTTCATCGATTATAATTATTTTAGATTGTACTATTCGATCATTTCTGTCTCGTCTCTCTTTCTCCCTTTTGTTTCCAGCCAATTCCTAAACACTAATCTCCCCTAGATCGTCAGATGAATTGGGTCAAAATTTTCTCTCAGTCCAGTTTATACCTAGGGGACATTAGGTTAAGGAAGTCTGTATAACTTCATTGCAATTTATTTTCAGGGAAGTATGCAACATTTGGAAGGAGTCTATATACGTTTGCAAAGGCTCTCTATTCCCTTTCTCCCTAGTCTATATGGTCCAGTTCTGACAATCTCTTTCAGGACTGAAGAAGAAGATATAAAAATCCTGAAATAAACAGGAACACATGAAGTTCTCCAGGGTTCTCAGCAGATAAGTAATTCAAAATACTGGAAAGCCGTAAGACATATAATATGCAAACTACAAAACTATCTTCCTGGTTAATATTTTATTTCATTTTATTTTATTTAAATTAGCACTTTGCTGCTTCACCAGTTCTGGCATAATAGAGCTAGCTCTCTGTCTCACAAAGGTTATGTAGCAAAGATTACTTTCCCAAAAGACATTATTTGGATGGAAATATTTGAAAAACAAAAGCAGACAATTGTTTGTGACATTTCCCTTTAGATTTTCCTTTACTCACTTGAGCTGAAATTTAATTTCCTACGAAACTATATTCTACAAAGATCTGGTGAGGAATAGAGGAATATAGCTTTGAAGACCAGATGAGTTCCAGATTAGTTCTCATAGTTTCTTCGAGTATTTTTATTCCTCATACAGATAAAAACAATCAAATCATCTTTGCTTTAAACATAGCTATATGAACTGTACATTGTACAGTTTTTAAATTCATATATGGTAAAAGAATAATCAGGAAGTAGTTTACAAAGGCTCTCTATTCACTTTCTCCCTATCCTATATGGTCAACTGCTCCACCATGACGCCTACTAAATGAATTGGTGAATAACTCCCTTTATCTACAACCAGAATTATTATTGGTCATGCTATAGAGATTATGGAGGATATAGTCCAAAACATCTTAATGGTACACCTTGGTGAAAACTTCTCTGTTACTTATTATTTTGCTTAAGGAATGAAGATTAGATCAATGTTTTTTTAAGAAAACAATCCTGCATATTTCCTCTCAATGGGGAAATATGCAATTCTGCATATTTCCCCATTGTATTTTGTGGAATACAAATACTACAAAAGGTGTTGTCACCTGAATAAGATTAACATGGAATTATTTTCTGACCCTGCTTATATCTGCATTTATAGATGAATGAGCATTAATATATTTTTAAACAGAAAACTAAAAGCAAGCAGAAAGAGATTCTGGTAGGATTCACTGGAAAAAGACATTGTTGAATGTAGAAATTTTTGGTTTAAGACTGACCTGTTTCATTACATTCTTATGGTGGCTTCATTAATGCTGCTGTGCTAAATTGTTCTCTCTTTTTTTGCCCATTCATGAATTACAGGGAAAATAAAATTAAAAAGGGGGCATGAAATTAATGTGGAGAAAAATTTATTAAGAATTTGTAGTGAGGAGAAGAGAAGATTATGATTACTTTAAAGAGTATGTGAGGTAGTCAAACTTTTCAGTCTTTAACTTAAAAATATGCTACGTGCGCTCCAATTGGCAAATGTTCTGATTCAACAATTTTAAAGTCAGTAGTGTTTACTGGAATAATACGGCTGCTCATAGGATCAGTCCAACTAGTTCATCAGAGAACTATTGTGTACGAAGGATGGCTCAAGTCTCAAAACTAGCCCTGTAGCAGAAGGCATACATAGCAGATGGTAACACTGCATTTTTATTGTATAGTATTTTTACTTCTAAAAAGAATGCTGGTCATAATGTGCACATTTCTCCTGCTGAGTATTTTAGTCAGGCATTGCTAATTTTTAATAATGGAACAAAGGGCTTTAAGTGAAAATATTGAAAAAAAACCCCATAATCAGGACTTCATATTTTAATTGGTAATTACTACAACTCTCTCCTTCATGGATCACTGTCTTGTCATGGTGAAGGGGCTTGCGTAGTTCAATGAAGCTATAAGTTATACCATGCAGGGCCATCCAAGACGGACAGGTCATAGCAGAGACCTCTGACAAAACATGATCCACTGAAGAAGGAAATGGCAACCCAATAAAGGTATCTTTGCCATGAAAACCCCATGGACAGCACCAAAAGGCAAAAAGATATGACATTGGAAGATGAGCCCCTCAGGTCGGAAGGTGTCCAATATGCTACTGGAGAAGAGCAGAGGGCTAGTACTAGTAGCGCCAGAAAGAGTGAAGCAACTGGGCCAAAGCCAAAAGTACGCTCAGCTGTGGATGCATCTGGTGGTGAAAGAAAAGTCTGATGCTGTAAAGATCTATTCTTCATAGGAATCTGGAATGTAAGATCCATGAATCAAGGCAAGTTGGACATGGTCAAACAAGAGATGACAAGACTGAACATCGACATCTTAGGAATCAGCAAACTAAACAGGACAGGAATGGGTGAATTTAATTCAGATGACCAGGTATACTACTGCGGGCAAGAATCCCTCAGAAGAAATGGAGTAGCCTTCATAATCAATAAAAGAATAGGAAAAGCAATATTGGGATATAATCCCCAAAATGACAGAATGATCTCAATTCGAATCCAAGGCAAACCATTCAATATCACAGTAATCCAAGTCTATGCCCGAACCACTGGTGCTGAAGAGGATGAAATTGACCGGTTCTATGAAACCCTACAGCACCTTATAGAATTAACCCCCAAAAATGATGTCCTTATCATCATGGGGGATTGGAATGCTAAAGTAGGAAGCCAAAAGATAACTGGAATAACAGGCAAGTTTGACCTTGGAGTACAAAATGAAGCAGGGCACAGGCTGATAGAATTTTATCAAGAGAATACGATGGTCATAGCAAACACTCTTTTCCAACAACCCATATGGACATCACCAGACAATCAGCACAGAAATCAGATTGACTATGTGCTCTGCAGCCAAAGATGGAGAAGCTCTATACACTCAGTAAAAACAAGACCAGGAACTGATTGTGGCTCAGATCATGAGCTTCTCATTTCAAAAATTAGGCTTAAGTTGAAGAAGTAGGGAAAAGCACTAGGCCACTAAGGCATGAACTAAATCATATCCCTGATGAATATACAGTAGAGGTGACAAATAGATTTAAAGAATTAGATCTGATAGACAGAATGTCTAAAGAACTATGGTCGGAAGTTTGCAACATTGTACAAGAATTAGCAAATAAAACCATCCCAAAGAAAAAGAAATGCAAGAAAGCAAAAAGCTTCTGAGGAATCTTTGCAAATAGCTGAAGAGAGAAGGGAAGCAAAAAGCAAGGGAGAAAGAGAAAGATACATCCAATTGAATGCAGAATTTCAGAGAATAGTTAGAAGAGAGAAGAATGCCTTCTTAAATGAACAGTGCAAAGAAATAGAAGAAAACAGTAGAATAGGAAGGACCAGAGATCTTTTCAAGAAAATTAGAGATATGAGGAACGTTTCATGCAAAGATTGGCATGATAAAGGACCAAAATGGCAGTGACCTAACCGAGGCAGAAGAGATTAAGAAGAGGTGGCAAAATTACACAGAAGAACTATACAAGAACAAGCTTAACATCCCTGATAACCACGGTGGGGTGGTCATTGACCTCAAGCCA
This sequence comes from Arizona elegans, assembly GCA_022577455.1. NCBI lineage: Eukaryota > Metazoa > Chordata > Lepidosauria > Squamata > Colubridae > Arizona > Arizona elegans. The sequence goes on from JAKOOJ010000004.1 coordinate 24,229,664, forward strand.
GACATCCTAGAATGTGAAGTCAAATGGGCCTTAGGAAATCTGAGTACCAACAAAGCCAGTGGCGGTGGCAGTTTTCCAAATGATTTATTCAAAATCTTAAAAGACGATGCAGTAAAAGTGCTGCACTCAGTTTGCCAGCAAATTTGGAAAACTCAACAGTGGCCACAGGATTGGAAAAGATCAGTTTACATTCCAATTCCAAAGAAAGGCAATAACAAAAAATGTTCAAACTATCTCACCATTGCACTCATTTCACATACTAGTAAGGTTATACTTAAAGTCTTATAAGCTAGGCTCCGGTAGTATATGGATCAAGAACTACCAGAAGTACAGGATTTCGAAGAGGCAGAGGAACTTGCCATCATATGCTGGATCATGGAGAAAGCTAGGGAGTTCCAGAAAAACACCTACTTCTGCTTCATTGACTATGCTAAAACTTTTGATGGGGGGTTTCACAACAAATTGTGGCAAGTTCTTAAAAAGATGGGAGTACCAGACCATCTTATTTGTTTCTTGAGAAACCTATATGCGGATCAAGAAACAATAGTGAGAACTGGAATGGAACCACTGATTGGTTCAAAATTGGGAAAGGAGTTCGGCAGGGCGGTATATACTGGCCTATTTAACTTCTATGCAGAGCACATCATGAGAAAGGCAGAGCTAGATGAATCAAAAGTTGGAATTAAGATTGCCAGGAAAAATATCAGCAACCTCAGATATGCAGATGATACCACTTTAATGGCAGAAAGTGAAGAGGAACTAAAGAGCCTCTTCATGCAAATAAAGAAGGAGAGTGCAAAACTTGGCTTGAAACTCAACATTAAGAAAACTAAGATCATGGCATCCGGCCCTCTCAGTTCCTGACAAATAGATGGGGAAGAAATGGAGGTAGTGACAGATTTTATTTTCCTGGGTTCCAAGATCACCGTAGATGGGAACTACAGCTTGCTCCTGGGGAGAAAAGCTATGACAAATCTAGACAGCACACTAAATAGCAGAGACATCACCCTGCCAACCAAAGTGTGTTAGTTAAGGCTATGGTTTTCCCAGTTGCAATGTATGGCTGTGAAAGTTGGACCATAAGAAAGCCTGAGCGCCAAATTGAAAGCCTTTGAACTATGGTCCTGGAGAAGACTCATGCAAGTCCCTTGGACTGCAAGGCAATCAAACCAATCTCCTAAGGGAGATCAACCCTGACTGCTCTTTAGAAGGCCAGATCCTAAAGATGAAACTCAAAAATTTTGGCCACCTAACGAGAAGGAAGGACTCACTGGAGAAGTGCCTAATGCTGGGAAAGATTTTGGGCAAAAGAAGAATGGGTTGACAGAACAAGGTGGCTGGATGGAGTCACTGAAGCAGTCGGTGTGAGCTTAAATGGACTCCAGAGGACATTTAAGAGGTAGAGGACAGAAAAGCCTGGAGGAACGTTGTCTGTGGGGTCGCGATGGGTCGGTCATGACTTCGCAACTAACAACAACTACTACTACAGCTCTAGAATAAATTCAGAAAAGTTAACATACTTTCATTGAGAAAAAAGACTTAACTAATTAACAGAAATATTTATACCTAGTTGTTTGGATGTAATTTTTGGCAGCGAAATAGAGACAATTCAACAATAATATTAATTATTTCTGGAATTATTTGGAAAATTTTAGTGGTATAAGGAAGCACTGCCTACTTTGGAAAGTATTGTAAAAGGAAGGATTTAGGATTGTAACCAGCACAGGTGCACAAAGAACTCTCTGATAAATTGAAAGACAAAATAGAACAAGTAGAAAGAGTAGAAATAGGGGCATATAATTAGGGCAGAATACCAGCAAATATCATGAAAATGTAAAGAGCAACAAAGATGATTAGGGGAATGGAAGCTAAAACATAAGAAGAATGGTTGCAGGAATTGGATAAGTCTAGTTTAATAAAAAGAAGGACTGGGGTGACATGATAGCAGGGTTCCAACACCTCCCCTCACTCCAGCTGGAGATTGCACACATTTCCATAGTTGTGCAGTCATCATTTGCAAACTTCTTTGCTACCTTCCATCAAGCAATGTCAATACAGAAACTGAAGGAGATTGCAAATGGCAATCACATGAAATCCTTGATTAATGACCACAATGATTCACTTAAATGGCAGTAAAGATTGTGTGGAGATAAATCTCTGAGGGATACCTTTTGCCACCCTCCTTTTGCCACCTTCCTACAGAAAGAGGTTGTTGATCTAAATGTCTTTCAGAATTAAATGGCAGATAATTAAACTAATAAACAAAAGATCCTCATTTGATTTTAACCATCTTACAAGATGTGTGATTTATGTTAATCTTAAGAAAGATCTTAAGCACACAGATATAAAAGATGGTTGAAAATTCCAGGACTTTGGCCACGTCAGATGTTTGTGCTAAAACTATGCTGGTAAAACATCTGTTCAGATTTCCAGAAAGAAAGAAATTTTTCTTTCTTTGGGGAATTGTCAGACAAAGAGCTACCAGCTGACATAGCAATACTGCCGAGATAGCATTGTTTTTGCAAATGGCTCTCTTTGCCTAGTTTGTTTTCAGACAACTAGTCAGCCTAGATTGTTGCATTTAGTACTGCGGGCAGATGAAAACTCCAACTGAATATTATATTTGATTGTCTCTGCTCCATTTTAAAGGCCTCTACAGAGCTGGGATAACTTTGTATTATAATATCTGTTAAGTGCTTATTAGTGTAGCCAACGTGGTGTTGCACAATTTCAAAGCTAAGGGTTATTGGTCAAGAAAATAAATGCCTCGTAATCTTTGGTAGATCTTTTTAAACTTGCAGATACACAAACAAGTATAAGCAGGCAACCATGACTGCTCTTCTCTTCAGTTAATGGCTGTTTCATTTAATGATGTTAAGATCAAGACAAAAGTCTCTTTCAGTACCTATAACCACAACAATGCAAGATTGCAGATGCACATTGTGCAGCCCATTAAACCTTAAGTTGTTGACACTTTCTGACAAGGGTTCTCGAAATGTTCAAGTTAGAGACTCTGGGAATTAAATCTGGGCTTTCAGCATGAATAACGTGGGTTCGTTCCCTCATTGAACTTTCATTCCCCTCATATATTATTTTTTGTTTGGTTTCTATCATTAAAGAAAGACTGACATAAACAATATGTCTTTAAGGTTGTAATCCTGTAAGTGTTTTCTGGAGAATAAATCCAATTGAGGCTAATAGGGTGTATTTAGGTGTAAACATTTTATAAGATTGCATAGAAGGTCACATAAAGGTCTCTAAAACAAATTAAATGAGTATGGGTAATATATAACAAAATCTCTTGTACGTCCATAAATATTGATTTTGTCTGAACACATATATAGTAAGATGTCTAAGCCATACGATTATCCTTAGATTCTTTGTTCCTGGTGTGCCCCCACCCCCGAGTGTTGGCTGTCTAAAAAGAGATCTTTTCAGTGGTGGCCTCTTTTTCTGCTGATAGGATTCTCCTGGATGATTTGCTCTCCCCATGTTACATAATATATAAATACTATATTGTCTTTTTGAACCATAATATTGATTTTTCTTGCTAGTTACTTATTCTACCTTATCCTTAAAAGAGTCTAACTTTCTCCTCATTTTTTAATATGATAGCTGTGACATCCCATATTTTTATCATGGTGAAATAGGAACTGAAGAAACTTCTTGGATGAGAAACAAGATGTTTTCAATATAAAAAACAAGAAAGTTGATTTTTTGGAAAAGCACCTCTGGGACATCACGATAAAATAGTATTATCATAAAAGTAGTATGTTTCTGAAATTACAAGTCTTAGTGATATCCTGGAAAATGGGAATGTTGCCCTAGGTATTACAGCTACTGAATTTTCGTTGTGTAGTATTTCACCATTTTGATGGGGAACATGTGTTGAAATGGACGCTCAATTGATTTTATATAATTTGAATAGTTAAGAAACCCTAAAATACACCCAAAAAATGGAAGGAAAAAATTATGACTCACTCTCCACTATCATAATAGTCCCATCACATTAACTTACTATAAAGTCTATAGGGATGATGTTCAGAGACAGGAGGAAGAATACACAACCTAGACAACTCTCATGCAAAAGGTATTTTAGCCCACAGAAGGAAGAGGGTAGGGGAAACATTTCAGAAGGCACTTCCCTAGTTTTCAGGTGAGTAAAAAAAAGGAGAAAGGCTTTCACATTTGCCAATCTTACAATAAAAATACTTATGGTTGGTGCTTGTTGTCTGGAATACCTTGAAGGCTGACACTTACCAACTGGAACCTTTATGTCTCCAAAAGAGATAATACCACCAAATAACTTTACTCTTTTCTGAACAGGAATGTTTTGGTTTCACTATCAGAAATTGTTTCCTCTAAGGTTTTCTTGAAGAGGATATCCAAGACAATGTTTTAGCACAGGACAGGAAATAACACAGGAAAAATATGGGTGGTTTTTAATGTTTACAATAAATATGGATGAAACTGCATTGTTTTAATTGAAAAGCATACTTCTAAGAATCCTTAAATATGCCATGAATATTAATGAGGACTTCTTTTTTCTTCTACCTTTGCATTTCTTATCTTTTACTTTTGAGAAAATAGCTAACAAACTTAGATGCTAAAAGTACTTCTGTTCAAGTTGAGTTGATTACTATTTGTAAAACCTGATTTGTAACTATTATTTAATTATCAGTGATAATTTCCATAGAAGCCCATATTTCTAAGTATCATAATTGGAATAAATATACTAGGAACTGCTAAGAAAAATGTCTGTCTGTCTGTATCTGGTGTTTCTTTGTGTCAGTCAGTTTAGGTAGTCCTTGAATTACAGTCCCTTTGTGAACCGGTAGTAAAGAACCCACCTCTGCTTACAACCATGACAGCATCCCTCTGTTATGTGATCAAAATTCAGACACTTGGCAACCAGTATGTATTTATGATGGTTGCAGCATCTTGGGATCAAAAGATTGTCTTTGTGATCTTCCCAGCCATCTTCCACAAGCAGAGTCAATGGAGGAAGCCAGATTTGCTTATGGTCATGTGATTCACTTAACAATGACAGGAATTCAACACTGGCAGGAAAAGTTGTAAGACTGGATAAGATTCACTTAACAACTTGCCAACTAGCAGTGGGACATTCTGGTCCCAATTTTGGTTTTAAATCAAGGGTAATTTGTATTTAGGCTGCAAATCCCCCTCACCCCCCCATTTCACTCAGACAGAGCTACATTTAGAGGGAAGATCTAAATGCTGCTAACTTTTTATATTCATGTGCAATGTTCTGGGGTACTATAAAGACTGATCCCAATTTCCAGAGGGGCACAAGGGAAGATGTTGGCATTCTTTCTTGAGCAAGCTGGAATAGGTATGGGATTTGCAAGATATATATCCCATTTACTTTATCAACCTATCCACAGAATGAAGACAATTACATTGGATCTGTATTGGCATAGTCAATATGTTAACTGTCAAAGTCATTGTTAGGAATATAGTACAAGGACAATAAAAGCTCCTGCCTCTTTTCTTTTTGGATTTCTTAAAAGACTTTGAAAAATAGGGCAGTTTTGCCAGCTACTAGTGACTGTATAATAGGACTGCACAGGGATTTAGTGTGACATTATGCTAGGATAAAGCTTTGATCAAGTAACTATTTGAAGGAAGCTATTCCGAACTTCCTTCAAAATGGTAGATTGGAGTAGCCATTCCACAGCAAATCAGACACTGAAACTCATTTGTTTAATTGAGTTCTGTTTATCTAGTTTTAGGACTTAATGTGGATAGCAGATCACATTTTAGATTATATTTATGCAGAAATATTGAAAAATTCAAAAGAGTTCACAAACGGTTAACACTACTATATATGTTGAGTCACAACTCACCATAAATAATTTTAAATAGTCTAGAATTCTTTTCCAAATTAACCTTGCAGAATGAAGAATTTTTAGATAACAAAAAAGTCATTTTTTAATATGGCTTGCGTAGGTGTATATGCATTTGCTACTCATTTATGCAGCATATGGAATCAAACTGAGTACCAAATGTGGGGCTGTCACTAATGTCTTGATTAACTCTTGCCAAAATCTGACAAGGAGCAAAGAATAGAGTGGGAATGATTGATGTGGTTTATAAATTTTCTTCCATTTGGAGAGATTGCAAATTCAGCAAGTGACCGCGAGATAACAATGGAAACTGATTGAAAAGGGGTTATGAAATATAATGGACAAAAATGTTGACAGTTATATTGTGGATTATTTAGATCAGTATTCATCAATATTCCTCCAGATGGTTTGTACTATAATCCCAATTATCTATAGCTGTTAGCTAGGTTGGTTGATTATGGTAGGAAATGTAATGCAGAAATCTGAAAGTTACATTGCTAATTTATAATACAGGTAGTCCTCTACTTATGATCAGAATTGGGATCAGAATTTCCATTGCTAAGCAAGGAAGTTGTCAGGTGAACCACATCCAATTTTATGATCTTTTTTGCCATGGTTGTTAAGTGACATGGCAGTTGTTAAGTGACTCAAATTGTCATTAAGGGAATATAGCTTCCCCCTTGACTTTGCTTATTAGAAACCAGTTAGGAAGGATATAAATGGCAATCACATGATCCCAGTACACTGCAACATATATAAATACATGTAGGATGCCAAGTGCACAAATTTTGATCACATGGCCACATAATGCTGTGATGGTTATAAATGCAAGGAGTGTTGTAAGTAGCTTTTTGTTGTAAGTTTGAGCAGCTGCTAAAATGAATGTAAGTCAAAGACTATCTGTAATACTAAAAAATGTTGATTTGTATTAGTGTGGAACTATCAAAAAAGGATTTTTAATGCTACAGGAATTTAGTTTTATTATTCCATGATGCAATAAGTTTTTCTAATTGTTTCTAATATTTCCAATGGTTTGTTGTTCTCAGAATTCCAAAGCCAATAAGACTTTAGAACAGGGATGTTAAACTGGATTTCTTCAAGGGCCAGATCAGCATTGTAGTTCTCCTCCAGGGGCCGTCAGAGGGGGGGGAGGGGGATTTTTGTGACTGGGTTTGGCCTGGATAGGCTCCTGCAGCACTTTTGCGGACAAAATGGGCCACATGGGGGTTGCGCGTTGCCCCTCTGCACTCCATTTTGGCCGGCAATGTACTTCAGGACTCTGCCAGGCCAAAAACCAGCCATGTGGGAGTCAAGTCCAGCCTACGGGTCTTGAGTTTGACACCCCTGTTTTAGAGAATTCTGAAGTTTCAGTTCAGATGACTGGAAGGACAATTATATTGATTTTTATTTGCAATACTGAATTGAATTCAGAAAGGTTGCATTTTTTTATTATTATTATTTTTGAAGAATCATGGTATTAAGCCACAAAGTGTGCAGGTTCCTGTAGTGAATCCCTCCTGTATAATTGTACGTGTTTTGAATGAAACAAAGACATCTATTGAAACTTTCTCAATTAAAGTAACCATTTACATGTAGTCCTTGAGTTATAATCATTTGTTTAGTGACCATTCAAAGTTACAATGGTATTGAAAAAAGGGACTTACAAGCAGTCCTTGCACTTACAATCGATGCAGTATCTCCCCAAAATTTGGGGACTTGGCAACCAGCATAGATTTACAATAGTCCCAAGGTTACAAGATTGCCATTTGTGACCTTGACAAATTGACAACTGGCTTCCAGCAAGCAAAGTCAACTGGGAAAACCAGATTCATTTAACGACCACATGATTTACTTAAAAACTGTAGGGTTTTGTTTAAAAAGCATGGCAAAAAGTTTGTAAAATAGGCTGCAATTCACTTAACAACCGTCTTGCTCAACAGTAGAAATTGTGATTTCAATTGTGGTCATAAGTCAAGAGGTAGGTGTATATTTGTTGGCAGGAAGGCAGCCAGGCAGGGCAGATAGTTAAATGAATATCCATTTCTTTTTCATCTTTTTTTTTCAAGAATAATTGAATCTAATCCTACTTTAATGTTTGTCAAAGATGTTTAGCTGTCAATATTTACTCCATTGAACCTGTTTCTGGATTTGCATAACTCTATAAACATAAGTTAACCACACCATCTTTGCATAGCATATTAGCCTAAAATTTGACAGCTGTTTTTTGTCATTCAGAACATTGTTTGTACATGTACCTAACTGAAAAGGTGTTTACCTGGTAAAATTAATGTAGTCGTGATCAGGTTTTTACAGTACTGCAGTTTTATAACTGGAAATGGAAGGATTGAATATGGGACCTTCTGCATTAAGACTTTTATTGACCTCTCTGGTCTCTTGTCTCTTGTTTTGAACTGGTTCTTCTTATGTGACTCCAAGCCAGTCTTATTCCAGTGCACCTTGTAAAATATTGAAAGGGTGGTTTATTGTCCAACTCTATTATGCTTTGTTGGAATTAGTAGTTTCCCATAACTTATATTACAGTAGCTACAGTAACATAATTAACTCTCGTATAAATAGAAACTGTAGTTATTTTGTTATTATATTGTCAATTTATGTTGTTGTTATTTTTTAAAGGGGGGAGGGTTTTCATTTTTTTATTTTAGTGCTTCACAAGTGTTCTCTCCATTTTTCCATAAACCTCCTCCTAATGTTTCAGTGTTTTAGATCAGAAACAACAAAATCAGTAGGTATGTTTTATTTTGTGTTAAAAATGGGTCCTTTACATTAAAACAATTCCTTATACAAAAACATAAAATTTGTAATAATAAATTATCTACTTTTGGCCTTTTTTTAACCAATTCTATTCATCTCTAAAACTATTTTTGCATATATATTCTCTATCCTTGTTACCATTCCTTGGCCCATTGAAGTAAATACTGTAAAATGGTCTCTCCAAGCAAGCTTTAATTATGTAAGAAAGAACAATTATGTAAGAATAATTAACCATTATAATTAACAATTAATAATTAACAATTATGTTAATTATGTAAGAAAGAACAAAGTATGACCTAAAATTGTATTTGGCAATAAACAGAAGGTTTGTTGGTTTGTTTGTTTGTTTATAAAATATCAGGTTAGGGACAGATCACCTATTTCATGATGGCTAAGGACTTGACACATAATCAATCAATCACTGAAGCAGCAAGTTGTGAAATATCTATCCTTGTGGTTTTTTATTAGGTTTAACTTTAGTTAATTTATTTCAGAGATTGCAAGCAGTATGATAGGTTAGTAATCGTCTTGCAAAGTTATTCCTTCTAGCACATGCTCACACAGGTAGATGCAGAATTAATTATATTAATTATATGACTCTCTTCTTCCAACCTACTTTCTTTTCTTGTGCAGTTTTTGAGGAATCTTCAGTAATAAGCAATAATTATATTGATTGCAGAAATGTTCACTCCTTGTATGAACTTTCAAGCAATAGATATATTATGATCTTAACAATTTTCCTTTACATAACTTATTATTTAAATAAATAGGGTCTTGTCCTCATTAAAATAAATAGGGTCTTGTCCTCATTCTAGCGTAAGGTTTGCACAATTTCTTTTAAAGCAAAATTAAAAAGGAACAGGTTGAATATAAACTGAAGAAAAACAGCCACCAGAGGATTTAAAAAAGAAAGAATGTGAAAGCTATGAACAGAGGAAACAATTAAACCATGAAACAGTTGTTTTGTGGCAAGAGAAAATGGAGGAATTTATAATCCCTCTTATACATTCCAGACAAGGAATGTGTCATTTTGGTAATAACAGTTCCAAAGTGGATGAAGTTGTGAGACAGTATGAAGTTATGCATAACAGACAGGAATTATTCAACACTGATGTTTTTATTTTTAATTTCTTAGTTGCTACGTATTTACTGTCCTAATTACAAGACTGACTTCATTCTTAGTCTAACAAGGAAAAAAGCTTTGTAATGACTATACTGAGCCATTTTCCAGATTAAGCAGAATTCACTAATGTGCCCTCCAAGTAAACAATATGGTCTTTTGTACCATTTGTTATTTTGGCTTCTCTGTATTTTCTCTCAATTGTTTAGTGACCTTTTTGAGTTAACAGCTTTGCAAATAGAGGAAGAAGAAGCAGCACATGATGGATTGGTTTATTTTCATGTTCTGGGTACAGAGGATGCTAAAAGAAAAAAAAAGAAAGCAAAAATTGAGAAATGATAGCAATCCATCCAGTGTTTAGCAGAAACTAGTTGATTTCCATTTTTCAAAGCCAACTGTCCTTGACTTAGTGGTTATCAATCTCTGCCAACCAATGAAATGTGTTCTTTGGCATTTGCCATATTAATACACAATTGAAATGCCAGAACTTTTTAAAGAGAAGTTTTAACAGTTTATTAAAGTTTAAGAAATTGTGTAATAGTTTGTTAAAACAATTTTATGTAGAAGCAGTTAATTAAAGGCTTGTTTTATTTAGTCACTTGGGTAATTTCATTGGATTGATTTTTTAATGTTATTGTTCGTTTATATGTCTTTTTAGACACACGTAACAGTTTAATATCCTTGTTCTCAACTATTTCTATAATTCATTTACAATTCTAGAACTGTTGACATCTCATCCACCATTTTTTATATGCCTTGGTTTTAAGAATGCATTTGAGCTCATAGTCCATGAGTATTGGTTGATATTTGGCTGAGATTAAGTCTGGTTGAGAGGAATGAGAAAAAGGAAAGAAACAAATTCATTTTTTCAAAAATGTTTAACCAACTGGTTTGGATGAAGTACTATAAGAGATGGAAAGCTTGTTAGCAGCGGTGACTCTTGCATTGCATTCTTTGGCTCTGGTTTCTTCAAGCTGTGTAATACCAAGTGTGCTGGGCCACTGAGAAAAATGGAGCCTCACTGAATACAGCTGTGGTTTTTTGGCTTTAAGGGCTGGGATTATGGCCAAGAAAACAGTGTCTCTTTGACAAGGCTTGATCTGCCCAAATGTAAGAGGACAGATGGATCAGCTGTTGTGCTAAGCAGTATAAATTAATCAGGTTAAAGAAAAAAATCTGGAGATAGCTTACTTTATTAACCATCATAATTGCTGCACCTTGATACATACATAGGAAGTACAGTCAATATAATGCTCTTATCCAAGATGATTCTGCTAATGGTCAAGGGAAGAAAGGAGCTACAACTGGGAACTTGATTCTGCTAATGGTCAAGGGAAGAAAAGAGCTACAACTGGGAACTGCTAATGGTCAAGGGAAGAAAGGAGCTACAACTGGGAACTAGATTATGGTTCACCTACTGATGTAGATTGAATAAGGTCATTGTTTCAGAAATGAGAGTTTGGAGCAAGTCTCTATTCTTCAGTTGTAGTGGCTTCCCAATTTGCTGCAGCATGGAAGAGTGATAAAAGCCAAAAATCATGATGTGCGCACCTATTTTATTTATTTATTTATTTATTTTTATTTTATTTCCAATTTATATACCGCCCTTCTCCCTGAGGACTCAGGGCGGTGTACAGCCAGAATAAGAACATAAAATACAAATATTAAAAAACAGTTAATATATATATATAAATTTGGCCCAAAAGTTAAGAAATCACAAACCGATTAAAACAATTTAAAAAAATTTCTTCTTAAGCCAGCCCGGCTTGCTGGAAAAAATGGGTTTTAAGGGCACGACGGAAGGCACTGAGGTCATGGATTCTCCTTATCTCTGGGGGCAACTGATTCCAGAGGGTAGGAGCCCCCACAGAGAAGGCCCTCCCCCTGGGGGTCACCAGCCTACATTGTTTGGCTGATGGCACCCTGAGGAGGCCCTCTCTGTGGGAGCGCATGGGTCGATGGGAGGTCGTCGGTAGCAGCAGGCGGTCTCGCAGATAGCTAGGCCCTCACCTTTTCAAGTGAGATTGCTGACTCTCCTTCTTCCCTGTTCTGTAACTCAGCAGTTGAGGGTGAAAGCTGTTCTGTGTCCCAGAGCCAGTTGAGCACAGGGAACCCAATCAACTTCCTCAAGAGCCACAAACTCAAATAATCTTGTAAGATAAAGCCTCAGTCATTTTAGCTGGAATAATCAAGCTGGCATCTAACTCTAAGTGAAACAGTGCTTTGATAGTGCTCAATTTATGCCTTTATTTGAATCTGGAATTACAGTTGTAAATTGTGTCAGTCATTAAGCAGATCACCATGTGACTGGGCCCATTTTATACCCTTTTTTGTAGTAGTTGTTGAGCGAATCATTGCAGTTGTTAAATGAACCCATTGTCCACAGTGGGCATTTTTTGCAAAAAAATCAGAAGTACATGCTGGTTTCCAGAAAATAATGTTGTAAATCATGGTCATATGGTCCTATGACCATAGGATGCTGCAAATGACCATAAATTCAGGTCAGTTGTCAAGCCACAAAAATGCAATCACATGACAGTGCAAAGGGACAGCTGTCAGAACATAAACAGTCTTTAGGTAGTCCATCCTAATTTTGAACGTTGCTAAGCAACCAGTCATAAGTCATGGACTATCTGTATTTTAGAGGCCCAGGATATATAGTCTTCTAGCTCCTTTCCTTATTAGGACTAAAGTTGCTATTTTCATTTTCAGTAAGGATGGAAAAGTAAAGCTTTTTTGTTACTCTTGTTACTCTTACCACCACGATAGAAGCTCATACTTGAGCTGTCACCCCATGCGCATTCATTTTTCATTTGATATCAATGTTGCTTAGGTAATTTTTTAACTTTTTAATGTATGCATAAATTGTCAAAGAAAAAACACATAAAATACAGGTTAAAAAATAATTATTTAAATGTATTAGAAACATATATGTACTTGAATAATGATTGCATTAGATAACTAGGCATTTCTTAAGCTGTTTTGTCTCTTGAAGCTGCTTAGAAAACCTTGGAGACGGCATGGATCATTGATCAAAGAGAGGCTGTTCAGGAGCCGTCATGTCAAGTGCTGCATCTGACCCTTTCTTCCTGAGGTCAGCCAAGAACTCAGCAAAGCTGCCTGCCAGAGCTTCAGGGTACTCCCTCAGTGTTTGGAAACTAGTAGAATTCATAATGCACATGGGGTTGACTACTCAAATAGATACCTCCTCTCCTCTCTGTTGGTTTTTCAGATTTAAAACATCTAAATCCAAATCCTTTGGGGCTACTGATAACAACTAAAATAGCAATTTGTGAATAAAAATGACAGTAATTCTTTTACAGTAAGTATGTTTTAGAAGAATATTGGCTGATGTTATTTGAGCAGATTTACTCAAAATGAAAATCAAGGTTAATTTAGAAACAATTGTATTTGCTTTGCTGTCTAACTTTCTTTTTTTTTTCTTCCCCAAGAGATGTCTGCAGCTCAATTTAGCTCTTTTTTTCCAGTTTTAAAAGGCTCAGGTCTGTTTTTATCCATTAAAATATTTTGTGTTGATGTTCATCATGGGAAAATGTGACAACCAGCTGTTGATGTGACTGTCAAACATAATCATTCCTTGCCAATTATGCTTTTTTTATAGGCTTTAATAGGCTTTGATATGGAGGATTTAATTTAGCATATAGCCAATGTAACTATAGTACATACTTTTGCTGTAACAAGCACACTGTCCAGGTGTGGGTTTAAAACCACAACGCTGTTCTCATTATCCTTAATCCTGGTGCTGTTCTGGGTATGTATAAGGATTGTGAATTTTTCCCACTCACCCAAGTTGGAAACATGCACACAGTATTTAGTTATTGTTAAAACTGGATTCAACTAACAAAGAAATATATTTTTAAGCCATAACATTTGATTTCTTCAGTCACTGGCATATGCTTGTTATTCCCAGCATGAGATCAAAAGTAAAATGAAGCTACATTTTTCTACTTTTCTACTTGCTTTGTGTTAGGTCAACAGGGGTTTATTGTGATACCAGTGAGAATTTGTAGCTATTGTCTATTTTTCTGATGTGGCAGATTTTTTATATTTCTAGTACTTTAGTTTCACTGTTATTTCCAAACAAAGAGTATATTGCAGGTAACAATAATACTGAAGAGCACAAACATACAAAATCCTTCCAAGATATAGTTTAGAAAATGTATACTCAGAACAGTGGATCCAGACTCATTTTAGTGTGAACTATTATTCACACTAGATGTGCTAAAATATTTGATGTCAGTTAGACATGCCTTGGAAACAGGTGAACTTTGACATGGAGGAAAGAAGACTACACAATAGTTATCAGAAAGTTGTTATTTGCATTGTGTGGTGTACTATGATCAGTGTGGGAATCACTTGTGAATACACTGTAGCTATGTAGCTTCAGGCTCTCTTACTTGATTCTGATAAATAAACTTTTCATTCTCCATTGTGGGTGGAGACAGCAGCCAGTGTGGGTAATACTCCTCCTATCAGCCTGAAGGACTGAGTCTATCATTAAGCTTAAATCCCACCCTTGTTGCCAGGCAGACCAGCTTTTGACTCAGTCCTTCAGTCTGGACTGGCATGTGGTTTCTAGCTCTGTCTCTTTGTTCTGACATTCTATCTGCTATTTGGATTTTTTGGATGTTATTTCACTCTGGACTGTTTTGACTACGATTTCTGCCTTATTCCTTCGGTTTCTGGTTACCTTGGACTTCGTTGTGAGTTAATTATCGTCGGTTGCAGGGGCTCCGTTCTCTGTTTGCCTGACAGGTTTCTCACCTGGGGGGGGAAGCCCCTTGGACAGTTTTCTCGTTGGCACAAGTTCCCCCTTGTCATCTGTTTGAATTGCGGCTGTTTGGGAGCTTGGGGATTCCTTCTTGCAGCAAACTGTTTCTCAGCTCTCCTGCTTTTAATATCGGCTGTTTTTTTGCGCCTTTTGAGCAGCAGCGGCCATTTTAGTGCCATGGACATCGTTGGAGCGGCGCCACTTTGTTTTTCTGACAGCCGAACCCAGCTGCTTCGAACGTCGGATTGCTCGCCCTTTGTCCTCCAGTTATCTGTTTTGTGGATTGCGGCTTCCCCGCTGCCCTTTGAAGACCGGCAGTTTACACCCGGCTCCCGGCCGCGTGGTGCGGCACCTGTAATTGCCGCTGATCAGCTGGCCTCCGTTCTGCCTATTTCGGGCCCCTGCAGACTAATCATCAAGCTTCAGCCTGCTGCTCGTGGAGACTTTAGCTCTCCCGTTTGTGTCGCCTAGGCGTTTCGCCTCATTGGAGCCTTCTAGTGCCATAGCTGGTGGCTGCCGTTTTGTTTGACTGCAAGAAGCGAGGCAGCCATTTTGTGGAGCTTCCGCACTCCCTTTGATTTATTGGACTTAAATACAGTATTGAGAGGCGCCTTGTGGAGTTTCCGCACTCCCCCTTGATCATTGGCTTTTTCCATTGTCTGGACTTTAGCAGTAATAGCCAGCATGCCAAAGGCTCTATCTAAGTCGAAACACGGTCAGAAGGCCAGTGCTCCTGATCAGGGCCAATCAGATTCCATATCTGTTACCCCTCCTACGCCTACCTAGGCTACTGTTGAACCTCTGCCTCCCACCCAAGCTCTGCGTCCCCGTAGCAAAGGGCATAAACATGGCGATACTTCCTCTAAGGTGGAAAAGTGCTGAGATAAAGTTCTCACCAATCTTTGAGATAAGGCAAGCGCCCATCTACTTTCAACTTCTGTGGCGGCACCAGTGACTTCTGAAGCCTTGGAGGCCATTCTGGACCCTTGACCTGTGACCCTGACCCAGCTATCTCCCCGAGACTGTCCGATTGCGATTTCCACTTCTGATTTGTGAGGCGCTAGTTCTTCTACTCCTTCGGCTGTACCGCCTTCGGCCATCCCGGCTCAGACTCAGGCTCCGATTACTGAGGTTTCATCTTATCAATTGTCTCCTGATCTACTGCAAAAGCTCATCGAAGCTGCAGTGCAGAAGTCCTTGGCTGCTGGTCTTCGTCCTCCAAGCACGGCCAGTTCTGTGCGATCCGTCTCCCCTGAGCGGCCTCACACTTCTGAGCAGATTGTCACCAGGGCTCCTTCATCCCCTTCGGGTTCTCAGGCTACTCACGCTTCTGCTCCGTCTGACGCTGATGATGATTCCGGTTTGTCAGATGATGAGAATCTCCTACCAGATCAACCAGCTGTGGCTGGCTTGTTTCCGCAGGGTCTGTTTAAATCACTACTCTTTAAAGCCATAAGCATGGCTCAACTGTCTTCTCCGATGGCCCAACCTTCCACTTCTGCTCCTCCTGGGTCCCTGGACCCGATGTTTGCAGAGTCGACTAAGCAGGTCACGACCATTCCTGCTCCTCCTTTATTTCTAGAAACTGTCAAATGGCAGTGGATGTCTCCAGGCTCGGCCCCTCTGCCTTCCTCTACTGACAGGAAGAATTTCAACGTCGCGCCTGATCTTGATTTGCTTCTTCAACTCCCGTCTGTAGACGCTCCGGTTGCTGCCCTTTTGCCCAATGCCAATGTTCCGGGGGATCCCAATGAGGGTTTGCGACCTGATGAACGACATTTGGACTTGGTCCTCCAGAGAGCTCATCAGGGGATGGCATGGGCTATTAAGGCCTTCTCTACGGCATCCTTTTTTAACCGCACCACCTTCCTGTGGCTCCGCCAACTGCAGGACAAGCTTTCTCCTGAGGATGCTCGGATCAAACAGGATCTTAATAAGACTGTTGCAGCTGTTCAACGGTCAACACCGTTGATTGCTGTTCGGCGGATTCAACACTCAATGCCGCTCGTTTTGCCGCTAAATCATTGGTTTCTTCTGTAGCGGCTCGTCGTTTGGTCTGGCTCCGTCATTGGCAGGCGGATGCCAGACATAAGTGGCGTTTGGCCTCCATTCCTTTGGGGGGGACTTGACTATTTGGGGATGCCTTGGAGCCCTTTTTAACTGAGACTCGGGACAAGAAGAAAGTGTTGGCGGTTTTCCGCGGAGGAGAGTCTCGTTTTTCACCTTACCCTGCGTGGCCCCAATTTTGGCAGGCAACGTGGATCCCAAGACAGGATTTCCCGGGGGAAACCCTTTATGTCTAAATGGCCCTTTTGGGGGGGAGTAGGTCGTTCCTACGGACGCCGTCACTAAGTGCATCTCTGACCCTCCCATTGGCGGTAGATTGGCCCTCTTTGCTGCCATCTGGGAGAAGTCCACCTTGGACAAATGGGTCCTGGCCACATTACGATCTGGGTTGGCCATTGAATTTCTTTCCCCGCCCCCGAGCACCTTTGTCGGCTGTCCGCTTTCTCGTATCTCTGAAAGGAGGGCGCTGATGGACGCCGCGGTTCAGCATCTTCTTTCTCTCAGGGCTATCCAACTTGTCCCTCCCAATCAAATCGGGTCAGGATTCTATTCTCGTGTATTTTTAGTGCCTAAATCCTCGGGGGGGGGGTGGAGACCCATTCTGGATCTAAAACGATTAAATCGGTATGTCGTATACCGAAAATTTAAGATGCAATCTCTCAAATCCATTCTTGACGGTGTTAGGAGGGGCGATCTCCTTTCCTCTATAGACCTTACTGAGGCCTATTTACACATCCCTGTTCTCCCATCTCATAGACGTTATTTGCGGTTTTGTTATGGGGGGATACATTACCAATATAGGGCTTTGCCCTTCGGACTTTCGTCCGCCCCGCACCTTTACAAAGATGTTGGCTGCCCTGGCCGCCTTTCTTAGGCTTTCTTCTATTAGACTCCTTTGCTACTTTGATGATATTTTATTTATTTATTTATTTATTTATTATTGAATTTCTATACCGCCCTTCTCCCTGAGGACTCAGGGCGGTGTACAGCCAAAATTAAAAAAACATGCAGGACAAATATTAAAAAACAATTAAAAGATATATAAATTTGGCCCAATTAAAACTCATTACCAATTAAAACGTTTAAAACATTTAAAACAGTTAAAAATTTCATCTTAAGCCAGCCCGGCTTGTTTAAATAAATGGGTTTTAAGGGCACGACGGAAGGCACTGAGGTCCTGGATTCTCCTTATCTCTGGGGGGAGCTGATTCCAGAGGGTAGGTGCCCCCACAGAGAAGGCTCTCCCCCTGGGGGTCACCAGCCTACACTGTCTGGCTGATGGCACCCTGAGGAGGCCCTCTCTGTGGGAGCGCACGGGTCGATGGGAGGTCGTCGGTAGCAGCAGGCGGTCTCGAAGATAGCTAGGCCCTATGTCATGGAGCGATATTTTGATTTTATCGTCCTCTCCTCAGCAGGCGGTCCTGGATGTTCAGTTCACACTGAAAACCTTGGCTGCCCATGGTTTTTCCATTAACCTAGAGAAAAGCCATCTGGTCCCCATTACATCCCTGGTTCACCTGGGGGCTCTGATTGACTCGCTTCAGGGTAGAATTTTTCTCTCGCTAGAGTGACAAAAAAGCTTGAAGGACTTGGTAGTTAAGGTTGAGGGGTCTAGGAAGGTTTCCCTGTATGTTCTTTCCCAACTTTTGGGGAAGATGATATCTGCTATAGCCATTGCTCCCTGGGCTCAACTCCATGCCCGGGAGCTTCAGTGGTTTCTTTTACCTTTACAGAAGGCGGGCAAAGGCACGTCAACCAGGCGGATCCCTGTTCCATCCGTGGTTCGCAGATCCCTTCGGTGGTGGCAGTCCCCGGCCCTATCGGCAAGTTCCCTCTTCCTCGAGCCCCAGATGGTGGTGATGATGGATGCCAGTCTCAGCAGCTGGGGTGCCCACTGCCAGGGTCAACTGGCGCAAGGAAAGTGGACTGTGTTGGAGTCTCGGTGTCCAATCAACTGGCTAGAGTTGCAAGCCATATTTCTCGCTCTGAGGGCGTTCCATCATCTTGTGTCCGGGACTCATGTTCTTGTGTTAACGGACAATGTCACGGCCAAGGCACACCTGAACAAGCTTGGCAGCATCCGATCGAAGTCCCTGTTGTCTGTGGCCCTGAAGGTGGGTCTCTGGGCAGAACGACACCTCGGATCCCTTCAGGCGGAACACATCTCCGGCATCGACAACACTCAGGCAGATTGGCTGAGTCGGCAACAGGTGGACAATGCAGAGTGGCGGCTCCATCCACAAGTTTTCCAGAGTCTAGTTCTCCGATTCGGCTCTCCGGTCGCGGACCTTTTTGCGACATGCGCAAATACTCAGCTGCCTCGCTTCTTCGCCCGATTCCCGGAGCCTCAGACGGAAGCCATCGACGCCTTCCTAGTCCCTTGGCCGCAGGGCCTCTTATATGCCTTTCCTCCAACGTCTCTGCTCCCAAGGGTCATTCGCAAGCTCCTGGACGAACAGGCGGAGGTGATCCTTCTGGCCCCTCACTGGCCCCGCAGGACATGGTTTGCAGATTTGGTTTCCCTTTCGGTCGCTGCCCCCGGCGCATCCCGATCATGGCGGACACTCTGACTCCGGGTGCCTTGAGCCACCCAGACCTCCTGTGGCTCAGTCTGACCGCTTGGAAGTTGAGCGGTTCTGCTTGAGCATTGCGAACATTCCAGACAAAGTTATTCGAATAATCCAGGCTTCGCGTTGTCCTTCAACTAACAGGATCTATTCGGCTACCTGGCGGGTCTTCTGCTCATGGTGTGACAAGAATGGCATATCTGTTTTACAGCCCTCCATTGTGGATGTGCTAAGGTTCCTTCAGCAAGGGTTCTCCAATGGACTTTCGCCTAACACTCTATGACGCCAGGTTGTTGCTATTTCCTCGGTACTTACCTGCGGATCTCTATCATCTTTGGCGCAGCACCCGCTGATCCGTCACTTCCTTCGTGGTGCCACTAACTTGTTCCCTCTGCACCGTTACCCTTCCTGGGATCTACCATTGGTTCTGGAATCTCTTATGGGGCCTCCATACGAGCCTTTGCGAACCACTTCTCTTCGGTTGCTGACTTGTAAGGTCACCTTTTTGGTGGCCATAACTTCTGCTTGCCGCATTTCGGAGGTGGCTGCCCTGTCCACCCGGCCCGATCTCTGTGTGTTTCACGCTGATCGTGTAGTGCTCCGCTTGGATCCTACCTTCATACCGAAGATATACTCCCATTTTCCATCACTCTCAAGAGCTTATTCTCCCAAACTTCAGTCCACGACCTTCTCATCTGCGTGAACGTCGTTGGCAGACCTTGGACGTCAGACGAGCACTTTGCATCTACATTAAACGCACTGCTACCTTCCAACGATCAGAGGCGTTGTTCGTCTCTTTCCTTCCAGTCTCTTTGGGGCACAAGGTGTCATCTTCTACTATAGGCTGCTGGATCCGACAGACTATTGCCTCGGCCTATGACTTCCGTTCTCTACCATGACCTTCCCGTGTGACTGCACATTCTACGCACAGTGTGGCTCCGGCGGCGGCCTGGGCTACTCAGGCCCCTTTGTTGGAGATTTGTTGGGCGGCTACGTGGACTTCGCCGGCCCCCTTTATTTGTCACTATAAACTTGACACATTTGCTTCTGTGGAAGCAGCATTTGGTCGGCAGGTGTTGCAGAGGGTCGTTGATAGGGAGGTGGTTTCAGACCAGACTGGTCCCCCCCAGGTTTCGGGACAGTGAACTTGGGTATGTCACACATTGGCTGCTTTCTCCACCAACAATGGAGAAGGGGCGTTAGTCCTACCTGAGACGCTCCTTCTCATTGGGTGGAGATAGCAGCCAGACCCTCCCTGCGCCAGTCTGGCCTTGTTTTTTGTTCTATTTCTACTTCTCTGTATGCTTTATCACATGCCGAGTCTGTCCCTCGCCAAAAGCTGGTCTGCCCGACAACAAGGGCGGGATTTAAGCTTAATGATAGACTCAGTCCTTCAGGCTGATAGGAGGAGTATTACCCACACTGGCTGCTGTCTCCACCCAACGAGAAGGAGGGTCTCAGATAGGACCAATGCCCCTTTTCATAAATGTTAAGTATTTCTTTCTCTATAAATTGTTAAATTCTGTTTTCTTCTTTCTTTCCTATCTGCTCTCAAAATGAAGATTCAGAACACTTCTATCGATTCCCCTGGCCAGTAAAAGAATCAGAAACATTACAGGCAGTGATTCAAAGATAAATGCTTAAATAGCCTTGAACATTATTTAAGAATAAATTAACAACTCCTAAAAGTGAAATGCAAGCTATAGATAAAAGCTCCAGTTCTTCTATCGTGAGCTCATGAAACTCTAATTGATGGTCACTAGTGCCATCTTTGGAAATTTAATTTACGATTTTTACTTTTTACTCTTTTGTAACCCACCTAGAGTCTTTGGATTGAAATGGACTATAAAAATTACTAATAAATATTTCAGGGGAAAAATATGAAAAAGATACATCAACATCAGGGTTGATTTGTGGCGTTTTTGGTCTTCTCTGAATTTGGTTGTTTACTTGGAGATGTTTCAGCTATTGTATATAACGTGATGATGAACCTATGGCACACATGCCCAGCTGATCTTTGAGTCTCTGCCATGCATGCACGGGGGGCAAGGAGCATGCGCAGGGGATGCATGTGTGAGGGGGCAGACGCATGTGGGGGGCGCTCACATTTCATTGGGGGGCTGCACACATGCGTGCATTTGCGCACACGCTTTGGATACTCGGCACCAAAAAGGTTAACCATCACTGGTATATAACAACGCAAGTGGTGGAAGCAAACCCCACATCACTCATTGATGATGATACTAGGGGGATAATGAAACATCTGCAAATGAGAAAGCAAGCTCAGAACATCAAGAACTGCAGAAATAAATATTACTTGCATCACAGACGTTTTTCAACTTCCCAGCCTAGCCTACAGCTTTGAAATTTTCCTGGCAGTCTTTCATCCATAAACTACCCAGAAATAGTATTTTGGGGTTAGCCCAAGTCAAATAAGTGCTGCCACTAATTGATAGATTCCAACCTGAATACCTAATTAATTCTATCAGCCTTTAAACTTGAAACTCTTTTCACCATTTCCACCTACTTGAGAATTCAACAAAGATGGAGAGCAACAGTATGGCAGAGTCTTAGATTAGTGTTGAAAATTTGGCAATTGTAATTCTGGGACTTCAACTCCCAGAATTCCCAGCCAGCATGGTCCAGATGGTAAATAAAAGTGGTCTTTTACTATGACTGTAGTGGAAGGCAAAATGGTATCCACCTTTTTAAACGTTACTCATCTATTGAACATTCATTTTTTAGAATATGCTGATTGCCAAACTGATAAAGCATATTCAGTGTTTATTTGATTCCATTTTATTTGAAACATATAGACTGTCAATTGAATTCCTTGCCTTGGAATCACTGGATTCCATTTTTACATAACATATGGAAAGGCTTTGTAGATAAAAGTCATGGCATTATCCATGCCATGCTCACTTTTCGAAGTAAACATAGCAAATTCCTAACAGACTGGGAGTGAAAAATAGGAAAAATAGTTCGGTAATGTGTACTGATTAAAACTAGAAGTTTCTTTTTCTTCAGTTAAATATATTGCTGTATAATTGTGTGGCTGAGGAAGGTTAAGAACAGTTAAATGTTTTTTCCCCTATTTTACTTAGTAATATATCACTGGCAGAAATTTCTGTGACTGTGGCTTGGTAAAAAATGTCTCCTCTTGGATGGAAACTGGGTGGATCTTAACTGTTAGAATTTGTATTGACAAAAATGAGGGCCTTAAAATACCAAATGCATTTCTATCTGTCTCCTGGGATCCCTTAAGAGAGTGCTTGCTGCAATTCAACAGCACTTTGTAGAGCACAATATCAGATAAAATCCAAATTGGATTTCTTGAGTCTCTTTTCTTTCTCTCTTTCTCCCTCTGTTCAAAAATGCAGCTGGAACAGGAATGATTTTTAACATCATCCACAGTCATCATTCACTCTCTTATACCCTTCTTCATATTTATTTGTTTAGTCTGATGGATATTTTAAGAAACCTAAGCTTATAAAATTTTGTTGGCCAAACAAAAGTATTTTGCTTTTATGAATTTTTCCTTTTGATCAAGCAAATTGAAATTACTTCAATTAATGGAGTATCTTTATATGGATGGTATATATTTGTTTTACTAGAACACTTTGCACTTTTTCAGATCATTCTGAAACTGGGATGGGGTGTGCCCTAGTTTGGTTACAGCATCTCCATCAAGATCAAACAAGACCAATAGATTCAAGAAGGAATTTACCTGAAAGACAATTTTAGTTGTAATTATAGGTGCAAGAACATTGAACATTGAACTCAGAATTTGAATTATTATAGTATGGCACACTGTTATTGATAGCATTTTTGCTTTTCAGGCAGTATTCACTGAATAGTTATTCAGTGATAACTATTACATCTGATTGATAGTCCTAACTATTCCCAACCTTCACTCATACTTTTCCCATTCAGGGGATAAACAAACATAAGCACCAACAACATTATATGTCTGCTTTTTTGCCCTTCTTTCAATGGATTTAGCCTGAATACGTATCGGTATGGCATATACTTCCAGTTAGAGGAACCAGACAACAGTATGTTGACTTGCAGGATAATCTCTAGATTTGCTTGAGAGTACTTGGGGTAAAATTGGACTGGTTACACTTAAGGCATATAGTCATAATGTGTCAACTTAAGTGACACAATATTATTAATAGGGTAAGTTGTGCATTGTAGAGGTGCACCAAGATAGGTGCACCAAGCATAGCTCCAATGGAGTAAAATCAAAAGAATAAACATATTTAAGATTTTGCTAAAAGTACAGTTAAGAAGAGGCTGATTAGTTGGGTTGGAGTAAGAATTCCAAGGGATTAATGTCAACATCAAAAAAGCCGTGCCTAACTTCTCTTTTCAGGGTTACCCTTGTAAAAGGCTTTATCTGTAGAATGCATGTCTAGGGAAATAAAGAAAGAGAGCAGGAGAGACAAGAGAAGAAAGAGAGAGAGAGAGAGAAAGAAAAAAGAAAGAAAGAAAAAGAAAAAAGAAAAAGAAAGAAAGAAGAAAAAATAAGAAAGAGGAGTGAGGATTGAGATTTATAAGGATGTATGTATGTATGTGTGTATTTGTGGATGTGGGTGTGGGTGTAGATAGACAGACAAATAGACAGACAGGCACTTTCAATTCATCACACAGAGCAATTGGAAGCCAAATATGTTAGCTAAAGATGATACTCTTCCTAAGATATCTCCCCAACAAGAGTCAGGCTCCCATATTTTGATACCACGCATAGTGGCATTGAAGGCCACCAAGATATCCAGGAGTTATTAACAGATTATCCATCAAGACTAACTAAGCCAATATTCTTTGGTCCAATCTGAAATCAAATTGAACTAGATCTACATAATTGGTTTCCTCTAGAAGGACTTGAAATATTTTGGTTATCATCCGCTGTAGAGAAGTACAGATATTACCTTGAAGAAAATATGTGTCAACCATTAGTAAAAGATGACTATATCCCAGAAGAACAGGGAAGTTTGAAAAAGAAACTCTGTCAAGCTTCTGATGTTATACCCTATGTTCAATGTTTCTTAAAGTGCAGTTATCTCAGGGTTCTGCAAAATCAAAATTATTTGCCTGATATTAAAAATATTTGCAAAAAAATGTAAAACAATGTCAGTCTTCTCATTATTATTTTTTATTTGTTAAAGTAGGGTTTTTATGAAAAATATTTATTTTACCCTGTTTCCCTGAAAATAAAACATCTGATAATAAGCCCAATCAGATTTTTGAGTGCATGGCAATAAGGCCAAGCGCTTATTTCAGGGTTCAAAAAAATATAAGACAGGGTCTTATTTTCGGGGAAACACGGTAGTTAAAATCTATCTTTTTATTTATTTCCTCTTTTACCACTTCGAGTGGTCAAGAAAGATACAAAGTTCTGGTTCTTGCTCTTCAACCATTGTTAATTGATGTTGTTATAGTGCTTCTTTGATGTTGTCTCTCCATATTCTTCTGGGCCTGCCTCATGTTCTTTGACCTTTTCCTCTTTTTGCATATGCCTTGTACGAATGGAATTCCAAGACATCCTGTCCAGGTGAGTGGATGTTAAATGTTAAATTAAGTTAAATCTATAATTTATTAAAATACCTATATCTATCTATGACACATAGTGTAGTTAATATTGTTATATTTACATGATTCAATAAATAAATATTCTATAAATGCATCCATTTTAATTTTTAATGCATTAAATGCTGATATAGACAAAAACTCTTTTTGGAATCATCTGTAATTTCGGGATGCTGAGAGGAAAAAAATTAAGAAACACTGTCACTTTCTCCTTGCTGTCGGAGCTGTTAATGGTCATAAACCTCTCCATCTGTTGACTCATCCCACTTCAGTCAAGAAAGTCTACAATCTAAAGGGCAGAATAGTCCAAATTTATCCAAACACTTAATCTTCAATCTTGAGAAGAGACTAACTTTGATCCACAAAACTGATCAAGCATACCTTCTAGCCTCCTCTTCACCATTGCTAAATTTTTTATTGATCGGTTCACCTATGGAAGTGATTGCAAAAACTTACATTGTGTGCTTAAATTAATGATTTGCACCACAGATATTAAACAGGAATTTCCCTTTTAATATTTTAGTTTAAATACAAAGTTTTCATTGTTGCTGCAATTTGGAACAATCTTTCAGGCAATTTTCTGAAAATGCAACAGAGACAGAGAAAAAACTCTTTGTTGATGACACTGGATGAAATTGAAATGAGGGAAATCTGGAAGACGTATTTCTAAGAATTGTTTGAAAAGGATAGTGATACTTCAAAGAGAAGAAATGAACCTAATGCTATAAATGTGTCCGAGAAAATGAGTATATAAATGCTGCCAAGTACGTTCAAAAACGTTAAAGCTGTAGATGTAGATGGCATAATTGGAGAGATGGTAAAATATATATGTGGTTCGCTTATCAAGTGGCTTATAATAATCAAGTGGATTATAATATACAGATGGAATAACTGGAAAATATGTAGCTGAAATTATTGCACTTTACATTATGTTATAATTGTAAAGAAAATCTTTATAATATATTGTACTGTTGGTATATATGAGCAAAGACATAGTCTAGCATCTAATATAGGCACTTTAAATATATATTAGAAATATGAACAAGAAGGGACATTTTATCATTTGTTGTAAAAAAACTAGAACATTTTGGATTCAAACAGGAGAAAAAATAGTTGATGAGTAAATTGGCTCCTCCAATTTGTCTGGAGAAAGAGAAGATGCAAGATTGACCATGTTATATGCCATACTGTTGCTCTTTATGAGACTTCAAGGTAGTGTTCCCCATTGGGTGGAAGACCTGGGAGACAAAGAAATTTGCCATTCTTATTCCAGCTGTAGTCAGATCCTTCAAAAGTCACGAAGTTCATGCTTCCTTTGCTAACCTTATTTGGAAAGTGCCTTGTTTTGTATAAAAAGAAGGAACATAACATTGGCTTTTTAAAATTTATTTATACTTTTTTCTTCAACATATGTAAGTGCTTAGTGAACAGTGTATTGTCCGGTCAATTTACTTATACATAATAATAACAGTAACCACATTGTTTACATAGAAATAATCTTTCGACTTCTAATATTTACATGTACATGCTAATAATATATTATGTGACAGTATACATAATAGTATTTTCTCAATTTCTGCTTTCTACCTCTATTTTCCAGTCATTAATAATACAAATCCCAGATTAAAAAATATTCTGTTTTTTCCATCATCTCTTGCCCTTTTTAATATTTTGACTCTTGTTGACTTTTTAGCCAGTCTCACATGCTCCTCCGTTGGGACCATGTGTCTCCTTACATCACTCATATTTAGTCAAGTATTTCATCTGCCTCTATGTCTATCTCATGTATTCCCATTTCTAGGGCACCCACCAACAACTACATCACTTCTAGGGAATCTTCCTCTCTGTCTTTTTCTATATTTTAACAGCTTGGAGGGTAAAGTACCTTCTGCATTTCAGGAATTATTACTATCCTTTTCATATCTTTATCTACTTGTATCAATTGTTGATTTATTTCCTCTATTCTTTCCTCCACGCCTTCTGATTTCTCTTCTATTCTCTGGGTTCTTTGTTCATTTTCCATTACTATTTGCTGAGGGTTTCCTAATTGCACAATCATATTGTGCGTCTGTTTCTTGATCTTCCCCAAGTCCTTTTTCATCTTGTTATAATTCTTTATCATAGCTTCCTGGATAGATTGAAACATCAATTTTATTTCTTTTTTAAATGTGTTTGTTTTTCCCTGTTGTGACATTGTGTCTCTTAGTCTTTGCTTTAATGGCCTGGATCTTGCTAATCTTGATATAAATCCAGATGGCCCACCAAGTTAATCCACAGTCTAAATCAAGAGGCAATTCCCATAGTCTCTAAACAGTTCCAGGTTATTCCACTAATTGACTCTTTCAAAAGTATTTGGTAAAAAAACCCCAATTCTCTCAGTCTCCAAGCCATTTTGCCATGCCAACAGAACTCATAAGCCACCAGGTTCAGCAAGTTTCAAGAAGAAAATATTGTCTATTCCCAGAGCAAAAAAACAATCTTCCAACCTTCCAATCTTCTACCTTTCACTTTGCTTTACTTTCAAGATCTTTGCCAGCAATGTAATAGAATAATATCATTTTTCACCAGTAGGTGTCAGTCCAGTTCTAACTTTCAATCTTGAAGCGAAAGATATAGCAGCTGATTGTCAAATAATCAAAACGTATTAACTTGCCGCTTTCTCTACGCTTTGGAGAATCTTTCTTTCTGAGAAAAAACACTTTTATTTAGGAATATGTCTATAATGTAGAAGTTGAAAATAGTCTCACCCAGTTCCAGTGCTCTATTCAAAATAGCTCATTAGTGCTTCTTCTTCAGTTGCCCTATCATAATGGCCATCTCTCTGCTTCATTACTTGGGAGGGTGCCTTGGATCCAATGGGAGAGCCACCATTCTCCCACGATCAACAAGGGATCTCTCCTTTCTTCGCACCCCTCCAGGATGACTTTGGCCCTATAGAGCCTCCTGGCAAAGAAAATCAGCCCTGGATTTGCAAAGCCCCACTATATCCGATTGTCTTGCCTTGATGTCAAACCGGAAGTCCCATAGGGCTTTTTGATCCAGGTTTATTTTATTTCTTAGATTTCTATGCCGCCCTGCTCCCGTAGGACTCGGGGCGGCTCACAGATAAAAAACATATAACAATAAATAAAACTAAAAACATCCAAATGTAAAAACCCCAACTAAAATCTCATAACAGATCAGGGAATTTGCTGAAAAAGCCATGTCTTCAGTTTGGCGCAGAAAGTGCGGAGGTCGGGGGCCATCCAAATCCATGTGGGTAATTCATTCCAGAAGGTCGGTGTAGTCACCGAGAATGCCCTCATCCTGGGGGCCACCAGCCAACATTGTCTGGCCGATGGCACCCGGAGGAGGGAAGTGGGAGGCTGGTAGGAGATGGTCCTGCAAGTACCCCGGGCCCATGCCATGTTGGGCTTTATAGGTCAAGACCAGCACCTTGAAGCGGATCCGAAGGGCCACCGGTAACTGGTAAAAAGGTTAAAATGAAATCTGCGATTATTTGGGGGTGTTATTTCTGGACTGATTTACAACTGGAAAATCTGTTGTGTATTGGATTTACTTACTTAGAATTAAGAGTTGAGATACGAAATGGTGAATTTTATATATTGTAAGTAACGTAATGAAAAAGGCATTGGTTGCTGAACTTATGTAAGGATAACAGTTGACTAATGGGATGAAGAATTTTACTATATTAATTAAGAGGAGGTGAAGAGGTGGTAAAACAGTTTGGGGAAAAGACTGGGAATTGCTGTCTTAGTTTTTTTCCCCTTTCCTTTTCTCTTTTTATTTTTTATTTCTTTTTTGTTTTCTGGCTTTTTGTTTTACTTTACTTTTCAATTTATAATATTGTATCATCTATAGCAGTGATAGCTAACTTTTTTTGATCAGAGTGCCCAAACCATGTGCCTGAACTCCCAAAACACAATGCATGCATGCATGCCCCATGCATGTGCCCTGCCCCCCGTACGTACGTGTGCACACCCCCACACATTTCTGACCCCCGTGCATATGCGTGCAACTCACCAAATGTGCCCCGCCCCTGCACATGCGTGTGCAACTCCTCCACACAAGGCCCCCCTGCGCATGCACCCGCATGTGCCCCATCCCCCGTGAATGCGTGCCTGCCCCCCTGCCCGCCCCCTCCCCCTGCATACACGTGTGACCACTGCATGTGCCTTATCCCCCACGCATGCATGCACAACCCCCCTGCATGCACCCCGCGCATGCGCAGCAGAGACCCGAAGACCGGCTGGTCAGCAGGAGGCGCACACACATTCGTGGCAGACCCGAACTGTGGTGACAGCTCGTGTGCCATCAGAGAGGGCACTGCGTGCCATCTCATAGGTTCATCATTACAGATCTATAGTATAAACGGCAAAGGAATCAGAGACCATCCTTGTCTTGTACCCTTTTGAATTTTGCATGAATTGGTTAAGGCGTTAATAACAACTTTTGCTTGCTGTGATGTATAAACAGCTTTGATCCCTTGAATAAAATTCTCACCAAAGTCCATTTCTTCCAAGACTTTAAACATTAAAAGTCCAATTTAAATTGTCAAAGGTTTTCTCTTCATCTAAAAATATTAAAGCTGCCTGTTTTTCATTATGATATTGTAAATATTCAATAATATTCAGAACAAACCTTACGTTGACCCGTAACTGTTTTTGGCACAAAGCCAGATTGATCTTCATGAGTATACATGCCTGTAAAACTTCCAGTCTCATTATTAAACAAGGACTATAATCTATTTGCTGCAGTTTTGGCAGAAAGAATTGTACTTCTAACTGCTATTAAGAAAATTGAAAGCTAATTCTTTGAATGTTTTTTCTTTCTTTTCTATTTACTTTTCCTTTTTATATTTTTTCCCTTTTGGGCACTTCTAACTCTCTTTTTTATTTTTTCTTCATTTCTTTCTCATTCTATATTACTTTTTATTTGTTTTATGTTCTTAGTCACACAAACACACACAGATATATATCTGTAGTTATACACGTATTATAATCTTCCATATATTATATGTTCTAAGCATGCTCACAATGACCTTAGACTTTCAATTATACAAAATTTATAAAATAATGAAAAAGAAAATTGTGTTTCTAACCAAAATGTATGTCTGTATTAATCTAGGCTAGACCATTTTTTAATATTGGATGAGGCAATTGTTTGATAATCTCAGTATTTTTTGGATTCCCGCTAATTTTGGTCAAAATAAATATACAATTCCTAATGAGATTTGAAACAGAGTAGGGAAATTGCTAGATAGCTTGGACGAAAGCAAGTTAATGCAGAGATCTTCAATGCTTGCCATTTTATTTTTTAACTTAGATGTGAACATTTTCAAGCTGCTCTTTCCTTTATTGCATCAAAACATTTCAAATTTTTCCATCAGCAGTTTGTTTTGATACATACATTAAATTTTACTCAGAAATGCTAAACCTTGACAGTATGAGATATCAGCAAAGATCATTTCTGGAAACGCACAATTTGTTTATGCTTACGTGAAGGTATTTTATTCAGTATCTATTACAATCATTTAGCTGAAAACTGAAGAATATGAACTGTGCAATCTACTCTGATTTCAGGCTTTTCTTCTTGGTTTTGCTTCCTATATATTTCTGTTTCTTGAAATTCTCTCTTCCCAGCTGCTGTTAAAATACTGCAATTTTTGATGCAAAGTTGTAAAACTCATACAGTTTAATGGATTCAGAATCATGAAATCTAGCTCTACAATCATAAAGAAAATATAGAGAAGGTTTGGAAGCATCATTTACTTAGGACTTCAGTTCTTGTCATACCTAGCCAATCAGGTCAATAGAAAAAACCTAAGATCCCAAAAAGTAGAATAGAGAGCATTAGATTACTTTTTCTGAATCTGGTATATGATTTAATTGAGTTATAAAATTATTATTGAATATTTTTCATCCAAATTTGCTTCATATACAACCTTTTTGGGCTGGGTAGCATACATAGGTTAAATGATTCAAACAAGTCTGCATAAAAATCACACACATACAGTACATGCTTTCATAAATCAGTATGGAAAAATAATAGCATAAGATGGATCTGCTGATTATGTTTCGTAATTGTTATTTAGAAATCAGTTCAGTTTGAATACATGTGCACATCTGTGTGTGTGTGTGTCTCTCCCTCCCTCTCTTTCTCCCTCTTTGTGTCCATATGCGTGTGTGCATGTACCTGTGTTCATATTGTTAGAACATTTTGCAACACTTTATAGGCTTTTAAATTTTTTGTCTATCTAAATTCAGGCCCTCTAATGTCCAGTTTTTAAAATTATGAAATTGTAGATTTTAATTTTATTAAAAAAACAGAACCTATGCCTGCCCCACGAGAAGTTTTTAGTTCTATAAAATTAATTCCAAATCTTATTATAAAAGTTTCAGTGTTACAATTTTATCTGAGCCTTTAGTCTGTTTATAGCTTTCTAAAATCAAAATTTTAACTTTTTGATGTTTATTTCAGATACTTTGAATACTTAAGTTTATGATTGGGGAAAAAAATTGACTCGGAATTGAAGGCCATTTCATCCAACATTTTCAAACGTCATCTTAAAAGTTTCTAACAGATTAGAAGTAGATATTGAGAAATTTCAGAAAGTTATTAGAAAGTGAGGTATCTAAAATTAATTGCCTTTTAAAAGCTTGCTGCAATTGCTCACAAATTGACTAATACCATAATCTTCTAAATCTAAAGAAAACTGCTATTTTGCAGTCTCCTCATGAGGTGCAGCTGTATTGAGAACATGTAAGAAATCTCTCATCCTCTCTTTCTCTGGAGAAGTTCCAAGGAAAATTGGAAATTCCTTGATCTTTGTCAGAGTCATCACCTCCACTTTCTCAGAGCCATCTTCAGTTCTTTACTTCCTCTGGAAGGTGCAAAATTGCAAAACAGTATAAATTTTGAGCCTACCCTTCTGGAGCAATTCTAAAGATTCTGATTGGGATACCAGTGGGACTGTCTGATAGAGTAATACTGAGCTAGATAGATAGGTACATTGACTTGTCTGAGGTAAAAGTCTCTGTACTTCTAGCTTTTTGTGCTTTTTTCTCCTTACTTTGAATGGCATCCTGAAAATTATAGGAAAAAAATAAATATTTTAAGACTGCCCAAAGTGCTGGAGCAACCTTCCTCAGTTTGAAAGTTATTTTTGCATTTCAAGAGACTACTTTCAGTTTATTTTTAATTTTTTTAACAAAAATATTTCCAAATCTATGCAGCTATGGGTGAGCAGTATGGCAGTCCTTACTTAAGTATGGTAAATCAGACCAGCAACTCCATCACTAAGCAAATAATTGTAAAATGCATCATTATGTGACTGATTTATTGTGGCAGTTGCACCAGTTTCAGGTTGCCATCATTAGGTCAACCCTGCAGGGTCACGGCATCCCACAGTCATGCAGCCACCATTTGCATCCTCCTGTGAGGTTCCCCATTGACTTCGTTTGTTGGAAATCAATTTGCAATGAAGGTTGAAAATAGCAATAACACTTAGACTTATATACTGCTTCACAGTGCTTTACAGTCCTCTCTAAGGACTGTAAAGTTTATAGAATCAGCATATTGGCCCCTACTATCTGGGTCCTCATTTTACCAACCTTGGAAGGATGGAAGGTTGAGTCAACCTTGAGCCTGGTGAGATTCAAACTTCAAAATTGCAGGAAGCCAGCAGGCAGCAGAATTAGCTTGCAGTACTGCATTCTAACCATTGCACCACTGTGGCTGGTGGCTATCATGTGACCATGGGACACTGCAACCATCATAACTTCAAGCTGGTTGCCAAGCATCTAAATCACAGTCATTGCAGAAACACTGCAATGGCCATAACTATGAGCAGTTACAAGTTCAGTACCATTAAAACTATTAATAATTGCTGAAGGTACTCATATATCTGTAATATAAAGTTGACAGTGCCAACCCTTCCTGACATCACAAAAGCTGAACAATTGATGTTTTATCATAATCATAATTAGCATAGAATAGCTGAGACATGGAGACTTCATTCTTTGATCTGAACTGGGTTTTTCTAAGCTCTATAAACTTTTTCGTACTCTGAAATCCTTCAAGTCCTTGAATGTTGAATCCAGCAATATTTTCTTGACTGTGAAGGTCAGCTTTTTTAGAGAAAAAGATGTTTTGAGATGTTTAAAAAGTACTTTTCTAGAGTTACAGGAAACCTTATAGTGATATGGTGACAGGAGGAGTTTCAATCTATATTTACCCCTATAGAAAGATAGAATATAGGATATCAGTATTTTATGGCCCATGAGCCACATCCAATCCTTTCACTGTTCCTGTCCAGCCCACAATGATGGAAGGGATGGGTGGGCAGTGGCTCTGCACAACAGTCCCAACTTCTCATGTTTCCCTTGGGAAAATTAATTGCCCACCCCTGTAGTAGAGTCTTAATGCACCTATTTTTAATTTTTTTACCAAAAATATTTCCAAATCTATGCAGCTGGGAACAGTATGCTCTGAGGGACACAGAGTCTGTAAAAAGTAGAGTTGGGGCATGTACGGCTGCTCATTTTCCCATAGGGAAAATATTTTGGGCATACTAAGGTTATCAGATGTGTTAAAATATTGGTAAAAAGATGCGCAAATATGATTGTGTAAAATTAAATATAACGAATGGCCACAGTTATAATTTTGTTATATGATTTCATTGCAACAATTTCTCACTGAGATTGAGGGTTTTTTCAGTAATCTTCCATTTTAAACTTTGCTTTGCCTTGAGTGTTCAGTGTTGGTCTTTGATCAACAGCCAACAGTTTTCCGTATCTGGATTTTTTGCAGTGGAAAAAAGAAAACGTATTTTTCAGTCTGTGCTTTGATTTTGGTTGTGAATATAAGGGTGTGATAAAGAAACACAAGGTAAGAAAAAGTAAATCAGTACAACAAAAAGAATAAATCTATGAAATACATGAATAAAATATTTGAGAGTTGAACTGAAAATTGAGTTTCAAAGATATTTTTGCCTCCTCTTAACTGTTGGAAAGAAATAGGCATTGATGTGCCTCCAGATGATTGCCTTCTTCTAGGTTATAACCTTGTTCTCTTGAGCAATAAAGAAAAATAGCCTGTTCTATCTTTTGCATGATAAGTTCTTCACATATTGGAAAAAGGCTGTTTTACTACATCTTCTCTTCTATAGGATAAATATTCCAAGATCTTTCTTCAATTTGATATCAATGTGTATTGAATGTCTAGAAATGTTTTGTAGCTAAAAGACAAGCACTTTTCAGCTAAATATATCTGTAGATATAAATAGATGAGCAGATTGTTTATTGATATAGAATAATCAATCATCATCAGTAATCCAGATTTCCAATCACTGAGTCTGCTTTCAAGAAGCTAATTTTAATGCATAGCAAAAAGATTCTCCAAGTCATTCCTTTCCATAAGAAAAGCTTTCCTTTTTTTTGGAAACTGCAAGGGATCTCCAAGAGAAAGAGAATAAAAATACAGAGAATAAAAATATGACCACAACTGAGCCCAAAATTCTGTTGTTAAGTGATTTTTGCTCAATTTTATGACCTTTCTTGCCACATTTGTTAAGTGAATCAGTGCAGTTGTTAAGTTAATAATATGTTTGTTAAGTAAATCTGGCTTTCCCATTGACTTTGCTTGTCAGAAGGTTGCAAAAGATGATTGCATGACCCAGGGACACAGAGAGGGTGCTTTACTATCCATGCTGCCTCCATAGTGACTGCATTTTGAGTGCTTGGCAACCAGCTCACATTTACAACCAATTGCGGCATCTCAGAGTCATAAAACTGCAATTTTTATTTTTATTTTGCTTGTTTCAGATAAAGAATCACATTATTTTTGTTTAGCCGAAGCCTTACATTTGTCATTTATACATTTTTGATGGGGCAATCTATTTTTTTAGCAACTATGTATTACTATGGTTTGTTGCATAGTTACAGATGTTTAGACGATTTGGCATTTTTATTTATCTATTAAGACCTTCCCATGAACCTGTGATAAACATGTTGTTTGATTGTGCTAGAGCAGAGCTGTCAAACTCACGGGCCACAGGCCGGATGCGTTACAGTTTAGCGAAAGAAAAAAGTCCCAATACGTCACGTGATGCTGCCGTGATGATGTGAGTTTGACACCCTGTGCTAAAGGTATTGTTTGTTGAAGGTGTAAGCTGTTCCAAGTACAGCTGCCTATTGCAACTGAATGATTGCCAATATTTTGTAAATGTTGTGATATTCAAGTAGTGTTCCAGATGCCTATCTCTGTTGGTACTATCTTTGTTTCTTTTTGCCACAATCATTCTACTTGTATTTATAAGTATTTGTATTTTGATTTTCTCCAATCCTTTATCTTTAATTCTGCAGTCTATAGGTACTGCCATGTCCACTAACCAGACTTTTTTGTCTTGCTTATCAACAGTTGTTAAGTTCTGAATGTTATGTGGCAGGTGTTTGTCTGTTTCAATCCTAAAGTCCAAGAGCACTTTAGCTTCCTCATTTTCTATTGTCTATTGTATTTCTGTTGTATCTATTTGTCTAGATCATGATGATTATGAATCACAGTCAGCCAGATATTTAGACTGGATTTGGGATTTTTATCTATCATGCCCTTCCCATGGACCCTGGATAGGCAAATATTATGGTTTATAATATTAAAGTTATTATTATTTATTCATAACAATTTGCAGTCACGATTGCCAGTTCTTTGGCTGATGTTGGCCTTCATACGAATCAAGTTATTCACAAGAACCTAGTATGTTGGTCTGTATCAGTGTTATATAATCTGCAAATGCAGGCAGTGTGGGTTTTTGCCATTGACAGATGATATGCCTATAAGTCCTGTGAGGGCCATTTTATGTCATCATCTTTCATCTTGGATTTTTTGTGATCTTCTTTGTTTTCTCTTCTACTTTCCCCTGGTATTGCCACATCAATTATCAAAACTTCCTTCTTTTCAATTACTGTTAAATTTTGGGTGTTATCAGCCAAGACTTTTATCAGTTGGAAATCCCACAATATTTAACCTGCTCATTTTTAATTACTTTTTCAATTATAGTTCAATTATATAACCAATTTTTCATTACTGCTGATGATAATTTTTACAAATGCTCCAGCAAATCATTTTAGTAACTGGATTATATTGTTTATAATCAGTTTGTGGGATCTTCTTACAAGACCTCAGTATATGATCTACTGTTTCTACTGCCTCATTGTACAATCTATACTTTTAATCATTTGACAGTTTTTCAATTTTAAGTTTAATTCAGTGGTTCTGTGGGCATGGCTTGGTGGGAGTAATGCGACTGGGTGGGTGTGGCCAACTCTTCTTTTTTACCTTTTAAAAGCATTTTTTTACAACCTATAGGTTGTAAAAAAATGCTTTTAAAAGGTAAAAAAAAAAAGGCTCTGACGATCACAGCTGTGGTGCGTGATTGTGGGAGCCTTTTTTTAACCTTTTAAAAGCAGGAAGTAATGACACCCGGGCGGATGGGCGGAGCACCACCATCACTACCAGTTCTCTGAACCACCTGCCACAATCGCTACCAGATCATCTGATCCAGTCCGAACCAGGAGCATTTCACCCATGGTTTAATTGCCTTAATTAGTTAATTAATTAAATTTGTTAATAATTAATTAATTATTATTATCTCCTCAACTACTGAATGTTTTGCAGATGTCTTTTTAAACTTTTTAACTTTGCTATACCTTGTAAAATTGGATATATTTCCCCAAATAGAAGGCACTATTTCTCTCATCACACACACTTAAAACACTACAAGGAAGTGTCACTATAGATCTTATTTCATTTTTATCTCTCCCTCCCCCCCTTTTATTTGCCAGTAAGGCAATAAACACATTGGGTTGATGAGGGAAGGAGGTACTCCCTAAAAATTAGTTGGTAACATATGAAAGCTACTAAGTTGGACAATTAAAAAGGAGGCTTAAAAAGGAGGTAGATCAACAAAACTTTTGGGGAAAGGAGGTTTGAGACATTCAACCACAGCAAGCAGCAAGAGGAATAAATATTTCAAAACAATGGGAGACATATTGGCTAATCTCCTCATGGGCGCTATAGGAGAGGTCAGGGATCAGTGGCGAAATGGTTATAATTGCAGAAGCTTGCACTTTCAAATGGATGGGGCAACAGGTGATAGGAAAGGGATCTTTGAGTCCTAGTGGTTAATCATTTAAATATGAGCCAGCAGTGTGCTGCAGCTGCCAAAAAAGCTAACACAGGCCTAGGTTGCATTAACAATAGGTTAGAATCACATGAAGTGTTAGTATCACTTTATAATTAAGACCATACTTACCATCCAGTTTGGGTCACCACGGAAAAAAAAAAGATGTTGAGATACTAGAAAGAGTGCAGAGAAGAGCAACAAAGATGATTAGGGGACTGGAGGCAAAAACATGAAGAACGGTTGCAGGAATTGGGTACATCTAGTTTAATGAAAAGATGGACTGGGATGACATGATAGCAGTATTCCAATATCTCAGGGGCTGCCACAAAAAAGAGGGAAGTCAAGCTATTCTCCAGAGCACCTGAAGACAGAATAAGAAGCAATGGATGGAAACTAATCAAGGAGAAAAGCAACCAAGAACAAAAGGAGAAATTTCCTGTCAATTAGAACAATTAATGCCTTCAGAAATTGTGAGTGCTCCAATACCGGAGGTTTTTAAGAAGAGATTGGAGAACCATTTGTCCGAATGGAGTGTAGTTTCCTGCTTGAGTGGAGGGTTCCACTCAAGGAAGGGAAGGGAAGACCTCCAAGTTCCCTTCTAATTCTGTTGTGTTAAGAAGAATAGATTACCAAGATAAACAAGCATGTTAATATTTATGATGTAACAGTAAATTTGCTTTATTTTGTGTGATGAATGTTACTGCATTTAACAGTAATTGTTAATGCACGTTACAGAAAGACCAAATGTATGTTTGTTGTTTGTTTTATTTAAATTTATTGGCTGACCAATTACAGTTGATTAGATTAGATTTCAGTGAAAGAGCTGGGATAATGATTTGGATTTGGAAAAACCATTTAAACTGTAAAGTTCCTACAGGGAGTGAACTGCTTTTCAGAGGCTTTAGCATTCTTGGTGCTGACGTTGTATGCATAACACAGTTTAAAAGACAATTGCAAGAAATGCTTGCTCAAACAAGAATTTGGATTTCTGACAGTAATTATCTTTGCCAGCCATCCTGATCAGCATTCTGATACAAACCGCCTTTATATCTTTCAGCCCTGACAAGAAATAAAATTAACAATATGAACAAATTTTAATTAATAAGGAATCTAATAAAAGAAGCAATTTAAATGTCTTCGGGATATGATAGGACTACAATTCCCAGAGCAGACTGAGAGTTGTAGTCCCAATAGAATAAAAGAGCTGTTTCATTCTGCTTAAAATTCTTGGTTCGGTATTTTAAAATAGCATCCTAAATATGCTATTTAAGTGCTATTTAAAATAGCACTAACTAAATGTTTTATTTTAGAAAACCTTGTAGTTAAAAAAACAAACAAATATGTCCAGATAATTGAGTGTATTTTAATAATCAAAAATATTTTTGATTAAGCTGAGTAGATAAATTATTCAGTCCCAGTCTTTCAAGAGAATTGCCAAGTATTGTTAACGTTCAGAAGTACATACTGCATGTTCAAATTGAAAATGTCAACTTTTTAATCTTGTAACTTTATTGTTGCCTTTGTCAGTATTTATTTTAAAATATGATCATGAGAATAGAGTGAAATGAGAGGCCTTATTGCAGGTCAATCCAAAGATCTAAATTACAGTGAGGAGCATACAGAAAAAAATCTAATTTAATACTAAACAACATGATATCCCAAATATTTTGTACTGCCAGAGAGTCCAACAATTGGCAAATTATAATTTTTAATATTATAGAATTATAAATTCATTAAATGTATGGAAAGATAAAAATCTTACTGAATTCAGTTTTATAGATATGACTAGGGAGTTTTCTTGGGAACAGTATGAAATATATTTATCTTTGTTATCTCCTGGAATAGTTTTTAATTCCGTTTCTAGCCTGGAGCTTTGGGGGTTCTTCTCATCCAAATCCTAACTAGATGTCATCTGATTTACTTATTTGAGATCAGACAAGGATGATTAGATATTGTCACCAGCTGAGT
Source organism: Arizona elegans (assembly GCA_022577455.1). Classification (NCBI taxonomy): domain Eukaryota; kingdom Metazoa; phylum Chordata; class Lepidosauria; order Squamata; family Colubridae; genus Arizona; species Arizona elegans. The sequence goes on from JAKOOJ010000004.1 coordinate 24,268,587, forward strand.
TTTAATACATGAGTGAAGAAAAATTGTGTTTTAACCAGCTTTAATTTAATTACATTTAACTAAACCAGATTTGCTTTGTACTAATCCCCAAGCATTATTTTTTGTAACACAACTTTTTTTTTTTAAAGAACAAGAATAGTTCAACCCTAGTTGCCCATCCTACTACTAGGTTACTGAAATAAAGTATATTACCCAGTTCTTAGATTGGAGTGAAATACTGCTGCATTCAATATTTGGTTTCACTTGATTTCCAAATTATACAGCAGCATTATCTTAATTCAAATCTTGCTTCTTTTTAATTGGGCCTCTGCCTTTTACTTCTCATGCATCTAAACAGGCTGTACCTATTCTGAAAGAGAATAATATAATTGAGAGCTTAGGATGTTTGAAGTAACTATGACAACTACCTGTTCCATAGCGTAACATTGAAGGGAGAGTCATGGAAAACTGCTCAAGAATTGCACAATCTTAAAATCTGTTAATTGTGTAAGAAAAATAATGCATTTAATTTATCATAGCATTTTGGAAGCAAAAGGCAACTTTGTATTTCCTTCATACTCTAATCAAAACAGTTAATTTGGAGCTGACCTTGAAATATGAAACTTTGCGCAAATTAATATAGGAATAATCTTCAAGAATTCCCTGATATCTTTCCATCATTGTACTTGTATTTCAAAGTGAGACAATTATTGGAACCATATCCACTTCTGGATAGCCTTTTGATTCTTAGAAGGATCACTCTGAGGTGCAATTTGTTTGGTTTTTGTTTTCTCTTTATGAACTTTGATATACTATATAGAAAATCAAACAGTTTTGACAAAAATAATAGATTGAAATAGAACAGGATAGTCTTTGTTATGAGATTTGGTCTAGTTATTACAGTAAAACATATTTTTCTATGTTTTTAAATTTGAATTTGAACAAAATGATGTGATTGCATTTAGAATCATGACTGAAATATTTAAGACATGGTTTTCCTATATGAATCCTTTAGTTCCCAAATGATTTCTAACTACCTTGTATTGGAATTATTTTTCCTTACAGGATAATTAGAATTCCTATGTTAAACTCCTATGCTAAACTAAAACTGTGCTGCACAAGGATAAAAGAGCTAGAAGTAGCATTTTATTGTCTATTTAAAAAAAATACTTTGGTACAAAGAACTATAGCTAATAGAAATATTAGCAGGTGAGTTTATTTGGTTCATCTGTTTTCATAACTGAAAGAACAATTAAAATGAGCGGTTTGATAGGAAAGGCATGTGCCTGTCTTAATCTCAGTTTTGAATTCTGGCAACTTCCTGGACAATTTCAGGGGCTTGTCCAGGAAGTTGCCAGGATTCAAAAATTTTCATGGCAAGATTTTGGAAGTGGTTTGTCATTGCCTGCTTCCTAGGACTGAGAGAGAATGACTGACCCAAAGTCATCTAGGTGGCTTTATGCTTAAGGTGAGACTAGAATTTATGCTATCCATGTTTCTCTTTGTGCTTTAATATAATGGGATGTGAGAAAGGCCTTGGGAGTCTGGACTGAAGACCTTGGGCTGCGTAGTGAATAGTCAGATAAGAGACAGCATTGTCTGCAGCTTAATAGTGGGCCAGACAAGACCCTCCCTAATTTTTTCCAGGGTAAAGGAAATGGGAGAAGAAATGTATTCCCAGACTTGCAAGATTCTGTTAAAAAGTAGAATGAGCTGAACTGGCCATGTTTCCTGTTTGGTTCCCTTGGTCAGCATGTTACTTAACAACTACACCAAACTGGCTCTCTGTTCAATAGCTCAATATGATTAAATACAGAGTGCAATTGCATTGTCTTCTCTCTTGCATGTAGAAAGTCCAGCTTCCAAAATCTTCACACAAAGCTAAAAAAAAATAAATCTGAAACTCTACAGAATATTCAAATCAGTGTGAATCATTTTAAAGTATATGGATAAATGCTTGACCCAATGTAATACCAGTTTCTGTGCTTCTATCTTCCTTGGTTTAAGTTAGAAAATAAAAACGGTTGTGATCTTTATCCCATTTGTGTTGGAGGGACTATCTAAGATACTTACAGGTTGAAAGGGTTAGCAGGTGCCATCACCATTGTCCAGAGGATGCAAATGATGGGAGCTCACCATGCCATGAATCACCCTTTGTCTTGAACATAAGCCTGGGGTGATGTTTTCTTTTTATCCTACTATCCTGAAAGCTGTTTCTGTCTGCTGTCAATTGCACTTTCTAGAAGACATATTTCCATTCAACTACCAATTGGCTTTTTTATGCAGTGATAAGATGTCTGTCCTTCATGTCAGACAGTAAGAGAATAAGAATTCCGTTATGTACATCTGCCTTATTATCTTTATCCATTCAACATGCAATGAAAAAGCAGTATTCAAGTTTTCTTCTTTTGTGTTTACAACTGAAAACTGTGAAAATAGTCATGCTCATTGTTTAAAGTACTGTACTCTATTTGGACACAGTTTCTTCAGATAAAAGACATACAATCCCACATTAAGAGAGAAAGTCTCATTAAGCAAAATAGTAAAATAGGCACCATATAAATTTAATGAGAGAGAGAGAGGTAGGGACAGAGAGATCTTGGAACTGAATGACAACTGTAAATCAAATCAATCAGTCAATCAAACAAATAAATCACACTATAGTTGTGTAGCTGCATTGCTTATGGAGTAAGCCTGCTTGCCAAATAGTTTGAAGTCCTGCTCCCTATCAGTTCTCATTGGCATAGGTATTGGAAATTTATTGTAGGACCTGTGATCCTCAATATCTGAATGGAACCAAGCATCCCACATGCTTGCTCTTGCTAACGTCATCCTGGGATTTTCAGCAAAGTAAGCATCCATCTATTTTTATTATATTTCTCCTCTTTTATCTCTGTTTTATTTATTGGCTAGTGACCATAACAGAATTGAAATTGAAATATATTTTCAAAATCTATTTAGAGAAACCAGTGGCTTATTAACCTATCATGATGCTATTTTTTATATTTTATAAAAAAAAAATTATAAAATTTGTTATTTTATAAAAAATAAGGGTGCCTAATTTTTTTTCCATGTACAAGAAACTGCTGCTTGCTTGCGGCAGAGCAGGAAGCCAAGAGACACACGAGTGCCACAGCCACAAGGTGAGGTGGGGGTGGAGCTGCCCGACGAGCTTACCTCAGGGTCCCTGCAGCCAGGCCATCATGCCCTAACACTTGCCTCGCCTCACGGCTGCGGCACCAACATATAACTCAGCCTCCTGCTCTGTTGTGGCTACGAGCAAGCAAAAATAGTGGGCCAGCGGCTGACTGCAGAGCTGCCAGCTTCAGGAAGTGACCCAACAGGCAGAAGCAACAAGCCCAGAAAGAGATTCCGGCCTTGCCCCGCCCTCTCACCACCTGCTCTCCTTTCGCTTTGGTTCGGGGGCTGGGGCTGGGGCCCAGAGACGCGTCATTCACCGAAACCCCAGAGCTGCCATCTACTCACCGCCTGCCTCAACTGGGTCGGGAATGCAGCATTCCCCGACTCCAGCCTTGACACAGAGCCGCCTGCTCGCCCTTCACCACGTGGTGTGTCCTACTCCTTACCTTTCTACCGTGGCTGGCTGCCAGGGAAGGCAAGCGCCCAAAAGTTACCAGAGCTGCTCTCCTTCTTGAATGTGCCACCACCATCGCCGCCCTGGTCCATGCATCGGCTGCGCAAGCGCACACCATTTATTTCATTCATTCATCAGTGGCAGGTTGGGCGTAGCCTTGTGTAGCCACTTGTGGACCAGGGCGGCGATGGTGGCGGCACATTCAAGAAGGAGAGCAGCTCTGGTAACTTTCGGGCTTGCCTTCCCTGGCAGCCAGCCATGGGAGAAAGGTAAGGAGTAGGACACGCCGCGTGGTGAAGGGCGAGTGGGCGGCGGCTCCGTGGCAAGGCTGGAGTTGGGGAATGGTGCATTCCCAACCCAGTTGAGGCAGGCGGTGAGTAGGTGGCAGCTCTGGGGTTTCAGTGAATGGCACGTCTCTGGGCCCCAGCCCCAGCCCCCGAGCCAAAGCTAAGGGAGAGCAGGTGATGAGAGGGCGGGGCAAGGCCGGGGTCTCTTCCTGGGCATGTTACTTCTGCCTGTTGGGTCACTTCCTGAAGCTGGCAGCTCTGCAGTCAGCCACTTTGCTTTTTCCCTCTTTTTCCTCATGGGAGGCTTGCGTGGTGGCACCAGCAGAAGCACTGTGGGGAAGTGTCCCAACAAGCAGAAGCGCTGCACCCAGAAAGACAAGGGCAAGAGGGGCTAGTGGGCTGCAGAAGCTAAGGTGGGTGAGCGGAGCCTCCATCTGCCATCGCTACCAGTTCTCCGAACTACCGGCCATCATCGCTACCGGATCGGCAAATCCAGTCCGAATGGGGAGCATTTCACCTCTGGTTTAGGGCTTATATTAGGTACACATGTAAAATGTGCTAGGGCTTATTTCTGGATAGGTCTTATTTCGGCTAGTAAAATGATTTTCCTACGAATGCATACACTTACAATCAAATTTCTATACCTAACAATAAAGTGCACCAGAGTGAGAATAACAGTGGTACTGTTGCACAAAAGAACTTCATCTGAATAAGGAAGCAGCAACCCACATTTTTCGCGCACACACCCCTTTTCGCTCTCTTTCTCTCTCATACACACACACTCACACACACACAGTTAGTAACCATTTCGGTGGATAAATTGTGGCAACTAAACAAGGATTGTCTGTACAGTAATGCCTACTTTTTTTCTTTTTCTGGCAATTACATACCAAAAAAATTCTAACAACTATACTTAATGTTTAGTCTACAACAGCAAAATAAACATCTGATTAAAGATTACATTCTTTTTTTCTTATTTTATATTTTATATTTATTAAACTTAGATTATGAATTTAAAAAGTTCTACAAACATGTTCAAAATGTTGAACTGAATAAAATAGGTTTTCACATATTATCCACTTTTCAAATACAAATACTTTCATAATACTTTAAGATAAGTATAAAAAAACAAGATTTTGGATTTCTGGCTTGACAAAACTTACTACCTGTGTACTACCACTAATGCAGATTTATCTGCAGGAATTAAATTTGCATGTAACAGCTAGATATAAAATACATTTTTTATTATAAGCAAAGGAAATTTTATATTTTATATAAAATATATATTCCTTTGAGTGAGAGGTAGTTTTGTCTAGTAGCTAAGGCAGCAGGCTAGAAATCAGGACACGGTGAGTTCTAGTGCCTCCTTGTGCATGAGTTGGCTGGGTGCTTTGGGCCAGGCACATACTCTCAGCCCACCATGTCAAGTTAGGATGGTAAGATGGTTGGTCTACTCCTGGCACAATGGATCAACACTGGATTGATCTGGGGAGGGGGGGGAGAGCAGACCCTGTACTTACAGGAAAACGCTAGAAGAAGAAGAAATTCTTTTGAGCAGTGTTATCTTGTTCTAGCACATGGTATTCTTATTTTGAACATGAAAGGGATATTTGATTTTTTTTTTTAAAAAAAGAATATTTATGTACTAAGTACATAGGGGAATAGTCAAGAGTTTGTGCTTGTGCTCATAGTTTTTTTACTAACTAATGACTTTAGTCATAATCCCTCAAAAATCAAAGCAAAATATTAATCTAATTTTTTTCCAATTAGAACTAATAAACTCTTAGTTTAATAGACTAATAAATGGATATTATTTAAGGCAGAATCTATTAAATCTAAATGGATGTTATATGTATATATTTTACATATTTTTATAGTTTGCTAAAATATGTATCTAATGTTTACTAAACCGAAGCCTAAAATTTGAGAGTTTACTTACTAGTTTATTATTTAATACAGAAATAAGCACTATAGATGACGACTTTTTCTCACCGATCAAAAAAAAAGTTCCTTTCCTTTTTTTTTGTTCTGCATGATTGACTATATATATATAATGATGAAATTGTAAGTTATTTTTATTTATTTACTCTGAAAGTAAAATACAGCAGTATTAAAACCCGAAGAAGCTTAGAGGAGATAGAAATAGACAGACAGACAATTTCTCAAGTATCGTGAAATGTCTAAATATCTACAGACAAGTTGTTGGTTTTTTTTAAATATTCATTTGAGAATTCCCCCTTTTTTTCTTGTCATTGTATCCTAGGAATGATTTTCTTTCTTTCTTTCTTTCTTTCTTTCTTTCTTTCTTTCTTTCTTTCTTTCTTTCTTTCTTATTTCAATTCATTCATTCATTCATTCATTCACTGAGGTCAGTTATCCCATAAATAGAAGGGCCAAAATACTGAGCTAACTTTTGGAATAATACTTAGCTGATTAAATTAGTTGCTTTGAATGAGGAAGAATCTATCATTTCCTAAATGTCCTTTTGTGAACCAAGAGGGCAAATTCTTTTAAGGATTTCAAGAGAAGAGAAGAAAATATAGATGTTGGGAGTTCAAGTAGTATATTCATACAAGCTATCCGCTGACAGCCAAGTGAAAAAAGAAAAAGCATGACTCAGGAACACTGTTTAAGAAGATTGCATTGTTTAGAAATATTTGGGTTCTTAACTATGACATCATAAATGTGGAGAATTTTTAAGAACTTGTGAATCACATTCCATTAAGGAAAAATAATTTATCAAGAATTTTAAAATCTTATTAAGAAGACTTTAAGCTGAATTGGAAGGGGAAAATACACAGATTCAAGCAGAGAAATGCTGAACGTTAGGAACATGGTTGCTCATAATGGGGAGGAAGTATAAGGTAGGAAATGGCACTCCAAATCCTCAACCCTCGGTTGTAGGGAAAATAGTGACATCCATATTCTCCAGTCTTAATAAAGCAGTATATGGAGTTTGTGCAGTAGTGAAATGTAAAATTTGTTCTGTGGGTGTGGCATGGTACGGGGGTGTAATGTGACTGGGTGGGCGTGGCCAACGTTTTAAAAAAAAACTTTTAAAACCATTTTTTCTACAACCTCTTTAGCTGAAGAGGTTGTAAAAAATGCTTTTAAAAGCCTCTGACGATCAGCAACTCAGCTGGAATCATCAGAGGCTTTTAAAAGTATTTTTTCTACAACCTCTGAGGTTGTACAAAAAATGCTTTTAAAAGCCTCTGACGATCTCAGCTGGGCCGCACAATCATCAAAGGGTTTTTTTTTTTAATTTTAAAAGCATTTTTTCAGCTGAAGAGGTTGTAGAAAAAATGCTTTAAAAAAAAAAGCGCCTCTGATAATTGTGCGGCTCATCTGGGCCTGGGGGGATTTTTGTTACTGGTTCTCCGAACCATCCGCCTCCATCGTTACAAACCAGGAGCATTTCACCCCTGAGTTTGTGTGAAAAACAGGAGCAACTAGAAAGCTTATGGTGGGGAAAAGTGAATATAGTCCTGAAAAAAATCCTGAAAAACTGGAGGGTTGATTGGAGTAACACTTTAAGGATAGTACTTATTACTTTTTAATTATTCAAAGTAAATATTCCAACCAAAAGGAATGTGGAGTGACTTAATGAATAAAGAAAATTATGAAATAATTTATAACTCTGAATATGGTGATCCTGTTAAAAGCCTCTGGGTAAGCTAAAAGGAAAAAGGAGATAAAGTGATACCATGCCATGGCCTGAAATTATAAGAGATAAACAAGTTAAAGAGGGATGGGAGAACCTATAGAACTAAGTATTGAAAGCAGAGGTACAAATGATTCCCATGTAAAAGTACAGGAAAAGTTTTATGAGACTTTTGTGCACGTGTAGTGAGATCCTTGACAAGCTGAGAAGCTGAAAGTCAGATTGACATGAAGTTGCAAGAGCCCAGGGGAAACTAGAAATGAGAGTCAAGGAAGGTATCTGTTGGTTTATTGTGTAGGAAAGATAGAGAAGCAATAACAAAGGATACAAAGAAGGCAGAGCTACTAAATCTTTGGATTTGTCTTCTCAGAAATGAGAAAAAGCACTCCTGAACAAGGAAGTATGATAAAAACATCTTACTACCCCAAATGAATTCAGATCTCCAGGGTCAGTAATTTATATCTCAAGATGTTGAAGGAACTGCAAGTTGTAATCTCAGAACTTCTGACTATAATGTATGAAAACTTCAGAAAATTGATGAGGTATAAGAACACTGGAGAAGGACTAATATAGTCCTAGTATTCCTCATATAGGAAAGAGAGAGGACCTGGAAACTACAGAACAATTAACTTAATGTTTGACTGGGCAATTTGAACAGGTTGTCAAGTAGCATGACTACGCACTCCTATAAAAAAACAGCTACAATAACTAGAATTCCAGATGGATTTATCAGAACAAATTGTGTCTAATCTTTTATTTATTTTATGACTGTGACTAATTTGGGTTAGCCAAAGGATGATGTGGATATACTAGACCTTGAACTCTGTAAAGTGTCTGAAAAATGATACCCTTGTGTATAAAATGAATAAATAAGGGCTAGATGCTACTGCAGTTCAATGTTTTGTAATTAGTGGAATGAATTCACTAAAAGGTGCCCATAAATGTTATTCACCATATTAGCCTCTATTCTCAAACATCAACATCTTTGTAAAAAGCTGGAAAATGGAATGAAAATGATATATGTGCAGATGATACTATGTAGGGGAATTGGCTAATAACATACTGGACAAAATCTCTTTGACAGGTTTTAATATTAGACTATATCCAGTAATACAGTTTTCACTTTTGACAAATATCATGTTCTGCATCTTGAATGGAAAAATCAAATGCATATATACAGGATTAGGGAGACAGATTTGATAACAGTGTGCATGAGAAAAATCTAGGTGCACAAGTGAAATATTATCGGAACACAAGCAATATTCACTGAACCAGTAGTAAAAAAATGTAAAAAAACCCTGTTCCACCGATTGCGCGTTGCTCAACTGATCTTCAGAACTTTTTTTTTTTAATTTTTTAAGCATTTTTTACTACCTATTCGCCCGAACCAGTAGTAAAAAAATGCTTTAAAAAGGTAAAAAAAAAAGTTCCAACAATCACAGATGTGCCGCACGATCGTCGGAACTATTTTTTTTACTTTTTAAGCATTTTGTTACTACCGGTTCAGGTAAATAGGTAGTAAAAACTGCTTCACAAAAGTTTTTTAAAAAGGTTCCGATGATTGCACGGCACAGTTGTGATCATCAGAACCTTTTTTTAATTTTTTAACAGCATGTTTTACTACCTATTCGCCTGAACCGGTAGTAAAAAATGCTTTAAAAAGGTTTTTAAAAGGTTCCCAAGATGGCGCGCCACAGCTGATTCTCCCCCTCACTGTTTTACTTACCTTTCCAAGCCTCCTTTTGGCGTATACTGTGCATGTGCGTGCAGTGCTTGTTTGGTGCGCATGCGCAGTGCACTTGGCGTACAGCATGCACGCACAGCCAACAAACCGGTTTAGATTTCACCACTGGATGGGATGCATATTTAGAGATTTCAGTATTTGACTGAATCCTCCTTCATATATAGAGTCCAGAGCAATTGACACTCCCCCCCATTCTTTCCTAATATTCCCATTAGGGGTAGTAATATTTCAAACATATGGGGGGGACAGCTAAAGTATATGTTTTACATTTGGGGAAAAGAAAGATCTGCCCTCCAAAACAATATACAATTTATTTGTTTATTTAATACATATTAAGTTATTTAATTATGCATTAATTACGTTGTACACAAATGAATCATTATCTGAATACAAAAATTATGTAGTGACTATAAAGGCCAAGACAATTTTAAGCTGTTCCATATTATCTCAATTTAGGCTCAAACTTGAAAAGTATTCAACAAACAAAATGTGCAATCAGGAAGCACAATCATATATCACACCTCACAAAATAAACTCATCAGTATCCTGGGTCTAGTGCATAAGGTAACATTCTGGTCATCAAGGCCTTCCTAAAGTCTAAAGGGCAAATCTACTTGCCCTTGAATAGGAGATACTTGCACAGGGCAGGCACTCCTCTTAGGTCCCATCATTTATGAAGATATATTTCAATATCTTCATAAATGACTTAGATAAGGGAATAGAAGGGGAACTCATCTAATTTGCAGATAACACTAAACTAGCATGAATAGCCAACACTCCAGATGACAAGCTCAGAATCCAAAAAGATCTTGGCTGACTTGAACCATGGGCCCTATCCAACAACATGAAGTTTAATATGGAGAAAAGCACCTACAGACCAGAGACCTCCAATTGGTTCCTTTTACCTTTCCAGAAGACTGGCAATTCGCCAGCCAGGGCCCAGTTTCCAGGGAGGTTCTCCATTTCCTCAACTGGTGGATGTCACCAGCCATTTCCAAAGGATACCTATTCCGAGAACCCCAACAACTAGTTGTAAAAACGGACGCCAGCCTCTTTGGTTGGGGGGCGCACTTCCAATCACAGGTGGCTCAGGGTCGGAGGAACCAAGTGGACCGGAGACAGAACATCAATTCGTTAGATCTGCTGGCTGTCCATCTGGTCCTCCGTCATTTCCAGCAGTCGGTCTCAGACAAGCACCTTTTAGTACTTACTGACAATGTGGCCGCAAAGGCGCACATAAACTGGCAGGGGAGCACCAGATCTAGATGCCTCATACTGGAGGCCAGACAGCTGGGCCTCTGGGCAGAGAAACATCTGTCCATAACTGCGAAACAAATCTCTGGGGTGTCTAATGTGCAGGCAGACTAGCTCAGCAGAACAGCCATCGACCATGCAGAGTGGCACCTGCCCTGTCCGTCTTCCAGGAACTGATGGATCATTTCAGCATCCCGGAGGTGGATCCCACAGTCCAAAGATTTATCAGAGGTGCGCTAATCTGTGTCCCCCGGTAGAGCACAGGTACCTACCTGGGACCTGTCCAAGGTATTGAAATCTCTCACTGGGGCCCCATATGAACCCTGATGATCTGCCAGCCTGCGCCACTTTTCCTGTAAGGTGACGTTCTTGGTGGCTATTACATCAGCCAGGCGGATCTCTGAGCTAGCTGCTCTATCAGTGAGGAGAGACCTGGGTGTTTTTTACACAGATCAAATAATTTTGCAGTTGGACCCCTCCTTTATACTCAAGGTGAACACTTGGTTCCAAGGGCATAGGAACTGATCTTATCCAACTTCTGCCTTAACCCAGTCCACCCCTTGGAAAAGAGGTGGCACACCTTGGACATGAGGAAGACCCTCTGCATCTATGTTAAGAGGACTGCCAACCTGAGGAAAACAGAGGCCCTGTTTATTTCCTTCCAACCAGCTTCCTTAAGTAACAAGGCCACACCTTCCACCGTTGGTCGGTGGCTTAGATTAACCATCGCCAATTCATATGAGCTACAGTTCCTTCCTAGACCCATGCAAGTGACAGCGCACTCAACCCGGAGCACGGCTATGACAGCAGCATGGGCAACACAGGTGTGGGTTTGCAGAGCGGCCACTTGGCCTTCTCTTTCTCCATTTATTAAGCATCATACATTGGACATATTTGCCTCGGCGGAGGCGGCATTCGGTCACTGGGTCCTTCAGTGTCTCCATACAGAGAGGGAGACCTCTGACCAGACTGTAGCCCACCCATTGAACAGCCAGCTTTGGTATGTCCCATTCCTGGATGCTATCTTCACCACTATGGAGAAGGGGCGTTGGTCTTACCTGATATGCTCCTTCTCGTTGGGTGGAGATAGTATCCAGTCCCTCCCTTGAAGGCTGTCTGATCCTCAATCAACAAGGAAGATGTTCGATAAAGACACGTCAAGTCTGTCACTTTGTCTTCGTCAAAAGCTGGGAAGCCCTAGCAACAGAGGCGTGGAATTACAACTTTGACAGACTCAGTCAAATCAACTAAATAGAAAAGGTCAACCAATTCCTGGATGCTATCTCCACCCAATGAGAAGAAGCGTACCAGGTAAGACCAATACCCCTTTTACACCTAGGCAGGCAAAACCAAAGGTATAAGTACAGATTAGGAAAAACCTGGCTCAAAAATACACTGAGAGGGACTTTGGACTCCTAGGAACAGTCACTTAAATATAAGCCAGCCGTGTACAGCAGCAGTCAAGAAGCTAACATAATCTTTGGTTGTATAAACAGAGCCATAGAATCAGAATCATGTTAAATATTAGTATCACTTTATTAATTTTTTGCAAGGCCACACCTGGAATACTGTATCCAGTTTTGGACACCACATTACAAAAAGAATGTTGAGGCTTTGGAAAAAGAGCAACTAAGAGGACTGAAACATATGAAGAACAATTTCAGGATTTGGGTTTGGCTAGTCTAAAGAAAAGAAGAACTGGAAGTGACATGATAGCAGTATTCAAGTATTTAAGAGGTTGCCACAAAGAGCAGGGAGCGAACTTATTTTTCAAAGCACCAGAGGGTAGGACAAGAAATAATGGATGGAAACTAATCAAGGAGAGAAGCAACCTGGAACTAAGTAGAAACTTCCTAACTTCCTATTTGCCAATCAAATAGCTTGCCATCAGAAGTTGTAAGTGCTTTATCACTGGAAGCTTTTAAGAAGAGACTGGACAGTCACTTGTCTGAAATGTTGTAGGGTCTCCTGCTTGAGCAGGGAGATGGACAAGAAGACCACCAAAGTCTCTTCCAACTCTATTCTGATTGATTGATTGATTGATTGAAAGAAAGAAAGAAATTAAAGTTATTTGCCATAAGTTTATACTTGGATCTGTAAATCTATCCATTATCAGAATTGTGTCTAAATATTTAAATATCAATGAATATTCTATTAAGAAAATTGCAGTGAGGACAAATGTTTTCCACTCAGAAATGTGCAGCAGATAGACCTGTGTTTTCTGGTTCAGCAATCGATTTATTCTTAAAAGGCAGCTTCCTCATGTTGGTGTCTTTAATTGATGGGGAGGAGAAAAAGATAAATAGATAAGTTCTTTTTGTATCTAAAAGAATTTTAATAAGGTTGTCACTTGGGAAGTTAGCTGCAGTTCCTCTATCCCACAAGACAAATGAACATTTCATACTGACTTGAAAGGAGAAAAGTATCATTTTATTTAAATGTTAAGTTGCAGCTAAAATACGTTTTTGCTTTTGATTGTATATCACATAGATAGAACTTTAGACTAGAGCATAGGGACTAGAATATGTAATCTAGCTAAGTTAATCTATGATATCAGGTTTTATGTTTCCTGCTTCAAAATCCTTGTTTGTGGACAATGGAAATTGGTTTTTTTAAAGTAATGAGGAAGGGAGAGATTTATTTCCTTTGAAGAGATTTGTTCTTTTTGAGCTCAGAACAAGAGACGCCCATTGGAAATAACACTTTTGCAGTTTCCCAAGTTAATTGCAGCCAAATAAATGGCTTGTTTGATCTCTAATGGAACAAAACTTGAAGCATTTCAAACATTCTAGAGAAAATTATGGGAATTTAAAAGCTTTGTTCTGTTCTTTTACATTTCAGCATTGCAAGAATAGCTAATTCAACAATTTATCTGCCACCCAATATACAGAAATGACCAAGAGGTGGCAAGTAAGCAGTATGAATGGACAATCAACCTATCCCACCTGATTAGCAATTCAGTGCGGCTTTTCTGTGGTGGCACCTCCTCCTTTGGTACAGTTAGTCCTCAACTTATAACAGTTTGTTTAGTGACCATTCAAAGTTACAATGACACTGAATAAAGTGACATGACCATTTTTCATACTTATGACCATTGCAGTATCCCCATGGCCATGTAATCAAGATTCAGGTGCTTGGCAACTGACCCATATTTATGACATTTGCAGTGCCCTCTGGTTATGGGAACAATTGTGACCTTCTGGCAAGCAAAGTCAATGGGAAGCCAGATTTGCTTAACAACCATGTTACTAATTTAACAATTCCAGTCATTCATGTGACATCTGTGACAAGAAATGTCATAAAATGGGGCAAAACACACTTAACAAATGTCTCACCTAGCAACATAGGTTTTGGGCTCAGTTGTGGTCATAAGTCAAGGGCTACCTTGTACTTGAATTACAATCCTTTCAACAGCTTAGCTCAGAACTTTTCAAATTATCTTAGTTCACAGAATTTTAGTGTCTCATTAATTTCATAGCACCTAAGCTTAAAAAATGTTTAACAGTATCATTTATTATATAATTACATCCAAGCAATTTAATATTTATGTCCTATGTGCCAAGATATCATAACACACAGTTTGGGAATTGCAGCTTAAGCAAAAAGTCCTAGAGGATTTTTAGTAGCTGTTTTAAAAAATAATACACAGAAATTGAAATTTATTTCAGTCCAAAATGATTACAACTATTATTTATTGGAATATGTTTGCATAGCTTAAGCCTTGTAATAGGATTGGACATCATCATCCTCCCTTCCCATTCTGCATTGATTTTCATGTGGTACTTGTTTCTTATCATGGCAACTGCAAACACTCCAGTTTTGCAAAGTTTGTAAAATATATTGTAAAGCCCTGCTTTACAAATGGATGTCACAAAAATGTAAAATATTCACAGGAGTCTCTTGAGTTTGCTGCAATATGCCAAGATATCGCAAGACCCTGTTTGGGAACTGCAGCATAAGTAAAATGTCCTAAATGATTTTTATCTCATGAAAGCTTCTTACCTCATGAACAAATGTTCTACAGAAATCTAATGATTACAGCTAGAATACAATCCAGTTTAGGATGGGAGACATTCATATTTTTTTAATTGGCGCATTAAAATAATTGGGAGTCAGAAATCCTGGTGATTTACGTCAAATGAACAATAGATTGAAATAGAGACTCCTAATATTCTGCTTAGTTCCAGATTAAAAGCACAGTGTTCGAGTTTCTTCTGTCTGTTGTGCAATCTCTTTCTTAAAAAAAATCTTTTCATTTCAAAATTCATGCTCAGGGTATCAAGAAGATTGTGCAGAACTATCTTCCTTCTAGTCTTACTTTTTGATGTACAATAAAAAGAAATGAAACTATTATCCTCTTTTTAGTTCTGCCTTCTTTGAAATGTGACAGAGAGAATGTCTCAGTATAAAGTGATATTCATCAAAGACTACCAGTTATATTCAGGTCTCACTCAGCATTGTAAGTAAAAATGAAAATTAATAACTACTTTGGGAGGGGGAGGGGGAGGTTGCTGAAACACACAGCAAATTAGCCTTCAACATATGATTCAAACTATCTCAAACTACTGGAAATAAAATGGCTGGGAGGCATGACATCCTAAGACAATACTTCAGAGTTTATAAAGAACAAAATTAGACAGAGATATTTTAAAGTAAAAGTCCTGCTAATAAATGCATGATTTGTTGGGAGGAAGGCCTGTCAGAATATTAATGACTGAGAAGACATGGTAATAATGATTTTAAACCAGCCAATGAATAGGCATAGCAATTAAATCAGCCAATTGGGACACATCCAGACTGGAGCCAGGGTGTATCTTAGTCTGCAGCTTCTGATTCTGTGCAGAGAAATGAAACTGAAACCAGCACAGTGTGTGTGTGAACTTGTCTACTGAGTGAAATGAAAGTGAATCTACTGTTGGTATTGTAAATTTACTTCATATATTATCTTGTATATAAAGAAGTTAATGAATCCTGCCGAATCAGTTTATCTGGTGTGTGCTTCTGGATTTGATTTTTGCAAGAAACTCTGATAAGACCCTTTCTCTGTCCTGTACAAAGTAGAGAAAGACATATTTTGTATAATGTGGGGGCCTGCAACAGTTGAAGCAAAGAGAAAAAAAAACTAAAAGAGGGGAATTTTTCCTTGTATTTTGAGTTTTAAGTTTAGGATGGAGACGAAATAGTGATGGAAACTGAAAGTGAAAGGAAAGGTTGCCAAAGTTTAAGGAAGAGGTTTTTTAGTATTGTTTACTATAATGTTTGAGATTAGAATTAATAAATTTTGGTAAAATGGGAGAAAATCTAGCATAGATTTTAAACCAGGAATATTTTTTAATAAATCAAACATTTTAAAATTAGGCCTATTTTTTTTTTCACATGATAATGTAAATTGTGTTGGTTAATAAAATATTTATTAGTAGTTCTGAATTGTTTGTATATAAAATGGGAAAAAAACTATTGGGATTATTTGCTTTTTAACACAGCACTCTATATCCAACTGAGGAATCCCTTAGCTTCCCAAACATTGCCCCTGAGTTGTATAATTATGTTTTGTAGATAAATAATATCCACTGAATATCAGTCAGAGAATAGCAACAGTTTTGTGTCCATCTTTGTTTTCAAACTTCGTTGGTTTTTTTTTTTTGTTTTTTTACTTTGAAGCCACAAAATCATAGAAATGTGGAGTTTGACAATATTAAAGGTTCCTCTAGTTTACCCTCCCTTTCTTACTGAAAACCCAATTAAAGCATGTATGAAAGATAGTATTGAGCTTCTTCTTAAAAAGCTCCAGAGATGAAGAATCCATCACTTCATCCCTTATCCTGTATCTTCATTTAGATTCTGTATTTTAGTGGCAGCATTCAATCAATCAGTTTGATTGAATCATAGACCGGTACAGTGGGCTTGAGGTGGAGCTCTCGCCTCACAATCAGGAGGCTATGAGTTCAATCCTGGTAGCGGCGGGTATTTCTCTCTCTGGGCACAAGGAGTAATATCAGCTGTGAACTCTGCATTGGCAACAGGAAGGACATCCAGCCAGTAAACACTCAGCTCCATTCAATTGTCCTGACTCCATCCCGATGCAAGGGATTACAGGGTCATTAAAAGACTTTTTTTTTTGTTGATCAATCAGTTTATTACCGCCCAATGCCAAGATACAATAAAATATGTAATAGTACAGCCATAAATACATACATACAAAACAGAAAAACAATGATTATAATAGGAACTTAAAAAGTAATTAAGAATATATATAACAAATAAATCTGAGCAGGAGGACTTCAGCTACATTTTAGCATTTCAGCATAAGTATATTCTGTCAAGCATTAAGTACTTGACATAGAACTCAAGTCATATGATACTGTTCTCTCTTTTGTACTAGTTACTCCATTCAAATTATAGAGAATATATTCAGGTATTGGATGATCTTTCATATTTCTTGAAATATAAGACAAAAATATATTCCATAAATGAAACATCTGAGATCTTTGCTTTCCAGCCTATAACATTCCAGAAGAGGGTAGTGATTCCATCCTTCTATGAGAAAGTGTCCCTCAGAGTTTAAGGGTACCACCAGTGGATTAGTTGGATATGTAGTCTTCCATTAATATAGATATAAGTGTGTTAGAGATCTGCTCTGAATACTGTAAGATCTGGAAAGGGGCCACAGTTGAACTTTCATCTATTGTTGGTTATTGTTGGAATTGGAACCCTCGCACATGCCCAAGATGGCAACTCCCGATGGAGCTCCGGTTTTACGGGGGTAATGTCCTGACAGTTGAGGGTCCTTAGGGCCAATTACCCAACTATGGCCCATGGTGTGTTGAGAGGGCTGATTTGCCAATCCGATGGGAGCGTTTTCGGCTCCGGAAGACCTTCTAGGAGAGCGGTTTTGTGGCTTCGCTCTCTGAAACAGCTTATAATGAGATGGGCGGTGCTGGTGGGATTTGAGTCAGCGAATTTGGGCCGATAGCTTCGTGACAGCCGGCCCTACATTCATCAGAGGCTGCCAGATGGATGGCGATATACGGTTGCGATGACTGTCTGGTACCCTGGGCTGACTTCATTAGACCCTTGGCAAGATTGGAGGTTGCCTGCAGAGGCCGGCGGTGGGCGAAATCGGCGCGGAGGAGGCCGATGGTGGTGGCAGTTTAAAATTCCAAAATGGCGCCCGAAATAGCAGTTACAGTTGGCAGTTACAGGCAGCAAAAACCAAAGCAATTTAGAGACCAAAGAGGTCTCAGAAAGGAGAATAGGGACCTTTCTTATTTATTTTCAACTGATCTCCTGGGCAATGGAAAGATGCCAATCCTTCCATTGTTGGGCCAGCTCTGGATTACCTCCCAGAGGCCTCCCCCCTCTCTTTCTATGGGGGGGTGTTAAACCTTCATGCATAAAAGACCTAAAGAAAGCTAAGGAGATTAGAAATGATTGTTATGTCTATCATGGGGGCTTTGCTTCTACAAAGTGACTGCCTTATTCCATCTCCCCTCCTGTATTTTTATCTCCTATCGCCCTTTTATGACCGGATATTCGGCTTTTTGTGAATCATTGCTATCCAGGTTTGTTGTTTCCTGTATATCAGGATGAGAATTTCCTTACTTTTATTTCATCTGAGTCTCCCTGGATTTTCGCCTACTATATATATTTCCCACAGACTATCCGTATCTCTAATCTCAAGGATTGGCTATTCCATCTATGCCTAGGTACAACATTGAAAGAACAGGACTATAGCTGCTGTTTTTCTCCCTTATATCTGGTTGCCGTGACAGGGTGATCGATGTTTACATCTGAGTTCAAAATGGCTTTTTTCTACTACTGATGTGAGAGATCAGCGGGACTAAAATGACTTGTACCTCTGATTGATATTCTCTCCACAGGACCCTGGATAACTAGGACATGCCTACCAGCTATAGACTATCTAGCTACAAAATGTACTCATTGGGAGAACTCCTCAAACTGCGAGATGCCCCCCTCTCGCAGGTCTGGCCCTCTTCTTTATCGAGGGCCTATCTCGATGACGGACTTTGGAGTCCGGAGAGATGGCACACAGCAAAAAGAGGGTTATGGGGTTTTTTAGGGAAATTTCTTAATAAGATTTTAAGGGATTCTGGGAGGGGGGTAGATTACATGGGTTCGGGGGAAGACTTGCGGGGGAGGGTATCTGGGCCAGCCGTAGGGCGTGGCATGGGAGGTGTGAACTCTGGGGTCGAGATGATTAGATCTTATGATACAGATGCCCATAACATCGATACTGTAGGTGGGAGGGGCAGATATGGCGGGAGCAGGGAGCCACATCATCCTACGGGAGTGCGTCCTCGCTGTTTACAAGCGGTGGCGCGCTCCGACCCTCAAAGCTCTTCTCGTTCCCCAGGTTGTACGGAACCTCGGGCCCCAGGCCTTCGGCTGATGCTGTGCAACGCCAGGTCCGTGGTAAATAAAGCCCCCCTCATTTGTGATCTTATTCAGGAGGGGGGTGCGGACCTGGCGGGTATTACGGAGACCTGGTTGGGCCAGGAAGGGGGAGCCCCCCTTGTTGATATGTGCCCACCAGGTTTCCATGCTTTCCATCAGCCAAGGTCTCAGGGGAGGGGCGGAGGGGTGGCGGTTGTTATTAACGAAGGTCTTGGACCAAGGGAGGCCACTGTTCCTCAGACGGCTGGATGTGAGTCCCTTCTTGTGAAGTGGGGTCATAGGGTGCAGTTGGGCTTGCTAGTCACATACCTGGTTCCCTGCCATGTGGCAGCAGCCCTGCCTGAGCTGCTTGATGTTATAGCCACGGTGGCTGTTGACACCCCCAGGCTTATGGTCATGGGGGATTTTAACCTGTCATCAGTTGGCGAGACATCTGAGGTGGCTCGGGAGTTCATGGCTTCCATGACGGCTATGGACGTGACCCAGTTAATTTATGGCTCTACTCACATGGGGGGACACACACTGGACCTTGTTTTTGTCTCTGGACAGTGGTTGAGTGATCTCGAGATAGGGGATATCGTGATTGAACCCTTGTCATGGTCAGATCACTCGCTCCTTCGCCTGGACCTTCGAACCACCACACCCCGCCGCAGGGAGGCAGAACCGACCAGGTGGTTCCGCCCCAGGCGCCTGATGGATCCTGAGAGATTTCAGATGGAGCTTGGGCCATTTCCTGAGGTTCTAGCACAGGACTCGGCTGAGGACTTAGTGGCCGCCTGGGATAGGGCGGCGGCTGATGCTTTAGACCGAGTCGTGCCTTTGCGGCCTCTGACCCGGCGCCGGTCTCACCTGGCTCCTTGGTATACTGAGGAGCTGAGGGAGATGAAGCACCGGAAAAGACGCCTAGAGAGCAGTTGGAGGGCTAGTCATTCTGAATCCGACCGAACACTGGTAAGATCTCATATTAAGAATTACCTAGTGGCGATAAGAGTAGAGAAGAGTAACTACTTTTCTACTCTTATTGCGTCATCAGATAATCGCCCAGCCGCCCTGTTTAGAGTGACCCGCTCTCTGCTCCATCAAGAGACGCGGGAAGACCCCTTGGAGGGTAGAGCTAAGGATTTTGTACAATATCTGTATGACAAAATTGCTCAGATTCGTGAACAGCTAGACTCTGACTGGATTGATCCAGAGGAGATGACAGGGGCAGGTCCTGAGAATATTATTTGGGAAGAGTTTGATCCTGTGACTCCCGAAAGCGTGGACAGGATACTGAACAAACTAAATGCGACCACATGTTTATTGGACCCGTGTCCATCCTGGTTGGTACTGGCCTCCTGGGAGGTGACGCGATGCTGGGTCCAGGAGATTATAAATGCTTCTTTGAGTGGGGGTGTCTTTCCCACCATCTTGAAAGAGGCGGTGGTGAGGCCCCTCCTCAAGAAGCCCTCCCTGGATCCAGCTGTATTAGCAAATTATCGTCCTGTCTCCAACCTTCGCTTTGTTGCAAAGGTTGTTGAGAGTGTGGTTGCACGACAACTGCCTCAGTACCTGGATGAATCGAATTATCTAAATCCGTTCCAATCGGGATTCAGGCCCGGGTACAGCACGGAGACAGCATTGGTCGCATTGGTTGATGATCTCTGGAGGGCTCGGGACAGGGGTTGCTCCTCTGTCCTGGTCCTACTAGACCTCTCAGTGGCTTTTGATACCATCGATCATGATATCATGCTGCACCGGTTGGAAGGGTTGGGGGTGGGGGGCACTGTTCTACAGTGGTTCTCCTCCTTTCTCTCTGACCGGTCACAGTCTGTGTTGACAGGGGGCAGAGGTCGACCCTGAGGCCCCTTATATGTGGGGTGCCACAAGGATCGGTCCCCTCGCCCCTTCTATTCAACATTTATGTGAAGCCGCTGGGTGAGATCATCCGTGGTTTTGGGGTGAAGTACCATTAGTACGCTGATGACACCCAGCTGTACATCTCCACCCCAGACCACCCCAATGATGCCCTCGAGGTGATGTCCCGGTGCATGGAGGCCGTACGGATCTGGATGGGGAGGAACAAACTCAGACTCAACCCATCCAAGACCGAGTGGCTGTGGTTTCCGTCGTCCCGATATAGTCAGTTGGCGCCATCTCTCCCCCACAGATGGGGTTTGCAACTTGGGCATCCTCCTGGACTCACAGCTGTCATTTGAAGAGCATATGACGGCCGTAGCCAGGAGGACTTTTTATCAGGTTCGCCTGATTCGCCAGTTGCATCCCTTTCTGGATTGGGACTCGTTACGCACGGTCACTCACGCCCTTGTCACCTCACGCCTGGATTATTGTAATGCTCTCTACATGGGGCTCCCCTTGAGAAGCACCCGAAGGCTCCAACTGGTCCAGAATGCGCGGGTGGTAATGGGAGCAATGTGGCGCTCTCATGTAACCCCCCTCCTGCGTGAGCTGCACTGGCTCCCAGTGGTCTTCCGGGTGCGCTTCAAGGTTTTGGTTACTATCTTTAGAGCGCTCCATGGCTTAGGACCAGGGTACTTACGAGACCGCCTCCTGCCACCAATAGCCTCTCACCAACCAGTTCGCTCCCATAGAGAGGGACTCCTCAGGGTGCCGTCGGCCAAACAATGTCGACTGACGGCCCCCATGGGGAGAGCCTTTTCTGTGGGGGCACCTACCATCTGGAACGGGCTTCCCTCGAAGTTACGAAACATCCAAGACTTACGCATATTCCGCCGTGCCCTGAAAACGTTTCTATTCCAACAAGCTGGTCTGGCCTAACTCTCCCTTCTTAATTTGGCTTTTAAACTGGCTTTTAAATTGGGTTTTAAACCTCTTTAGATAAATTTGGATGTTCTTAATCTTTGAGCCTAAATTACTTAATCTGTTTCTTAATAGTTTTTAACTTCTATATGTATTTGTATTTATTGTGGCTGTTCACCGCCCTGAGTCCTTCGGGAGTAGGGCGGTATACAAATATGATAGATAGATAGATAGATAGATAGATAGATAGATAGATAGATAGATAGATGATACATAAATAAATAAATAAATAAATAAATAAAACAGAGGTTTGGGGGGGAGGGGCAGCTTCCAGTTGAATAATTTCAGAATTTCCATTAGCAGTATTCAGATTTTAATTTTTATAATAAAGATTAGTAGGTTTCAAAGGGTATAGTGAAAGATTCTCATGTGAGGAACGTCTAAGATCCAGAAAGCATTAGTTAGCTCCTCCCTGTGGAATAGAGAATTTTTCCGCCTGAATAGTTAACAATGTCTGGCACTTCCCAGCAGGGTTCCGATCTATCCCATAAAGACAGGGACAAATGTTATTTGGATGACAATTTCCAACCATTGCTTTACCAAAAGTGCCTTGTAAGCTTTTTTTAAGATTTTCCAGTTTATGTATTATATTATCCTATTCATTCCTGGCAGTAAACTAAAGGCAGTGATAAGGCCACCTATTGCTGAACCTGATACATCTTCATTTAGTGAGACTGACCAACACCCACCACTAAGGCTAGGTTTTAGGGAGAGGAAGACTAGCTGATATTTGGTAAAATTTTGGAATAGTTACAGGGTCTAATTAAGGCAGAGCTGGGTATAGAATTAACTTACATTTTGCAAAATAGTCTGGTGGGGAAGATTTGAAATGATCCTAAGTATGATCTCATCTTAAATAACATTGGAGGTGGGATAGTAAGCTAATTAAAAGACAACAAAATTCATTTTTGATTTTGAGCATTTGGAAGCTGTTGAGCAGTACATAAATCTATATTGACAGAGAAGAAATTGCCTTGGGAGATTGCAATTTCTCTACTGTAGTAGAATCCCAGTATCTCACAGGGAACTGCTGTAAATATTCAACACAGGTAGTCCTCAGTTTACAACTAAAATAGATACTGGAGTGTCCATCCCAAAGTGATGCAATTGTTAGGTGAATCGTACCTGATTTTACAAACTTGTTTGCTGCAGTCATTAAAAGAATCACCAGGGTCACTGAAGAAACCACATGGTTGTTAAGTAAATCTGAGTCTTCCTCTGGACTTCTAGGAAGATTCAAATTGCAATTATGTGATTCCAGAGACTGCAGTCATTATAAATCTATGCCGGTTGTCAAGCACCCAAATTTTGATCATGTGAACATGAGTACATTGTAATAGTTGTAGTTACAAGGTCATAAGTCATATTTTTTTCAACTGTTCAAGGAAATATAGAGAGCAATCTGTTGTGTCAGAAGTGAATGATTTAACTTGCAGGAATGTCCTCTTTTGTATCCAAAGAGACATTGGTACGTTTGAAGCCATCACTCATTGCCTTTTCAGAAAACAAGATTTTATTAATACAATCATTGGATTGTTGTACGGTTTTGTCAGTTTTTTTAATTTATTCACCACTTGGCCTTTATTTTCATTTATTTATTTATCAGATTTAGAGACTGCCCATCTCTCTCTCTCCGAGTGATGGCCTAGATATAATTAAAGACCATACTGTGCTTTATTGGACTGCAATGTTCAGAAGGTGTAACTTTGCAACAGTTGATTAGATAGATACTCCAATTATGAAATTTGAGAGAGGAATCAAAATAAAAGAGGAGACAAGACTTCCAAAAAAGGCAAAAAAGATAAAGGATAGTTGGGGAAATGCTGTGAGTCTATATATTCTATGGATTGGGAGTTCCTTACCCTCATGAAGTTCACAAAACTGCCAATTGATTAATGAGGAAAGATATGGAAACTGCAGACAGCAAATTAGCCTCCTATAAAAGGTAACTGAAGTGGTTCAGGAATAACGAGAGGCACAAGCAAGCAAGTGACAACAGCTCTTCAATATACAGTGAGACTTCAGCAAAAACTCAGAGGCTGCAGCCCTCCTTATATACAATCCTGGAGGGACTGTCAGCCAATCAGAAACTTAGGCAGGTTTGAAACTCCCGCTGAAATGTATCAATACATAACACCCCTCCCCTCCCAGAAGGCACTAACACTCAAATATTTACATAAGTACACACAAAATCTCGCAGGTGCCCTGGACGAGTTCTCGTTCTTGTTGACCTGCGCAGTTCAGTGTTTGGTGGGGCGTCGAGCTGGTCAGAGGGACTTTCTGTCTCTCCCGGCTCCGCCAATGGAACCTCTCTGGATTTTGTCCGGGGCGTGGTTATCCCCGGTTGGGAGTGGCAACTCGCTGAGGCAGCACTGGAACCAGGGCTTGTCAGCTAAGTATTCTCGCGAACCCGGGCTTGAGTTAGCTGTCTTGGGAAAGTTGTTGTAGTTAGGTTCGGAGATGTCTAAATTGATGTTTGCTTCACCACTATCCTTTTTCTAAGTTGGTCTATGTGGCGCTTCCAGAGTCTGTCTACTCCTAAGTCTACCGTGTAAGATTTTGGGCCTGTTATGCCCACTATGGTTCCTGCAACCCATAGAGGTCCGCTAGCATAATTGTGAGCGAACACCGGGGACCCAACCTAGAATTGTCTTAGTCCGGTGGTCTCTCCCTTGAAATTTTCGTGCGAGTAATTAGGGTGAAGCCTGTCTAACACGCACCGAAGCTTCCTGCCCATGAGGAGCTCGGCTGGGCTTCTCCCTGTGGCCGTGCATGGTGTGGCATGCTGAACAGCTAAGAATTGGTCTATCCTGACCTGCCAGTCCCCGTTATCTAGCCTGGACAATGCTTCTTTGGCCGTTCATACGAAACGTTCGACCAATCTATTAGAAGCCGGATGGAAGGGGGCCGATAGGGCATGGCGGATGCCCAGTCCGGCCAAGTAGCCCTCAAACAGGTTTGCTGTGAATTGAGGGCCGTTGTCAGATACCAGGGTATCCGGTAGGCCATGGGTGGCAAATAGCTTCCTCAGGACTTTGATGACTGCTTCGGCTGTGGTTGAAGGCATTAGAATTATTTCGAGCCATTTTGAAAAGGCATCGACTACAATTAAAAATGTTTGCCCGTGGAAGGGGCCGGCAAAATCAATGTGGATCCTCCCTCATGGCCCTTTTGGTTTCTCCCACTCTTGGATGGGCGCTACCGGGGGATCGGTGCGAGACTCCTGGCAGGGTCTGCACTTCCCCACCCACTTGGAGATGACTTGATCCATGTTGGGCCACCAAACATAACTGCGGGCTAAACTTTTCATTCTGACAATGCCTGGGTGCCCTTCGTGTAGTAATTCTAAGACCCTTGTTCTTAGTGTCGTTGGTACTACCACCCTGTCACCCCACAACAAGCAACCCCCTTGCATAAACAATTCGTTACGTTTGTTAACATAACCTTGGTACTCCCCACCGTCTACTTTGACCGGCCACCCCTTGAGGACCCAACCCATCACAGTACGAATAACAGGGTCTCTAGCAGAGGCTTTTGCCACCTCGCAAGAGGAGATAAGTCCCAAAGTCATAGCATCCAGCAGAAGGATGGGGGCTTCCGGCGTGGGGTTGGCAAGTAGGTCGGGTAGGGGGCAGCGGCTGAGGGCGTCTGCGTGGCCCAAAGTCCATCCGGGTCAATGGACAAGTTGGTACGAGTAGGCCAAGAGGAAAATGGCCCACCTGGTCAAACGTGGGGACAGAGCAGCGGGGGTGGGCCTATCACCGGCCAAAAGTCCCAGCAAGGGCCGGTGGTCAGTCACAAGTTCGAATTGATGGCCATAGAGGTATTCGTGGAACTTTTTAACCCCCCGCAATTGCAGCCAGAGCCTCTCTGTCCAACTGACTATAGTTCCTCTCTGCGCTTGACAGGTGCGAGAGTAAAACGCAATGGGCGCGTTTTCAGGCTTGGCGAGCAGGCGCCGTTGTAGCCTAATGTCCCGAACACCATAGATTAGTTGCTCAAGCAACGCATCGTCAAAGTCCCTATAGTCGCAGTGAGTTGCTGCTTTTCGCAGGCTCGCCATGTAAGCGCTGACAGGTTCTCCCTCTCGCTATACGCGCTGTCTGAGTTGGTATCTCTGCATGAACTTGGAGGGCACGAGAGCGTAGTGAGCCCGGAGAGTTGCCATCAGGGTGTCCCAGGAAACGGTCTGGACCAGCGTTGGCTCACAAAGTGACTCCGCCATCTCGAACACGTCCGGTCCGCAGTGGCTTAGGAAGAGGGCTCTCTTCCGATTAGCGGAGAGTCCCTGCATGTCGCTGGCTTCGAGCGAGCACTCAAACCTCGTTAGGTACGAGACCCATTTTTCGTGAGTCGGATCAAAAGACTTGGGCGGAACGTAGGCAGACATGTTCGGTATGCCTCCTGTAGTTTGCCTTGTCGCCTAGCTGAAGCTCGTGGTCTCACTGGTTCGCTTCTTGTGGCCTCAATCCCACCTTAGTCACCAATGAAGTGGTTCGGGAATAACGAGAGGCACAAGCAAGCAAGTGACAACAGCTCTTTAATATACAGTGAGACTTCAGCAAAAACTCAGAGGCTGCAGCCCTCCTTATATACAATCCTGGAGGGACTGTCAGCCAATCAGAAACTTAGGCAGGTTTGAAACTCCCGCTGAAATGTATCAATACATAACAGTAACATATTATTCAAATGAT
The DNA here is from genome assembly GCA_022577455.1 of Arizona elegans. Classification (NCBI taxonomy): domain Eukaryota; kingdom Metazoa; phylum Chordata; class Lepidosauria; order Squamata; family Colubridae; genus Arizona; species Arizona elegans. The sequence goes on from JAKOOJ010000004.1 coordinate 24,295,039, forward strand.
AAAAGAGTAAAACAATAGAGTTCTCAAGTTGCAACCATTCATTTAGTGACCATTGAAAGATACAATGACATTGAGAAAGTGATTTATGGCTGTTTTTCATACAACCTTTGCAGTCTGCCCATGGTCATATGATCAAAACTTGGATACTCGCTCCTGACATGTATTTATGATGGTTGCAGTGTCACTGTCCCAGGGTCATGTTATCACCTTTTGCAAACCTAACAAGCAAAGTTAATGGGGAAATCAGGTTAACTTAACATCCATGTTGCTAACTTAACAATGGTAGTGATTCACTTAATAACTGTAGCAAGATATTTAAAATGGGGCAAAATTCACTTAACAACGGTTTGGCTTAGCAATGGAAATTTAGAGCTCAGTGGTCAAAAGTCAAGGATTTCTTGTACAAGTATTTTGAAATGAAGAAATTCTTTGAAGCCAACTGATGTGTATTTTATTGAAGATTTAGGAATATTTCCTCTCTTCACCATCACCACTACCAGTACCACTGTCTTGGTCTTCCTAATAATTTGCAGAGAGGAACTATGCTCCTGGGAATGAGCTTGTGACTTTTGTATCCAGTCTGAAAGATTTGCAAGTCCTTGGTGTTGCATTGGCAGTCATCACTATGTGTCTTGATACCCTTATGGAATTAGTTCAGAAGCCTCTCCAGGGCATATGAAGTTCACATAGACTGTCACTGTAGTTTTGTTAACTGTTAAGAATAGTTGGCATATTCTTTTGAAGCTATTGAAAGTTTGGTCCTTACCAGATGTCTTCCCATTACATTTATTGATGTAGTGAGTTGATCTGCCAGCAAAAAAACCAAGTGGAAGTACTTTTTGTAATGCCACAGGGTTTTGTTTTGTTTTGTTTTAATCAAGACTAATCTCTTTGAAATATTCTTTATTAGTGTTTGTCCTCAAAATCACATTTATGAGTGGGAAATATTTTTTTCAATGTTGTTTATACTAGTTTTAGCATATTGAAAATTAGAACATACGACCTTTGGACTTTTCACTAGAAGTAATGCCATTGGTATTTTGGCTGGGTGTTTCTGGAAGAAACAAAAATGTCGGAGATCTATAAAATGACACAAATTGCCATGTGCTTTACAAGGAAAAACTGACTCCAATCTTTGAATAAGTGGTCTGTACCAAAAATCAGTTGTTGATCCTCACAAGGAAAAAATGAAGTTGCAGACAATTAATGAAAGCATGCATACTATTGTGCCATAGAGGACATAAAATATGTAAGTTATTTCTAGTTCATTCTGTCTTTTGGGGTAAATGGATTGTTTTATCTATAATCATTACAATGTATTTATATAGATACTAATAATGGCCCTGTCAATTTCCTTTCCAATAAAAAAGTTGATTCACAGATTGCAAGCTGACATTTCTGTAATTTATTTGTTAATGTAATTTTGTGAGCTAAAGGAGAGCAAGTCAACAAGGGCAGTCCTAATTGTCACCACATATCAGCTGAAACACAGACCTATCATTAAAAAATATAAAAAAAAATTGTGCTTCTAAATAACTTTAGCTTACATACTTTTGGCCTTGCAATTTGTTAAATATGCATATAGAACCATTAGTCTGCTTTCTTAATTCATTTTGATTTAATGTGATTACAATATGAGCTTTTTTATTCTACTAAGCATCTAATAACTTTTCCTTTCTTAAACCAAAACATTATTGAAAATTGGGCTTGGAGTAAATGACAGCCAGTATCCTCACGTTGATATATGTAACTTGGTCAAGTTGTCAGAGCATCTAAGACAGTCTTTCCAAAATTTTTCTTCCATTATCCTCAATCACTCAAAAGAAAGCCTACTCAGACTTTGATGACCACTTACCATTGGTAATTTAATTGATTTTTTTCTTCACAGGTATACTTTGAAAGATTTCTGAATACATTTTAGTATCTGGAGCAATCTTTTAAGTTAACTTAAATGTCCCTGTTGTGATGGGTAATTGTGATGGGAGGCTTGGATTTTTGATTGGGCACTACTCAATTAAACAGATGGGCAGCTAAAGAAACAAACAAACAAATAAACAAATAGCTCATGTGTTGCTAGCCAAAGAAAAATCACTACTGCCCAAGGATGGAAAACACTGGTCTAAGACAAAACAAAAACACTTAATGTTCTTTCTGTTCCTGAAAATAAAATTTTACACACACACACACACACACACACACAATTACAACTACTATTTTATTATTTCCTAAATCAACTGTTCCAAATGTGACAGTTTAAATTAGGTTGCTCTCATAGTCAACCAGATTTTAGGCTGGATTTGACATTTTTATCCCATTTTATTTATCAAACCTTTTCTTGGGGTGGGTGGGTGGGTGGATGGATGGATATCCTTGACTTACAAGAGTTCGTTTAATGACCGTTCAAAGTTACAACGCCACTGAAAAAAGTGGCCATTCTTCACAATTATGATCTTGGCAGCATCCCCATGGTCCCGTGATCACAATTCAAATGCTTAGCAACTGATTCATATTTATGATGGTTGCAGTGTCCCAAGCTCACGCAATTCCCTTGTGCAATCTTCTGATAAGCAAAGTCAATGGGGAAGCTAGAATCATTTAACAGCCATGTTACTAACTTATCAACTGCAGTGATTCACTTAACAACTGTGGTAAAAAAGGTCATAAAATGGGGCAAAAAACACTTAACCAATTTCTCACTTACTTATACAGATAGTCGAAGACTATCTGTATAAGTAAGGTAAGTGCGTGTATGTGTGCATGTGTATATATGCATACATACATGCATGTTTACACCATACCACATTTACTTTCTAAGTCCCTTTGAAACATTGACTCTGTATTTGCTTAAGTTCTAACCTAGTTATCCTAGTGCTATAAAATTCAATTTTATTATTCTGATTCTTTCCAAATTGAATCATGTCATCTGTTTCCCCAATTCAAATTTGATTTTATTTTCATTCTGAAAATGTTTATTTTAAATCAGAAATGTTTAATTTTTAATCAGTACTCTGTTCAGATGTTTCATTAAAGGAAGAAAAAATATTTTTCAAATTTTCTGGACAATAAGTTGAAGCATCCAACACATCATTGCTGTCAATACCATATACATCAAAATTGTGGCTTCTGTTTATATAGTCTTTTCTTTTCCAATTGCTTGTGTGCTGTTAATTAACAAAGTAAAGTGAAATCGATCTAGACAACTACAAATTAAATAATTGTCAATTAAACAGAGCAGACAATGGTTAAATTGTTTAGGGTTTAAGACACAGGAAGCACAGGACAGCTCTAAGATCATTTAATGTGTGTATGTGTGTATGTGTCTATGAGACTTGTATCCCAAAGAATCTGCTAAGGACTTCTGATTTTTTTTTAAGTGGTTAATTAAAACATCCATGGTAGGCAAAATTTACATTTGAACATAATCCAGCAATTTTGATGGAGCTGTTATCATAATTCTCTGTTTCTTGTACTGCCATGAGGTATGCTGCATAAAACTGATTTTATGTAATTGTTTAACAGTCTCCTGTTCTTGAAAGGGAAGTGACCCAAAAAGTTGTTGTTTCCTCATCTTCTCCCCCTCCTTCTTCCTCTCCCTTTAATGCAGCTGCCCTGAACAAGTTGAACAGATGGAAAATCAGGAACAGTGATGGTAGTGATGTATCAGCTGCTGTTAGAACCAGGCGGATTATTGTATCATCCATGGAATGCACAGTCGGCAGCTGAATGGCCTGGATTTCTCTTCTTGACTTAAATTGATACATTCTGAACATGCTTCAGAATGAAAAGAGAAATGACTCCAGGAAATAGATCTAACCCACATTTTCCTTTCTTGAACCAGATGTAGACTGTTAGCCAACCTGGAATAACAGTGAATGAATCTGCAAGCAGACATTCCACTAAAGGAGAATATTTGTAGCTCAGGGTTGAAATGAGGGATCCATGGTGTTCTCTGAGCTTAATTGTTTTCTTGCAGATATTTCATTACCCAAACATCATCAGTGCTAATACATAAGTGTGTCATCCTTAGCATTGATGATGTTACCTAGTTTGGGTAATTAAATGACTGCAAGAAAGCAACCAAGCTCAGAGAGCATTAAGGATCCTACAGACATTCCACGCTATCTCATCAGGTATGCTTGAATGATGGTCTTTGGTTGCTGGTTGGCCAATGCTTGGCCAGTGACAAGCAGGAGAAAAAATTGTTCATGAAAACAAGGATAGAAGCATCATGCATGGCAGGAAGGTGCATATGAGCTGACCCCATTTCTCTCCTAAACCAAGTGGCCTCGTGCCATTGTGAAGAAAAAGTCTATCTCAAATGTACTGTAACAATTGCAGGAATGTGAATATCTTCCCTTGAAAATTGTGATACAAAAATATAATTAGAAATGCTTCTCAATGAAGAAGGGGAAAAAATCCAAAAACCAGGCTAGTAACCAGCTAAAATATGGCAAAGGGAAAAATTGATTTTATGTCAATAAACAATTGATGAAAAGTTTTAGGGGTCAAGCTTGCAATGTAGAAGAAGAACCTTAGTCTATGATGCAAAAAATCCCAAACCAAGCAAAAAGAATATGACAGCATCTTTACTGGTTAACAAGTTGGAGGTATTAATTTCTTGCATTTAGTTTGAGATTTAACAACTTTCTGAAATTGTATGATTGTTTTGCACAGCAAGGAAATTCATTAATTCTATTCATTAATTTCTCTTGTTATTGCCAATCACTGCAAACTATTTTAAGGATTATTTAGTCCAAAGGCAGGGCATCAGTTTTCTGAACAAATAAATACATGCAAAAAGTGGATAATGAAAACTGTAAAATGGCATTCTGTTTCTCTTTTCCAATAGTAATATTCTAATTGGATATTAGTAAGAAACAAAAGCAAACCTAGCAAGTACGACCTCATTACAAAGCTGCTATTACTTTAGGCCGTTTTAAATTAAACTGTAGTATTTTTACAGCACCATCCAATAATATCTAGCATAGTTTGACCTTATTTTGAAGCACATGAATGCCAGCTTCTCTGATGTATTAGCAATATGCCATTAGACTTGACTCTGACATGATTACCTATAATAAACCTGTTATAGATTAGCAATGTGGAATTGATACATAGGGTACTAAGTTGCATCCCACAAGGAGTCAGGGGGATGTATATACATTAGTCTTAACACAATGATATTTTTCTGTAGAAAAGATGTATAAGAACCATTGAATAAAAGAGGTATTACATTTTTAAAGGCACCAAATATATTCTTATACATGATCCACAGTTATCAAGCAATGTTATTGTATAGATTGTCATTAAATAAGAGTGTGTGTGTGCGTGTGCGCGCGCGCATGCGTGTTCACATAACTTTAAGTTACAGGGATTGTCTGGACAAATTCCTGAATTTTTCTTGGAAAGAGTTCAGAAGTGTTGCCCTGGTTTACTTCCTAGAGCTGAAAGAGGGTTATCATCCCACTGCCTTTGTGCCTAAAGTAGAACTAGAATTCCCAGTCTCCTGGGTTCTATACTTGTGCCTAAATTTCTTACTGAATTATACCATTCAGAATATTTATGATCTCTACAGGAATTACTTGCAGGCAACTTGAATTTGTCACATTTATGTATAGGGAAGTGTCTTTGAGTTCTGGATTAGACTCTACAGTTTTTTTGGCAAGATTTTTTGGGAATTGGTTTGCCAGTGCCAGTGCCAATGCTAGGTCTGAGACTGGCTCAAAATCACCCAACAGGCTTTGTGCTTATAGTGGAACTATAACTCCCAGTTTCTAGCTGTTTGGTTTAACCATTACACCAAATTGGCTCATATAAGCATTTAATCTCCCTCTCCCTCCTTCCCTCTCTCCCCCCCTCCTATCCCTTTTGCTTTCCCCGTCACTTCCCCTTTTTCTCCCCCTCTGTATGTGTGTATGCAGATGAATGTTTGTTTACAATTCATCTGCCTGTTTACAACTCATATGAGGCTATATATTAAAACAATATAATTTGCTTAGTTTGTTTTCCAGCCCATGAAATTTGGTTGAATTTTACAGTACATAATGATAACTTAGTTTTTTTCAGTGCTGTATAATGATAGACCAAAGGTGATGACATTTTAATAACAAGTCTACAAGGGAATGTTTTTGTTTGCTTGATAATCTAATTATCATTTTTCAGCCCTTGATTAATATGTTAGATAGAGGCTTGGTAATAATATTGTTGATTGATCAATAAATTAAAATGCCTGCTTTTAAATGTCTCAGATCAATCTGATGTTTTGAATCTGGAGAAGCCAAAAGAAATTCTTCCAAAATAACATTTTTGTGGGTTCAAGTAATGTATTAACTATATTGCTATTTTAGACTGATAAGACTAAATAAGTTTAAATATTCAAAGATTCATTGACACTGTTCTCCAATTTTAAAATTAGACTTATTGCTAATTGGCAGATAAAAGTATTTTAACATATTTGTCCAATATACATTTAATTTTAAAATACACAATGTTTGGCATTAAGGAAGATAAATTAAGCTTTTTCTAATTTGCATAAATAAGTAGACTTAGTATAAAGAAAATTGGGTTCCTTTCTTCATTTTCTTTCATCCAAACTTTCTGACAACCATAACTTAAACAAGCTTATGAGTAGTGGTTAATGTCAGTCTACTGGTATCCAGAATCTTTTTAAGAAAGGAACTAAGAATTTATTGGAAGTAATGTGTTCAGCAAGAGATAGCTGGTAAAATAAAGTAGCATATGAAATTGCCACTATAAGTTGTACATATTTAGCTGGATTCCATATCAATTCATTTGTTGTGAATTATATATTTATATTGTTTGTATAAATACGAAATAAATAAAAAACATTTTGGGGGAAAAATTGAAATAGGCATTCTGAGGGGAAAAAAAGCATCCAACTATCTTTTAAAAAGCCAGTACATTTTAATTACAAAAAATACTGAAGAAGTAAAATGTGATTAGTGATAAAAATGTGTATCTGCATGCGTAATCCCAGTACAACCAGGTGTAGAAAAAAATTCATGAGCATAGCTGGTTATAACAATAAAAGGTGGTTGAGACAGTACCAGTATTTCATGCTCTCTACATATCTTCAAGCTTTCCACAATCATTTTACTTGAGAATCAGGCCCAGAATCTTTAAGGACTGATAACATTTTCATTGGTCCAACCCACACATATTTTCTTAAACTATATATAGTTTTTTAAAATCTCTTAAAGAAAACTGTTAAATAAACCTGAGCTCCGATCCAGTTTACCAGTCATACATAATCTTTAATCTCATCAGAATGAAAATACTGAGCTTTTATAGATATGCTTTTCTTTTCTTTGTAGGCAAGACTGTATAGAATGGTTTACTCATTGCAATAAGAATTTCTGTCCCTTGCCTGCACCCTAGAGATGGAGAAAAAGTATACGCCTCTTTTCCCCACCCACCGCCTCATTTCACCTTCCTTTAGGTCAAATATGCTTGATAGATCATTTCTCAATAGGATTAAAAGGAGCGTTGAAGAGAAGTTTAAAACAGATGTTTTAAACTTCTATGGGTATCATTTAATCAGTGTATAATAATATAGTATATTGTATGTAGAAGCCTGCTCTTAAATGCAGTCAGTCTTGAATAGAACTGTGACAGTACTATTTCTATGTTGTTAATTTTTGAATGGCAGGAAGTGGTGAATCTTATGGTTGACCACCAATGGAAAGAGAGTGAATGGACATTAGCACTCTGGTCAAACCAAAAGTTATTGGCAGTGTACATGGTCTTGGAAGTGGCCTGTGGTTTTTGGAACTGTACACTAGAGAAGCGTAACTGGAAGACATGGTTAGAAGACTCTAATAAAAGAAAAATAGGAGTTTTGAACAAAATAATCCAAAACTAATAGGCAGTATCTGCCTATGTCTAATAAAAACACGCAGTTAGTCTATATGTATTTCACCCATAATCCAGTATAAAATATATAACATTATTACTATTGTAGGTATAAGAATTTAAGGGACCTGTTAGCAATATGAATTTTGGTTTAGTAACAAAATTGTAAAGCTTTATATAAAGTTAGATAAATATAACAACTGTATTTATTCATCTTAAACTTACAACAGTTTGCTTAGTGACCATTTTAAGTTACAGTGGCCCTGAAAAAAGTTACTTATGACCATTTTTCACACTTATGACTATGGCAGCATCCCCATGGTCACATGAGTTACATTTGGACGCTCGACAACTGATTCACATTTATGACTGTTGCAGTGTCCTGGGGTCATGTGATCACCTTCTGCAACCTTCTGACAAGCAAAATCAATGGGAAAACAGATTCACTTAACAACCATGTTGCTAATTTAACAACTACAGTGATTCATTTAAAAACTCTGGCAAGAAAAGTCATAAATTGGGCAAGACTCATGTAACAAAATTTTTCACCTAAAAACATTTATATTCGGCTCAAATATGGTCATAAGTTGAAGACTACCTATATTGTCATCTCATAGATTTCATGACATTAGGAATTCTCTGGCATGCTACTTGAATTTACAGGAAATAGAATTTAAAGATATAAAACAACAGATTAATACCAATTATTTCAGAATAATTTAAATATTGGGCCATATTGAGAAAATTATTAACTGTTGTAGAATAGAATAAGCAACTCTTGAAAGCTTTTCAGATACTCTATTTGTATTTTATGCCTAACAAAATAAAGATGAGTTTATTTTGAGCTTCTTTACCAAGATTTCCCTTTGTTTTGGGACTATTTTTCTCTCCATTAATCATTCACTGCTCCCTTTCGTCTCCCTAAAACCAAATCTATATTCTTAAAAGGATTACTAATACAGATTTTGATGCTAAGATCTAATTATAAGAACCATACTTACTTTTGATTTTAAAATCATTAAGATTACAAATGTACACAATAAACAAACTTGCATAAAATTAATAAACACTCAAATATTTATTGTAGCCAGCAAATCAAACAATTTGGACTTTTAATATAATAAATAATAAAGCAAGAATTTACATTATTGACTTAATTGTAGATTAAGCATTGTTTAATGAATATGTAAGATTAGCATTTTCCCATTTTGCCCTTGCCTTGCTACTTTAGTATAAATATTGGTATTTATACTAAACTATAAATAGTATAGTTTAAGATATCCTGCTATCCTGGCTTTGATAGTTAATTAAAGTTCTCTATCCATGAAATTATTTCTTTCAGATATTGAAGCTTCCAGTCTTAACATAAACATACATTTAAGTAATAATATTAATTACAACTACTACCACAACAACAGAGCTATATAGAAACACTATTAGTGCTTACCTAAACCAGAAACATAAACAATAGTGCTAATGGAAATAGTACATTCAGTTCAGTACAATAGATTCTCAGAAGTTAGAGTGCTTACCAGAGATGGATTGATTCTGTGCTGACTTGGAATTTATGCTCTTTCTCATCTGAATCAAAATGTGCCTTGCCCAGGATACCCATTATCTAGACGCCATTGTCCTTGATCTCATTATAATAAAACTGCCTGATTTGATAAGTGTCCTTACCAGGTTTATTCTTTGTTTAGTGTAGATACAGTACAATAAACCCAACCATTTCACAGCACTCAACAAATCAGATTAGTCCAGAATCTATTCTTTACCACAAGATGTCAGAAGTTTGCTTCCAAACCTGATGGTGGCTTTAGTGGTTGAAGATGGGCTGTCAGCCAGTCTGTGGTTTGAAGCTAAGGCAAAGAAATAGAAGGAGAAGAACAGAAAAATTAAGTTAGGCAAAAGATTACCAGGCTGTTTTACATTTTTGCTGTCGTTAAAGATGGCTTATAAATTACCTTTCTTGCAGCTGAAGGATGTAAAGGAAGACGTCTGTTGACTGTTTTTATACTGGTGAAGAAGGAAATCTCTGCCAGTTCAGCATAACTATACACTTGTCTAAAGTGCAGATTTTGGTAAAAAGAATTAGGAACCAAAAAACTCCCCACTCCAGTGTAGGATAATTTTATTCCTCTTCCAATGAATCAGACCACTTCCCAACCAACATGTTTTTCCTGTGAATTACTATGTATTATGTATAATAATAGCTCATTTACTTTGACCGTGACAAATAGAGAGCAAAATGTTTGGATTCTGAAGTTTCCCCATCTCATTATTTAAGAATTGTATGTTTCACTCTAAACAGTAACTGTAGATATTTTCGCTGGTATTTCCTTTTTGTTAAGGTATGCCATGGAAAATATATAGAATATTTTTAGCAGGAAAGTTTTTTGTATTCCATACAAACTATTTACCTTTCCATATATATCTGCCCCTTTATTAAACAGGCTGCAATGCTTATATACTATGTATAAAAGGCTTCAGCTTGTTTTGAAAGTTCTGTGTCCCTTCAAATATTTCCTTCTCTCTTTCTCCATTGTTTTGTGACACCCTTTAGATCTTTGAGAAACTCAGGTTAAATTCCTAGCAGGAATGAGTATGCCTGCTTTATATGAATCTCGATTAAATATTAATGCTTGATCTTGCAGAAGAATTTATAATTGAGCAATTGACTGGAAGAATCTATCTTAGTATATGTCCAGTGAGTTTAAATAAGGTTGAGTTGGCATTCTCCAGAAAATCAAGAACAAAATAGAATTTGCATTTAAATGAAAGATTAGAGGGTTTCACTTTTTCTTAAATGGTAAATGATTCTAAAAAGGTCTGGTAAGCTGTCTGGTAAGTGGTCAACTGATATTCTTATGTACATTAAATATGTGATATTGGTTTACTCTCTGCTTCTATTTTATATGGGAGCTAGAATTTATTATTTAACCTTTCTAAAGCCCCCACCATGATGGTGATATAATTTATGGGATTTTTTTTTCTTGTTGTCCTGGCTCTCAGAATGTAATGTCATATCAAATGCAGTCATTTTGAGAAGCATGTTTACTCTGTTTTTCAATCCACATAGAAAAACCTTTATCTCTCTTGTAATTCCATGCATTTTTAAAAAAATAAACGGCAGTCCTCTTGACACTTTATTTAATGAATTTTGAATGCCACTCTTAAGCTTTTAAAACATAAAAGAGATTTCTTATAAAATGCCCATATTTATTGTATAAATGCAATGGCATACACTTTACAAATGCAAAATTATCTTAGGCTAAATCTGAATTTATCTGTTCAAATTTATTAATTGTCATTTGTTATGAAAAAAAATCTCCATTGGGATCTTCCTTTTTAAATAAAATCAGAAGTGTTAAAAAGAGTGCCCCGTGGAAACTCAAAAATGGGGACATGAGAATCAGAAGGAGAAAACATTTTGCAACAAAAAGTATTTCCAATTTCCATAAAAGTAATAATACCTTTTCTGGTGCTGAATTTTGTTACCTGGGTAAGAATATAATTGCATTTGACAGTGGCATATGCATAGACCTGAGTTATTCGCACAAGCAAAACAAACTCTGTGGTTCATTGGGAATTGTTTTATGGACTCTACTTCAGTGCACCATATATGCACCTGGATGGATGGATTTTCTCCATTTTCTGAAGACTTTTCATAGTCCTTGTCTTATTGGCAAGGTAACAAATTTGGGAGCGGAATTTCAGTCATTAAGCAATAAGGTCAGTAAGCAAGGTATCATGTGGCAGATCTGATTTTACAACCATTTTTATTACAGTTGTTAAGCAAATCTCTTGGGTCATTAAGTGAATCTAGATGATCCAGTTGATTTTGCTTGTAAAAAGTCAGCTGGAAAATCGCAAATTATGATCATGTGACCTCAAGGCACTTCAAGCATCATAAATGTGAACAAATAGGACATAAGTGCACAGAGCATGTTTCAGTGACAATTGTTGGACTGAACAATTAACATTACATATTACACCTTCTCCTTTTGGGCTTTTCAGTTATTTATCTTATATCCTGTTTCAATAGAATTGAAGTTTCAGTTAATATATCTCAATAAGGAAATTCTGAGTTTATGGAATACTATAATCAAAACAGACTACTTGTATTTTTTGGAGTATAAAATGCATCTTTTCACCACCTAAAAGTGGGTGAAAATTTAGGTGCATCTTATAGACTGAATATGGGCATTTTTGGCCTCCCGAACCCTTTGCACATCGTGTTTTGACCCTCCCCCAACAAGCACACATTTTTCTCGAAAATGGACATGCGGAGCACTGCAGAATGCTTCTGGGGGCTGGGAGGGGGAAAACATGATGCGCATGGGGCTTGGGAGCCCAAAAACAGGGCCATTTTTGGCGAAAACCGGCCTTTTGGAGCACCACAGAATGCTTTTAGAGGCTGAGGAGAGTGAAAATCCGTTTTTGGCATGGAGGCCAAAAACTATTTTTTTCTTGTCCAAAAAATATGGTATATGTGATTATCAAATTGCTGGGTTTTTTAGACACCAGATTCCACTCTGACATCACCGCTCAAATATTAATAACAAAGTAAATAATTGCTTAAACCTTACAATATAATTATAACTGAACATATTTTAAACATTGGAGATGTTTTAAACACTGGATATGTTTTTAAAATCTTCTTCTTTGTGAAGCTAAAAATAAGCAGAATAATCTCACCTATTTTATATGATGCGGTCCTCTCTACTTCATTTTACATATTCACTTCACCATTCCAGCCCTCAGGACCAAAACACTTTAAAAAAAAAAAAGCAGCCTCTGTTCTGTGAAGGTTTGCTTGCCTCTGGCGTAAACTGTATCTTTGTTTTCAGATTCAGTGTCTTTGGAATGTCCTCTTTGTTTTGTTGAGGGGGCTATCTTCCTTCTTGCTTTTAAAAAAAAGCTTTTAAAACACTTTTTTCTCAACAGGCTTTTGATTATTGAAGTTGTTCCTGTTTTACAGTAATATTTTTTGTTTTAAATCTGGATTCTATTATAAACTCCTGAGGTTTAAGTAGTGTCCAAAACAAAACAAAAAAATAAATGCTTGTTCTCATCTGGAAACAGAGATGAATTTAGGGAATGCAAAAACAGGAGTGTTAAGTTTGGATCAATCCCTAAGTCCAATTTTTATCTGTTACATCCTGTAACAATATATTGGGAGATTTCTTGTTTTCCCCAAAACAGCTGTTTATTTTTCTCTGCCAGAAAAAATTAGCTCAAGGACCTCTACAGGAAAAAATGCTATCTATTCAAGATTTCTATTTACTAATGCTTTGTTTTGTTGTTGCTTTTGTTGCTGGTATTATTTGAAAATGGGTTTTGTAAAGTATCTGTTCCTCTGAACCAGGGGTAAAATGCTCCCAGTTCGGACTGGATCACCTGATCCGGTAGCGATGGCAGCGAGTGGTTTGGAGAACCAGTAGCAAAAATCCCTGCCCCCCTCCCTTGCCCAGCTGAGCTGTACGATCATCAGAGACTTTTTTTTTAACTTTTAAACGCATTTTTTCTACAACCTCCTTGGCCGAAAAAATGCTTTTAAAAGTTTTTTAAAAAGCCTCTGATGATTGTGCAGCTCACCTGGGATCATCAGAGGCTTTTAAAAGCAATTTTTTCTGCAACCTCTTCAGCCATAGGGGAAAAAATGCCTTTAAAAGCCTCTGACGATCCCAGCTGAATTGCCTGATCGTCAGAGGCTTCTAAAAGCATTTTTTTCTGCAACCTTTTTGGCCATGCCCACCCAGTCACATTACCCCTCCCACCAAGCCATGTCCACAGAACCGGTAGTAACAAATTTTACATTTCACCACTGCTCTGAACCATTATAATGTGCTTATCTGAAATAAAGAGGATCTTGAATTTAAGAAAATATCCCTTAACAGGAAGAGTGTGCAACTAATAAATATATGTGTGTGTATGTGAGCTCTGGTGGCTCAGCAGACTAATTAACATCCACTTACATCTGCTGCCTGCAATTACTGCAAGTTCAAATCTCACCAGGCTCAAGGTTGACTCAGCCTTCCATCCTTTCTAAGGTAGGCAAAATGAGGAACCAGATTATGGGGGCAATAAGCTGACTTTGTATAAATATACAAAAGTATGAAGGCTGTTGCTTAACGCATTGTAAGCAACCCTAAGTCTCCGGAGAAGGGTGGCATATAAATCAAAATTAAAAAAAAAAAGTGTGTGTGTGTGTGTGTGTGTGTGTGTACACAATATCTACATCCCTTTCTCTCTCTCTCTCTCTCTCTCCCTCCCTCCCTCCCTCCCTCCCTCTCCCTCTCTCTCTCTCTCTCCATACACACACACATACACACATCAGGACAAAAGAATAATATTAATTAATATAAAAAGTACTCATTAAAATTAATTACTTCTATATTAAGGCAACCTATTTATAAAATTAATTTAACCCTGTCTACATATATCAAGCACATACCAAGAGAAGGTTTTTGTCTTACTTTTAGCAGAATGAGTAAAGAGAGAGAAGAAGAAAGGAAGGAAGACCTTGGATGACTATTCTAATGAATGGGGGGAAAAAAGAGTAACTATCTGGCGACAGAAAGAAAAGGGAAAGATGAAAATTTAGTTTACAAAAAAAGGATACTTTATTAGACAAATAGCTCGCTTTATGCAGTGGCTAATCCTGGTTAATCTGAGAAGCATTCATTCTTTAGAAAATTAGCATAGACTATAACTTTGCATCTTCTGCCTAGTCCAGTCATGGCTAACCTTTTTCCAGTATCCTGCTCCTCCAATCCATTATACGGGACTTTCTCATGTTGCTGGGGAAACTGAGTGCAGATCTTTTTCCAAATAATTGGGAAAAGCCACTCTGTCACTCCAACGCCAGTCTTTCTCACTCAGTTACTGAGGGAATTTCTGTTTCTTACAGCTCTGCAGTCAAAAATCTATTGCTTATATTTACAAGGTTCTTTATTTTAGTTTATTATTTTTGCCTTGCCTGTTCTTTTACTTTGTGATAAGGAGCTGCATCGAGGGATTTTTGACGCTGCAGAGCGGCCGTAACGTGTCTGGGGCTCCAGGCCATTCCGCTCCTTCTAGCATTCAGGCAACGAGCTGGATTCCGACCCGGCTGGGTGGATCCGAGTTATTTCAGCCAATGGTGCTTCGTTGTGTTACCGGTGAGCTGGTATACTCACGAGCGCCTCAGCTCCGACCTCTTTAGCAGCTCCGGAGTCAATGCCGATGCATAGCAGTACACTCCGATGTCCAGAAGAAGTCTCGCAGCGCACCTGTTAATTTGAAGCCTATCAGTTTGAGCCATCCTTGCTGCCGTGGCCATTATTGTTGCATCTGAAGTTGGTGGCCGCCATCTTGGATCATCAATTTGAATAGCGGAATTCTCAACGTTCACCAATTGAAGTACCGTGGACATTTGGCAGCTGAATTAATAGCTCTTAGCGCTTCTAACATTATCGGCTCGTTTTTCGGACAGTTTCTGCCGCTGTGGCCACCATTTTTTTACATCTGAGGTTGGTGGCCGCCATTTTGAATTGCCGTTTTTCATCGCTGGCAACCTGGTGGTGTGGGGTGGCTGAACTAAGATGCGGAGGCGGCAGTTCGGGCCTTTGAGCAGGGCCTTGCCACATTCCTGGATTGAGACTGTTCTGGGGGCATTAAACAGCCGTAATTAGAATTTGAGAGTTGGGATATTGATTGCTATCACCACTCATTACTGTGGTGTTAGACCCAGCCGAGTGGCGGTTTCACCCAGACACTTTCCGGGAAATTGTTCAGAGGTTCGGACAACCTCTGGTAGACTTATTTGCCCAGGTTTTTCACACGTTACCAGTGCACAGGAGCAGAGGGCTGCAATGCCCTGAGATGTCGGTGGCTTCCCAGGCTACTTTACGCTTTCCTGCCTCTGCCTCTGATTTGCCAAGTAATTCAGAAGTTGTTATTGGAACAAGCAGAGATTCTCTTTGGCCATGCAGACCTTGGTATGCGGACTTGGTGGGTCTGTCAGTGGCTCCACCATGGACAATTCCTCTACAGCAGGTCTCTCTCAGCCAGGGGGTCATCTCCCATCCAGAGCCCCAGTGGCTCCGGTTGACCGTCTGGCACTTGAGAGGGTCCTGCTGAGGAAGGACAGAGTCTCTGACAAGGTCATAGAAGTAATTCAGTCATCCAGGCACCCCTCCACGACTCATATTTATCAGGCATCGTGGAGGGCATTCGTGAGTTGGTGTGCAGCACACCATGTAGACCCTACTTCTGCCGACATTCCAGATGTGTTGGACTTCTTACTGGATGGCTTGTCCAGGGGCCTTGCTCCTGCCACTTTGAGACGTCAAGTAGCAGCTCTTGCCACTGTTCTTAATTGCGAACCTCATTGCACATTGTCCGTGCATTCGAAGTTTTTTGCACAGAGCAGCTAACTTATCTTGTCCAATGATCCATTGATATCCATCCTGGGACCTTCCACTGGTGCTTCAGGCACTTACCTCTGCTCCTTTCGAGCCGTTGGGATCAGTTCCTCTTAAATTCCTGACGTTCAAACTTACCTTTCTTCTTGCGCGGAGGATTTCCGAGCTGACCGCTTTATCTATTCGTAAAGATCTCTGCATCTTTTACTCGGATAGAGTAGTGATGAGGTTGGACCCTTCTTTCACACCTAAAGTGAATTCATGGTTTCACCGGGCTCAGGAGCTCATCCTCCCGAACTTTTGTCCCAATCCAAGGCATCCTCGTGAGAAAGCATGGCACACATTGGACATGCGAACGGCTCTTAGACATTACATCAGACGAACGGAGTCGTTTCGGTTAACTGAGGCATTACGTGTTTCTTTTAATCCTTCCTCCATGGGGCGGAAGGTCTCATCGGCTACCGTAGGTCGTTGGATTAAGGCCTGTATTTCCACAGCATATGACATCAAGGCCAGACCGCTGCCAGGCAGGATTTATGCACATTCAACTCGCAGTGCGGCGACCACGGCGGCTTGGGCAACGCAAGCCTCAGTTCTGGAGATCTGCCGGGCTGCCACTTGGTCATCAGCTTCTTCATACGCCATTATAAGATTGATTCTTTTGCCTCCGCTGAGGCATCATTTGGCCATAGATTTCTACAGCAAGTGGCTATCAACCAGGACTCAGGGAGCAGTCCGCCCCCCGCCCGGGATGTGTGAGCTTGGGTAGATCCCGTACAATGGATTGGAGGAGCAGAGTACTGGAAAACAGACGTTGACGTACCTGAACGTTCCTTTTCAGGACACTGCGATTCCAATCCATACCCGCCCTGTTGGGCTTCCTGCTCCCGGTGTCTGACCCGCCTTGTTACAGTTGTTGTTATTATATTTCTTCTAGACCATCAGTTCCTGCGCCTTCGTGAGAAAGACTGGTGTGGAAGTGACAGAGTGGGCGTGGTCAGACAATTATTTGGAAAAAAATCTGCACTCAGTTTCCCCAGCAACATGAGAAAGTCCCGTACAATGGATTGGAGTCGCAGCGTCCTGAAAAGGGACGTTCAGGTACGTCAATGTCCATTTTGCCATCATGTGCCAAAAGCAGGGGGAGTGTGGGTGGGGCGCGCACGCATGTGCCCACACCCATAATTCAATGCACTGCGCGCAGGGCCCCCCACGCTCCCCACGCCTTTGGCATGCAATGGCACGGTAGGCTTGGTAGGCATGTTTTTTACTCTCCCTAGACTCCAGAGCCTCCCTAGGCTCCAGAGCCTTTCTAGGAGCCTGAGGAGGGCAAAAAGAGCCTTCCCCATCCCCTCGGAGTTCCTCCAGAGCCGAAAATGGCCTGTTTCCAGTCCCACCTGGCAGAGCCAAGTCTTCATGTTCCTGCAGGATAGGAAGGCAGAGGCAAATCTCAACTTACAGTGAAAGATGTCCCAAAGGAAATAAAGAAGTATGTAAATATTTTTTATTGATGTCAGAATTTTCACCTTCTAAAAAAATGCTGCCTGTCTTATTTGCAGCAAAACATTTTCAAAGGATGATCTGTGTAACCTTGCTTATCAGATTATTGGATTTTAAAAACTAAGTATAGCTTTCAGCATTTCTATCCCAACAGGAAGTTATACCTGCTTAGTACAGGACTTAAATGGAAAGCAACCAAGGAATACCAGGGCAATAGGCTAGATTGTGAAATTGAAAAACATCCTTTAACAATGCAAACTGTTTTCATATTATTGCTGAGAAAATATATGAATGTATCCAGGAAACATAGCTGATTTGAAGTACATTTTATTTTTTCTATGATGCTCTGTTTGCCTTTTATACCTTTTGTGATTAATTCTATCGATGTAAGAGCAAACCAGAAAGAAATTATTGACTCTTGTGAGATGAGTTCCACCTGGGTAGTGAATTATCATTCTTGATAGTAAACACCCTCTCCTTGCTTTTATTGTCACTTATATGGAGTTCTTCAACTGAAACTTTAGCAACTCCATCTAAATCTATGTTCTAGAACCGTGATAGCGAACCTATGGCACACATGCCAGAGGTGCATGCAGCGCCCTCTCTTGGCACATGAGCCATCGCCCCAGTTCAGCTCCACCACACATGCACACGTATCTCCCGCTGGCCAGCTGATCTTCGGGTCTCTGTCACGCATACACGAGCCACACACACATTGCATTTTGGGGGGTGCTTTGGGCACTCTGTCTGGAAAAGGTTAGAAATAAACTCACCACCCAGAGTCATTTACTGAGATAAAGAAATAAATAGGTGGATATAGAAAATAGATAATGGAAGAAACAGTAACACAATTAAAACCTAAAAACCCACAATTACAAACAGTTACATATATCTTATTTTTGTTTTAACCAGTCTAAATAACATTGTGTCATTAATTGCTCCTTCTATCTCCAGATTGTTGTTGAACAAATTAAGAGAGATCCCATTGTTTATTCCCATTTATGAGGATTGGTCAATTTTTTCTCTCTCATATTAGTCCTTAAATAGAAAAGAAAAAAATACAAATTTAAGCCCATATAAATGTAAACTATTTATAATTATTTAATAGTATAATGGATAATGTAAAATAAATTAAATTTTAATTTAAAAGTAGAAATATAGTACAATAAATACAGTACAGAGTAACAAAAAAGTAATTTGAAGCCAAGCTGTAAAAACAGCATAAGGTAAGCAGCATGGAAGAAAACACCATTTTTTTAAAAAAATCACAATAATGGTAATTAAATGGAAGAACCCAAGCTTTAGCAAGAATGACTAGGGAAAACAAATTAATCATCTCTTTTCTAGTTAAAATTTATTTCACTTTCTTTGGCCCTATGTGTTTTCTATTCCTATTTTAGTTTTTGCAGGAAGTGACTTGGTACAGATGCTTTTGAGGCTGAATGAGGCTTTGCCAACAGCTATTATATATTTTTAATAGCAGTTTCTTTCCATTCACCTCAGCCCCTCTGTTAAAATATTCTTTTCAAGGCTTCCTGGACTGAGTGAATTATATAATACGTGCATTCTTGCTATAGTACTTCTCGTTGATTGCGTTGACTGCGAATAGCTGGGCTGATCAACAGCAAGGATAAGTGGTCCAGAATGCATGCAACAACTCATTCATTAATTCTGACTGGTCTCAAAATAGTAAGAAGTGGTTTGAACTGTTCCTTCACTCATTCTGTTTCTCTTTGTGTAATGTAGGGCTTCAGTCTTAATTCAGATTCAACCTAAGCGGTGAATAAAATTGCTACCTAATCACTTTCTTTCCTAATTTCATGCAAACCTCTCAAAGACAAATGCTGAAATCATTAGAGCAAAAAAGCAGGCTTAATTACATATTCATTATGTACCCCCTTGTTTCTAATCTTTCTTCTTCTCAAGACACTGCCTTGATATATTTGCTGTACAAAACTTCATGGTGTGTTTCCTCGTGTGAAGGGAAGGCACTAAAAATGCACATGTTTGACCTAGTGCTTCTAAACAGTCTACTTGCAGTATTATAAAAGCACTAGCTCAGTCCATGTAAGGTGCTAGGCAAGATTTAATTAGACGGTGTATTTTCTTTATGACTGAATTATTCGTTAATGTCTTCTTGGCTGTTTCCAATGAAGTTGAATGACATTGCTGTGCTAATTGAGTGCTGGGTTTGAAGATATTCTCTATTAATTCTGTCAGGTCCTTTGTTAATTTCCCTACAAGCCTAAGGTCTTTCCAACAGGAAAGGCCATTTGCTGCATTTTCTTCAAAGAAAGAAAGCAAGGGGGATGAGAAGTTCAGAATTTGTACTTCAGGGAGGGGTCCTTTCAAGTTGTGGAGATTATTTGTACATAAAGGCTATACTTTCCCTGCATACTAGTCCAAATCATTCTGTGCAAAGTTTTCTTACAGTTACATATTTTCATTTTCATTTCCTGCAGTTAAGTATTTTCAGGCTAAAATTATTTTTAAAGAATTTAATGCAAATAGCAAATTATTTTGATTGTTGAAAGCTCATTAGATTTGCTGATGTATTATCTTATACACCCAGATTGTAGAACTTCCAGTAATGCATTCAGTCCTTGTAGTCTTATCGGCGATAATGTTGACTATTTCTTTTAGTTTAGTTTGGCTTTGTTTGTTTTGATTAAATATTTCTGACAGGGATAGCTGTAAAAGTTTGTTTATTCACTATTAAGTTTAATTTGCACTTTGCCACAAAATATAATAGCAGACTGGATCTGTGATGAAATATTGTTCATTGATTCTTATACACGTCCATCCATTACATCAGTCAAAATCACACGCAGGTATGGAGAAAATTGAACTCACTTTGATGACTATGACCAAGTTCATTTATATTTGAGTAGGGATGTGATAAAGTTCAGGAATAACAGTGGTAAATCTGTCTTCTCTAGGAATGCTTCAAATTAAAGAACGTAAAGAAGAAAAAATGAATGTGATACGTGTAGTTTTGTAGTGAATAGCATAAGTATATACACAATGGTGTTCAGCTCTGTTAGGGCTATCAACAGGTTCAACAGAGAGGAAACACAGGTTATGCTGTAACACTTTGTGTTTGGGTATCAGAGAAGATCTATAGAAAAATATAGTCATATTTGGCTAGACACGATTATATTCTCTCTGAAACCATTGCCTGTCAATTTATGTAGATCTGAGTTGGAGAAGATAAATTGTAGTCTACACCTCAAATTCCATCCAGATGTAGATGTTCTGAAATTTTGGACCATTTGTTCTTGGGGTAGGGAGTGGGGGTAGGTTTAAAAATCAGAATGGATGCCTTAAGCCTTTCTGAAGTTTAATTCATCAATGGAACCCCTTTAAAATCCTAAATTTTCCCCATCCTCAATATATTTGTTCCGATTCTGGGTGATTTAAGAGACAAAAAAGTTCCTTCAGATTTTTCAAGACTGCTCGTTAACTTCTTCACAATCTTTAGAAAGAAAGAAAAACGAAAAATTTGGCTCCCCCCCACAATTGTGATATTACAGTGTTATTTATCAGGAATTCTACTGGAATTTTATCAGTTGTTCTAATAATAACCATAGGCTATATTAGATTAATATAGCCAATATTCCATTATTCAAAACTTTGGGAGTTGGATGTGTTGTGTTTTGAAACTGAGCAGAGGGCAGCTGGTGAAACTTTCTTCAACCAGCTGAGCCTTTTAGAAGAGTTGGAGAGTGGCTGCATGATTCCAGGAAAAGATATATTTCAGTTAAGGAGGTGCCAATATTGTGTCCACTTCCTAAGTTCCACTATATATTTTCTTTAGCTTCTTTGTGGATATACTGACTCGTCTCCACTTCAGATCATCTATTCAGCTTCAAATCTGAAGTGCAGCACATTCAATGGATACCTCTCACAGACAGGAAAATGAATGCTAGCGATTGTGAAATACTAAAGACAGGATGAATAGGGAGGGAATGGAAAACTGGAGAAGGAAGATGAATGGAGTAGCAATGGGATATCAAACTCGCATTGTCACGGTGGCATCACATGATGTATTGCAACTTTTTCCCCCTTCGTTAAACCAGGCGTGGGCATGGCCAGTGTGTGACGTATCCAGCCCGCAGGCCACAAGTTTGACAGCACTGGAGTAGCATATTCTGGAAAACACCATGAGTGGCTTTCTGAAACCCTTAGCAGGATTCCAGGTTCCCACTTGTAAATAAGAAAAACAAAATACCTTTGACGTCTTTTTATCTTCATTAAGAATCCTATCTTATCTCTTTATCTGATAGGTGCATTTTATGAAATGGTTCAGAGCTTCCCTCGAGTGGAGGAAAAAGTGCACATGGACTCCTACAGATATAGCCACAGATGGAAACGACATTCGGAATTGCTCAAATCAGTGGACACCAACAGAGCCAGCATAGGACAGGACTCCTCAGAACCTGGAGGTTTTACAGATCTACTTCCTGATGACACGCATGATAACACTACGCAAATTGAGGTAGTGGGCTATTCTCTCTTGATGTTGTTGACTTCAGATAGCTGCACAGTGAGCAGTGATATAAAACCTCATTATCAACCCTTCACAGCTTTCCCATAAAAGAAAGCTGTTTATCAGCCAGCAAGTACAGGCATTTCAAAACATTATATACCAGAGCAGGCAGCTGGCCCAATCAGATACTATCTTAAGGGTGCATAGACAGTAGATAATGCAACGCCAGGGGTATAGCTTTTCATTACAGCAATGTTCTCATCTCAACTGATTAAGTTAGTTCATTCCTGTGCCACACAAACTCCGTGCATACACACATAAACAAAGATATATAGAGAAAAGGAGGAAGACCTTATCCATAAACCAAAGTCTTAATGCATGTTATGAATTCTTTTTTCTTTCTATATGCCCAGTGAGTCAGAAAGAGCAGGTTAATGTGTGCAACTTACAAAAAACTCTGAGATGTACAATAATTTCTGTGCACCAACAAGCTTTTGCTCTCTTATTATATTCACTTTGTTCTGGTGCTTTATCCTTTTCTGAAGGTTTAACTGCAAAATAAAGAATCTCACGAATATTTAAATCACTTCCATTATACTTATTGTACATCCATGGATGTCAACTTTCATGTCTTAGGAATTCCAGAACAAATAGAACTTGAAGTAGAAATGTGTATGTACATTATGCTCTTGTGCATGCACATGTGTGTGTTTATTCATAATGAATGTCTTTTTATAATAACCAGTATTTATCCTATAGATTTAAGCTCATCAGTAGTTCTGCAAAGACATAATTAATTTTAGCTGCTCTCCTTTCTCATATTTAATGTTTCTATGAAATGAGATTCATGAGAATCAACTCCTTGGTATAATGTAATGTAATATAATATTATTTGGAACACTATTTCAAATTTCTGGTAACTCTTCTCCATTCCCTGGTTTCATTATCATGGTTACTTTTTCTTTCTTATTTTTTGTTTCCAGTTATTATTAGAATCTTACAAAGAATAGGAATTACATTACGTTTGCTTAATGAAATGTGAGGGTTTTTTTTAAAGTTTCAAGAAAACACAATTATAATTTGTTCGTCATTGCAATTGCTGCTCTGTAGCATCTAAATTAATTTCCTATCACCATGTTGGTTTGGTTCAGGGGTGGATTCTACTTACCTTTACTACCGGTTCGCAGCGGAGTCGCACGCAAGCAGAGAAGCTTCTGCGCAGAAGCATTTTGGTGACATCAGGGTTGGTGGGCAGAGCCTCCCGCTGGTTTTACTATCGGTTCTATAGAACCAGTGCAAACCAGGGGCAACCCACCACTGGTTTGATTAATCCATGAACTGATTTCTGATTCCATTTGCAATACACAAAACTTTGCATTGTATTTTAACGAGCTATCTGTCAGTGCTATACCTAAAACCATATAAAGTAATCAACCTAGAACCACTTTTGGAACCAGAATGTATACTGCTAACAAGATGGTTGTTAAATGAATTGCGCCTCATTTTACAACAGTTGTCAAGTAAACCTCATTTTACAACAGTTGTCAAGCAAATTTTCTTTCATTGACTTTGCTTGTCACAAGCCAGTTGGGAAAGTTACAGATCAAAACACTAGGATGCTGCAACTGTTGTAAATATATGCCAATTGTCAAGTGCCTGAATTTTGATCACATGATCAAAAACAGTGCGATTCTGGCACTGATGATGTTACCTAGTTGGGTAATGAAACATCTGCAAGCAAACAGCCTCAGAGAGCACCAAGAACTCCAGAGTTCAGCTCTGAGCTACATATATTCTTATTTTAAATAGTTGTCAATCCAAAGATTGAGATTGCTTCTAGAAGCTGGACAGCAAATAATTTATTACTATTATATTCCCAAAAATATGAAATCATATTTTGTCATTTTGACTCATAAATGTGTTATGTTCTTGTTTTTAATCAGTTTGTTATTCTTATATTCAACCCATTGATGAATATTAATAAGAAACTGGAAAACAAATGAAGACATTGTTATGTTATAAGTAATAATATACATATACATGCCACATTTTATATTGGGTTCTATGAAATATTAACATGTAGATGTACCATCTTTCAGATCACAGGTTATATTTTAAATTTATCAATTTTTTTTTCAATATCAATAGTTTATATTAGTTTCCATCCGTTGCTTCTTTTTTTGGGGGGTGGGATTTTTTTTTATTTTTTTAACAAACCAAAAAACCCCCACATCTTTTCAAAACGAACCTTTTGCTCCGGTCACAAATTAAAACAAATCATTAACAAATCTTATTTTCAATTAACACAACTCAATATTTTAAATAAATATTTCCCTAAAATCTATCTATATAACTATACCATTATCCCCCAAAACCCGTTACTTAAATCTTAAATCCTATCCAGTTAACAATTCATTTTTCTCTTTCATTTGCTTAGAGGGATATTTGACAATATAAATCATACAATTATATTAAACAGATTAAACATTCATTAATTATTTAATTATTATTAAACCTAATTTATGCATTTTATCTTAACTATCACTCTCAACGTACACCTCCTTGTTTTAATTATCCCACCTCTTTTTATTATCTTTGATGTTAAACCAATCATTTCTATTTCTTGACTGTTAATAACGGCATAGCCCTTTGTTTTAGCTATTAAATATATCATATTTTTATTTTTTAGCCATTACCCGGCTTGCCCTTTATTTGGCTGTTGAACACAGCATATTAGTTTTGTTTTTTGGCCATTACACGGCATCTTCAGGTTTGTTTGGGTTTTGAACACAGCATCTCTATTTTTGTTTTTGGCCATTACACAGCATATTAAGTTTTGTTTTGGCTGATACCCGGCATGACCATTTGTTTGGCTGTTCTATACAGCATATTATTGGCTGTTAAATACAGCATGTTCATAGTTTTTATTTACTTATTTATTTATTTATTTGCCGCCCTTCTCCGGAGACTCAGGGCAGCTTACAATGCGCTAAGCAATAGCCTTCATTCTTTTGTATATTTATACAAAGTCAGCTTATTGCCCCCACAACTGGGTCCTCAATTTACCTACCTTAGAAAGGCTGAGTCAACCTTGAGCCTTGGCGAGATTCAAACCTGCAGTAATTGCAGGCAGCTGGTCTTAATAACCAGCTTAATAACAGGGTGCCTTAGACCACTGTACTACCAAGGCTCTTGTTAAAGTTGGTTTAACAATCTCTACTTAAATCCTTCTTTGTTGTTTCCCTCCATCTATGCATTGCTTTTCATTTAATCATATTTTTCTTAATCTTTTTTCATAGCATTCATAACATTTTAACCTTGAAGACATGGTTCTTGCTTAAAACATATTTTTAAGTATATTTTTAAATTCCCTTTAACATTTTCAATTAATCATATTCACCCTTATTCTTTATCTTGACATTTTACTATTAAAACATAGTTCTTACATTAAACATATCTTTACATGTATTACTTAGTTTCATTTAACAATCTTAATTTCTATAAAAGCTTCCCTTTAACTTATTACAATCATCTTTACTTTATTTTATTTTTAATCACATTATTTTCATTTCCTTGTCTGCAAACATAAATTTCTTTCCATTTTCCAAGTTTTTGATTTTATTCTCCATAAATCCAATTAGATCTCTTTTCATAGTTTTATTCCGGATATAATGTATCAAATCTGCGTTAAATCCTTCTTCTATTCCTAAATCCTAAATCCTTAAATCCTAAACCCTTTTTCTATTCCTGCGCTAACATTCACGTTATTATTTGTTCAACTGTAGGAGTTCCATTGTAAATTCCTTTTCTTTTCACCCAAGTCCAGCTGTTTGCAGTCAGGAGAGAAAAATCCTCCTCTACAGTTCAGCAATTTTTTTTTCTGTAGAGCTCAAAGTTCTCATAACAAAGGGAGGTTACAAAGTTCCTCTTTATGTCAGATGGTGTCTCTCTATAATCCACATTTCCCGTTAGTCATGCAAGACTCCATTTTATTTCTTATTATATAACCATCAACTTTATTTTCTTCTTTTAGTTAAAAAAGTATCAAATCTTTTTTTTCCCTTAGTACAATTCAGATTTTTAAAGTGTTTAGTCCTTTTACCAAATCTCTAAATTAAGTCTCTTAGTTCTTATTCCAAAATTAGTTGTTTCTCGAGTCTTTGTTCTTTAAAGTTGCAGTTTCAAAATTTTTTTCCAAAGCCCCTTTGTTACTTAGCCACTGCTTTAGGCTAGTTCTAAAGCCGCTGCTTCTAGTTACTGATATAGCTCCAAATGTTGTTACAAGTCTGGCTTGTTGTCACTTACCCGGCTTCAAAAGACTCCGTTTTAATTCGCTTTCCTCCAGCACTTTTCTTGCCCGGTTGTCAGAGCTTTGTGGCAGCCGCCATGGCTGCCACCCCCTGCTGCCAACTCACAGAGGGTTCCCTCTGACCTCCGAGGAACTTGCCTGTTCCTCTCGGTCTTCCAAGGTGCCCCTCTTCTTTTCTCGTCCCTACAGGACAGATTCGGTCCGCAGACCCATCGGCGGCGGTTCGGCAGCTGGGGTTTTCGCAGGACTCATCAGAGCCCGCTATTTCCCCGGCTGTCTTGCCACGACGTCAACCAGAAGTCTTTAAATTTATCAATTTAATTTCCTCTCATTTGGCAAATTAAGACTAGGGAAAATTATCATTTGCAATTATTTTCTAATCTGAATTAGAAAACTAGATTTGTATACGTTCAGTTTGGCATGCAGTCCAACCATTCCCTAACATTAGATATACAATGATAGGAAATTGTGCCTCACCATGATCCATAAATGTAGGTAAGAACAAACAAATTCTGGATTCTGATGCTGTTCATATATAACCCCCTTATTCAAGATTCTATGCTTCCTGAATATCCAATAGAAAATTTTGGGCTTGAAAGCTCTCACATCTTTCCTCTTCCTCTTTGAAAAGAAAGGAAACAAATTTTCATTTATATAAACAGAATTCAATATAACATCAGAAAGCTGGAAAGGCTAGTTACTTTAAACATTAGTTAATTCAATGAAACCAGGATTAAGATATGTAATAATATATTTCTTATCAGAATAATGTATATTTCAAGTCTCCCATCTGCATTATTATATTAATGATTTATAACAAATTGATAATCTTGATTTTAAAAAACCTCTGCAAAAAAAAAAATAGAAAATGCAAGACACTTTAATAAAAGTAATGTACTGTTGTTTGAGAATCATATAGACAATATATGGAACCTGTTTCATGAAATCGTTGATGTCACTTCACTAGTTAACAGCATACTGTGAGTTATAGTCCACCTTAGGCACAAAGTCACCTGGATAACCCTGGGTCTGTCACTTACTCACAGCCATGGCACAGGCATAGCAAAAACAAGGACAAGTGTTTGTTTTATTTATTTATTTATTTATTTATTTATTCATTCATTCATTCATTCATTCATTCATTCATTCATTCATTCATTGGTTCGATTTATATGCCGCCCTTCTCCGGAGACTCAGGGCAGCTTACAATGTGTTAAGCAATAGCCTTCATACTTTTGTATATACCTGCTTAGTAGGGCTTTGCCCCCCCCCTCCCCGCAGTGTTTTTTTAATACAAAATCAGCTTATTGCCCCCACAAACCGGGTCCTCGAAAGGATGGAAGGCTAAATCAACCTTGAGCCTGGTGAGATTTGAATTTGCAGTAATTGCAGGAAGCTGGTGTTACTTAACAGCAGTTTAGTCTGCTGCGCCACCAAGGCTCTAAGGCATTTTCCAAAAATGTTGCCAAGAAAACTCCAGGCACACCTCCAAAGAATATAGAATTGAGCAGAATATAGAATTGTTCTTAAAAGAATAAGATGTGTAAGGAAGAAATAGAATTTTGTTTTTAATCTGGAGGTCAAATCTGCTTTTTGTAGTTCCTGCCATTTTTAATTAGGTACTTATTATCTAATTAAAGACATATCTCCGGAGGAGGGGCAATGGCTTCAAAATAGTGGGTGCCATTTTCGAAAAGAGGTACAGTGTGTCAGCATTCCAGAAAGTCCCCAACTCCAATTCAAACTCCCAAGACAAGCATTTCTAAAGCCTCATTTATTAGAGTAGGTATACTGGCACATCTGGGAAAATCTGAATCTGAGAATTCTAAGTTTTCCCTCAGTAAATCAAAACCCCAAATCCAGCCCCTGCACCCATCAATCTGTCACATGGCCCAATCATCATCCGTCCAAACTTGAGCCATCCCTGCAACCACTCCTCCTCTAGATGCATAAACACCATGACCTTGACCGAAGGGAAGAATGCTGTTATGTCTAACTACAATCACTCTTCTAAATCCCCCCTCCTACTTTCCCAAGTACAAGAAGTTGGCAGTGGGGAAGCATATGGTGCTAATATGGCTTCCAAAGCTGACACAGTGTTTATCACCTGAGTTGTGCCGAAATGTTGATCCTGTTGCCCTATTTTCCCATGAAGTCTTCTGTATATTCTCCTTTAGATTATAAATTCTGAAGACATATCTTTCAGGAGTTGTTTATTTTATTTTTTAAATGTACATGTAATTGTACAGGTATACTGAAAGATTCATTCTGAATTGTGATATGAGGGATAGGCATTTATTAAAATATTTTACTTTATACTACATGAAAAACTGTTTCATATATTTTTAAAATTGAAAATAGTCTTGCAACATTGAAGATGAATAAAAATTGCAAATAAGATCAATGTAATCTGCCTATTTGTCTAAAACAACCCTTGCCAATGATGAAGTCCTCCAGATATTTAGCTTCACTTCCAAAATTCTCCTTGCCCCCATGACATTAGCGGATAATGCTGACAGTTAAAGTATGTGCAGTGAAGCGTTCCAAGGTTATGGAAGGTTAGCCTGGGATGTGCAGGATTATGGCAGATCATATTGGCATTCACAAATTATCCATTTTTCTTAGGGATAATTTCAAACATGAAAGCCCCCTGGAGTTATTAATAAAAAGAGCCAACCTGAGCAGATGCAAATTACTAGTTCCACTGAAAAGGAAATGGCTCTTTTTCTCTCTCTTCCCTTCCTACCCATCTATCAAGAACAGACTTTGCAGTCAGAGTATAACTTCAAGGCAATTAAGCTGTTGCATTTCTCATTTTAGAAATCAAGAATTGGAAGGAACGGATAGCAATCAGTGATGGAAGAAAAAAAATCTCCTTCTTGCCTTAAAATCTCAAAGTTAATTGCATATGGAAGCATTTTCTAGTCCCACCCCTTCCTCGCTCTTCAAAACTGCAAACAGCTGCAGATCACCTTCACAGTTCAATTCACAAAGTAACTCAGTTATACAATTTTATTTCATTTTAAATAAGTTGTATAGTTGCTTCAAATTTTATCAACACAAGTTTCATTTAGATGGGAAAATGAAAATGCAATGCAGTGCTATAATGAGCAAAAATTGGTTAATTTTATTCTTAAAGCCTAGAGTCTGCCACTAGCTGATGGACTCCTGAGGTTTGCAGTTTCCAAAATTTCTTGCTGTTGAATATTGGTAACAATCAGAGGTGGTATTCAGCCAGTTCAGACCAGTTCGGGTTGAGTAGTTCAGAGAACCGGCAAATTGCACCATTGGCTATATATCTTACTTTCACCATGCGGCCCAGTTAATCCCCACACCTCGCCTCAGCTCCTCGTCTGCTCTCCTCACCAAAGGTAAGCATGCCACCTGTTGCCTTCGCCTCAGATCGAAGCCCAGGGACATGCCATTTCCTGGCTCCGCCTACTCACCCTTCGCCTTGGCCAGGTTGGGAATGTACCATTCCCCTGCTCCGGCCTTGCCCCGGGCCTCCGCCCACATGCTGCTGCCCCCTTTAGCCTCAAACCCTGACCCCTGGGCCAAAGCAATTTATTCAACCTATGGCCTGCTGCACTAGGCCAAAGGGCAGCAGGGGGGGTGGCATGGGTGCAGGAGGGCCGAAGTAGTTTGGGGATGGACCAGACGGTGCTTGTTATCTGCAAGATGTGCCATCTGGAAAGAGCTGCAGCAGAGATTTTGCAGCTGCTTCTTCCGTCTCTTGCTGAGACTCAGTCACTAACGGAGTCACTCCATATGCTCTCCAGGTCAGCAGCTGCTGCTCGTTCTAGGAGAACGTCTTGTGCAATTTAGCAGCTGTGACCCCCGCTTTCCTCCCCATCCAGAAAGCACTGCAGCTGAGAGAAGCAGCATTCAACATGCCTGCTGCTTCTCTGTGCCGCAGCGCTATCCAGATGCGACTTAGAGGAAAGCAGCGGCTCACAGCTGCTAAATTGCAGCAGACGCAGCAGCGCAAAGAGAAGCAGCTACTGGCCTGGTCAGCAGAAATAGGGAGCATGCCCCGAAAGGCTGCTCAGTCAAATTTTGCTGTGCACACATGCATGTGTGGAAGCCAGGTGTATGTGCATACATGGAAGCCCCCCACACACGCTCTCACATTTTCGGCGAACCAATGGTGGAATTATTTGAAATCCACCACTAGTAACAATTGCAGCCTTTTCATATGTTCCCTACATGTATATACTACATACATAAAGGAAGACAATGAATTATAACTGTCAGATTATACCCAATTTTTCCATTTCAGTGTCAGTCTGAATAAAACTTTTCTATATGCAAGATGAATAGACAGGAAACTACCACTAATTATTGTATTAGGCCAGGGCTGTCAAACTCCCGGATGCGTCACACGCTGGCCACAGTTTAGTGAAGGGGGGAAGTCCCGATATGTCACGTGATGCCCCTGTATTAAGGCATCAAATGATGTTAATATCATGTTTATTTTAAAAGAAGTAACTCGTCTTTAAAAGAAAGACTTAAAACTTTCACCAAAGTACTGTATTTTTCGGAGTATAAGACCCACCGGAGTATAAGACGCATCTACCTTTTTTGGCTGGTTTTTTTTTAAGTTTTTTTTTATTTTTTAGACAATGTATTTTCTTTGAACAGAGTATTTGGCTGGTTCACAAATTTAAACAGTGTTTAGTCATTTCAATTAAATTTACAATTTCTATATTTCCTTTTTGCCATATTTATTCCTCATCTGTATTTTTAAAAAACCAATATTACCCTTCATCCTCATCTCTAATCTTAATCAAATTCAATTTTTCCCTTCTATTTTATATTATACCCTTCCCATTGTCATCTATTTTTATATCCATCCTCACATTGGTTAATTATATAATATTACAGTTGTTTAATATAAATTCAACATTTTTATATAATTCAATTAGTTATATAACTATCTTTTTTGTATATTAATCAATATGAATATTCCAATTATTTCCATGCAATCCAATTTTTACAAATCAATTAATCATATTTACCAATAATAATAAACCAAATAATTTTCCCCATATATTCCTCCAAACCACAACTTAGCCATTTCTGCTTTCAACACAATATACAATTAATAGTATCTCAATTGTTACAATTCCCTAGTTAAATAGAGCTTTCCCTAAATTTTCATCCCCTTTTGGGCGGTAAAAAGGTGCGTCTTATACTCCAAAAAATATGGTAGGCAGCAAAGGCAGAATGTAATCAACAAGTAGTTCATCTCATTCTTCCAAAGAACTTGGCTGCATCCTCAGAATGAACAGAGTTCATTGCTTTGACTTCCAAAGAAAATCAACAAGTTCAAACTTTATGTCTAAGTAAAAGGTGCTAATGAGCAGTTACATCAAAAACCAGATTATCTCTATTCTACAGATGAACCAGACGACCAGCGGAATGACTGTACCCATAGTAATCAGGAGTCTTCATGTCCCATTGCTCTGAGGGCAGCCATTTGAATAAATGTTTCTTTTGGGGAGTTACATGTTCCAGCAAATCTAAATTATGTAGAGAAGATCTGCAATTCACAATAGAAAATATTGTGGACCAAAGACCTATGTCCTTATTTAGTATCAAGGCTGTTCCTCAATTTTCATTATTTAATTTTAAATAAAAATTAGTATGGATAATTTAATCTTTTAATTCTTGCTTATCTATGGAGCTGGGCAATGATCTTTTGGAAGTTAATAGTTTTTAGGGGTTTAGTAGTTATAGAGCAGATGCAGCTGAGATGTTATGTTTTTCAGGACGGGGTGACAATAGGTGGAACTTTACTAAGATTATCCTAGTTGACAGAAGGATTTTCATGTTTCCTGCCTCAAAATGGTCAGCTTTGGCTCTGTCACTTGCCCAATTTGTTATGGAGCAATTTCCAGTGAACATGTCATTTGATTTGAAGTGCAAAACCATCTGGAAAACATCAGGTGGCCTCTTCATGCTGTTAGATCACCATGTTGGTGTTTTCAATTCACATCATATTTTTATGAGAAATGACATACGAAGGCAATCCATTCAGTAATCATAATTAGGTTCTTGATAAAAACCTATTTGAAAGAAGGCATTTTCCTTCCATTTCATTACTGATTGCTCAGTAATGAAATGGTAAGAAAAGTGGAATCTCTTCTTCAGTATAATATATTGATGCTTTGAAGAATAGAATCAGCATAAATTAGACCATGTTTTAATTGAAAGCAAGCACTATGGATATTATTCCTGAGGCTGAAAAAACAAATTAGTCTTTTTTTTCCTTGGGAAATTGTTGTGTTATTGCTAAAGAATTCCTAATCTTCTATTAAACCATCTTTTCAGGCTATTCAAGAATTTATTCCAGAAAATTACCTTCCCATTAAACAGAAAATACAATCTATCCTATGCATAAGAGAATTGTCTTGGCTCAGATGTGAGAAAGGTGTAAATGAGCATCACTGGGTTGAAAGGACTGAGTCATAAGAACAATTTTTGCCTTGTCACAGAATTAAAAGAGGAGGTTATGTGTTACCCACAAAGAAATGTGAATTGTATTTTTTACCTACTTCAGCTATTTGGGGACAGAGGTATCCAAATGTGTCTGTGCAATATGTATTTTACTTTGTAAACAAAGATCTGAAACTTAAATTTATTCAATCATGCTGCTAAATAAATACAGTTGGTGCTAAAACTGCAATTCATCTGTGATCACAATTTGCATAAAGTGTTTTTGCAGTCCAGATGATTTTCTGTTTTACTTCTAGGCAGCTAATGCACTAATATATCTCTGTCTTGTTTTCCTATTGGTTTTGTTTTCCTACTGAACATATAATTAAAATAGTATTGTAAAATATGCTTGGTTGGAAATCATGTCAGCTAGCCTCATTTAAACACTTCATTTTGGAGTAAAATAGTAAAACAGCTTTGTAGGACTAATTTATAATAACACAAATAATTTTATTATGAAAAAAATGGGAATCTTTGAGATTAATGAATAGATAACCTTCAAGGTTTAATGTTGTATGTTAATAGAGTATTAGTAAAAATTGATATGGTGGTCTTAAAATCTCCATCAGCATTTTAATTCCTGTTCATATAAAAAAGGGCTGCACCATTTTTTCAGGAGTTTTATTCAATAAGTATCTGGTCCAGGACAACTAAGTAGGCAGGGGTAGAACATAATTTTGATTTTGTTTAAATTAAAATTGAATTGTTTCAACAAGTGATAACATCTAATTGAATTTGTCTGAAATTTTTGTGTAAAATTCTGAAATAAGAAACTTAATCAGGATTGCCTTGATTGATATATGGATGGGACATGGCAGAGATCTAGCTTAGACGGAAAAGTTATTTTAAAAAAATAAAGCATAACGGCAAACCATTTATGGACTGTTGGCATGAAAACATTGTGTATCTCTGAAGTTTTTGGAAATCCCACTCAACACTCAAGCATCTTTACTTAATTTAAATTTAATTAAATAAAATACATATTAATTAAAAGCAGGTTTCCTTAGTGATGACTTCAAAAATAAGTGAAGACTAATTTTTCCAGAGGATCTTTAGGGTATGATTATTCCCTTAGTATTTTATGTCTTTCTATTTTGAATTGTATTGGTACTGTATGTTTAGTTTGATTTATTAAGAATTTGAGCCACTGAGCTAAGCTCTGAGGGTTGGATTTAACCCAAATAAAGATCTAATCTTCCATAGGTTTAAATTAACTCTTGCTTAGATGTGTTATAAGAACACCAGAATAATTTAATCTGGTCCTCAAAAAAAAGATTCAGAATGTTATAAAAACACATTTGCCTGTTACAAAAATTGCCTAGCTGGAAGTACAGATGTGCCAAACTGCCCTTGCCAAACTCACCTGTCTGTCTTAGAGAAGGAGCTGATGATGTAATGAAACCTGAAAATATTCTCCTGGCCCAAGAGTTTAAAAAATTATAGGCATTCTATAAGAAAATAGATCGTGACTTTTGACTTTTGACTGTTGATGTGATTGTTTGGAATAGTTCTTATCATTAAGAAATGCTTCCTGATATCCAATTAAAATTTTCTTCCTTGTCATTTAAGCACATTATTTATTCTCTAACCCTAATCTTAACCCTAACCCTATAGAAACCTGGTTGGGGGTGAGGGAATAGGCAGGACGAATGTTGCAGAGCCTCTGCGGTAATTCGTAAGTATGAACAACTGCCGTGGTACTGCAACATTTGTAATTTTGGGACTGTATCATAATTACTGGAAGGAGGTTAAGTTGTAACTTCGAATGGTTGCTAACTCAAGAATTACCTGTATATACAACCACTGAATATAACTTCAACATCTCTGAATTAAAATTATGATAGCATAATTTTGCCCATGTTTGCCATCTTCTCTACTAGAATGCATCTTTCTTATAATTTTTAAAAATGCTTAAAATTGATGAGCATTTTTATGAAGCTGAAAATCAACTGAGTCCTGCTTTGTTTCTGAGCATAAATTCAAGGTTCTGCTGCTTATCAATCAAAATTCTTTGTAGTTTCAGGGCCCACCATAATCTGCTCCATTGCCAACTTCCCATCATACACAATATTCTGGTCATGCTGCCCTCTTAAATAGTATTACCTCCAAAGGTATGCAGAGTCAATCATTTTTAACTGTGGGTTTTTGCTTAAATACTATCATTCTACCTACTTCTGGTGTTTAGCCTTGGGTGGTGGGAAGGGAATAATTTTTTATTTTGATTGATTTATTAAGAATTTGATCCACTCAGCTAAGTTCTAAGTGCTAGATTTAATTCAAAACAAAGACCTAGTCTTCCGTGGGAGTCCAACTAACTTCTGCTTAGATGTGTCATAAGAACATCATAATAATTCAGTCTAGTCCTTCAAAAAAATATTAAGAACATTATAGAAACACGTCTGCCCATTAAAAAAATTGCCTGACTGGAAGAATAGATGTGCCAAACTGCCCTTTCCAGTGAAAAGATAAATACTTCAGTGTGTGAAATGCTCAGATATATTACTAAACTTTTAAAAAATATGCTTTTCTAAATTGTTTTAATATTGTTGTGACTCGTCTGATAAGTAAATTACAAGCACTGAAACCTCTAGATATTATTGTATTAGAGTAGAAATTATTAACAGTGAATTGTGAGGGTTTTTTCAATAATAAACAAAAATGTGGCTAGTTGAAAGTATAAGAATGAAGAAAATGGGGTCTGAGCTATGTGCTTGTTCTTGTTTTATTGGAAGTAGTAATATGAAGGGCTCTTTACAGTAATTTTGTTCATTTGTGGATTAGACATAAACCCCCAATTTTGGGGACTTTATCAAATCCAGTTTATAATATTGGTTTTCCTTTATTATGGCTAAATTTGAGATTTCTTTTTCTTACATACTGTAAGCATTTCAACTTTTCTTCTGATATCTTGAAACTAAAAAATGAACAGAAATGTAATGGGTTTCCCTACCAGTGGTTTCATTTCAACCACTTTATTTACATATCTACTCAGTAATTATAGTATCTGTCTTAGAAGCTAAATGAAAATTCTGCAGATGAAACCATTGAAAATCAATTGAACTTCATAATGCATAATTTTAAGTGGACTGTAATTATTCTGGTCTGGATTCTAATGCATAACTTTTATACTGTATAATGATCTTCCCAACTTGTATGTGATGTTGTAAAGTAGATAAAATATCTTCTCTCACCCCAAATTATTTTCTAATCCATCAGTAAGATTTAAAATTTTAATTTAAGAAATCCTTTCCATTTGCTCAATGCAGATCTTCACAATTGAAAAAAATGATTTGATCATATTTATAACTCTTTGCTATGGAAAAGATCTCCAGCTATTTAACTTAAATTAAGCAGACTAATTATAAGGGGGGGGGGGGGTGTTTTATTCTGAAAGTTAAAAAACTAGCATTTTATCTAAATAAGTAGTCCTTACTTTATCAACTGTGCATCAGCTACTGCTTCCTTTGAAATGAGTCATTCACCATTTCTTTTGTGTGTCCTGATAAGTCTGTGGCACACCATATTAGCTATTCAAGCAATTCATGCATTGTGAAGGCAGATTTCCCCATGTTAGCCTGTTAATCAGCGGAAAGTGCTATTAACAATCAGGATTTCTGTACAGCTTTTCAGCCTGCTTCAGAGATTAGTGGCAGGCTTCTGTTTTACTCAGGGTCATGTGAGACTCTAGCTGTTTGCTCCTTACATTTATTTATAGAACCTCTAGTTCTCAAAGCTTGGCACTTCTATAACAATGATGAAAATGTAGAATAATTCAACAAATTATTTCAATAATTCCACTTCCGATTCTTGCAACCCATTAAAACGCCATCATATTTATAAAATAATATCTTATGTTCAGCCCTTATTGTATACTCAGGTCAATTTTTAAAAATCTGAATAGTTTCCTGAGATCTTAAATCCTGTCTGGAATGCAACAGGGAATTGGCCTTGTATTTGTGTGGTGTTAAGAACCAAATCTCATTTAACAGAAGCTTCTTTTTATGCTAGCGTAGTAAGCAATGCAGTATTTATCTTAATTAGGCTTAATCTAAGAAGCCAGGATTAGCTCTGCTTTTCTCTTTAAGAAGTGTGACTAGACACTTTAATTATTGTCTGTATTTTTATGTTCAGTCTCCCAAAGACTTAGAATATCAGAGTTGTGTGCACAATTATTATTTACCTGTGAAAAGAACACAATTGATGGCACAGCTGACATGTAACAAGGACCATTCCTACTCAACCTTGCTTTTTGAAGCTATATAAAGACCAATTAGTAGCCTGCTCATTGGATAGATTATTTTTGCCTGCATTTTATCCATAGTAAAGTATCACACTGTGTCTTCTTCCACAGACTAAAATCTCAATCATCATGAACCTTTTATGAATGCTTTGATAATGCACTGAATGTTTCTAATATAGAAATATTACCAAAGACATGTATTTGTTTATTTGTTTTTGTTCATTCATTTATTCATTTCAATAGCCACCCATTTCAATCAGTGACTCTAGTTGACTTACAATATAAAAACAATTACAACAATAAAAATATTTAAAAGAATAAAACATAAATAATAAAATAGTTAATCAGCTAACTGTAAATCCAAGAAACAGGAGCCTTAACATATCCAATGACTCAAATGCGCTAAAGAGACAACTGGACTTTCTTGATTTTTTTCCCTTGAAAACGTTTCACTTCTCATTCAAGAAGCTTCTTCAATTCTGGCTCAATGGTGGCAAAAGGAAGGATTTCTATTCCTTAGCAGTTATCTGGCATTAGCACTCTGAAGGTCAGTTGTTAGATCTATTAGAGTCATTGAGGCTCAGGGAGCTAACGATTGACCTTCAGAGTGCTAACAACCAGATAACTGTTACAGAATATAAATCCTTCCATTCCCCACCATTCAGCCAGAACTGAAGAAGCTTCTTGGGTGAGAACCAAAATATTTTTAAGAAAAACACCAAGAAAGTCCAGTTGCCTTTTGAAAAAGCACCTTTGGAAAACTATGACCTGGATGGTTGAGAATCTTCATTAGAGGTTCAGAACCAGGGGTGAAATGCTCCCAGTTCGGACTGGATCGGGCGATCCAATAGCGATTGTGCTATTGTTTGGAGAACCAGTAGTGATGGCGGCGCGAGGCTCCACTCTGCCCCGGTGTCATTATTTCCTGGTTTTAACCCAGAACTAATGTGTTTTTTAACCTCTGCACATGCACATGCACTTCTGAACCGGTAAGGAAGGTAAGTAGATTTCACTCCTGGTTCCGAACAACCAACTTTTTAAAACCTTGCCAAAGGCCATCAAGTTGGGGTTTGGGATCATAATCCTATGAATTTGATTTATAAAATAAAATAAAATTCTTTTAGATGGAGAGTAAACTAAAACATTTTACCATGTTAAATGGATATGTAAAAAAGCCAAAAATTTTTAGAAAAGTAGAAAAAATCAGTACTGCCACAATGGAAGAATGGCTTGTGAAGATAATGGAATTTACAGAGACAGCTAAATTAATTTCTTTGATTAGAAGAAAAAACAATATTTATTTTCATGGATGATTGGGAACAGTCTTTCTCCATGAAACAAGAAAATGCACTTATGATTTGTGGTTTTGAAGATTAGAAAAAAGCAAGTTTCTTTTGTTTGCAATTATAGAGTAAGAGTCAATTTTGTAAATGTACTTATACTTTCTACAAAAGGAATTGAAAATTTCTTTTTTATCTTTTTCTGCACTTTTTCTTCATTTTTTCTTTCTTGTATCCTTTTACTATGTTTAGTTTGTGCTAGTTTTTATATTTTTTGTATTTTTTTAATAAAATGTAATAAAAACAATAAATAGAGACTAAATGAAATGTTGCTACAGAAAGAAGCAACATTGTAAAAATAAATTAACATATTTTAAATACATATTTTAAAATAATTTAAGCAAAGGCACTTGTTTAAAAAAAATTTGGGATACAAATAAAGTTACTGTATTTTTCGAAGTATAAGATGCACCTTTCCCCCCCCCCCCCCTTAAAAGAGGCTGAAAATTTGGGTGTGTCTTATACGCCGAATGTTGCTTTTTCAAAGCTTTTTTTCAGCCCTAATGAGACGCTTACGAGACATTAGCGAGCGATCTTCCCAGCTTTGCCTGCTCCCTCGAATCTCCAACTCGCCGCTGTGCGTTAACGAGGCACGAGTGAGTGAAGCGATCGAAGCGATCTCCATGCTTTGCTGTGACTCTCAGCTGTTCTTTAGAACTTTTTTTCAGCCCTAACTAGGTGCTAGCCAAATGAAGCTATCTCCCCACCCACCCAGCCCCGTGCTTTGCCTGCTTTTCTCATTGCTGCTTCCTCTCAG
The DNA here is from genome assembly GCA_022577455.1 of Arizona elegans. Classification (NCBI taxonomy): domain Eukaryota; kingdom Metazoa; phylum Chordata; class Lepidosauria; order Squamata; family Colubridae; genus Arizona; species Arizona elegans. The sequence continues at coordinate 24,334,452 of JAKOOJ010000004.1, forward strand.
CTGTGCCTTAGAAGCTGTTTTTTTTCCCCAAGTAGGGGAAACTAATGTACTGAAGCTAAGAACACTAGCCAGATAAATACCTGGTAGGCAGATTTTTTTTTTCCTATTACCCTCCACTAAAACTAAGCTGCATCTTAAACTCCGGTGTGTCTTATGCTCTGAAAAATACAGTATATGTTATTTTATACAACGAATGCAGTGAACTTAAAAAGAAGAGTGAGGAGACAATGCAAGTTATTTTACAAGAAATAAACAGAAAAGAAGAAGAATTAAAGAATTTCCAGAGACATGTTTATCAACAAATTGAGCTTTACAATGATAATTATCTATGTTATCAATAAGAGAAATGAAAATAAAAATCAATTATGTAACGCAAGAACAACCTCAGTTTGGAAATAAGCCAGGAAAGTGACTAGCATCTAAATTATGAAAAGAGAAAGAAAAGAAAATGAATTTGAAATTACAAGAGGGAGTAATGTCTTAAAGAATAATACAGCCATACAAAAAGCATTCCATCAATATTATTCCAATTTGTATAAAGAAAATAATATCTCTCTAGAGAAAATAGATGAATATCTAAAGAAACAAAATTTACTGTGGATTACAAATGAAATGGGGAAAAATCATGTAAAAGATGTATAACAATAAGGAAAGTTTCTGAAGCTATTTTTTAAGAAAAGATTAAACTAGAAAAGTGCCTGGATCAAATGGCTTATCAAATTCTTGTTAAAAATATTTTGAGGATGAACTTTTACAACCTTTATAAAGTGCAATAAACAGGGGAGAAAAATGCCAAAAAGAAACCCATATAGCAATAATAAAAGGACAATATTTCTTTTAATAAGAAACTATAGACAGATATCAAAGAATAACAACAAATAGTTCACAACTATTCTTGATGAGAAACTGCAAATAATTTTGCAAATAATTTTGTAACAATTTATTCATGAAGATCAGTATGAGTTTTTAGTAATGAGTTAGTCGTTTTGGAATAATATGGAACAACATAATAAAAACAAGCTGGATTTTTAGATGCAAACCAGGAGTTTGACAATCTGAATGGGGTTTCGTATTCAAGAGTTTGAGTAAAGATATGAATTTTGTAGAGAACTTTATAAAACAGGTAATATTTTATATATACTTCACAGAAAGCACAAATTAGAAATGAAATAAAACTACATGAGATACACAAAGAGATGCTCACTATATAACTCTTATTTTGGTTCTTGAAATACTGAATAGAGATATAAGACAAGATAAGAGGACTGTAGGAGTAAAGATTAAGCAAGAAAAGTTCAGGGGTTTTGCTAATGACTTGGTGTTGGTTCTGGAAGATCCTTCAAAGAAAATTAAAATATTAATGGACATATTGAAAGAATTTGATACATTAGTGATTTTCAAGTTTCAAGATTAATAAATAATAAATTATTTATTATTAATAATAAATAATAAAGTTTCAAGATAAATAAAATTAATAAATTCATAGAGTTCAACAAAAAGTGTAAAAGTAGAAGATCAAACATACAGAACTTGCTGAGATGGGTCAATTGATTTCTTTGATTAGATAAAAGAAAATATGCTTATTGCTGACTGGAAATCCTTTTTAGACTTTTTGCATAAAACCGAAAAATACGCTTTTTATAATTTTGATCATTGAACAAGATAGATTATATAAAGAAGAGTTTAAAAACTTAAATTTAAAATTGTACCCTGTAAGAGCCTTGATAGTACAGTGGTTTGGTGCACCCTATCATTAACACAGCTGCCTGCAATTTCTGCTGGTTCGAATCTCTCCAAGGCTCAAGGTTGACTCAGCCTTCCATCCTTTCTAAGGTAGGTGAAATGAGGACCCAGTTTGTGGGGGCAATAAGCTGATTTTGTATAAAAATATACAAAAGAATGAAGGCTATTGCTTAACGCATTGTAAGCCGCCCTGAGTCTCCGGAGAAGGGCGGGATATAAATCAAATTAAAAAACAAAAACAAAAAACTGCTGTAAAGATCAGAAGCTACTTCCTTGTATATTTTTTTCTGTACTATTTTTTTTACATTCTTTTTCATTTCTTGACTTTTAGCTTTCTCTGTGGTTTCTTCTTTTTACTTTATATTAGTTTGCATTTGATTCTATCTTTTAATTTTTTTTAATAATACATAAATAGTGTACTGTTACCAAAAAAGCTATTTTATGGGATATACAGTACATTGGATGTAAAAAAAAATCTACATATCCCTGTTGCTATGCAAGTTTTTTAAGATGTACAAAAAATCAGGCCAATGTAAGTTATATTTTTTTTAAATGTTTAATATAACATATAAGCTGTACTAGTCAATTGAAAAACAAACTGAAATCTTTTAGGCGAAAAATAAAGATAAAAATGTACAATAACATTTTTGTTATTGTACAAAAAATTCTGAATTTTTTCTGAAAATTCAAAAAAAAATTCAGAAATGATTCGGTCAGGCAATGTCGGCTGGCGGCCCCCAGGGGGCGAGCCTTCTCTGTGGGGGCACCCGCCCTGTGGAATGAGCTGCCTCCCGGAATACGATTGATCCCGGATCTCTGGACCTTCCGTAAAGCCCTGAAGACGTTTTTATTTCATCAAGCCGGCCTAGCCTAAATGGTTTTTAACTGGGATTTTAAATTTTATGGATTTGGGGTTTTAAATTGGGTAGCCAATTATTTAATTCTTTTAATTATCTTAACTTTTGTATTTGTATGTTTTTTAATTTTGGCTGTTCACCGCCCTGAGTCCGTTCTGGGAGAAGGGCGGTATACAAATTAAATAAATAAATAAATAAATAAATAAATTTATCTTGGTGTGATTTTTTTTACACCTCAAAAACCTGGCATTTTAACAGGAGTTTATAGATATGTTATATCCAATGTAATGACCATCTAGAAAATACTGTAATTTATTCTGGAGAGCCTATTGTGAGTGATAGGATACCTTGTTTAATTACCATTTGAATTTTCTGATTGTATAGAGTTAGAATGTTATATATTTAATGTCATGCCATAGATCTTTGATTTGAATACTTGTGTTGTATTTAATTTGTGCATCAAAAAATTTCTCATGATTGCGTTGGGGGCAGGAGAGAAAGAGATCTGCTGTTTATAAGCATCAGATGCTTATGATTTTTTCATAATTGTTTCATGCATATAAAATAAATTCACTGAGAAAGTCAAGGTCTAGCCAAATTGAAAATCTTTTGACACTATAAGTCTATGAACCATATAAGGTATTTCTGGAACATCTCCAATCTGATTGCCAGTGAATATTATTTCCAGTTCTTTTGTTTCACTAGTACCTATATGCTTTATATTTTCCTAAAAAGGGGTTAAATAGTTTCACACGGTTGTGCTTATTTTTCACTCTTATGCTCTCTAGATAGAAATTTGTTTAAAACAGCAAGAGTAGCAAAACTCCAGTGCAGCAGCTGAATATATAGTTCAGCTCAAGAAATTGAATAGATATTAATAACTAAATGATGAATGAGAATGTGCCCCAAGAAAGCACTGAAGTTTTACCTCTTTACTTTTTTTTCCTTTCCTAATTCAGATGTGGGAAATGTACATGATGGAAAATTTAAGCAATGAGGAGATGCATCTAATTTGCACATTGGAGCTCAGTATTGTAACTTTTTCCTAAATTGCTGGTCAATCTAATGATAGCTGATCTAATTCAGTAGAAAAAGGAATATTAATACCAGATTCTGTAATTTTTCAAATGACATTTTAAAGAATTCATCTGCGGCTTCTACTTGTGGATTGTAGTCAATAGTAAATATTTTCAGTAGAAAAAGTGCTGCTTCCTACATGAACAAGATTTTTCTTATTAACATTTCCAAGTTTTGTGGTTTTATATTAGTAGCTATGAAGGAAATATCACTAACCTGAAGATTTCTATGCAAAAAAAAACCCTTCCAAGTCATGCAGATCTACAAGTTCATTTATGAATTGCAATTGAAAAGGAAATAAATCACCCAAAAGAGACAGTTTATATGCATTTAGTGTCATTGTGTTAACATCCATCTAAAAATAATTTTATATATCCTGAATATCTTGAAAAATTTGTCACGGGGGGATTTCTGTGCCTGTCCAGTCAGCTCCTACCCAAGTCCTAACTAGTCAGCTCCTAACCAAGTTTCCTTTCTCTTATGAAATTATCTATCTTTAAAAGCAACACTTGGAACAAGCACTTAAAAGAGCCTTCATCTTCTGAAAGATGTTCGATTGTCCTCTCAAAATGGCTCATTTCAAGGAATGCCAGCCTCTTTTATTTATCTAATTGCATGCATTGACACCTTCAAGAAGAATTTTCAACTGCTGTCCTCCATATCCATATTTAGCCAATAATTTATTTTACATAATATTTAAAAGGTATATAAAACTCTTCTTATCAATATTTGTGAATTTGGGTTGCATGTAAAACTAAATAAAATCAGGAAGGAATAAATACAATATAAAAAATCCCCAATAAACTCAAAAATATGATAAACATATAATTTGAGACTAGAAATAAAAACAGTGTAAAGTACATCACTCAATTTCAAGCTCTTGTTACCCTTTACCCCCGAAAATAAGACCTAGATTGATTTTACATGTGTGCCCAATATAAGCCCTACCCCCCCCCAAATAAGCCCTAGTTAAGACCCCCACCTACTCCATTGCACCTGGTTGCATGAGCTGGGGCAAGATGCACAGGTAAAAATCAAGTTTGGCAAGGATGGGGAGGGTAGAGCTGCCCCATGTGCCCTGCATTCAATTATCTTAGGACAGTTGCAGCCAGACCAGCCACATCCTGACACCTGCTTTGCCTTGTCAGGCCACTTCTTCTGTGGCCGCTTGTTGCCACTTGCACAGGTTGCCACCAGCCTCCATTTTGCCATCAGAGGCCTTCCTGTGTAGCCGAGAAAAGTGCTCAAGATTGATGCGCACAGCACACACCCTGATTTCTGTTTTGCCATCAAAAGCCTTCAGGAAAAGCTTTTGCAGCCAAGAAACAGGCTCTGGACTGACGGCGAAAGGCTTCTGATGGTGAAATGGGCACCGCATGCATCAATCCAGAGCTTGTTTCTTGGCTGCAGAGGCCTTTCCTGACAAAGGCCTCTGACAGTGTAATGGACACCAGAAGTTGCCATGCACAAGCAGCGACAAGTAGCTGCAGAAGTGGGCTGGCACATGGCTCCTGCTGGACAGGGCTCTCAGTGCCACCGCCACAAGATGAGACAGTGGAAAAAACATCCCTGAAAATAAGACCTAATGCCTCTTGGAGGCAAAAAAAATAAGACCTAGTCTTATTTTCAGGGATACAAGGTAATTAATCTTCATATTTGTTTGTGGAAATAAAATTGTGCGAAGATATAATGTTTGTCAAAATTCCTCATGGCCTGATTGGAATATTTTTATTTTAAAAAAGTCTTATTATTTATGACAATTTTTAGTGTAGTGTATGATCATGAAAGGATTATAACATTTTGAACCATGAATGTTGGGCATCCATCATGAAGGTGTTGATTGGGATTTAATTACATGATACAAATTAAATCATTGTATTAGCTTCAATTTAATTATGTTTTGAGTCTCACAGATAATGAAAAAACATATCATAATGTTTGAATGCTATGCTAAAGGTTATATACGTCGATGTATCTGAAATGGATTTCTTCAACCTAATATTTTCCAGACACTTTTGAATTATAGGTCCATTTCATTCTTGGGGGATAGTAAGGTGACTCCTTTCACCATGGCTTGCCCAATTTTCATCTTTGGTATACTGCATGTTTTTCCTTAATAGCACCAGTTAAGAGTATTGTATATTGTTCCCTTGTATGTAAAGTTAGAGCATTTAGTAACAGAAAATCTAGTCCATTGAATTGGCTATGTTCACACAAAACATTACGCCATTGAATATACCCTAACCCAGGTTGAAACTAACCAAAGCTAGATTTTGTGCAATTGGAGTGCTTGATTTGTAACTAATACAGTCTGGTCTAGTGGTTAAGGCATCTAGCTAGAAACCAGGAGATTGTGAGTTGAAGTAGCATTTTAGGCATAAAAGCCAGCTGGATAAGTTTGAGCCAGTAAATATTTCTTCAGCTAACTTCACCTCATAGGGGTGTTGTTATGGGGAAAATAGAAGAAAAGGGCTATTATATTTGCCACATTAACTTATTAATTAAAATAATAAAGACAGGATGTAAATACTGTATATAAATACATATGTGATATAAACCCTGCCACTGGATCTGGTCTTTTGTTTCTATAAAGTATAACATATTGATATGGAATAGGTATCAGTATGGACAGTGCTTATATACCATAACTCAGCTGTGAATGTATGTAAATATTCAGAAATCTCCAAGCTTCTGTTATTTTGAGTTAGTTATTAGATTCAAAATGATAAGAAATTTAATCCAAGTGAAAAAAAGTTAAGTTTTTTTTTAAAAAAAAAAGAATTCTACATTTTACAAGATTAAGTTTTCATAGTGTCTCTGCGCATTCATCTGTGCATGTCAGATAAGAAGCTTTGGACATCATTAGTTATCAGAGTTGCTTACAGATTTTACTACAACATAAGAGCAGATGTCAAATCTTCTGCCTCTGCCCTTTAGCTTTTGGCTCTTTCTGTTGTGACTATTAATAGTTTAGCTATTTTCAAAGAGAACGCTTCCTGGGGTTCTAACTGGCTAACACCTTATACAGTGTCATTTTCAAACAGCATTGTATTGTTTCGAAATACAGTACAATGTAATAATGTACATAGCTGCTGTAAGTTATGCTACATCAGAGAGATGTTTATTGTAAGTGAATAGAGTTTCACTTACAATAAATCTATCAGATCTATATTTTCCAAACTAATACGTAGTTTAGACCAAGGGTCCTCAATCATTTGGACCTCAGGGACCACCAAGTTCATAATTTTAAATCCCACAGATCACTAATACGAATACAGAGCGCCGCTTGCTAAAGCGCCTGGACTCCCAGTGACGGGATGGGTCCTTTAGGCACTCTCTCTCTTTCTCTCTCTGTGTCCCCTCTCTCTTTCTCTCTCTCTCCCACTCATTCTCTATCATTCTCTCATCTCTTTCTCTCCCTCCACTCTCTCTCTCTCTCATTCTGATTCTCTCTTTCTGATTCTCTCTCTCTCTCTGATTCTCTTTTTCATTCTCTCTCTTTCTCTCTCTCATTCTCTGTCACTTTCTGTCTCTAATTCTCTCTCATTCTGATTCTCATTCTTTCATTCTCTCTATCTCTTTCTTTCTTTCTTTCTTTCTCTCTCTGATTCTCTCTCGCTCTCATTTTCTTTCTCTCTCTCATTTCATGGGCTGGTCACTGTCTTGGGGCTGAGAGGAAGTCAAGCGTCTCCCCCAGAGACCGAGATGCCCGGAGCACCAACAAGGGCTGGAAGAAACGGCCGCAAGATGCAGCAAGAGACAAAGCTTCGCTCCCGCTCTGGAATATGGATCAAATCTCTATCCCCCACCCTTCCCTTCTCAGGCCAGGCGAGGAGTGACTGGGAAGGGAGGGCAAGGGACTGGGACAGCCACTGGTGGGTTCAGCGAACAGGAAGCTACAGCAGGGGAAACAAACAGCCTGGGGTTGCCACCACCCGTTGCTTTGGCCCGCCTGCACCGCCACCCCCCCTTGCACCATTACCTCATTCCGGCCGGCGAGGGCTGCGCTGCAAAGTTGCAAGTTGCACAAACCTCCCTCTACAGTGGAGATTTACAGCCCTACCATGAGCTGCCTGACCAATCCCATATTCCAGAGCTCTAATTACAGGACTGGCCATTGCTCATCCCTTGTATGCGCCGCAGAACACCAAAATTTTCTCGTGGACCACCAGTGGTCCGTGGACCACCGATTGGTGACCATTGGTTTAAACCACAATTGCTCACTGGATTTTATATTTGCACTACAATTATCAATGCTTGAATGTTGCACTATAGTTTAGACATAAGGGGGGGGATCCATATTCCTTCCTTTTGGAGAGGAAAGAATATTGCAAAGCATTTTGGACTGAAATGAGTCAAGATAATAGTTGAGTAGATAGGATTACACCAAGCAAAGTCTTTGTTGAAGTGTTGTCACTGCAGTCTAATGCTTGATTGACCTTCAAGTCCCAAATAAGGCAGTAGGGAGAGGACAGAAACTATCTTTGGGCCCCTAGGCTTATTGCAAAAAAGAATAATTTTATGAAGCCAACAGAATTTGCACATTCTGAAAACAACAGACAGATTAAAGTCAGAAGGTAACATAATATGAGTCATGATAAAAACTAAAACCAGGAGCATAGATAAATTAGGACATTTGTTTTTTTTAATACTATACATGAATAAAATATGACCACAAATCTTACTTAAAAGTTAAAAATCTAAAATGTTAGCCTCCTACTGGCACAGAGCTTGAAATACACCAGTTCAACAATTTTGTAGATTATTCATAATTCCCTAGAAGTAAAAATTCCTGAGTGAAAAGTAGATCATTGTCCTCTGGCTTTAGACTTTTTGTACAGCTGTAAAAACAATGCTATTTCAATAGACATTTAGATAGTAGTGACTTTTTTGTTTTGGTTGGATTTTAACTTGGGTTATATTTTAAGCTATTTTTAATTGGAAATGTTTTAATTCTTAAGAATTTTTTAATGTATTCTGATGTTGTAAACCACCTAGGTAAGGAAGTTATTACTCTGCAGATATCGGAATTCAACTCCTACAACCAACAAACATCAAGTGTGTCTGTCTATGATGGCCCACACATGGACAGATGTAAGTTATCTGTTCTTATCCTAAAACACCATTTGGCAATGAGGTAAAGTCTAAGAACAAGAAACATTTTACCCTTTTATTTCGCATTATTATATATTGTATGCAGCTATCATTTAGGTAATAAATGGTGTAGTACAGATTATGTAAAGAGTCAAAGCCAGGAATATTGCTGTTTTAAGGGTATTGCTCAGCAATTTTCTTATGGAAGTTACATCAGCCTTTGATTTCTTCTTAACCATGTAGTGATTAGTTTTTAGAATAATAGGGTTGGAAAAGACCTTGAAGGTCTTCTAGTACAATCCCTGCCCATGGAGATCCTATATCATTACAGACTTTTTTTTTTTTTTTTTGGACTTGATGGGATGGATACACAGGATCATAGAAAGAATAAAACTGAATAACAGAACAGAATAATAGAGCTGGAAGTGACCCCAGAGATTCTCTAGTCCAACTCTCCACCCAAGCAGAAGACCCTATACAATTTCAGACAAACTGCTGTCCAATCTCTTCTTAAAAATTCTGAGTGATGGAGCACCCACAACTTCGGGAGGCAAGCCCTTCCACTAATTAATCATTTCACTGTCAGGAATTTTCTCATTAGTTCTACATTGCTTCTCTTCTTGTTTAATTTCTATCCATTGCTTTTTGTCCTGCCTTCAAGTGATTTGGAGAATAGGTTGACTCCCTTTTTTATGGCAGCCCCTCAAATATTGGAACACTATCATATCACCTCTAATCTTTCTTTTCCCTAAACTAGACGTGGTTAATTCTTGCAACTGATTTAGCCTTCCCTAAATTATTCCCATGATTATTCCCTAATCATGTGTGTTGCTCTTTTCTGAACTCTTTCTAGATTCTCAACATCTTTTTAATATTGTGGCGACCAAAACTGGATTTTAGGTGTGGCCTTACCAAGGCATTATAAAGTGGTACTAACACTTCATATGATCTTGATTCTATCCCTCTGTTAATGCAGCCTCAGACTGCATTGGCTTTTGGGGCAGCTGTGGCAAACTGCTGGCTCATAATTAAGTTGTTGTCCATCAGGACTCCTAGATCCCTCTCGCAGTTACTGCTATTGAGTTGTTTTTTGTTGTTGTTTCGGTGGTTTTATCCTCAGACCAATAGCTTATTTACTGGCTCCATGTTTAGTGAACTGAAACTCATTTTAAAACTGAGCAATTATTCCCTGAGGATTTCAGTCTTCCAAGTTATAAGGCAGATTTATTTTACTTTAGTTTAGTTTACTTTGTTAATTTGCTGATTTCCTAGGCTAGATTTTATTTTAAAAAGTTATCTCTAATAATCACAGAAAGATACAGAATAAGCCCAACCATGAAAAGACCACTGTTTAGGGAGAGTTAATGTTTAGGAAGACTAACATATGGATTTTAAGGGACAGCTAAAGCACATCAGAATGGGATTGCTTATATAGAAGACATGCTATTCTACAAAAGAGAAGGTCCACTGCAAGAAGGCTACCTTTTTGTCACTGCCAAATGACAATCTATAGATTATGGCACAGAGAGCAATACTTCCTTGAAGAACATAGGTGATCAGGAGGCTAACGTAGCTGAAGGCATTCTTTAGGATATGGTTCTGAATGGTTAATACCACTCTTGGATGAGTAATTCCCATCTTTAAGGATTAAATAATTACCTACCCTGGAATATATTGCATTACCTGTGAAGGAACAGGAAACTTGGAAATATATCACTGAATCTTTCATTATTATTAGAGGGCAACTGTGGCCCTAATAGAAAATCTAAAACGTTGGAGAATAGTTTTGAAAATAAGACAAAACAAGCCAGTTTCACATGCTCAAATCAACAGTTCCCAAATACATTTGAGAGTTCTGTGTGGTCCATCATCATAATCTTTTTACAATCCTTCACATCTTGCTTCAAATGCAACCTGGAGATGCTACAACAGTCATAAGTGTTAAAAACTATCATAAGTCACTTTTTCAGGCTGTTGTAACTTTGAACAGTCACTAAGCAAACTTTTGTAACTTGAGAACTACCTGTACTATATCTCTTTTACAACATGATTGATTTGATATTTTATTTCTAGCATCCAAATGCAAGTTGCCTCTTAAAAATTCTCAGAATTGTAATAACAAAACCAAACATTTTATTAAACATTGTTATGTTACTATTATATGCCAGATTTTGGGGAAGGACATAAATAAAATTCTGCCTCTATGACAAAGACAAATTAAAGAAACATTCATTATATTGTTAATAATTTTATCTATTTTTAATGCATACTATTTACATGAAATGAAATTACATGGTTTTATATAGGCTTCTTTTGGAATTACCAGTTTTAGGTTCTTCATCTTAAGGGCAGGAGCAAAAAAGTCATCTCAAAAAAATAATATAGAATAAATTCACATTATGACTATACCACTGGCAGATTCAGCTTGCTATGCATCCTAATACATGGTTGAGCTCGATTTCCAATATTAGTGATTTTAGTGATAATCATCTGGAAGTATAAAAGTTAAAACTGGAGCAACCATAAAGAAGAAAAAGTATCTCTTTTTTGTCTGCAGCAACTGCTTCCTCAATATCTTAGTACTATGCCAAAATCCTGCTCTTATTTTTGCAGAGAGAGAGAGAGATGATTAGATAGATAGATGATAGATAGATAGACAGACACACAGACGAATTACGATTATCTTGGCAAGTTGCCAAGAGAACTTTAAATATTTGTATTCTTATTACTGTTTCATTAACAATTAAACTATATTGTCTGCATTATATATAGCACAGAGTTTCCATGCATTGTCTGATCATACTGCTTCTTTGCATTATGCCAGATTGTGCTGTATTCCGAGAAAGATTGCAAGAAAAGAAATTTGGAGATAAATCCCAGAATCATTATGAGAAACTTATTCAGTTCGCTATCTTCCACAAAACTCTTCAAATAGCTTCAGAATGATATATTTAAAGGTGAAACAATTGCTTCTCAAAAAGCAGATGCTAAAGTTTCATTGAGGTCACATTGTGTCAAAATGTGTATTAGCTGGATTTTGTACTGCAATTGATTCCTATAAAATTTTCAAAAATCTCATTACCAAACCACATTTGGGAATGGAAAATAATATGGATAGAGTTTAGTAATTTTTACAGTCAGGCATGAAGTTGAAGAAGTTTGTACTATCATTTCTGTAATATAGTGGCTGGTTGCTTTTCTTTGTTTGTTTGAACTTTTGGTGAATTTTCAAACAAGATGAAGACATTTGAGCAATTGATGACATCAGTCCAAAGTTTGCATTACATACTGGTACTTTTCCTGGTCACCATAATGGAAATTACATTCTACAAAAGATTTTAAAATATAAGTTGGTATTTCTTTTGCTAAAATTAAATTGATACATTTTACGAGCCTTTAAAGAACTATATACAGTTTATGTTTTCACATAGATTTTTCTCCAGGAGTAGTATTTGTTTTAAACTATAAGAATGTTTGGTTTTAAACAGAAAAAGACATATTTAAAAATCTATTATTAGAAATTAAAATTTGGTATGCTTAGGATTTAACAGTTTCTTGGCTCAGATTAAATTACAGGTAATCTGGGGTTACTTTCATTTATTTGGTGAACTGAACAACTGATATTTACAACTGCTTCTCAGAGTTCTGATGATCACGGTGGCCAGATTTCCAACTTTTTGTACCAAGAGTCAGTGGGAAAACTGGCAGGAAGTCAGAAGTCATAGTCACATGCAGTCCTCAACATTAAGCATGGCCCTTGCTTAACAGTAGCCACTAGGACTTCTGGAACTGCTTTTGGCTAAGCAACATAATCATTTTATAATTATATCACTTAGGGACAGCCATTACAGTCCCAATTGCTGTAGTAAACTGAAAACTACCTGTAAAAACTATGGTTTACTGCAGATTTATTTTGGTTTTTTTTAAAAAAAACCCAATGATGGATAATGTGTGTGTGAGTCTGTGTGTATATACAAATACACACACACATACATACATATGCAGAAACTTTTTAAAATAGATATATGAATGTCCAAATATTATGTATGAGACACATGCTGTTTGGTTGTACTTAAAATACTGAAGTTGCAAAATGATGATCTTGTCCATTAAAATTTGTGATGTACCTTGGAATTATCCATAATTTATCTCGGAATATCAATTACATTAAACAAGTAAAACGTCAGAGGGAAAAAAGTGCACTATCCCTAAAGCTGGGCCAGCTGGAATGATCAAATCCCCATGGCTTTTCTAGAAACCAATAAGTAGCAATCATTTAAATTTCTGAGGGAATGCAGGAAGAGTTGAGAAGAGTCACCAAAAAGTCCAGGGTCTTTTTGGATGACATTCTCCCTGAGAGCAATAGAGAGTTTCTTTCCCAGATATTATTGGACAGGCAGATAAAACTGGGAATGGCAATCCCACTTTGCTACAGATATTTGAACAATAACAAAAAAATGGCCCAACATGTTTGCAATATCACAATTTAAATGTTATTTAAAATACAGCATTTATGAAAGATAAAACTGTTATCTACATTAAAACAGAAGATGTCAGTTAAGATTTACCAATTACTGTATTTTTTAATCCAAAACCACAATTTTCTGTATAAGTACCATGTTTCTCTGAAAACACGACTCACCCCAATAATAAGCCCAATCCTAATTTTGGGGGGATGAGCCTAATATTATCCCTACCCCAAAAATAAGCCCGGGGGGATGGGCATGGCCAGCACAAGTGGCAGCATGGGCATGGGGGGGGCAACCCTTGGGGCAGCGCAAATACCACTTTTGCCCTTCTCTTTCTGCGGGCAGCACTTCTGCTTGTTGGGCTGCTTCCCCGAAACTGGCAGCTCAGTGGCCAGCTGCTTTGCTTTTTCCCTCTTTTTGGGAGGCTTATGGGAGGCTTTTTGGCGAACAGGAGGAAAATGGCAAGGGAGATTTTCCTGCCTGTCATCCATTCCTCAAGCTCAGCACAGACTGAGGGAAAGATGGCAGGCAGGAAAATTCCCTTCTAACATTTTCCTCCCATTCGCCAAAAAGCCTCCATTTTGAACGCTGAAGGTTCGGAATGGAGGCAATGGTGCGTCCATGGCACGTCCAGCTCACCGAGTCTGGCCTGCTGCAAGTCAGAAAAAGTAAGATGGCCTCGAAAATAAGCCCAAGTGCTTATTCTCAAGCCTAAAAGAAAATAAGACTCAGTCTTTTTTTCTGAGAAACACGGTAGTTGCAGTTGATTCAAACTTTTAAAGTATAAAAACTACATTTATAAAATCACAAGTAGGGTATTTGCTATTCTTTTCTAGCATTCGATTCTCTGCTTTTTGTCTATGTGATGAAAGAAATAAGAATTTTGCATCTCTTTCTAAATATTTCAAAAAGACTGAAAAATAAGATCAAATCGATGTTTATCTTTTTCTCCTCCAGGAAGACATGGATCACAATTATTACACTTCAAGGACATATGGTCCATTTGATTCTTCCAGCCGAGATTTGTGGGTAAACATTGATAAAATGGAAAAAGATAAGGTGAAGATTCATGGAATACTCTCCAATACTCACCGACAAGCCGCAGTAAGACATTTGATATATATTTTAATTTAATTCTTTTCTCTAATACTTGAATTACCTTTATGCTACATGTCATTCATGTCATGTCGTAACATAGCATAGCATGTAATCAGAAATATTAATCTATAACTCAAATCTGAAATTCCTTATCTGATTTTTGTCTTTTTTTAAAAAAAAGAAATAGTGTGGAAAACATTTCATTAAGTTTTTTTTAATCAGATGAACCTTTGAATTTCTTTTAAAAAAACTGCAGAAAAATTATAAAATGTTTTAAAAGCAAGAAATAGTTTTAGTGACATTTAAGTCAGCGGTTGCTTTGCCCTTGCATTTGTTTGACAGATGAATTATAGTCCAAATTGACTAGTTTAACTGCCATATTTAGAATTAGAAAGAAACAGTCCTGTGTTTATCCTTTACATTTGTATGAGCTGAATTTCTGAGCGCTATTAAATCCTTGTCAAAATATTATTGTTTTGAGTTGTTGATACTTGTCAAATGAGAAAGAGGTGACAGATGTAATTTTATTTCCATATCAAAAATATGTCTTGGCTAATTCTGATCCCACACAAAATTCTTGTGTCGGGTTATTAACTAAGCTTCTGATTTACATATATAATTCAATGCCCCAGTACTGCCAAAGAGAATTCCTATCATTTTTCAATGTACTGAAAGCCACCAGAAAAATGAAGATTAGTCTTAAAGAAATCTAAATTCAGTAGCAGAAATGACAGTTCAATTGATGTGACTGAATTGATTCAAGCTCTCTCACTTGAAAAGCACTTAGACATTTTTGAGAAGTCAGATCATTTGAAGGGATTCTTCACTAATAGTAAATATTCAGAAAATATAAGAAGTTGAAAGAAAAGAGGATGACTAAAGATTTCAGATTTCACTTAGATTTCTGCCCTTGGTTAGGTTAAAATATTTTCCAAGGTTGGTAAACTCAGCAACCACATATCATGCTGACAGAAGTAATAGAAAAGACTCTAGAATCTGGAAAGAGAGAGATAATTAATACATTCTCCAGATTTAAAAAATATAATTTATAAAAATTACTTTTCTCAGACAATAAAAATAGTTATAAAGGGATTGAGAATGTGAAATAAGAGGTCCCAGATAAAAGATTAAATCTGATATAGCACAAAAGATTTTGTGAGATGTTTGGATATGATGGATTATATGGTAAGAGAAATCAACGGTTTCACAGAAAGAATCTTACTGGCATGACCCTTTGGCTAAGATAAGCTTACTTAAACTCATTTGGAATGTCAATTGGAAGAGACAAAGAAATTGTGTGTTTCTGTAGTTGCTATTTTCTTTGTTAAAAAAAAATAATACAGCTATCAAAACTCCTGATATTAAGCTATTAAATTCAATTCAAATATGCCAAACAGAACAGATTAGTTGCAAGTTTTCAGTTACAAACCTTTCTTTTAATGATGATTAAGGAAACTTAATTTTTTAAGTTTTATTTTTTAAAAAATACATAATTGAAAGCGCATAGTGAAAGTGATCATATAGCATCCAAAAACCCGGGCATTTTTGCCTACTGTAGTAATAAAGGCAGCAGGCTAGAAACTGGGATACCATGAATTCAGTCCTACATTGAGCTCGAAGCCAGCTGTGCAGGGTGCTATTCAGTAGGTTCTGACAGGTTCTGGAGAACCAGTAGCGGAAATTTTGAGTAGTTCAGAAAACTGTCAAATATCACCTCTGGCTGGCCCCAAAGTGGGGTGGGAATGGAGATTTTGCGGTATCCTTCCCTGCCATGCCCACAGAACCCTGCCATGCCCACAGTTATTAAAAAAATTTGAATTCCATCACTGCAGCTGGGTATTTATTGGCCACTCTCTTTTAACCCAACTTACCTCACTGGTTGTGGTGGGGGAAGCAGAAGATGAGTCCTCATTTTACCGACCTCGAGAAGATGGAAGACTGAGATAACCTTGAGCCAGTGAGACTCGAACTGCTGAACTGCTGGCAGTCAGCAATCAGCAGAAGTAGCCTGCCATATTGCATTCTAACTACTGTTCTGATTTTGTTTTGCATAATAGAAGACAGACAAAGCTTTCAACATTTTGTTATTATACTCTAAAACAATAAAGTAGTATCACAGGACTCTTTGTGGTATCCATTTCTTGACTTGGCCTAACTTGAAGGGTTGGCACATAGCAAGTTACATAAACTTCATGGTATTTTTCACTTGACTTAATTTTGCGATCTACAGTTTTATATGTAAAATTATTACTCTAGTTAGATCTATGCTGTACAGAAGAATGTTAAACATTTGTAATACCAGTTTTTATTGTGGTGATTAACTGTTGTACTTCAAATAACAATTTGGGGATGACAACTAAAGATTATTTTTGTTTTTGTGAAAACAATTAGGTTTTATTCAGACAAATAAAAAAATAACTTAATGCCCTAATGGCATAGTTATGTTCAAGTGGAGGGTACTTTACATACTTTGCATATGAACCATATTTGAAAGTAGCTGCAGAAACTTTAAGATTAAAATGAGAATTCGTTACAGAGGAAGCCAATAGATATGAGGATGGCAACTTGCTTCTTATTGAGCCAATTCAATCAAAATTTTCATAAAAATGATCATGTACAAAAAAAATTTTTTTTAAAGTGGAATTCTGAAATGTTTATTTAGTCTCAAATTATTAATCACAAAAACAAATACCTGGGTGCAAGTCTTGCTTTTTGGAAATAAACTTGTTTTGGGCAAAATATTTCAATACAGGAGAACATCCAATATCACTTTACCATTTTCAAAGTTAGAAACCACAAACATGAATTTCTCTGCTTTTTCTTGATATTTTCAGTCTACAAACTACTAAAAGGGAGATTAGTAATCTGCTGTAATAAATGGTTGTCTTTTTTTAGCCAAAACAATTAGTTCTATGTATTTTAGTTTAAAGGATCTTTTAGCTAACCATTATAGAATAATAGTTTTATAATAACTTTACCCTTTACCAGACCCAAATTAATGTGACTGTTTCTCAGAAGTGGCTCTGCAATCAAGTAGATATTTAATATGTTTAACCTTGGCAATTCGTTTCATATGCAAGGATCTCATATATCAAATTCATTCAAACTTTTTTTAAAAAAAAATCCAGAATACCAATTACAGTTAAATCTAGATTATAACCTTTTTCTCTCAAAGCGCAAGGGAAAAATGTGGCTTTTGCTTGGACTTGACATCACTTCACTGTTTTATGCTTTATTCCAGTTTCTCAAAGATATTAAATTTGGAAGAAGTAGGAAGGAGGCAAATAAAAGAACTGTCAGAGTGTTAAAATTTCTAACAGTTACCTTGTCAGAACTTGCCTGTTTTCTTTGTCCTTGTTAAAGAGATGCATCTTGTCATTATGCAGTAAAGTGTAATGTTATATCATGCTAAAATTAGTGGAGAAAATGCAAAACTGCTTCCTAAGGAAAAGAACCAATACAAAACTACTTACAAAATCGTTTGTTTGTTTATTTATTTATTTAGTGTGTGGCATACAGCACATGGATAACGGTAATAAAATTATAAAAAGGAGCACATAATACAATGGTACACATATGATGGAAATACTATATGTAGTCAATTCTATAAGGTTTGAGGAATTCAAAAATTATATATATATGTATGTATGTATGTATGTATGTATGTATGTATGTATGTATGTATGTATGTATAAGTTATAGGTTACATTTTAAAATAAGTTGATTCATAATACTAGGTGTCCTATATATTTATAGCACAATATAATTGAGCACAATATTTGTTTAGTTGAAGAAAGTCTGTTTTTCTTACTGTGTAAACTGTCAAATGGCAGCTAGTGACTATGTGATCCAGTGTCTGACAATCACATAAAAAGGAAATAATGCATAATAGAGTACTGGTAGTCTTCAATTTGGAACCACAATTGGGATCAGAATTTCTGTTGCTAAGGAAGGCAGTAGTTAAATGAGTCACCTCTGATTTTATGATCTTTTTGGCATGTTGTTAAGCAATTGTTAAGTAAATCATAGTCATTAAGCAAATACAATTTCCCTCATTGACTTTGCTTCCCAGAAGTTCACCAATGGCTGCCATAAGACCTCCTGGCTCTGTAACCACCATAAATACATGTTGATTGCCAAGTGTCTGAATTTTGAACATGTAATCAGGAGATGAGAAATGGTCATAAATGTGAGAAGCAGTCATAAATCAGTTTTTTCAGTGTCATTGTAACTTCAAATGGTTGTTAAACAAATGGTTTTGATTTGAAGACTATCTGCATGCATTATTTTTAATATCAGAATTGGAATGGGTTTCTCTGCATTATTGGTCCATTAAATGGAGAATAAAATAATAAAAATAAAGAATAAAAAAGAATAAAGTTCTTAAATATGTTTGTGTTTGCTTTAGAGAGCAAGATTTGACCCGTTGCTCAATAGCTGAAGCTGTTCTTAGGCTGAAAAAATAGTACACCCATGAATTAAAGATACCAAGGAGGAGGTTGCTTTTCTTGGAGTAGCATAGAAAATCACTTTCGATGGAACAAACTCTGTTAGCTGCAAGATGTAAAAAAAAAAAAATGAGCAGACCAAATTAAGGAAATGATTGTTTAAATATGTGATTCTAAAGAACAAAGGAAGAGCTATGTCTTTTTATGTAAAAGTGTTCACTGTTCATTAAGGCCTGAAAAGAACAGGAAGAAGTTGAGACAAGGAAATATCATACCAGTATTTCAATTTAAATTATTTCAGTCTGCTCTCTTTTTTAAGACATCAGATTTGATTTAAAGTTTCTGGACTGTATTAAATCCCATTATATTCTAATCTAGCAATTCTAGCTTAATTTGTGTTATCAACTTTTGAAACAAACCAGTATTATACAGACACCATGGTCTTAAATATAAGCCAAGGTCCTGGCACCAAAGTCAGCTAGTGACAAGAAGAGTGGGGAGGAAATTGAGAATTACTCCGTACAGATATTCATTCCTGATTTATAACATCCACGGTCCATTTGCATAATTGAAGTTACCGAGCTGTTTGGATTTATTCACGTTTTCATGGGAAGGCACAGTTGCTCAAAAAACTAAGACTACTTGGAAAAAGTTTAACAATAAACAATGGTTAGCTATGAAACCAATAAATATATTTGGTCTCTTGTAACTGAGGCCATGCTATGATTTAAGGCAGAGAAGGAAAGTTTTTAATGGCCAACAACTTCCTATTTCTTTTAGCAACCACACAAGGAAGTGATTTAAGGAAATCACCTGAGAGAAGTAGGTAGGAATTTTAAGCCCATATTTATTTCTTGCCTTTTTAGAGAGAAATAGGAAGTATTAATTAGTGAGTTAAGTACATTAGAAATATAATTATTAATTTACCACCCAAAGTAAGTGGAAAACATAATTGCTCATAACTGGAGCTCTAGGTTATGTTTGATCCAAGACTACTAGGGTCTAAAATTTATATCAATTATAAATTATAATGAGATAGGTGCATATACATACAATCTGTGAATTTTTGCATAGAACCAATGCCATCAAAGGGAGTGAAACTTATTTTCTGCAAACATATTTAAAAAAGAAAGCATCAACTATTGTTAAGGAAAAAGAGGATTTTCAGATAAGAGGCTCATTGTGTTCTGTGTCCAACAGTACGAAGGAAAATAATTTAAAGCTTTTGCAGGAGAGGTAGATTATATGAGACAGTGTAAAGATCAAAAAAGCATCAAGATTGTGAGCTCTAAAGGAAGAGTCTGGAATTTGCAATAAAAGAGTAAATGTGTAAAGGATAAGGAAGAAAATGTTGAGAGGAAAATAGAAAGGATATCCTTGGCTTTATTTTCATTAAGTAATAAGAAAACATTTGTGGATATACTTGGAGAATATTGGAAGGTAAATAAAGAAGTGATTTTTTGGGGTGGGGGGGCTAAATCATCAGCTTGAAACTAAGGTAAGTTTTTAAATTTTGAATAGAGACTGGAAAGTAAATATGTATATGTCAAGAATACTTTACAAGGGATTACTTAATGTAAATTAGAGTGTAATCTTAAATACACTGGTCCTCAGAATCAGCTGCCATGAATTCAATGAGAATATGTCTGGGCAAATATAATTTTCACTACTCTAGAAATTAGAAAATATGGTCTTGGTTTAATCAAACAGAGAAAAATCACAGCTGTGAGCACTAGCTTAGTTTTTTCTTTTCATGTTTAACCAATGAGGTATTTTTTTGCCTGCTTGCCTACTTTTTTGGATTATATGTAACCCAGTTCACAATCATTCAAGGTTATTTTTTCAGATTGAATGGAATCTTCCTAAACTAATTTCAACTTGTTGGAGATATTTGCAGCAGTCATATGAGAGAAGAACAGACAATAGACAGGGTCTTTGGGATCAAAATGCTGTTTTCTTGTATTTGATTTATTGTAATTTTTAAGGTCAGCTATGGTGAACCACAGTGTGTTAATATAATATAAGCAAACCATTATTTCTAGAAAATATGGGTTTATTTTAAACTATTGCCCAATTTACTTTGATTTAAATGAGGATAAATCTGCTCTGCCAGTTCACTGCCAGGCACTTTCAGGAAAGAAAGAATTATGGAATTCAACCATAGTTCCCAGTATTGTATTTCTGCCCAACCAAAGTTAGAATGACTGCTGCCCAGCTTCTTATGCAATGAAGAGTTGAAACTTCTTAAAGTCTTCCTCAGTGCCTCCCCAAGGGAATGTAATATTATTTGCTTATCAGTGTATAAGATAAGTATTCTTATAGCTTTGCTAGTTTTCAAAAAGATACAAAGTTAAGCAATAAAGAAACAGAAAAGGGAAAAAGTATTAGAAGGGGATAAAAGTAAAAATGCAGGAAAAAAAATGAGAAAAATAGGAAAAAAATGATTTCCAACTTTCTTTGATAGAGATATAAGAATACATCAAACTCTTACATTAAGGATAACATTTGTCTTCATTATTTTGAAAATCCCATATAATTCTAATCACAAACCACTTATTTATTTTTTTCAGTTTTTGCAAAAAGTCCAATAACAGTTTCCAAGTAGAAATAACATTTGCCAGTCTTTTCTTTTTGTAAGTCCTTCTACCTTTGAACCTATAGATGTCTCATGCCCTGATCTTGTGTGTGTGTGTGTTTGTGTGTGTCAGAGAGAGGGGGGAGAGAGAGGGACAGAATATGAGAGAGAGAAAATTGTTGGCTTCAAAATATATCTTTAAAATTGGGTTTGACTCATCATGCATTTTAAATGATGACATAAATGTCCCACCTTTTGCTGAACGAATTTCTATTATAGCCTTTATCTGTAGAGTTCCATTATTTTTTGTAGATTCTATTTCATCATTTACCTTGCCTTGAAGCACGGATATATACAGATGTTATTAATATCACATCAGAAAATATTTTTATGTAAAATCTTGCATTTTACACATCCCTTTTTGTTTAGGATGATATATTTATAAAATAGAGTTTCTGGCTTACTATGAAGAAAGATTTATCTAATCTTAAAATCTTAAAGATTAGAGTACAAAGTACAATTGATACCAGATTAAGTATTTTATCTAGAGAATTTTTCAAAAGTGAATGGGTATAACTTTAAATGAAGATTATGTAAACATTTAACATTTAAAGTGACCATTTTAAAGAGCTTAAGATCAATGACTGCATGGCAGAACATCTTTCCAGAATCCAATCCAAAACTCTGTGCAACCGAAGTTTCTTGGGCTTTACATAGTAAGAAACTCATCCTGTAATCTCATGTTGGACTATGTGACTAACTCGACCTTGACATTTAGCAGGTTACTGATGGTGATAAATTGTAGAGTTTTGAAGATATGCTTTTCTTATTATCTGTCCCATCTTAAATAGTAAAACAGATCCCTTCTCCTTTGCACAATTCTGCATAACTATCAGTGACACTCAGGACACAACTATCTCTTCCTAATGAAATTTATTTGATTTCATATATCCTCCATAGCTAACAACAATACATTGACTAAGTCACAATATGACTGGGCCTATGCAGTATGAAACATGAACTTGTCCTATAAATACAGTGGCTATGTTCATATATTGCTGTTAGCAAATCCAAGGAAATGAATTGATGATTTATCTAAGTATGTGGATCCAAACAATATAATATGGGCTGCATTGGCTGGATTCACATAGCTAAATCATTGGACTAGATCTGATTCAATTCCATTCTTACCTATGGAAACTCGCTTTCTGTGGCTTTAGACAGAATTCTATCTTAATCAAGTTTATGACATAGGGTTGTTGTTGATAAAAAAAGATTCTCAAGTAAATTTCCCTGAACTTTTAGAGCACGGGTGTCAAACTCGTGGCATCACGTTGCCGTCATGTGATGTTTTGTGACATTTTTTTCTCTTTGTGGAGCTGGGATGGGCATGGTCTGTGCATGATGCGTCTGGCTCGGGGGCCACCAGTTTGACACCTCTGTACCTAGAGGAAAGATTAAAATAAAATTAACTAAAATAAAATTAGTTCAGGGAAATATAAGCAACAGAGAATTGCAAATTCAGTCCTGGCCTATCTACTTTGCAGGGATAGCATCAAATGTACCTGGATGATAGACTTAGTTTTCACTAACACTTTTAAACTTTTTTCTTTTTATGAAGTTTCCCAATCTGTCGTGCTTCCAGTAGTTTAGATGAGACCTTCAACAATCCCAAAACAGCATGGTCATTCTGCTTGAGAATTATAGGATTTTAAAAATCTGTTTTATATATTGCTAACTCTTTTTAATCAGTTTTAATACTAAAAAATAACCCAGATGAGGAAGACTAATGCAAAAAAGGCTAAAGATGGAAGCAGCTTTGGAGAGCTGGATCATGTTCTGAAGTGACTGATTCTTTGCTCTAATTTCCTTTATTAATTTTATCTTCTGGTGTTGTTCCTTGCAGAGAGTGAATCTGTCCTTCGATTTTCCATTTTATGGCCATTTCCTACGTGAAATTACTGTTGCAACTGGGGGTAAGTGGCTTCCTTAGAGTTCACTTTGAATAATCTGACAAAAATCTAACATTTCAAATCAAGTAGATTTTTTTTCATATTTTAAGAAATGTGAGAGTTCATTCAAATTCAGTCTATCTTTTATGCAAACATCTCTCTCACACACACCACACACACTCACACAATCTGATCATTTTTTTTCTTTGCCTGAATAGTCAAATATGTCCTTGGAAAGAGAAGGTGTTTTTTTATTAGTAGTAGTAGGGCTCCAAAAAAATACAATGCTTTGTCTTGCACGGAGGCATTTCCCTTGTCTCTTTCTTCAATGCTTTGAAGCAGTTACATGTTTTCCAAGGATTGCAGGACAGCTGCAGCACATACCTGGGGAAGAATATGCTTGAAAAAGTCACATTTCCTCATAGATGATTGAGGTGACACCATGTAAGAATAATCTTGAGAGATAGGAGGGGAAAGCTACAACTTACACAATGGTCTTATGAATTAAATCTGAATCCAAAGCAGGAATGGGGTGGAGAAAGTATCTCAGAATTTCAGAGAACTCATTTCAGAGAACTCCCTAGTTCTCTGAAATGTAAAGGCAAGGTAGGAGGCAAGCACTTTTGGATTTGCAAGATTCTGTCATTGTAACTGTACAATGAAATTAGTATTAATGTTCTTGGATGCATTTCCTGGTTTGGATTACTTCGAAGAGCTGACATATCAATAATGAATATAGCTGTACCCTATTTTTATCTCATTCTTTGCCAAATTCTCACTATTCAATGGGATTGCTACTAGAATAAGATTTCTATAGCTTGAAGTTGCCCGATTCTGAACATTTAAAAAAAAAATTAACTTAATACAGCTTAGTTCTGATTTCATCCGCTCTGTATTTCTCTGTTCATTACTGGCTATAAAAAAAATTTTTACTGGCTATAAAAAAATTTTTTTGACCCTCAATTAATGAAAAAGGAGAGAGGGGGGAAAAGAGCCAACACTAATTGCTGTCTCCTTTGGGCAATTAGTGTATCCTTGTCCTCAATTCTTATTTTGTCAAGGTTATTTGACTCCCATGTCTGACGAAAATCAGACTGTCATTATTGATGTAATTAATTGTTCTAGAGGTAGATATATCACCTGGGATTCCAACAAATGCTAATTCTGGAAAATGGAAAACTACTAAAGGCCTAAAAGTTTTCTAATAATAAGAAAGGCTATCTAACATAAAATTTCAGATACTGACTTCGGGAAGAAATAAGCACCAAGGTTTCTTAGTTTTAACATCCATGCTGAGGGGTTTGAAGTGTACACGTATGTTATTTTGGCTGAAGATTCTCCTGAGCTTTTCCGATATGCCTGCAACATACATCTCAAAAAAGACCCTACAGGAGCTCCTCTGTAATAGACAATGATGAGAACAACAAATGAAGCAATGTTGTCATTCCATATGCTGCAGGCATATTGGAAAAGCTCAGGAGAATCTTCAGCCAACATAACATATGTGCACACTTCAAACCCAAAAATACACTGAAGCAGAAACTTGTCCAGCCCAAAGATGGTCAGAAACTAAACAACATGGTGTGTGTAGTACAATACAGTGAGCCATGTGCAGATCTACATATTGGGTAAACAAAACAACCAGTTCATAAACGTATGGTACAACATTGGAGAACAAACACATCAAGACTACATTCAGCAGTCTATCTGCATTTAAAAGACACAGGCCACTCTTTTGAAGAGAACAAAGTCCATATTTTGAACAGAGGGGATCGCTGGTTTGAAAGAGGGAAAGAGGGCCATCTATGTCAAAATCGAATAACCCTCTCTCAACAGAGGGGGAGGGATATGACATCTATCTCCAAACTACAACAAAGTCCAAGAAGGCTCCACACCAAATTGCACAACTCAGGTGTCTCTGATGACACAGATAAAACTCCAGATGATCTTAATGACCCGCGAAAAGAATGCAAATGACTAACTGTCTTCAAGAAGTATAAATCCTTCCATTTTCCATCCAGTCAGAGCTGAAGAAGCTTCTTGGATGAGAAATGAAACAAAGAAAAACCAGAAAATCCAGTTGCCTCTTCCAAAAAGCACCTTTGGGATAACCATGACCTGGATGACTGAGAATCTCCATAGATATTCAGCTCAGTAATCTTACCTGCATAGACTTGTTCAGATCTTGTTCAGATCTTTAAAAAAAAGGGGGGGGGGGGCTGCCATATATTTATTAATTTCAAACTTAGAGTATGCACAAATATAGTCCATTTTGTAACAGTAAAAGCAAAGAAGAATTATTACATTTTTGTTTTTATGTAATTACCAATAAAATTCACACATTGCATTTATTTTTCCTAAAATGGACTGGTCTGCATAAAATATCCTCTAATCGACATATGGATTTTTTTGGGGGGGGGGGTATATAACTGCTTCAAATAAACATATTTTATAGATTTTGTATTGTTTTGAATTGGCAACACTGTATTCCATGAGCATCCATTTCTATAGTGATAGAATCTGCTAAGACATGTGAGAACACTTTTCATGAAAAGACATCTCTGATTAATTTCTTTTGCATCCTTATCTTCTGTATTCCAATGTATTCTGGCTGATAACATGTTCCAAAAGCCTATCAGTGAGATAGTGTGAAAAAAGGGCTGCTTCCCTCTATTGGTTTTGTTTAAAAGACAAGGACAAAAAGTGTATTCCAGTAATGCAAGTCAATAGAGCCATCTATTTTTTTTTCTTGGTCCTAGACTATGAGGGCCTTCAGCCAGAAAACTGTGTGAATTAAACTGAATTTTTTAAGCTAATGTTCAACTTTGATAAAAGACCATGCAAAGTATAGATTTGAAGTTGTTTTTTGGAGCCATTCAGGCCCCACCGTGGCCTCCATATTTACTTTGGCAATAGCCAAATATGCTTTGACATATACCAGTACCTGCCAAATAACTCTCACAAGTGCCAGACAAGGATGCAGATCACCTCATCCAAGCAAAGTTGTCTCTTATTTTTTTCCAATATAATACCCCTCATCTGAACTACTTCATGCATAACCTCATATGTGGCATTAAAATTTGCCCATTGGATTTTGCTGGAAATTAAAACTCTTTCACTGCTTTGAGAAAGCCCTTGTGATGGTAATATTATTAGGATGTTTATTGCTAAAATTTAGCAACATTGTCTCCTGGAAACTATAAATAATGTCATATGAAGACTGTTTTATATATCTATCCTTACATGGATTATGTAATAATAATAATAATAATAATTATTATTATTATTATTATTATTATTATTATTATTATTATTATTATTATTATTATATCTTTAGTGAGATTCACAGCCTTTGAGGTTGGTTAATAGCTCAGCAGCTCGAGTCCTAACCAAGGACCTAAGAACTGTTAAGGTATCGTCGGAGGATGTAAGCTGTTACGAGTAAGGTGGTTTTTTGTAGAGTCAAAATGTTCAAGTCCGGCAAATTTAGAATTTCTAAATAGCGGGGTAGCCCTTTGGGCTCCAATTATAATCGGGACAACACACGATTTCTTTTTCCACAGTTGCTCAACTTCAATTTGCAAATCCCGGTACTTTGTGATTTTTTTCTTGCTGCTTATCTTCAATCCGTGCATCACCAGGTATTGCAATGTCAATGAACCATACTTTTTCCTTTTCAACTATTGTTATGTTAGGTGTGTTGTGGACCAAGTGCCTGTCAGTCTGAATCCTAAAGTCCTTGAGAATGAGTTTCTCATTCTCTAAAACTTTCTCAACCTGATGTTCCCAGTGGTTTTTGCTGTACTCAAATCCAAATTTCTGGCACAATTTCCAGTGAATGATCTTAGCAACACGGTCATGGCGTTGTAGGTAGTCAGTTTGTGAAATTTTACTGCACCCACTGATCAGGTGGTCGACTGTCTCATCTTTCTCATTGCAGAGGCAGCATTTGCTGTGGTAACATGTTGAATTTTTGCCTTCATGCAGTTTGTGGCTAGGGCTTGTTCTTGAGCTGCCAAAATAAAGCTTTCTGTTTCTTTTTTCAGTACTCCTGATCTTAACCAGTTCCAAGTTAGTTTCTGGTCAGCTTTGCCTTCAATACTTTTTAAGTATTGGCCATGCAGAGCTTTGTGTTTTTTTCTTATATTCTGCTTTTGTTTTAGTTGTCTTTAAAAGGCCTCCTTCATTTACTTCCTTAATCATTGGTTCTTCACTTTTCTGGATGTAATCATTCAAGCTGCATTTTTCTTCTTCCACAGTCTGCTTTACTTGTAGGAGTCCTCGACCACCTTCTGCTCTTGGTAAATATAATCGGTCAACATCACTTTTAGGGTGCAAGGCATGATTCATTGTCATAAGCTTCCTTGTTTTTCTGTCCAAATTGTCTAACTCCATCTGGGTCCAGTCAATTATTCCTGCAGAGTATCTAATCACAGGTATAGCCCAGGTATTTATGGCTTTTATGATATTTCCTCCACTCAATTTGGACATTAATATCTTACGAATTCGCCAAATGTACTTGGCTGAAATTAATTCCTTGACTTTATTATGCATTAAGTCAGAGGCTTCTAAAATCCCCAAGTACTTGTAGCCTTCTTCTGATTTCTTCATTCTCTAGTTCTATTCCATCCTCTTCTATGATCTTGCCTGCTTTGGTTGCTATTGTTGCATATTTGTCAATTCCAAACTGCATACCAATGTCTTGGCTGAATTCTTTTGTGTTTTCAATTAATAAATCCAGTTCAGCTTTTGTTTTACCAAACAGCTTCAAATCATCCATGTACATCAAGTGCGAGATTTTCAGTCCTTTCTTTGCAAGTTCGTATCCACAGTTCATCTTCTTCAAAATGATTGTCAGTGGTAGCATTGAGAGTTTAAAAAGTAGGGGTGAAAGGGAATCGCCCTGGAAAATGCCTCGTTTAATTTCAACTTCACCCAGTTCTTCTTTATTAGCCATAAGTTTCGTTTTCCAGAGGTTCATTGAAGATTCCATGAATTTTTGTATGTTGCTGCTGATGCCTAATATTTCCAGGCATTTCTTGATCTAACTATGGGGAACTGAATCAAATGCTTTCTTATAGTCTATCCAAGCCATGAACAGGTTGGTTCGTCTTTTCTTTGAGTTCTTTAGGATTAGCTTGTCGATCAGCAATTGATCCTTTGTTCCTCTTGAGTTTTTGCAGCATCCTTTCTGTTCTACAGGAAGCAAGTTATTTCTTTCCAGGTATCCATAGATTGGTTTGCAATGATACCAGTAAGAAGCTTGTATGTTGTTAGCAAACAGGTGATTGGCCTATAGTTTCCAGAGTTCTTTCCTTTTTCTTTATCTTTTTGGATCAAAAATGTCCTTCCAGTTGTCATCCATTCATCATTTTCAGGTGTTTTTAGGATCTGGTTCATCTGGGTTGCCAATCTTTTGTGCAGACTTGTAAGTGCCTTTAACCAGAAGCCATGCAGCTCATCAGGTGCACTCCAGTTCTTCACTTTTCTTGACTGTCTTTGCACCATTGCTTTTGTTATTTTCACGTCTTCCATTTTATGCACTTTAATAGAGTCCTCAACCTGTTTGATCCATTTTGCATTTCTGTTGTGCTTCTTGTTGTTTTCCCACAAATTCTTCCAGAATTTCAGAGCTTTCTCTTTATTAGGCTTTTCATTTGTTGTTACTCCGTTTCCATTTTCTAAACTCTTATAAATCTGGTGCTGATTTACTCTGAACTGTGAGTTTTCCTTGAACTGAGTTACTCGGTTTTCATACCTTTTAATCTTTTCAGCGATGGCAACAACCCTCTGCTTCAGCTCTTCAATTACTACCGCAATCTCCTTATTCCTCAGATCGTATTTTGCTTCCAGGCTGCTTTTGATCTGCTTGTTCTTTAGCTGACCTTGCCTTAGGTTCTTCAAGTTGCTCAAATCTCCACGTACTTTTTTGATCTTCAATTCTAACCGAATTTTCTACTTAGGCTTCCCCTTCTTGCCTCTTTGGTTCTTTTGTATTTGGTTCTTTGGTGGTTATGATGGCTGCTGCATACATCAGGGTTTGTTCAGCTAATGTAATGGTTCGAATAGTTTGCACAGCCTCATTGACCTTTTTTAGTACATTTCTCAATTCTTTCGGGTTCACTTGGTTCAGCTTTGGCAAACGTGTTCTTTCAGCATCTTCCATTTGGTGCTTTATTTTTCCAGCTAATTGAGCACTATCTGTTGGTGTTTGTTCTTTAGTGCTTCCTTGTTCTTTATCTTCATCCATTTCAGTATCCTCTTCTTCCCTTTCTTCCTCAATTTGCTTTTGAGTCTGGAAATCATTCTTGATGTTACTCTTCTTTGTTAATTTACTCAGACCATTAATTGCTTTCTCTTCTATTGCTATTAATTCTTCTATAGTGAAAAATTTGTGGTTTAGGATTACACGTCGTTGGTCCATTAACCTTTGTTCACTGGTGTCACAGTCCGTATGGTTCATCTTTCAAATCTGATACATTCTTTTTTGAAATCCATGTTTTGCTGGCTCAGACTGATAGTAAGCTTTCATAATAGAGGTGTTTTCTTCCCTGGTCCAGATTTTTCGCTTTTTGGGTTTTTCTTCCAGTAGCTTGACAGCTCCATGCCCTGGTTGCCTAACAGAGGGAGCTGAGCCCTGTAACTCATTTTGCCCAGGAGCCATAGCATCCAACGGAACCCTTGTTAATCCGGGCGACGGTTCAGCCGGCATACATTTCATTTTTTCTGTATTCACCATGTTTGAATGGGTTATGGAGCAGTTTTTGTCTGGCCCTTCGCCTAAGGTCTGTCTGATATGGTTGCACCTGTTCAGCATAACCCTTAGGATCACTAGAGCACAAAAGCCCCTCCACCACGACAAGGTAGAGCTCCTCGGAGGGGATTATTATTATTATTATTATTATTATTATTATTATTATTATTATTATTATTTTATTTCTATACTGCCCTTCTCCAGAAAGACTCAGGGCAATGTACAGCCTATTAAAAGCACAAAAGACAAACAACAATTTAAATCATTTACAATTATTAAATAATTTAATTTCAATATTAAAATCCCCCAAAATTTAAAACATCCAATTTAAAATCATTACATTGATAGCCCGGCCTGGTGGAACAGCAGGGTCTTAAGGGCACAGCGAAATACCCTGAGGTCGGAGATCTTACGCATTTCTGGGGGCAGTTCATTCCACAGGGCTGGGGCTCCCACAGAGAAGGCCGTCCCCCTGGGTGTCACCAGCTGACATAACTTGGCCGATGGCACCCTGAGGAGATCTCTGTGGGAGCGAACTGGCCGGTGGGAGGCTACTGGTGGCAGAAGTCGGTCTTGAAGGTACCTGGTCCTATGCCATGGAGCAATTGAACCCAATTGTTCAATTGCAGCTCCAACTGGGGACTTCTCATAATTATAAACAATAATAGTGCTAGTGATAGTGCTCTTTGAGGGTTTTTTTTAGATCTGATTATATCTATGAAATACTAAGAACTATTATCATATGAAACATGGTTTTAAAATCATAATTCTTTTAAAACAATATTAATTCCAATTATTTAAATAAGTATATATTGACTAGTATTCATATTCCAATCCAGTCAGTCATTGTTCTGATGAAACAAATGATAGTTTATATCATTTCATAAAATCACAAATGAAATTACTACATTTCATGTAGTAATCATTGTAGGATAAAAAATTAACTTAGGAGGTATGGTTTTTTGACACTTAGATAGGATAAATTAGTAAGAAGAATTCACAATGTAACTTCAGACAAAGTGGTAAATTTACAAATGTACTTATAACTTCTGTAAAGCAGTTCGGAAGCAGCTTCTTTACATCTTGTTTCTTTCGTTTCTACTTTTCTTCTACTTATTTTTTTTTCTTTTTATTCTTTTTGCACTTTAGCTTCCTCTTTTATTTCTTTTCTCTTTCTTATTCTGTTTTAATTTGTATTAATTTTTACTCTTGATTTTTTAAACTTTCAATAAAATTTTAAAAAAGGAATCATTGTAGAATGATTTATTGTAGATCCCCAAAAAGTCTAATATTATCTTTACCTTCAAAATGTTTCTGCAGATATTCATCTTAAATTTATTGTTCTATAATTTAAGGCCACTACATCTAAGCTCTACTTCCAAGGTGAACCTCTGTGACTATAAGATCTTTCCTATCTACAGTTGTTCTATACTAAATTTGGAGTTTCCATCGTTTCAACCAATTTCTCATAAGGTATTTTAGCCTGTAAATTATGTCCCTTGTCTTCCTTTCAATCTATTCCACTTTGTCTATTTCTATCTAAAACTGCTGTCTCAGATCTTCATATAATCTCTGTCCAAATAAAAGTCTAAACTAAGGGGATTCAGTGAAATCCCTTGATTTATGAGAAAACACAGAAACAGGCTCCCCAGGCAAATACCTTCTGACTAAAATAAAAAATAAAATAAAATGCTGCATAATATCAGGAGGAATTGCATACAGAATTTCCCTGATTCCTTGAGCATGCGCAAGATGGCAGCCACTCCCTGAGCGCTGCGGTCAGATGGGGGCGTTTTTGGACGTTTCGGGCTGTCAAGGGGGGTCTTGACCATCAACGACCCCCCATTTGGCTGGATGAGACTGGGGTGAGCGTTTTGAGACCTTTCTCGCCCCTCAGGGTTCACCCGGAGTCGACCGAATGGAAAACTGCAGCCCTGCTGCTGCCGCATCCCAGCTGAGAAGGGAGAAAGGTGGCTTACCGGCTGTGAGAGAACGACGGCAGCGGCAACAGCAGCGTTGCTAGCAGTGTTGCTAGAGGCATTGCGAGAGACGAAGGCAATGGTGGCCTTGATGGTGGGGCTAGCGACGGAGGGGATTCCAGCAGCCTGTTTCTGGCTTTGGGTAGTGAGTGAGAGACCCCTTCAGGAAGATCCTGGCGGCTGCAGAGGACCTGGAGGCCTCCGAGGAATGTACTGGAGGCTGGGACATGCCATTGGGTTATGCTACCAGGAAGAACTGGGGGTTTTTACTTGGAAGAACTGGGGGAGAAAGGGCTGGTGGCCGGCGGAGAGGTTTCTCTTCCTGTTGCATTGATGCCAGCCCTTCTCTCCCCCACCCCCCCTCCCTCCCGGACCTTGTTTAGGCCGTGAAATGGGCTACCATCTGGCCCCAGGGAAAGGGGTTTCTCCCCCCCTCCCCTCCCCTTCCCTCGTATGTTTTGTGTCTCCTACTGGAACTATCATATTGGTGCGACTATAAAGAGCAGGGACTGTCATCTTTAACCCCCAGATGAACTGACTGACTGAACTATAAATCATTCTCTCCAACCTTGGGACAACCATTGTGGCAACCACTGAGGGGGTCGTTTCTTTTACATCATGAATTCACCACCGGATGGATGGAGCATTTCTATCTCTAGGGCTATTTAAGGGCCTCCCACCGTGAGAGGGCGGGCTGGATGTCATTCTCTGTTGGCTGAAACTGTGAAAGACCCCTCAAACTGTCGTGAGAGGACAGTGTATTTACCAGTGGAGCCTCATGGCTGTGTGTTACATCTGATTTCGGGATTACCAAATGGACCCCTGATTATGATCTCCGCCTCCCTTGTTGTAACCTAAGATGTATACTACCTGTGATCTTCTTGCGCTGCGAGATTCCCCCCTTTCGCAAATCTGGCCCTCCACATTATCAAGGGCCTACCTCAAGGACGGGTTTTGGGACCCAGAGAGGTGGCATGTGAAAACCAGGGGGTTGAGGGGTTTTTTATCAAATTTTTTAATTAAACTTTTAAGGGGTCCCAGGGAGGGGGAGGGTCGAATTAGAACTCGGGTTGTGGGTTTGGGGGAAAACCCACAAGGGGGAGGGTTGGGTTTGGCCTCGGGGGGGGGACCTGGGGTCGAGGGGGGTATTAGAGCTCATCCGGATAGTGTTTCAAACATCAATACTGTGAGTGGGAGGGGTAGATATGGCGGGAGCAGGGGGCCATATCGTGTTAGGGGAGCGCGCACCCGCTGTTTACGAGCGGTGGCATGCTCCGGCCCCCTAGGCTCCACCCGTTCTCCAGGTTGCATAGACCCTCAGGGCCCAGGCCTTCGGCTGATGCTATGCAATGCCAGGTCCATAGTAAATAAAGCCCCCCTCATTTGTGATCTTATTCAGGAGGGTGCGGACCTGGCAGGTATTACGGAGACCTGGTTGGGCCAGGAGGGGGGGTTCCACTCATTGAAATGTGCCCACCAGGTTTCCACGCATTCCATCAGCCAAGGTCACAGGGGAGGGGCGGGGGGGGTAGCGGTTATCATTAAAGATGGTCTGAGACCGAGGGAGGCCACTGTTCCTCAGACGGCCGGCTGTGAAACCCTCCTTGTGAAATGGGGTCACGGGGTTCAGAGGGGTTTGCTGATCACGTACCTGGCTCCCTGCCACGTGGCAGCAGCCCTGCCTGAGCTACTCAACGTCATCGCCGCGGTGGCGGTTGATACCCCTAGGCTTATGGTCATGGGGGATTTCAACCTGCCGTCCATGGGTGAGGCGTCAGAGGTGGCTCAGGAGTTCATGACTTCCATGACAGCCATGGACCTGACCCAGTTAATTCATGGCCCTACCCACACGGGGCAAAACACGCTGGATCTGGTTTTTGTCTCTGGACAGTGGTTGAGTGATCTTGAGATAGGGGATATAGTCACCGAGCCCTTGTCATGGTCTGATCACTCTCTCCTTTGTCTCGACCTTCGAACCACTACACCCCGCCGCAGGGAGGCGGAGCCGGTAAGATGGTTCCGCCCCAGGCGCCTGATGGAACCTGACAGGTTCCAGATGGAGCTTGGGCCATTCCCTGAGGCTCTGGCACACGCCACGACTGGAGACCTAGTGGCCGCCTGGGATAGGGTGGCCGCCTGGGATAGGGTGGCCGCTGGAGCTCTGGACCGGGTCGTGCCTTTGCGGCCTCACCCGGCGCCGATCTCATTTAGTTCCTTGGTTCACTGAGGAGCTGAGGGAGTTGAAGCGCCGGAAAAGACGCCTAGAGAACAGTTGGAGGGCCAGTCTTTCTGAATCTGACCGGACACTGGTAAGATCTCATATTAGGAATTACCTAGTGGCGATAAAAGCAGCGAAATGTAGCTATTTTGCTGCTCTTATTGCGTCATCAGATAATCGCCCAGCCGCCCTGTTTAGGGTGACCCACTCCCTGCTCCACCAGGAAGCGCGGGAGGACCCCTTGGAGGGTAGGGCCGAGGATTTTGTTCAGTATCTGTATGACAAAATCACTCAGATTCGGGAAGATCTGGACTCCGACTGGGTAGTCTCAGGGGGAGGAACTGGGACAGGTCTTGAGAATGTTATCTGGGATGAGTTTGATCCTGTGACCCCTGAGGACGTGGACAGGATTCTGGGTAGACTGAACGCAACCACTTGTTTATTGGACCCGTGTCCCTCCTGGTTAGTGCTGGCTTCTCGGGAGGCGACACGAGGCTGGTTCCAGGGGATTATAAATGCTTCGTTGGGTGAGGGTGTCTTTCCTGCCGCCTTGAAAGAGGCAGTGGTGAGGCCTCTCCTCAAGAAGCCTTCCCTGGACCCGGCAATGTTGGTAAATTATTGTCCGGTCTCCAATCTTCGTTTTGTGGCAAAGGTTGTTGAGAGTGTGGTTGCGAACAGCTCCCCCAGCACCTGGATGAAACGACGTATCTGGATCCGTTCCAGTCGGGCTTCAGGCCCGGGTACAGCACGGAAACGGCATTGGTCGCGTTGGTTGATGATCTCTGGAGGGCTCGGGACAGGGGGTGCTCCTCTGTCCTGGTCCTGTTAGATCTCTCAGCGGCTTTTGATAC
This sequence comes from Arizona elegans, assembly GCA_022577455.1. NCBI lineage: Eukaryota > Metazoa > Chordata > Lepidosauria > Squamata > Colubridae > Arizona > Arizona elegans. The sequence continues at coordinate 24,369,567 of JAKOOJ010000004.1, forward strand.
CATCGACCATGGTATCATGCTGCACCGGTTGGAAGAGTTAGGGGTGGGAGGCACTGTGTTGCGGTGGTTCTCCTCCTTTCTCTCTGACCGGTCGCAGTCTGTGTTGACAGGGGGACAGAGGTCGACCCCGAGATCCCTCATATGTGGTGTGCCGCAAGAGTCGGTCCTCTCGCCTCTCCTGTTCAACATTTATGTGAAGCCACTGGGCGAGATCATCCGTGGTTTCGGGGTGGAGTACCATCAGTACGCTGACGACACCCAGCTGTACATCTCCACCCCGGATCACCCCAACGATGCCCTTGAAGTGATGTCCCGGTGCCTGGAGGCCGTATGGATCTGGATGGGGAGGAACAGGCTCAGGCTCAACCCATCCAAGACCGAGTGGCTGTAGTTTCCGACGTCCCGATATAGTCAGCTGGTGCCATCGCTGACTATTGGGGGCGAAGCACTGGCCCCCACGGAGAGGGCTCGCAACTTGGGCGTCCTCCTGGATTCACGGCTGTCTTTAGAAGAGCACTTGACGGCCGTGACCGGGAGGATTTTTCATCAGGTTCACCTGATTCGCCAGTTGCGTCCCTTTCTGGATCGGGACTCATTACGCACGGTCACTCATGCCCTCGTCACCTCCCGCCTGGACTATTGCAATGCTCTCTACATGGGGCTCCCCTTGAGGAGCACCCGGAGGCTCCAACTCGCGCAGAGTGCGGCCGCGCGGGTGGTAATGGGAGCGACATGGCGCTCCCATGTAACACCTCTCCTGCGTGAACTGCACGGGCTCCCGGTGGTCTTCCGGGTGCGCTTCAAGGTTTTGGTTACCACCTTTAAAGCGCTCCATGGCTTAGGACCTGGTTATCTACAGGACCGCCTACTACCACCAATAGCCTCCCACCGGCCAGTACGCTCTCATAGAGAGGGACTCATCCGGGTGCCGTCAGCCAAACAGTGTCGGCTGGCGACCCCTAGGGGGAGAGCCTTCTCTGTGGGGACACCTACCGCCTGGAATGAGCTCCCCCCAGAGATACGGAGGATCCTGGATCTGCTCACCTTCCGTCGCGCTGTGAAGACCTTTTTATTCCATCAGGCGGGCTTGGCCTAATCTCTTCCCTTTTTAAATATGTAAATTTTAATCTGTTTTTAAATTATTGGGGTGTTTTAATCTGTCTGGGCCAAAATGGTTTAATTTGATTTTATCTGGTTTTTTAAATTTTTTGTATCTATGTATTTTATTGTTTGGCTGTTCATCACCCTGAGTCCTTTGGGAGTAGGGCGGTATACAAATCAAATAAATAAATAAATAAATAAATAAATTACAAGATGAGCACTAACATCTCATCCTTCTAAAATAGCTCTTAAATAATACTATCCGTCTTGATGGCTGATAAATATGAAAGAGATTTTGAGATGCTTTCATCTTCCATTTCATTCACCACAGCACTGTGCTGAATGTGTTCTTTGTACTCAGAAGTTTTTATAGTAACACAGTTGAAAATTGACATGAGTTGTGATCTTGCTTACTAGGTAAAGTAAGTTGTCAACATTTGGAAGATAGTGAAGATGTGATGCAGAAGGCCATTGAACTCAAACTGAAATCTCCATGATATCCAGTTCATATTGCAGTTTCTCCAACTGTACAATTAACTGAAGTCTTATGTGTCCTATGGAAGATAATGAATACTGCTTGTGTTAGCATCTGGACTCAGTATATGAAATGCTTGCCTCTGCTTTGGAAGCACACTTTCTTTCAGTGTGAAAGTATGCAGAGGCTCAAGTAAAATAACCTGAAAACAATTCTGAACAGAGTTTATATTGATAAATTGTTAGGCAACTTATAAACAACTCATATTTGAGTGATTGTTATTGCACAATTTCAGTTCTGCTAATTCTAGGATATGCTGGATATTGGCTTCAGAACAATGAGATTTGGAAGTGATAACTTTTCCCAACTTGTTAAGTATTGCTTTTAAAATTGATTTGGGAGTGAGAGGAAAGACAGAAGCAATCTTAATTATTTTGCATATAGGAATAGCAACCAAAATTATTGCTAAAGAACTATCTAATGACACAGAGTTTAACATTTCTCATACATAAGGAAGGAAAGAAACAGCAATAGTACATTTGTCTTAATCAAGTTTTCCTTTCTGTATATATTTTTAATTCAACTAATTAAATATAAGCAGAACAGCATGATGGCCTAGAGGTGGAGCTCTCTTCTCATAATCAGGAGGTTGTGAGTTCAATCCTAGGAGCGGCAGTTATTTCTCTCTCTAAGCGCAAAAAGAAAATATCTGCTGCGAACTCCGCGTAGATATCATGAAGTGCATCTGGCCAGTAAATGCTGAACCCCATTCTATCACCCCAACTCCATCCCAATGCAAGGAATTACTGGCTCATTAAAAACAAACATAATGTTGCTAACATGAGTGGTCTCCATATATTGTCATTTTCTCTCACTATAAAAGTTACATTTATATACCAGTTTTTGGTGGGTTTTTTATTATATTTTAGTACAAATAATCCATCTTCCATTAAACAGTGTGTCGTCTGGGTACAAATGTTTGTGCAATAACAGTTAAAATTTACAATCATGTTCATTATTTAATCTATTCTTAACTTAATACCAGTACATTAAATATCTGATACTTTACATTCTCTTCTTAGTTTGCTTAACTCTATTAACTATTTTCTATATTTTACTCATCTACTTTTATTTCTAATTTTTATATTTATTCTCTAACCATCGATAAAATGTTTCCCATATTGCATAATAACCAGTTTGTTCTTTCTCTTTAATTGCCAGTGCTATTCATTTCTGCACATTCTAATATTAGTTTTTGGAAGCTATAAAGTTTGCTTATGGCCAATGGTGGAATTCAATTTTGTTAACAATTGGTTCTGTGGGTGTGGCTTAGTTGGGGGTGTGGCTTGATGGTCATGTGACTGGGTGGGCGTGGCTAGCTGGTCATGTGACTGGGTGGATGTAGCTATGTGCATAGGGACTACTCAGAGGGCTGAAAAAAGTCATTTCTGACTGGTCCTCATACTTTTGATCGGTCTCCGCACTTATGACCATCCTCACATTTATGCCCGTGGCGGCATTCTTAACAACCGTGTCAGTCATTTCACCACTACTTCTCTTCACCACGGTAACAAGATAGGGCGCAAAACGTAAAATGTGAGGACAGTCGTAAGTTTGAGGACTGGTCAAAAGTTCAAGGACCAGTCAAAAATAACTTTTTCAGCCCTCTGAATAGTCCATATGCACAAAAGGATACAGCAATAGAGAGGGATGCAGGAAGGAGAAGAGAAATGGAAGAGGGAAGGAAGAGAAGGGAGGAAGGAAGGGAAGGGAAATTAGAGTAGGTGTGAGGGTAAGAGAGGGAAGAAGAGAGGAGGAGAAGAAGAAAGGAAGAGGAAGTAGGGAGGAGAAGAAGAGGTGGAGAAGAGAAAGTAAGAAGGAAAGAAAAGACAGAGGTAGTAGGTTTGAGGAGAAAGATTGCTGTAAAATAAAAAAGATGAAAGGGAAAAAAGCCAACCCCAAACAAATATAAAGATATTAAGATAAAGAATGAATTGTTAAACTTTAAAGAATAAAAGAGAACAAATATGAATAAATAGCAATAATTAGAAACACATATACAAATATACAATGTATTTTCTTTGAACAGAGTATTTGGCCGGTTCACAAATTTAAACAGTGTTTAGCCATTTCAATTAAATTTACAATTTTTTTTTTTAATTTGATTTATATAATTTCTATATTTCCTTTTTGCCATATTTATTCCTCATCTATTTTTGTAAAAAACCAATATTACCCTTCATCCTCATCTCTAATCTCTAATCTTAATCAAATTCAATTTTTCCCTTCTATTCTATATTATATCCTTTCCCATTATCATCTATTTTTATATCCATCCTCACATTGGTTAATTATGTAATATTGCAGTTGTTTAATACAAATTCAACATTTTAATATAAATCAATTAGTTATATAACTATCTTTTTGTATATTAATCAATATGAACTTGAATATTCCAATTATTTCCATGCAATCCAATTTCTTACAAATCAATTAATTATATTTACCAATAATAATAAACCAAATATTTTCCCCCATATATTCCTCCAACCACAACTTAACCATTTCTGCTTTCTACACAATATACAATTAATAGTATCTCAGTTATTACAATTCCCTAGTTAAATAGAGCTTTTTTTCTTTTGTGTTTTAAAATCTTGAACTCTCCTCTTTTGCCCTAAATTTTCCATTGTTTGCCCCTACCTTTTTTGGTGAGAAAAAGAAAAAGAAATCTCTGCCTCATTTTGTCACGTTGCAGCAAAGAGCCTGCTTTACTTTCAGTTTCATTTTTTCAGCATAGCTAGGGGAAAAAAATCTGCTCCAGCATTCTCTGCAGCAAGCAGGAGAGCCCTGCGCAAAACAGCTGAAAGCAAATCAGCTGAGAGTCGGGAGGCCGAACTAATCAACTTGTGCTAATTAACCTATGCTGAAGCTGAAAGGGGCTGTTTTTTCTTGCTATTTGCTTGCAAGGAGGTAACTGCTGCGAGGCACAGGCCAAAGGGTGGGGGACATTCTCCTTGCCACTTAGCTTCTCCTGTTGTCTCCTTTTGCCTCTAGTGCCCCCTTGCCGCTTCCCTTGCCTCTTACCACCTCCCTAAGGCATCCCATCGCCCCCCAGGGGGCGGTACTGCCCACTTTGGCAACCACTGGCTTTTTTTAAAAAAAAAATTTGATTTATATGCCGCCCTTCTCCGGAGACTCAGGGCGGCTTACAATGCGTTAAGCAATAGCCTTCATTCTTTTGTATATTTTATACAAAGTCAGCTTATTGCCCCCACAAACTGGGTCCTCATTTCACCTACCTTAGAAAGGATGGAAGGCTGAGTCAACCTTGAGCCTTGGAGAGATTCGAACCAGCAGAAATTGCAAGCAGCTGTGTTAATAATAGGGTGCATTAAACCACTGTACCATCAAGGATCTAAGCCATCAAGGCTTAACTACTTAACAACCGGTTCTACCGAAGTAGAATCCCGCCACTGGGTCTACCCATTTATTTTTGCAGGCACTGGTCTACTCATTTGTTTTCCTTTAACACTGATCAGCTGTAGGGCAGCCCTTTGAAGTCCCGTGGCAGCTGCGAGGCCAATAAAATCATAAAAAAACACCGAACCGTTTGTTAAATTGCTGGCTCGCCCACCCCTCGCCCATTACTATTTATTGGCAATAAATAGTGGTGCGGAGGGGCGGGGCGAGCCAGCAATTTAACAAACAGTTCAGCCGAACCGCCTAGAACTGGCAGAATCCCACCACTGCTTATGGCCTGTAACTAACACATCTTTGGTGGGAAATAACATGCTGCTTCAAAAGGGTACTTCACTCTATTAGACAATAGAATGAGTATCAGACAATAGAATGAGTAAGATGAACATGGGTGTCACTTACACTAGGGATAAGGTGAATATGGGAGTCACTATGTAGGCACTAGTATGAAGTAGTGGTTTAGTTATTATCTGGATTTAGATTATACATTACACAAAGCTCACAAGAAGCCTTCGGAACAGATATACTTTCAGCCTAGTTTCCTTATAGGGTTTTTACTATAAGCGTAAAATTGAATTTTACTACTGTCATACTCATCTATTGGTTGTTTCACCCTCACCATATTTATTTAACTCGTAATTTCTTAGTTGTTTTGTGTTATGGATCCCTTTAAGAGTCTGACAAATCTACAAACCCAATTATGCTCAAATACAGTTAAAAATTAAAAAGTAACAAATATGCAAGTTGTAATTTATTTTTCCAGTACAAATTCACAGATCCCCTGAAATCTATCTGTCCAAGGACCCCAGATCAACAACTACTGATTCAGTCCTATTAATCTTCAAGGCTGCTTCTAGCTGAGTGCTTCATGATATAAACCAGCCTTTACTCTTGTGTTACAAACTACAAATGGAAATTAATTGTCCTTTCATAGTTTTCATTATGTCCATCCACCTGTTTTACCCATATCAGTAGATATGATGTGTTGCTGTGTGTAGAGAAGTTCTCCCTGGTTGTCCATCCCTGATAGGCAAAGTAATTGAGTGTGAGTCAGAAGCTTCCAGGTTGAAATCTCTCTCCTGTAAAAATCTATCAAGTAGACTTGAATAAGCCACCCCACTCCTTTTCCTTTGTTTGTTTCTTCGTTTGTAGGAGGCAAAATATATTCCTCCTTGGAGGAAAATTTAAAACAGTGCAAAAAAAGACAAAGTAGTGAAATTTGCCATCTAAAATGGGTTGTATAAAATGTGAATTTACACATTTAAAATTCATGTTATCCTAAACATGGAGATCTTTTCCCAAATCTGTTGTTATGAAACAAAGTCTGTTGCCTTGAATGAATAAAGTTACTAAAAATCTAGTATGGATAAAACTCTAGTATGAATAAAACGCTTGAGTTCACACAGAGCAAAACCTTGATTTTCCATGGAATCATAATGATAAAAATTAAAATACTACCTTTTCAATGATGGAAATAAAACAATGAAAAATTAAATACATGAATGTTAATTACAGAAGTAAGGGAGTAACTAGATGAAACTAAACATTGCATTCCTCAAAATACTTTTCAGCACATCATTTCTGAATTAAATATATGAAAAATAATTGTATGAGTTTCTTAATTATGGTCTAAAATCATGAGACATTATGAGTTTCCATTCCTTCTTTAAAATATTTCACATATTGCCTATATTATAGTTTATATTTTGAACACTGCAATGCAGATTGTTTCTGCACAGCTAATCATATGGGGCAAACTGTCAACCCTGTATAACTAAGAAGGAACATATGTGTGTTTATATGCCATAGAATCTTTTTCAAGATATGAAACAACATGAAATGGTATATAATCAATTTCTAGAAACTTATTTTTGATCTGTAGGTTGTAGATAAGGAGGTTTTGGTGTATCGACAAGGTAACAGCAGCCACTTGGATAACATTTGATGCATACTCAATTTCAGCAAATTGCACACAGTGTCTAGTTTTTCACGCTGATAGAAGTGATCTGATAATACTTCTAAGTTGGCAGGTTCTCACATCAGTAGCTTCTGTAGTTGAAGTGACACACAGAGACTGTTTCCTTGCTTCATGGATTTAATTTTCTAGGAATGCTTTAAAAGAAGCAGCAGCATCAAAAACAGCTACTTGGCACTTTGTGTAAAATTACAAATTAAACTGGGCTGAATGCATTTTTAATCCTTTAAACTGAAAATAGTGAAATTCAGATATCATGGGGTTTAGATAGACTTATATTCTATTTAAAATTTTTATTTATTTATTTATTATTTATTAATTCAATTTGTATGCTGCCCCTCTCCGAAGACTCAGATCTAGAACAAGTTTTCCAACTATGATTAACATAAATATAAACGGGAAATAATCAAAGCAGTAGGGAAAAAACTTCCAAATTCCCTAGAAATCTATAAACAATTGTGGAATTCATCAGACAAGATGGGACGGAACAGAGAATGGGGTGAAAGTAAGAAAGACCCAAAGAAACTGAACTAGTTAAAGATTGTATGATTAAGTGGGCACAAAATTTTGAGGAAGCAGTGATGTTGGAAACATGGGAAAAAATTTGGGTTCAGAATGTTAAATTTACACAGTCGCAGAATTTGAGGGAAAATTTTTATAAAATGTTTTACAGATGGCATTTAGACCCCAAAAAATTGTCGTGTATGTACCCTAATGTGCAGCCTAAATGTTGGAGATGTGATTGTCTAGATGCTACATATTATCACGTTTGGTGGACCTGTAAGAAAGTTAAGGCCTTTTGGATAGAAATTTGGTGGGTCATGCAGAATGTTTTGAAGAAAAAAATACAATTTTCTCCACAATTGTTTTTACTGGGTATAGCTAAGGGTTTTACATTGGGTGAAACAAAACTGATATTGCATATGATAACAGCAGCAAGATTGTTGATAGGTAAATACTGGAAAAATGAAGCGCTGCCCACGATTGAGGAATGGACTTTGAAGATGGCCAGTTTCGCAGAGATGGCGAAGATTTCAGCATATCTAAAAGATTGTTCACAAGAGACTTATGAATGGGAATGGAAGAGGTGGATAGATTATGTTCAGAACAAATACCAAACTAGGAAGTATCAAATAGCTTTTATTTGAAAATGTTATATTAAGATAGAAATATTTTAAGGTAATGAGGATGAAAAATTTATTTGAAATTGTTATATTAAGATAGAAATATTTTAAGGTAATGAGGATGAAAATTTATTTGAAAATGTTATATTAAGATAGAAATAGGTTAATGTAATGAAGATGAAAATTTTTAAGGGGGAGGGAGGGGTTCAAGTTTTATATACAAATGAGGGTTTTTCCTTTTACTTGATATGAGTATACTGTGTCTGGGGGAGAGGGGAGGGTTAGGGTGGGTTAGGGAGGTTGGGAAGTCTGGGGTGGGATGAGGGGGGAAAAAAGGGGTGAAAATGTAATTGTAAAACTTTTGCAATTAAAAAAAAAAAAAAAGAAAGACCCAAATATAAAATATAACTTGCATCTGCAAAGTTTGCAGTCCAAAATCAGTTTCAAAATAGGATTTATAGAATGCTAATATTTGCTATTTTGTTATTTTTTAATGTATTGATTATACTTACTGATAGATACTTACTGACCAGCATGCTCAAATTTGAGAACTGGTAGGGAAGGTAAGTGAATCCCACCTCGGAAAATATCGTATTTTTCATTCCATAAGACACACTTTTTTTCCTCCCAAAAGTGTGTGGAAATGTCTGTGTGTTGTATGGAGCGGATATGGCTGACAGGCAGCGGCGAACGGCAGCAGCGATCCCTGCCACCTGGAACAGCTGATCGGCGGTATTCCAGGAGGCCTATCCAACTGCCAATCAGCTGCTTGGAGGCAAATGCTCCAGCATTCCCCGGCACAGGAGGCAGCTGTTTGCTGCAAGGACACTAGCCAGACGAATACCAGATGGATGGTGGTTGGCAGAGGCAGATTTTTTTCTCTTGTTTTCCTCCTCTAAACCTAGGTGCATCTTATAGAGCTAAAAATTCAGTAGATTATGAAACAAACTTTAATTACAACACATTTAATGGATCTTTGTTTATGAGTATTTAAAATGAAAAGGCAAAGAATGTTATCAATCAATCCATTTTACATCATAGAAAAAAGTCATAATGGTGATAAATAGATGGCTTTTTTTTTTTTTTTTGGCTTTAATTTATATGCTGCCCTTCTTCGGAGATTCAGGGCGGCTTACAATGCATTAAGCATTGTAACCATTAAGCAGTGACCATCACATTAAAGAACTCATTTGAAATTGATGATCATTGATCTCAAATCTAGCCATAACATAGAGAAAGGATTAGCTATTAAAAACAAATATTTTGGCTTCAGTATAGTTCATAAATTCATAGTTGGGGCCAGAACAAGAGAAACAATATTCATGTGTTTAATGAATGGATAAACCTTTTGGCACTCATACAATCTAAAGAAATCAACAAGTACCTTTAAGGATTTTAAAAATGTTATACAGTATACATTTTAAACAATAAATAGTCATAGCATAGCATAGCATTTAGACTCATATACCGCTTCACAGTGCTTTACACCCCTGTCTAAGCGGTTTACAGAGTCAGCCTATTGCCCCCAACAATCTTAGTCTTTGGAAGGATGGAAGGCTGAGTCATCCTTAAGCCTGGTGAGATTTGAACTGCCAAATTACAGGCAGCAGAAGTAGCCTACAGTACTGCACTCTAACCACTGCACCACTAAGGCTCCTTTTTTGAAGAATTTTTAAAAATTGCTTCAGTAAACAGGAAGCATTAATAGAAATAAAGGACAATATAATTTATATTCTAATTTAACTTAAAGCCTAGCAAAACAGAATTAACCTATATTTTATAACAATGCTGCCTTGAATTGCAGCAGAAAAATCCAGTTTCTATCAGCAATTATATTCGTTTATAATTTTCAACAACTTTGATTTTTTTAAAAAATCAATCCAAAGTATGGTTCAATACAAACATAAAAGACCAGAATACAATAGAATAACTATATAAAGATTTTTTTTCAAGAAAATGCAAGAAAATCCTAAACCAAAAAGCAACCAGCAATTAATAGCATTAGGGAAGACTCAGACAGTGTCCAACAGCTACTGATTTCCCCAGGGACCATAATTTTCTTTACCGTGTTTCCCAGAAAATAAGACCCTGTCTTATATTTTTTTTCGAACGCCGAAATAAGGGCTTGGCCCTATTATCGGGGAAGGGGGTTCTTATTATTTTGGGGGTACGGGAGGTGGCGAGCATGGCTTCCTCATGGCTGCTGCTGCGTTGCACCGGTGCAGCCCTTTCTGGAGCCTCGCACTGGCCTTCTAAGGGTACTGTGGTAGCAGCTTCCACAATTTTTTAACCCTTATTTCATCCCAACCCATGTGGCCCAGTACAGTCAGGACAAAATAAGGGTTAAAAAATTATAGATAGTTGCTGCTACTGTACTCTTCGGAGGCCAGCATGAGGCGCAAGTCTTCTGCTGCAGAAGTGGCTGTCCCCGAAGAGCACTTTTGGGAGAGAAGGCAAAAGGGAAGCGATCACTTGCAAACTCCTGTCCCGCGTGGAGCAGACAGGAGAAGAGATTGCAAGAGGAGCCCTGTTACGCTCTACACGTCTCGCTTCTCCCCCGCCCCACCTGCCACCCCCTTTAATAAAGAGCCAGGCACTCTGGAAAAGGGAGCCAGGTGGGCATGGGCTTTGGGCGTCTGGGGCTGCTGGGGATTGCCTGGCGGAGAGGCAAAGCAGGGTGGGAGTTTGCAAGCGATCGCTTCCCCTTTGCCTTCTCTTCCAAAAGTGCTCTTTGGGCACAGCCACTTCTGCAGCAGGAGACTCGCACCTCACACCGGCCTTCCGAAAGGTATTGTAGCAGCAGCTATCCACAATTTTTTTAACCCTTATTTTGTCCTGACCGTACTGGGCCACGTGGTTCGGGACAAAATAAGGGTTTAAAAATTATGTAAATAGCTGCTGCTGCAGTTTGGAAGGCTGCCGCGGGGTAGATGGGGTGCATCGCTTGGCCTCCTGCTGCAGAAGTGGCCATGATCGATGGCAAAAGCAGCCACGCTTGCTGGAGGCACTGGCCAGACAAGCATGAGGCAGCTGTTCGGTGGACGGAATTGCCTCTTGTGATTGTCACCATTAGGTAAGGAGGGTGCAAGGCATGTGGGATGCCTCGCTTGGCCTGCAGTTTCTTTTGCAGCTGCAATTGGCTGCAAAAGCAGCCACACTTGCTGGAAGCAGCAACCTGAGTGGCACCTGTGAATCAACTGTTTCGTGAATGGTGGCCTGAGTGGCTCAGCTGATCTGATTAAGGGGTTGAGAAGCCGAGAGGTGACCGAGGAAGGGAAGGGCTGCCACCTGTGTTGGCCATGCCCATCCCTTCACTAGGGCTTATTTTTGGGGGAGAGTGTATATTTACACCCAGCCCAATAAACAAACTTGGCCTTATTTTCAGGACATGTCATATTTTCGGGGAAACATGGTATAATTTTATGTAAACCACTCAGAGTTCCTCTGTATTGAAGGGGCAAGTAATAAAAATAATAAAATAAATATATATCCTTAACCTAAATAGGCTTTTTACAACACGCAAGTAAGAGTCCCTGCTTAACAAATTGTCAGCACTTACACTAGGGCCTCTTTCTAGGCAAATTCTCTGCTACTTCATGGAAATCAGTGTTTTCTTTGCATGGAAAGCAAATGGGGTTTTGTGGCAAATATGATACAGTGGCATGTCATAAATTACCTTTTGTTAATTCTAACCATAACTACATTGTAACCTGCCCTTTAGGTGGGGAAGTGGAAACAAGCTTGCACATACCCTGTAATTTCATAGCACTCACTTGGAAAGAAACACAGAAACTTTCCCACTGTTTGTAATGTACCATCTGATTATATAAACCACATCTGGCATTGAAAGGATGGAGGGGTCACATGGTGGTTGGTGCCATAAAATACTGCTAGGACTTCTATATTCCTGTTCCTCGAATATTTTCTCAAATTAATTTGCATCTTCTCATTAATTTGAAGGCTTACCTGAAGAATTAAATATATACTTTTTCAAATGCTTTTGCATAGCATATATTATTAAATATAGTAATATTGAACGTGAGAGCAAGTTTGGTGTCATGGTTAAGGAATCAAGCTAGAAACTGGAAGACCATGAGTTTTAGTTCTGTCTTGGGCACAAAGCCTTGGATTTTGGTCACCAGTCACTTTCTCCCAGCCCTGTGAAGGAAGAAATGCCGAACCACTACTGAAAAACCTTGCCTAGAAAAAAGGAAATTGTCCAGGCAATCCCCAACAATCGCACATGACAGAATTGAAGAAAATTAAATACTGAATTAATGTGTTATATGAATATTTAATATTTTTGTTTATATAGAGCATGGGTGAAATCCAAAATTTTTCCCTACTGGTTCTGTAGGCATGGCTTGGTGGGTGTGGCAGGGGAAGGATATTGCAAAATCTCCATTCCCATCCCATTCCAGGGAAAGGATACTGCAACATCTCCATTCCCTCCCTTCCTGGGGGAAGGATATTGCAAAATCTCCATTCCCACCCAACTCGGGCCAGCCAGAGGTGGTATTTGCCGGTTCTCCGAATTACTCAAAAATTTCCGCTACCGGTTCTCCAGAACCTATTAGAACCTGCTGGATTTTACCCCGATACAGAGTCTGTGTATGTGGAAATTCGTGTGTATGCCTCTGAGTATCATTACAGGGAAATTAACATGTCTGCCTCTACGTGTGCCAAATTGAAGACCTAGAATTGCCTTCAAGTTGGCACATGCAGGAGACTGAACATATATAATACATAGTGATATTTCCAAGTTATAGTTATAAATTATTCTTTAACAAATTCTATTTGTCATGCTTTCTTTCTCAATATTTGGCCATTTGGATGCCATTTCCTTAATAAATTAGTCTAGACTAAAGATCTGACTTTGATATACAGTATATTCAAAGTGTCAAGGGATTGATAAACTGGCCACTAAAGCTATCACAAAAATGTCAAAAAAGTGAGTCTGCATATGAAAGTTGTTTGATAAAGAGAAAGCTTGTGAGACACAAATTGCTCGCCCATTCCACCTGAGCCCTTTCCCTACTTGTGTGGAGGACTGATATCATCTGAACAGGAGCTGGTATATGACTCCATCCCACCAGCTGAGAGGACCAGCCAAAAGCCTAACCACCGTGAGAGGACGGCTTGGGCTCTGGGCCCCACAGGCTGAGCTGGGATGGCATTAGCTATTTTGCACTTTGCACTTTGTACCTGCTGGCAGGGGAATGACCATCAGACAAACCGCTGTGAGAGGGCGGATTGGGGATTTATATCCTGGGTGCTGCACTGTTCTGTTGTACCATCATTCGGCACCTGCATTTTACACTTTGCTGGCAGAGGGATGGACCATCAAATCCGCCGTGAGAGGGTGGATTTCGGACCTATATTATGGGTGCTGAGTGCACAAGTTGGACCATTACTTCCATCTCACCAGTAAAGGGGCAGACCATCGGGCCAAGCCGCTGTGAGAGGGCAGTATGACTTATCTCTTCCCCCCCCCCCGGACTGTGTCGACCTGGAGACGGACTTGGCCTCTGTTGTGAGAGAACAGCGGACTGGGTCTTGAATCCTTCTGTGGCTCCTGTCTTCTTATGTTCTCCCTCGGACTTTTCTGTATGGACCCTTTAGGGGACGGTCACTCCATCCCTGCGGCAAGATGTACGCAGTTTCTTGGTCTGCGAGATTCCCCCCTCTCGCAGGCTTGGCCCTCCACATTATCGAGGGCCTACCTTGATGACGGATTTTGGAATCCCGAGAGGTGGCATGACACAAAGAGGGGGCTGAGGGGTTTTTTAAAATTGTCTTTGTGTAAATTTTTAAGTGGTTTGGGGAGGAGGATGGGGAGGGAGGGTGATAGGTCAGGCTTGGCACAGGGGCATGAACTGGGAGGTGTGGAGCCGGGTGTGGAGGGCTTAGTATGGAAGAGGGCAATTCCATCAGGACCATGGTTGGGAGGGGCAGATACGGTGGGAGCAGGGGACCATATCGTGTTAGGGGGGCACGCACCTGCTGTCTTCAAGCGGTGGCATGCCTCGGCCCCCAAGGCTCGTCTCGTTTCCCGGGTTGTCCAGAGCTTCAGAGCCCAGGCCTTAGGCTGATGCTGTGCAACGCCAGGTCCATGGTTAATAAGCCCCCCCCATCTGCGAGTTAATTCAGGAGGGGGGAGCGGACCTGGCGGGTATTACAGAGACCTGGCTGGGCCAAGAGAGGGGGTCCCCCTCGTAGAAATGTGCCCACCAGGTTTCTGAGCATTTCATCAGCCGAGGGCCCAGGGCAGGGGTGGGGGGGTGGCGGTTGTCATTAAGGAAAGTCTTGATCCGAGGGAGACCTCTATACCACAGATAGCCGGATGTGAGTCTCTCCTGGTGAAGTGGGGCCATGGGATGCAGATGGGCCTCCCATGGCCCCACTTCACCAGGAGAGACTCACATCCGGCTATCTGTGGTATAGAGGTCTCCCTCGGATCAAGACTTTCCTTAATGACAACCGCCACCCCCCCCCACCCCTGCCCTGGGCCCTCGGCTGATGAAATGCTCGGAAACCTGGTGGGCACATTTCTACGAGGGGGACTTCTACGAGGCTGATCATGTACCTGGCTCCCTGCCACGTGACAGCGGCCCTGCCCGAGCTTCTCAACGTTATTGCCGGAGTGGCAGTTGATACCCCCAGACTGGTGGTCATGGGGGATTTCAACCTGCCGTCGGCCGGTGAAGCGTCTGAGATGGCCCGGGAGTTCATGGCTTCCATGACGGCCTTGAACCTGACACAACTAATTCATGGCCCTACTCACATGGGAGGACACACTCTGGAATTAGTTTTTGTCTCTGGTCAGTGGTTGAATGCCCAGGTTATAGGGGATAGAGCTATTGAGCCCCTATCATGGTCAGACCATTCTCTCCTGAGGCTGGACTTTCTGACCGCTGCACCCCAGCACAGGGAGGTGGAACCGATTAGGTGATTCCGCCCCAGGCACCTGATGGATCCGGAGAGATTCCAGAGGGAGCTTGGGCCATTTCCTGAGGCTTTGGCTCATGACTCGACTGAAGATCTGGTGGCCGCCTGGGATAGGAAGGCCGCCGGGGCTTTGGATCGTGTCATGCCTTTGCGGCCTCTGGCCCGGCGTCGCACCTGCCTGAGGGGGATGAAATGCCGGAAAAGACACCTAGAGAGTGGTTGGAGGGCCAGTCGCTCTGAATCCGATCGAACACTAATTAGGTCTCATATTAAGACCTGTTTAGTGGCGATAAAAGAGGCAAAGTGTGATTACTTTTCCGCTCTTATTGCATCGGCAGATAACCGCCCAGCCGCCTTGTTTAGAGTGACCCGCTCCCTCCTACATCAGGGAGTGCGGGAGGACCCCTTGCAAGGGCAGGCTGAGGATTTTGCACAGTATCTGCACAATAAAATCACTCAGATTCGGGAAGGCCTGGACTCTGACTGGGTAGATTCCAGCGGGGTGGCTGAGGCAGGTCTTGAGAATGTTATCTGGGACGAGTTCGATCCTGTAACTCCTGAGGACGTGGACAGGATTCTTGGGAGGTTAAACGCAATCACATGTTTACTGGACCCGTGTCCCTCCTGGCTGGTACTGGCTACCCGGGAGGTTACGCGAGGCTGGCTCCAGAGGATTATAAATGCTTCTTTGGGGGAGGGTTTCCTGCCGCCTGCTTTGAAAGAGGCGGTGGTGAGGCCCCTCCTTAAGAAGCCTTCTCTAGATCCGGCTGTTATGGCTAACTACCGTCCTGTCTCCAACCTTCACTTTATTGCGAAAGTTGTTGAGAGTGTGGTTGCGCAACAGCTCTCGCAGTACCTGGATGAAACCGTCTATCTAGACCCGTGCCAGTCCGGCTTCAGGCCTGGGTACAGCACGGAAACGGCATTGGTCGCATTGGTTGATGATCTCTGGAGGGCTTGGAACAGGGGTTGCTCCTCTGTTCTGGTCCTATTAGATCTCTCAGCGGCTTTTGATACCATCGACCATGGTATCATGCTGCACCGGCTGGAGGGATTTTTATTTATTTATTTATTAAATTTTTATACCGCCCCCTCTCCCGAAGGACTCGGGGCGGTGAACAGCCAGAATTAAAAACACATAATACAAATATTAAAATACATTAAAACAAAATTAAATTATCTTTGGCTTCTCCAATTTTAAAACCCCTTACCCATAAAATTCACCCAATTAAAATTTTAACCCAGCCCGGCTTGCTGAAATAAAAAAGTCTTCAGGGCCCGGCAGAAGGACGGAGGTCCGGGATTAGTCGTATCCCTGGGGATAGCTCATTGCAGAGGGCGGGTGCCCCCACAGAGAAGGCTCTTCCCCAGGGGGGTCGCCAGCCGACATTGCCATTGGGGGTGGGAGGCACCGTGTTGCGGTGGTTCTCCTCCTATCTCTCCGACCGGTTGCAGTCTGTGTTGGCAGGGGGGCAGAGGTCGACCTCGAGGTGCCTTGTTTGTGGGGTGCCACAAGGGTCAGTCCTCTCACCACTCCTGTTCAATATTTATGTGAAGCCGCTGGGCGAGATCATCCGTGGATTTGGGGTGCAATGCCATCTGTACGCTGATGATACTCAGCTGTACATCTCCACCCCTGACCACCCCAATGATGCCCTTGAAGTGATGTTCCAGTGTCTGGAGGCCGTGCGGGTCTGGATGGGGAGGAACAGGCTTCGACTCAACCCTTCGAAGACCGAGTGGCTATGGATGCCAGCATCCCGATATAGCCAGCTGGCGCCATCGCTGGCTATTGGGGGCAAGTCATTGACCCCCACAGAGGGGGCTCGCAACTTGGGCGTCCTCCTGGACACACGGCTGTCTTTAGAAGAGCATATGACGGCCGTGGCCAGGGGGGATTTTTATCAGGTTTGCCTGATATGCCAGTTGCGCCCCTTTCTGAATCGAGATTACTTATGCACAGTCACTCATGCTCTCATCACTTCTCGCCTGGACTATGCTAACGCTCTGTACATGGGGCTCCCCTTGAGGAGCACCCGGAGGCTCCAACTGGTCTAGAATGCAGCCGCGCGAGCGACATGGCGCTCCCAAATAACACCTCTCCTGCGCGAGCTGCACTGGCTCCCGGTGGTCTTCCGGGTGCACTTCAAGGTGTTGGTTCTCACCTTTAAAGTGCTCCATGGCTTAGGGCCAGGGTATTTACGAGACCGCCTGCTGCTACCAATAACCTCCCACTGGCCAATATGCTCTCACAGAGAGGGCCTCCTCAGGGTGCCATCGGTCAAGCAATGTCGGCTGGCGGCCCCCAGGGAGAGGGCCTTCTCTGTGGAAGCACCCGCCCTCTGGAACAAGCTGCCTCCCGGAATACGGCTGATTCCGGATCTCTGCACTTTCCGTAAGGCCCTGAAGACATTTTTATTTCAGCAAGCCGGCCTGGCCTGAATAGATTTTAGGGGTTTTTAATTGTATTGCTAGGGGTTTTAAATTGGGGCGGCTGTTTAATTTAATTTATTTTTAATTATTTTAACTTTTATATTGCATGTTATTTTAATTCTCAGCTGTTCACCACCCTGAGTCCCTTTGGGGAGAAGGGCGGGATATAAATTTAATAAATAAATAAAATAAATAAAATAAAAATCTGAATCATAGGTTACATAACAGACTAAATCCTGACATTTTATTTTAAAAGATTGTGAAGGGAATCATATCAAGCCTTTCCCCTAACCTCTTCTCAGCCAGCTAGCATTTTTACTAACTCAATCTCACAAGTGTTTGTTGTATATTGATGTTGCAAATGTGAGCCTTGTTTTCCTAGCATGACAGTTTAAAAAATGGAAAACTAGCCAAGCAAAAGAAATCTCTAAATTGTTTGGGACAAAGGCATTATAAAAAGCTGTAGGAGATTGTTTTTTCATCTCTCTCCCAACCTCAAGTACAATACCAAACTTATTATTTTCTTAACTAAACATTCTAAGATTGTCTTTAGGATGTGGAATCATTGCTATCTTTTTCTTTCCCAATGTTAATCCTGATGAAATTATAAAGATATTTGCAAATCTCCAGAGATACATTATTGAATAAAAATTTTAGGCCTGTGGTGGAAATGGAACTCAAATTAACATTCTTTGCTGGTGCAACAAAGAATAATAATCACACCAATAATGTAATATAAATACTAAGTATATTTGTAGGTACTAATTTTGTGGAGTCTAGATGGAGGAAGGAGTAAATGGGAGTATATTTGTTTTTAAATAGGCTCTCTGGTCTTGATAGTGGTACTTAAACCAAATGATAGCAAATCATTTCTTGTCTTTCTCTAATGAAGATATGTGGCAATTCTCTGCATTTTATTTCCCTTTTGCTAGTAGTTGATCTTTATTTTATATCAGACTACTTGGCTGAGATCTGTGATCTGCCTTTGTTAGAAAAGCAATATGCTCAGCAAATGCAGAACCATTTAAGTTCTTGGAGGGAGAAAGAAAAGATTATTGAAGGCAAAAGGCCACTTAGTTAAGGAAGGTAAGACTTGGGACAAATGAATCCTGCCTGTTAATGGAAAAATGTTTGCAATTGAATTGTAATAAATTCATCAGCACCACCCCATCTGGCAAGCTAATTTACCTAACTTATCAGCTTCAGTAAAGTAGAATGCTAAACTTTGTAAGAAAATTTGCGTCACCAAAGCAATACTGAAAGAAAGTTTGAGGATGATAATATGTCCCAGGAGCTGCTACCTGATAATCTGGATGTTGCAAGTTATGTTAGAGTTTCATTTATCAAGCCAGTATTGCAGTTAATTGAGGGGTCCACTTAGTTAGACTGAATTATTTATGCCATGAAACCTATATTTTGGAAGCTTTAATAGAGACAATTGAGCTGATCTAATTGTCTGTTTTCATAATATTTAGCAGTTCCAAAGAAAACTGACCCTTCGTGTTTGTTTAATAAAACATTAGTTAATTTAAAGTGAGTTTTATGCATTTTCCCATTCCTATACTATAGTTTTAGTCAAACTTTGAAATAAAGTATGCCTATTGAGGTCCTAGCTTTATCATTTTTTATTTTTTTCATTTTTTCTACTTTTCTACTTTTAACTACATGTTTTGTATATATTATTGCACAAATCAAGCTGACTGCAAATCCTAAGGGTGGATGGGTGGATGAGTAGATCGATCAATAGATGGATTTAGTTAGCTAGTAATCTGTTGATTTTATATATCATCCATATAAGCTAAGTAACTCTGAGGAGTTTACAGACAAAATAATAATACAAAACATTATTAAAAGCACAGTTAAAAGCAAAACTAAAACAAAGCTAAAATTTACAGGTTTAAAATCAAAGTTAAAATTTAAAAAATCAAAGTTAATCAAAGTTGAAACATTCGCAAAACTACAAGGAGTTGCCTCAATCAACTAGCCATCCTACAGAATGCATAACACTTTTAGAACCCCATGCTAATTGGCAAAACTAGATCTTAACATTCTTACAGAAAACAAGAATGGGAGTTTACCTCATCTCTGGGGATGAGGTGTTCAAAAGGATGAGGGAAACAGCAGAGAAACCCTCTTTCTTCATTGGAATTGTACTCTCAAAGCATCTAGAGAGCACCAGAATGGGAAAGCTTGAAGAGAGAGGGGGAAGAGTGTCTGTAGCATCTCAGTAAGAATTGTGTGAAATAGTTGAAGAAATAATATCCCAACATAAAAGAGAAATTGTTGGGATTGTTTTTAGGAGCTTGTTTTTTTGTTGCTGTTATTGTTTTGTTTCTTGTCTGGGAACAAGACGAGGAAAATAAGCAAAACAGATAGAACCACAACTAAATTGTATTTCAACTGATTTCCCCAAAAAGAAATTTAGGGGAGGGGGGGAGATAAGGATGAGTGATGTTGGATACATCATCTGCTGCACCAAATTGTTTCCTTAATGGTATACGTAGAATAGAAGAGAGATCATCTAATGCGCCACTTTCCATCTCTATTCTGGTGTTGTTTTAAAGACCAGTTCTTTGGGGACTATCCAGGATAATTACCATAGCATTGTTTTCAGTGGTCTGGAAAGTTTGATGTCTTTTGATATATAGACATTGAAAAGTCCTCTACTCTATTTCTCTCTTGTCTGTTGCTCATGTCTCTGTCTTCCTGCTTTGCTTGTCCAATTAGTCGGTTAAATGTTTGTATGTTTGTTGACGTTTAATAAATAAATATTGAGTTATATATTTTGCTAGTTGAACTGCGGGGAAGGAGAGTGCTTGCTCTGTTCTGGTTATTGGGATTGATTAGTAATGTGCTGAGAGCAAGACAAAATAATTTAGCAACAATTTCTTACAAATAAAATTTAGGAAACCAACCTTCCTAATCCAAAAAGTCGATCATTTACTTTTCTTTTTAAAAAATATTTTAAAAATCCAAAATAATGTGAACTACAGAGTCTGTTGGTGTCACTACTAAGGTCAACTTTTCCTTTTGCAGAAGCTGACATCTCAGACAAAATGAAAGATCTGCCACTTTGGTTTCTAATAGAGCTTTCTACTTTATTTCTATTGAATGTATTCCGATTCATTGTGAAACTATCTGGTTTAACTAGATAAATGAGATTTTGTTAAAAATGCAAAAGCAAATGTTAAAAAAGGTTCAAATCAACTCATTCTTCATTGGTCTGCTATTTCCTAACTGTATAGTTAGTTATACTTATTCCTGATCCCCATTCAGTCCTAGCTAAATTTGTATGTTAGTTAATGAAATAAAATAGAAGAGTCCTTAACCTTCATAGCTGATCTCAAAATCCCTGGAAATGAAAGTACTGAACTTTTTTCTCCCAACAATAGTGTAAAATAGTATAATTATTAGTTTAGGTCAAAATATGGTAATTGAAGTTTTATTTTCAATTTTAAACATCTTCCCTACATGTATGCATTCCAGATATATTGATTTCAATTCCAAAAATCCTTACTCAGTGGGGCCATTGATGGGAATTCTTGGATCTAAAGAACAGCTGAAAGGAAAAACTCAATTTTGAAGAAATTTAGAAGATATTAAATAAGTCTGTGCAAATTATTTGATGAGACACTTTATTGTCGAGAAATGTCTCAAACCGAACCGTAAAGCAACTGTTTGAAAACACACTGGCTGCTTCAAGTTCTTCCCATAATCTTCTGGACCCATATATATATATTCTGAAAAGATATTTGCACAGGAGACATCAGAGGGAACTCAGAATAGCTGTGTTATACCTGCAGGTTGCAGATTCAGAATGCTATTTCATTCCAGGATTTGCACAGTTCTAAATTATTGTAGGTAAAGATCTATCCTTGGTAAATAGCTATCTAGCAATCAAAATATAACTCACTGCATTTCTGATTTTCTATTACTGTCTTTTTTTAAAAAACAAACAAACCAGTAATGTTTAAAATACTGCCTTTTATTCCTGTATTATCACTCCATATTTGTGAAATTTTATTGGTAGTGTAGAATAGAAATATTGTGAAGTTAGTGCATATTTTATCACTCTACCCAGGAGGGACCTTCCTTCTAAGATTCTCTTTATCAATATTGTGCAAAAATATTAAAATAAACAAAATTCTATATTTCTTTTTATTTATTTTTTTTCTTTATGGTGCATTTGAGTTATTTCTTTGGGAAATATCTTCTAATGTAATGTATACCTTTTTCTGTGGCTGTAGACATTTTGTAGCTGTCTTCATCATGGATTATCACATGGTTGGTGAGCCAACACAAAATTACATGGATTGTGTACCACACCTTATTTAGTGTGGAATCTTATCTTTTTGGAAAAGGGAGGGTTGAAACTTAAATGTAATGAGTTGGTTATAATCACCAAAATTTGCATTTAATTTACTTTAAATGGTATCATTACTTACACAGGCATTGGCGAGAAATAGATACTGCAGCTGCTGTTCTTCAGGAATCATATGGCATTAAAAAATCAGTGGGGTCTTGTAAATGTCTTTGTTCCACTGTTCATCAGTATAAGTTTCCAGGATTGTGCACAGGATCAAAAGAACAAAGAACTGACTCAAACCAGCAGTTAAAATAGACTCTAAAACATGCTGATCGGTATGAAGAAAATTATGCAAGATGCTGAAAAGATAGTAGAAGGGGCTCAGGGGAAGCTATTTGCAGTGTGTTCTTTAGATGTGGGATGACACCCACCAAAGAAAATCCTGTCTCTATTCACTGGTCATAGAATTTCAATCTTTGTTGCAACCAGGGGAAAAACAGGCTTGTTATAAAGATACAAGAAATGAGCAGGTATGGATTAGAGAGTGCTATGACTCTATCTAGAGACCAAATGTCCGCCTTTAAGGTAGGAAATAGTCAAAGAATTTTAGTTACTAAAATTGAAGCCATGTTGTGGATAGAATGATGATAATGATTGTGATGATCATTACTATTACAACTGTAGTGTACAGAAAGGAAACCAAAAACAAACAAACGAACGAATTATATAATATATATAAAAGCTACCCTGATTTTAAAATATTAAAGATTATACTAAACCCTGCCATGTGGAATAATATTGATCAGACTTTCCAGGACTATAGCAAATGTGTCACATACTAATATGCTATATTCAACTTCCCCTGTTAATATTCTGCTATATTTTTCAATTTAACTGGAATTTATTTGGGGGGAAATGACTAGTAGAGCAGGCATGATACTTGTCTGGCTTAAATAAGAACTGGAAAGCTTACACATTTTGAAGGCCTCAGCAAGTGGGAGTAAATACCTTATAGCCTGTTGTGCTGATCTATGCATTTTCAACATGACAGTGTGATATTATATGATTACGTAAGCAATACTGTTGTCTTTGAACCCTCTAGGCTAGAAGAAGAGTTTACCTAAAATTTTATCTTTTAAAAGGGACTCTTTATAAATGTTGACTTTCAGTATAATAGTCTGTTTTATAAAGTCACATTGAGTGGCATACTCAAATAACGTAGTAGTCTGTGCTCATTGGAATTGTTTATCAGACAAAACCATTCCTTGTGTAATCATTGCTAGTAGACAGTTATATTTTCAGCTTAGTAAGCAGTTCCTGTATCACTAAGCTTTTAACATATGGTTTTACCATGCACTGTCACTTATAAAAAATGAGCTTCTTCTTTGAGAAACAGCCTGATCTTTCTCTGTAGTCTTGAGAAATACCACTCTGAGGTTAAGCTGCTTCACCAAAATATGCCTTATGTAGATGCAAAACCGCTATATAACTAAAATATGCTCAGATTTTCAGTCCATATGTAAATTCAATTATTGCTAAGGGAAAGTTCAGAAGAAAGTTGTTCTGGATCTATTGGTGATGTGATGTTTGTTTATATGATTCCTAGTTTATAAATACAGCAATAATATAAATTGTCTCTTTTTTCTTTTTCTCTCCTAATTGGTAGCTAAAGATTGAAAGATAGGGAGTAAGAATGGGAATTTCTAAAAGAGCAGGGATCAGTAGTGGAACTGAAAGTCTTTTCCTGAACATAACATGTTGAACATAAGCAATGGTCTTCAGAGTTGCATTGCTATCAAGGCTAATAGCCATTGATTGTCATGACTTCAGTGAATTGTACCAACCCTTTTTTGAAGTCAGTTGAGTTAGTAGCCAGCACCAAATCTGGTAGTTCTGTAGGCATCTAGTAGTAATGAATTCCAGACTTAAATTGTGTGTTGTATAAACATACGTTTGTCTGTTGGATTAAATTTCATTATATGACTTCTGATTCTAATATTTGGGAAAGGAAAAATAGCTTCTCTTTGTCTTTACCATACATAATGCTATACACTTCATTCCATTCCTTCTCATTTGCTTCTTCTGTAGTCTAAAAAGCCCCAAATGTCACAACCTTTCCTAGAGAATCTGCTTCAGCTGCTTGCTCATATTAGTTGGCTCCTCTGAACCTTCTCTAATTCTCCATATCCATTTCAAGGTACAGTAACCAGAACTGCACACAACATTTTCCATTGCGCTGCTCCTCCAATCCATGGATGGATGGGTAGTATCTCCTAGTTGCTGGGCAGAAACTGAGTGCTAAATTACTTCCCTTTGCTAGGCCATGCCCACCTCGACCAATCAGCTTCAGTCTTTCTCACTCAGTTGCTGTGAGAACTTGGCAATTTGAGTGCTCTATCTTTAAAACGATTATTAGACTTCCCTTCTTATTTTTATTATTTTAATTTCTTATTTTTGTCCTTTAAAACTTCTTAAGGAGCTGCAACTTTAAAGATTTTTTGATTGCTGCGTGTCTTGGGCGTGCTTGAGGCTCCAAGTCGCCTGGCTTATCTCCCCGCCGATCGGGGCTGCAGCGTGCCGGATTCCGACCCGGCTGGGCGGATCCGTGGCCAATTAGCCGCTGGCGACATGCAAGCCTCTCAGTGAGCCGTCAGAGCTGCCGTCGCCTCAGCTCCTATCAAGTGGCTCCGGAGTGCCTGCCTTGTGTCGGGCGGCCTCCGTTGATTTCAGGCCAGCTGGTGAGCGCAGGGAGCACGCAGATGCTTTAGAACGCAAGCGCGGGCCGAAGGACAGCTGCTGAGCCGGTTCCCGCTGCGTTGAAGCGCCCGTCAAACAGGAGCGCTGTACCTTGAATTTGGAGTGAATTCCTGCAGGACCAGACCCAACGTTTCAGGAGGTACTTGGTTTTCAGTGACGGCCGCCATTTTGTTTGAGGGCTTTGCCGGCATGGCGGCTGCCATTTTGTTTCGGGGCCTTGCAGGCCTGGCGGGCGCCATTTTGGGGTCAAATAAATAAAATAAAATAAAACTAATACTAATAAAAGGAGGATCAAGTGGATAGCGGCCTGTTAGCAGCAGGGTGAAGTTTGGGTCCTTGTTGCCCAGACCCTTATGGATTGTGCCCTGATAGTGGCCATCAATTGCCATTTTGTCCGTCCCTGGCCTAGTTGGGTTGATTACTTTACATCGGGCTTGAGCTCAGCAGCTTCTGAGCCTATATTGCCCCTGCCTGACTGAGTCTTCACTGTGGGCATTTTTCTTTGACAGGAGCCTCGGTGCTGATCTCTGTGGTCTTGGCCTACTGCTGCTTGCCCGGACTTCCACATTCGCTATGGCAGATATAGCCTTGTCGTCGGACTCGGAGGGCGCCTGTGATTACCCAGCCACTCACCACAAGTCTGGCCATAAAAAAGACAAAATCCAAGTCTCGAAGATCTAAATTGCCTTCAAAATCATCCAATCCGAATAAGGCAGAACAGAGGCGGCATGAAGCATTAGAGAAACAGTTTGAGAGGGCACAACAGCAACAGGCGAACCTGTCCAGACAGTTTTCCGCTTCTGAGGATTGGGCTGACCCTTCTGGAAATGTACAGGCCGGGGCCTCCTCCGCCTCTTCACTTGGACTTCCTGCTTCCAACATACAGCGCTCCAAAGCAGTATCGAGGTCATTGCCTGATGTTTCTGGACAGTCTGAGGCTCCATTGAGCCGTAGGCGTTTGCCGGAGGCTACATTTACACCTACTGCGGCGGGGCTCCGCCCAGAGGTCCCTGATGCACCTGTGAACTTTCAATCCATGTTGTCAGATGCACTGGCCAAGATTTTGGCAGCTGGCATTCAGCAGGAGGTGGCCCGGCCAGTGAAGGCCGGTCTGCCCTCTTCTTCCTCTTCTGCTTCGGCTCAGGTCCCGGTCAGCGATGCTGTTCCCAGTACCAGTAGGCACCGCCCTGTCCAATCTTCTTCTGAGGAATCTGAAGAAGGGGAAATTTGTCCGGAGGATGTCGAATTCTCAGAGGATGAGGATCTTCGCCCAGAGAAACCATCTTTCACAAATTTATTCCGGCCTTCTGTTTTTAAATCCTTACTACACAAAGCCAAGGTTGCTACTAAATTTGGTATCGCTGAAGGGATAGCTGAGAAACCTTCTGACTCTCAACACCCGCACGATGCCCTATTTCAAGTCTTGAAACAAGACAACGATGTCATTCCCAGTCCACTTTTGTTTTCCAATGTCATTAAATCGGCCTTCGGCCAACCAGGTTCCCTGACAGCCCCGAGTGGCCTGGACAAGCATCTCTATTCCGCCGAGTCGCAGTTGGAGGAGCTTCTAGCCGTACCTTCAGTTGACACCCCGGTCGCTGCCTTGTCCACTTCCTCGATGCTGACTTCAGATGTTGTGGACGGTCTTAAGTCAGAGGACCGCAAAATGGAAATGGGTTTCCGCAAAGCACATCAAGCCATTGCTTGGGCCATCAAGGCGGCCACCGCCACCTCGTTTTTCAATAGGGCTTCCCTGATCTGGCTCCGCCAGCTTCAGGAGAGGTTGCCTCCCACTGATATCAGGCTGCACCAGGACATTAATAAACTTGTGGCGGCAACGGAATACTCCGCTGATGCGTCTCTGACGGCGACGAAATTTGCTTCACGAGCTATGGCAGCTATGGTGACTAACAGGCGCCTCTTCTGGCTTCGCAATTGGTGCCCAGACAACAAAGCAAAATGGAAATTGGCATCAGCGCCATTTACTGCCCCGTCGCTTTTCGGCCCTTGTCTAGAGCCTATCTTAATTGAAGATAAGGACAAACGCAAGGTGATGCCGTCCTCCTTTCGCCGTACTGAGTGTAGATATACACCTTACACACAGCGACAGTCCTTTCGGCCCCCCTCGGGGTCAGGTAGCTCGTATTACCAACGCTCTTCTGTCCAAATCATCGGGGGGCCACAGGGGCATCTTGAACCTGAAACGTCTCAATTAATATATTCTATATCGCAGGTTCAAGATGCACTCCTTCAGATCTATTCTGGCGTCCATCAGGCAAGGGGACTATCTTCAATCTGTAGATCTGCACGAAGCATACCTACATGTTACCATCCACCCGCTGCATCGTCGTTACCTCCACTTCGAATACAATAACATGCATTTTCAGTATCGGGCGATGCCCTTCGGACTGTCCTCGGCCCCCAGGACCTTCACGAAACTGGTGACAGTGGTCGCGGCTTCGGTCAGGTCCCGTTCTGTACGTCTCAGCTGTTACCTCGACGATCTGCTAGTGATGTGAACGTCACCGTCGCAGGCCCGGGCGGACATGGAGATAGTCCTCCAAGCGTTCCAGAGTCACGGTTTCTCCATCAACTGGCAAAAGAGCCATCTGGCTCCTACAACGTGCCTTCAACCTCTGGGTGCAGTAATCGATTCCCAATTGGGCCAGGTGTTTCTGTCTCCGGATCGCATTCACGACATCAGAGCTATGGTGCGACAAATTCAGTCCCAGAGGAGGGTGTCTCTGCTCCTGTTGAACCAATTGTTGGAAAATTAGTGTCCTGCATCCATGTCGTTCCATGGGCTCGGTTGCTCCCCTTCCAGAGAGCGCACCGCAGCTCGTCGACTCGCAAGATTCTCTTGCCCCCTCAAACTCGCCTGTCGCTCACTTGGTGGAGGTCCCCTGCTCTTCAAAAGGGATGTGTCTTTCTCGAGCTGGACCGTGTGATTCTGATTACCGATGCCAGCCTGTCGGGCTGGGGAGCTCATCTGCAGGACGCAGTGGCACAAGGTCAGTGGTCTCCGGTGGAACGGGCGAACAGCATCAATTGGCTGGAGTTGAGGGCTGTTCGTCTCGCTTTACGCCATTTCGTGCACGCTTTGGAGGGACAGCACGTGTTAGTCCGGACGGACAATGTCACCACCAGGCGCACATAAATTGGGAGGGGGGCACACGCTCCAGGTCCCTGATGATGGAGTCGGAGAGTCTGTTGGCTTGGGCAGAGAAGCACACTGCATCTCTAGTGGCGGACCACATCTTGGGGCAGGAAAACATCATGGCGGACTGGCTCAGCAGGGAACACTTAGACCCAGCAGAGTGGTCTCTAGACCCGGCCCTCTTCGAGCAGATTGTGGGTCATTTCGATCGCCCTCTAGTGGACCTCTTCGCCACGGCCCAGAACACCCAACTCCTGAGGTTCTACACGCGTTACCCGACCAGCGGAGCAGAAGGCTATGACGCCCTGCGCTGCCAGTGGCCTTCCGGGCTTTTTTACGTCTTCCCACCTCTACCGTTGATTCCAAAGCTGATTCGGAAAATGCTGTTGGAGAAAGCGAGCTGATTCTGATTGCTCCCCAGTGGCCTCGCAGACCCTGGTATGCGGATCTGGTGGGTCTGTCTACAACTCCACCATGGGTGATTCCACTGGAAGAGAGGATGCTCAGCCAGGGGGTCATTTTCCACCCCAATCCAGGGTGGCTCTGATTGGCTGCCTGGTGCTTGAGCGGCTCCAGCTACAAAAGGACATTATCTGCGAATGTCATTAAAGTGATACAAGCTGCAAGGCGTCCTTCCACCACTAGAATATATGAGTCTTCTTGGCGTTCGTTTTCTTCCTGGTGTGGTTCACATCATGTGGACCCAACTTCTGCGGATGTCCCGGATGTGCTAGACTTTTTGCATGAAGGTCTGGCCAAAGGTCTTGCTCCTGCCACGCTTCGTCGTCAGGTGGCGGCCCTATCCACCGTCATCTGTTGCGAGAGACACCATACTCTTTCACAAAACCCCAGGATTAGGAGTTTTCTTCATGGTGCCACCAACATCTCACCGCCTGTGGTACACAGATACCCATCCTGGGATCTTCCGTTAGTACTTCAGGCGCTTACTTCCTCACCATTTGAGCCCTTGGCTTCTGTGTCTCTAAAATTTCTAACGCTTAAGGTTGCCTTTCTTTTAGCCATTACATCGGCTCGGCGTGTGTCTGAACTCACGGCTCTGTCGGTTCACAAGGACCTTTGCATTTTTCATAGCGACAGGGTGGTTCTGCGTTTGGACCCATCTTTCTTGCCAAAGATAAATTCGCATTTTCACCGCGCCCAGGAGTTGGTTTTACCTAACTTTTGTCCGCATCCTCGACACCAGTCTGAATCTTTATGGCATACCCTGGACGTTAGACGGGCTCTCAGGCGTTATATCAAACGGACAGAATCCTTTCGACAGACTGAGTCTTTACTTGTATCTTTCACTCCTTCCTCGATGGGGAAGAAGGTGTCGTCTACTACAATTGCCAGGTGGATTAAGGCTTGCATCACCACGGCCTACGATGTGAGGGCCCGTCCTCGCCCGTCAAAAATTTACGCACATTCCACTCGCAGTGCTGCGGCGTTGGCAGCTTGGTCGACGAATGCATCAGTGTCTGAGATCTGTAGAGCTGCTTCTTGGGCTTCTGACTCATCCTTTATCCGGCACTACAAAATTGACCAATATGCATCGTCGGATGCTTCATTTGGACGTAGAGTTTTGCAGCAAGTGGCCACGCCTCGGAGTGAGGGCTCCAGTCAGCCTCCCGCCCTGGGCATTTGAACTTGGGTACATCCCATCCATGGGATGGAGGAGCAGCGCAATGGAAAACGGATGTTGTGGTCCTGAACATCCATTTTCGGGGCGCTGCGACTCCAATCCATACCCACCCGTTTGGCTTCCTGTTGTATTTATATGTTGGTTATTGTGTTGAATTTCTATGGTTGGCCTTGTTTCTGCGCCTTCGTGAGGAAAGACTGAAGCTGATTGGTCGAGGTGGGCGTGGCCTAGCAAAAGGAAGTAATTTAGCACTCAGTTTCTGCCCAGCAACTAGGAGATACTACCCATCCATCCATGGTTTGGAGTCGCAGCACCCCGAAAATGGACGTTCAGGACCACAACGTCCGTTCTACATGCACTCACACCACTGATTTATATAAAGGCATTATGATGTTGGTATCTTTATTTTTAATAAAATAAAAATTTTCTTATTATCCCTGGCATTGTGTTGAACCTTTTTATAGCAGATGTACATTGTGCCAATACCTTGACCAAACTTTTTATCATTATTTCAATATCTCTTTACTCATCAGTCACTGACAGCTCAGATCTCATTTGTTTGTATGAATAGTTAGGATTTTTGGCACCATTTTGCTCACATTGAATAACACCTGCCATTTTGATGCTCGCTCCCCTATTAAAATTGCCTTCATTTTAAGTGTATGCTTAGTACAAAATATTTTATAATATTTCATTCTTAGGCTTCTGTGATTGGACTATAGGCTAATACTGAAATAATAAAAAATAGTTCCTCCCCTAGTCAGGTTTCTTCACCCTGTGCTCAGGAACCTATAAAGCTTGGAATAAATCAAATGGATTTTATACTTGAAGGCACAATGCTGGGGGAGAAGGAAGAGTTTAATGTATTTATTATGATGCAGCGGTAGATGCAATTCTAGTGGCCTAATAGTAATAGCTTTAAATATATTGTAGGCATACACTTAAAATGAAGGTGATTTTAATAGGGGACCAAATATCAAAATGGCAGATATTATACAATGTGAGCAAATTGGTGCCAAAAATCTTAAAGCTGAAGGAGAATTATCTTACCTTTCCTTGCATTTTTTTGTGAATTGGAATCTATATCACTGAATGTCTATTAGTATAAAGAAGGAAAAACTGAACTAAGAAAATATGGCATCTAAAACTGGGAAAGAGGAAATTGATAAAGATTTGAGCAAAGATCAATCTACTGTAGAAATTTCTCAGAGTTTGAAAGCATCCATTGGGATTTCCTAAATACCTGTGCCATTTCATAAGTAGAATTTCCACATTTGGGATAACCATCTTTTGACACACAGTACCTCTGAGTGCTATTAGATGAATGCTGTTATAACGTGTAAATAATACATTTTATTATTTGAGTGTGCCACCCATATTACTAAGCGCACTGAGGGACATATGTTTAAGACATAGAACATTTATTTATAACAAAAGCACTTATATCAGCAGCTGCACAAGTCATTTCTATGTTTGTTTTTAAATGATCTAGTCTTATTCTCTAAATTGTATTGCAATTTATAATCTCCTTTTGTAATTTAATAATTACATTAATTCATTCCAGTAGGTTAGAACAAAATGTCATATGTTTTGAACTATAGATCAGCTTTCTCCGAGGTACTTCTTTTTAGAATGTTGAATTTCAACTCCTAAAATTCACAGTTAGCATGTACTTGTTTGGGATTGGGAGAATTGAGGTCCAATACATCTGAAGAGAACCAAGATGAGGAAGATTTTAGAAGCTTCAAGGTCCTTTCAAAAAAGATTAAATACTTTAGGAAACTGTAGGTTTGGAACACTTTCACAGGCTCCTGTAGCATCAACTAAGAGCAAAAACTATTGGAAAACTGGATCTTAGACAATGTAAACTAGTTTTTGCCAAATGTCTGTGGAAGTCTATTCAAGAATCTGCTTAGCTGACATTTGTGGTTGATTCAGTGTGTAAGTGAGAATGATAAAATGTTCAATTCATCAAGTAAAATTCTACAGTTGCTTTTGTAATTGAGGTGACATACAAATAGATTAAATAAATATCTGTACATTTAAATCTGATTAATCTTGTGGCTTTCCAGCTTTTATTGATTGGAGTTGTCATTGGATCCTAGAAACAATGATGAATTTGTAATTATTTTTCTCTCTTCAAGAAAAAGGTTGAAATCATCCATTGATATTTACTAAGAAATATAATTTAAAGATGAAATTATAGTTTGCCTGGTGCCTTGTGGATACAGTTTGCAGCATTGCCTATAAGTTGCATCATTTGGGAATAATGTGATTTACAGTCCAATGCATCTGGAAAGTATCCATTGAATGTGGTTGCTTTAGAAAGAAATTATACAATCTAACATGAATCAAAATAATAGCAACAGATTGGGAAACCTGCAGTATAAAATTGTTCTTTTTGTAATCTGGTGTTTCTAACTGAATTCAACAGCATTTAAATGTGTGGGTGAGAGAAAAAGTGAATGAGAGGGAGATAATCCAATAATAGGAACTCTCCAGGTAGGATAAAGTCACTAAATTCCTTACTGTTAAAATTTTTTAAAACAAAATCTACATGGGGAAAAGCTATATATGTTTGTGAATAGCTACTGAAATAATTAAGGTTTAAAGTAATTAACACAGTCTGTATTTCATTGGATTTATTTTTCTCTATAATTTTAATGCTCTGAATCCTTGTGCAATATATATTATTTATTTATTTATTTTTGAATTTGTATACCGCCCTTCTTCCTAAGGACTCAGGGCGGATATTGCAATATATCTGTCTAGATATATCCATGACAGTGCATGAGCATAGTTTGCAAAAGGTTGTGCTACATAAGTGTAGTAATTTTTAAAATGCCACAATATGCATGGTTGTTTTCACATAATAAGAGGCAATCAAACTTGTGAATCCAGAAGATCCTTTATGTAATTGTTTAAATTTTTTCCCTCTTTTCAGAGTGGTTGATGTTCACAAACCCTCCCCTAAAGCTTTGCTTATCTTTGAAGTTGATTTTCCCCCCCTATCAAGATTGATCCTTCTTTTTGCTTTTATATTTACTTTTTCCATCACTGAAATTCTGATGTTCTGTAGCAACTCAGATTCATTCATAAAGACTGAAAATAATTTTCTTGGCCAAGTTCTACGAAACTTTGGCAGCCTCTAATTAAGAGTAGCATGTATTATCTTTTTAATGACAAGTGATGTAACTTTGCTATTTCTTCTCTTTTTTACAGGGTTTATTTACACAGGAGAAGTTGTGCATCAGATGTTAACAGCAACACAATATATTGCACCCTTGATGGCCAATTTTGACCCCAGCGTTTCGAGAAATTCTACTGTAAGATACTTTGATAATGGTAAGCATGAATATTTTTGTTCAGATTATTTTTAGTTTAGCTGCTGTTTGTTTCCCTTTGTAGGAAATTACACAATAGGTTGATCATAATATTTAGCTCTTTAAAATGTAATACATTTAATTAGCTATTCATCTGCATATAAGACTTTAATTTAGTTAAAATTTTGCTGATAGAATCTCTTGGCATGTATTATCCATTATTATAATCCATAAAAGCTATAAAAGCTTTTATATAAAATTTCCATTAGCATTGTTAAAAAAACGAATCTATAGTGTTTTCTTTTTAGTACCATCTGCATAATAAATATCCATTAATGAAGTAAAAACATTTTTTTCTTAGTGTCATATTTTATAGAAACATACAGCATATTATAAAAACACAGAGGTTAATAAACTTCGTAAAGATAATTGAAGTGTCAGTACTGTATAATATTTGAATAACCCTGCCTTTATTTACTGCTCTCAAAGGTCAATATCTGACATAAAATTGTAAGATGCAGAAACAAAATCCAATTTTGTTGCTGAAATCATATAAAGAATATACATATTTACAAAACATAAAAGTGGGAAGGAATGTTGTAAATCATTTAGTTCAGCTCACTGTTCACTTATCAGAATCCACTACTGTAAGGTATTCCTGGCAGCTGCCATCCTACCAAAATTTTCAGCAAAAGGGAATCTACTACCCTAACCCTAACCCTAACTAACCATCTCAGCTCATTAATCCTTCCATAAGGCTTAGTTTTTACCTCTTACATCATCTTACTTGCTGTCCTCTGAACCTATTCCAGCTTTTCCATTCCTGTAAACTTCTGGTTAATCTGGGATATTGATTTTGATTTTGATTTTTTTTATTTAGAATTAGAAGAACAAGTGTTGCAGTCACAGTATTCACATTCAGTAGAATTATTGCTGATTTAACAGCTTGTGTTCTGAAAAAATAATAGGTTTATCTACCTTTTAGCTTGGAGAGAACAAAATAATTTTGTTAGTCTTTGATCACTGCAGCAAAGATATTCCTTGCGAATTACAATCATAACAATAAAACATTCACAATACACATACAGTATATAGTACATGTATATAGAATAGTTTATATATATATTCTATAGTTGCATACTTATACCTTACCCACCTTTAAGTAATCTATAAAAATGTTTCTTTTTGTTCTGCAGATCTTAGGTTAAAGTACTGGGAGGGCACACATTCAGTGTGGTTTCAGATTATGTTTTCCCTTGAAAGATTGGTTATGGTTTTATATAATATTGATTATTTTAACTTGTGAAGCCACAGAGTTATTTTGAAATTGAGCAAGGTAGAAATTAAATCAATGAATTAATTAAAAATATTAGTTGCAAAACTTGCAACCACAGATAAAATCACAAAACGATCAACCCTAAAATAATTAAAAACTGAAGTCAACATCCATTTATATCTATATATATACTGCACTCTACATAATATTTCTGGTTTCTTGAAGAAATAAATACCTGTCATTCTCACAGAGTTTCATGCACACCAGAAACAAGGATCTTGTAGCGCTTCATATTTTTATCGGATTCCAATTTTTATAATCAGACCAAGAGACAGAATTTCACAAGTAATCCAAGCAAATTACATTTGGCTGAATGAAAACTGAGCTCTGTTTCTGGACTTAATAGATGCCCCCATGTTACTTTGTTGTACCATTATCTTCTTCCAGATATATATATTTTTTTACTGATTTTTCCAGCCAAGCCAACAATCTGAGATTTCCTGTAATCTCTCCTCCAGGTATTACCCAGGTACAGCCTATTTGATTTTCAGCATCAGCTGTCTTTTACCATCAAACTGGGCACTTCTAGGGAAGCATGAGTCAGAACAGAGTTTGATACCTTCGGTATCTTACATTTCTAGGACTTACAGACTGTTAGTGACATAGCTCCATGTAGTTAGTATTTCTAATCCAAACTAATCTATTCCATTGAGGAATAAATATTTATTTATAAATGGAATAAATCCATTTAATTGCCATAGCATTTATGAAATGTAATGCTAATAGATACAGAAATATTATTGTGAATTCTGTTTAAAGAAATTTGAAAAATACATTGACAATTGGATAAATATATAATTGGTATTAGACTCAGTAGATACATGAAGCCTACAGTTTCACCATATGTCTTGCATTAAATATTTCTGGAGAATTAGAGCCTCAAATAACAATAGGACTTAGACCTAGATGCTTCCACAACACTCTCTGGGTGTCAACAAATTGCCTTCAACAATTGAATCCTCACTTTACCGATATCGTAAGGATGGTAGTCTGAAGCTCACCAGGATCAAATTCTATGTGCAAAGTTTCCCTGCAATACTCCATTCTAATCACTGTGCCACCAGGGCTCCTTTTGCAAGACAGCTATATTGTCTCTGCATGAAAAAGAATTCTGTAGATCCTTGGGAGCTATGAAATATATATGCGGTATATTTAGTGGGAGCCTAAAGAAAATGTGATATACGAATCTAATTAGAATGCAATTGTTTCTTATATTGAATGTACAAATTCCATGTTCTTTGAGCTTATTTCCAGAGAAGTATTTGTTAGTATAGTACTATAGCTCTTTTGCATATTAGTCATTCAATTGACAGTGCCCTTAAGCTGCATTGTATCTTTTATTATACAAAAAAAATGTTATTTCCAGTACTTCTAGAAGGTCAGTGGTGATTGATTTTTTTTTCATAAATTATTTAGAAAATGTTGCAATAATCCTGAATTTTACATCTCTTAATTTTGTTCACTCTTTTATAAGGGTATAATTACACTTCCTGTATAATGTCTGTTTTAGAAGATAATTACTACTTGAGTTATAGTAATATGATTACAGTCTTCCCCAATCTAGGCTATGCTATGTAGAGTTTACATTGACAACAGATTCTAGATATTCAGGTAATTTTTGTAAGATATCAAAGTCAAGGAAGTTGAATTAATTTATTAAATTGCAATCATATACTTTCCTCCAGTATTTTTGTCTCCTTTTCCCATCTTGACAGGCACTGCACTAGTTGTTCAATGGGATCATGTACATCTACAAGATAACTACAATCTGGGCAGTTTCACTTTTCAGGCAACTCTTCTCAATGATGGCCGTATAATTTTTGGCTATAAAGAGGTGAGTCTGATCAGGCAACGAATTATTTCACTTCAGGATATTAACATGTAATAAATATCAATACCATATCAAATAAAAATTTTCACATGGTAAAAATTCTAGATCATTAGTCTTTTAGTTTCTAGGATCTAAGATTTACAGATGGATACTATTATAAAATAGAAATCCTTGGCTTCTGTATGAGGAAGAAGGTGCTATGAGATGTAATGGAAAGTAAAGTATCTTTTGTATATTAGGCATAACAGAGATAGATGACCTGTGTTCATCCAGTTGTTGCTGAATAACAAGTACCAGCATTCCTAACGAGCATTCCCATTTGTAAATGATGCTGGGAGCTGTAGATGATCAACATCTAGAAAACATCATGTTCTCCACTATTGACTTTAGACATCACAGGTCAAAAGTAGCAATTGGTTATGAGTCTTGATGCTCATGTTTCGTCTGGCTCTACTGCCTAATCTTCTATTCAGAAGCATCAAACAGCAAATGTTTTGTTAGAAAATTAGAAAATGTGGAATTGTTGAGTGACAATGTGACATTACATTAGAATGTTCCACACTTTTTTTTCTGCCTTGATCCATCAGTGGTGGATTTTTACTGGTTCGGGCAAACCGGTAGGGGTAGCAGCAGGAGGCTCCACCTACCCGCCCGGATGTCATTACGGATGCTCTGTGCATGGGCAGAAGCGCCATAAGTGCGCAAAGCACGCACACTTCTGGTTCCGTACCAGTAGTGAAGATAAGTGGAACCCATATTGGATCCATCCAGCTCTGATGACTTACCATTTGGCAGCTCATTCTTGAAACACATTGCATTATCTCACCTCATTTGTTAGAACATACCTTGTTCTGCTCAGGGAAATCTTTACTAGATGAAACAACTAAAGATTTTATTCCTGACAAGGAAAATACAATGGATGTAAACAAATATAATTACAAGCATCAGAAATATTAATGTGCTACAATGAGCTTCAGGTCTCCTCATCCTTTTTTTTTTTTTTTTTTGGTTGCAAATGGGTTAAATGAATCTGATGATAGTCAATAAAAAGCTTTAAAAGGTAAACATGTGGCATTTTTATGTTAAGGAAAACATCTTTAGTATTCACTTCCGCTATCTGGATATTATAACAATATTAGCTTTTTTCAGTGATCCTGGAAGACAAAAATAAACAAATGAAGTCAGTAGAGATATCAATAGGAATAAAGAATTGGACTAAAACTATAGTTTGATATCCTGATTTGATGACTCTTATTAATATAAATCAGTTCCCACTTAAACAACTCAGTATATAGTGTCAAATAGAAATATTTCTCATTTTTTTCCTTTTAGTTCAATTTGATGGAAGAAACTTTGCTTGGGAGTTGACATTCTACATTTATTTAAACACAAGATAGCCAAAACTATTTATGATTGTCCTGGTTTTCTTTTTTAGTGGAAGACTCATCTGTCCAGCAGTGTGCAGCTTCCTTGGTAGTTAAATCCCTAAATAAGACTTAGGGCTAGACCATTTCTCATTTATTTTTTTAAACCATGCATCTAAGGCAATCCTACCCTTTAAAATAGTTGAAAAATAGTTCCTCCCCTTAAAGAAACTCATAGCAATTTCCCCTGTTACATCCTATTCACCTGCTCAATTTAATGGTCAAGTGACATTTAGATTCACCCTGGTTTGGAACCAACTATGACTAGAAGCTTTCATGGAGAAGCTTTCATTCTCCATCTCTCTCTCTTTTTTTTTTTTATTTTAAAAAGCAAAACTTTATTCATTCTTTAAAAAAGCATTTAAAACATACAAAAGCTTGATTAAGTTAAAAGTTAACTTAATCAAGAAACAAATTTGCATATACATGTACAATAATCAACTTCAACTACTAACTTTCTATTATTATATATACATATATACAAACCTACAGTGACATATTTCATTTTCTATCTATCTGACAGTGCATTTTTCTTTAATTATGATAATTTCCTCTAAATTTCATCTCAACCCATTTGGCCTCCTTTGATTTATCCACTGGTACCATCTATTCCATATTCTAAAATATTTTGAGTCCTCCTTATCCTATAACTCTAAAGTTAATTTGTTCATTTCTGCGCATGTGTATATCTTTTGTATTAGCTCCTGATCAGTTGGCAATCTATTTGTTTTCCAAAGTTGTGCTACTGCTAGTCTAGCCACCATTATTATGTGAAGTATTAAATATTTTATATCATTCCTAATGTTCTTTTTAATCATACCTAATAAGAAAATCATTATAAAATGTGGTATCGATGGTATCTGGCCCCCGCACGGTTAGCAAAAATGTATCCAAATGTAAATCCGACTTGCTGGAAGTGTAAAAGAGCACAGGGAACTTTTTATCATGCTTGGTGGCTCTGCCCAGAGATTAAGAAATATTGGAATAAGATTAAAACATGGATAGCAGAAATAACAGATTATGAAATTGAATTAGAACTCATTCTCCATCTCTCATGTGGGAAGGAGGGACATATGAGCCCAAAGCAGATAACAGAATAACGGAGTTGGAAGGGACCTTGGAGATCTTCTTGTCCAACCCCCTGCTTAGGCAGGAAACCCTATACCACTTCAGACAAATGGTTATCCAATATCTTCTTAAAAACTTCCATTGTTGGAGCATTCACAACTTCTGGAGGCAAGTTGTTCCACTGATTAATTGTTCTAACTGCCAGGAAATTTCTCCTTAGTTCTAGGTTGCTTCTCTCCTCGATTTCCGCCCATTGCTTCTTGTCCTACCCACAGGTGTTTTGGAGAATAGTTTGACTCTCTCTCTTCTTTGTGGCAGCCCCTGAGATATTGGAACACTGCTATCATGTCTCCCCTTAGTCCTTCTTTTCATTAAACTAGACATACCCAGTTCCTGCAACTGTTCTTCATGTTTTAGCCTCCAGGTCCCTAATCATCTTTGTTGCTCTTTTCCGCACTCTTTCTAGAATGTCTACGTCTTTTTTACATCGTTGCAACCAAAACTGGATGCAGTATTCCAGGTGTGGCCTTACCAAGTCATTATTAAGTGGTATTAACACTTCACGTGATCTTGAGTCTATCCCTCCGTATATGCAGCCTAGAATGGTTTTTGATTTTTTTTGGCAGCTGCTGCACACTGCTGGCTCATATTTAAATGGTTGTCCAGTAGGACTCCAAAGATCCTCTCACAGTTACTACTATTGAGCAAGGTACCACATATACTGTACTTGTGCATTTTGTTTTTCTTGCCTAAATGTAGAACCTTACTATTTTCACCATTGAATTTCATTTTGCTAGATAGCATCCAATGTTCAAGTCTGTCAAGATCTTTCTGTATCTTAAGCCCATCTTCCGGAGTGTTGGCTTTTCCTGCTTGGTGTCTGCAAATTTCATGAGTTCCCCATCTATCCCCTTGTCCAAATCATTGATGAAGATGTTGAAGAGTGCTGGGCTTAAAACCAAGCCTTGGGACACCCCACTGCATACTTCTTCCATGTAGATGCAGTTCCATTGAGGACTACACGTTGAGTGTGGTTGGTCAGCCAGTTACGAATCCATCTGGTGGTGATGCTAACCCACATTTTTCTATTTTATCTAGTAGTAGGTTATGGTCTACTTTATCAAATGCCTTACTGAAATCCAAGTAAATTAGCATGGTCCTAATAATTATAAATAGGTTGTAGGATATGTGAATGTATTTCTTCTGTAATATTATGTAATGTTAGTTAAGATTATATAAAATAATAGTGAAATTGTCCATTTAATCTTACAAGTCAACATTGCAATTTTTTGTTTTATGTCCATCTCATAAAACAAGAAAGATTCTTTGCTCTCTGCTTCAAGTCTAGTTTCTGTTTTGTCCTTTTACCACCCGGTTTCCCTAACCCCAACCTTTCCTCCAGCACATTTTGCAAATATAGCATATAGCTTTTACAGGGTTGAGGGTCTCATTGCTGCCTTAAAGAGCAGCTAAAGTTTTCACATGAAGCAAATTTAGAAAATTTAGTACTGGACTATTATTAATTTGATTAGGAAAGAAACAGAAACAGTTGTATTGCTGAACATTAGCATAGCTTAGAAACCTTTCTACTGTTTATTCCAAAATTAAAAGAATCTTGAAAAGCAAATTACTTCAAATACCAGCCTTTCCTTGGATTTTTAAAAATACAGAGACCAATGTCCTCCTTAATTTAGACAGTCCAAATGGGTTATTGTTTTGCTGTTCCCCAGAATTAAGAGAATTCCTATAAAATATTCAGTAACAGAAATGGAATTTGTTTCCCATCATATTTATTTTCTCTGTGTCTTTGTGCAGAATTCTATTAGTGCTCACAAAACAACATTAGGAAAAAAAGTTGTTTACACAATAAGCAAATTAAATTGTTTGAGAAAGATATTTATTGTATTTCAAGTTTTTGTGAGCTTTGTTCCTAAAGTGATGTGACAATGAAGTCTATGGATGAAAGACTTGAAAACATAATTGCTGAAGTAGTTACATGAAATTGGTGAGCAGGTCTGCAAAAACTTTAAATATTAGTTTCAAGTCACATCTCATTGTGTACTTGTTTATTGCATATTGTTTTCTCATCCCCAAATGAACGTATCCTTTTTTGAAAGGTCAGTTTCATGTTGTATAGAAAATCTGTGGAGAGCAGTTATAACTAAACTCCATTTCTTATAAAAGCAGACCCCCCAGTAGCAAGTAAAATGAGATGTAATGGTATGTGGAAATGATCTTGAGAGACAGGAAAAAGAGCCTGATACTAGCCCTTCCAATAATCCAGAGAAGCACAGTATGAATACATAAGGTTTTGTTGTAAGGTTACATTAACACAAGTTTGCAACACTGAAAATGTTCCTCCCCTCCTTTCCTTTTACTCTACATAAAGGTAAGGACGATCGGGTTACCATATCTGAACCTTGTTCAGCATTTGATTACATTTTATAATATGACATGTTAGTGATAAATAATTACTATCAAAAATAAATTGTTTGAAAAACTATCTCTTTGTTCCCTTTTTTGGCAGATTCCTGTCTCAGTGACCCAGATAAGTTCAACTAATCATCCTGTTAAAGTGGGGCTGTCAGATGCATTTGTGGTTCTCCACAGGATCCAGCAAATTCCCAGTATGTTGTTACTGAATGTAGCATGAGCCAATATGATTTATTGTGAGAGCAAAATAGATTAAAGGAGATTAAAAATGTTTTAACTAAACAAAACTAGAAGTTTTATTAGGTTCAGATCACTAATTTAAATATAATTTTACTTGGCTTATAACTCCCACAGTGACTCTTACATCACTTTTTGTCAGCTATTCAAAAAGGCCCTCAAGATTCTTTGTAGTTCAAAGCAGCTAATTTTACAAGATTTTGGTTATTTATACTGAAGGAACAACAAAGAATTTGGATGAGAGATTATCACTGTAATAATCATTTATTCTGAAGAAAATTTCACAAAATGGAATTTCTACTTATAGGATTTCATATATGCAATTTCTTTATTCCACTAAGAGAGCTTAGAGTAGGGGTGTCAAACTTGATTTTATTGAGGGCCGCGTCCAGGTTGTGTTTGACTTCTGATGGACGGGGTGTGGGGCGTGGCTGCGGGTGGTGGTCATGGTGAGCGTGGCCAGGGTGGGCGTTTGACAGAGGCTCAAGATGCATTTTTTCCCCTTTGCATTAAAAACAGCTATTCCAGACAAAGAGAGATTTATTTTCTGGCACAAATAGTCTCACTTCCATAATGTAGAGATTAAAGACATGTAGAGTCCCCAGCTGCTGTGGGGCTTGACTCTTTTGTATAAGAGCAGAGCATAAATGAACTGACAATTTCTCCAGATGTCTCTAAAAATTGCCTGTCCAACAATCTATCAATCTTTGTTACTACCTCTGACACAGCCCTAGAGGAAGATTTAATATAATTTACAAAATTAATATACCACCCAATTCTCAATGACCCGGGGTTGTTCACAACAATAAAAAAAAATCACAATTAAATCAATTACAGATAAAAGATTAAGATAAAAGATGACAAATTCAGGGACTCACTCTCTCTCATCAAAGACCTGGGTGAAAACCTGGGTGAAAAGCCAGATATTTTGGCTCTTCTGAACAACAGCCATCCAGATCTTGTAGGGTACCTAGTTCTAGCTGGCAGATGCTGCTAAAGAGAAGGTGAAGAAGGTGCTGCCTCTTGCAGCACTCTGCCGGCCAAAAACAGGCCACAGGGAAGCCCAGTCCTTCGATCTTTCCAGCCAGCCCCATGGGCCAGATCTAAGCACCCCGCAGGCCGAATCTGGCCCACAAACAGTGGTGGGATTCAAATAATTTAACAACCAATCTCTGTCCTAATGATTTCTTTCAACAACCAGTTTACCAAACTGCTCAGAAAGTTAACAACCGGTTCTCCCGAAGTGGTCCGAACTGGCTGAATCCCACCACTGCCTACAAGCCTTAAGTGACACCCCTGGCTTAGAAGTATTAAATATCCATGTGTTTATACAATCATGATTGTTTATAGATACAAGCTTTTTTCCTTCATACCAATAGAATAAACTGTACAAGTATCCTTTATTTTACTGTTAATACTTAAAGACTCATTTAAACTGAGCTCAATTCCTGTGTCCCCAGGGACATATAATTTTCTTAACAAAAGTATGGAATTTTAGCCTTCTGATTGGTTTGGAGGTTTTTTACTTCACAATCTGAAGTAAAGCAGATTTCAGCCCTGAAATTCCTTCATGTTGTCCTAAATATTAATGAGGCCCAGTCTCTTATCATTAAGAAATCATTTCTCTATAGTATTAAAAATACTTGAATTATATCATCTTTGGAATCACTGTTCTGTTTTATATTAAATAATACAAATTGAACTTAGTCTTTTTCCCCAGTTCTCCTTTTACATAGAACTATGGATTAGTACCTAATAATAACGGTGTTCAATTATGTTGACATTATGTTGACTTAAAAGACGAACTTTGGGTTATGTGTTTGTGCTACAATTATGCTGTTACATTTTAAATTCATCCAAGGTATCTTTTTTTTCTATTACCTAGTTTAAAAGACAGACCACAGAGAGACATGAGAACAATGAACCCTCCTTAACTTTCCATCTTGCCTAACTAATAAACTCACCTCACATATACAGACAAGGACCAACTTAGTTTCTCCCAAACAGCAAACCAAACAGAATTTCCTGCCTTACAGCTCTCAATTTCTATAAAGCTTTGCTGTTCAAGGTTCCTCTTTGTTGTAAAGCAGGCACCCAATGATCATTACAGTAAACATGGTTCTTGTCTTAGTGTTGTGTTATACAGATGTCTTCAATATAAGAAAGTAATAGTAGATTGGGTGTTGTACTCTGCAAGCTGTGCAAATATCCATCAATTCCACTCTCTCTGCAAGCATCTACAAAATATCCTTTATTATTTCCATACAGCAGTAGTCAGTATTGTACAGTTTTTTGTATACACAATAGGGATAGCAATAAATCTAGACTTTCAAAAACTCAACCCTGTATTCAGTAGCCAGCTAATAGCAGAGGTTTTACAGGCTTAATGTGTGTTGATAGGTGGTTTTATTGCAAACAGGAAAGCAGTTGTTGATATAGACAAAATCTGCCTATAGCATGTCTTAGAAGTTAAGCCACACATATATGGCTGCCTGCCTGCCTGCCTGCTTGCTTCAAGATTTAAATTGTATGTATTTTCTCCCTTGCTTCCAATTAAATGGACCTGATTTTTCCCCTCAGCCTTGAGAGCCAGAGTCATTTGTTCTGATGTCACTATCTGTACTGAGAATATTTCTTCCCTGCCTTGCCACTTCATCCTTTAGATTGAGAAAGGTTTCTACCTGACCATCTGTATTTTTTGGCACTTCCTCCATGATTGCCAGGCTCTCATTCAAACAACCTAATTAGACAGCTATGAGGGAATGCAGCCACTCTGAGAAGGTTGTTCCATAGCATGCTTACCCCAATAAACA
Organism: Arizona elegans; assembly: GCA_022577455.1. Lineage (NCBI taxonomy): Eukaryota > Metazoa > Chordata > Lepidosauria > Squamata > Colubridae > Arizona > Arizona elegans. The sequence goes on from JAKOOJ010000004.1 coordinate 24,413,430, forward strand.
GTCATTTGCTTCAGTAGCACATAGACCCAGGCAGCCACTAATCACTCAACTAAACAATTATTGTTCTGGGTTATGGAACAATAATGTTTACTGGCAAGGTGTCAATCAAGCAAAATGCAAGCTGCCAGAGAACGTGGAATTGGGAAGCCTGATAATGTACTCTAACTGCTATGATGAGCTCTTAGGGTGCAATATCTATCTGTGTGTGTTTATTTGGGAAGAAGCATCCTAGTTATCCCATGAATCTTGCCATTTTATATCAGTCTATGAGATATGTAGAGCACTTGCAGAAATTGTCTTGCTTTGCTTTTGTTGTAAGTAGTACTTTGTAGAGGGATGCCACATATTCTCAAGAGCATAGTTAAAACACTCATACCTATTAGAAATTTTAATTTGTGCAAAAATATATATAAACTTTATTATGAGAATGATCTTTTTATGTACCACAAAGTTAAAGCCTTTTGCATCATAACTCATGGTAATGAATATGCTTATCAGCTTCTCTATATTTGGATTAATACATATTCTATTCACACATAGGAGATTTCTTCACAAGTAGTGGTCTTTTCATATCTTCACTCAAAAGAAGGCAGACCAGTAGAAATAACCGCTGACTAAAAGAACACTTATTTCTTCAACTACTTTGAATAAAATGTTTTAACTAGCCAATTGGTAAAGTAGATAGGGAGGTGATGGTTGGGATAATATAGTATTATAATTTATATCAGAATGACAAATGACTATTGAACAGGGTGTATTGGCAAGAAACATTGACAAAAGCTCTAGGTTTCTCAGTGTAAAGCAACTAGAAGTAAATAGTGATTTAGTTTTATCCTAATCTTGCTGCCATTTCTACCAACATGTGTAAATGACAACCACGTTGGATTTTTTTAACTAAAAGAAAATTCTAGAATGTAGATTTTCATCTCAGTTGTTTATTGATATACTGACTTATGAATAGTACCATAAAATAGTGCAAATACTATGTCACTACTATATCAATTCTCTGTCATTTTCACTTGAAATGGCCTCTTTTGGTGCAGATAGATCAATCTCTATCTGACTTTAAATCTGGATCAATTTCCAGAATAGAAGTTACAGGAGAATATTTCTGATCTGGTCCTAAAAATATGAAAGTAGAACTAGGGAGACCCGGAATTCAAAATAATGCTCTCAGAGAGCTTAGCATGTGGGTGAAATGATGTTTACTGCTCTGAAATTGAACCATTCAAAGTTAAGATGGTGCTGAAAAAGTAACTTCACCAATAGCTCTTGCACTTGAAACCATTGCAGTTTCCCCATAGTTAAATAATAAAGATTCAGACACTTCTTAACAGGTGGGCTTTTACGACTGTTGTTTGTGTCCCACAGTCATGTGTCATTTGCATGTATCATAGCCAATTTCCAACAAGTAGAGTCAACAGAGAAGCCAGCAGTAAAATTTCAAGTCACTGTAACATGATATCACATTTAATGACCATAAACGGTTCTTTAACAATTACCCAGAATTGAGGGCATAAGTCTGCTGTGGACATTTGATATCTCCTTTAAAAAGTGCATCACTTAGAATCAAAATTGCCAGTCCCAATTGTTGTCTGGTACAAGGACTATTTGTACATAATGAAATATTATAAAATAATGAATAGTGATCCTCACTAATAGTGTTTGGAAGGAAGAGGGCATTGTGTTCAGGCAAGCAGACATAGGTGGGTTTTTTATTTAAAAAAATTCCTGTTCTACATGCACAAAAGCTTCTACATCCAGAGAATAGCAGACAAAAGCTCTGGTTTTTAACTTGTTTCATAGGCATGTATTGGCAGAATGTGACTTAGGGACAAACTCACATATTATTCTTTTTAATTTCCCATTATAGATTAGCACACTTCCTTCCAGATAATTGAGTTTGCTGTTTAGTTTAGGGCTAGCTTAAACCCCACTGGTGAAAGCATTCTCTTTGCTCCCATCTCTGTTTAACTTGAGGTTAACAGCCTGTTATATGAAAACATAACTATTACCAGGAAAGTCTGAAAATATAACAAAAAACCTCAGAATTCTATCCTGTTTAGAGCTCCAAAAGCATAGACCTAGAACAAATGGATTGAAATTGTGTTACTTTGTGCTGGATTTGAACAGGTTCATTACCAAAAAAGGAAGACATTTTTTCCAGCAGTGTCTTGTCCATTTAGTGCATTTGTAAGTTGAGGCAGTGAAGAATTATATTTTGAATGAACCCTTACCAGTACCTGAAGCCAAAGACCCAGACAAAAGAAGTCAGTCATTTGGTGTGTGGTTATTTTTTTTTAAGGAAATAAATGAGCATGTAAATAAAAGTGATAGCATTGTCACTTTGACTGAACCTTCCAGTGCTAAGAAATTAGGAAAGATTAACAGACATTATGCTGGTTACCTTTAAACTGTTGAATTCTAAATTTGCTCAAAAGCAAGATGAAAAAGGGTATTTAAGAAGACCCCCTGATTTAGTTTAGCAGAAGTGGAGTGCAGTGGCTCACATGATAAGAATGCTAGGCTGATTATTGGCAGGCTTGCATTCAAAACTCGGTTGCCAGGTGATGAGATGAGCTTCCGTCACTTCTTCCAGCTCCTTCTGACTCAGCAGCTTGAAAGCAGGGGTTCACGAGTAAATAGATAGGTACCACTTCAGTCGGCAACCTAATGCAGGCAAAAATGAATCCCAACTGAACACTGGGCAACAGTGATGTCACCAGATAATCCTCTCAATCTGGAAGCAATTCGCTGTTTCCAATATGAATGTAATAGTAATTTAACAGAACAAAATTCATTTCTTGGGTGATACTAATCCTAGGTTATCTTGTATTGCTAACATGATGGCTACAATTTTATAGTTTGTAGTTTGGACTACCTTCTCCAGTTATAATTGATACTGAAAACTGTTTAATGGCTTTTTTCCAATCTTCCCTGTGTCTTGCTGCTATTGCAATCAAAATTATATACAATATAATTTTAACAATAGAAATATTTTATGACAATAATGTTTAAGCAACATAACTCAATGCTAATTTATCTTTTCTTACAGATGTTCGTAGAAGAACAATCTACGAATATCACAAAGTGGAGCTTCAGATGTCAAAGGTCACCAGTCTGTCAGCTGTTGAGATGATTCCTCTGCCCAGTAAGTTATATTTAACAAGCAGATAAAACATTACATTTTTAAAGGATGTGTTTAAAACATGCCACTTTTCTTTTATAGCATTTGTAATGCATAAAAAAGGAGATAGTTTTACATTGTTGGCCAATAGAGTATAAGTTTCTGTTGATATTTAACAGTAATATAGTGGTAGATATAATGTACTAATGTCCCTTTCATACTTCCACTTTGCCTTGATAAATCCCATGTTTTTAACAAAATGTCAATATTATATAGGTTCTAATCTTTGTGTATTTACATTATTGTTATAACATACATCTATTTCTTATCAAGTCATCTCTCAGTCATTTGGTTTTTTTTCTTCCATATGTGTGTTTGTGTGTATATGTTTGCTTGAAAATTTAGTAAGTTCACACTTTTTGATAAGGTACAGTCTTCTAAAATATTACTGTTAACTAAGCCACATTAGGCTGATTTACACATCATATTAATCCATGGGTCACATATCACTGTGAATAGGTTCAGAAAACATGCTAAGTGAAATGTAAACATAAGGCATTATGGTGAATCCAATTATAATGAATTGAAGTAATAGCATATAAGTTGATTTTGTTTGCGTACCATCTTTCTGTGATGTGGCACTCTCAAGATACATTACCTGTGCTGACTACAGGAATATGAACTTTAATTTTTGCTACTTTTTACAAGTATACCAGGTTGAAAGCAGCCATAATATACCTTCTCTAGAGATCTTACTTTGCCTGGTTTTGTTTGGAAGTGATATGGAGTAATCAATATAGCGCTGGTCTTAAATTAGATGTGCAAAAGTTAATAATACAAACTTTTGTATTCATAGAAACTATGATAGACCTCACTATTTAATCTTGGATAAATTTCACTTGTCTCACAGAGTAAGCTACATTTACATCATTGGGCCTCCTCTATTATGGTGATAGCAATTGAAGCTTCTTAAAACACCTGGTCCACTAACTTTCCTGGATATTTTTATTTATTTGGGTCTTAGCAGTTATGTTCACAGAGGTGGGAAAGAGGCAAACAGTGATAAAATCAATGTCACAATGCAAGCCTTGCCTCTTTTGTACATGTGTTGTGACAGTATATACCAACCAAAAGGGTCATAGCTAACAGTATGATATTGTTTTCATCATTTTGACAAAAGCAGCAGGAGCTTGCAAATACCCATGCTTCTTAGATGAGAAGTAGCCTTGGAATTACATTTCATGGAATAGCATGAAATGCTATTCGCTTTGAGATAAACTGTGGGGCTTTAAAAGAATTATATCCATAAAAGAGAGGCAAACTTGGTTCAGATGTCAGCGCCTTTAGCATTATATTAGAAAGTTGGTCCTCACAATTGTTAACGTGTAATTTGTAATATAGAACTATGGATACTATCTGGCTGATCCCTTCTCCCATCTATTTTCTTGATATTTCCACTGTCTGGTTGCTTTTTTCACAGCTTTATCATAGGTTTATTTACTTGATTGATTGCCATAAATTCTATATTTGTTACTCTGTGTCTTAAGGTACTAATAGCCATCTGCTTACCCTGCTCATATCATTGATATATATCTATATATGACACTTTGCTATCTCAAATTTCTTACATTGATCAAAACAATGTTGTATCAAAAAATTGTGAATGCTTCAAACTGGAAGTTTTTAAGAAGATGTTGGATAACCATTTGTCTGAAGTGGTGTAGGGTTTCTGCCTAGGCAGGGGGTTGGACTAGAAGACCTCCAAGGTCCCATTCTATTCTATCCTATCCTATCCTATCCTATCCTATCCTATCCTATCCTATCCTATCCTATCCTATCCTATTCAAGAACTCTGTGGAATTTGTTTGTTTGTTTATTCACTTAAAACTGTGAAAAGTTGTAGATGCACCTAGCAGATCAAGTGATGTCTGTCAGAGGTTGGCTATCCATTATGGATACTGATGTGAGAAAATGTAAACAATAAAAGAAATAGACAGGTTTGGGATGGAAATTTCCCGTACCCCATTTGAAGAAACCAGTCGCAGCAGTTGAACTATTTTTAATCCAGTTATTACTCTTTCAGAGTTTCTTAACCTTTTTTTGTTATGTCCATCTGTCAAAAACATTATGCTATTAAAGATAAACAGACATAAAGGAACAAATAAGAAAACTTTATAGCAGAAAGGCAGATTTAGGACATATACAAAACATAGAAATGCATTACAATTACAAATAGGATTAAAACTAATTGTACAAGCTCAGTCTGTAATAGAATTATATATCTCCATAGTGTGATCTGGAGATGTCAAATTATTGTCGTCCAGCCATTTTTCATTTATTTTGAAGAGAATAAATTCCTGAAAAAATTGATTGTAGGAAATCTTATTAAGATGAAGGGTTTATTTTTAGTTGCTTGCCCCGTGCGCATGTATATTTTATTTTTATGTTATTATGTTTTTACAGCTTGTCTTCAGTTTAACAGCTGTGAACCTTGTATCATGTCTCAGATTGGTTTCAACTGCAGCTGGTGCAATAAACTCCAAAGGTAAGAAAGCTTGTTAGCCTTAGTCTTTGGTATACAATGGCCTTGATAATGAATCAGTTTTTCCTTTCGCCCGTACAATAAATGGGTTCTTTAAATTGAGCTAATTTATTGCCTCAAATTCTTTTTGACCTTTTCAATTGTGGTAAAGGAAATTATAAGGTTCCTTTCTCAGATTCCCAAGAGATCTTAATTGGTAGCCAGACTCTTCCAGCATAATTAACACTCAGAAAAAAGGATTCCTTGCCATGATTGGTGGGAGTGCCCTAGAATTACAAGATATTGGCAAGATGTATGAAATATAATTGAAAGGGCAACAGGCTGTCCATTAAATCAGTAGCCAACAGTGGTTATATGGGTTAATAAACAAGCTTTTATTGTAAAAATAGTGCAAATGTTGCTCATTAAAAAAAATTAAATTATATATGGATATATGTAGCTAAAATTAAGGAATGGCTAGAATGAAAGAGGATTACTGATTTAAAAACGCATTCTTTTGTTTAAGAACATAAATTATATGTGGTTAGAGATTAGGATTTCTTATCCAATTATAGTTTCAACAGTCAAACAAAAGCATATTCCTTTTATTTATGGAAGGAGCAATTGGGAGGGGTCTCATTTTAGAGGTGGCTATTAGACTAGTAGATTTCACTTTCATTCCATATATGTATTGATTTTTTTTTATTCATTTTATTGTTAACTTAATGTTTTAACTTTGCTGCCCAGCGTTTAAATCTTTTGACTTTTAATTGTTTTATGTCATTATTTATAACATTGTAAACTGCCCAGAGTTGCCTGATAGTGAGATGGGTGGCCTATAAATTTAATTAATAAATGAATGTAGACCATTTATTCTGAATAGTTGGCAAAATACAAGCATTTATTACCCTCTTTTGATTAAAATAAAAGTGTCAAAAACGAAACCTTTGAAAAAAAGTTTATTTTAAAAAGCATCATGTAAATACACTCTAATATACACGCAATTGGATTTAACACTTGTATAATAATAAAATTTGGAGGTAGACTGTCATCTGAGAAAATCCACTGGGAATATTTCATTCTTATATTCAATGTGACAGACCACAAACTGGTAACAAATAAGTGCATTCAGCATAGAATATTTTATAGCGCTCTCTTATGTATAAATCATACATTTCATCATCATGTCTTCATCAGTGATATAATATAGAATTCGCTCATCATAATTTGATCTGTCCTTGAATACATCTCCAACTGTCTTTTAGTGCAATACGTTTACATATTTTATAAAATATTCCATGAAATTCTATAAGACTGAAACCCAGGAGAGTCAGATTTAACCACACATTTACAAAAGAAGGCTCTTTGGAATATAGTCCATATAAAAGGACTGCATATTGAATTCTTTTTTAAAATTAATGAACTAGTTATCACATGATTGATTGAGGTTTGAAAGAAATGCCTTTAAATATTGTGAAATATTTGCACTTATAAGATATATCTCATTTCATCAGTGATATATTAAGAATGATTAGAAGGAATTAACTCTATAAATTAACTTGTAATCAAAAAGATCAGGAGTGTACATATAAAATCATAACAAGCTATAATTCTATTAAATATTCATGAAAAATTTGACATCTAATATATTAGTATGGTATTCCTGAAAATTTTGAAAACTATTCCTGAACATTTAAATTTGTCTTTGGGCCTGTTGTGGCAATTATGTTTCCTTGTTTAAAGTTCAACTCTTATGCGATTGTAAAAGATTGTTGTATATAATTCTTCAGAAAAAAAATCTTATAATTATAAAAGAATCTTATAATTACAAATCTAATAATTGGATTACTTATAAATCCAAAGATTTAATTTTTTTCATAATGTTGTATGTGTTAATCGAGGTCAGAACAGGTTATAGAGTGGATCTATTCTCATATTACTGATGTAAGGATCTTGTCACAGCATGAGCATAAAGAAAATTTATGTTCCCAGAGAGTACCATAAAACTTTCCAATTCAGTTATTCTCAGTATCTCATATAAAGTGCCACCAATTTGTCAATGAACCTGCTATTGTCATGTTAGAAAAAAAAACTTCCATTTTTCCAAGACGAAAATCCATGTGTTTATTGGAAAGCTGCTGTTATTTTCTCACTTCCAAAAAATCTTAAATACTTAATTAAATTTTCAGTATTCCACATTGTGTCCAAGTTAGACTATTAGTTTCTATTCTATTAGTTTCTAATAGTTCCTATTAGTTTGTTTTACCACATTTATATTTTTGGCATTCAGTATAGTATCAGGAAGAATAATTTGAGAGTCACAAAATAATTGGAATTTAAAGTGCACAGTAATAATTCTATAGATTTTATTTAAAAAAAAAATCCTTAGCCGCTGAACTTGTTATAGCATGAATGAATTCAATTTCCGCATTGTTATGGAAACCAGGCTGTGTTGCTGTTGGTTTTTGTTTTAAATGCTGTTGTACTTATAGCTTTAGAAATTAGAGTTGGAAATTCTACTTGTTAATGATAGGATAATAGCAAAGGAGGGAGGAAAGGCCTCCAGCTTTTCAAAGGTTTTCCAGCAATCTAATGAGGCTCTGGAGGACATATATAATGAAGGATAGAAAGAAGGTTTCTGCCATTCAAAGTTATGAACACACCTAACATTCTGACTAAATGGGTCTTTTCAATTAGATTTTTTCCCCTTCAAAATTATATTTTATCATTTTTAGCACAAATAATGGACAGAAAGAATATTCATAGAAACTGAAACTAAATCAAATTATAAGGAAATAGCAGACCTGATTTGTGTTTCCTCTTATTCCATGTTGTGAACATTGTTCTGTCACTTTGAAAAGTTTTTCTTGGCAGGGTTAGGCTACAACTCAATATGTAAGATGTGCTAACTAAAGTAATGGTCTGACACCAGGGAGATCAGCATCTGGTTCTCACTTTAGACATAGAAACACAGCATTTGTTTGTTTGTTTGTTTGTTTGTTTTTCAAATTTATATGCCGCCTTTCTCCCATAGGACTCTGGGCAGCTCACAAAATAAAAACTACACAACAATCCAAATACTAAAAATTACTCAATTTAAAATCCCCAAACAATTAAAAAACCCACGGCAGATTAGGGAATTTGCTGAAAAAGCCATGTCTTCAGCTCAGCGCAGAAAGTGCAGAGGTCAGGGGCCGTCCGAAGCCCGGTGGGTAACCCATTCCAGAGGGTCGGTGCGGCCACAGAGAACGCCCTTATCCTGGGGGCTGCCAGCCGACATTGTCTGGCCAACGGTATCCGGAGGAGGGCAGTCCTATGTGAGCGCACTGGGCAGTGGGAGGCCGGTAGGAGGTAGTCCTGCAAGTATCCCGAGCCCATGCCATGAAGGGCTTTATAGGTAAGTACCAGCACCTTGAAGCAGATCCAAAGGGTCACCAGCAGCCAGTGCAGCTCGCGCAGGAGAGGTGTTACACGGGTGTAGCAGGAACCTCCTGTAACAACCCGCACGGCCACATTCTGGACCAGCTGGACCCTCTGGTGCACCCCAAGGACATCCCCATGTAGAGGACATTGCAGTAATCCAACCAAGAAATGATGAGAGCATGAGTGACTGTACAAAGGGCATCCCTGTCTAGGAAAGGACATAACTGGCGCACCAAGCGAACCTGTGCAAAAGCCCCTCTTATCACGGCCGTCAGATGATCCACCAAGGACCGCCATGAGTCGAGGACACCAAGATTACGAACTCTTTCAGAGGGAGTAAGCAGCTCCCTCCCCATCAGAAGTGATGGGGATACTAAATCACAAGATGCCGGTAACCACAGCCACTCGGTCTTGGAGGGGTTGAGTCTGAGCCTGTTCCTGCCCATCCAGACCCGTACCCATGATTATCTTAATAACTGCAGTAAAATGATTGCCATATTGGATTCAGTTACAATAAGTGATGGTTTGCTTAACAACCACATCACTTAGCAAATAAAATTCCAAGCCCAATTGTGGTTATACGTTAAGGACTACTGTATTTGGGGGGGGGGGGGCGGGATGTAGTAGTATTATGTATACCTTCTGAATGAAAGCCTGGATATGCATCTAATAGAGGAGTACAGTTGCAAATCTAATAAAAATAAATGCTGAGAAGCACAATACTTTTTTCTGACTGTGCCTTTGATGCTGGATCTTCTCTCCCCATTGATAAAATGGGGAAGTTCACATTCAATTCTCTGGGAAAAAAATTAAATTTGAGGCATCAGTTGTGCTCACACGGGAGGTATAATGAAGGTATAATTGCCAACCTTCTGGCAGTTGGCCCCTCTTACGGCAAGTACATGCTAATGCAACTTCCCTCTCTTCTTTTTGGCATAAGCTTGCAAATGCTTGTTATATTCACTGCTACTTTCTAAGAATAGTTATGTGGGTTAATTTCCAGTAAAAGTAAAAGTAAATGATGTCAGTGGATATAGCTGTGGAATTGAAAGAACACTGCTGTATCCAGATTGGGGATGACTTCTCAAGATTAAAAGTGACAGGGTTTAATTGGGAGAATCACAGGATGTACAACGTAAACATAAATAAAATAAAATAAAAATTGGCACTGTTGCTCCAGGAAGGAGTGTAGCCTATGGGACCAGCATGAAGATTATCCCCCCCAAAATTCTACATCCCAGCCCCTCTCCCTCAATCCACACATATATACCCATTCATATTTGTTAATGCTTTGCACAGTATATACTCCACCTTTAATTGAGTGATTATGATTTCTGATTCAGTCTGGAATTAGCCAGTGTTCATTCCACAGAATCTTACATTAAGAGTGCTGCTTCTACATCCAACTTTGATAAAATAATTAAATTGAATCAATGTTATCAAGATGAATCTGTTCTGTTCCATTTCAGGGTGGTTTTATTTTATTAATGACATACACATAATCAACAAAATCCAGAAAATTACATCCGGTATTCTCAATACATGCTGGGGGGGGGGGGGGGGGGGGGGGGGGGGGGGGGGGGGTTAAACTTTAATTTTCATAGAGTTCATTATTCTGTCATGGGTTGCAATAAAAAAGTATAAAAACAAGACTAATTGGTTAATATCTGGATTAAGAACTAAAAAGTCCAAAAATGAATTATAGTTACTTTATTGCATTTATTTATTCTATTCCTAATTCCCAGTGGTACTGCTTTAATGAATTGCAATTTCAATAAAATATATGCTCTTGTATTTTTAGATCCTGTTGTGGAAAAAGTATAGCTTTTACATCAAATTAGAATGTGTATTTGAAAATCAACGATCTCTTCCCAGCATCATAAATCTGTTTGGAATTGATCCAACACAGGTGTAGAGCAATTTGTGATGTTGGCTTATACAAATAAAAACAACAAGCCTACTCAATGGTGTATAGGTAAGGGCCTGGTGCAGCCTGGGAAACAGACAAACATATTGTAATTAAATTATATGAACTGAGATTGCATAAAGCAGATTTCCCATAATGGAAGGGAATTATTGAGACAGAGATTGTGATGGATTGGAATTTTGAAGTTAAAATACACCACATTGGGAGAGTAAAAGGTTTAGTAAGGTTGTTGTAGAATAACATACAAAACTAGAAATGTAACAAACTGCACTTTTAAATTATGCTGATCAAACGAATATCAAAGCAGATATTCAATTATAGAACAAGTTTCCCTCTGGTTTATTAAGAAAGGTAATTAAGACTTTTGAAAGAGCTAAAATACCCAAGGATCCTCTTTTGAAACCTAAGTGAATCAGTTTTCCTAGTAAGCAAGGTTTTTCTTTCTTTTAAGGTGCCAGGAGAAAAAATAATCACTCAAAGTTACAAAAAAATTGGTATCTGGTTGTTTGGAAAGCCACCTTAGCCAGGGCTCTCTATGGTAGAGGGGAAGGTCAGAAAGTCAAAAAGACAGCCACAATCAGGGAGATCATAGCCCTACCCAATTTTTATACGCATTGAACTTTCGTTACCATCATCCTGACTCACTCACACACACACACAAACACAAACACACACACAAACACACACACAATATATTTACACTCCTGATCTTCACCATAGAATTACACAACTGTGAAGTTAATGAGTGGCATGGGGCATTTAGATGCAATATTTTTCTTCAGATGTTCTTGTCTAAATCCATTAAAATGACAAAAAAAGATCAGAATGTTAATTGTTTTGTTATTTAAAGTTCAACTGAGTTCCAACAAAATCCTATTCCATGCTAATAGGGCTATGCAGCCTGCCCAGTTCTATTAAAGAAGGGTGCTTCAGAGTGCATGGGAACACCAACATAGTACCTATCTGGAAGTCTTTAAAAGAGCCATTGGTTATGCTGGAAAGGTGTAGGATTATAGACAATGCTGTGCTTATCCCCTATGTGCGTTCAGCTTCTGGAATTAAATCTGAAATGCTATACATTAGGCTAACTATTTATGGAATACTGATCCCTGGGAAAGGGAGGTAGCCCTGGGAAAGTCCATCATAATTTTGCAGGATCACTAAGCAGGATTGGCTATAAATTGAAAACTACCTGTATTACTCGGTTTTTTTCAAGATTAGTATCTGAAACATTTGTTCAGTTATTCAAGACTACCTTTTTTTCCTATCAGTGCTAAACTTTGATTAGCAAGGCTCTGGTGAATGATATTATGCCTTGCTTTTTTTAAAATCATTTCTTCAGTTTGTGCCTTGTTTTTAAAAGGATAATATACATTTTATTCCCCAACTATGAGTTGGTCTAGGTCTAGAACAACTCGCCATGGCCAATTGCCACAGGACAACTCACCATGGGATAATTCAACACTGTATTAATTGTTTTATTCAATTACTTTTATTATTGGTGACCATGTTTTCATTGAAATTATTGTGACTCTTGTATTTCTGGATCAACTTTCTTTATTTTAGTATTACAGGCCACAGATCCATCAAAATTAATTTAACTTTTATATTTATTAAATTGTCCCACAGCAAGTTATCCTGCATCAAATTGGCCATAACGAGTTGGCTGTGGCAAGTTGTCCCATTCCGACTATGAGTAGCACAGGGGTGTCTCTGTGTATATGTGGCAAAAAGCATATTTCTCCTAAGAAGATGTGGCTCACGCATCTCTAAGTTACAGCTTGCACACTTACAATAAATACATGGCCATTTATAAATCAGCATTGGCTGCCTTGATATTTATTTCCTATCTATGTACAGATTTCCATTGGCAGTTGAAAGCCCCCATTTATTACATTATGTGACCTGTCCAGGATTAGCTTGTCCACTACAGGAATACACCTTGGTATAGACCAGTGATGATGAACCTTTTCGGCACCGAGTGCCCAAACCGGAATGGTCAAAGCCACCTGGTCTTTGGATTTCTGGTGCATGCATACACGCCAGCCAGCTGTTCTTTGAGCACACTGGAGCACTGGAAACCTGAGGACCAGGTGGCTGTAGCGCACATGTGCACTGGTCAGCTAGTTCTCAGGTTTCCAGCACTCTGTCACACTTGAAGACCAGCTAGCCAGCACGCATGTGTGCACCGGAAATCATAAGAGCAGCTGGCGATGGGACGCGTGCCGACCGACAGGGGTCTGCATGCCACCTGTGGCACGCGTGCCATAGATTCGCCATCACGGGTATAGACCAATGTTTCTCAACCATGGCAACTTTAAGTTGCGTGGGTTTCATGTCCCAGAATTCCCAACCAGCACACTGGGAAATTCTGGGAGTTGAAGTCCACACAGCTTAAAGTTTCCTAATTTGAGAAATACTGGTTTAGAAGATCTCAGAGAAAGTCCATCGTGATGTCTAGCAGTCGACTATAGGTATTCAAGATGAGATGCTTTTCCTTGTATGATTATTGGCACTTTGGGAACAATTGCCATTATAAGCAACCTTTCTAAAATTCTGAAGCTTTGCTGGATGTCAAAAGAATAAAATACAGCTTTTATACGCAAATTTTAACAACAGAAAATCCAGTAACAGTTAATTTATAGGTTAGGAATAAAATCTAACTGGTATAAAACATATGGCACTCCAGCAATTTATTTTCTATGTCCTGGCAAGTTCTGGCAGGTCAGGTTAGAGTAAAATATGGAATAATGCCAGTTGCAATAAGTATTTATTTTTATATCTTCATATATCAGGTGAGAACAGATGGATATAGTTAGAAATCCAAAGAAGTATTATTCTGAACGGCAAAAATATAATTGAGGAAGTAATTGTCTTTTGTATTACCATAAACTAAACTCTTGGAGCTGGAGCAGCAAAATGTGGAGGAGGAGAGGGAGGGAGGGAGGGAGGTAGAGAGAAAACATAACCATTAAAAGTAAATTATGATTTTTAATGGTTAATTTTAATAAAGTATTATAAATTTATTAAAATTTACAATTTTATTAAAGTATTATTTTCATATGAATATGAAATTCATTATTACCTTGATAACTAATTTCCATAATTTAATAGCAATTCTGCAGGACTTTTTAAAAAACTTTGAAGTCCGAGTTTTTAAAAATGTTGTGATATAATGAACAAAAAATCCTACATATAATAGTGATAAACAATCAATGCAAAATAATTTATAAAATGGCTATTTAATCTGTCAGAACTATAAAATATTGGCAATTTGCACAATATTGACAATTTGCATAGTTAAAATTAATATTTAAGGATACAAAAGATACATATAAATATAATGAAAGTAGTGCTTGTTCTGGATAAAATTCTACCTCCATCTACCATATGGATCCCATTTGCATCTAGGGTCTTTCTTGATTAGAGAACCCAGTAATATCAGTGCCTTTTATTAACTTTAGCTGATAAATAACTGCTTTTCTACCTGGAGTTAGATAGCTCTGTGAATCTAGTAGACTGGATTATTCTGCTGTATTCTTTGTGGATGTGATTCTTGAAAACAATAGAACAGGTGTAGGAAAGGGCAACAAGGATTATCTAAATCAATGCTTTTCAAACTTGGCAACTTTTTAAAGTGTAGACTTCAACTTCTGGGATTTCCAACCAGAAGGAAATTTACCTTTGCATATCTAAGATATATCTATGTAGAAAACATTATCTTTATTTTTGGAGAGTCAATTTGGTTTAGTCGTTAAGACACCAGGCTAGGAAGCAAGAGACTGTCAGTTAAAGCCCTGCCTTAGCTATGAAAGCCAGCTGGGTGACTTTGAGCTAGTCACTCTCTTTCAGCCCAATCCACCTCAACAACAGGTTGCTGTTATGGGGAAAATAGTAAGAGGAGAGGAGGAGTATTGTGTGTCTTTGCCTTGTTTTATTTGTAAAAATAATAAAATAAATAATAATAATCTCCAGATGTTGTCTCCTAGGGATGATGCAGAGGATGGGTTAACTATTAGAAGCTGTAACCAAGTCAATGATAAGATGCGCTACCAATCCATCTCCAGGTGTTACTTATACTTTCAATCCTTTAAGAAAAGTGACAACCCCTGGAATATCAATATAGACTTAGAAACCCACGAGAAAAAGGTGCTATTCAGCCGGTTCGGACCAGTTCGGGTGAACCCATAGCGGAAATTTTAACTGGTTTGTCGAACTGGCAAATGCCACCTCAGGCTGGCCCTGCCCCCACCTGCCCGGTCACCCCATTCTGCCCTATATATGTTGGCTTCACCATGCGGCCCAGCTAATTGCCTCGCCTCCATGCCTTGCCCACTCTGCTCACCAAAGGTAAGCATGCCACCTGCTCGCCCTTCACCTTGGGTTGGGGCCCAAGGAGGCACCCTTCCCCAAGGCCCCAATAGGAGCCTCCACCTGCTCGCCATTCACCTTGGCCAGGTCGGGGAATGCGCCATTCCCCAGTTCTGGCCTTTCCAGGGCCTCCGCCCACATGCTGCCCGTTCACCCTCCGCCTCACTCACTTTCATCCATGCCTTGGTGGGGATGCCCGGTGAGGCTCAGATGGCAAGTCTCCAGCCTCTGGTAGTTTTCGGCTGCCTTCCGAGCAGCTCTGCTGTGACACTGTCCCTCGGGCGCAGCAGGCCATTCTCCTGGACAGGTCTGGCCGCGAACAACACTGGGAGGCAATGGGGTACGTGTGCACAGCCGGTGCGAAGAACAGGGCGGTGATGGTGGCGACAGGATTTCTTCAGGCCTCTTATTCTGCCTATAGTTTTTGGCACAAGAAGAATGCAGCCGCCGCTGCCGCCTTGGTTCCAGCTGGCAGAGAGGCTTCTTGCATCAAAAAAGAGATGGTGGCTGCAGGCTTCTTGCACCAAAAAAGAGGCCTAAAGTCCCATTGCCACTGTCGCCACCCTGTTCTTCTCGCCAGCTGCACATACGCACCCCATGGCCTGCAGGTGTACGTGCGCGGTCACACCCCATTGCCAGACCTGGCCAGGAGAACCGCCTGCTGCACTGGAAGGACAGCGTTGCAGCGGAGCTGCTTGGAGGGCAACTGGACTGCAGTGCCCCTTTAAGGTACTTCGATGTGGAAGGGCGGGGGGACAGGCCACAGGAGCTGCCTTTTCTGCCGGTGGGCATGGCTTAGTGGGGGGGTCATGTGACTGAGTGGGCGTGGCCAACTTGATGTCACTCACAGCAAGGTGCTTCCCCACCAAGCCATGCCCACCAAGCTGCGCCCACAAAACCGGTAGTTTTTTAATCCCACCACAGGTGCCATCTGAAGGGTGAGGAGAGGGAACTCTTCTGCCATGTGTTTGGAGTTTTTGGGAAACTAGTGTAGATTGATAATAGATTGTAGCTTTCTCTATGATTCTCTTAGTATTTAATCAATAAAATCCTTTTTAGCGTTTCAATTTGAACTTACTTTCTTCCAGTCCTAAAGAAGTATTTGTCTATTGTTGCCAGCATAAGTGTGATGTCCCCTTTACAGAAACTATTTTTATTAGTTATAATGCTTGTTTGGAAGATAAAATGTTGTCTTTTGGATCAGAGCTATCTGAACATGTCTTTATATTATTTAGAATTATTTTGCTTTGAATTTATGTTTCATCATATCCTTAAATTAATGCAATTCATTATGAATTTCTTCCAATTAATATCCCAGACATTTGTAACATTTTTACAAATATGCTAGCAGATATACATATCTGTCAGTGCAGATGCTTTTTATGGGCAGCCTTGATTAAAGGGCATGAACTTTTTCCACAGCTTGCTCATGCTAATGAAATAATTTGTTCCTTTGAAACTAGAGTTAATTGCACAATAAAAAAAATTAAATTTAACCTCATAAACAAAGAAATATAATAAAATGTTGTGAGTTTATGGTAATAAGGACAGGTGAGATTTTCTACTCAGTGAAATTACAGTGTAAACAAAGTTTACTAAGACAAAAAACTGTTTGAGATTAAAAACATACTTTTTTAAAAAGAAAGAAAATAATCTTGGAGTTAACAGTGGAGGGCAATGTACTAATTTATGTTATAGACACCGTGGCTATGCCCAAGGTTTTCCTGTAATTGTATACTATAAAGTTTACATGGCCCCATTGTATTTATCATTGAAAATATAATTCAGATAATTTGTATGATTTTTCCCCCTGATTATTGTTTAAGGGGGATATTCAACTGAAGTATATCAATGGGTCAGACATTAGTTATTGACAGAATAAATTAATACTTGGTTGATACTGTAGACTCTATAATGCTATTTACACTTAGCCTCAAAGCTATGGAAGGCTACTTTTAGTTAGTGCTCAGATTGTTCCAAATAAATATAAATAAGATAAGTTGGATAAATACTATAGAAATCAGAAAGTATTTAAAACTCAAATCAAATATTTCATTAAATATATAATTGTTTTTGTTCTTAATATGTATCATATATTACTATACCCACTGCAGTCCATGTTCCCCATATGCTCAAAAATGTGCAGAGGCAAGTTCAGATCTGTTCAGGTTTAAATGTGGAACATTTCCAGGCCTGGGTGCTTTAAATGGCCACAGGATGGTTCAGATGGACAGGATGAAGCTTCAGCCTGTTTCTCCCCATTCAGATACACACAGACTCACAGACACACAGGAACAAGACATTAACAGCATTATCTGGTTAACCTGGGGTCATAGTAGGCATATGAGGCATATTAGGGTATATCAGCACTCTGATATATCTGACCCCAAACCAATACAAGATCCAGCAGCTTTAGGCAGATGTTAAACAAGAAAGGGTAAAAGTATCCAAGCATGAGACAGCAAATATGTCAAGCATCCCTGACTAAGTCTTTCCTCTCTTCTCCTGCTGTAAATAGTAAGGAAGGTAACTTTATACTATTAATAAACAAGCATGGCTTCAGCCAAAAATAATAAAAACACATTGTCGAAATGTAAGGTCCCAAAATACACTTGAGTCACCAGAATGCCAAAGAGAGAGACTCAAGACGAGGCTTGCAAAAAAACAGATTTTATTTATGGCCAAAAACAAAATACTGGGTGGAACTATATCCAGAACATACAGATACAATGCATGCGAGGAGATAGCCACACCTTGGGGAAGGTATGGCGTCCTTTTATACCCTCAGAGACATCAGCTTAGTACCCAACTCTGGCCTCCCAATCCAGGCCCGTGCATTCCTTGTTGCTCTGCAAGGGGGAATAGAAACTTCCCAATTAGTCATCTTGAGCATTTCTTTGTTTACTCAATTGGCCACTTAGGCCCCCTGGCCCTGGAAAGTAGGAGTCTATCCAGATCAACATAAATTAAGACTGAGATAGTACCATGCTCTTAGATGGCACAAGAAAAAAACAGGGAGAAGATTAATATGGGTTCAGGTCAAATGGCAGGGACATATGTTTGACAAATACCAGATACATTACAGGCCTAATAACAGAATATGTTTGTTACAGGAGATACAAATATAAAGGCATAATATATGTGATACAAATACAAAGGCATATGTGTATTACAAGAACCTAATGGTTACAGAATCTAGTAAACCAATATATCATATCCTAGCATTATTTATTATATTCTTATTATTGTTTCCCTTCAAAAGGACTCCAGCAATTACTTCCCCACTTCAGATGAATATAAAGGGAGAGAAGAGAAATACTGTAAAGCCCATACTTGGAAGATTCTATTATATAGCCAAAATTTATAAAAGTAGCTTTAGCCTTTGTATGGAGAGTTTTTTTTATTGGTTCTCATAATGGAGCAGACACCCCATGCCTCTACCAACACCAACTGGACTTAATAGAGAATTTCATGGAGAAAGGGGGGGGGGAATGCTGCAACACCAAATTTGCCACTCCTTGTAGCCAATCCAGAAGAATAGCATCACTGGTAATATCACAGCCATCCAGTGTTTTGTCAAGTGTCAGGGTAGTGGACAGATACTACTCAGGCAATTGGTTATTTTGGATCAAAAAACAATAAATACCTCACTAAATAAAGGGATTTTAAGCTTTATTATTAGCTTTAGCAACTAGATTTGAAAAGCATAATATAAAAAGCATACATGCACGCAAGATGACAACCAAATCTCTTGCAAGCTGCCAAGAGCTCCAAAATAACAACAGCAAGAGATATCCCAAGGGCAGCCAGTTTTCAGAGTACCCAATGCTAGGGTCCATACAAAATGACAACTTAAAGGTTTTATGGCTTAATAGCCCTGCCATGGAGACACTTGACCTTGACTGGCTGGCACACAACTCTGGAATGGGAATCTGAAACTTTCACAGCAAAAAAAGCTTTCGAGTTATATGAAAATTTCCCCTTTCCCTTCTTTATTCAATAAACAAGAGTAAAAAAGACCAATAAACAAGAGTAAAAAGATCTAGCTCTAAACTTTTAGATTATTCATAATATGAAGGAGAATCAGAATATGTCACTAAACTCTTGGAAATAACAATGGTCTTCTCAATTGCCACCACATCCAGAGATCAAGAAGATTATAGAAAAAATGTTGAGACTCTGGAAAGAATCCAGAAAAGAGCAACAAAGATAACCTGGTGAGATCCATTCAATTTTAGATCTTGATTTGCTCATACCTAATAGAATTTTGTCAAACTAAAGCTGTAATCTTTCAACCTAGCAGATATATCTGGGAGATTTTAGGGTGTTGCTATCCCAAACCTTTCCCCACCGTCATCATCAAGTTCAGGACTACACAATCACTTGTCTTGGGTTCCTGTCTGAAATGTACTGCCTCCTCCCTTGGTATTACAGTGAACTCCCCTTTTCTCCTTCTGCTGCACATTCTATCACCAGAGTCTTCTCCAAAACCAAAATTCAAAGACATCAATTCTCTTCCTATTTTGCTTCTTCAAAGATGCTTCCATCGAGTATCACATGATTGTACCATGCACTGTGAATGTGATTTGATAGCTTGTTCTTTTACTTTTGATGGTTAATCTGCAAATGTAGTTAGTTCTCTGGATAATGTCAAATAGTATACATGTACCCAGTGTTGATCAGTTGTACTTCTCTAAAACTGGTTGGAGAAAGGCAACTGGGAAGAGGGGAGAATTATTTGTTTCTTTATTACATGATTATGATAATTACTATTCCAAGCACATAGAAGAAATCTGCTATAGCTGATTCTTCCCTGCAGCAAATATCAACCTGAGATATTTTTTTAATCAGGACCAAAATGTGCCTGGAAGTATTGCTCCTGTTGATAGCATTTTTCTTCTTTTTAGCATTTTCTCACAAGTGCAGGGTCCACTTTTTTTTTATCAACTGAGTGTTGATCCATTAGTTGCCATGAGAATTAATACACTGACTTGTTCCCTGAGCCTGCCATTGTGACTGAAAGAGTACAACTAGCCCAAACCAGCTGTCATGCCTAAAATGGGACTAAAACTCAAAAAACATTGAATATTATTATTATAATTATCATATTTAGTTGCTACCCATCTCATGGTTCAAGACAACTGAGTGGAAGCAAAGTAATCTAGAATGTAGTATAGAAGCAATGTGGTCATTGCTTCTATATAATCTTTACTTTCGTATTATACTTTCATATACTTTATACTTTATACTTTTATTTGATTTATATACCGCCCTACTCAAGGTGTTGGTTCTCACCTTTAAAGCGCTCCATGGCATAGGGCCTAGCTATCTTCAAGACCGCCTGCTGCCACCGACGACCTCCCATCGACCCGTGCGCTCCCATAGAGAGGGCCTCCTCGGGGTGCCATCAGCCAAACAATGCAGGCTAGTGACCCCCAGGGGGAGGGCCTTCTCTGTGGGGGCACCTACCCTCTGGAATCAGCTGCCCCCAGAGATAAGGAGAATCCATGACCTCAGTGCCTTCCGCCGTGCCCTTAAAACCTTCTTTTTCCAACAAGCCGGGCTGGCTTAACTCTTTTTAAGTGTTTTTAATTGTTTTTGCTTATTGTTTTAATTAATGGGGCCAAATTTATATATATATTTAACTGTATTTTAATATTTGTATTTGATGTTTTTATTTGCCTGTTCACCGCCCTGAGTCCTCAGGGAGAAGGGCGGTATATAAGTTAAACAATAAACAATAATAATAATAACTCCCGAAGGACTCAGGGCAGTGAACAGCCAACAATAAAATACATACATACAAAATTTAAAAAGCAGAGATAAAATCAAATTAAATAGTTTGGCCCAGACAGATTTAAAACCCCAATCAATTTAAAACAAATTTAAACTTTGAATATTAAAAATACTAAAAAATATTTAAAAATATTTAAAATGTTTAAAAAGAGGGAGAAAGTTAGGCCAGGCCCGCCTGGTGAAATAAAAAGATCTCGAGAGCGCGGCGGAAGGTGCGCAGATCTGGGATCTTCCGTATCTCCGGGCGGAGCTTGTTCCAGATAGTAGGTGCCCCCACAGAGAAGGCTTTCCCCCTGGGGGCCGCTAGTCGACATTGTTTGGCCGATGGCACTCGGAGGAGCCCCTCTCTATGAGAGCGTACCGGCCGGTGGGAGGCTATTGGTGGTAGTAGGCGGTCCCGCAAGTACCCAGGTCCTGAGCCATGGAGCACTTTAAAGGTGGTAACCAAAACCTTGAAGCGCACCTGGAAGACCTCCGGGAGCCACTGCAGCTCGCGCAGGAGGTGTGTTACATGGGAATGCCATTTCGCTCCCATTACCACCCGTGCGGCCGCACTCTGCGCCAATTGGAGCCTCCGGGTGCTCCTCAAGGGGAGCCCCATGTAGAGAGCATTACAATAGTCCAGGCAGGAGGTGATGAGGGCATGAATGATTGTACGTAAGGAGTCCCGATCCAGAAAGTAAATATAATATGAATGTAAAGACACAACCAAACAAAAAGTATGGATACTGAATCAACATAGTATAGAATAGTATAGTATAGAACAGTGTTTCCCAAACTTGGCTATTTTAAGATGCATGGACTTCGACTCCCAGAATTCCCCAGCCAGTATGCCTGGTTGAGGAATAGTATGCCTGGTTGAGGAATTCTGGGAGTTGAAATCCATACATCTTAAAATAGCCAAGTTTGGGAAACACCGGTATAGAAAATAAATTTTCAGTTTTCCTGATCATTGGAACATGTAATTGTCTGTGAGAAAAACCAGTAGAGTTGTTCTTTACATCTGCCATCTCTTCAGCAGGTCTTCGAAATTACTGTGTTGCTTTCCATAATTTTTCCTAGCCTACAATAATCAGCCAGTAAATTAATTCCAAACAGAGACTATCCATCCTCAACCTGCAATAATCAGAAACCAGTTCCAGTAAAGACCAATCAAAACTCAGGTTATCTATCTATAAAGACAGGAACCCAGCCAGTCAGTTATTTATAGTCTGCATAGCAAGCTACTTTTTGCCTCTGAAGATTCCAGTCACAGTTGTGGGTGAAACATTAGGAAATCTGTTGTCTATGCACAAATCACTAAAGCCTGAAGCTCAACACTGCCAACCATCCAGCCTATATTTTCACTTGCACCTACCTGCAAGAGCTTAAAGCACACTCTGAACCATATTTTTAATATAAACTCCTATATATAGTGCTATATGGCTGTAAGATTCAGTATAAGTTTTGAAATTGGCCATCCAAATCTAAGTGTTTTAATGGAAACCCTGACTGTACAAGTCTTCCCAGATAATAAAATTTATATATTGCTCATGCCATTGAATGTATAACAAATATAAAAAGTATATCTGGGAAATGCTAGATCTTCAATTTTGCTGACCATACAATGTTCTCATTCTATAATTATTACTTATTACTTACCACTTAGGTATAATGAGTTTTAATGGGTATAACTAATGACAAAACTGATGAGCTCCAGATCTTTTGCAGTAGGTCACTAAACATCATTTGGCTCTTTTGCTGTCTGTTTGCTTTAATTTGACTTTTATTCATCTGAAAACAAATGTGATTTTAAGAAGGACAAAAAATATAAGAGGCTATACCTGTGATGGCGAACCTATGGCACATGTGCCAAAGGTGGCACGCAGAGCCCTCTCTGTGAGCACGCATATTGGCCAGCTGGTCTTCGTGGGTGCCGGAAAACAGCCTGAAAAACTGCTAAAAACAGGCATGCGCGCACCGGCCAGCTGGTCTTTGGGTTTCCGGTGCTTCAGCTTGCACGAAGACTGGCTGGCTGGTGTGCATGCACATGCTGGAAACCTGAAGACTAGCTGGCTAGTGCACTCACGCACATTGGCCATCTGGTCTTCGGGTTTCTGGCATTCCGGCGCAGGCATATGCACACACATAAATGCGCATTCCGGTTTGGGCACTTGGTGCCAAAAAGGTTCGCCATCACTGAGCTATACTCTTCAAGTTACTAACCTCTACTTAGTAGGAAGATGTTACTGTTTGAAGCAAGATCTCTGTAATACAACATTATCATCATCATCCTACCAGATTCTTATAACTTAATCAAAAAAGGCCAAAAAAACCCATGTAATTCCCTAATCTGATTTCCTTTTGAACCAATGGTGGCTTTTGGTAGGTACATTAGAGATGAAGTATATATTAAAGCTTAGGTCTAGTCATTGTAATACTGATTGCAAATAACTCTATACTTAATCTTTGGCTGATTATTGTAGACAGTGATCATCTTCCAAAGAGTATGAAGTGGTTGCCCTAGACCTTTCTTTTGTATGAGACCTGAAGTGAATCCTGTATACTGTACTATTTCTAAGGGTCACAGCAAATGGTAAGAAGGCAAGTTTAAGAGTTAGAGCTGAGATGACATTTCTGGTTTTTTTGCTGACCAAAGGATCTTCAGAATACCACCAAGATAATACATTTTTTTCACCTTGGTCTCTACTGCTTATTGCTGATTTTAAAGGAATATAGCATACAGTATGGAGAACTAAGACTGGGGAGAACCAGTGGTTGGATTCAGCCGGTTTGCACCAGTTCAAGAGAACTGTTTGTTAACTCTTTGTGGAGTTCTGCAAACTAGCTGAATAGTCAAGCCTGCCTGCCTAACGATTTCAGTAGCTTACACAAATGAGACATTCCTTCTCATTTGTAATTAACCAAAGGAAAGGAAAAGAAAAAGAAGAAATAACCACATAGCCATTTCCTCAACAGAAAAATTCTAGCGTCTTTAAAACTCAGGTGGGAAAATAAAGTGAAAGAGAGGTGGTGTTTTTTCTCCTCTATCCCTTCAGTTAATATTTCCAGACAGACAGCCAAGAACAATTTAGCAGGCGAATACTTAGTTGCAATCACAAAACAGCAGGAATGCAGTCAGTACAGAAACAATAGAAATTTACAGATCATATAGATTAACAGAGTGGGAAGGGACCGTGTAAGTCATCTAGTCCAACCCAACTGGCCAAGCAGGAGACCCTACATCATTTCTGACAAAAGGCAATCCAATCTCTTCGTGAAAGCCTCCAATGATCAAGCTCCCACAACTTCCGAAGGTTAAGCTGTTCCATTGGTTGATTGTTCTCAGTGTCAGAAAATTTCTCCTTATTTCCAGCATGAATCTTTCCTTGTTCTTGACAGGATTAGGCCAGGGAAGGAGTTTTTTAAATGTTAATACAGAGCAAGAGTTTCTTGTCAGAGTTCTTATGTCTTTTTAAATACATGTTTTAATTAGCAGAATTGATTTTATTAATTTGGAATAGGGTTGCAATGCTGTTTCTATGTTTATGTATGTTGATCCTACATTTTCAGCATTTAAGAGTTATCTTACAGTATTGGACTGTAAAGATTTCAAATAATCTTGTAACTATGTTGCTTGTGTGTGATGGAGCACCCACAACTTCTGAAGGCAAGCTGTTCCATTGGTTGATTGGTCTTAACCTTAGGAAATTTCTTCTTAGTCCTAGGTTGCTTCTCTCTTTGGTTAGTTTCCATCCATTGTTTCTTCTTGTGCCTTTTGGGACTTTGGAAAATAGATTGACCCCCTCATTTTTGTAGGAGCCCCTCAAATTTTCTGACAGAACAATATCCAGAAATTGTAAATGCTCCAACACTGGAAGTTTTAAAGAAGAGATGGGGTGTTGGTCCTACCTGACATGCACCTTCTTGTTGGGTGGAGACAGCAGCCAGAAGTGGGTTCAGCTCGTGCAATCAGATGAAGGACTGAGCCTGTCAAAGCTAAATCCCGCCCCCGTTGCTAGGGGCTCCCAGCTTTGTGAAGGATGAAGACAGGCTAGACGTGTGGAATAAAAAAACAGGAGAATAAACACATTAATGTCCAGACTAACAGGGTGGGACTGGCTGCTGTCTCCACCCAACAAGAAGGTGCGTGTCAGGTAGGACTAACGCCCCTTCTCCATTGTGGGGTGGAGACAGCAGCCAGAAGTGGGACATACCCAAGATCAGTGTTCCAAGTCTAGGGAGGGAACAGTCTGGGCAAGCAACTCCCCATCCCCTCAAACTCCTTGGAGAACTCTCCGCCCGAAGGCAGCCTGTGCAGAAGCAAATTTGTCTATCTTATAATGATGAATAAAGGGGGAAGGAGAGGTCCAAGTAGCCGCTCTACAGATTTTGAGTAGCGAAGCCTGCATGGACCAGGCCGCTGAGGTTGAAGCACTTCTCGTCAAGTGTGCTGTTACCATGGCAGGAGGCGGTAAGGAACGAAGTTCGTACGCTGTAGCAATCGAGCACTGGATCCAACGGCCAATCGTCGACGACGACACTTTGGCACCTAGCGAAGCAGGGAGAAAGGACAGAAATAATGACTCAGAACGACAAATGTCCGCAGTCCTTGTCAAGTAGATCCGAAGAGCCCTCCGGACATCCAGCATGTGCCATCGATGTTCTTACGGATGAGACGGGTGAGGGCAGAAGTCCGGGAGAACCAGTTCCTGTAAACAGTGAAAAGGAGAGTTAATCTTAGGCACAAAGGAGGGGTCGAGTCGAAGGACAACCTGGTCCACATGAAAGACACAAATCGTTCCTCATAGAAAGTGCAGCGATCTCCGAAATACGTTGAGCAGACTTTATAGCCACCAGGAAAGCTACTTTGTATGACAAAAGACATAGACTGACCGTCCACAACGGTTCATATGGTGGCTCAGTAAGAGAGTTCAACACAAGTGAAAGGTCCCAAGTGGGATATCTATGAAGAACCGGGGCAGACAAGTTGGTGGCTGGTTGACGAGGTGCCTCTCTCCACCTTCTGCAAAGGCAAAAGAAACTACTGAAGGTCTCTCAGGTGCAGTCTGGCCAAGGGAACAATATCAATGGCCGAAACCATCTTCCCTAACAATTTAGATAGAAGCAAAGGGGAAGCCCGTTTTTCCCGACTAACCTGAGCCGCTAAAGTCCTCAGCCCCTCCTGGCGTTCCCCGGATAAATAGACCTTGCCCTCGACAAAATCAATGATCGCTCCCAGGTGCGTAATTCTAGTAGAGGGGATGAGATGGCTTTTTTCCACGTTAATGGAAAAACCATGGGCAGACAGGGTCTGAATGGTGAGATGAAGGTCTGAATAGGCCTGAGGAGTAGAAGTGGACATGATAAGGATGTCATCCAGATAACACTGGAGACGAATTGACCTAAGCCTTAGAGAAGCGGCTACGGGGAGCTGAGGAAAGACCAAAGGGCAAAGCCCTATACTGAAAATGATTCCCTGCGTAGTAGAAGCGTAAGAATTTTCTATGGGAAGGTCAAATGGGTACATGAAGGTATGCTTCAATTAAACCAATTGAACAGAGGAGGTCGCCCCTCCGAACGCCGTCTAAGATAGAACGTAACGATTGTATTTTGAACCTTCTATAGACTACAAAATGGTTCAAATGCTTAAGGTCCAGAATAGGTCTCCACCCACCTGAAGACTTAGGTACCAGGAAAACCAGAGAGTAGAACCCCTGACCCAATTGATTCTGGGGCACAGGTTGGATGGCCCTGATGGAGAAGAGGTGATTTATAGCCGAATCCATAAGGGATCTACGCTCGGGGCTACCCGACCGGGGACAGCAGAGAAAAACAGAAGGAGGGGTGGAGACAAATTTGATGGCCAGTCCAAATCGGATGGAAGCCCAGACCCAGCAATCGGATGTAGTGCGATCCCAAAGAGCAGCAAAGAGGCCCAATCTGCCGCCCACGGGAGGATCGGGAGCACTATTAACGACAGCGACGGATGGAACGACCCGCTCCCCCTCGAAAGGGCCGTCTAGTCCTAAAGGATCTGCCCCTCTCAGGTCTGTCCTGAAACCCCCTCTGCCTGGGAACAAAATTATTCGTACCACAAGAGGATCCCGAACCCCCGTCTGAAGGACGAAATTGGGCACGAGAGGAATAAGGTGAGTATCTGGACTTCTCCCTATGGTAGGCCGTGGGTAATACTTTTCTCTTGTCCTTGGTTTCTATTAGGAAGGCCTCCAATGGATCCCCAAACAACTTCCCCCCCAGAAACGGAACGGAAGCCAACCACCATTTATGCCGGGCGTCAGCTGACCAATGACGCAGCCAACCCAGGCGACGGGCTGCCACAGCAGAAGCTAACGATTTGGATGCTAAGCGAGCTGCATTCAACGTCGCATCAGCCAAGAACTGTACTGCCGCCACAATTTTGTTGATGTCTTATCTCAATTTGTTGTCCTCGGCGGACAGCTTGTCTTGAATCTGACGAAGCCAGAGAAGGGTCGATCGGTTAAAAAAGAGACCGTTGTAGCTGATCGAATGGCCCAGGCGGCTGCAAGATGAGCCCGTTGGATAACTTGGTCGGAACGAGATTCTTCGGGGCGAAGGTTTTCTTCAGGATCACCTGGAACTGTAGAATGAGAAAGCAATGCTGCGACAGGGACATCCACTGTTGGAACCTGAAGCAGGGAGGCCAATTCGGATGAAACGGAGAAGTTCTTCCTATCTGTGGTGGATGGTACAGGTGCAGTAGCAGGAGAGGACCATTGCCTCTGTATAACGTCCATAAAGAGAGGGGGATAGGCACAGCCGTCACCAGTTTAGGTGGTTCTGTAAATAAGGGATTTAGCTTGCCCTCAGACGTAGGCAGAGTTGGTTGAGTGGAAGTTTCAAGTTGAGCGGTATTCATGGCTTTAAACAGGAGAAACTTATACAGAGCCTGCGGAAAAAGGCCCGTAAAGGGAGGTTGATCCGGAGGGAGACCCTCATCTTCGGATAACTCTGGTTTTTGGAGATCAGCATCACCAAAGGCTGAAGGTCGGCTCACACAGGACGGAGCAGAAGAGTGAGATTCCGCTATAGACAACAGCCCATCCTCCTCTTCCTCGGCCGAGGAGACGGAGGAGTATGATGCTACCAACAAAGTAGCAGAATGTTTGGATCTGGAAGATTTATGTGCAGCCAAAGACTGTTGCACAGCTGCTGCAATCATCTTTTGAATGTCCTCAGCACGAAGAACAGTCTCTATATGGTCAGTAGCCGGTCCGACTTCCGTAGAAGTACGAACCGGAGCAGAAATTGAGACGGGTGGAGACTGAGCAGGTGGAGCCTGGGATGAAGGAGCAGGTGCCAGAGAGGAAGCCACTGGGTCTGAGCCCCATAAGTCCACACTATGAATGTCTAAAGGGCAATCTTGAACTGAGACTTGATCCGATGTAGGAGGAGACTGATGAGGCCTTGCTTCAGGGAGTAGAGAGTGAGGCACTGGTACTGGTGAATGAAAGCTGCTGGTGTTATGACCCGACTGCTTCAGAACTTCATCCCTGCATTGTTTAGTACGCGATGGGATGGAAGAAGAGCCCTTTTCATGTGAACAGGCCTTTTTGGACTTGGAAACAGTCAGGTTATCAGCCTCAGAAAGGGATTTGGACCCCAAATCTCTATGGATGTCTAGAGACTGTTGTTGCACCGCAGCCTTGCACCCATGCTTGCTCTTAGCCACTGCCTTAGGCATGTCGGGCAGAAAGAAGGGAGGGCCTCGATTAAAGAGAGCCCTTGGAGAGTACAAAATGGCCGCTCTCGAACTGCCCTCAGCTATGCCTCAATAAAATGGCCGCCAACCACAGAAAAACAAATGGTCTCCAAGCAGGACACTTCAGTGTCTCAGCGTTAAGGATATAGAGGTCGCAGTAGTGATATAAAAGCCCTGGAGGCAATAAACCTGGCCAAGCCTCTACCGGGACCAGCGGCACGTTCAGAGTTTGGGGACCGCAGCAGAAAAAGGCCTCACCAAAAACCACAACTTGCGCATTGAATTAAAATGGCGGACGCGCCCCAGCAGCAATGGGAGCGCAAAGCTCCACAGGACAGCCCAAAAGCCGACCAAGTGACAGAGGGGTGAAAACGCTGCTCTAGCCGGTAAGGACGAGCGAAATAGGCCAGGGATCTGCTAATTAAAGCCGGTCCGACAATCAGCTGAGGCTGTGAAAGCCGACAAGCAGCAATTTAAACTGCAAGAAATTTTTTCTCAGCAAGGGTGGCTCTCAAAATGGCGGTCCGATCAGCGTTAGGGAGCGTAGCAACTCCACAGCAGTAATGAGGCTAGCTGGGTAGAATTAGGGCAGATAGATGACAAAGCAAGTGGCGAAATCACCACCTCCCCCATGGGAGCACGAGGTTCCACAAAACCCACTTACCAGTGGAAGGATGATCATCAACAGTCCAGGGGGGAGGAAACAGGGAAGGAGGCAAATTTACCTCACTGTTCAAATAAGCAGGTATCTAGCAAGCAGAAGAGTAGTCAGTATCACAGTCCAAATTTCAAAGCCAAAGGAATCCAAAAATGTTTAAGAAAGGTTAGAAAAACAACGGAGAGAAATTCCATACTGCAGTCCAGTCTGAAGGACTGAGCAAAGCTGGGAGCCCCTAGCAACGGGGGTGGGATTTTGCTTTGACAGGCTCAGTCCTTCATCTGATTGCATGAGCTGAACTGATCTGTCCCCGTCCCCACACACACACAAATACAGCCAGCCGAGGGTTAAGGAAACACTTTGGAACGCACCCAGGTCTTATCTCCCACTTGGCAGCGATAGACACACCATCTGCCAAGTGACTTTATTTTCACAAACAGAAAGATAAGATACTAACGTTCAAAAAAGTCCAAGCAGAAATAATATTCCTCCCAGCAGTTCCGGACGAGGCTTTAGTGACTATCCAAGGTTTACTTTTGTTCGTCACAAGGATTCCTGACCACTACCCTCTATTATATAGTCTCTGGGGTGTGGTCCCATGACTCAGTTCTAATCCCTAGCACGCCTCCTAAGCTGCTGCAATCGTTTATCACGCCTTCGGAGGCGTGCGTCCAGGAATGATGTTTCTTCATCATTCTGAGGCGAACCAGCTGTCTCCCTGCTGATTTCCTCTCCCTCCGCCGGCACCTGAGACAATGCCAGAGGGGAGGGGCCTGGAGAGGGAGGCCTGGCTGACTCCTCTTCCTCATGCTCGGAGCTTTCTTCCTCCGATGGGACAGGCTCAGAGGGCGGGGCCACAACATGAACCCACTTCTGGCTGCTGTCTCCACCCCACAATGGAGAATGGATAACCATTTATCTGAAGTAGTGTAGGGTTTCCTGCCTAAGCAGGAATTTGGACTAGAAAACCTCAAAAGTCCCTTTCAACTCTGTTATTCTATTCTATTCCATTCCATTCCATTCCATTCCATTCTATTCCATTCTAAATATTGGAACAGTGCTATTTTATTTTTGTTTTTTTTTTTAAATTTGATTTATATGCCGCCCTTCTCCGGAGACTCAGGGCGGCTTACAATGCGTTAAGCAATAGCCTTCATACTTTTGTATATTTATACAAAATAAATATTGCCCCCACAAACTGGGTCCTCAATTTACCTACCTTAGAAAGGATGGAAGGCTGAGTCAACCTTGAGCCTGGTGAGATTCAAACTTACAATAATTGCAGTAATTGCAGACAGCTGGTGTTAATCACAATGCTATCAGTCTGCTGAGCCACCAGGCCCTTTGCTATTGTGCTATTTTATTGTGAGTTGGACTAAGGAGAAACTTCCTAAGGGTGAGACCAATCAAGTTGGCCACGCCCACCCACTCACATGACCACCCAGCTGGTCATTAGAGCAGAGAACCAGCTGTTAAATTATTTGAATCCCACCACTGGGGAGACCCAGTTCATATATACTGTTCACTTTGGTATACTTTACTGGGTTGTTATGAAAACAAAATAGAATGACTCTTCATACCAACCTTTCTTGAAAGAATGTCCGCTACCACCATTCTGTAGCGCTCTAGTGTTTCATCAAAATCCAAACTAGGTCAGACTCTGCTTGACATTTTCCAAGATGTCAAGGTCAGCCAAACACTGGCACTATCTTTGACAAATATTTGTAACTGAACACTAGCTATATAACATCATAAATATAATTACAAAAACATGAGAAGTATTGCGCAAACTATCCAATCTTCTTCAATTTGTGGCCCTCCTGGTGTTTTGGACTACTCTTCCTTTTGTCATTTATCATGAATTGTGTTCTTCGGCTTATAGGAGTGATGGTCCAAAACATCTAACCATCTAGGGGTCATATTATGAAAAACAATTTATATCAGCTATGAAATCCTTAACATTTGATAATTTTATTATCATTTAGGCTAAAATCCTTTGCATATTTATGTATAAATAAATTCCACTGCAGAACTCTCACTTAAAGAAGTGCTAAATAGGTTTACATCTTCCCATAAAGAAAAATTAAAAATCAAGAAGAAAAATGGAATTTTGTTTTTTAATCATAGTAATTCGTATTGCATATACTGATACTCCACTGGTATTCTCATCTACTGAAATATACTCTCTTTACGGGTTTCAACAGTCATGAATAATTATGTAACAATAACTCATAATTCAATTACAACATTCCTTCCATAAACATGGTAGTTCTTGGATCTTATCGCAAGAAATAGTACAGTATTTAAAACAAAAATGAGACTAAATCAAGGATAAAATTCATGTATTGAGTTGCCATTGAAATAATTAGTAATGTCTTAAGGCCCATAACAAAGTCAATTCCAGTAGTTTTGCTAGTCATGAGCAATTCCATTGAAGATAGCAGCTTTCTAGCCAGAAACATAAAAAATTACATGCCAAGTGTTGTATAAGAGAAAAGTTTTAGTGCTAAGTCAGTATGATTCAAATTGTAAGTTTTACATATTTAAATTATTCAGCAAATATTTGGTATATATTCATTCAAACTTTGGCACCTTTCCTACATTTTGATAAAGTGGGTAGAATAAGCTTGCTGCTGAATTTCAGTGATGAAAATTGAGTTTCCCAGAGCCAATGCAATGCGCAGAGGGCTGATCTAGCACAAATTCCTATCCACCCATCCACTCAATTATGAAATTTCTATTTTTCAGCCTGATCTAATATACAGGAATTTTATAAAGATAAAACTGAATGTCGAATAAGGGCATTAAGAGCATTATTCTAAATTCTGGCAAAGAAGACTTGCATAAACACAACAAATGATTTTGCTTTAGTTTTGTTTTCCCCTATGTCAATAACTTTCTAAGCTGAATAATACTACACCATTTTAATTTGGCAGATCCCTTTTAAAAGCTTCTTGGTTTTGGACTAACATTTGTTGACATCTCTCCTCTGCTCTCTCTAAAACTGGAAGACAAGAACTTTTAGGTAGCTTAGTAAATAAAGACACCCAGCTCTTTTCTTTGTACTATGAATAGGAACAAATGACCCCTACAAGGATTATTTACAACTTCATTTTGTCT
The DNA here is from genome assembly GCA_022577455.1 of Arizona elegans. NCBI lineage: Eukaryota > Metazoa > Chordata > Lepidosauria > Squamata > Colubridae > Arizona > Arizona elegans. The sequence continues at coordinate 24,446,096 of JAKOOJ010000004.1, forward strand.
CTCACATTCACCATTCTGGAAGACATCAACTCTGTTCCCTGCAGTGCTCCACTAAGAGCCACTAGCCAAATCAAACTATCACAGTCTGTAAACATTTCTTGCATCCCACTGCGATTTCCAAAATTACATTTTCTGTGTTCCCTATAAACAGAAAAGAGAGGATTTTCTGTTCATCTCAGAAAAGGTTCTTTTCTCATGTCTAGAATATGGTCTGTTAATTGCTTTACCAGGAGCAAACTTGGGTCATCCTTTGAGAATGAAGTTGTTATAAAACAGCTATGTTGACAGATGGTACAAGTGGCATCACTAATCAAATCTGCCATGGTGTTTTCATGGCAAAGGGGAATTATCACTGTGCCAGTAAATGGAAAGGCTTATTAAATGTTCTGTTCTAAGTAGAAAATGCATTGTAATGATAGCTTGTGGAGTCATAAATTGGAGACGCAAGAATGAGTATATGCTCCGTGACTGATGGGTCTATGACATACGCCTTGGAAATATTTTGCAGATACCTTCATTTGGAAACCTTCAAAGCCATCTTGCTTTTCTAAACAGCATTTCAATGAGCTATTTAGGCCCATCAGTGCATAAAGAGTGAATGTTGAACAAGCAGGTTTCCTAAAAACATTCGCTTCCCTGAGGTCATCTACTTCAACTTATTCTTGCAAAGCATTTTTTGCAAGAATAATGCTCAGGCAGTTGAGCCATGCAGTTAATAAACAAAGATTAGCTGCTTCGGTAGGGCCTTCAATTTTTGTAGATAGAACAGGAGACAAGAGTAAACAAAAATACAGTTTTAATATTGCAAAATTAGTGTAGTGTCTTTTATGTCATCAGCATGTTTAACTTCCTTTATAAGCATTTTCTGAATTATAGAATGAATCCAAGCTTTTCTGATAGGCCTTGAAAGCCGAGCAAATCATAGCTGAATATGCAAGCCAACGTTTATTTCTCCATGTGTACCACTGACCTTTTTGTATCAGTACCAGGTAGCTCCCAGCCAAGCTTACTATATAGTTAGTCTCTGAGGGTAGTCTTCTGAATAGACATAGTGTGTGGTATGGATAAAGGAGACAGAACCTACTCAATTAAGATGTCAAAGCTGTGAACCAGCCTTCTGAAAGATGCCTGTCTATTCAAAGGGAATGTGCAATTTGCATCTGAAAGTCTAAAACTATTTAAATTATGCTTTTAAACTCAATTTATACACACCCAGACACACACCCAGCACACACACACACACACACACACACACACACACATACATCCTATTGCTATTTATTTAGTTATTTCATTTTTCTCATGCAAGTTCTGAATGTTGCTTTTAAAGGGGTAGTCTATTCAGTTGGAATCAAATTTTCTTGAAAATTATTTGTGATCAAGAAAATAAATACTTTTAAACATTAAAAAAATCACAGCTATAAAATACATTCTTGTTTTAAAATTCTGCTGGTTTAATCTTTATTTTTGGAAGTTGGAAATATATTAAGCTTGATTTACTGAATGTAACAATATAAATTGATTCATAGTGCCACTCTAGGGTATCAAGTTCATTTTACGGCAATTCCTATTTTATTTAGTAGATTTATACTCAGCTGTTCCTCCAAGAGCTTGAAAAGACAGGCCTTTCCCCCTCTTCTTCACCCAGTTTGTCCTATAGCAACAAACCAGGGGTGAAATGCTCCTGGTTTGGACTGTATTGCGCAATCTGGTAGCGATGGTGGCGGGTGGTTCGGAGAACCGGTAGCAAAAATCCCTACAAACCCCCACCACCACCATGCCCAGCTGAGCCGCAGGATCATCAGAGGCTTTTTTTTTAACTTTTAAAAGCATCTTTTCTACAACCTCTTCTGACGAAAAAATGCTTTTAAAAGTAACAAAAAAAAGCCTCTGATGATCGTGCGACTCAGCTGGGATCGTCAGAGGCTTTTCAAAGCATCTTTTTTCTGCAACCTCTTGGCCGAAGAGGTGGTAAAAAAAATGCTTGATCATCAGAGAGGCATTCTTTAAAAAGCCTCTCTGATGATCCCAGCTGAGTTGCCTGATTGTCAGAGAGGCTTTTCAAAGCATTTTTCTCTGCAACCTCTTGGCCGAAGAGGTGGTAAAAAAAATGCTTTGAAAAGTCTCTGACGATCCCAGCTTAGTTGCCTGATCGGTAGAGGCTTTTCAAAGCATTAGAAAAAATGCTTTGAAAAGTTTAACAAAAAAAAAAAAAAAAAAGTTGGCCAAGCCCACCCAGTCACATTACGCCCACAGAACCGGTAATAACAAATTTTACATTTCACCCCTGCAACAAACATATAGGGTAATTTGTCAGAGAGAGACAATGACTGGCTCAAATCTATCCAACATCCATGATTTAAGAGTATACTTAAACCTAGGTCTGCCTGGTCCTAGTCCAACATTTTAACCTCTCTCTCATACTATAATGTTATGAAGAATAATTGTACCAGCTGTTTTTAAAATACATTCATTACCCATCATAAATTGTATTTTGCAAAAAGTAGCTTCATTAATTTTAGTTAATTGGGACAAATTATTACAAGCAATGAAAAATGAAACTTAAAGCAAAGAATTTCCTCCAAGTTACCTTTGAGAGTCTTTGGGATGAGTTCAACACCTGCCATGTCTTTTGCAGACAGTTATGGATGCCCTGGTGTCCTTTATCATCTACCATAATGAAAAGAAAGCTATAATGTATTTGGTGAATTATGGGAGGGGGATGCTATATTTTAAATATAGAAAATGAAGAAAAAGTCTGAAGAGAATAAATTAAATTACTTTAAATCCATAGACTGGGGATCGATCCTTAATTTAGTATGAAGTACAATGAAGCTATTAACTACCCAGAGCAAAAAGCAATGACATTCCAAATTGTCTAATCATAGAAATTAATTCTTGCAGGAAACACCAATCATTTTTAGTCAAAAAAAATTCAAATGAAGTGAATAACCTCTTAATCATTCAGATTTAGCTGCATAGAAGTGAAGTTGCTTTTTCTCCTTTTACTCCTTCTTTACCCATTTAATCCATGTTTCACTGTCATCTGATTTATTTTAATCTCTTTTTATTTTTTAAGGTGTTCCAGTGGCTTTGATCGTCATCGTCAAGATTGGGTAGATAGTGGTTGTCCTGAAGAGGTGATACTCAGATATCCTATATTTATATTATGAATAGTTGATTCTTAAAAAGAAGAGGGTATCTTGACTAAATCCCTGTTAGAGGAATAAAGCTTCTCTGAACAGTATTTAAAGGCAATTTCTAGATTTATCCTTCTCCCTTAGAAAATCACTGTTGGCAGATGAACATCTGTTCTGTCACTTACATCATGAGCATCTGTGTTGAATCCAAATGTACTTCTATGTGTCCTAACCACATGTTTTGAATATGAAAAACTAACCAGAATTGCCATCCCTAACTGAAATAAATTTTTATCTACAGTAGCTTGGACGTTGTGTGATGGAAGAACAATTATTGGAGACATTTACTTATTTTTTTCTATTAAAAAATAGCATTGATATATACCATTATTTTATTTATTACTTTGCTTGGATGTCAGTATTGAAAAAGATATTGAAGAACCCAGAGGTTCATTTGATGGGAAAGCCTCTAACTTGATTTTGTGTATAAGTGAAGTTTTTCAAAGATAAAATTAAGTGAACTGAATTTTAACCCTGGAATCTGCATGTATGTATGTATGTATGTATGTAATTCATATGGCCATTTGTTTCATGCTCATGTCTGTATATGACTACCAATAGTATAAGAGCATAAAGCGAAAAAAGAAACAACAGCGTACAATACACATAATCTGCAACCAATATAAAAATCTGCAGCACAAATCAGAACAATCATTGCAAGGCTCAGACACCAAGATTCCTAGGCTCTGTGACAAAACCATGTCTTTAAGGTCTTGCAAAAAGAGAACCAATTTAATCTCAGAGCCAAACCTCAATTTGGGAGAAAAAAGTAATACAATGAACTATTTCATTCTGAATTTTTCAGTTCTTTTCAGTTCTTTAGTGGCAAATAAATATTCTTATAATGTCTAGAGCTTGAGCTTCTCTACCCTTTATTGAGATGTTAATTCTCTTTTAGCCAGAAAATATACGATATTTATATTTGCAAAGTCTTAATTTAAAATTTTCATTTTGACATATTCTTGCGTTTGGGTTAGATGTCTGTAGAGCTCAGACAAATGACTTCTACTGAGAACCAATTTTTTCCTTTCTTCATATTATTTTTTTATGCAGTCAAAAAATAAGATTTGTGACAAAACAGACACAACTCAAATGCCTCTTCATATCACAACTGCACTACAGCAAACCACAATGAGATACAGAGTTTTAACAACTACCAAAGGAACCATTACATCATATCTGCCAACTAGTCTACCCACAGAAGGTAAGAAACTACAGTCGATTATGTTTCAGAAATGTTTAAAATTTATAGTATGATTCTATCACATGAAATGTACCTACTCGGGAGATGTAATCCATCAGTAATGCAATTATATTATGATACCAAAGACCATGGCCCAAAACTCCCTACCTCTATAAACAAAATCTTTCAATAATTTATAATAAATAAGTTTAATTCTAATCCTGATTTAGGTTGAAATTGACCTTCAGTATAATTAAGTAGCATCAACGGGTCCATAAAGCTAGGATACTTTCATGGTTATTTAAACATTAACTCAATATTTTAGAACCAGTGATTTGGAGTCATTGGGATCTTCTACATTGAAACTCTTATTTTTTGAAGTATTTTAACATCCTTAGTAGCCAAAAATACTGTTGGAGATTATTAGCTTTCATGAAAAGATGAGTATTTTGCTATATATTTCCCAAATGTATTAAGTGCTGGTATAAGAGAACTGTGTGAATTACATGTAGTATGTACTGTTTGGGCTGTTTCCCAGATGTATTAAGTGCTGCAGGGGTGGGTTCTACTTATCTTTACTACCGGTTTCAATGGGGCTGCACGCATGCAATCACTTCATACACACTCTTCTGCACAAGCGCAGAAGCATTTTCATGATGTCAGGATCAATGGGCGGACCCTCCCGCCAGTTTTACTACCAGTTCTATAGAACTGGTGCGAATCGGGGGCAACCCACCACAGTACTCTTACACATTGCCGGTGTAAGTGTACTTTGTCAGTTACAGGTATTGTATAGTGTTTTCCTGACATGTTTAATATTAAATCAGTATCTTGTAAAAGTGTGCAATATTTAGAATGAAACACCTCTTTTGATAATGTGATGGTTATAATATTATTTACAACCCAGCTTTAGTAAACTGATTAGAAGAATGTTTTAAAAAATAACTTAAATAATATGCACAAATTACAAGAATTAACATACAAAAAGTAGGCATCAAGAAGGAGCCTACAGAAATTTTGTATAAATATTCATATATAGGGAAATATACCTGAAAGCCCAGAGGGTGGGGTAATGAAAATGTAAACTACTATAGAAAATAGATAGCATGAATTGGTACTTGAAAAACTGCATATTATTTTAAAAAATATTTTAGCAGATCTGCCATTACAATTTCCATGATGTGCAAACTGTTGTGTACAATCTTGTCTATTGTTTTTTTTTAAATAAAATAGATCTTATTTATTTGACATGTACTAATTTAAATGTAACTTCTTGGCTTCAATTCAAGAATGAATGGTATATCCATGAGGTTGTAATTATCACAATATATTAACTATATATTAACTATCTAGTCAGGTTTTTTTTCCCTCTCTATCTCCATCTTTGGGAGAAGAGAATACAGGTAGCCCTCAATTTACAATCATTTGTTTACTGACTGTTTAAAGTTGCAATTGCACTGAAAAAAGTGACTTATAACCATGTTTCACACTTATCAGCTTTGTGGCATCCCCACGGTCATGTGATCAAAATTTGGACACTTGGCAACTAGCATGTGTTTATGACGGTTACAGTGTCCTGCAGTCATGTTGTCACTTTTGCAACCTTCTGACAAGCAAAGTCTGGGAAGCCAGATTCATTTACCCTGTTTCACCCAAAATAAGACATCTCCTGATAATAAGCCCAATCGGGCTTTTGAGCACATGGCAATAAGGCCAAGCGCTTATTTCAGGGTTCAAAAAAATATAAGAGAGGGTCTTATTTTCTGGAAAACATGGGTAACTGTATTACTAACTTAACAACTGCAGTGATTCACTTAACGACTCTGCAAGAAAAGTTATAAAATGGAGCAAAATGCATATAACAACTATCTGGCTTAGCAATGGAAATTTTGGGCTCAATTGTAGCCCATGCGTTGAGGACTATCTGTATCAAATAGTTTTAATTTTGAATTGTCAATGCTAATTTAATAAAATAGAACAATAGTTTGTTGCAAGACATTGTAGAGTTATAATGTAATTGGTTATTGTAAAACATTTCAACAGCATTTCAGCTACACAGAAACCTTAAGCTTTTCAGTCCTGCAAAGATAACACAAATAGATGTCTCCTAAAGCAAAGGACTATTTTTGAGTGCAAGAACCTGAAAGATAGGTTTAGCGCTGTCAACATAAGCTTTTGAGCTTTATTTCTATAGTACTAGTTCTTAGCGGGCAAAGTAATAGTAGAAAGGTGAAAGTATCACAGTGTGGGGAAAATGATATAAATGGTTGCTTATGCAGCAGAATCAAATGATCCCGACTTCTGAAGATGAGACAAAACTCATAAAATTAATAGATTAGATAGATACTGCTCCTGTGGAACATGAAAAGATGTTCTAAAGCTCATATCTGAATTAGTTCTGCCAATTTTTTTGCACTGCACCTATCCTGTATGAAATAGTTCCAGATTTTTTTTTCCAGAAATTTTTGGAGGAAAAGAAATGATTCCAGGAGTGCAAAATATCACCCAGAGTTTAAGAAAAAAGTCTTTGCTTCTTTATGCTTGTTTACAATTTGGTTATTTCCCTTTTTGCTGTTATTTTCTTCCCTACAATATGATTTCAGCTATTCCAGAAAGTGCAATCAAAGATTATGGCATGATATTAAATATCTAATCAGCTTTGCTACCAAGTATTATTATTACTTAGAAATGTGTAGGGATACAATTCAATGCTGGCATGCACCCTGCCTCTCAAAATCCTTGCTTGGCTCAGCTGGGCCCTACCATGCAGGGGAATGTAACAAATAATTAATTGCTTGCTTCATTTCTATTCTAATTTTCCCTCTAGGAAAAGGGAAATATATTTGTAGGATTTCCTGCCTCATGGATTAGAATATCTTGAATTGTATTAACCACAGTGAATTTAGTCTTAGGCAGCAAAGTATTTTTGCCTGCATTCTCATTTGCAGACCTGCATATTATCATCCAAAGCCAAATCATAAGTGATTCAAACATACACAGCATCTTGAAGCAATGCCGCTCACTGTGCTTAGGTGGGCTGCAGGCCAGTCGTTCTTCACTTGTCTTAGCAAACATATTGCTTCCTCAAGGAGAGAAAGGAATGTACATTTGAGGTTGTTGAGCCAGTCAAATGGTGGTTCCTCTTTTCAGTGTTATAACAATAGCAATAACACTTAGACATACATATACATATAGTGCTTTACAACACTCTCTGGGTGGTTTACAACATCAGCATATTACCCCCAAAAATCTGGTTCCTTATTTTACCAACCTCGGAAGTATGGAAGGCTGAGTCAGTCTTGAGCTCATTAGGTTGTGGGCAGTGTTAGTCTGCAATGTTGCATTATAACCACTGAGTCATCAGTGGTGATGTTTGGTGATGTTGTACTATTCATTGTTGACTGCTATTTCATGATGTGCCACATAATAGCCTCAGCAACACAGGACATTCTTCCTATCTAGTTACATCGCTTCACATGTAAAAAGCATTTGAAAATAAAAGCCCCTATGATACACTCACCCCTTAGCAAAATCACACATCAACTTCAACTCCATGTGTTCTGCCAGCGAAGCCTCAAAATAAGTGTGCTGTTCTGGCACCAGAAAACAACATAAAATAGAATTTTCTCAAGAGATTTTTTTTTACACAATATTATGCCGAAATCAAACTTCTCATTAAAAAAAAAATCCACACCTAGGAGAAGATCTACATTTCTAAAATATTCATAATCCCCAATGCCAGGGATGATCTTCCTCTTCGGACTTCATTGGACAGGAAACACAGCTTAAATTTACACATCTAAAATGTCTCAACTCAAAGGCCATTACTTCATGATCAAAGCCTATTATTACTATAAATACTTTTACTCTTAGCTTACCAAACTTTATAGCCTACCTTTGATTGCTATACTTCATGGTATGTGGTTGAATAAACAACCCTCTTCAAGCAGCTGCCCAATTGTGATTACCTCAGAATCAAATCAAGTAAATCCTTTTAACTGAAGAATCAGCAATGTTTTAGACAATCAGGATTGGTAAATTTCTTCTCCAGTGTTCAGATATTTTTGTCTTGACTGCCCTCTTCCCAATTGAAAAAGAGAAAAGAAAAACACTCTCCACATCATCTTAGCTCATCGTGTTTTCCTAAATCCATTTTGTAATATTACCATTCATTGCTGTAGTATAATTTAGAAAATTTTGATATAGCAGTTTTAAGTCACCAATGACTTCGAAATAACATAAGATCAGCTCTAAAAATTCTGTATAATAGTTATAGAGCCAGATCTTTAATGCAAACATGAACTGTTATAGAAGCCTTTTTTAAATTCCTCACTGATTCATAGGACTACTCTTCCAACTCTTATTCAAGAGTGTCACGTTTGTTTAAAATCATTTTAAACATATAACCCATTATGATCGTGTATCAATTACTTCCAGTAGACTTCTATAAATGCTAAATAAATGTAAAATGCTATATAAACATAGCATTAGATGTTTATATAAAATTCCTTTCTCTAATAGCTTTGAATTTCTTTTTCTAGATGATACCAAGATAGCTCTACACCTAAAAGATAATGGAGGTAAGAGCTGTTATTTTTTTGCATTCAGATTACATGAACAGATCATCTAAATGCCATTCCATAAAACCAAATTGGTCTAGTAATTTATCCACTTACCTATGCTACAATACTATGCAAGATATTCTGAGAGAATGCTTAGTATAGTCAGCTATCATAATTTGCATTACTCATTGTATCAATGAAGCGAACCTCTTTGAATGCTAATTTATTTTTAGAATATATATCCTATCTTCACCTAGACAAACAAATGTAGATATAAATGTTCATATTCAAATCACAGCACCTATTCATTGAGTACAATAAAACAACAAGCTGAATCAACCCTGGCAATCAATGGGATGACAGATGTCGCAGCCAGATCGCCCTTACTATTAGGCTATTAAGAAGATTTAGCTCCAATTGCCAGGATAACTCTAACTATTAGTAAATCTAAATCAAAAATTATGGTGTTTGGAAAACATCATCAGAAACATAAGTGGCAATTAGATAGTAAATCAATTAAATAGGTTAACATCTTTGTATATTTATATGTAACTTTTTTCCAAGACTGAGTCTTGGATTTGCCCTCATCAATGGAGTACACTTAGAGCAAAAGCTTGTTTGAATTTACTGCTTAAATTAAAGAATCATAGTTACCCAGGGTCCCTAGCCCTATTAATTAAAGTTTATATAGCTAATGCTAACCTCTTGCTCTTGTATGGAGCAGAAGTTTGGGGAGTCTATATTCTTCTATAGTATTAGAACAAACATGGTCCCAGCACCTGAGATGGATTTTGGGTGTAGATCTAAGGACATTTGCTGCAGCAGTTAGAATTGGGAATTTATACAATTCATGCACTGTCTAAAATCAGAGCATAACTACTGGCACAAAATCAATGAAATGGATATTATAGACTCCCCAAGTTATGTTTATTAGAGCAGATAAAATCACAGTTACAAACCTCTTGGATCACTAAACTGACAAATTTGGTAAGAAGCTGTGGTCTTCCTGTCTCTTGTGTAACAGAAGAACAAGTTAAAAAAAGAGCTGTTCAAAGAATCAAGGATATAGAAGCACAAAATGATATAGCTAGCCTTAGTAAGGTGGGTAACTTGAAATGGCTGAGCAAATATAAACGTACTTTTCAAATAGATAGCTACTTAAAGTTACAATTGCCATACATCTTAGGGGGATATTTATGTGAGCAAGATTCGAACAGCTTGAGACAATGGTCAGATATGGGAGATTCCATTCTATACCCTATAATGGATGTCTCTGCATTTGCGGAGCAACAGAGGTAGAAGAACTGGCTCACATCCTATTTGATTGTTGCCTTTATAAGAGGGCAAGAGACAGGTATATATACTAAATTAACGACCTATTGGGAACTCCATATCAAAACAACTTACCTTATGTCCAGCCAGAATTTGAAAACAACACTTAATATGGCACAGTACTTGAGCAAAATGATTCAGTTGAGATCAGCATATGTGGGACTGATTGGGGTAGATTGTAGGAATGATTCTGAAATGTAATTTTATTTTATTTATCTATATATTAAATTATGGTATTTTATTCCAATTTCATTTTAAAATGTATTTTATTCCAATTCCATCTTACATTGTTTTTATCGGATTTTAGTAACAATTTTGTTTGGAACTCTGCGTTGTGATATGACCTATGGGTTAATCAACAAAGTAAATTAACAGTGTGAAAACAACAAGCATTGTCAGTCTTAGATACCTGGTCAGACCTTTTTTATTTTTATTTTTAACTTTTATTTTTGACAGATAGACAAGTCTGAGGAAATGATAAATACCAGAGCCTCCATTACTTTAACTTTTTTTTTTCGTTAATTCTTTTTTTTTAATGTTTGCTGCCTTGTATCAGTCAGGTTCACTCAAATTACTATCCATTTATCCAGTGGTGGGATTCAAGTAATTTAACAACCGGTTCTCTGCCCTAATGATTTCTTCCAATAACCAGTTTGCTAAACTGCTCAGAAAGTTAATAACTGGTTCTCCCAAAGTGAACTTGCTGAATCCCACCACTGTATTTATCTCACATTAATGCAATAAAGGGATTTCAGGAATTGAAAACCTATTATTATTCATAACAAAAATCTCAAATTTAGATTTTGTTCTTAGCAATTTGGAGTTGACCAAAGAAATTATTGTGGTGCTTCAGAACCATTTCTTCTGTGTATGTTGCACTTTACAAATATCAAAATTAGATGTGCTGTATTTACTGAAATAATCTGGACACTGACAAATCTCTATTGCATGAATGATTCCATTTATTTTTATGGGTGATGATAATGAATGTAGAATTTATTTTTGTATTTTGTTTTGTTACTTTAATCCTATGCACACTTGTTAGAAATAAGCTAGTTAATCCTTCAAATTGTTTAAATCAGGCTGATTTATATTTCACCATTAATTGGTAGAAGCAACAAAAAGATACAGTTGGATGTGCCCAACGTCTAAGTTTCCTTTTGAGAGTTTTCTCTGACTTTCCGAGATTGATTTCTCCAACTTTCGAGTTTGCTTAATTTTTAACCTATTTTACTTTTCAAACCTATATTTTTTATTCATGTACTTATGACTTTTTGGAAAATTGTGAAAAAAATTTCACAATTGAGCTGTATGATCAGAAAACATTGCGCAAGTTGTAAAAGTGTGCCAGTTGCAAAGCAACTGAGTGATGATGTGACTACAGTATGCTACACCTCAAATGCAAGGATTGATTTTTTTCAATCATTGTAACTTCGAATAGATAGATAGATAGATAGATAGATAGATAGATAGATAGATAGATAGATAGATAGATAGATTTCAAAACTAAAAAGTTTAAATGCAAAATTACAGCAAATATAGAAAAATAAGGAACTAAAGTAAATTGAAATAGTCACTAAATAAAGCAGTTAGTAAGAAGGGAATGTTTATGTTTCTTTGTTTCTGCTAAAGAGTTTTGGAGGTTTTGTGACTAATTTTGATGACTAATGGCTATACTAAGCATTAACGGAATTAAGAAAGTGGGTGAAAACATATCTCCTATTTCTAGGGGGAACGAAGTTTTGGAAAGTTTGTGCACTAATATGCCTATTTTAAAGTATACACTACATTTTTTCTGTATTTGAATCACAAACTGGTGGAAATTACGCTGCTACTTTTCTGCAATCATGGGACCTCTAAGATGCACAAAACAAAGATGTGGTTGCAGATTTTCCATCCTTACTGTATGGTCATTTCCATTATTTTTCATTTTGTGGTTCTAAGGAAAACAGTACTTTTCATATCAATAAAGTATGACTTGGTTTTGATACTGCTTTACTTTTTCTATTTAAAAGGGCTTTTTAAAATATTATCCTTGAAAAAACCTGCTGAAGTCATTCATTCTGAGAAAACAGCCTTGCAGTTTATTAATCCTTATTTTGAGGCAATTTTAATCTAGTTGAAATAATAAACTGGTTTCGTATTAATATGTCTCAATGGACTTTGGAAGGTTAAATCCTTGTTATTCTACTACTTGAAATTTATCCAGAATGGCCTTTTATGTGAATTTTCTACTAGCATATATATTAGACAAAAATAAACAAGTATTTTGGGTTTGTTTTTAGTAAAATGTGTAGCCACTCAACAGTAAAACAAAATTTCTCTGAGTCAATAGCAAATTATCAGGATTTTCTGTCTGTGCTATTTTAGCTAATTCTATAATCTTTGCATAATTGGTATTTAGGATATAATGAACAAAGGAAATTTGGTTTGATTATATGTGCTTCTACAATGTGAAGGGGTTTGAGTTGTATATGTTAGCGCAGAGTTTCTTAAACTTTTTCTCTCAGGGCCCCTTCACACTTTTTATTATGAAAACCCCCTAAAAAGCTTTTGTTTATTTGGGTTATATTTATTGTTATTTACTGTATTAAAATTTAAAATTAATACTTTTACTTCTCACGATTGTTTGTGGGATTTTAATATTATATTATTATAATATAATAATATATTATATTTTCAACTTAACATGGCAAATAATTTTGTTTTTGTGAGCTATTCAGAGAGGCTTGAGAGATATCAAGGGGTCCTAGGAACACAGAGGTAGTCCTCATTTATTTATCCTGTAGTGTTTTATTTGTTATAAAAATGTAACAAATAAAATTTGATATTGTTTTGGGGATTATCCAAATCCAAATTAATCTTGGCCATCTGCTATTTGGCAGTAGCTACTAAATAACTAAACTGCTTGCTAACTAACTGCTAACAAGTAACTAAATAGTAACCAAATTTATCAGAACCATAGTTGGAAATTTTAGAGAGAGAGATAGGTTTGCTGCAGGACAAAACTTCCTCAGATGTTTGTATTTCTTTTTATTAATACACAGCATGGCACATAATACTATAAAACTTAGCAGAGTTGTGGCTTTTAGCAATATTTTTATATGCTAGTTGGATTCTCTTCAGAATCAGACTATTGATAGATCATTTAATACCCATATGCTCCACAATAAAACAGAAGTTTAGAAATGGTAATTTGTACATCTCAGATTTTATTAATTCTTCTCAGAAGCCATGAGATTTGATGATGACATTTAGCTTTTAAAGTAGTAATGCATGTCTGCAGGTAATTTTTAATATGTTATTATGAAACAAAAGATTGAGATACTGCATGATTTAATTTGGAGAGTACCTAAGTGGCATGAATAGAAGTGGACATTAATATTGTTTATTAATCTAAAAATAATAGGACATCTGGACATTGTCTGTGCAGAGATATTATAATGAGTATTTAGCACAGAAAAGGCATGCCTCATTTTGTCAAGGCAACAGATTATTGTATATGAGGAAAATAAAAGACCTGAAATGAATTTGTGCCAAGCTTAATCTTTATTTTTCTCACAGCCTCTACAGATGACAGCGCAGAAGAGAAGAAAAGTGCCTCTCTTCACACTGGCTTAATTGTTGGGATTTTCATTCTGGTTCTGATAGTAGCTGCAGCAATCCTTGTGATTGTTTATATGTATCACCATCCCACCTCTGCAGCCAGTCTCTTCTTCATTGAGGTAAATTGTGTTTTTCATAATTGGTCTACAGCCTACAGTATTGCGAAACGCTAGCTTTTATCATCTGCTCTGAAACAGTCCAATATTTTCAGACACCAAGTAATATTAGCCTTTGTTTTTGCCTGGCGTGTTGATATTATTTGTGCTATATTAAACTAATCTGCATTTAGTTAAATGATGTGATAAGTAACAGGGAGTGTATCTTGATCTGGTAAAGCATGGATCACTCCCCCCCACACCAACATTGTGTTATAAAGATAGCTTTTGGAAAATGGCTGGTTTCTGTTCATGATTGCTGAAAACAATCTCTCTCCCTCCACATATCCCCCAGACCTTGATTAATCTTGGAAATAGTTTGTCATGAGTTCTGTGTGTGATGATGATCTTACTGACAAATGTTAATTTAGTACATTTATTTAGTTGTCATGTTTGTATCATACCACAGTCATATAGAAATAATCCCTATGACTCTGAAGTGAAACTTCTCCGATCTAATGATATGTTCAGCTGGGCTCTCCTAATTCCAATTCAGTAGGCTGTCTAGGAATTATAACATTGCTCTTCAGAATATCTAGGAGTGCCTATGGGGGACAAATGTTCTAAGTGCATTTTACTTCTAAGACCAATACTAAAAAAGCAAGGAACAGAGTACCTTTAGGAATAATATTTTGGCATTAGGCCACTTGATTAGAGGTAGGAAATATGATGCAGGTAACTGCCAGATGAAAAGAGTGTTTGACAAATTGATAATGTGAGATATGTTACTCAGTCTCATTAACAGAAGGAAGGTATTTTTAAAATTGAACGAACAAAAAATAGCATCATCCTTTCACTGGCTTTCCCTCCCCCTCTAATTATTTATTGAATTATTTCTCCTTCCCCTCTTGGAAAAAACTTGTTTCTTTACCTCAGGGTCCCAATTCAGTCTTTTCTTTTTTAAGGATAAAGTTTGCTGATGTATTTGAAAAATGGAAAGAGTTTTCCACCCTAAAAAAAATATTGACCCTTCTTTCCGCTTGTATATAGAACTACTTATATTCTATTGTCTTTAAAAGTGATTTGGTTGAAATATTTCTATAGATGTTTTCTTTTTTCTGTATATATACAGTACACATATACTCAATTTACAACCATTCATTTAGCAACACTTTCAAAGTTACAATATATTGGAAAAAATATCCTCAGTCCTCACATTTATAACTTTTGCAGCATCCCTGCAGTCAAATTTGGGCAGTACAAACAACATATAATTATGATGGTTTCAGCATCCTGGAGCCATGTGATCATCATTTGTGACCATCCTAGAAGATTCTGACAAGCAAAATCAGTGGGAAGCCAGATTCATTTAATGACTGCATGATTCATTTAGCAACTTCAATGATACATTTAACTATGGCAAAAAAAAAGGTTGTTAAAATGAGGCACTAGTCATTTAACAACTGCCTTGCTTAGCAACAAAACATTGGTCTCACTTGTAGCTGTAAATTGAGGACCACCTGTATAGGAATAAGTGTGGTAATTATTCAGAACAATTCCAGTACTGTGAATTCTTTGTACGTGTCTTGTCTTTTAGCGTCGTCCAAGCAGATGGCCTGCAATGAAATTTCGGAGAGGATCTGGACACCCCTCATATGCTGAAGTGGAACCAGTTGGTGAGAAGGAAGGCTTCATTGTATCAGAGCAATGCTAGGATTATTCTGTGACAAATCACCAGTACTGGCCTACTGGTGTGAGAAGTTTATTCTGCCTCACATTTTAAAAAAGAAACTTGAAGCTGCTGTAACCTGAGGAAAATAGCTTGGATTTCTGGAGAAACCATAAAGGGGAGGGGGGACTAAATGATGACCCTTTACAGAGTGCTTTGTTTCAGAGCCATCTGACATACAATATTTCAGAAACATGTCTCTGAAACACCTATAATCTGAAAATAGAGAACACATTTGCCATTTTTTTTATTTCAAGAAAAGATATAGAATAATCCAGAAAATGTACCAACAGCTTTAATTCAGAAGAGTGCTCCATCACAGTATTTGATGCAGCAAGGTAGTTTTGTTTTTAACTTACAAGGTTTTTTTCATGCCTCAAGGCAATCCCATAATTGATTAATCTGTTGGTGAAATCAACCTGATGCAAATAAGATAGGTTAGTTCCTATTTATATTTCCATGAGTACTATCACTTTAATTTTCTAATACGTAGCTATAAAATATAATCAGAAAAAGTGCTTCTTGTATTCTGTAGACCTTTAAATTGTAATTGGTTAATCACAACTATAGTTCTATAGTTGACAAAGCACTAGAGAGATCTGTAAGCTTTAGAGAAACAGAAAAGAAGAAGCAAGAATGTTTTTCACTGCGATGAAATTAGGCTCTCCAAGTGAAACATATAGTGAAATTGTACTAATATTCAATTTAAATATTCACAGGAGGGAAATTGGGGTGCATGGGTATGCACTTAGTTATAAATAAATCCCATTGAGCTCACTAAGACTTATTACTAAATAATTACATACAGAGCATTTAGGGAAGGAGGTTTTTTAAAAAAATCCAGGTGATGCCTACACCATAGGCACAGTGCTTGTAAAAGGAAGTGGGGTTTCAATCACATAATTGCAGCTACTCTCTTAAATTTTGAGAATATTCTTGCAGATGAATCTGGCACAGAGGATTAGACTTCTATCTTTGGGGCATTATTTATACCCAGAAAGGCAGACTAAAATAGAAGAGGTAGATATTTGATTGATATTTGAAAAAGAATGGCCTTGGAACACAGTAAACAAAAAAAACATCAGTTTATCTACATATTTTCAGTTTTCCAAGAACAGTATTTTTGCACCAGTGCCCTTCTTCCCTAGAAAAACATGAAACATATTTCAGTCCTTACAAATTCATGTAGCGATATTGTTTAATGCACATAGTAGCTGCATAAATATATATATAAATATATATATTTTTATCATTAACACAAGGCAGGCTCTTGTGGCTGTTGAGAGTGCATTGTTTTTGTCATCCTGACGATGGAAATAGATTGCATTGCTGCATATTTCCACTGAGTTGTAAAATAGTCCTTGGCATTAAAATAAATGTTTATGTTGCAGAAGAGAAAGTGGTTCATTTAATAGCAGTGCCCTAATTTTGACTGCCTTTCAGAGCCATATTTTCTTTAACAACAAATAAAACCATTCCTACTCTCAATGGGAAAAAATATTTTTTACAAAGTCCCAGTGAAATAATTCTTCAGATGCAAAATAGAAATGTACCCTGAGATCTTTAAAATTATTAAGATTCTTTTTACATTTTGCATGGATAAAATTCACCATTTGTATTTTTACACACATAGTAACAGTGCTTGGCTCATGGTAAGGTATTATCCGCAGCTTCAGGTTTCAAATTGTTCAGTCGCTTTCTCAGATAGCATCTTTATAATACAATCGTCTACATTTCATATCAGTACATCTATGGTTCTTGTTTTTTTAAAAAAACAACAGACTATAACACCATGATTTTTACTTGTTATTTCATTCAGTAAAAAATACGATTATGTATTTTCCTGTATTCATTCTTTATTCTGTTTAAATTGGTTTACTATGTATTTAGAATGTGCAAAACCCACCACTTGGAGAATGGAACCGCCAGAATAGCATGCGTCCAAAACAACATAAATGGCTTTTGTTTTCAAGGCAGAGCCACTCTCAGAATACCGCAAACCACTTCCGGTTCAGATTAATTTGCAGAAACTTCTAGACCATCCTTGGAACAAGGGTTTGGCACATCATTGCTATGTAGTCACAGTTCATCAAGAGCATTGACTTGTGGCTGCTAAAAATCCAGAGAGTTGTAGTCCAGTACACCTGGAGGGCACCTAATTGGAGCAAGGTGATCAAGAATGTATTTATAAATTTTATAAAAAAGAATTTATAAATATTATTATTGTAAGTATTATTATAGGGAGCCAGCTTGGAGTAGTGGTTAAGGCATTGCTTTAGTAACCAGAACGCTGTGAGTTCTAGTCCCAGTTTAAGCTGAAAGTTGAGTCAGTCATTGATCTCAGCCTAATCCATCTCACAGGGTTGTTATTGTGAGGAAAATAGGAGGTAGGAGTATTAGGTATGTTCACTGCATATTTAAAAAAAAAGGAAATAAAAATTGAATAATAAAAATTTAGAAATAAATTATAATGGTTTTGTTGTGAAAATATTAAAGCTTATTTCATTATTTTTGTCTCTGTAAATAAATTTTTCCCTTTCCTGACCACAAAATCTTACATGAGGAGACTTCTTGTTCACTTCTGTGAGAAAGACTCCAAGTGAATGATTGTATTATATTGTCTTGAGTATAAGAAAGAAAGGAGAAAGTTTCTTCAAGTTTAGGATTAACTAGATCAATATTGCTCAACGTGGTGCCCTCCAGTTCTTTTGGGACTACAACTTCATTATTTTAGCTTTGAGTGTGTCATCGTTCACAGATTAAAAGCATGTGCATTTAAGTCAGCATTGGCTAATGTATGATCTTCAAAACACTTGGCTGGTACCACTATCATCTTTCACCATTGGCCATGCTGGTTAATATAAGTGGAAGTTCTTTAGCAACACTGGCATCCTTCATCTAAGTGGAGATAAGCTCTATAAAGTTCCTGTTGGGTTTCATATAACATAGTGGTAAGTATTATGGTATTCTGACATCATGACTGATAACATCAATTTTCTTGATATGTTATTCTACTGCACTGGCTATGATGCAGCAAAATATGCATTTTGGCATCAGTATGCTCTTTCCATGAAGGCTCATTTAGTGTGGTTTCAGAAATTATTGTATGTAAACAAAAAAGAAAAAAAAACATACAGCATATATCTGTACAGAGGGATACAAATTTCATAAACAGGGAGCAAGTGCAAGGCTGTAATCAAAATAGTGGCAATGATGGTAGGATTAAAGTTCCAGCCATTTTTATTTGAATCGGGGACATAAAAAAATGGCAGAACCTCAATTATACTATCGCTATCACTATTTTAACATTTTTTTAATCACATCCTGTGGATGCTCCTGAATAGGTAGGTGCATTCATTTTGAAAACGAATGAAAGACTTATTTTTTATAATCTAATTGAACAACAAACTCCACCAAGGAAAAAGAGCATTTCTCTCTGTATTTCTGTCTGTATGTGTGCATCTCTCTCTCTTTTTCTCTTCATTTCCATGCATTTTTGCAATTTTGATTGATTGAGTCATGGTTTTGCAGTGGTCATCAAGCCTGCAACTCTGCACAGTTCACTGGAGAAGAAGGAGAAGAAGAAGAAGAAGAAGCAAAATGAATAGGTTGAAGCATCACTTAGCTTCACAGAATTTTGACAAAAACTCTGACTTAAAGGGAGGGGTGAAAATAAAGTTTATCTCTCTGTGGCAGAAGGAACTGTGACTAGATAAGTGTGTGCCTATTCAATATCCTGTTCAAATTATACTTCTTGGTAGGGAACTTCAAAGGCCCTGCTTTTCTTCCCAATGTTTTTCCTAATTTAGTCAAAGTAAGCTAGAAAAGATTAGGACTTATTTTTCCATTTCATGCTGTGTATTGTATCTGCCAAGTTTAGTAAAAAAAGGTTCTAATTTTATGAGTAGTGTAATATTTAATTTAATTACCAAATAACATACCATCCTGCACGATAAAAATTGGCCATATACTTTAATATAATCTAAGAGACTCAGGAAAATTTCTTATGATGTGCAGTTTAGACAAAAGATTTGCAAACATATAGCCAATTTTGTATACTTGGTGTGATCTTAAGATGAAATGTCACCTGACCAAGAAAAACAAAGTCCAACCCAACTCCTCCTAATCTAGATTTCCCTAGAAGTTTGTAGTTCATGGTCATTGATTGATTGTTGTAAAACGCACAACTGAAGTTGGGGAAGGGTGGTTCAAGCGAAACCTAAAGGCTAATAATAATGGCTTTAAAAAAGAAAAAAGAATGTGGTTAGGTAAAGTCAATAAAGGGAAAGTTGAATAAGAAGTCCTCCAGTTATTTTCCGATTCCTGAAATGAACTTTTAAAAACTGACTTCTCAAAGCCTACCCAAAGTTAACTAAGGAGAAAACTGAAGGCGGGGGGGATCAAAGTGATGGTAAAAGGGCACAGATACAGAAACAGCTAGAAGCAATTTAAAAAGCAGCTAGGTGAGCCTAGAAATAGATGCAGCTACTTTAATGGTTCAAAGACAGTCACTTTATAAATACTCCTTCATGTTTCAAATTATGTCTTTTTGTGGGATTTTCACAGATATGTTAGATGATGAGTCGTCTGTTGGTTCAATCTCAGGAAAGAAGCGCTTTACATTCTGAGGAAAATGTTTGATAAGATCTCCCTTAAAGGAGTGAAATCTGATGCACCTCAGGTGTCCAAGACAATAGTAATTTACTGCTTGTAATCTCACTCACAAAAGAAGTTTTTTGGCTGAAATATTTGGTTTCTGAAGTTTTCCATTATCAGAAGAGTTACTGTTGAATGTGAAAAACATAGCTTTTGTATCTGAAAATCTTTTATTACTGTAACCAGTTCAGAACATCAAACACATAATGGAAAATTTCTATAATAATAACAAAGATATAACAAGTTTGAAAGAAAATTGTTTCAAATGAAACATTTATAAACTATTGGCTTTCTCTTATTCAGAAGCACAATGAATGTGCTAGTATTTCATGTATAGGTTCTAGGTGTGATATTTGTAACATTTAAATTTCATATAATTCCAGGAGCTTGTTCCTGCCAACAAGAGCAGTGATAATCTCTCCTAGCACATTATTTTTACAATTTTGGGCTTTAAGGACCTTTAACAATTAGAAGTAGATTGAAATTTTGGACAGAAGCCATCAGAAATTCTGCTATCATGTTCCCTAATAGTTTCATTTCTTTAGGAAATACAATGAAATATATCTTGTCCTTTTCTGATTTATCTTAAGAAATCAAATCTAAGTCAAATTATAATTAGATGAGTCATTGCCCCAAATTGCTTTTAAGTTATTTGCGGCAGGAAGTTATTTCAAAACTTGGAATATTTTGAAACTTGAATACTGATGGAAAACAAAAAATATGAGATTAATTGGTTTTTGGCTATCTTCAGAACATGTATTCATGTTTATCACACCTTTCCTTCAGAAATAAAAGACAGATTAACTCTCATTTCAACCCTCAGATACAAATATTCTCCTTTATTGGTACCTCAGATTAACTGTCTTTCCAGTTGATATGAGAGATCATGTCCTATTCAAAGTAGCTAACACCTGAGAATTGGGCCAACATATTAATCATTTATGTTCATTCTCTTTAACCAATAGACATATTCTTATGAATCCTTATTCTAAATCTGAAATCTTGAGAAATAGAGTTATTGCAGAGTGTACTTGGATATAATCCACAATCTACTTTGCTATGCTGTTTGCTAAATTCTGTTTCTTCCTGTGAAGCAAAAATTGTAATGAAATTACATCTGGTAATCTTGTAACTCTTTGGTTATTTTTGTTATAATTAAAACAGCTGGTCAAAAATAAAGAACCCTTTCATGCACCATTGTATAAGTTCACATACTGTAGACACAAAAAAAATTAAAATATATTTTTCTAAACATTAAATGGCCAGAATCTCATATCTCTTGAAATTGCTTGTGGGAACTATTATCTTTGGAAATTTTGGCCAATTACTTTTATTAAGGTTGGATGCTCAGTCAGCCGCATGTTTAGATTCTGAGAGTTCGGTTCTGAACGGCTCAAGGTTGATTCAGCCTTCCATCCTTCCGAGATTGATAAAATGAGGACCCAAATTGTTGTGGGGCAATATGCTGACTTTATAGATCACTTAGAGTGGACTGTAAAGCACTGAAGCACTATAAGTCTAAGTACTATTGCTATTGAAACATCCACTATCCAGACTTTTTTGTCTTTCTTATCAACAGGTATTAAGCCAGGATGTTTTGTAGTAGGTGCTTTTCTGTTGAATTCTGAAGTCCCAGAGCACTTTAGTTTCTTCATTTTCTATTATTTTGTTTATGGTGTGGTCACACCAGTTCTTGCTTGCAGACAAATTGTATTTCTTGCAAATATTTCTTTTTTTTTTACAGCATATTTTATTTCCCATCTCCAATCTGAAACATAAATTTTGTAGTTTTTGCTTTGAAGATGGTTATATAAAAAGCACATGTTCTCTGAACAGAATATTGTAGCAGAAACCTCCATAAATCAAATGTAGATTAAATTAGCAAGCACAATCTTCAACACTTGTTAAATGTCTAATGGTAAATCATCTTTGGATTGTTTTTCTGGGCTCTCCACCCATGCTTTGTTAATTGTTCTCTTCATCTCATCATCTCCTTCTGCATATATCTTTTTCAATAGATTCATCAGTCCTTCACTGGGGTCAGATGTATCATGTATCATTTCTCTTTTTCCTTAGTCTCTTTTTCAACCTGCGTTAGGCACTCCCATTTTTCTTCTTGCTGCTTCTTACATAATATCAAGATCATATCTGTTTTGATCTTCCATGAGCAGCTTTTAGCTAAGATTGGTTTCAGAAGGTTGTTGAACGTCATTGTATAATTTTTGTTATTTAAATTTTTCACCAGCAGATGAAATGAACTTTCTGTAAAGTGCACCTGAATATTCTCAGATGTTGAACACCACTTAATGTGACATAGATTTTCATAAATTTATCAGACTGATCCCATGCATAATTGTTGATTTTCACTGTATATCCAGTGACTGTTGGGTTTTCTTCTTCAGATCCTTCAGCTTTTAGCTTGAGTGGCTGACAGTTCTTGATTTCCCTCTCTATTTTGTTTTTTTCTGCCAGCTGAAAGCCATATACTCTCTTTCTTGTTGTCATTTTCAAAAGCTCCTTTACTTCTTCCAAATCTTTTTGTAGTTCCTCCATGTCTGCGCCGAGCAAAATATTCTTGCAAATATTCTTGCAAATATTTCAATGCACCATTGTTGCTACTTTATCATGCTATTATTTGTAGTCAATTTATGCAGTCTTTTTTTGTAGCAGCGACTTAGATGATCCACTATTTCTTCAGCTTCTTTGCAAAGGTGGCATTTGCTGTCTATTGTTGTATGCATTTGTTCTTAAGGCTTGGTTTTGTGCATGCTTGGATAATCAGATACCTAGAAACAACAGCAGCCAGTAGAAAGTCAGAAACTTTGTGCAAAGATCAATGGTACAGTAGAAGACACAGTTGCTGATCAGTAGTTATAGTATGAGAGAGTTAATATCAAGGAGGTTCACTGTCATCACTACTGTTTTTCATTGCTTGGTTATATTATTTAATTTTAGAGTTAGGTTCCAGCTAATCATGTTGTCAAGATCCAGTAAGTGTTATGTTGAAAACCTATTAATTAAATTAAATAGATTCTTACATAAGGTTCTTAGTTCTGAAAGTGCTAAGTAAAGAGTGGGGTTGGCTAACAATTTACAATATAAATTTTGACTGAAAGGATTTCCCACTTTTAAAACATTAAAGAGATCCACACAGATTGCCTTAGGAACAGAGTTTCACAGTAATGATTATATTAATAATTTGTGCATCAATCTCAGCTGTTCTAATCAATACAAGTAATTTCATTCAAGAATTAATGAAACTTCAATAACGTTGGACATTTGCCAAACTGATAAAATACCTCTTATCTTTTGCCATGAACAGTACAAACAACACGAAAAAATATATCAATATCTTCCTTACCTGCACCATAGTCACATCAAGAACATCAGTTTTCTATTGATGATGCCTAAGAACCATCTGCTCCCTACAAAAAGATGTATACCAAAAATAATTAAAAAATACTTGTATTAATAATTATGTACTACATATTTATTACATATAAATCATTATAATTTATGTATCTCCATGTATTTGGATTCTGCGCTAGTCAGCAATCCCAGGATAATTCCTGACATTCTCCAAGTGATCTTTAAACTATAGATCAGATTGGAAGAAGTAAGAACATTTAAATCCAGACAAACAAAAGTTTCATTGGGCTGGCCTATAAACAACTCTCTGAATAGTGTCAATAGAAATGGATAGTTTTTTATTTGCAATAAAGTTACAAATTTTACTAAACAAAATCCAAAGAACATGCCATGTGATCTGCTCCACCAATTTCAAAAGTATCCAAACCTCAAAAAAATTGACCCAATTTCATAAAATGGGACAATTCATTAGTATTATCAACTTAGACAGGTTGTCACCCTTTCAGTGTTAACTGCTGCTGGCCTACTCTATTGTTGTTACTTTTATTTTTGTTTTTTAAAATTACCACATGTGGTGCATGTTCAATGTGATAAAATACTCTAAAGAAGGGAAATCAGTGAATAGATTAAAACTGTAATCCCCAGCCTTTGGAAACAGGTGTGCACATTTCACACAAATTAGTCCAGATTGCTTAACCACAAGATCTGTCATTCAAAATCTCCCCCAAGATGGATATTATAAATTGAATGCATTTCTAAGTAGTTGGTAAGAATGATATCAATTTACATCTGGCTAGACAATGTCTTAAAATGGTCCATGGCCAAAAATTTGAAAGAAAAGCAATTAATTAAAGCAATTAGTGGATCACTCTGGAAATGCAGCAAGCTAGAGGAATCTGTAGTTCGATGGAATTGAATTGCTTAATTTGTGAATTTTCTTCTTTTTAAAAATGGATGACTTCTGCCTGTGAGATTTGATGTCATAACAAAACACAATTAGAATTAGGTACTGGCCACTCAATCAAATAGACAAAACAAGAAAATAACCTATTATTTAGATGTTCGTTTAATGACAATTTTGAAAAGACCTTTGGGGTCAGAAATTTGTAACAAGGAATCTTGTTCATTGGTTTATTAAATTTATGTGCCATGCAGCTAACTATCCAAAGCAACTCTAGGCAGCTTACAATACAATAAAAATATAAAAACATTTCAGATTTAACAAGAATTAAAGCAAAAAACTTTATAAGGCAAAAAATTGGAATAAATTGAAATTAGGACTTCCTTGTTCTGAATAAGAATTGAGAACTTTTGTAAAATACTACAATTTCTCTTTAGTAGTTTTTTTTCCAGAGATAAAAGTAAAATTTATCCAGTTTTATAGTAGCGGAACAACATCTGGTACATATACAAATAAATATTTCCATATTTGTTACCATTCTAGAGGCAGGCTGCAGCATTTACTTAAGAATTTATGTATGGTGATTCATCTATCCAATTTGCAGTTTGTACTTCTGGAAGTTGGAAAGTGAGCTATGAGGCCAAAGAATTTAAAAGGGCTCTCTAACATATATCTAGAAGAAAACCTAGAAAAAGATGTTACCTTGTTAGGGTAATAAAACATCTGTAAGAAAACAAGCAAGCTCAGAGAGCATCAAGGACCCCTCAAAGAAAGTGATTATCAAAAATATCAGATCAAATAACAATATCAGTCTGTCATTACGGGCATATGTTGGGGAGTAGTTTTTGCTATCAAGTGTTGTGAACTTTAACAACTAATAAGTTGTAATAATTTTAAGATGCCTAGAGACACCTCTGGTAAATTGGGAAGCATATAAGATGAATGTAATAATGAATAAATTCCCTCTAATAGGAAATACAGATGATAAAACAGAAACAAAATTAATATGAAGAAACGAGACAAGTGTCTATGGGATTGCCTGTGTACAAAATACAACTATAAAAATTTAGAAGGGGACCATTATGAAACTATGTTATGTTTATTGCATACAGACTGTTCATATTGAATAGAAAAAAGAAAACCAAATAAGAAATGGGAAAAGAAGATGAAATCCCGAATAATTTGTTAACCTCTGCTGGGAGATGGGAAAACATTTTTTTTTCTTAATCCAGTTTTTAGCTAATAAAAGCAAAGATATTACTCACTCTATTGGTTGTCATTTATTACAAACCAATGAGCTAAATATTAAATGCATTTAATTAAATGTGAAAATTATAAAATGGCTATATTCTTTTCTTGAACTTTTTTTAAATCAAGTTTTTATTATTTTTTTTTTAATTTATACATATCATTGTGTGAATGGTGCAGTGTTTGAGTATCATATATTTAAATACATATAAACATATTCCTAATTATTACATTCCAATTTCTTTATTTCATATTATTTACTCCTTACCTTTTACACAAAATTTTAATTTTCATATAAATATTAACTAGTATGCAATAACATCTAAACCACTTCTCCGCTTCTATCTCCTTCCCTTTCTACTCTTCTCCTTCCCCCATTCACCTTTGTCTTTTCCCCTCTCTACCCTCACTCATCCCTCCTCTCCTACTGTCTTCCACTTCATTCCATTTCCCTCTCTCTTTTCATTGTTGCATATAATATTCCCAATACCTATAGAATATGGTATTGCGTTCAAAAATCAAAGAAACAGACTTAATCACTTACACATATATTGTTAATAATGATCATCATAATTATACTATAATAATATTAATCTTCATTTTAATAATTTTATACACATATATATGCAACTGCAATATTATTTTTAATACTAACATCACTTCATTAATCAAACAGCATACCGTTTAAATATCAATTTCTTAATCCTCACATTTTAAGCTTACCACTATTTTCATTCTTTGTATCTATTTTTCATATTTCTTTTCCTAACTTATTTGACTTTGTGATACATTGATTTACACCCTTCCATTCTCAACTTCCACTAATATTTTTCTTTTTTTATCGTCCATATTATTATATTCAAAAACATGATACTCTGTTTTATTATTCATATTCCCATTCTCTAACTCTTCCTTTCTATATACTGTATTTTAAAATTTATTTAACATACATAAATATATCTACTTTCACTTTACCTACATGATAGTCATTTTATACACTTTTAATAATAACATCAATGAACCATATCATTCTAATATTAATACAACTATTACCATATAATCATGACATTTCTTTAATTCTTTTTCTCCCCTTAACCATTATCTCTTATCCACATCCCTTCCTTTAATCCTATCTTTTTTTAACTTGTCTCCCCTGTTTTCCTCTTAAGTCTTTCATTCCATCTACTTCAAGGTTTATATTCTGAATCCATAATTTAATTTTTCCTCCTTGCCCTGTCTTTCCCCACTGTTTAATTTGAGAGCTTTCTGTTCTAAATCCTGTCATTTCCCCCCAAGCCTCTTCTTGTTTCTCCCATTTCTTTTTTGAATCTTTTAAAGTGTTTTCCCCCATTTTAATACCTCAATTCTTGTTAATTTTAATAGTGTCTCCTCGTTATCTTCTGTTTGCTGGTTTCTCAATTCTAATTCTCCTTCTATTCCAGTTGATAATTCCATTTTTTCCTTCATGTCCTCTCTTGTATACAATTTTCCGGTCTTCTATCTATACAATCCAATATTCCCACCATGTCTTTCTGCAGTTCCAGGATAACTTTGTTATTTTGAGTTATTAACTCCATTTCATTTAGGTCTCCTTAATCATCAATTTAGAAAACAGACCTCCTAATCAGGTTTAAATGTCTCATCAATATCCAATCAAATCAATTAGTTACTTCAGGGATCCTCAAGTCATTTTTGCATATTCAATAGTATTTAGGGGTCCAGACACCAATTCTTTTTTTAAAATATTCCAGTCTCCAGTGGTTAGAAAGTAAATATACATCGTTCAACAGTTATTTCCCTCCATTTCAATATTTGCTCCCAAGACACAAAAATTTACTATTTATTTTATTTTTATTTTTTATTTTATTTTGAATTTGTATACCGCCCTTCTCCCTGAGGACTCAGAGCGATGAACAGCCAAGTAAAACTATCAAGTACAAATATTAAAATACAGTTAAAAATGTACATATATAAATTTGGCCCCGTTAATTAAAAACAATAAACAAAACACTTAAAAACACTTAAAAAATTAGGCCAGCCAGGCTTGCTGGAAAAGGAAGGTTTTAAGGGCACGGCGGAAGGCACTGAGGTCTTGGATTCTCCTTATCTCTGGAGGCAGTTGATTCCAGAGGGTAGGTGCCCCCACAGAGAAGGCCCTCCCCCTGGGGGTCACCAGCCTACACTGTTTGGCTGATGGCACCCCAAGGAGGCCCTCTCTGTGGGAGCGCATGGGTTGATGGGAGGTCGTCGGTGGCAGCAGGCGGCCTCGAAGATAGCTAGGCCCTATGCCATGGAGCGCTTTAAAGGTGATATCCAACACCTTGAAGCACACCCTGAAGACCACTGGAAGCCATTGCAGCTCGCGCAGGAGCGGTGTTACATGGGAGCGCCATGCTGCTCCCATCACTACCCGCGCTGCTGCGTTCTGGACCAGTTGGAGCCCCCTGTCCCGAGCCCTCCAGAGATCATCAACCAACGTGACCAATGCCGTTTCCGTGCTGTGCCCAGGCCTGAAACCCGACTGGAACGGATCTAGATAGGATGTTTCCTCCAGGAATTGCGGAAACTGTCGCGCGACCACACTTTCAACAACCTTCGCCAGGAAGCGAAGGTTGGAGACAGGACGATAGTTGGCCAATATTGCCGGATCCAGGGACGGCTTCTTGAGGAGAGGCCTCACCACCGCCTCTTTCAAGGCGGCGGGGAAGTGACCCTCACTCAACGAAGCGTTGATAACACCCTGGAGCCAGCCTCGTGTAACCTCCCGGGAGGCCAGTACCAACCAGGAGGGACACGGGTCCAGTAAACATGTGGCCGCACTAAGTCTCCCCAAAATCCTGTCCACATCATCGAGAGTCACAGCATCAAACTCCTCCCAAGTAACATTCTCAAGACTATTCCTCGTCACCCTGCCCTGATCTACCCAGTCAGAGTCCAAATCCCCCCGGATCTGAGCGATTTTGTCATACAGGTATTGTCCGAAATCCTCCGCCCTGCCTTCCAAGGGATCCTCCTGCGCTCCCGGATGGAGCAGGGAGCGGGTTACCCTGAACAGGGCGGCCGGACGATTTCCTAATGACACAATAGAGGCAGAAAAGTACTTAAACTTTGCCGTCTTTATCGCCACTAGGTAGGTCTTAATATGCGACCTTACCAGTGTTTGGTCAGATTCAGCGAGACTGGCCCTCCAACCGCTCTCTAGGCGTCTTTTCCGGCGTTTCATCTCCCTCAGCTCCTCGGTGAACCAAGGAGTCACGAGGGATCGACACCGGGTCAGAGGCCGCAAAGGCACGACTCGATCCAAGGCCCCACCAGCCGCCCGATCCCAGGCAGCTACCAGGTCCTCGGCCGAGTCGTGTGCCAGATCTTCAGGAATTGGCCCAAGCTCCGTCTGGAACCTATCAGGATCCATCAGGCGCCTGGGGCAGATCCATCTAATTGGGTCCGCCTCCCTGCGGCAGGGTGTAGCGGTTCGAAGGTCCAGACGAAGGAGTGAGTGATCTGACCATGACAAGGGTTCCATGTCTATATCCCCTATAATAAGACCACTCAACCACTGGCCAGAGACAAAAATCAGGTCCAGCGTGTACCCCCCCCCCCGTGAGTGGGGCCATGAACTAACTGGGTCAGGTCCATGGCCGTCATGGAAGCCATGAACTCCCGAGCCATCTCTGACATTTCACCAACGGACGGCAGGTTGAAATCACCCATGACCATAAACCTGGGTATATCAACTGCCACCGTGGCTATCACGTCGAGTAGGCAGGGCAGGCAGGGCCATTGCCACGCAGCAGGGCTAGGTACGTAAGCAGCAAGCCCATCTGAACCCCATGCCCCCATCTCACAAAGAGGGATTCACATCTGGCAATCTGTGGCACAGTGGTCTCCCTCGGACCAAGACCTTCGTTAATAACAACCGCCACCCCGCCCCTCCCCTGGGCCCTCGGCTGATGGAATGCTCTGAAGCCTGGTGGGCACATCTCAACCAGAGGGACCCCTCCCTCCGGGCCCAACCAGGTCTCCGTAATACCCGCCAGGTCCACTCCCCCCTCTTGAATAAGATCGCAAATGAGGGGGGCCTTATTTACCACGGACCTGCCGTTGCACAGCATCAGCCGGAGGCCCAGGTCCTGAGTATCTGAGCCACCTAGTATCCGAGGGGAGCCTTGAGGACCGGAGCGCACAATCGCTCTCAAGTAGCGAGTGCGCACCCCCGGCACAAGATAAGGTCCTCTGCTCCCGCCATATCTGCCCCTCCCATCCACCGTGCTGATGATATTCCCAATCCCTCGTCCTGCGCCCTCCAAACCGTTACCCTGTGCCGGGCTGGGCCCTGACCTAGGTGGATTACCCCCCCATCCCCTTTGGTCGCCGTCATAGTTCCCCTTAAAAGATTATTAAAAACCCTAATTAAAAAACCCCTCAATCCCCACTTTAAAACATGCCACCTCTCAGTACTCCAAAGCCTGTCCTTCAGGTAGGCCTTCGATAGAGTGGAAGGCCATCACCGCAAGAGGGGGGCATCTCGCAGTGCGAGCAAATCTGCCGAGGTATAAGCCATACAAGTATGATGAGATGGGAAAGGGGAACCTTGGATGTCAGCGAAATTTAAAGATAGTCATTGAGGTGAGAGATGGCAAAAGAGGCTGGCCAGGATGAAGCTGGGGCCCCTTCACTCTCTCACAGTGATGGGGCAACCAGATCAGATGGTTGCAGTGCAGGCAGATGGCCACAGACGTTCTCTCACCGCATCTGGATGTCAAGGCCAACAATAGTCACTCTCTCCCTGCAGATGGAGCAGCAGTCCTTGACCTGGACTCTCAGCTTCTCCCTCCAGCCTGCAATATCTCCTCCCCCAAGCCAAGGCCTAAAGGTGGTAATCGGGCAGCAGGAATAAACTAGCCAGCAGCAGAAGGAGATAGAGATCAAACATAAAAATCCAGGAGGGTGATAATAAAGTCCCAGAGTCAGTAATGATGGTAAAAATGGGATGACCTAATAGAGAGTCCAGGCAGCAACGGGGGGAGGCCATTTTCATAGGGGGGGAGCGAATCCAAGGGGGAAACCAGATGGTAATTGGCAATCCCCCCCTCTATCACTCCCCAACTCCCTTCGATGTTCCGGGCCAAATCACCCCCAATAGTCCTGCCCGTCTTCTCCGAGCAAATTCTGCCACGATCTTCCCAGGTCTCGGTCCATATGGGGGGTTTTCAGGCGCAGCTGACCGCTGGACCATACACCCCAAGCCTCAAATCTGGGCTAAATAATTGTTTGAAGCGGCCTACCGCTTCAAGCGTGCCGGGTCCATCGCCCTCCACTTCCCGCACACACACACCCCGGCAGTCCAGCTTTTTTCCGGCCACTGTCAGATCGAAAGGGAGGCTTGGGTCGCTATAGATGATTCCCTCGGCTCCCTCAGTTCTCCGTCCGGCTCAGTTAGACTTCCCGGACCACCTTAACTCCTTCACCTCCTGCAGTCAGTCCGTAGGATGAAATGCCCGATCTCCGGGGCTCCACGGCTGTGGAGTCATCATGGAGGCCGCCATCACCTCCGCCGCCCTCCTTGCAGCGCTCCAATTGCATCTCCTCGCTGTAGCTGTAGCTCTGCCATCCCCGGGCCAATCCCAATAAACCGTCAGACCATCGGCATGCTGAACGTGGGGCCCAAGATCACTAAAACGGCTTCCGACGTTTCCAAAGTTCTCCTTTTCCCCATCAACCTCAACAGCGAGCCCCTCGGAGGTCCGCCATCTTGCGCATGTGCAGGGATCAACTCTACTATCATCAACTCTACTATCACTCTGCTCTCTGCTTTTATTGTGTCTCTGCTACTGTTCTACTTTTATTTTGACATACCCAGTTTATTTTTCTTCCTTAGTTTATCTTTAGCTCTGTTATTTGAAGAAAATGTAGGTTTGTAGTTCCAGCATCTTAATATGCCTTCTTAATATCATGTCTTTTATTTTGGGGATTCCATTTCCCACTTAATTTTCTTTTTAAACAGATAGTTACTTCTTTAAATTTCTACTATGTTCTTTTTTCCCACAATAGTTGCACGCCGCTGTAGCAAATTGCTCTAAAAATTATTCCCCTTAAATTTTTTGTGGAGTCCAACTTCAGCTGTAAATCTTTTCTTATCCAGATGACACACTATTCAGCATTTCTCTACTCCTGCACAAACTTATGGTCCTGGCTGTTCCCTGGCTTCATGGCAGCCATTTTGACTGCCGCTGCTCCTAGTCTTCAGATGAGGGGGTTTCCGAGTCAGGGAGGGGAGATGCAGCTCCCCTCAACCTACAAGGCAGTCTCCCTTTGCTTCACTACTCCTCCAAGGTAGCTATGGCTTCTAGTGAAGCCCCCGACAGGAAGAGCTTGGAATGGACCCACAGAGGTCGCAGATCTTGTACTGAAAGCACTGGAAGT
This sequence comes from Arizona elegans, assembly GCA_022577455.1. Classification (NCBI taxonomy): domain Eukaryota; kingdom Metazoa; phylum Chordata; class Lepidosauria; order Squamata; family Colubridae; genus Arizona; species Arizona elegans. The sequence continues at coordinate 24,478,400 of JAKOOJ010000004.1, forward strand.
TCAACCAGAAGTCCCTTTCCTTCTTGAATTTGAAGGGTCTTCAAAGGCCAAGGAAGTAGAAAACTTAAGAAACAAGACTTACATATTAGATTTATACCATGTTTGTGTTTTGAACAAAGGTATTCAGTTCCATTTGCTTTGTAAGAATTAGCTGGTTGAGAAACCAAATCTCAGTTTTGATTACTATCTCCAAAGGACTGAGAAAAGTAACTACGGTAATGAAAAGAATGTGTGTGTAAACAAAATTCAGATACATAATTAAGAGTGTTTCCAAAGTATTCCTGAATAGTCCAAATTGGAAGTAGAGGAAAAGAATGTATTTATTCCAACAGTAATGGTTGCTGTAACTTCTAATTTTGGTGTACATACAGGATGAGTTTATTCTCATTGGTCAAATTATATTTTATATAAAAAACCTTTAGGTTTGTGGACAAGTTGCATTTTTATTGTACTATCTAAGAAAGAGGCATAATAAATAAAAATAAAGCTCCTTAAACATGCTTATAGAAACAGACAATTAGCTTGCAATAGGCATTATCTCATACAACTTAAAAACAAAAGTTTTTAATGCCTGTTCACTTCTTTGGAAAAAAGTACAATAATTTATGGGAATAAAAGATTGCTTAGGATGAAGTAGCCTGCTGCACAACCACTCATTCATGTCTGTGGCTGGGGAGGCAAGGGGGATGCAGTTATGCTGGTTAGACAATGGTTGTGGCAATACCATCCCTGAATCTAGGTAAGCACAAGGCACAAATGTAATGGTATGTGAGAATGTCCTTGAGAGAAAAAAACAGCCATATATTAGGCAATGGTAGATAAGAGGCATCTTAGCCTACAGAAGCAAAAAAGGTATAGCGGATATCTCCCTAGTTTCTTGGGCCCTAAAAAGGAGGGGGGGTCTTTCAGACTTGCAAGATTGATATCAACCATTTGAGATAATCCAGACAATCCATGAGTACTAAAGCCACCTTCATTATAAGTTTATATTAACAGAATCTTCCAAGTCTGAAAACAATATTAAATTGCCTCTTATCTGACCTTTGCTTAGTCTGTGGCTTCTCATTCTTCTGCCTCTCAAGAATTTTCCCACCGAAAATTAAACAGAGCTTGCATCATGATATCACAATGCTACTTTCATCATTCTAAAAAAATTTCAAGGTTTTTTTGCCTACTACTTTATGATGCATCTAGTAAGTGAATTCTACACATTATTTGACAACATCCTCTGAAATCTGCAATACTTAAAAGGGGATTCTGAATATGCTATACACATAGAACATGCTGGTCCAGGACTGAAGAGCCACCGGACCAAGAAAGTGTTTAATTTAAAGCCTTAATTCAAAATAAAGTCTTCCTCCCAAAAAAGAAATATGCATAGACATCTATTAGCCATTGTGCCAGTATAAGAATCATGACTTTTATCATAATCCCAGCAATTGGACAAGTGGCCTAAAATGTCCAAAATAAGCAATAGCAATACCACTTCATAGTGCTTTACAATTCTCTCTAAGTGGTTTACAGAGTCAGAAAAAAAATAATAATAAAAAAAAATAATAATCTGGGCCCTCATTTTATCGACCTCAGAAAGATGAAAGCATTCAGACCGCTGAGTCAATCTTGACCTGCTCAGAATCAAACTCCTGAGTTTGCCCGAAGTACTACATTCTAACCACTGCACCACCAGGACTCTTTTTTTTTTTTTTAATAATTTTTGATTTATATGCCATCCTTCTCCGGAGACTCAGGGCGGCTTACAATGCGCTAAGCAATAGCCTTCATTCTTTTGTATATTTATACAAAGCTTATTGCCCCCACAACTGGGTCCTCAATTTACCTACCTTAGAAAGGATGGAAGGCTGAGTCAACCTTGAGCCTTGGCGAGATTCGAACCTGCAGTAATTGCAGGCAGCTGGTCTTAATAACCAGGTTAATAACAGTGCCTTAGACCACTGTACTACCAAGGCTTAAGAACGTATATCCTCGCCTAATAAAACTTAAGAGTTTTAAATCAAGTTGATAACAAAGCCAGTCCAATTAGTAACAATAATTGATTTAAAAAACCAACAACACATGTTTCTACTGTTTACCCCAATCCATAAAGGCAATAAACCATAGTGGTTAGGAAAATTTCAGGCCATATGCGTGCTAAAAAGGGGGAAAAAAACAGGCACATAAATTATATACAATCTACATTATTATATATGGAACCAGAGGACCCTTTTTTTGCCTTATGATTAAAATATATGAAGCTGCCCAAACTTTGCCATGAGCTGGAAATGTTCACAAGCACCTCCCACCAAAATTTTCCTTCAGTCAGTTACAGCATTTCTCTCAGCTGCAACGTTGCTTAATGGATTCGTGAGTTGACATAAGGAAAATGTCTCCCTGCAAACCTCGTACAGGAACTTCTGAAGCGTGGCAATCAATGTAAACACTGTTGACTTTTCCTGGAAAAAAAGAAATAATAATACATCTTAAGAAATAGCTGTGGATAAGTGTTGAAACATACACATTTTTATCATGAAGGGAGAAAAATATGGTTGGAAAGTGCACTGAAAAGGGTGTATGATTATTTCGCTCTCAATCCTTTCTTGTACACTGAAGTTAATATTTTTGTCACTTTTCCTTCATTTTTGCTTCAGTACCCTTGAGTAGCAATTAGACTGTACTGCTAGTGAACTCACATAAGTCTGGGTTAGCAGCAGCCCTGGACCTTTGGCAGATATCAAACTGATTCTCTGCAACTACAGAATTTTTGAGATCTCCTACTGGAGGTATATTGATCTGCAGAATTCTATTGGAACCTAATGTTAATCATGGGATTATAAAGTCTACCATAAAATGCCTATCATGAAATCCAGCTCCACACTGCCTCTCAGAAAAAGACAAGATAACTTCTTAATTGCTTCTGTGCAGTCTCAAAAAAACCAGTGAGATGATATACTTCCCATGCTATATTTCCATGCACAAGAAGCTAAGAAAGGCAGTTTCCTTTCCTGAAGAAAGTTTAACTAATTTAATTATCAACCATATTAGATATTATTTAATTAAAATTAACTTACATATTTTATGTCTCTAATCCTATATTAGAAATTACAATGGAAGTACAAATTTTGGAAAGGCCTGGGGGCCACAAGAGGCACTGAAACCATAATACACACATCTCTGAATTGCTTTATGCACACGCAAATGATGTTTAGCCTATGGCGCTCCAGTTCATCATTAGAACAGACATTACTTATACCAATACAACTAGGAGAGATTGAACAGTAATAAAATCAGTAATTCATAAAATACCATACCAACTGAGTATGTTTCAAACCTGCACCTGGCCTGAATTGAGTGACTAACTCAAGTTCTTTTCAACAATTTCAGTGAAATTAACATCCACACTGAGGATAGATTCTCTGGATGTGGAGGCCTCTGTTCTATTCCAATGTACACATGTTTGCATAGAAAAAAAGAGATGTATACCGAATATGACACTTTACTACAGTTTCTACAGGTAGTTGCTCATTGGTCAACATGCATGGGGGAGTGCCACTGGAGTGAATTTATAGCTTTTATCTAACTCAAAGCAGACTCACCTTGCAAATGATTTCAATTAGTTTATTTTAACTTACTGAATCTTTTGGACCATCTAACACATGTTTCATGTTGTGTTTATCAACACAACCTTTTAAGAAGGATTGTCTTTGAAGGTTCATGGAGCGACTGTCAAGGGTTCCACTCTCTTCGCTGACTATTTTATTCAAATTCACTATATTTATCCATGGCCTAATTTCTCCAAACACCATAAAGAAAGATAATCAAAATACAATAGTAATAGGAATGGCACTTTGACTTATACACTATTCCATGGTGCTTTATAGCACTCTCTGAGCAGTTTGCAAATGTCAGCATACTGCCTTCAACAATCTGGGCTCTCATTTTACTGACCTCAGAAGGATGGAGGACTGAGTCAACCTTGAGCCAGTAAGGACTGAACTCCTGGCTGTGGGCAGAGTTAGCCTACAATTCTGCATTATCACCACTGCACCACCACTATAACAAGACAGCAAGAAAGAAAAAGACAGACCTGGAAAAAATAGGTAACTCAATTTTTAGAATACATTATAAAATTACATTTGTCCCTATTTTCAAGTGATGTTTTAAAACAGTATGTTTCGTTTCATCCCTGTTCAGAAACTCTTTTTGTGCTTCTGATTTCTAGGTACATCAAAGATTTTTTTGTGTGTGTGATTTACCTTTCATGTTGTTTAGCTTTTTACCTTTTTGGCTTTCAACAACATTTTTGCTCACAAAGAATGCATTTTTCCTATATTTTCCTCATTTCAAATATCTGAATACTTTCTCATGGGGAAAAATTATTTACAAAAAATAAAGTTTACATGAAGGTAGTAAAAAGCATGGTACTGTAAAAGGTTTCTGAAATCTGTGGTTATTTTTTCTCTATCATGTAGAGGAGAGTGAATAAAACTCACATCAAATGATACTTCCATTTTGGCACATTAAAAACTGATCCATATTAAACATTTCTTAGCAATTGGTGTTCACCTGTATAGATGCTAGTTAGGATATACTTGTTAATTCCAGGTATCCACCTGCAATTTTAATGGAAATGTTTGATGTGTGTGTCAGTGCACCTGCATTACAACGCTGCCCCAAATTCAATCTTCTGCATGAAGCTCATAGCATATATATTGTATCACTGTGACTATTGGAATCATTATCTTATGTATCATGCAATCAGTAGTGTGTTTCAATTTTCTTCGCTACCGGTTTGCTATTGGGGACATGCTTGTGCACTTGCTTCACAAGTGGCAGCGCTTCTGCGCATGCGCAGAGCGTTTTTGATAATGTCCGGGTGGGTGGGCAGAGCCTCCCACCACAACTGGTTCACCTGAACTGGGGCGAACCGGTAGCAACCCACTACTACATGCAATGTGCTCAGCTAAACATATCCTTGATTATTCTGATTGTTAGCTTGATCCTGTGCTGGCATTTAGCCTTACATAGTTTGTTACAGAAATGGAAGTAACATCAAATTAATCTGGAAACATGCTATTGAACATACATTATATTTTACAAAGCACAACAAATAACAAAGCCACATATTTACATAAAGGGTAGGATGTATATAAAGTCCTTTGAAGTTCTTCCCCTGTCAATGTATGTTGTCCTTGAAGCATCTACTTCAGTTACGTTTTCAGTTGAAATATGAGATGGAGACTGATTGATTAATCGATTGATGGAATACATTTTTACCTCCACCCATCTGTTACGCATGGACAGCTACCAATTAAAAATAAAAGGAATCCAGGATAAACAGCCAAAAAAGTTTTTAAAAAATGAACATTGCCAAGAATATCCACAACTTCCCACAATCAAATGGAAAGTATTAGAAATGATAGTGCTTTGTACTTGATAAATCTGCGTCAAATTACAACATTTTTTAAAAGTAAATTACTCTGAATATTTTTATTAGTAGCTTATATGTTTTAAGCCTAAGTAGATGGCAGGCAGACAGTTTGGTGCAGTCTAAAGCACCAGGCTAGAAACCAGGAGACTGTGATTTCTAGACCTGCCTAAGGTAGAAACTCAGTTGGATAACCTTTTTCATTTTTTTTTTCATTTTATTTAATTTGTATACCCCCTACTCCCGAAGGACTCAGGGCGGTGAACAGGCACAGAATAAAACACATAGAATACAAAAATTTAAGAGCAGAAGTAAAATCGAATTAAATCAATTTAGCTCAAGACAAATTTAAAACCCCAGGTTAAGAACAAATTAAAATTTACATTAAAAAGAAAATGGGAGAGGTTAGGCCAGATCAGCCAGGTGAAATAAAAAGGTCTTGAGAGCGCGATGGAAGGTGCGTAGATCCGGGATCCTCCGTATCTCCAGGTGGAGCTCATTCCAGATAGTAGGTGCCCCCTGAGAAAAGGCTCTCCCCCAACATTGTTTGGCTGACGGCACCTGGAGGAGTCCCTCTCTGTGAGAGCGTACCGGCCGATGGAGGCCATTTGCGGCAGCAGGCAGTCCCGTAAATAACCAGGTTTAAGCCATGGAGCGCTCTAAAGGTGGTAACCAAAACCTTGAAGCGCACCCAGAAGACCACCAGGAGCCAGTGCAGCTCGCGCAGGAGAGGTGTTACATGGGAGCACCACGTCGCTCCCATAACCACCCGCGCGGCCACACTCTGTGCCAGTTGGAGCCTCCAGGTGCTCCTCAAGGGGAGCCCCATGTAGAGAGCGTTACAGTAGTCCAGGCAGGAAGTGATGAGGGCATGAGTGACCGTGTTTAAGGAGTCCCGATCCAGAAAGGGACGCAACTGGCGAATCAGGCAAACCTGATGGAAAATCCTCCCGTTCATGGCCGTCAAGTGCTCTTCTAAAGACAGCTGTGAATCCAGGAGGACGCCCAAGTTGTGAGCCCTCTCTGTGGGGGGCAGCGATTCACCCCCGATAGTCAGCGATGGCGTCAACTGACTATATCGGGACGTCAGAAACCACAGCCACTCAGTCTTGGACGGGTTGAGCCTGAGCCTGTTCCTTCCCATCCAGATCCACACGGCCTCCAGGCACCGGGACATCACTTCAAGGGCATCGTTGGGGTGGTCCAGGGTGGAGATGTACAGCTGGGTATCGTCAGCATATTGGTACTTCATCCCGAAATCACGGATGATCTCACCCAGTGGCTTTACATAAATGTTGAACAGAAGGGGTGAGAGGACTGACCCTTGTGGCACCCCACATATGAGGCGCCTCGGGGTCAACCTCTGCCCGCCTGCCAACACAGACTGCGACTGGTCGGAGAGAAAGGAGGAGAACAACCACAACACGGTGCCTCCCACCCCCAACTTTTCCAACCGGTGCATCATGATACCATGGTCGATGGTATCAAAAGCCGCTGAGAGATCTAATAGGATCAGGACAGAGGAGCAACCCCTGTCCCGAGCCCTCCAGAGATCATCCACCAACGCGACCAATGCCGTTTCCGTGCTGTACCCAGGTCTGAAGCCCGACTGGAACGGATCCAGATACATCTTGGGCCAATCTCTGCCCTTCCACCCCATGATGAGTTTCAAAAAAATTTACTACCAGTTCTGTGGGTGTGGCTTGGTAGGCATGACTTGGTAGGCATGGCAGGGGAAGGATATTGTAAAATCTCCATTCCCACCCCATTCAGGGGAAGGATACTGTAAAATCTCCATTCCCTCCCCAATCCAGGGAAAGGTTCTGCAAAATCCCCATTTCCTCCCGATCAGCTGGGACTCAGGAGGCAGAGAATAGATGGGGGCGGGGCCAGTCAGAATTTTTATTACTGGTTCTCCAGAACTTGTCAGAACCTGCTGAAACCCACCTCTGCTTCCACCCTAAAAAGGAAGGAATTGCAAACCAATTCTGAAATATTGCCAAGAAAATTCAAGAGACCAGTCCATGCAGTTGTTAGGAATCAAAAAATAGACTTTCAACGCACCAAAAAAAAGAGAAAATGATGGCATCTAGGTGATCTTGTCTGGACTAAGAAACTAAACATAGCCAGGATACCTGCTACAAAATACCAGCAATTTCAGCTATACTGGGGGGGGGGGGGGGGGATTCAATGGAAGAACATACAAACAGTAGTGTTTACAAAGAGTTTCAAAACAAGCAAGATTGCAATCATATATCTCAATGAAGCCCCATTTCCCTTGCAATTAAAAAAACAGTTTTGTGGTATGCATTTTAACACTGCTTTCTCCATCTTGACAATTTCAGTACTTCTATATTGAATGTACTGAAAGTACTATACTGAAAGTTCAACATAGAGTTTCAAACATTGATTCTCCCTTGTCTCTCTTAGCTAACCTCCAGTTCTCTTTAAGTTATTCCAACAGTACTGCCTGACTTTTAAAAGTTTTGAATTTTATTTTTCAAAAAATAAGCTAAGCAGCAGTCACCAGAATCATCTTTATTTCTGAGCAAGTTTTTAGAAGTTCCATTAAAGCATTCTTAAAAACGGTTACGCCCCAGTATTTATTTGGAAAAGTTCCCACCTCTTCATTATTTATCAAAAAATAAAGTGGATGCTGGGAGAATTATAGAGACCATCCTCAGCTGTTTTTTTTTTTTCTGTCAAGTAATTATTTGCAAGTATTCATGCTTGCAATAGTTGTAATTTTATAAATGAGCAAGACAGTCAGGCATGGCAGCCATTTTGAAAGTGGATCCATGAAACTTTCCAAATATGCTTGCTACTTCCAAAATTTTAGAAATATATGAACTATAGCAGATGTGTCAAACTGGTGGCCTGCAGGCCAGATGCATCACAGATGCTTTGTGAAGGGAAAAACATCATGATACATCACATGACGGCAACGTGATGTGGTGAGTTTGATGCCCATGCACTACAGCATGCTGGATATTTCTATGTTTATAGTTTATATTTACCTTTTATTATAAACCATATAAGAGAGAACTTCATTAAAGGAAAACTATAGATTCTGCATAATCCATAAAGTGGAGTATATAATAGAGCCAGGGGAAAAAAAACTGGTTCAAGTTAGTAAGATTTGCTGTGAGAACCAAGAAAATTAAGGGTGCTAAGGACTTAGTTGCATCATCTATTTCTGGAAATAGTCACTAGAGGAAATTAGATAATCAGAAATGCTATGAAGAATAAAGGGAAATTAAAATATTATAGAAGACCATGGAAGATCATGGAAACTGATAATAAGGTTCATAAAACAAGTAGAGTTTGAAGGAAATCAGAATTAGGAAAAGTTGTCCCAAAACATAGACCAGAGAGAAATGGAACCCAAAATTAGAAACAGATATAAAACCTATGGATCTGGAATAAAAGGGAAATGACCCAAGCACACACATTGCCTTGAAGAGGAAGAGGAAGAAGAAAAGCAGAAATTTAGCTTGAAGACAATGGCTAGGAAAAAAATAAATGAGAGAAAGCTTTAAGTTTTTCTTCTGGTAATCTTCTCCTCTGGCATGCTTCCTTGAATATTCAAGGAGAGAGAGCAACCTGCAGAGATGCAAAAAACTTGGTTAGTTTGGCAGCTCAATCAATCTGGACATGAGAAGCTGGATGGGATTCACCAGAGAAAGAATTGGTCAGTGAATTATGACTCTCAAAGCCAAGCATATTCAGATAGACTCAAATGAAGGAGGTCCAAGAGGGTTCAAGGAGCCAAGAGGATAGTGAGACAAACTGATGCATGATATTTTTGTTACTGGGTTACTTGTACATATTCTTCCTTTACTTGTACATAATACAACCCGATGGCTTAGGGCCTGGGTATCTACGAGACCACCTTCTGCCACCGATAACCTCCCATTGGCCAATACGCTCCCACAGAGAGGGTCTCCTCAGGGTGCCGTCAGTCAAACAATGTCGACTGATGGCCCCCAGGGGGAGAGCCTTCTCTGTGGGGGCACCCACCCTCTGGAATGAGCTACGCCAAGGGATACTACTGATCCCGGACCTCCATACTTTCTGTCGGGCCCTAAAGACTTTTCTATTTCAGCAAACCGGGCTGGCTTAAAATTTTTAATTGGTTAATTTTGGGGTTTTAAATTGGGGAAGCCAAATTGATTTAATCATGTTTTAAATTATTTTAATTTTCATATTGTATGTATTTTAATCTTGGCTGTTCACCACCCTGAGTCCTTCAGGAGAAGGACAGTATAAAAATTTAAATAATAATAATAATAATAATAATAATAATAATAATAATAATAATAATAATAATAATAATAAGTCTAATTTCATGCATTCCTTTGTCTAATTTCAAAATCCTTCTTGAAGCTATCAGTTCAGACATTTGGCAAATGTGGCATGAATCACCTTTCCTCATATTAAACAAATGAAAAAATGATTCTTCTCAAGAAAATTCTCTGCCTTAAAGAAATGGATTTTCAGAAAATTCTCATATGACTTGAGAATGTCAAGGAGTAACTGAGAACAGCTCCTTATCTCAAGATGCAGTTGGTTTCCAATCTGAGATGCAAGAACTTGACAGGCCTCAAGAGAAAGCTACGAGTAGAATCTCAGAGCTGCTCATTTGAGAAAGACAGAAATGGGTCAGATTTATTTCATTTCATTTTATTATTTTATTTGTTTTTTTGGAACTGGAATCATTAGACTGAGAAAAGAGCTTAACCTATGAATTTATTTTGACATTGTGTATTCCTAGGTGTTTGTGTTATTTATTTTATGAGTCCTTGAAACTTGACTTACCACAGCGTTTGATTTATAATGCTGCTTTGTTTTATCTCATTATTCAAGCCGATTCAAATCTTAAACTGAAGCAGTACTCTGATCTTCATTAACAGGAACTAGAATTCTGCATCTTCAGACAAACAGTGAGAAACCATGTTTTCTTTTCAGTCTGTTTATGGGCAAAGAGAACTTTCAAGAAAAAGGGAGGAGCATTATCAGAGCAGTCTCATGAAGTATATGTATGCTTGGGAGACTTGAGTCTCTTAATAATTGTCCCTTTATTGTTCAGGAATGGAGGGAATGAGATGCAAAACTCTCAACGGTTGGTTTCTCTTCATATATTGTTACAGTATAATATTTCATAACAATGGAACTGCTATAAAGTTTCCTTGCCCCAAAATGATTGAGTAGGGCGCACAGTCTAGTAGTGAATGAGTTACAAATGGAGCATTTAACTCTTCTGCTGCATTTATTACATTCAGAATCCTCTCAAGCTTCGCACATTTCATTCTGTTGGACCTATGGCTTGCTTCAGACTCATCAGCTAATTGGAATGTGGCCTCCAGTACATAAACCCTGGAGGCAGCACAGCCATTTGTAAAAAAGAAAAAGACAAAAGACAAAAAAGCAACCTAGATTTCTTTTAAAATGCTCCAAATCTGAAGATTACAGCAGACTAGAAATTATTTCTCAGCAGTCGTCACCAATTCAGTGAAATTCATTATAAGCCTTTATTATTATTATGAATTCCATAAAATCACTGTACACGTGGTCCTAAAGTTACAACCACAATTGAGGCCAAAATTTATGTTGCTAAGTGAAACATTTGTTAAGTGAGTTTCGCCCCATTTTATGAATTTTCTTGCTACAGTTGTTAAGAAAATAATTGCATTTGCTAAATTAGTAACATGGTTGTTAAGTGAATCTGGATTCCCCATTGACTTTGCTTCTCAGAAGGTTGCAGATCACATGATCCCAGGACCATACAACCATCATAAGTATGAACCAGTTGCCGAGCATCTGAATTTTGATCATGTGACCATGGGAATGCTGCAACAGTCATAATTGTGAAAAACGGTCATAAATCACTTTTTTCAATGCTGTTGTAACTTTGAACAGTCATTAAATGAACTATTGTAAGTGGAGGACAACCTATACATAGTCTCAAGCTGCATATACTATCTGTAATCCATTATCTACGGACTCCTATAAATCCTATGTTATTTATTTGTTTATTTAACTTTATTAACCATCCAACTCTAATGGATAATATATTAGCAAAGCATATGATTTTATCTCTGTTATATTGGAAAAACTCCTTAGGCTGAAATGAAAGTCTTTACTTATTCCCTAGGTAATAACTGTTTCAGTAGTGGGTTCCACTTATCTTCACTACCAGTTCGGAACTGTGAGCCACGCGCGTAGTGCTTCTGCACATGAATAAAGCGTCTGTGATGACATCTGTGGGTGGAGCCTCCTACCGCCGCCACCCGAACCGGGGTGAACTGGTAGAAACCCACCACTGAACTGTTTGCTCTGGAAAATGCAAGAAGAATATTATGAAAGGCAAAGCCTTAATTTTTTAAAATTAAATGAGACATTGTAAGAAAGAATTAATTTCCCATAAGAGGAATAAATCATATGTAAGCAATGGCCACAACACATACAGACCCAGTTCTGATCAGTCATTTTAAACACCCTTGGTTGTTTGCTTGCAGCTGTTTCATTACAAAACTAGACAACATTATCAGTACTGTCATCTAAACATCTGCAAGCAAACAACCAAACTCCACAGTTCAACCCTGAACTACATATATTCTTCTTTATTTAAATATGTGCGTCTTCTGTGATCATTTGAATTTTTCCCACCTAGGTTGATGTGCATCATATTTAAAATAACAGTCTCTGGTGATAAATGTTGAAGGCACGATAAAACAGGGTATGCCCAGAAGCTCTTTTCCTGAGCAAGAAAATGATCTCAGACTTTCTATAATGTGACATTTATTCACCATATCAAGGGAGGTGATAGTCTTAACATATACTCTTCAACTTTCATGTAGGAAATGATTTATATTGGTGAAGATTAAACCATAAAAAAGAAAATCTGTGACAATCCTAAGGCAATTTAGACTGCAGTGCTATGGTTCATTGAGCCTGTTTCATAGCTCATTGGCTATTTCATTTTCCCCTGTATGTCAGAGACAAAAGAGGGTGGGTCATGTGGCATCCAGAAGAGGTCATGTTTTCAGCGTATCCACTCTTGGTCTTGTTCCAATCTCTGCTAGTATGTCATCTATCCAAATCCTGAAGGAGCTATGATTATGTTGTTCTTCTTGTTTTCAATGAGAATTGCTCAGTTTGTATTAGATCATCTGCAAGGGCTATAAATGTCTTTGAAGCTCCAGCATTTGCACTCTGTTGCACTATTGTTACTAAAAAGTTACTAAGAAGATTGTAAAAATATTTTTACAATAAGGTTTTGGCTCCAGCAGATTGCCACAGGGCATTCTTTTATACATATACACTTTTATTTTTAAATTTATTCTTTTTTTTAACGTTGTACTACTCTGCCTAAAGTTTTAACACTGAAGTTGTTAATAATAAAATAAATATATGCCACTGAACACAATGAATTTATTGTAAGTCTGTCAATTATAAAACCTAGGCCTACAATTAATCTATAAAACTCAGCTGCTTCTATAGTTCGATTGCAAAGTTTTTACCAAGTTAAAAGATATAATGCAATCTTTTGATACAAAAATACAGGTGCACATCTCTTTTCAACAGGTACTTTAGCCTGCTGCATAATAATGCAGCATCTAAAAAAGGCAAATTTTGCAGAAAGATCTTGCTAATTCACAGAATAGTCCTACATTTTGAAAAATATGTAAGGTTCAACTTGCTCAGACTGAAACCTAATTTATGGGCAGAAAAATAGATAATGAATTAAAGGCAGATAATATCTACTTGTTATTTGATAATTTTATTCATTGTTTCATGTAATATCATTCTGGTGCTATAGTCTGTTTTGAGCAGTAAATGGGAAATCATATTATACCTTGAATTTTAAATACCTCTTTCAAATTTCATATTCCATTATTTATTATCAATGAACCATTGATGTATGTTCTTGCTTGCTTGCTTGCAAAAAGGGAATACATGTCATTAAAAATAAAAGCCAAGTAGAGGGTTTACTTTTGAAACTTCCTGCTATTCAAAAGAGAAATGCTATGGTACATTTTGTAATCTTGTTCTAAAATATGTTGTTTTATGTTCTTACTATGAATTCTCAACCGTAACTACCATTTGCCTTTTCTGTAGTTTGAAATGTGCATCTTTATTTTACTTCAAAAATAACCAATTACAGTTAAGTTACATTTGGGCCATTTTAGGAAATAGCAATTCAGGTCAGAATTAAATAGTTATGATATTATCCTTATCAAATGTAATTCTTGGTCCCATCAATTAAACAATTGGGATTCAGGAAGCAGATTTTGTCATGTTTCTTGTCCTCTAGTACACCATTCCATGAGACTTCATTTGGACCTCACCATGGCCCTCTTTAATGAGTCCTTAATACCTGACTATATCCCCAAGTCTGGGTTAGAATGGATGGTATATTCATGTTGAATGTTTCAATTCCACTGATAGTTGTTTTTCTGGCAATCTTAATTTTTTTAACTCTGCAGTTGGTTTTGTCACTTTTTATTATTTCATCTTTTATGCTGCCCAGAGTTGTAGAATTTGGAGTGACTTTTAAATCAAATAAATAAATATCAAAAACATTGTTACTACAGATTACAGTGCTAGAATAGAATAGAATAGAATAGAATAGAATAGAATAGAATAGAATAGAATAGAATAGAATAGAATAGAATAGAATTTTTATTGGCCATTATTTAGTTCTTAGATTATACACCCACATAAAAAAATAATTTATTCTTTGTCCTCTGTATTTTGGTGGATAGATTTCTAGCTTATAGTTCTCCTTTAGTCTTCTCCATGTGTGAGGAAGATAGAAATGCTCCAGTACCATTGCTCTACTTTTAATTTCCCACTGTTGATGTGGGAGTACTGAAGAACCTGTTGAATCTCTTCAGGGAAGTTCTGCAGGAAAAGAACTAGAGATGCTGAGAAACAGCTTATTTTAGACATCCTGAGGGCAACCAAGGGATTCTGCCTTAGTCTTGAGGAAACCTGTTTTGGGATCTACAGAGTCCCCTATTTCTTTCTGAAAAGGAATTTATGTGTAATTTTTTAAAAGATGAATGAGAGGAGACAGAGTAAAGAAGATTCACTAAGTATGAGAATAACCATGCAGAAATTTCTTTATTGGAAATGAGAGAACTAGTTACAACTCAACTAATAAATTCCAACAGAAATTTGATCTGAACTTCAAAAATTCAGACAAGAATCTAATAATGCTGATTTAGCAAACATGCAAAGATTTGGAAGTTAAATTTGTCTCTAAGACTCAAAGTTAAACATGCCAATATAGCAACAATAGGGTAACATTAAATATGCATATGAAATATCGGAAATTATCTTCAGAAGAAATAATTCAAATGGTTACAATACATCCTGGAATCCTGACTGCAAATAATGGAAATAAAATTTTGTTGCAGTTCAGAGTTCCAAAAGATATCAGAAAATTTGGGACAGAAGATTTATAAAAATAGAAAAAACTAGATGAAGAATATCTAGTTAGAGCTGAAGATGAATTATTAATGTTCTAAGGAATTAAGACTGGGTAATATGTGTTGGTTTAAAATTATTATATGCACATACCTGACAGCCATCTAATATCTAGTAGAAAAATAGTTCTAAAAAGTTTTACAGGAATAATGTTTTTGTCTTGTTTCATAGCCCAATATGGTGTGGGTGCTATTGTTGCCATGCTCAGATTATATATATATAAAAAAAAGAAGGGCCTGTTCCACTCCTTTTTGAGTAGATGAAAGTAGTTGCCATCTACTGAGATAATCCTCACTGACAATAGCACATGTTCAATAATTCAATGAATTGCTGAAGAGTAAAAGTTCCTAGGCCATGATATAACATATCAATGTTTAAGCAGTAGAAGTTACATTATTGGAATGGATCATGTGATGAATATTTACCATAGGATATTCAGTGAAGTCAGCTTCAAAGCTGTGACTGGTGTCAGTTTATCTGGAGCTGGAATTAATGATCAAGGACAATTGATTATATGACGAAGAAACACTAGCCTTTAGCAGAGTGTCTAAAGTTTATTTAGATTGATCAATGAAACAAGATTTGGGATATAAGAAGAAAAAGAGATCTTTCAGGCCAAAATAATGAGTCATTCCTTATACTAGCTCCTGTACTAACTTTCCAGTTAGGTAAATATGCTCACAGGAGACCTGACTCTGCCATTAGTTGCTGCTATCGGTGATTCATCTTAACTTTAAAGGACATCAATGGGAGGAAGACAGGCAGCTTGATATTATTTCTTAGACAAGATGTTTATTTAAACTTCTTCCCGAGAATTTCTAATGTCCATCAAAAAGTTAGGATTACCGGATATCCACATCTCATCTACCATCTTCTCCATTTGCCAGGCTAATTTGATTCTTAAAATCAAATATTGTTTGATTTTGATTTTTGGTATCTTTTCTTGAACAGCTTTTCTCTGTAGTGGGGTATATCCTAACCTCAAGTTAACAAAAGTCAAGCTTTGTGATTAGGTGATTAGTAATCTCAAACAGCTTGGGGCTGCTGCTTGAAATTGACAATACCTTAATCAGTTACATACTGAACATGCCAGCATTTGCCAACATCCAACCACTGTTCTTAAAAACACGCAAAGTTCTCATGCAATTTTTAGAAGCTGCAGAGACCATGTAAGAATATAGTGTGCTCTAGTGCAACCTTTGGAACCTCTGAAAACCATGTAAGAAAGGAGAATGCTTTCATGCAATTTTCAGAGGCTGTAGAAAACCATTCTTTAAAAATGAAGGCTTTATGTGACCCAGAGCAGTCTCAGGTAGCGGAGCAGGAATTGTGAATAGAAAGAGAAAAGTCCCTGGAGGTAAACAATGTGTGGAAGATCCAGGGGAACACTGAGTCACCAGGCAATTGGCCACAGGTAATAGGACCATTTCCCAAGGCTTGGAACCATTGGGGGCTTTTGATGACAGGCTTTTGATGGCAGCAGTGCCGTTATGGCTGAAGTCGAGGGCCAAGTCTCAACTTCAGGCCAGCACTGGCATTGTTGTCAAATGTGGCTGTTCAGGGTGGTCTAGATGGAAGGAAGATAGAGAATTGTTTATCATTTGGTTGGGTATGTATGTGAGAGAGAAAGAGACATGGCAGATGTTAGGCATTTTCCAATTTTTTGACAGGCCAAAGGTTCACCATTACTGCTCTAGTACATGTGGTTGAAAAACCTCCACTGCCACCCCATTCTCCTCATTTCCAATTATCCGTGTTCTTCTTTGCTTGCTTAGTATTCTGGTTATCCCAGTCTGATAACCTTGTCTTTAATTTATGGAGAAATTGTGCTTCAGTGTTTTTGTGTTCTATTTAACTGGCATGTTATAAGTAAAACTGAAATCTTAATTTAAGTGCAATAATGGAGCAAGAGGGTTTGCTATCATTTTGATCGACTTCATTCTCTGTGAAGGCCATGAATTTTGGATATCCTGACTGTTCATCTTTAGCCATTGTACTGTAAGAGTTAATCAGTTAATGCGAATACCTTGCTGCATATCAAATACAGCACTTTGTTCAGAAATTGGAAAGGTTGCCCTATAACCTAGGCTAGGGCATGCAAACATCTACTCTGTGTTTGGTTCAAGCTTCACTTTTCCAGCAATTTCTTGGCTTCTGCCTTCCTTTTCGATAAGGTTTTCTCCTTCTGGAAAGCCAGAATTCAAAATGAACTATTTCAGCAGCACTTGGGAATGAAAGTATATGACATAGTTCTCCAAGTAAAACAGGATGAATTAGATAATCAATAATGACAGGACAAGAACAGTAAACCTTTCATATTAGCAAATTACTTATCCAACATTATTTGCCTGATCCACTATAGCAGGCTGCTCTACAGCACTGCATGCCGGCTAGGAAATAGAAGTCCATAGGACCTGGCTTTGGCTTTAAGTTGCCAAAGTTAAGAAACACTGCACTGATATTTTTCCTTAGCTGTTTTAGTCTCTTACCCTCTGGGATGCTGGAGAGAAGGTGTGCCCCTTTCACAGAGTGAAGCTGAACCTATGATCTGGAGGAACCTGAGAGTATGCCCATGTATTTTTCCCATTACCTTCCTACAATAACTTGTATCCTCTCCTCTTAACACTGAATGCTAGTAGAAGTTCCACTGTTCTAGGAATGATCTCATACATTTTGTTCTGTCAGATGGGAACCCTAATAATTCCAGAAGACTCACAATATTTTTTTAACTGCCATTGCTCTATACAGAGGTGGGATTCACTTACCTTCCCTACCGGTTTGCAAATGTGAGCGCACACACCACCTCTGCACATGCATATGGCCTTCTGCGCATGCACAGTATTCATGCATTATGTCCAGGTGGGTGGGCGGAGCCTCCCGCAGTTGATGCTATCGATTCATGTGATCCGGAAAGAACCGGCTGAATCCCACCACTGGCTCTATACAAGAAAATACTTTCCTAGTGTTAGAACCTCACAAATATGCACAAAAATGCCTTCTATGCTGTTTTGTGTTTCTGTATTTTCTATTATATCTCCCTTGTCACTGATCTGTCATCTATATGTCATCTATCTATTATCTATCTATCTATCAATCTATCTATCTGTCATCTACCTATCTATCTCCATATTTATCTATCTATTATCTATTTATCATTGAACACACAGAAGTATGTATGCTAATCATAGAGATACTGACATATACATACACATACAGTTTAATATCAGGTGGTTTTACACATCTGGTATTTTTTTCTATTTATAGTCTCTGAAATAGTAAATATCTGAAGAATTTTATTTGCTTTTCTAATCTGTTAGAAAAATGTTGTAATTAGTCATTACTCTTTCAGCTACCAAGAGAAATAAATATATTTTTTTATTCTCACAGAATTTATTCAAAAATAGATATGTGCTGAATTAGATAGTAATTCACTAGTATCTAAACTAAAAGAGTGGATTTCACAGCATTTACCTATACAGAGTATAACCTGATAAAACTGCACAGATAAATCACTGGCTCAAAAAAATGGAGCCTTAATGGCACATTATACTACAAGAATATATTAAATTGAAGTGCCAATTTGAGTTAACAAGCTTCTTCCAAAGTAATTCAACTTCAGATCCTTCTTTATTCACGTTATGGGAATCTAATAAAGTATTTATAAGAGGATTATAAATCTATTTTCTTGTCACTGAATAGAAAGAAAGCCACACAAAAGCAGAAAACTATACTGTTGAATGATTTGAAGAAATTACAATCAAGACACAAGGAAAATCCAATGTTGGGTACAGAACAAAAGATTTGTAATCAATTAGATCTTTTGGAGGGAAATGAGACTTAAAAGAAGATGAATGTTAGGCAAAGGTATTTCAAGCAAGATAACAAAATAAATTGCCTTATCAACTGAAAAAAGAATAAAATAAAAGAACTATCACATTAGTGTGATATTTGCTACATACTATTCAAATCTATTGACAGCAAACAGGAAATCTGGAGAAGATTACACAATATATGGATACAACACAGCTTACAAAATGTACAAATCAACAAAAGGAATCTCTCAACAATCCAACAAAAAAAATAAGGAAAGTAAAACTGAGTAAAGGAACATTTATTTTGAAAATACTGATAATGTCGGGGGTGGGGCGGGGGATCAAGAAAACAGCCATGAATTTTTCTTCATGCAAAGAAAGCTTTTGATAATTTGGGATTGCCTTTTACACTCAAACCTCTAAAAAACATCAATTACAGTTCCTATTTTCTCTCATGGATATAGAACATTTACTATGAACAAGATGTCACAATAGCTGTATATGGATTTCAGTTACAAACATCATTATAAAAGGACAAGACAAGGTTGACACACCTCTCTTCTGTTTTTATTGGTGTTAGAACATCTGAGAAGGTACAGCAACAGAACAGAATATCAGGAATCAAAAAAATCAAGATCATAAACAAAAATTGAATACTAAAAATGTACTTATAGTTATTCATCTAAAATATTCCTTAGAATCAATAATAGAAGCCCTATAATGGTATAATTTGAAATTGGGATACTGTATTAATAAAACATGCTATCTGCTTAATAATGTATGTATTTCAGAATGAATTTTATCTCTCTATGGTTCTATTACTTGCATGGAAGGGGCAGATCTCCCCAATGAAGCAATGCAGAGATATAGGAATTAATGGACCGAGAAAAAAGCATGTTGTCATATTAAGTAACTTACTTAATATAGAGATAAATATAGGAGAATATTAAATCCAAATGAAGATACTAAGAATACTAAAATATGTCATCAATGGGCAAACACTGTAACTTGTTTAGATTGCTAGATTTTATTGTTAATCAAAAATACATCCCAAATTTCTTACTAGAGAGGACTCCTCTATACTTAATTGTTCCAATAGCTTAAAATAAACAGTACAGCAGTAAATGTATTATACCGATAAGGGGAAACTTGACTGAATTTGAAAAGGTTATAATATAATACTGAATATTTCCTAGGCATATATTACTAATGATGTGCATTTCAGAATTGTACAAGTCAAAGATTATATTATTAAGCAGATACAGAATTTGTATAGAGTCACAGAGATGCAGCAATAGGAGTTTCAGTGGGAGAATAATATTGAACTGACTTCAAAAGTAAGTTTAGAATTGATTTTGTTGTTCTTCTTTGTACTTTTCCCAAAGTTTAACATCTTTTTTATAATGTGTGAGCAAAATCTAGGTGTAGTCTTATTAAGCCTTTATAAACAGTACTAATACTTCACGTGATTTTGATTCTATGCCTCTATTTATACAACTAAGGATTGTATTAGCTTTTTTGGCTGCTGCTGCACACTGCTAACTTGTATTTAAGTGATTGTCCACTAGGACTCCAAGGTCCCTCTCACAGTTACTCTTTTTGAACCAGATTAGGTTTCTCCTAATCTGTACTTGTATCTTTGGTTTTTCCTGCTTAAGTGTAAAACCTTGCTTTTCTCCACAATAAATTTCATGTTGTTGGATAGGGCCCATGGTTCAGTCAAGATCTTTTTGGATCCTGAACTTGTCATCTGGGGTGTTGGCTATTCCTGCCAGTTTATTGTTTTCTGCAAATTTGATGAGTAACCCTTCTATTCCCTCATCTAAATCATTTATGAAGATATTGAAGAGTACCTAAAATGGAAACCTGTGACACCCCTCTGCTTACTCCCTCCATGTAGATGTAGTACCATTAAGGGCAACTCATTTAGTACTGTTTCTCAGCCCATTACAACTCCATCTGGTGGTGATGCTGTCTATCCACATTTTTCTAGCTTGCCAAGAAGTAGGCTGTTGTCTATTTTGTCAAATGCTTTGCTGAAGTCTAAGTATACTATGTCCACAACATTTCTCTGGTCTACTAATTTAGTCACTTTGTCAAACAACGAAATAAGATTGGTTTGGCATGATTTGTTTTTAACAAACCCATGCTGGCTTTTAGTTATAACTTTATTTGTTTCTAGATGTTCTCAGATCTGTTTTTTTTTATACCATTTTTTCCGATATCTTCCCAGCTATTGATGTTAGGATGATTGGTCTGTAAGTTTCCTGGGTCTGGGGTTGTTTTTTTTTTTTTTTTCTTTCCTTTTTTGAAGATGGGAACTACATCTGCTCTTTTCCAATCGTCAGGTAGTTCCCCGGTGCTCCAGGATTTTTGAAAGATATGGTATAATGGTTCCAAGATAACATCTGCTACCTACTTCAGAACTCTGGGATATAAGCCATCAGGTCCCAGTGATTTATATTTGTCAAGATCAGATAGGTGTTTTCTAACATTTTCTTGCTTATTTTAATTTTTATTTCTAGTCTATCTTTTATAATTAGGTTTTTGGTAGGTTGGGCTTTAGTTTCTTTTTGCATGAAGATTGATGCAAAGAATGAGTTAAGCAGCTTTGCTTTTTTTTCTACTGCCTATTACTTCCTTGCCATCTTCTCTCTTAAGTGGACCTACTGTTTTCTTCTTATTAACTTTTTCTTAACTTTTTCTTGTTATTGATATGAATATCAATATTCATATCAATATCAACATATCAATATCAATATGATTGAAAGAAACTTTTTAAAATTATTATATTTTACTTTTGTTACAAGTCTTTGTTCATTCTGAGCCTTAGCTTTCCTGACTTCATCTTTGCAGATTCGGAATATGCTGGTATTCTGCCTCTCTCCATTTGTGTCTTTCAGTTTATCAGAGAGATCTTTGTGCAATTATTCTGGTTTCTTCTTGGATTACTTGTTTTTCTTTTTCAAAGGTATTGTGCTGGAATTATTCAGATTTCCCATGCTTTTTTAGTTGTTTCCCTCTTTAGGATTTTCATCCATGGATTTTTTCTGAGGTTGCTATCTGAGTTTGTTAAAATCAGCTCTTTTAAAGTTTAAGACACTGGCTATATTATGTGCTACCTTTTCCTGCTCTAGCTTTACACTAATAATTATCTGCACTTCTGTTTTGTATTTTGATTTTTTAAGAAAATCAAGACCATAATCCAAATGTAAGTTCTTTATGTTTATTGGATAGGTATAGATATCCAATAAACATGAAAAATTTACATTTGGATTATGATCTCGATTTTCTTAAAAAATTAAAATACAAAATATCTATATGTTGGGTAGGAATTAAAAACAATTGTTGGCACATATAATCAGTCAATCAATAGATATTATTACCAGCACTTTGTAATGTTTTTACTGCATGATTTTAATTTGATTAGGTCCTCTAATGAATTGCTGCAGGATGATGGATGTATTCATTTTCTATGTTACATGTTGTTTTTCACATATAATGAAATAATACTTGATTGTTATAATTAACCTTCATAACAAGATTTGCATTCTAATTACAAAACTTGGTCTGTACACTAACCTTAGGATAATATTAGGTAGGGTCTAATAGTTTGATTAAACATTGACTCTACACTAGCAGCAGTACCTAATAAGAGGCTGTTTTTAAAAAATAAATAAAATATTTTAGTTTTTTTCTTAGGCATTCATATCCAAGTCAATCTCTATTCAATACAGGAGCCTAATATTAATACAACATTAGGTAGGGCCTAATACAGTTTGATTAAACATTGAGCCTACATTATCAGCATACATAATAAGTGGCAGGTTTAAAACATAAATAAAATATTTTAGATTTTTTAAAAACATTCATATCCAAGGCAATCTGTGTTTCATACAGGAGCCTTAAAAAGCAAGTATTTGCAGTGCAAAATATGGAGAAAGTGGCATTCTATGCAAATCTAAAAGAATTTCAGTCAAATACCTAGACTTATCTCTGTAACCTAGACTGCCTAATTAATTGCTTGAATTCAAACATTTATGCGCCATTTTCTTTTTTTTTATTGAAAAAGTTTTTCAAATACAGATTTCCCCCCCTTTTTTCTCCCCCCTTCCTTCCTAACACCCCCTCACCACCAGTCCCCCTGTGACTTCTTCAAAGTAAGATCCAAATTCCTAACAGATTATATAATACTTTACCATCCATCCTTACCATCCTTTGCCATTTTCTTGATGTAAGCAAATCCCCTATTTCTAGATCCAGTGTATGTTTGGCTGGATAAAAGAAGCCTGCAGAAGATATGTTTGGTATCTGAAGAAAAAAAGAACAATAAGAAAAAAGAAAGATTGTTTCCAAGAAGACAGTAGAGTCATTTGTGCATACTTGTTAATGTCTTTGAATTAAAATGTCTAAAAATAAAATCAATGAACATTATGTTAAATGCTTTTATTTTTATAGTAGTTCAGCACTGAACTAAAATATCTAAAGGAAGGTCTGTGCAAAAGATATTTTAGCAGAACCCGGGGAGTGGGGGATTGCATTATTCAGGAAATTGGCTCAGATAAGTTATCACTCTATCATTCTATATTTTCATCTCCTTTGCCATATGTTTTTCCTGTGACTATTGTCAGCAAAAAACAAAAACAAAAAAGGAATGTTGACATTTTATTTTCAATAAAATTTGATTCTATTCTGAGATTAATTTCATAAAATAGAAGGAGGGTCTTGATTTTGAATAGTATTCCATGTATGTACTGTAGAAAGTTAGCATCCACCCCTCTCCTAGAAGAATGAAATATTCTAGGAAATATTAAAAAGGCAGAATATTTCCCCTAAAAGAGAAAGAGAAATCTTAAGGGACTCAGCCCCAGCAGATATTTTGGTGCCATCTTATCTACAAGACAAAAGACCTTCAGCTCCAGAGTGATAGGATTAGCTCTTACTCAAGATCCAAACCAGGACAAAGCCATTAATCCATAATAGGAATTGCCCAAAGCTCCTTCATTACATAACCCAGCAAGATTCAACCAAGATAACCTACAAAGTTGAGACTCAAGACAACCTACAAAGTTACCCCTGCATGGCCCCATTGGAGTCTGACAACCAATCAGGATATGTGCCCTTAAACAGGAGCAGGAAGCTCCAAGGCGGGGCCCAAGAGAAGGTATAAAGAGAGTATAAAAATATATCTATCTATCTTTCTTTCTCTCTCTCTCCTTCCCTCCCCCCTCTCTTTAACCATGTGGTCCTGTTCGCCATTAAAACCATCTTTCCAAGCAGTCTCCATGTTTCCAGTGTCTTTCCTACTTGCAACTGAACCAGATGGACATTTCTTCCAACAGTAGCTATATTCATTTTTGCATTTTCTGTGTTTTTCGTTTGCCAATAAGATACAATAAGGAACTTCTATGTCACACATCAAGACTACGTATAAAGCATTTCCTGCTGGTGGTAGTAACAATCAAGCTGGATGATGGAGCCAGAGTATATAGCTCCAGAGGAATTTGTGAAAAGGAGGTTGAGCTGTTTTGCACGCTGAGATTTCCTGCTACACCTGGTAAAATAATTTCTATTTGTAATGTTTAGCAGAATACTGATTTATAATCCGACAAACAGACAAGGAATAGAATTGAAAATAAATCCACCTACTCACATAATCATTGCACTTAAGACACAATATAACATTAGGACAAGACCATGATATTTTCTCAGTCTCCTGATGTTGTTATCTTTCCAACATCATCACAATTTTTGCAGTCTTCATATCTGTCAACAATAACTACATTTAGACTCCTTATTAAAATAAGAATGATGGAGTTAAAAGTGAGCAGTAAGATTATGGTTCACTTTTTTTATTACATTTTTCCATCTAATGACATGACAGTATAGTTGAAGCCATAGGATGCACATAGGAAAAGCAAGCTCTTGGATTCAAAAAGAAATAATTTTGGAGAAGAACATAACTCAATGGCAAAGCACTTTTTGTTTCCCTGTAAAATATGCCAAATTAGATATTTTCACCAGGAATGGCTTCAAAAGACTCCCTTTTGAATCCTAGAAAGCAACAGACATTATGAAGAGATACTAGTAGGTAAGATGATTTTAAGTACACTCTAAAATTGTTCTTCAGTAATTTCTCATCAGAGTAGACAGATATACCTGGGGGGAGGGGGGTGTCATCAGAAATTTGTCCAATTCAGTACTTTATTAAAGCACAGGAAAAAGACGAGCGGCTGTGCTGCCGGGGCTCTTTAAATAGGCTCCGGCAGGCTCAGCCGCCCAATGACAGTTCTTTAAATTTCCCGCCGGAGGATTAGCCAATCCCCGGCAGATGCCCAAATAAGGACATAACACTTATCAAATTTGCAGAATGCACAAAATTAAAGGAAAACTGAATGTTTTTGCAAAGTTAAAGACATGGGTCAAATAATAACACCATGTCATTTAAAACATGAACATAATTTGTTCTAACAGAGCAATGAAATGTTCAAGAGAAATGATGAGCCCCATTTAACTGAATTTTTTTAAAAAATCTTTTTAATTATTTTTATTTTTATTTATATGTCGCCCTTCTCTGGAGTCTCAGGGCAGCTTACAAGGTGTTAAGCAATAGCCTTCATACTTTTGTATATTTTATACAAAGTCGGCTTATTGCCCCCACAAACTGGGTCCTCATTTTACCTACCTTAGAAGGATGGAAGGCTGAGTCAACCTTGAGCCTGGTGAGAATTGAACTCGCAGTAATTGCAGGCAACTGGAAGCTAAATACTACCTTTAACAGTAGCATTAGTCTGCTGCGCCACTCAGGCTCATTTATGTTTGAAGACAGCCATCTGTAATATTCCTATATGATTCAAAGTCCTAAATCAGGGATGTCCAACTTTGGCAACTTTAAGACTCCCAGAATTTTCCAACAAGCATGAGGAAATTAAATTATTATTCTAAAACTCTAAGTTTAGAACCCTAAGCTTATTACTCTAAAACTGATCTAAGTTATTATTCTAAAACCAGTGTTCAGGCTTGGTAGAAAATTAATGAGACAATAAATGGTTGGTGTTGATGAAATACTATGTGTTTCACTTTCAGAATATTTTAATGGAAAATACTTTAAAAAATCAATACAAAAAAGTTTATATCTAAGGGCAGCAATGGTGAAGGAAGTTTGACTCTAACTTTCAGATTCTTGGGGCACAGAAACTTGGCTAGAGATATGGAAAAGCCAAGCCGCTCAGTAATACAAAGAAATTCCTCGGGATTAGTTTTAAATAATGTTTCTTTTACTTATCTGGGACACACAGCTGAGTCACAGGATAGCTTTTAGCTTCCAAATTGTTGGCCTGGTTTTTTAATTTTTCTGCCTTTCTTGTTAAATAATTTCCTTGTTAAATAAGATTCTTGCATGCAATCAAAATTCCCGTAACATAAGCTTGGCCCTACTGCACCAAATTATGAAACAAAACAGACAGAAATCTATATTTGAGGATTGCTGTCTAGTTCCTTTCCTCCAGCCTAGCTAGGATGAAAAACGATTAAGAAATACATGCACTGTTTTCAATATTTTCTTCTTTCCCTTAGCAGTCTAATAAAATGAATTCCGTTGGCTTGCTTCTACTATATCTTCAAGATATAAGACATATAACTCTGTAAAAATGTGAGTATTAACTCTTAAAGATAACTTAAAAAAAATACTGGAAGGCCAAAGGACATGTTCTATATTTTTTCAATGGAAAAGACAAAGATCATACTAGACAAGCAATAGTGTGCAGTTTTTTCTCACAAAGTTGGAGAAAATAATCTTTCGCTTCTAAACATGCTAACCTTTCTTTAGGACATAACTCTATACTTTTGGGATTCCCTGTATGGAAAGGCAGGAAACTGCACACCAACTGTAAAAAAAAAAAAAAAATAGGGGCTTCAAAAGGAGTAATATATAATCCTGATGCCATGGATATCCTACCAATGTTCCTTACTTTAAAAAGGAGACCAACAAAAAAAAATGTTGGGGTTCAATTCAACATTGATTGTATTCATTCCTACCTCCCAACCCCATATTCTTCCCTCCAGCCCTTAATACTAAGGAAATACCTTGTCTTAGTAAAAGTGTGTGTGGGCCTAGAACAATATCCACAAGTTAGATGGGGAATATTTGTGTGTGTGTGTGTGTGTGTGTGTGTTAATTATATAAACATTATTTCATCTCTCATATTTATTAGTGTGCTAAATTTACTTGAAAAACCTACTAGAATTCCTTGCAATAGTAAGTAAAGTCAAGGATTCAGAGGTCTTGGAAATGATAGCAGCATTATGAAGTTCCATCTCCACTCACTTAATTCCACAAACACAAGTTCTCAGTCTGTACCTATTTCAGTTCAGTTGTTTCATATATAGAGTCTAGGGTATCTTACCAACATACAAAACTTTAAAAGAAACAAACTTTAATATTCATGTGCAAAAAATACCATTCCAGAAAACTGAACTGAAAGGGATTAATGTGAGCCATTTCTTGACACATATTCTGTGGGGTGGGGAGGGGGGAATCCTCTTCTGCTATTCACTTTTGATTGACGGATTATGTAAATTGCCAGTTACTACCACAAATGGAACCAGTAAGTTCAGATTTATTTAATTTGCTTGCATCTGCCTATGTTCATAAAGCAGGTATTAGAAAAATGTTCAGCACAGATTGTAAAGTATTTGCAGGTGCTCTTCCATGTATTACATGAAAGAGAGGAAAAGAATAACAATAAAAGTGTTGTGCAATAAAAATGCTCAATAACAGATTTTGGTTGTGAACTGAAAACATATCCAGAAATGATTGCTCTAACTTTTATATATTGCACTTTTTAAACAAACAAACAAACAAACAAACAAACAAAACCCAATATAGAGCCATAGTTTAAAGTTACATACATTCCAGCCCAGATTCACCAGGAATATTTGCTCAAGGCTGTTGAACTATTTGTGCTAATTTAAGATAAATAACATAGCATAAGGCACAATAGGTAAAGTTCATCAGAGGAAGTACCTGGAAATAAGATGAATTTCCTGACAATGTGAACTATTAAGCAATGAAACAGCTTGCTCCCCAGAGTTAGGGATACCCCAATGCTGGTGGTTTTCAAGAAGAGATGGACAACCATTTGTCCAGGATGGTATGTAGACTCTTATCTTCCAGCCCTGTGATCCCTTCCAACCCTGTGATATTATGATAAAACACCGATTGGGCTGGATCTTCAATTGCATGACATTTACTTCCATATATTGGATGCATCATTTCTAACCACCAAATTGTTTTTTCATGGGACAATAGTCCACTTTTTGTTATTATTATATAAATGGATTAAAGCTAAAACAACCAAAGAGCATTCTCTTTGGAATACAATGTTTCAGAAGCTCTGGGAAATTATGTGGATTTTTTTAAAAACAACTCAAGATATATAGATAATATAAATCTTTGCCTGGTATTTATGTATCTCACTCTCCTGCTTTTGCATGCTTTGTTCCTCATTTTTGCTAATTAAATTTTTTTAAAAAAATTAAAAAAAATATTATTTGCTGACATTTAACAAAGAAATATCAAGCTCTATTTTTGCTAGCTGTACTGAATGGCAGAGATGCTTCCTATGGATTGACTGGGAATCTACTGGATGCAAAGTAAACTGAAATTACTCTCAGTAATTTTCCAACAACATGGAACAAGTTCCTCATTTCGGATTCTCTTCTTTCTCAAAATATGTGGGGAATGGAAAGTAGAAGCGTCCAAGAATATGATGTGTTGGATGATATGAGTTGTAAACAATTTAAAATATATTTTGGAAGCAAATAAATATTTAATCAAATTCAGATTTTGGCCATTGGATGGCCAAATTTAATATAAGCGGTGGCTCTTCAACTTAAAATTAAGATTTGCAGATATGCCCTTTCCAACTTAATGCCTTACAGAAATGTTTTGACAGCAACTCCCAAAATTTCCCGCTCATATAACCCAAAATCGACAGATGTACTCTATTGTCTCTGATCCGATCATAAGATGCTCTCTAATATAGTATTTATCTTCAAGAGCAAGTGATATTGTCATTAATATCTAGTTTTCCTGGCTTCTTTTGAAATCTTATTTTCCTTCCTTTAGACAAAATCAGTTTACAAAGGAGCCTTGAAATTTTTCAGTTTATTAAATAATATCTCCTTTAGACTTGCAGTAAGGTTCCATTGACAGATATTCCTATGCATATCTTAGATATGTGCAATATTCTAACTCTTAACAGTAAGATTTATTTTATTTAGTTAAGAACTAATTTCAGTTTACTTTCAATATTACCTTAACATGAAAAGCTAGACCATTTCTTCTAATTCCCTTGACATTAATGGAGATTTCCCATGGGCTCCTGACATTGCTTTCTTATATTTATTGACAGTCTTTTAACTGTTTCTGTACTTTTATTTAAGCCTTTATTGCATCCTTAATAAGAAATTTAATAGATAGGCATTGCAAAGATGTCAGCAAAAAATAATGTATTTACTAGCCATCAAATATTATTTTAAAAAGGCAGAAAGGAATTTAGAGAATATTAAAAACAAGCCTATTGGTTTTAAAGAAAGTCTATTGGAATTAAGTTTCCTGATATTATGCAATATCTGGATTAAAAATACAATTTTGAAGGAAAGTTTTACAAAATGATAGCAATGCTATAAAGACCATTATTAGAAGGCATTTTATAAATGTGGCATGTAATACTGAAAAAATCATAATAAATAATGTTATTAATCAATAATTTTAATAATAAAATCTAGTATTGAGAGAGTGAACATAAAAAAGCTGAACGTATTGAATGTTTTGCTTTTTAAATATAAAAAAAAATTATTACTATTGGATATTGATAGAAATAGAAAACACTCCATCCAGTTAAAAAGCATAAAAATTATAACTACGTTAATTCTATTACACTGTCCCGGAAATGGGAATAGCTAACTGAACATGAATAGAATTCATGTTAGGAGTACCTAACTGAATATGGATAGTACCTAACTGAATATGAATAGAATAGGAGATTATACTATCTACTACTCTGGTGAAAATGGTAAATATCATCAAAATGGAGTATAATTGTAAACAATCTTAATGCATCAAGCCCTTTATTCCTGTATCCGATAGAATGATGATGATCCAAAAAAAATAGTACTCCAGTAAATATGAATATTATGCAAGTTTATGCTCCTACAGCTGACAGTGATGAGGAGGATTTAGAGAAGTTCTATAAAGATATAAGCAGTGTACTAAAAACCCTAAAAAGTATTAATATCACAATACTCGGGGGGCGGGGGGGACTTCAATGAAAAAGTGGGAGAAAGAAGTGATGCACCTGTAGTTGGAAACTTTGGTTTAGGAGCTAGAAATGGTAAAGGTGACAGTTTATAGACTTCTGCAAGGAACATGGGCAATGTATGATGAATACTTTTTTCAAGTTACCAAAAAGATGCCTCTACACTTGGAGATCATTGGCAGATAAATGAAATAATATAGTAAGGAACAAAACTGACAATATTAAATAAACAAAAGATTTAGAGACTCGATAAAATCAGTAAAAACATACCCAGATGCAGATGTGCTATCCGATCATAATCTACTACTTCAGCAAGTCCGGCTGAAACTAAAAAGGATGAAAAACCCGAATCCTCCTAAACCAAGAATTGATAGTGACTTCATCATTAAACATGGAGATAAGTTAAAAGAAGAACTAGAAATTCATTTAAAAGAAACTAACAACCTAAATAATGAAGATGTAGAAGTGAACTGGAATAAATTTAAAAATGCAATAGTAGATGTAATAAACTCAAAACAGAGAGAGGGGTACCACAAGAAACAACAGTGGATAACAGATGAAATTCTGCATGTATTAAAGAAGCTCTTATAAAAAATACAATGAATTGCAGAAAATAATTAGTATAAAAATTCAACTGGCAAAAGAAAAATGGTTTGCAAAGAGATGCAAAGAAATAGAAGAGCCAGAATGTATTTATGATCATTTCAACTTACACAAAAAAGTGAAAGAAGCAGCAAAAAAGAAAAGCAACAATTTAGTTGACAAGAAGGAGAAAATTATCTTGGATGAGGATGAAAAGCTAAAAAGATGGAAGGAATATATTGAAGAACTTTTTGAGGACACTAGGGATGATATTGATATGGGAAGTATAACAACTGGACCAAACATCACTATGGAGGAGGTTGAACACGCAATAAAAATAGCGAAAACAAGAAAAACCACAGGACTTGATGATATCCCTGTAGAATTTTTAAATTGCTGGAAGACAACGGTAAGAAATTTTTACTGAAGTTATTCAATCAAATATATGAAACAGGAAAGATACCAAATGATTGCCTAAAGTCAACCTTTCTGATAATCCCCAAAAAAATAAATGCAAAAAACTGTACCGAATACAGAAGATATAAGTTTAATGAGTTATGCCCTGAAAATATTCCTGAGAATAATTCACACAAGAATATACAACAAAATTGAGGAGCGTCTAAGTAACACATAATTTGGTTTCAGAAACAATCTTGGTACATGAGATGCCCTATTTAGCATTCAAGTTCTTGTACAGCGTGGTAGAGATGTCAATCACAGCGTTTACATATGCTTCATTGATTTTGAAAAAAAAAATGATAAAGTAAGGCACAACAAGCTATTACAAATCCTGAAACAAGTGGGACTAGAAGACAAATATATCCAAATCATAAAGAATCTATATTGGCATCAGGTAGCAAATGTGAGATTAGACCGAAAATAATCAGATGATGCAGAAATATGAAGTAGAGTCAAACAGGGCTGTATTCTATCTCGGCTGTTGTTTAATACGTACTCTGAGTCAATTTTCAATGAAGCACTAGAAAACATGGATGCTGGCCTCAAAGTAAATGATCAACAATTTAAGATAAGCTGATTGTTGTAGCGTGGGAATAACGAGAGGCACAAGCAGGCTAGTAACAACAGCTCTTTAATTCAGGGTGAGACTTCAGCAAAGGAACACAGGCAACAGCCCTCTTTATATACTTTTCAGGGGTGACCAAGAACCAATCAGAAATTACTGTACATTTGAATTTCCCACACAAAATAGATACATACATAACACCCCTCCACTCCCAGAAGGCACTTATTCTATCTATTTACATATTTACATACAAAATCACGCAGGTGACCAGGGCGTGTCTTAATCCTGGTTGACCTGTGCAGTTCAGTTGTTGGCGAGGCGTCGAGCCGGTCGGAGGGATCTCCCGTCTCTCCCAGCTCTGCCAATGGAACCTCCTGGATTTCTCCAGAGGTGTGGTTATTTCCGGCTGGGAGTGTCGGCTCGCTGGGGCGGCGCTGGAACTCAGGGTTGCCAGATAAGTATTCCGGCTTACTCGGGCTTGAGATAGCTGTATCAGGAAGACCTTGAAAGTTAGGACATGAGTTTTCATTTTGTAAACGTTTACGCAATTGATCTATATGCCTCCTCCAGATTTTACCATGCCCTATATCGACTGTATATGACTTTGGGCTGGTAATTCCTACGATGGTTCCCTCTACCCATAAGGGACCATTGGTGTAACTTCTAGCAAAAACTGGTGTTCCTACTTGGAATTGTCTTAGTCCTCCCCCTTCCCATTTGAAGCTATCGGGGGAGTAATTGGGATGCAGTTGGTCGAGAACGCATCTTAGCTTGCGGCCCATTAAGAGCTTGGCTGGGCTGCGGCCCGAGGTGGGGCACGGGGTGGCGTGCTGTACCACTAAGAACTCATCTATTCTAGCCTGCCAGTCCCCTGCATCAAGCCGGGAGAGAGCTTCTTTGGCCGTTCTTACAAATCTCTCTGCAAGGCCATTAGAAGCCGGATGAAAAGGAGCGGATAATGCATGTCTTATGCCTAATTCGGCTAGGTAGCCTTCAAATTGAGTTGCCGTGAATTGGGGCCCATTGTCGGATACCAGGGTGTCCGGCAACCCGTGTGTCGCGAATAGTTTTCTGAGTACTTTGATTACGGCCTCAGAAGTGGTAGATGGCATTAGGGCAATTTCGAGCCACTTAGAATATGCATCTACAATAATAAGAAAGTTCTGGCCGTGGAACGGGCCAGCGAAATCAATGTGAATCCTCCTCCATGGCACTTTTGTTTTTTCCCATTCACGAATGGAAGCTATGGGAGGATCTGGGCGGGACTCCTGGCAGGGCCTGCACTTCCCCACCCACTCAGTGACATCTTGATCGAGATGTGGCCACCAAACATAACTACGAGCTAGGCCTTTCATGCGAACAATACCAGGGTGTCCCTCATGCAACATTTCCAGAACTCTGTGCCTTAACCGCGAAGGAATGACCACTCTGTCTCCCCACAATCCCCCAACATTGACAGTTCATTTTTTTTGTTAAAGTACAATTGAAAGTCACCACCGTCCACCTTGGTAGGCCAACCCCTCATAACCCAGCCCATTACAGTGTGCAAAACAGAGTCTCTGTTGTCCAACAATTCGGGCAAGGGGCATCGGCTGAGGGTGTCAGCATGGCCCAAGGTTTTGCCCGGCCGGTGGAGCAGTCTGTACGAGTATGCGGCTAAGAAAATAGACCATCTGGTCATCCGGGGGGAAAGAGCAGCCGGGGTCAGTTTATCTCCAGCCAAAAGTCCCAAAAGAGGCTGGTGGTCCGTAATAAGTTCAAAAGTGCGGCCAAACAAACACTCGTGAAACTTCTTGACCCCCGCTACAGCCGCTAGTGCCTCCCTATCTAGTTGGCTATAGTTTCTTTCAGCACTAAACAAAGTGCGAGAGTAATAGGCGATGGGCGCCTCTAACCCGTTCGGCAGTCTATGGCTTAAAACTGCACCTACACCAAAGGGGGAAGCATCACAGACCAATACTAGAGGTAGTTCGGAATTGTATTGGATGAGGAAACTGTCCTCAGACAAAAGTCTTTTTACAGCATTGAATGCGGCCGCTTCTCACTTGCCCAAACCCACGGAACGTTTTTCCCAAGGAGTTTGTGCAGAGGCTCCGCAACGGTGGCTTTGTGTTTCAGAAACATCGTATAGAAATTGAGAAGGCCCAGGAAAGCCTGCAGTTCGGATTTTGACTTGGGGGTGGGCGCGCTTTGGATGGCCCTAACTTTGTTTTTCTGTGGGGTGAATGCCCATGCCGTCGATTCTGTAGCCTAAGAATTCCACTGATGGAACCGCTATCTTGCATTTTGTTCACTTGAGTTTAAGTCCCGCTTCTCTGAACCTCATTAGGACTTGTCTAACCCTCTGGCCTAACTGAATCTCATCTTGGCCACTAATCAAAACGTCGTCAAAATACGGGACGACACCTGGGAGGCCTTGTAGAAGGCACTCCATTGTGCTTTGAAAGAGTCCTGGGGCGATGCTGAAGCCTGGTGCATTTAAAGGCACCTCCGTGAGTTACTATTGTCTGTGATTCTGCCGTAGCGTCATCTACTGGCAGTTGCTGGTACGCCTGCGCAAGGTCTAGTTTTGCGAATAGCTTGCCAGGCCCCAGGGAATGTAGTAGATGATGGATTATCGGAACCGGATAGGCACTCTGCTGCAACACCTTGTTAATTGAACATTTATAGTCAACGTAAATTCTAATTGAACCATCTGATTTTACGGGCATGACTATTGGGGTTTCCCACTTAGCGTGATCTACGGGAACTAGCACCCCTTGCTTAATGAGCTTGTCGAGCTCCGCATCAATTTTTGGCTTTAAAGCAAATGGAACTCGTCTTGCTTTCAGTCTGATTGGCGCTACGTTGGGGTCTAAATTAAAGGATATAGGGGTTCCCATGTACTTGCCTAGAGTCTCTTCGAAAATGTCCCAAAACTCGTGGAGCAGGGTTTCTTTAAGTGATGATCCGCTGATGCTGTGAACGCCCGTGAAGCCCATGCCAAGGGCCCGGAACCATTTCATGCCCAGTAGACTTGGTAGGGGCTTGCTAACGACGGTCAGGGGCAGCTCTTTCTGGAACTCGCCGTAGGTGACCCGAAACGTGCCCACGCCTTCAATGGGAACTCGGTTTCCCTGGTAGTCGAGTAGGCGAATTTTCTGACGGGACAGCTGGTTCTTCTGAAGCTTGGGCAGGAGTGTCTTGAGTGTTGACCAGGACATGATCGATAACGTAGACCTGGTGTCGATTTCCATTTCGCACAATTTGCCATTGATTTCTACTTTCATGTAGACTTTCTCATCGTCGGTTGTGCTGGCTTGGCCGATTCTCGTGCTGTAGGTCTCCCGCTTTTGAGATTTGCACCATTTTCTTGCGCTGTCATCTTTGATTGGCTGTTTTGAACGAGCCGGTTCTGGTTGGTTGCGGTAGTCACGTGGCTTTCGACTATGCAGAAATTGAGTTCTGCAAACTCGTGCTAGGTGGCCTTTTCTATCACAACGCCTGCAAATGGTTTCTCTGTATTTACACGAATGTCTCTCGTGATCCCCGCCACAGCTAGGGCAGTTCTTGTGGCGGTGGCTTTGTTCGCTCGATTTCTTTTCTGTATGGAAGACGTCCTCGTCCGACTCTTCCTCTGTGCTGGTTCACACCTCTTCTCTGTGGACGGGGGCTGTTTTCGTCCCGTCTTTGCTTGAACTGGGTCGCTGCAGCGCTTCCAAAGCTTTTGTTGATGCCTCGTGTGCTCGGGCTTCATCTAGTGCGCCGGCTAGCATTAGGTCTGGCTTGGCTAGAAGACGCCTTTGTAACCGGGTATCTCGAACCCCGCAAATCAGTTGTTCAAGCAACGCGTCATCTAAGTCTCTGTAGTCACAATGCGTTGCGGCTTTTCGAAGCGCGGCCACATAAGCACTGACCGGCTCTCCTTCTTTTTGAACTCGTTGCCGGAGTTCATAGTGCTGAATGAATTTAGACGGAACTGGAGTGTAGTGGGCTCTCAGGTTGACCTGAAGGATGTCCCAGGGAACCGTCTGGACTGGGGTTGGCTCGCAGAGGGATTCGGCCATCTCGAATACGTCTGGCCCGCAGTGGCTTAAGAACAGAGCCCTTTTTCTGTTCGCAGAGAGCCCTTGCATTTGGCTCGCTTCCAGGGAGCACTCGAACCTGGTCAGATACGATCCTCACTTCTCTCGGGTCGGGTCGAACGGTTTTGGCGGAACGTAGGCAGACATGCCGTGTCTCCGTGTTCGCTAGTCACCCTGGCTGAAACTCCAAGCTCTTTTTGATTTGCCTCTTGTGGCCTCAATCCCACCTTTGTCGCCAATGTTGTAGGGCGGGAATAAAGAGAGGCACAAGCAGGCTAGTAACAACAGCTCTTTAATTCAGGGTGAGACTTCAGCAAAGGAACACAGGCAACAGCCCTCTTTATATACTTTTCAGGGGCGACCAAGAACCAATCAGAAATCACTGTACATTTGAATTTCCTGCACAAAATAGATACATACATAACACTGATGATACATTTCTGCTTGCCAGTAAGCATGAAGATCTTCAGTTCCCCCTCAACAGAGTAACAGAAATATCTGAAAAATACGGCTTGTAGTTTAACCCCTCAAAAACCAAGATTATGGTCGTCAGCAAACAACCCATTAATTTACCACCAATAAATTCGGAAATAATACTACTAGAAAAAGTCAAAAGGATCATGTACTGGGTTCTAATTTACATGAAAGCTGGGCCTGACCACTGAAATAAAGAAAAGGATAGAGAAAGGTCGAATAGCATTCTTCAAAATGAAAAAGATCTTCACATAAATATAAAATTGAAAATCAGATTTGTCAGATGTTACATCTTTCCTATCTTGCTCTACGGAGTAGAGTTGGTCTCTGACAGAAAGCCACTCTCTTCAACTAGAAGCATTTGAAATGTGGATTTACAGGTGGCTGTTATGTATAAATTGGGTTGACAAAATCAGAAATGAGGAAGTGATAAGCCTCCTGGGAAAGCAAAGGGAAATCATCAAAACCATTAAAAAATGAAAGTTAGAATATTTTGGACATGTGATGCGACACCAGAAAAATATGCCATACTTCACTTAATCCTCTAGGGAAAGATTGAAGGCAAACAAGGTCCAGGCAGAAGAAGAACATCATGGCTTCAAAATCTAAGCGACTGGTTTGGACAAAATGCTGCAGCACTTTTTTTTTTTTTTTAAAGAAATTTTATTGATTTTCCAAAACAAAAAAGAAAATATACAATCAATCTCTGCTATCGGAGGTACAGTGTATTTACAATATAGTGAAACAAAAATTGGGAAACATAAGGCTTCAGTCTTAACTATACATGATATTATACAATATGACTATAATACATGTGCCAGGTCAAAGTTCTAAAGTCATGTTTTCGTCTTATTTTTAAGCCAATGGTACCAAATACCCCATACATCATAGTATCTTGAGTTATCCTCATTTTTTAACTCGCTTGTCAGTTTCGCCATTTCTGTGCACTCTAAGATCTTATTTATTAAAGTATCTTCTGAGGGTAAAAGTTTGTTTTTCCACCATTTTGCAAAGGCTAATCTAGCTGCAGTTATAATCTGGATTATCAATTGGGTTTTGTTGTTGTTTAGGCCCTCTTCAGTTATGCCTAGGAGGAAAAGTTCCAGGACTAGGGCTACCTCCTGTCCGTCCTGTTATTTCACAGAGCCAGTGTTGAACTTTGGACCAATACTTTTTAGTCTCAGGGCAAGTCCACCATAGGTGATAAAAGGTGCCGACCGATTTTCCACATTTCCAACATGTGGGAGAGAGATTTGGAAACATCTTAGCTAGCTTCACTGGGGCTAGATACCACCTATGAAGCAATTTGTAATGGTTTTCCCTAAACGTTGTCAATTTGGTTATTTTATAATTTCTATTCCAAGCTATCTCCCAATCGTTGAAATTTAATCTATATCCTAAGTTTTTTTCCCAGATGTTTAATTGTCTTTTTGCTATAGACTCTGCCTTATCTTCATCTAATAAAAAGTGATAAATTTTTGTTAACATTTTTTTTTCTGGTCCCCAAATTATTTTGTCAAAATTTCCATGTTTCGCTGCTATTCCAAATTTGTCTCTGTCTTTTTGAAATCTTGAATTGATCCGAATATAATTCCACCAGTCCAAACTAAAGCCCTGCTCCCTCAATAGCTCCAGGGATTTTAGTTTCCTTTCTTCATCGAGGATGTCTTTATATGTACCCCATTTTTGATCATCTCTCCTGATTGGAGCCGCCAGCGATTCCATAATAGAGAGCCAAATGGGTACCTTAGTATAGATCTTCTGTCTAATTTCGATCCACGTACAAATGAGGGTCTCCCTGATTTTATGCTTATGAAAATAGGATTTTTTCTTATTCTTTATATCCCAGAGATGAGAATGCCATCCTTCCAGGAGGTCATGACCTTCCAAAGTCAGAGTTCTCCTATCCTGTAACTTGATCCACTCCTTGATCCAAATTAATTTTGCGGCCTTTTGATATAGTTCCCAGTCAGGGAGCCCAAAGCCTCCCAGATTCCTTTTCCCTTGGAGTATCTTAAAAGAAATCCTCGATTTCTTACCCTCCCACAAAAAGTTCCTGATGTATTTGTTCAGGTCCAAAAAGAATTTCTTGTCTAGTGGTAGCGGAATATTTTGGAATAGAAACAGAATTTTTGGTAAGATGTTCATTTTGATCGCTGCAATTTTACCAATCAGAGACAATTTGAGCTTTTTCCATCTTTCAAGGTCTTGGTGTGTTTTCTGTAAAAAGGGAGTGTAATTATCCTCTTTTAGTGAGGAGAATCTCGCGGTAATCCATATTCCCAGATACTTTATTTTCCTAACTATCTGGAGGCCTAATGATTTTTCCAATTCTTCCTTTTGTAAATCTGTCATGTTTTTCACTATAATTTTGGTTTTATTCTTATTAAGTTTTAGGCCCGCCACCTCTCCATACTCCTGGATTTCCTGCATTAATTTTACACCAGATTCTAGTGGGTCTTCCATTATGAGGGCTACGTCGTCCGCGAAAGCTTGGGTTTTGAAGATTTCATTCCTAATCTTTAATCCCTTGATCTCTTTGTTGGCTCTTATCTTTCTGAGTAGCACCTCTAGCGCCAGGATATATAGTAAGGGAGATAAAGGGCATCCCTGTCTCACTCCTTTTTGGATCTGGAACAACTGGGTTCTATCTCCATTCACTAGAATGTGAACCCTCTGGTTTTTATATATGTTCTCAATCATTTTCCTAAAGTTGGTACCAAATCCCATTAGATCAATTTGATTTATCATAAAGGTCCAGTTCAAATTGTCGAATGCCTTTTGGGCATTGACAAACATTAAGGCCAGCTGTTTTTCGGGATGTTGTTCGTAATATTCAAAGGTGTTTAAAACTGTCCTCAAATTGTCCCTGATCTGTCTCCCTGGGAGAAAGCCATTTTGGTCTTTATGAATCCAGCGATTTAATATTTTTTTGAACCTCTCCGCAATTATATTCATGAACAGTTTATAATCTGCATTCAACAATGAGATAGGTCTATAGTTGGATATCTGTTTTGGGTCGGCACCTTCTTTCAGTATAAGCGTCAAATACGCTTCCCTCCACGAATCTGGGATTGTGATACCCGCCAGGGCCTCGTTTAATATTTCTAACAGCTCTAATTTTAAGGTATTATCAAATTTTTGGTATAATTCCCTGGGGAGACCATCTGGGCCTGGAGTTTTATTCTTCTTTATTTTAGAAAGGGCCGTTTTTAATTCCTCTATGGTAATCTTTTCATTTAACAATTCCTTTTCTTCTTCAGAAATTAGCGGTAGTTTAGCTTCACACAAATACTGTTCTACCTTGCTTGACGCTATTCCTTCATTTTTGTATAGATCTTCATAAAATTTTCTTATACTCTCTAATTTGTCTTCTTCCTTCGTCAGCAAGTTGCCCTGAGAGTCTTCTAATACTAGTATTTGGTTTTTTTCCTTCTCTTTTTTTAGTTTATACGCCAGCCATCTCCCCGATTTGTTAGCGTTCTCAAAACAATAATGTTTGGATCTTTTTATTTTCTGTGCCATTTCCTCCTGGTCCAATAAGTTCAATCTATGTCTCGTCATCGACCACTGTTGTTTGGACGCCTCATCTCCCGGGCATTGCTGGAGTTTATCTTCGGCTTGCAATAGCTTATT
This sequence comes from Arizona elegans, assembly GCA_022577455.1. Classification (NCBI taxonomy): domain Eukaryota; kingdom Metazoa; phylum Chordata; class Lepidosauria; order Squamata; family Colubridae; genus Arizona; species Arizona elegans. The sequence goes on from JAKOOJ010000004.1 coordinate 24,518,230, forward strand.
GGTGAGCTCTTCTGTGGTCTTCCTTTTTTCCTTGTTTTTGAAGGCAGTATATGATATGGCTACCCCTCTCACGTAGGCCTTCATAGTGTCCCACACGATTTCTTTAGCTGTCTCTCGATTTCCATTTTCTATGAAGAAGCATTTGACTTCTTCGTTCAATTTCCGAATAAACTCTTCTTCGTATAACAACTTAGTCCTTAGGCTCCATCTCTGTTGTATTTTCTTTGTATTGTGGTGCCAGCTAATTTCGAGGAACTTATGGTCTGCCCAAGCATTTGTGCACATGTTAACGTTTTTAATTTCAAGGCCCAGTTTTCTGGTAGTCCAGACCATATCTATTCTGGACCAGGAGTTATGTGGCATTGAATAAAAAGTAAATTGTCTGTCATGGGGGTGTAAAGTGCGCCACAAATCGATTAGGTTAATCTCATCCACTAAATCAAAAAAAGTCTTTGGTAAGGGAGATCTTTTGTTCTTTTTAGTTATATCACATTTATAATCATATTTAGGGTCTATAATTCCATTGAAATCCCCAACCATACAAATTTCATTGTTTGCCCATTTTGCCAGCTGTTCATGTAATTTCCGATAAAATTTCCCTTGTTTTTTATTCGGGGCATAAACCCCCACCACTAACACCTTGGAATTGCCTCTCGTTATCTCTACTATCAGTATTCTCCCTTTTTCATCTTTATATTTACATTCTGCCTCTATTCCTTTCTTAACATAGATAGCCACCCCATTTTTTCTTTTCTCAGCTAATGAGAAGAATACTTTACCGAATTTGGTATAATTTAAATAGTTGGCTTCGTCCTTTTTTATATGGACCTCTTGGATACAGATTATATCAGGCTTTTGTTTCGTCAGATTTGACAGTATTATCCTCCTTTTTTTGTAATCATTTAAGCCGTTCACATTGAGCGATAGGATCTTAGTATCGTTCATTCCTGTAGCTGTCCTCTAGTATCTGGTTTTTATTTGCCTTTTAGTGTTACTGCTCTCACTGGTCTAGATTTTTTCCCTCTTTCTTCTGTGTCTTCCTTTTTCTTCTCCTCTTCTATGTCTTCTCTAGTGATTTGTTCTTGCGATGTCTCTTCTTCCGTATTTTGTATTTCGTTTTCCTCCTTACTGGTTTGTTCCTCTTCACCTCCCCTTAGTTGTTCTAGGAAATCTTGGGCTTCACTTACACAATCAATTCTGATTTTCCTCCCTTGCCACAATATTAGCATTCCTTCTGGGAGGAGCCACCTAAATATTATGCTTCTCCTGTTTAATTGGTTTGTCAAAAACCTATAGTTTTTCCTCCTCTCCCTCACTCTCCTTGGAATTTGTTTTAAGATGTTCACTTCTTTTCCCCCGTATGTGATTTTTTCCTCCCTAGCTATGTTATACAGAATGTCTCTCACTTTTTTCCTAGCGAAGCGAATATGGACTTCTCTAGGGAGCCTGTTCCTTCTCACGTAGTTGGTTTGAACTCTGTAGACCTCGTCGATCTCTCGGATTATATCTTGCTTATCCTGTTGGAGCGTCTCTGCAATCAACTCGGCCATCCTATCTCCTAGATCCTCTTCTTTGTCTTCCGCTATGTTCTGGAAACGCAAATAAAACGAGGTCTTGTCCATCTCGAGTTGAATTAAAGCGTCTTCTGTATCTTTATTCTGCGCCCACAGGGTTTGATCGACCATGTCCAGTTTCTTCTCGTTTTTTTCTATTCTTTGTTCCGCTTTTTGGATTCTGTTCTCGTTGCTGGCAATCGAAATTTGGATCTCGTTCATTTTAGCATCCAGTCCATGTATATCTAATTTCAGTTCGGAGTGGCTATTTAAAAGCTTTTCTTGCATCGCAAGCATTGTTTCTTGTATTGTTAATAGCGACGATTGTAATGTTTGCAACGTTGGAGTTGCTGGAGGTTTGTCAGTTTTCTGTGAACCTTCTACTACTTTCTGGGTGGCTGGCGATGGCATTGCTATTGTGGGAATGGATGGCCCTTTTTTGTTAGTTTTTACGATTGTGGATGTCATACTTGCCATTTCTTTCAGGAGTGCTTTTTGGTCTCTAATTATATTCTCAATCTTACACCATATAATCATCCAATGTGACTTGCCACCTTTTATTCGTAGAGACTATCTTAAGTCCCTTCCTCCTTAATTAATTCCCACTAATTTCTTAATATGATTCAGCTAGAGCTTGGTTTATAGATTAATATGATATGAGAATTCTATGCAATAAGTCCAGATAAGGTTCTTATAGAATAAATAGAATCTTAATATAATTGTTAATTGTGAATATGTTAATACGTTAATAGGTTAGACAGTTGAAGGATTAAATTAATCGATAAGTTAATTAAACAGTAATCAATAAATTAATAACTTGATAAATTCTCTTAATAGTTTCTAAGTATCTAAATTGAACCCTTACTATAGTGTACAATATTACTATCAGATAAATAAATATATAAAAAGCTATTACCAACCAGAATAAATATTTAAGATTTAAGCTATTTGATATTTGAGATTAAATAAATTCAAAAAGTAGAATAAATATACCTAGATAAATATATGTATGCTGTATCAATTCAATTAATGCAAATCTAAAACCTTATATAAAACTATATCCAATCACTATTTAATAAGATCTATGCTTAAATAATCAAATTTATATATTCAATATTTCCTAACATAAAGCAAATCTAGTTGAAGGTAAATTATATATATATATATATATATGTATTTTTCTTTTAACTTATCGAAGGCAAAGGCAAAGTTCTGAGTATTGAAATTGCAAATACTCGAGGGATCAGGGGAGAGAAAAGAAATAGAAGAGTATCTATGGGGGATATGGTGAACTCCCAGCGTTAAGTCTTCGCTTCTTAGCTCTACTAAGTTCCGGCGCTTCTCAGTGGTAAGGCTCACCGCTAGAGCGTCTCTTTGTCAATCCTCTGCTGCTTCAATCTTGTGGCTCAATGGATGCACTTCCTGTTTCCCCAGAGCTCTCTAAAGCTTTCAAAAGCAGGTCACGAATTTCTCCTTCTTCTTTTTCACTTCGATTGTAAAAAACAACCCAACCACCCCGATTGACTTTTTCAAATCTTTTCCCTTCTCACCACACCATCTGGAGCTCTTTATAAAGGCTTTATCCTCCCTCCGTGGATCTCAACCGCTCGTCAGGTTGTCGGGTCTTCGTAGATGTAGTCTCCTTGCACCCTCACCGTCGCCGCCTGATTTCAGGTTGGGCACTCCTCTCCCGACTCCGCTGACCTCCTCTTTCAGCGCAAAATCGCTCCAAGGTAAAAAATGAGGCTTTAGATCAAGCACCACGCCTCCGATCTCCTTTTAAGCTTCCCGTCTCTTGCCGGCTATTACAGCTTCAGGCCCGCCATTAGCGGCCGGCTCACCGCGTTGGATTGACAGAGCTGCCGGGTTCAGCGAGAAGTGGTCGCACCCCACTTTCCCACTTGCCTGGCTTCCCCTCTTTTTTTTTTTTTTTTTTTTATTGAAAAAGTTTTCAAATACAAGTTTTTCCCCCTTTTTCCCCCCCCTCTTCCCTAACCCACCCTTTCCACCCAACCCCCCCTGTGACTTCTTCACAACAATAAGCTATTTCATAACTAGTTACATACATAATATCTTCCCTTTCCCTTAATCCCTTCTCGGAATACTGACCCTTAACTTGTTAATCTTATAACTCCCATTTTTACGGTAATCTGCCCTTTTTCTCCTGCCCTAAACTTATTGAGTATTATTACAAATTAACCTTTAATCTTTTATATATATTAATATAACATTTTAAATCGGCCTTCTCCCTGCAACCAAATTTATTCAATTCTGTCCACTTCCTCCACTCCTCTAAATATATGACTTGAAATCAGACAATACAATTCTAAATATAATCCACTACCCACTTTACTAGAATATACACATATCTATATATGCATCCCATTTTATAACAGTCAGTAAACTAACCTCTTTCAGCCCTTCAATTCCTACAAAATCATGCAATACGATTCTAAATATAATCAACTGCCCACTTTACTAAGATATACACATATCTATATATGCATTTCATTATGTAAAAAGAGAAAAGACAATAACTTTAAGTTTATGATCCATATAATATCTTCTTTGATGTCTTTCCACTAGATTATTAAATCCATCACCCATAATAGGGTAAAATAACGTGCTGGTGCAACAGTTTGTTCAAAATCTTCAGTCATCTTCTGCCCCCATCAGTAGTAGATATCCGCACACCTGTATAAAAGTAAAAACAACCACCCGAGTGACATTATAATTATGAATATATCCGTATGGTTATAGTTGTGGTATTCATCAGGATTGTTAATTCCCGTCATCCTACTGAGTAACATCCAGATCTTCTGCATGCCCCAGAAAAACTCTCCTGCCTTATAACTCAAAGTAGTTATAATATATTTCCAAGAGAAAAAAAAAAGTAAATAAGAAAAAATTAGATGATTCAAATCCAACAAAGTGAGGCTCTTTCCACTTCCCAAAGTCATGGCCTTGCAGAGATCTGCCACAATCCTCAGGACAGTATCAGACAATTGTTCGCCACCACTGTCTTTTCTAATATTCATTCATTTTTTAAAGCGCCTGGCTTCACTGTTGCTTAGTTTGGAAATTGCTGTTTCTATAAGATCTGTTTCTTTTCTTTTTCTTTTTCGGGTTGAATTTCCATCCTCTTTTCTTGCTTACCAATTGTATATCTGCTGGTTGATTTTCATTCTGCTTTGTGGATTGTTCTTGTTGGGTTAATTTTATCATCTCATCTTTCTTCTCCATCACTTGTATATCAACTGGTTGATTTGCGCACTTGTCTGTGACTTGATGATTCATCACCTTGGGTTCGGATGACACTGCTCTCTTATTTATAAACAGTCCAGCTGGGGTCTCCAAGGAGTCCAAAGACAATTTATCCATCACAGCCTCTGTAATTTGATGTTTTCCTTTTATTTCCAACTCCTTTTGCTTATCCTGTATTATGCCTAAAGGTGTTAAATTCATTTTTAGAATTTTTTGATAAAAATCTTCCGCTTTTTCGACAGTGTGCAATTGATATCTTACGCCTTGATATCTCAATATTAAACCAACTGGGATGTCCCACCTGAATAGGATATTTCTTTTTTTTAATTCAGTCACTAAAAAGCCAAATTTCTTCCTCTCCATTAACATCTTGGGCGGGAGCTCCTTGAAAATCCAAATCTTTCTTCCATGAAATTGCAAATTGGAATTAAAAGAGTTCTGCACAATATTATTCCTAATTTCTTTATCTGTAAAATAGATCACCACATCTCTAGGCAGTTGCCTTTGCTTTGCCCACCAGGATTTTATTCTATAAATTCTATCAATCCTGCAATACACTTCATCAGGTTGAACCTTTAAGATCCCAGCCAGAATTTCAGAAGATACTTTCCTTAAATCATCTCTATTATTTTCCTGCAGACCTCTCAATCTAATTGCATATTCTGTAACATTATATTGAATCATTAAAACTTCTCTTTCAATCCTCTGTTGTACATTTTCCTCATTACCAATCTTTTGGTCAGTCTCCATTTTAGATTTGTCTTCCAAGCTATTATCCTGAATGTTTATCAAATCCTTTTTAATTTTTTGAGTCATGTCATCCAAATTCTCCTCGACTTCCTTCATTTTAGTCTCTAATAATTCAGTCTTTGCCTCCATCCGAATCAGAAAGCCTGATAAACCATTAGCAACTTTTGAAATCTTTTTATTCAAGAAATCAGACTCTGATTTCACCAATTCACCAATTTCTTTAATTTCCTGCTTAAATTTTTCAAGTTGCTGATTCACAATCTCATCCCTTCTTACAATCTCTTCAAGGATAAATTCTAATATATTAAAATCGGGTTTCTGACGCTGAAGAGTTGAAATTTGTTGGCGCAATTTCTTAAGGGGGGAAATTCCCCCCCCCTGTTTGTCCAGCTGTATAAGTCCTGATGCCATTTCCCACACAGACAAGATTTAGCAAAAATAAGAGAAGAAATAGAAAACAAAAAGACTTTCCCTCATTAAAAAAAACTTCTGAGCAGCACAGGAGCGAGGTTTCTCTAGAAATGTAGCCAATGATATTTATTCCGCTACATTGTAATAATGAAAAACGGAAGGACTTTCCCTTTTAGCCCTTCTCCAGCCACAGCAGACGCCATTTTAGAAGGCTCTTTTTCCCTCTTTTCCTCTGCTCTTTTCTTTTAAATAGTTTTTGAAAGGGTAGGATACTTGCGGTTCAGTATTAAGGGTCCAGTTCTTCATTTCTTTAATTATTCTTTTAGATTCAGAGGCTTGCTCTTGACGCCTGGCTCTGCATAGGCAGAGGTCTCCCAAAGCCCGGAGCAGCGGCAGGGGATATGGGGCTTCTCATCCGCTCCGTCCCAAAAGTTAAAAAAAAAACTTTTGGGACTCTGCGGGGAGTTCTACCCACCCCTGCCGGCTCTCTCTCCGTTTCCTCTTGGAAACGGAGTTTTTTCGAGCCGCCATCCGCTGTAACGGCGGCTCTATACAGGCAGAGGGAGCTGACGATCCCAGAGGAACATCTGGCGGCGGCCAGCAGCAAACCGGAAGTCCGCCTGGCTTCCCCTCTTGTCCACGGGACTCTCCAGGTCCTACGCCCCTTAAGGGATCCCCAAAACGCGATGAAAAGAGGTGTGAAGGAGCAGCGAGCACTCACTCCACACCCTGTCGCTGCAAGTCACCAGCCGGAAGTCTGCTGCAGCACTTTTTTGTGCAGCTGTTGATCAAAATAGGATTGCCAACATGATTTCCAACGTCCGATGATGAATATGACACAAGAAGGAGAACTGAACATGGATCCTTACAAATAAACTCTGTTTATTCATATATTTAACACAGACCGGCAAAGCCTTCAACATATAAAGCTATTGTTTTCTTATATCAAGACTTTAAATATACAATGTTATTCGCTAATAAGGAACCATAGGCTTTTAAATAGTTATATATATTCTAATAGTTTCAGGATTATTCCTAAAAGAAACATAACTTGTTTACTTAAAAGTTAATATATTCCAGAACAAAAATCCATTTCTAAAGTTTGTTATATTCCCAATAACAAGTTGTAATTAGCACCAAAGTTGTGGGCATGGATTTCTTTCCAATAAATGCAGGTACCTATTTTGTTCAATGTTATTAGGAATATATTAGGAATATATAATATAATATAATATAATATAATATAATATAATATAATATAATATAATATAATATAATATAATATAATATATTGTTAGGAATATAATTAAAGTATAGTAAATCTTATTTTGTGGACAAAATATTAGAAAGAACAAAAATATAAAAGCAGAATATTGCATAATTAATCTGTTTACAGATTATTTGCTCCGTTTTTTTCTTTGAAAAATCTGTACAACAAAGATACAAAAATGGCAATTCAAGTTAAATTCAATGCAGTTTACAGGTTTAAGAGATAATTTAAGTAATTCTGTATTTCAATACAGAATCACATAAATATAGTTTTTACAGAAGTTATTGGACTTTTTATTGGACTTTACATCAGTCCAAAGAATTTAAAGATAATCCATAGGTCACTTTGTCCTCAATTAATACTATGTTGTGTAATTTTAAGCTTTCTGACTGGTATTAATGGAAATGAAAGCCAATCAACACATATTAAAATGCTGGTAACAAATTCAATCCTTTTGTTCAAAGGTTTTTTGTTTTTCAAGAACTATTAATTCACACAATCCTGCAGAAAGTTTATTGCCCATACTTTCTAAGGAATCTAAATGAATGCAAGATAAACAATGAAATCAGTTCTTATTATTACCTGCCAAATTGCTTATCACAACACAGTGGAAAAACTGAAGATCATATGAACCTATAAAATTTAAAATTGTTCTGACAAATACCAGCAAAAAACAATTCAGAATTGTCTGCTCTGCTCTGCTCTGCTTGGTTCAGTTCGGTTCGGTTCGGTTCGGTTTGTTTTGTTTTGTTTTGTTTTGTTTTGTTTTGTTTTGTTTGTTTTGTTTTGTTTTGTTTTTTTGCAAGCAAGGAACAGAATATGCTTTTGTGATACCTACACATGTGTAGTGATGCTATTATATAAGCTGTACTCTTTAGTAGTTTCTTAACTGAGCATGATTGATTTGCAGCTGGATAGGCTTTAGGAGGAAAGAACTTGCCCAACAGTCCCCCACTCCAGGTAAAATAATAGGATGGGTCCAAACTGAACTTGGAAGAAAAAATTAAGTTGTTCACTGGTTAGTAAGTATGAAAGGAGAAAAGGAATTGAAAGATGAATCTGTTGAAGTCATTTTTCAAATGAATTTTACTCATTCCTATCCAGAAGAGGGGTCAGACTAAAAATTCTATTACAAGAGCAGTGGATAATTTGCAGTATTAGAGTTGCATGTGGTTCTTGGCTGAATCTCAGTACCTTCAGTCTATCTCATGGTAGAGGTAGTTCAGAATTTAGCACAACTAAACTATTCCCTATCTTGCAACAGATTGGGGAAGGGAGGGGGAAAGAGGGTAGAGAGCTTATCAGCAAGTGGAAAAGAGGTGTCACAGTATGCATAAAATCTTAGTTCTAAGACAGTGTCTAAATCAAGCCCTAACCTAATAAAGAAGCAAGGTGAAAAAATAATAATAGAAAAAAGGTCATTTTCTTCATATAAATTCAATTGAGCAAACACTATTTAAATTTTGTTTTTAACAAAAGGCTCAAATTTATTTTCTGGACAGACAAAAACATAAATAGTGATAAACAGAAGTAATAGATTTCTCTTCTTAAAATATTTATTTAAAAGAGCCTTGATAGTACAGTGGTTTAATGCACCCTGTTATTAACACAGCTGCCTGCAATTTCTGCTGGTTCGAATCTCTCCAAGGCTCAAGGTTGACTCAGCCTTCCATCCTTTCTAAGGTAGGTGAAATGAGGACCCAGTTTGTGGGGGCAATAAGCTGACTTTGTATAAAATATACAAAAGAATGAAGGCTATTGCTTAATGCATTGTAAGCCGCCCTGAGTTTCCGGAGAAGGGCGGCATATAAATCAAATCAAATTTAAAAGAGCTATTTGATTTCAATTAATAATTTGCTTTTCCTATCAATCAACACACAAAGAAGAAACGGAAGGAGAAAGCCTTATTGCTCGTGTTCTATTTTTATTCTTATGTACATGGTAGAAAAATGATTGAAATAGTATGTGGAAAGAATAAAGTGATGATCTAAAACTAGCCCATCTGGTATACTTCAAAAAACAGGAAATTAGTTTGTAAGATATATTTAACTGCAACCATTTTCTCAGAAAGTTTATTTGCTAGGTCATTCAAGGACACCAGGAGCAATGAATGACTGTATTGGCAGCAATCAACATTGTGATCGGTAGCAGGAAAGCATTACAGAAAAAGTGTATTAAAAAAAGAAACAGAGATTGTATTGCAAGCAAATCAGTCTGTTGCATCTATCCTTAATACAGAATATGACATGCACTTAAAATGATTTTTCAGAAAAGAAATATGAGCAACTGGAGAAAATAGCATTGATATTGATTCTAATTCTTATAGATAAACTGAGATAAACAAATTACTGGATCCAGATAGTATTTGTTTTTACACACACACACACACAATATATATATATATACTTTAACATTATCTTTAGAGACAGAAAACTGTAAAGTGGCCAATGATATTAAAAATATATTTGGAAGATAATTAGTCTAACATCTGTTTCCATAAATTAATGGAAATTTTTATTAAAGATAATTTTCAAGCATATAAATGAGCAACTTGCTGAAGAATATTCAACAAAAAAAATAAGTCTCTCAAAAATAAGTCTCTCTAAGAGTTTAATAAGTAGGGGCAAGGTCTGTCCAAAAGATATAAAGATCTGACTACTTAGACCAGTGGTTCTCAACCTTCCTAATGCCGCGACCCTTTAATACAGTTCCTCATGTTGTGGTGACCCCCAACCAGGGGTGGGTTCTAAATTTTTTTACTACCAGTTCTGTGGGCATGGCTTATTTTGTGGGTGTGGCTTGGAGGTCATGTGACTGGGTGGGCGTGGCTAGCTGGTCATGTGACCGGGTGGCCATGGCTATGTGTATAGGGACTACTCAGAGGGCTGAAAAAAGTCATTTCTGACAGCTCCTCGGACTTTTGACTGGTCCTCACACTTATGACCATCCTCACATTTATGCCTGTGCAGCATTCTTAACAACCATGTCACTCATTTCACAACTGCTTCTCTTCAACATGGTGATAAGATAGGGCAAAAAACGTAAAATGTGAAGACAGTCGTAAATTCGAGGACTGGTCAAAAGTGCGAGGACCAGTCAAAAATAACTTTCAGCCCTCTGAGTAGTCCCTGTGCACAAAAGGACTACCCAGAAGGCTGATTTCTGACAGGTCCTTGCACTTTTGACCAGTCTTCGCAGTTATGACTGGTCATCATTTATGCCCATTGTAGCATTCTTAACAACCGTGTCACTCATTTCACAACTGCTTCTCTTCACCATAGTGACAAGATAGGGCAAAAACGTAAATTGTGAGGACAGTCGTAAGTTCGAGGACTGGTCAAAAGTGCGAGGACCAGTCAAAAATAACTTTTTCAGCCCTCTGAGTAGTCCATATGCATAAAAGGATACAGCAATAGAGATGGATGAAGGAAGGAAGGGAAATTAGAGTAGGAGTGAGGGTAAGAAAGGGAGGAAGAGAGGAGGAGAAGGAGAAAGGAAGAGGAAGTAGGGAGAAGAAGAAGAGGGGGGAAGAGAAAGTAAGAAGGAAAGAAAAGACAGAGGTGGTAGGTTTGAGGAGAAAGATTGCTGTACAATAAAAAAGATGAAAGGGAAGAAAGCCAACCCCAAACAAATATAAAGATATTAAGATAAAGAATGAATTGTTAAACTTTAAAGAATAAAAGAGAACAAATAGCAATAAATAGCAATAATTAGAAACACACATACAAACATACAACGTATTTTCTTTGAACAGAGTATTTGGCCAGTTCACAAATTTAAACAGTTGTAGGAGGTTAGCACCCACCCCTTTCCTAGAAGAATGAAATATTAAAAAGGCAGAATATTATATTTCCCTGGATGAGAAATGGAGAAGCATATTTTACAGACAAAGCAGCTCCCACCTTCCTGCCCACCCACCTTTGTTAATGGTCCAGAGGTAGAAAGTCAATCCTTTGTCAAAGGACATTTGCAACACAATAGCAACAGAAACTAATACAATGGGCCCCAACTAACAACCGAAACTCATCACACGTGACCTGGGAAGCATGTGACCTGGGAAGCACATGTGACCATCAGCCAGCAAGGCTAGCTAAAACCCCCACCTCCTGGGAGTCTGACAACCAATCAGGATACTCTTTCGGGGCCCCAAGAAATGCAAAGCCAGAGAGAGCATAAAAACCTGAGGATTTACTGTATCTGCCCCTTTTCTGTTCAGGAACTCAAGCCATGTGATCCTGTCCACCATTAAACCATCTTTCCAAGCAGTCTTCATGTTTCCAGTGTCTTTTTCCCCACTTGGAGCAGAACCCAGAAAGATATTTCTTCCAACACAGTGTTTAGTCATTTCAATTAAATTTACAATTTCTATATTTCCTTTTTACCATATTTATTCCTCATCTATTTTTTAAAAAAACCAACATTACCCTTCATCCTCATCTCTAATCTTAATTAGAGGTGATTAGAGAATTGAAAAAAATTCAATTTTTCCCTTCTCTTCTATATTATACCCCTTCCCATTGTCATCTATTTTTATATCCCTCCTCACATTGGTTAATTATGTAATTATGTAATACAGTTGTTTAATACATTTTCAACATTTAATATAAATCAATTAGTTATATAACTATCTTTTTTGTATATTAATCAATATGAACATGAATATTCCAATTATTTCCATGCAATCCAATTTCTTACAAATCAATTAATTATATTTACCAATAATAATAAACCAAATAATTTCCCCCATATATTTCTCCAAACCACAACTTAACCATTTCTTCTTTCAACACAATATACAATTAATAGTATCTCAATTATTACAATTCCCTAGTTAAATAGAGCTTTTTTTTCTTTTGTATTTTAAAATGTTGAACCTCCTCTTTTGCCCTAAATTTCCCATTGTTTGCAGTTTTGCATCTACCTTTTTTGGTGAGGAAAAAGAAAAAGAAATCTCTCTGCCTCATTTTGTCACATTGCAGCCAAGACCCTGCTTACTTTCAATTTAGCTTTTTCAGCATAGCTAGGGGGAAAAAAAATCTGCTCCAGGAATTTACCTCTTTGCAGCTAGCTAGCAACAGAGCCCTCTGCAAAACAGCTGAGAGTAGGGCGGCTCTTTGAAGCCCCATGGCAAGAATTTAAAGTTTTTTTTCCCTCTAGCCATCAGCTGGGACTCCGGAGGCAGCAATAGATTGGGAGTGGGTGGGGTAAGTGAACGGCTGGCGATCCAACAGAGCAGAGAGTGAGGGTGAGTGAAGGTGGGGGAGGGGGCGAGAGAGGGCTTTGGCGACCCCTGTGAAATGGCCGTTCAACCCCCAAAGGGGTCGCGACTCCCAGGTTGACAACCGCTAACTTAGACTGTCACCAAGCTTTTATCAGAGCTAATCTAGCAGTTCTAACATAAAAGAAAGGGTCCTTTATGGTTTACAAGCTGTTTGAAGAACAGATGAGATAAATAATAGAAAAGAATCCTTACAATGGAAGAGTATAAAACATGGTATTTGCCCAAGGATTGAGTTTGTATGTGTGCTTTTAATAATTTTTTTTTAGCATTTTCAAGCTTATTTTAATAAGAACAATAGTTAAAATTATTTACAATGCACAAGGAAACTGTGAATAGAATTTAAAAGAACAAACAAACTGCCATCTGCACTAATAGGAATGAGGAAATAACAGAAACCCTATTGGATCTTATTCTGTCAAAAATTCTTACAATATTGTCCCAAAATTGTTTTTCAAAATGCAACTGGAATTTCTTAGTATTTTTCCTTGAAAATATTTACTTCGAATATGTGCATATTATATAGCAATTCAGTGTAATGTATCATTTCCAATCATCTGAAATTCTAGTAAAATAAGTTTTGCTTTCCAAACCACACTTGCTTTTAAGGTATCAGGTACAAAAGAAGGTAAACCTGACTTTAGAAATCAAATGCCTCCTTCATTTTAGTTAGAGGTGCTATGTTCTGTATATAGACAAGGAAGCTGACCCTAAAATCCAGGATTTTCTTTAAAATAATGAGTTAAAATTAAAAAATCTCTCTTCTTTCTTTCTCCCATGAAATTAGTTCACAGTTCATTTCTGTGCCCTCATGATACACAGTTGAGCTGAATTTTTCCTTTACTTGTTTTTCTGATGCCTCAGAAAATAAATAATTCTACAAATTGGTGAGTTCACCCGAAACCAAAGTGAAAAGCACTGACTCTAAAGATTGAAAAAATATTTGAGTAAGGGGATTTAACTGTCATTCTTTATCCATTACTATTAGATTATCAGAGAATGCTATACTTGCTATCAAAGTATTCAATATTATCAACCAATTTTTTTTACAAAGATTGCTTGATTGATAATATTATCTCAATGATTAGAGTTACAAATTTCATATTTATAGCAATCAAAGGCAGTTTGGAATAAATTCAGTTGTTTACCACCTCAAAGTGAATCTATAACCAAGCATCCCAAGATGCACTCTCAGGAGTCCTTGGGGGAAAATAGTATTTTTCCAGAGACTGCTCTGAAAATTTCTGTCATGAAAGACAAAATAGGTTCCATGTGGAAATGGTTGTACTGAAAAATGATTGCTTGTTTTGGAGGAAGAACATTTTGGGGGAAGAACAATATTTAGAGAATTCCACATCATATCTCACTAGAGATGATCCAGACAGAGGAAGTTGGTTCAAAGGAAATTGGTTAAAATACTTAAAATAAAATCTTAAACTTCTTAACAGGACATTTTGTTTAGAATAGAATAGATAGAATAGAATTCTTTATTCAAAACAACGCTATAGAGCATTGCACACCAGAACAACTAGACACAAGAATAGTTTTTCCCGAACGCCATTTCTCTGCTAAACAAATAATTCCCTCAACATTGTCAAACTATTTACTAAGTCTGCACTACTATTAATCTTCTCATCGTTCCCACTACCCATCTCCTTCCACTTATGACTGTATAACTGTAATTTTGTTGCTTGTATCCTTATGATTTATATTTATATTGTTTCATGATTGCTTATTTGTTCCCTATGACTATCATTAAATGTTGTACCTTATGATTCTTGACGAATGTATCTTTTCTTTTATGTACACTGAGAGCATATGCATCAAGACAAATTCCTCCAATGACACTTGGCCAATAAAAAAATCTATTCTATTGTATTTTATTGGCCAAGTGTGATTGGACACACAAGGAATTTGTCTTTGGTGCATATGCTCTCAGTGTACATAAAAAGAAAAGATACATTTGTCAAGAATCATAAGGTACAACACTTAATGATAGTCATAGGGTACAAATAAGCAATCGAATCATACTAGGAAACAATCAATATAAATCGTAAGGATACAGCAATACGTTACAGTCATACAGTCATAAGTGGGAGGAGACAGGTGATAGGAATGATGAGCAGATTAATAGTAATAGTAATGTAATAATAGTAATAGTCATGGTTATGCAAACATGAAGCAAAGCCATTTTTTAAAACAGTGATGGAAGCACATAATTGAAAAAGTGAACCAATAGGCAACAGTGTGGAAACAAAAGTGAGGTAATAATATAAGAAGTCACACAAACAACTAAAATGGTCAATTACATAAATTCTGCAAACCTGAATTTTACCAAGATGTAGAAAAATGAGTTTAATCTGCATGTAGACAGTACAATGGTAGAAAGGAGAAAGCTAAGAGAATGAAATTCTGTTCATATGTAATTGCAAAAGGGCACCTTGTACAAATATATTGTAAACATTTCAAAACCAAAAAAGAAAAGAAATTTGCTATGATTTAACTTTCAGACTTTTTTAGTAATGCAAATGGCAAATACAAATATTTTCTTCTTATGTAGCATCTTCTTATAGCCACTGCAGTGTTGCGGAGAAGCAGAGAAGCAATGATCACACAAAACTGAATATTCATTAGGAAATTGGCACATCACGTCAGATTATTTTGCATTTTCATTTTTGTAAGAGAAAAGAATAAGAGAGAAATATAATTAAATCCATCCTATTTGTGTTATATTTCAGGAAGGACTGAAGTAATAAGATCAGATCAACTTTTTGGGTACAAGGAAAAGAATACAGCATTCTTAAAAATCTATAGAATAATAATAAAAAAACCGTTGTTGTTTAGCAAGCCATAGTACTTACAAGGATACATTTCTCTGAAAAAACCTTAACCTTAGAGTTAGATCAAGCTAGATCAGGGGTCAGCAACCCATGGCTCTGGAGCCACATGTGGCTCTTTCACCCCTATGCTGCGGCTCCCTGTCATTCAAAATATGCGTCACAACCTTCAATGTGCGACACCCGCCAGCACGCATTTTATTGAGCTTTTCAGCCCCCAGTAGGCCAACCATGGATAAAGCCAAGAAAAGAAATGTTTTAAAAAAAACAGAATGTTTAATTCAACTACATATGCTAGTTTTGTGGCCACTCAAGAAATAGTCAAGCATGACAAGGGGTTTGTGGCTCCCGGTGTTTTTTTTTTCTGTGGGAAATGTGTCCAAATGGCTTTTTGATTGTTTAAGGTTGCAGATCCCTGAGCTAGATCAATACTGAGGCAAAAGAGCTTAAATATAGGAGGTGAAAGAAAAATTGCTGCTTTCTCTCACAATATAATTGCAAATAACCAAATCAATTAGTGTCTAAACTAGCCCCATTTTTACATCATATCACAGTTCCAAAATTTAGGATATTCTATCCATAGCTTGATTTACTATTCTCTCCACAATTGTCCTGGAAGGGTAATAAAGGAAAACCCCATATGAAACCCAATATTGTACTGCTCCTGTAATTCAGGTATCATAGAAACCACAGCCCATGTTTTTCTGTTTTGCCAGTTCTACGGGGATATTCATCATCAGTTGATTACCCTACTTTTATTCAAATATCCAAGGCACTTGATAGCTTTTATCTGCGCTATCTGTTAAATAATCAAGGTAAATTCATTTCTCTAAAAGTAGCAAAATTTTGCTAAATTATATGTAATCTTCATGCATAAGTGGTTCCTGATAGCTGTTGTTGCTAGGACTAGTTTGTGTTCCTCAATTTAATAGTCAATGAATGAAATAAACTTCTCTCTGTCAGAATTTTAAGCAAGATGTGAACCTTCCAGATAGCTGTTTAAAAACTATTTAAATGGCAAATCTATTGATCATGAGAACACTTTTGAGATAACTACTGGAATTATAAAATCCATATGCCACTCTCTGAATGTAAAATGGGCATATTAGACCTGGTAATTCTGCCCGTTGCCATCTTAATGAGTAGCACATCAGTTTGGACCACAAGAAAAGTCTCCTGTGTGGGGAATGTAAGATTATTGAAGAAATATTTAGTGATAGTCCTAGCGGTGATGTTAAAAATTGTTCTGCTAGATGGAACGAAAACTCTGTCTCTATCATTTTTTTAATATCTTGATTCCAAATTAAGTAAATCCCAAATTTACTTAAATTCATCCAAGATTTTTGGGTTCTTATCTTCCCCAAAGAGACCAATTAAATATAATCTAGTATACAGGGGCTTTTCTATTCCAGCAATGCCTATTTTTGACCCTGATAAAACCTTTGGGAAAATAATGCATCAACAAATAACAAAGCTTTCTTTAGCAGAAGGTACTTTTCCATTACCACCAATCACATTTTCCTGGAAGAACGTAGAGAAATCAAATCTGCCAGCACTTGCTACCTTTTCATGTATTTTACCAGTGATAAGAAATGCATGGAGTTAGTTTTATTAGCATTGTTTGTAGCAGTAGCACACTGAAAGGTGATACCAATCCCGTTATATTTCAATGATGACTTCAGCGAGGTGGTGGCTTTTGTAAGTTTCCCACTGACAATAGAAAATGTCAGGCATGGAGAACTTTTGAAAAGGAAGCTGCAAAGCAGAGTCAGTCAGCAACTGAAAGAAGTGCATTGTTATGTATTGATACTTTTAAGCGGGAGTTTCAAACCTGCCTACGTTTCTGATTGGCTGACAGTCCCTCCTGGATTGTATATAAGGAGGACTGCAGCCCCTGAGTTTTTGCTGAAGTCTCACTGTATATTAAAGAGCTGTTGTCACTTGCTTGCTTGTGCCTCTCGTTATTCCCGAACCACTTCATTGGCGACGAAGGTGGGATAGAGGCTACAAGAAGCCAACCAGTGAGACCACGAGCTTCAGCTAGGCGACGAGGCGAACCACAGGAGGCATACCAAACATGTCTGCCTACGTTCCACCCAAGCCTTTCGATCCGACCCGCGAAAAATGGGTCTCGTACCTAACGAGGTTTGAATGCTCGCTTGAAGCCAGCGACATGCAGGGCCTCTCGGCTAATCGAAAGAGAGCCCTATTCCTAAGCCACTGCGGACCGGACGTGTTCGAGATGGCCGAGTCACTGTGTGAGCCAACGCCGATTCAAACCGTCTCCTGGGACACCCTGATGGCAACTCTCCGGGCTCACTACGCTCCCGTCCCCTCAAAGTTCGTGCAGCGATACCAACTGAGGCAGCGCGTTCAACGAGAGGGAGAGCCGGTCAGCGCGTACATGGCCAGCCTGAGAAAAGCCGCAACCCATTGCGACTATAGAGATTTGGACGATGCGTTGCTTGAGCAACTGATCTGTGGTGTTCGGGACATTAGGCTGCAACGGCGTCTGCTCGCCAAGCCAGAAGACACAAACCACGTGAGCGCCGCAGCCAACCGGAATCAGCGCGCCAGAAGCAGCCAACGAGAGAAGGCGGCGTGAAAAAACGGCGCGAATTTGAACCGCAAGATGGCCGCAGCATACACATCAACCAGGCCAGCACGGCGATCGAAGACAAAGTCAACACGGTGGTCGAGATCAACGGAAGGCCGTGCTCGATGGAGATCGACACCGGATCAGCTCTCTCCATAATGTCGTGGGCGACCCTAAAGACCCTCCTGCCGTCGTTCCGGAAGGATCAACTCTCCAAACAGAGACTGCGCATCCTAGACTACCAGGGGAACCGAGTCCCCCTCGAAGGCGTGGGCACGTTCCGGGTCACCTACGGAGACTACGAAAGAGACCTGCCGCTGACCATCGTCACGAAGCAGCTCCCTAGCCTCCTGGGCATGGGGTGGTTCCGAGCCCTTGGCATGGGCTTCACCGGCGTCCACCTGATGTCCAGATCAACCCTGAAAGACAGCCTCCTGTCCGAGTTCCAGGACGTCTTCGGGGACACGTTGGGCAAGTATGTGGGGACCCCTATTTCACTAAACTTAGACCCCAACGTAGCCCAAGTAAGACTGAAGGCCAGACGAGTGCCGTTCGCATTGAAACCGAAGATTGATGCGGAATTAGACAAACTGATTAAGCAAGGGGTGTTGGTTCCCGTTGACCATGCTAAGTGGGAGACCCCCATAGTGACCCCAGTTAAATCCGACGGCTCAATAAGAATTTGCGCCGACTACAAGTGCACGATCAACAAGGCTTTGCAGCCGAGCGCCTATCCGGTGCCGATCGTGCACCATCTACTACACTCCCTGGGGCCCGGAAAAATTTTTGCCAAATTAGACCTGGCCCAAGCCTACCAACAGTTACCAGTCGACGAGGCCACGGCAGAGGCACAAACGATCGTAACTCATAGGGGTGCATTTAAATGCACCAGGCTCCAGTTTGGGGTGAGCGTCGCACCCGGCTTATTTCAAAGCACCATGGAGCGCCTGTTGCAAGGACTCCCGGGAGTGGTGCCCTATTTCGATGACGTCTTAGTCAGCGCTCAGGACGAACACCAGCTGGGGGACAGGGTACGGAACGTCCTGTCTAGGTTCAGAGAAGCGGGACTAAGACTCAAAAGGAACAAGTGTAGGATAGCTGTTCCCTCTGTGGAATTTTTGGGGTACAGGGTGGACGGCACAGGCATCCACCCTACCGAGAGCAAGGTGAGAGCTATTAAGAGCGCACCAGCCCCCAAATCCAAAGCAGAGCTCCAAGCCTTCCTTGGACTGCTCAATTTTTACTCTATGTTCCTAAAAGATAAAGCCACGGTTGCAGATCCCCTTCACAAGCTTTTGGGAAAGAACGTACCATGGGTCTGGGGGAAACCGCAAGCAGCCGCTTTTGAGGCAGTGAAAAGACTCCTATCTGAGGACAGCTTCCTGATACAGTACAATGCAGAGCTGCCGCTCGTCTTAGTTTGTGACGCCTCCCCCGTAGGAGTTGGTGCCGTCCTAGGCCATAGACTGCCGAACGGCCTAGAGGCGCCCATTGCCTTCTATTCCCGTACCCTGTCCAGCACAGAACGGAACTATAGCCAGTTGGACAGAGAGGCTCTGGCTGCGATTGCGGGGGTTAAAAAGTTCCACGAATACCTCTATGGCCGAAAATTCGAACTTGTGACTGACCATAGACCGTTGCTAGGACTGCTAGCAGGCGACAGGCCAACCCCCGCTGCCCTCTCCCCTCGTTTGACTAGATGGGCAATTTTTTTGTCGGCCTACTCGTATCAGCTCGTCCATCGACCTGGGGGACCCTGGGTCATGCGGATGCCCTTAGCCGTTGCCCCCTTCCTGACCTGCTGGACAACCCAACGCCGGAAGCCTCCGTCCTTTTGTTGGACACGTTAACTTTGGGCCCCATCTCCTCCGGCGAGGTGGCGAAAGCCTCAAATAGAGACCCAGTTATCCGGACTGTTATGGGTTGGGTTCTGAAAGGGTGGCCGGACAAGGTGGTCGGAGAGGAGTACCAAGGGTTTGCCAACAAACGAAACGAACTGTTTATGCAAGGGGGGTGCTTGCTATGGGGTGACAGAGTGGTAATTCCAACGAAACTACGGGATAGGGTTTTGGAGTTGCTGCACGAAGGGCACCCGGGCATTGTTAGGATGAAGTGTTTAGCCCGCAGCTATGTCTGGTGGCCCAACATGGACCAGGTCATTTCCGAGTGGGTGGGGAAGTGCAGACCCTGCCAGGAGTCTCGCCCCGATCCCCCAGTAGCGCCCATCCGAGAGTGGGAGAAACCAAAAGGCCCATGGGGGAGGATCCACATTGATTTTGCCGGCCCGTTCCATGGCCAAACGTTTTTAATAGTTGTGGATGCCTACTCAAAATGGCTCGAAATCATATTAATGCCATCTACAACGGCCGAGGCTGTTATCAAGGTCCTAAGGAAGTTATTTGCCACCCACGGCCTGCCGGATACCTTGGTATCGGACAACGGCCCTCAATTTACAGCAACCCTCTTTGAAAGTTACTTGGCCGGCCTGGGAATCCGCCATGCCCTATCAGCTCCATTTCACCCGGCTTCCAACGGATTGGCTGAACGTTTTGTCAGGACAGCTAAGGAAGCACTGTCCAGATTAGACAATGGGGACTGGCAGGCCAGGATAGATCAATTCCTAGCAGTTCAGCATGCATCACCATGCACAGCAACAGGGAGAAGCCCAGCAGAGCTCCTCATGGGGAGGAAGCTCCGGTGCGTGTTAGACAGGCTTCACCCTAACTACTCGCACGAAAACTTTAAGGGAGAGACCTGTGGCTTAAGACAGTTTCAGGTCGGGTCCCTGGTGTTCGCTCGCAATTATGCCAGCGGTCCTCTATGGGTTGCAGGAACCATAGTGGGAATAACAGGCCCAAAATCGTACACGGTGGACGTTGGGATAGATAGACTCTGGAAGCGCCACATAGACCAACTTAGGAAGAGGGTGGTTGGCGAGGCGAACATTAACTTAGACGTCTCCGAGCCTAACTATGACCACTTCTCCAAAACAGCTAACTCAAGCCCGGGGTCGCGAGAATACTTAGCTGACAAGCCCTGGTTCCAGCGCCGCCCCAGCGAGTCACCACTCCCAGCCGGGGATAACCACGCCCCGGACAAAATCCAGGAGGTTCCATTGGCGGAGCCGGGAGAGACAAAGAGTCCCTCCGACCAGCTCGACGCCCCACCAGACTCTGAACTGCGCAGGTCAACTAGGGCGAGAACTCGTCCTAAGCACCTGCGAGATTTTGTTTGTACATATGTTAATTTTTGAGTATTAGTGCCTTCTGGGAAGGGAGGGGTGTTATGTATTGATACTTTTAAGCGGGAGTTTCAAACCTGCCTACGTTTCTGATTGGCTGACAGTTCCTCCTGGATTGTATATAAGGAGGACTGCAGCCCCTGAGTTTTTGCTGAAGTCTCACTGTATATTAAAGAGCTGTTGTCACTTGCTTGCTTGTGCCTCTCGTTATTCCCGAACCACTTCATGCATGACTCGAGAATTTTTGTGAGCTGTTTCAGTTGCTTTGCCTGAATATAAATCAGTTCCATGAAAATGGCGTCAGTTTCTAGGAGCATAGAAATGGACATATCTATCTAGTCAAGCATTATCCCGACTAAAGCATTCTTACAGGTGGCTGGGCGGGGGGGGGGGGGGGCTCTGCTTCAGTGCATTTAGATATGGCAGACCCATCATCTCATAAGGAAATTGCTTCCACCATAAAACTGCTTCTGTTCCTGAAAGCCAAAGGTGTCATTACCTAGAAATTCCGACAGAGACAGATTTAATGGAAGGCACCAGGTAATGGAATGATGAATTAGGATCACATAAGGCATGACAATCAGTCCTTCCTTTTCATTCAATATCCTCCAATTCAAATATGAATCAGCAGTAGTAGTGATTATCCATCAAAGGCAAGGAAATGTATGAGGATAACCTGAATTATTTTCCTTCTCCCACTTTTTGGAATAACAAAAAAAAGTTTTGATCTTGGACTTGAACTGCTCACTCCCAGTTTACAGGGAATTTGCTATTCGTCTATCTCTGTTTCCACCTAAATTGGAATGATGTTTATCATAAGGATATAAAGAGATCCAGCATAGCCTATGTATTCACTATGGATCAAAGGTTTTAAAAAGCCATGAATCTGAGTCTAAAGCAATGTTTGTCAAACAACAACTTTAAAGTCTGGCTGATGAAGTCTGGAAATTAAAGTCTGCATAACTTAAAGTTGTCAAGATTAACAAATAAATAGTGGCCTAGAGGAAGGGGCTTGTAGATACACCGTGATAGTTTAATCGTATCACTGATGAAATCTCCATTTACATTAAGCACATGGCTTTTCAAGAAAGAGAAGACGACATGCTCAAACTTTGTGGAAGCTAACTGTAAACGTGAAATGTATGATCATTTATAAAAGCTTTTTTTCTCCCAGTGCCTTAAGGGTTTATACTGAAAATACAAAAGACACATTGAAGCAAAGTGATTTTATGCATCCTGATGATATCTTCTGATTTAACTAAGAAAGAACAGAGACTAACTTAAAAAAAAGAATAAATTGCCTTGGGAACTCTTTTATTGGCATGCTGTTTGCAGCAATCACCTGTCTTCATTTTTAAGTTGTACTACTTCAAATGAAAGAATAAGAAAAAAAAAAAGAAAGTGACATGTTTCTGGAAATACAGCATTTGTCACATATAGATTAGAAGGAGAATATCAATCACTTTGGGCTGTTTGAGAGCTGATAAAACCTTTCTACCTCAAGAAAAATGATGGAATAGCACACTGGTGGACTTATAAAAAAAAAAAAACCAAAGCCCAACAAAAACATAGGAAAGAACAATACAGATAATGCTCACTTATTGAGTCCCTCGTTTAGTAACTCTTCCAAGTTGTAGTGGTGTAAATGGTGGAAAACCACAGCTTTGAAATGAGTCCTTACATTTATAACCATTTCAGCATCACATGTATCAGCATCATGTAATCAATACCTGAGTGTTTCCCAATTGGCTTATGACAAGCAGAGTTAATGAAGAATGCAGAAAAAGAATCACAAGTTGCAGTCATGTGATATCTCATTTATAAACATAGTGACTTGCTTAGTGAATGGAAAGTTAAATTGTAAGCCCGTCATAGTTATGTGATTTTAAAACCATAGCACTTAGTGAACAAGTTGTCTCAATTATGGTCACTAAGCAAGGATCACCTGTACATTTTAAAAAATATTTCAGCTGTCAATCTGGTCGGAGAACAGCACTTGAAATAACTCAAAAGTTATTATTTTCTCCAAAGAGCAAATCATATGCAGAGATGATATTTCAGGGATTGGGGACAGAGCTGAGTAGCTCTGACAGCCTATCGTCTTCATGGTGCAAACTTGTGGGACAGTTAAATCCTCTAAGTTAGAGCTGTCCAACCCCTGGTCCGCAGATTGGTACTGGTCCACAACCTATTGAACCAGGCCACAGAAATGAGCAAAGCTGCATCTGGCATGTGTAGGATCTAGGTAATGCATGAAACCATTCCCATTCCATCCCCGCCCAATGCATGGAAAAATGGACTTTTCCAGAAACTGATTGCTACTACAAAAATGGTTGGGGACCCACTGTTCTAAGTAATAGCATATACTATTGTATTTGGGCTTTATTCAGCCAATCAGTTCCATAACTGGAGCTTCTTATAGTGGGGTAATACAGTAATTCTGGTATTCTGTCCTGTTCAATTGGATGAAAATAAACACCTTCAAATTCAGCATAGTAGACTTTCTTTTCTTTTTCTTTTTAAATGAAATAATATCATCTATAAAACATCCCTTTCATATAAGATGAAAAAGGGAACACCCTAATAAGGTTGTTCCCCATTATTTCTCACAGGCTGTCCATCTGAATGTATTCTACTATCCATGCCTTGTCTTGGTACGTTTTATAACTAAGTTTTTTAGAGAAAGCACTTGTCACAGTCATTCACCATTCTTATTTTGCAACAAATGGCCCTGAAATGTGTGAGGATGGTCAGCTTTTGACAACAAAGATAATGTTAAAAGCTTCCTTTTTGATTTACAACCTGCTATGCTCTCCTGCCTCATTGTTTTAAAATAAATAAATATTGGGACAAAATAAAAAATATTACTGAGTCACTTAGGCCAAAGAACATAGCATGCAACCAAGGGAACTGCAGTGAACAGACATCCTCACCACTAATGCCCACTGTATCCAGAATTGAATGTTTTCAAATTTGTTTTTACATAAAAGGTACCGTCAAATCTAGAGATTCATAATGACCTTTTTCCTTCTGCTTCAAATAATGTGAAAGCTTTCTTTTCAGAATGCGGAAGATAAAAGGAAAGTGATGCAGCACAGGGTGCCTTAATATTTCTGAAAGTGCATAGATTTTCTTCCAATCTTTCTGGGCAGTAAGCAATACTTATTTTCTTCAAATGGGAAAAAAATGAATGCTCATCATGAAAGAGAAAATACAGGGTGTGGGAGAAGAAGTTGTAAAAATAGATTCTTCTTTAGACCCTCCCCTGTTTTTTCTCTCCATTAAAATAACACATTCAATTTTGCATAGAATCAATTATTCACAATAATCAGTATAACTTTGTTCATATTTGTGAGGAGATAAGATCACCTTTAAAGCCATGCAATGGTGAGTCTATGGGAGTTCACTTATGTATACAAAATACAAAAGAAAATAGGAAAACAATGGGGAGGAAGGGGAGGAAGAAAAGTGAGGAAAGATTAAGAAAAAGAAGCATTGACTTCTGACTCTCTCTGATGCAGTGAAATAAGGCATTAACATCAAATCATTTTGTTTTTTCATAATAATATAAATTAGCCATTTCTATAAAGATCTATCAGTCAAATCACTAAAACCCAAAATCAGAGTTTTGCTCTTTCCTACTTCAAGCACAAAGTTGAGAAGCGGTCTCCATGTGGAAACAAAATATATGTTATTTTCATGAAGGGAAGTTTTATTTTTAGATAATTTACTCAAAAGTAATCTATGCAATCTACCCAAATTTAAACTACCCAAGTAAAATGTTTTTCATAAAATAATAAACTAGAAACTTGTATGTAGATTAAAAGTGTAATTGTGGATCATAACCAAAGATAAAATATGTAATATTTTAAAAATGGAATGTAGTTCTAGTTTTCTCAAGACTAATTTATATCCTGTGCTGTGCCAAGATGAAACTGGTACTTTAGTTTTTAATAAAATACAATTAAGAAAAATTTCTATACTGTCCCACTCATCTTTTAGGTACTATCAGTTCTACTTCAGGATTTAATAACATGATAAATTGCCTTAGAAGCAGAGCACTAACCATATAAATCATATTGATCTTTATTTTTTAATTCTGACAGTACAGAATTTAACTATTAGATTTATATCCTGGCTTTCTCCCAAGAATTCAGTGTAATATCTATAGCAAATGTCTTCCTTTTTCCCCTCTCCATAATTTTCCTGGGAGGTACATTGGGCAGACCAAAAATGAATGATCAAAAGTCACCCACTGCAAAGAGAGAAAGAGAGAGAGAAAAAGAGACAGAGAGAGAGAGGTGTGAGCCACATGTGTTCAAACCAGTGGTGACTCTGGTAATTGCCTGGAAATGTCCTTGTAGTTTTCTTGGCAAGGTTTTGGAATTGGTTTGCCTCCTTCCTAATGCTGAGTGTGAATGACAGGCCCAAGTTCAAATAACTAGCTTTATTCCTAAAATAGAACTAGCATTCTCATTCTCCTGGTTTCTAGTTTATTCCCTTGCTGTGGTTCATAGTTGGGGCAAATTTTGGTACATATGGTTCTATTCCAGCACTATAATCATAATACACTTCTTACTGTCAATTTTATCTACTGATTAAATTTTATCTACTTTCCCCTCCAGTTACCTAAATGGTTTCATATAATTTGTGCAGAATTCCTGTGAGAGTTTTCCTGTGAATACAACATATTCTCACAGAACTATCTGTATGTGGAAAGCCAGTGACATCTCTAGGTTGAGTTAAAGAGAAGGAAGGCTTTTCCATCATTCCTCACATTTATGATTTAACCTCAGGATAATTTTTTTTAGAATAAAGCTCTGGAGAGGTGAGAATTCAAATATTGCAGGAAGAGAATTCATCAACTACTTTGTACAATGGTAAAAATTTTAAAGTTTATTTAAAATCCAGTAAAAAGAGACCGATTTGGAAGCACTACAAAGAAGAACACAGTGAGAAAAAAGAGACATATCTGATGGCAAACGCTTTTCTATAAAGTCAGTAGGATTTGTATCTAATTCAATAACTTTCACCCTTTTCATTTTCTGAATTGCTTCTTCTTAGATTACTTGTGTTTTGTAGTGTGTAATGTGTCCATGATGTTGAGATTAACACCCCTTTGAACTCAACAGTGACAAAACAGTACGATCTACTTAGAATTCTTGTAAACATCATTGCTCAACTCTATATTCTGTTAAAAAGAGGCTATTACACAAAACTTCACTCCTGAAGGATAAGAATGAGAAAACAAGCAAATATATCATAGAAGAAAGCCATTCAGAACTCTTACTCAAGAGTCATTACTTACTTACTTGAGTCTTACTCAAGACATTAATGACCAGGCTTTGGTTATCATATTTTGGATACATTATGCAAAGCCTCACCTTCCTTCCTGAATAGTAAAGGTGGAAGGAAAAAGAAAAAGAGTAAACGGTAGATGGACAAGTTCTGAGCACTTCCTGTATTTGGATTTCATATTATTTCACCTCACTGAAATGGAATGGTGTAGACATCACATTCCATTACAGCTCTACAAACTAAGTGTACCTCAAATGAAATTCAATGCCATCTGTTTTCTTCGAGATTCTTTATTTTTTTATTATCGTATTAAATATATCCAAATGTTCTCCAACATTGTAATTCTTTCATATCACTTGGGGATCATCAGTTGCTTCATTATGCTCTCCACTTTTCATAAGTTCTTCATCTTTTTTTAAAAAAAATCTCAGCAGATCTTTCTCACTTTCTTTCTCCTTAGCTCCCTTCCTTCATTATTTTCCTTCCTTTCTTCCTTCCTTCCAACTTTAATATACTTTGATAGAAAGCAGTTTTATATTTTCCAGAAGATGAAAAATATTTATATCCAGATGACAGATCCTTTATTCTGGGCACTCCTAATCTTAAACCAATTCTTTCTTAGTTTTTCTTCATGGTCATAAATATTTTTGAAATATTTTGGGACATTAAAACTAAAGTGTATATTTTCCTTATATGAAGATTTATACTAAATTAGGTAATCAAGGAATGCAACCTGAGGTTATCTTCATTACACAATCCCCAACTTTTTCCATGTGATTACTAGAGCTCCTTCATAACTTGCCACCAGATTTTATTTTTATTATATAATTATTCAAAATAATCATATTAGGTATATTTTGTTTTGGATGAACTTAAGGTGCAGAGGTAGAAGTTCTTTCAAGTCAAATACCAAAACACAAGGTCAGATTGAGGCTGATCTGTTGAGACTGTTGCGACACAATTTCATTTGTGTCCTGATCTCACCTAATTTTTAAGTAGCATATGAACCCCTATCTAACCCAAAAACAAGTATAGCCTTCAATAATGCTTCCCCTGTCATATGATCAAATTGCACACAACTTCTGATTTCATACCATACGAATCTGATTCTTTTCAAACATCCTGCCTCAGATCCTAAAAATAGAAATATTCAAAAGGTAATGGTCCAAATACATGTTGAAAAGACTATTACTTGACAAGTTTTCATTTCCATTAACAGTTTTCATTACCACATGACAATACTAAGGTCATCATTTTCCTTTCAATTTTCTGTTCATTTCAGTGAAATGATAGAGGGAATACATGCCTTCAGGCAATTTAAGTAAAGTATTTTAACAACTTAAAATGTTCTTAGTTTGCGCCACAGTTAAATTATTTAGCAACCTGTCTGGGATAATTATTTGCTGCTAAATGCATTTGGTAGAGAATGAAAGATTTATCTTTTTAGAAAAAGAAGTTGAATCCATACTTAAAGAACAAAATATTAATTAAGTCACTTGCTCCGTACACAATAAATATGCCAGGCATTAGAATTATTGTTTGAATAAGTTTAAAAGCACAAAAAGAAAGTAATGTTTCCCTTCTATTCTTGTCAGTATGAATATAATGTATGATAACTGCTCTTAAGAGGAATTCCTCCTAAATCATAGACAATGCTAATTAACCAGTTTAAAATGCCTAGGCAATTAATATTCTCCATCTTTTTATAACCACAAAACATGTAATACTAAAATTGCTACCATTATTAAATATGGAAATGGGGAAAAAAAACCTTTGATCCAGATATTTTTTTTTTAATTTTTTATTTAATAAACAAACATACATATACAGACGTAGACATTTAAACAAACTATACATAAACTAACTATACAGAGAGATCAAGTCTTACAGATTGAACATTAAAAATAGAGCTACTTCGGTAATTATATATCTATACGTCTATGTATATTTATCTTTCATCATATATCAATGTTTATACAACGATATTTCATTTTATTTCCTTATTTTTGTATCATTGGGTGGTATTCCCTTATTTCGTGTTCTTTTTATCTAACCAGTTGAACCATTCCTGCCAGATTAAATAATACTCTGAATCTTCTTTTCCCTGTATTTCTTTGGTAAGTTTGTCCATTTCCGCAAATTCCATTGTTTTTTGTATTATTTTTTCCTCTGATGGCGTGTCCTCTAGTTTCCACATTTGTGCAAAAGTGATTCTGGCTGCAGTCAGGATATGTATTATCAAGTATTGTGTCTCTTTTTTATAGTCCTTTGTCAGTATTCCTAGTAAATATGTTTCCGGTCTGAGGGGCACTTTTTGGGTGGTGATTTCTTCCAGCTGATTTTGGATTGTTTTCCAAAATTTTTTGGCCTTTGGGCATGACCACCACATATTGTAGTAGGTCCCCTTCTGTGTTTTGCACTTCCAACAGTTCTGATTCGCATTAGGGAACATCCTTGCCAGGCGTGTGGGGGGGAGATGCCACTTATAAAACATCTTGTATGTATTTTCTTTGTAGGGCACGGACATTGTCAGCTTAGTATTTACGTTCCACATTTTCTCCCAATTTTCTAGGTTAATATTATATCCAAAATTTTTAGCCCAAATAATCATATTTTCCTTCACCATTTCTTCTTCCAATCTGTATTTTAATAGATAATTATATATTTTAGTTATTAATTTATTGTCTGATTGCATTATGATTTTATCTAATTCATTTCTTTCTTTTTGGATTCCAATTTTTTTCATGTCTATTTTATATCTTGATTTTATCTGTAAGTACGGCCACCAGTCAATGTCCGTGCCCTGTTGTCTCAATTCGTCTCTTGTTTTCATTTCTCCCTCTGTGTTCAACAATTCGTCATAGGTTTTCATCTTGTCAATATCCATTGTGTTCGGATAAATATGGGCCTCCATGGTTGATAACCATCTTGGGATTTTATCGTAGTGTTTTCTCCTTATTTCGGTCCAAACTTTTGCCAATGCTCCTCTGATATAGTGTCTCCTGAAGTGCTCATGTTGCCTGGGGTTTTCCTCCCATAAGACTGCGTGCCAGCCTTTCAACAGGTCAAATCCTTCTAATGCTAACGTTCGTTTCTCTTCGAGTATCATCCAATCTTTGATCCAAGTTAAAGCTGTTGCAGTGTAGTAAGTTTGCCAATCTGGGAGTCCCAGGCCACCCTTTTCTCTAGTGTCCTGTAGGTGTTCAGTTTAATCCTGGCTCTTTTCCCTTGCCATATATACTTTAAAGTCATTTTATCAAGATCTTTGAAATATGATTTCCCTGGATTTATCGGTATTGTTCTAAATAGGTATAATAATTTCGGTAAAATTGTCATTTTGATTGAAGCAATTTTGCCTAATAGCGATAATCTCAATTTACTCCATGCCTCTAAGTCCTTTTGGATTTGTTTGGCCAATTTATTATAATTGTCTTCTTTAAGAGATGATACCTTATTGGTAAGCCAAATTCCTAGGTATTTTATTTTTGTTGTTGTTTGTATTCCTAACGTCTCCTCCAATTCTTTCTCTTGGGTTTTTGTCAAATTTTTAGTTAATAGTTTTGTTTTTTGTCTATTAATTTTCAATCCGGATTGTTTTGGTCTTTCTAAAATAAATACTACGTCGTCCGCGAATGCTTGTAGTTTATACTCCTGGTTTTTTGTTCTTAATCCTTTTATTTCATTGTCATTCCTAATTTCTTCAACAGTGGTTCCAATGCTAATATATATAATATAGGAGAGAGGGGACATCCTTGTCTCACCCCCTTGGATATTTTAAATTGGTCTGTTGTCTCTCCGTTTATCCATATCTTTGCGGTTTGGTCGGAGTATATTGTTTTGATCATATTTAGGAATTTATCGCCAGTTCCCATTTTTTCTAATTGTAATGTTAGGAATCCCCAATTAAGGTTGTCGAACGCCTTCTGTGCGTCGAGGAAAAGTAAGGCCATTTTTTCATCCGATTTTTGCTCATAGTATTCCAAGTTATTGATTATTGTTCTTGTGTTCTTATTGATTTGCCTATTTGGAATAAATCCATTTTGATCTGGATGGATATAATCCATGATAATTTTCTCCATTCTCTGGGCCATAATTGATGTGAATAATTTGTAGTCTGCGTTTAGAAGCGATATGGGTCTGTAGTTTTTAGTTTGGGTGAGATCTGAGTCTTCTTTGGGTATCAATGTAATAATTGTCTCTGTCCATGATTTAGGAGTTTTGGCTTCTAGAATTGCTTCATTCAGGACTTGTAATAAAACATCATCTATTGGCTGGTGCTCAATTTTGTAAAATTCCGCCGGGATACCATCTGGACCTGGTGTTTTATTGTTGTTCTGTTTCTTCTTTGCTTCAATTAATTCTGACATCGATATTGGTCTGTTCAAGAGTTTTCTTTGAGTTTCCTTTATTTCTTGAATGTTGGTTTTATTTATATACTCTTTAACTTTTTCCAATTGGATTTCTTCTTGTGCATATAGTTCCTGATAGAAGTTTCTTACGATTCGCTTTTTTTCCTCATCCGTATGCTGCAATCGCCCTTGTTCGTCTTGTAGTTGATGTATTAGTCTTTTGTCTTTTTCTTTCTTTAACTTATAGGCCAACCAACGTCCTGTTTTATTTGCGAATTCAAATTGATTTTGTTTTGCCATTTTGATTTTCCTTGCTATTTCTGTTGTTGTTATTAGGTTTATTTCATGTTTAATAAGGTTTATTTTTTCCTTAATCTCTTTCCTATCAGGTCTATTCCGTAATTCTGCTTCCTGTTTTGCAAGGTCAGTCAATAAATTGTTTCTTCTTTGCTGTTTCTCTCTATTTTTCTTTGCCTTGAATGAAATTGTTAGTCCTCTTATATATGCTTTTGTGGTATCCCATAGGACTTGCAATGATGTTTGTTCCCTCTTGTTGATTTGGAAGAATATCTCCATCTCTTTCTTTATCATCTCTATGTATTCTTTATCTTTGATGATCTCTCTGTCCATCATCCATCTTCCTCTTTTTTGCTGGCCTTTCCAGACTATTGTTATAGGACTATGGTCTGCCCATACATTTGGTGTAATTTCGATT
This sequence comes from Arizona elegans, assembly GCA_022577455.1. Taxonomy (NCBI): domain Eukaryota; kingdom Metazoa; phylum Chordata; class Lepidosauria; order Squamata; family Colubridae; genus Arizona; species Arizona elegans. The sequence continues at coordinate 24,549,792 of JAKOOJ010000004.1, forward strand.
TCTTTTATGTTTTCTCTTAATTCTGCTGTCATCCAGGCCATGTCTAGCCTGGACCAGAACTGGTGAAGATTTGAGTAATATGTATATTGTTTTTTAGTTTTATTCAATTCTCTCCAGGCATCTTTCAGTTGTAACTCTTGAATCATATCCTTAAAGGTGTCGGGTAGTGTCTTTTTCCTAGATTTATTTTTTTTATTACTTTGGATTAGTCATAATCCATATCTACAATTGCATTATAGTCCCCTATTAGGCATATATGTTCGTAGTCTAATTCTTTAATTTTATTATGTATTTTTTTGAAGTATTCTTTTTGGTTCCCGTTCGGAGCATATATTGATATCAGTAGCATATTTCGGGCCTCCATCTTAATGTCTATCATTAGTATCCTGCCATCTCCATCTGTGTAAATTGGTTTTGCCTGAATGTGGCTTTTAATGTATATTGCAATGCCTCTTTTTTTTTTGATCTGATAGTGAGGTGAATAATGTTCCAAGTCTTCTATTTTCTAATAACTGTTGATGTTGTTTTTTGATATGTACTTCTTGTAAATTGATAATGTCTATGTCTAATTTTTGTAGTTTTTTGAAAGTATGTGTTCTTTTAGTTGGTAGATTAAGGCCGTTTATATTAATTGAAATTAATTTCAATTCTCATCCCATTTCCCTTAGTTTTTCTTTGTTAGTCTAAGTCGACTTGTGTTTCTTGTTACCATATGTGTTTTCCCCCTAGCCCCTTCTCTCTCCATCTTCTCCCTTTCCCTAGACTCCTTCTCTTCCTTTTCTTTTTTTGTTTCCCCCATGGAGTGTTCCTGGTTTGTATTTTCCGAATCACGTCTAGTTTCCTGTTCTTCTTCTATTATAAAGTGAGTATCAAGAAATTCTTGTGCCTTCTCTATCGTGTCGATTTTATATTTTTTGTCGTCCCAAGATATTAGAATTCCCTCTGGCACCAGCCATCGGAACATTATTATATGTTGATTCAGTAGGGTTGTCAAGAAATTGTAATTTTTTCTGTATTCTTTATTCTTCTTGGAACTTGTTTTAGGGTTATTATTTCTTTTCCTTTATAACAGGGTTTTCCCTCTCTCATTAATGTGTAGATCTATTCTTTTACAGTTTTGCGTGCGAATCTAACATGTATTTCTTTAGGTAGTTTGTTCCTACGAGCGTAGTTCGTTTGAACGCTATAGATTTCGTCAATTTCCCTACTAATATCGTTTTTTTCCTTCTGGGTAGCCTCTACTAATATATCTGTCATCAGGTCCCTTAGATCTTCTCCTTTTGTTTCTGCAATATTTTGAAACCGTAAAAAGAATGATGCCTTTTCTAATTCTAGATGGGTAATTGACTCTTCGAGTTCTCTATTTAACTCCATTTGATTTTGTTCGATGTTATCCATCTTTTTCTCAGTTAAGAGCATTTTAGCTTCCATGTTTTGAATTCGTTCTTCATTTTTAACTATGTTTTGCTGTATTCTCTCAATCTTATCGTCCATTTTTTTATATTATCATTTATTTGTCCTACTTCTGATTTAAGTTCCTCGTGGTCCTTTTTTGTTTCTTCATGATTATTCGCTATTGTTTCTTGGGTCTTGTTCATCCCCTCCTGAATCATAGCTAATATAGACTGTATATTCTGTATGTTGTGTGCAGGGGCAGCTTTTTCCTTGTCTGTAGTTAGCATCGTATCTATGGTTTTTTGTTGTGCAGATGAAGATTGTGTAGGTGTTGGGTTTGTTGTTAATTTTTTCCCTGTTTTAGTTATTGTTATTGAGGATGTTGCCATCGTTTTTTGTGTTATTTTTTCCCAAATTTTCATACACTGATTTGGTTGGGGGTAAATGAAATATCGTTATATAAGAATCAGGTTAATTAATTCAGAGGGGTTAGGGGGAAAATACAGTGTTTTAACAATTCATTCTTCTATTCCTGCTCCTATACAATATAATACAATTAATATTTAAATACCAAGTTATATTAATAATAAGTCACGCTTATATTCTTACTTTTTTGGTTTCACAGTACTTAAGTTCACTTTAACGCTAAGCAATTTCTATATAACCTTTATGTAATAAATCAATGGGATTTAAGATTCTCTATAAATCATCTAAGATATTCTATTAAATTATATCACAATTACCAGTATATGCTGTTTGTATTAATTATCACAATTATTATTCCTTAATAATATCTATAACAATCTCTTTGCAATGTCTATGTTAATATCTAACTTTCTAATCAATACATAATATAATTCCCCTTAATCAATATATTACTGTAAAATCTATAAACTTATTTCAATGGGGTAGGAAACCATAAAACAATAAAAAGAAAGATAATATTAAATCAATTCTTTGGTATATATTATAATGACTTCAAATTTTAATATTAGTATTCTTTAAGCAAAGGTAAGTAAGTTTTAAGTTTAAATTTTATAAAATAAATGAAATAGCTATATTTTCATAATTTAATGTTTAAAGTTCTCCACTATATCACTTCAGACCAATTAGGATTATTTCCTTCTCCTTCTTCCTTCGTTCTTCAGTTCTCCTTCTTTTCACCCAGCTTTCACAGTTCTATTGCAATAGCTTCTGTTAAATCCGTGAGTCAATTGTTCCGATTTTCCTGTATAGCAAGTTATATCTCCTTTACCAACAGCGTCAATGTATCTAATGTCTCGTTACAAATCCCGTGTCTGTGGTTTGAGTTTGTTGTTGCTGCTGGATACAAAGTAAAAGTTTCTTTCTCCGAATCCTCAATCCTCAATCCGCCATTCGCTACCGTTCAGCTGATTTCCTTCCGCCCACAACAGTCTTAAATAGTCTCTGTTCTTTGGGTTTCACTTTCTACAGTCACTCTCTTAATTAATCTTTTTTCCTTGTTAAATCAAGATGTATTATTGTAAAATTGTAATCTACCACTTACTTATAATCCTTTTCCTTCTGTCGCTCGTTCCTTTCGCCAGTCAAATCTGCGTTGTCACTGTGGGTATTTAGCTTCGCTCCGGTCACTGTCTCTCGCCGCTTGCCTGACGATCTTGCCGCCGCTTTTTGGAGTCCTATTCTCGCCAATTTAAATCTTTTAAATCCTTATGATTATACCTTCGTATTTCGATTAACTTAGTCCATTACCGATGTTTCTCTTTACAATCTTCACTTCCACACTTATCGGTTGACAGTGCTCTGGCCAGCCAAGATGGCTGGTTTTTTCCCGGCTGGAGTTAGGGGGTTTTTCTCTGAACCTTCGGGGTGATTGCTGTCACACCGAGGTCCTAGCGAATCCCCCTTTTTCTATCGACCTCTCCGTGGTCAATAGTGCCAAAAACGGCTTCCAATCAAGAAATTTGGAACTTCGGGGACGGAGCCTCGTTCCCCTCGTTCCTTACACGCTGATGGAAGTCCTGATCCAGAATATTTCAGTTCTCTCAATAACCTGTAACTTTATGAACATGGAAGTGGTTATAAGTGTCACACTTTTTACATTCTGCATAATCCTTTGGGATTGGATTATATCAAAAATTATGATTGTTTTCTTAAAATAAGCCCTTAGAATTGAATTTATTCTTATATAAAAATGCAACTATATATAAGCTCTTCCAAAGACTCAACAACAGAATTAAAGATTACAGTGGATAAAGAATAAAAAACTTGAAAGAAAATTTGGAACTTTATTACTACCGTGTTTCCCCAAAAATAAGACAGGGTCTTATTTTCTTTTGACACCCCCCCCCATAAGGGTTTGGCCTTATTATCAGGGGGTCTTATTATTTTGGGGGTATAGGAGGCAGCGAGTGTGGGACTGGATGTCCTGTTGCTGCCATCGCCTCCCCTCTCTGTTCTTCGCACGGGCCAAGCAGCCCAACACATCCTACCCCACCCCAATGGCAACAGCTGCTTCCCTTCCCCACCGTCTCTTTATTGAGAGGGGTGGCAGGTGGGTCGGGGGAGAAGCAAGATGCGTAGAGTGAGACGTGGCTCCTCTTGCTATCTCTTCTCCCCCCTTCACCGGGCATGACAGGGCTCCTGCCCCTCGCTTAGCCACCCACCCCCTTTAGGAATGCAATTTGGGGGTGCAGGTGGGGTGGGCGAGAAGTGGAACGCTTTCAAGCTATGTCACTTTCCTTGCTGTTGTGTCCAGGGAAACATGCTGTAAAAGAAAACCTTCTTGCGAGTTCAATCAAACTCCTCAAATTTGCAAAAAGGTTTCCTTTTACAGTGTGTTTCCCTGGACACAATGGCAAGGAAAGTGAAGGGAGGAGAGCCACATCTCACTCCACATGTCTTGCTTATCCCCCACCCCACCTGCCACCCTCTCGATAAAGAGACGGCGTGGAAGGGAAGCAGCCAGGCTGCTGTTGCCATTGGGGTAGGGTGGGACGTGTTGGGCTGCTCGGCTGGCACAAAGAACAGGGAGGGGAGGGGATGTCCCCCCTTCCCCCGTCTCCAGCCTCACCTCCTCAACTCATTTTGGTTGCGTTGCAAGCAACCAGAGGAAATGGCGGGACCAGCTGCACATGCATGTAAGTAATTGATGGGGGGGTTATTTTGAGGGGGTGGCTTATATTATCGCATACGCTGAAAAGCTCAATTGGGCTTATTATCTGGATATGTCTTATTTTCGGGGAAACACAGTATATATATTGACAACAGTGAGAATCTTGCTTAAAAAGGTAGAAAGATGAACCAATTCCCACAATGGAAGAATAGATGGTAAAGATGATAGAGTTAGCAGAAATAGCAAAACTGACTGTTTTAATTAAACATTTAATGAAACTTAATAAAATTTATTACACTGAAGATTACAGTGAATATAGGTTTATTCATTGTAATCTTGAAATTCAGATACTTTATGTAAACATTGATTCTGAATTTCCAGCATTTTGCAAGTAGATAATGAATAATCAATTATTAAATAATTAATGGGAAAAAGTAGTCACTTTAATTTTCCTTTCTCAAAAATGCCTTACTGATTGTACTGCATACGCTCATCACTGCCTACCACATAAATGAAAAGCAGTCTTATTTTTTTCTGCCGTTGTTTTCACTGCTATATTTAGGTTGATGGGTTTTTGGGGGAGGTTGACACACTTATTCAATTGACAATTAAACCTAGTTTAATTCTATTGAAATCATTCTAATCTATATTTTTACTGAAAATGCTAGGCTAATCAAAATTATACAACACATAGAGTTATCTTTATGCAATATTCAGGACATGCTAAGATTTTTCCTAATTTCTTTCTGGTGATTAATTTAAATAGCCTTAAAATGATATTTAAATAAATGAAACACAGCTGCAAAGCATCAGATATAAAGTGCTCTGTTATTTTATATTTGCAAAATATAAAATAAAACAAAAGACTGAGACGCCAAATAGCATCCTCAATGTAATTAATTTAAATGCACCATATAGATTGCTCAATTTTGTGAGGAGCTGCTGAAACTGAGGCCCTAGTTTCCTTTTCTACAGTTACATTCTACAATCTATCTCCATACATTTTATAGCTCTGCTGCAGATTCCACTGTCACTGTCTGGGTGTTCTGTGATAAAGTTCTGTATAAAGAGCATCCTCAAACAAATCTTATATTGTTCAATTGTATTTGGGCAATACATCTGGAGAGTGTGAGATTGGCTTCTGTATGTAAATGGAGCACATTTATTATTAATTGCTATTATTTACATCCTATTATGCAGTATAATAAACTTCCCAAAATATGTGAAAATCTCAGCAATTGTAAATAAAAATGCAACTGATACCATTTTAAAACAAAGATGTATACACCCTTTGCTCCTTTTTTGGGAACTGAATGTAAAGATATCAAAAGAAAAATAGTCCTAGCTTGGCTGAAGACATTAAGAAACTAGCTAAGGAAAATCATAAAAGAAGTCAGCCACAGCACATACTGTAAGCAGCAACAAAGCAGGGCATTGGAGAACTTAGTTGTTTCTCAGCCTAAGAGCTGCGGTTTCAACACCAATCTGCAGGCAATTGCTTCTTCCTGCCTCTGTTAACTATTTACAGAATACAGAATAATAGAGTTGGAAGGGACTTTGGAGATCTTCTAGTCCAACCACCTGCTCAAGCAGGTGACCCTATACCATTTCAGACAAGTGGCTGTTCAGTCTCTACTTAAAAGCCTCCAGTGATGAAGCAGTAATAACTTCTGGGGTAGTAACTTCTGGATTGATTGTTCTCACTATTAGGAATTTTTTTCTTAGTTCTCTCTCCTTGATGAGTTTCCATCTGTTGTTCCTTGTCTTGTCTTCTGATGCTTTGGAAAATAGGTTGATCCCCTTCTTCTTTGTGGCAGCCTCTCAAATATTGGAACATTGCTTTCATGTCACCCCTAATCCTTCTTTTCTGTAGACTTAGCCATACGCAATTCCTGCAATCGTTCTTCATGTGTTTTAGTCTCCAAGCCTATAATCATCTTTGTTGCTCTTCTCTGCACATCGTTTTTATGATGTGGAGACCAAAACTGGATGCAGTATTCCAGATGTGATCTTACTGAGATTTTATAAAGCAGTACTAATACTTCTCATGATCTTGATTCTATTCCTCTGTTTATGCAACCAAGGATTACATTAGCTTTTTTGATTGCTGTGGCACCCTACTGGCTCATTTTAAGAGATTGTCCACTAGAACTTTAAGATCCCTCTCACAGATATTGCTTTTGAGCCAGGTTTCATCTAATCTGTACTTACATATTTGGTTTTTCCTGCCTACTTGTACAAAAAAAACCCATTTTTTTTCTCAACTCACAGGCTCCTGCATAGTTTTATAATATTTCTTTATAATGTTATAACTATGGGTTTTATAACCACTACAGATTATTTGGAATTGATAGTGTATAAGCATAATACATAATATATAGCTGAAAAATTACAGACACTATAGGAAAGGCACCTTCTGAATCTAAATTATCTATCTAATAGGAGGCACCTTATATATCTAAGCTATCTAATAGGAGGTCTAAATCCTCAGATTGAGATGCCATGAAATAGGCTGTTGATGGTTTGCTTTGAATTATAATTCATCATATTCAAAAGTCCTCTTCACCTTACTGGTGGTAATTTGATAACGATCTTAATCACTCTTCCCAATGACATCATTTGAGTAGGAAAAGATATATAGCTAGTCATGGTTGAAGAAGATACATCATTTGAGGTAAGACGAGAATCTGTGTTTCTATTCTAACTGCTCCACACTCTCCACTAACCACAAATTCCTGCCTATGTCTATTTTCCTGAATAATATTACACCATTCACTCTCTGGTCAGTATAAGCCAAACATAACTATTGCTTTCAGAAAGTTCTCAAAATGATGAATTGTCAAAGGGAATTGTCAAATTGTCTGCCACTTCACAGAACATAAGTCTGAAGATCCCCTCAAAATGACAGTTTGGGGCAGCTTGTACTGTGAGAAATTGATCCAAAGAGCCACAAGCCTTCTAGACATTGGAAGAGAAGGTGAATCACCTTCTCAGAGAATGTGGACATGATCATAACTGAGAATAAAGTATGATCTTGATCTTGTTGTTGGCCTTGCTGAATCAATGAAATATTGCCATGTTCGCCCTTGTTAAGCCATAATCAGTCCTTGTGCAATGTTTCTGATATTGTTCTTAATAGCAGCAAAAATTTGGCATAATCTTCATTGGTTCTTACATTTAGAAAGTAAAAATATTGTATTCGTTAGATGCTTTTTGCAATAATGTTTTTGTTCTCACCCAGAAATATGTGCCAGGAGTATATCTGCCAATAATATATAAAACCATACAATGCTTAGTTTTCTGTCCTTGAAATAGAAACTTGAATTCTTTGTCATTGATTGGTGAATACAATGTTTAATTATTCTTAAGGTTTCAAGCATTATTTCCAACTATGTTTATTATGATTGCATTAGAGTATTGATAGAGCTTAGAGTTAACAGCAGAAGACCCTAGATTGATTCCATAGTATTGCCCGTCACAAAGATGCAACAGAAAATGATGAGAAAAGTGTCTGCTTAAAATACTGAAAGCCAAAGTTAGATTATATGATTGGATCTCTTGCAGGATGGTATAGCAGGAAACAGCCAGGGAAGAAGGGAAATGGACGTGTCAGTAGAAACGTCTACAATGGCAGTATCTGATACTGAGGGTAGAGTGGGGGAGCTGGCAAGCCTTGGATCATGACAAATATCATCTTTTAGTACTTTAACTGTATCTCTTCCCGTAACTGGTCATGTCATATACAATGGCCTATACAGAATACATTTTCTAGGGCATGTCAAATTTTTACTTTTCAATTTCCAAACATTAGGAGTGCTCAAAAATTATGACATGCCTTGCCGATTGTAAAGATATTTTGGTTAATTAGAGCCTTGATAGTACAGTGGTCTACGCACCCTGTTATTAACACAGCTGCCTGCAATTTCTGCTGGTTCGAATCTCTCCAAGGCTCAAGGTTGACTCAGCCTTCCATCCTTTCTAAGGTAGGTGAAATGAGGACCCAGTTTGTGGGGGCAATAAGCTGACTTTGTATAAAATATACAAAAGTATGAAGGCTATTGCTTAACGCATTGTAAGCCACCCTGAGTCTCCGGAGAAGGGCGGCATATAAATCAATTTTTTTTTTAAAAAAAATTAATATAATTTAGATGTGCTTGGTAAATAATTATATAAATATCATAACTTTTTAACAAATTGTTTGTTTCACTACACAGTGACATATAAAATCATTAACTAATGGTTAGATAATGAATAGATTAATTAAAATCCATTAATTAATGGAAAGCACATAAAATATTCTACAAATTGTGTATGGGAAGATCTAGTTCAAAGATCATGAGTTGTCCATTAAAATCACATTCTGAACATTCAGTTTATGGAAACTATCATCCCACTGGACACTATAGGTGCCTATAGGATGATGAAATTAAAAAATGAATGCATAAATGAAATTGAGAAATATGTCTTCCAATATTATTTTATTGGAAGTTACATTTACATTTATATTAATAATAAAACAGGTTTCATAGTGCCAGGTGGACAGCTGCATCAGTTACATGCTAGGACTTGTCAGGGTTGGATTTACAAATGAATAGTACATCAATAAACCAACCAGGACAAATTAATCCCCACAATAGGGCATTTCAACTAAAATATCTAATATTAAATCAAGAGACAATCTGGAATATTGCCAGATAAAAAAGCAAATGTTTTTGGTACTTCATATTTAGATTACAAGTCAAAGCTTGATACAATAGGAGTCTAAGAAATCCAGAAGTGGATTTGGAATTAGTAGTTTCATAACTTATTTAGTAAAAAAAACATTTACTATATATAGAAAAGAGTAAGTCATCCAGGGATTTATTCTTCTTGTATTAGAATCACAAATGTGCTGACTTAGCCATAATAATGAAATCTAGTACATGCATTTTAATTTATTGTTAAGATGTTACTTAAAGTATTTCAGTCAACATGTATTGCAAGTCAATGCATATTTCTCCACAAAATAGTCCCAGAAAATATAGAAATTGAAAATGTTCCAAAATCTTTGGGGGAGAAATTAGAAAAATACATTGCTGAAGTAAGGAGGTAATATCCAAAAGCACCTGTAATTGTAGCTAGAGACTTTCATGCTTGATTGGGCTGAATGCTACAAATACTGTATGTTAAATACAACAATGTATGTAGTGAATGTGATGGATATGATGGAACATTCACTCTAAGAATGAATGTTGCAATTAAAGAAGGGCATTGCCTGATTCAAATGATCAACAACCTAGTTCATATAAATGGAGTAGCAAGAGGTGATGGATGCAAGGATTTCAGCGTTTGGATAAATACTAGAGGCTATAGACTACATACAATATTAGTATTGCATGATCGTTTCAAAATCAGTAATTAATTTTGCAGAAGTATGTTTCCCAGATAGTGATAACTTACCCTTAATCTTAGAGTTACATCTGCATGACCAGCATATTCATTTAGATGCTGATTATAGCGAGACTGAAGAGACAAGCTTAAGGAAGGTACAAATGAATTGTCTCAAAGATTAGAAAACAAAATCATAAGTAGATTGAGTGCAGATGATTTTCTTTAGTTGTGCTCACTAACAATTATCTCAAGGTCCACTTATTTGTTCATTGTTTATAACATACAAGATTTTATAATATTGTGATTCAACATGTTGTCTCCCTTTTGCGCTCTGGAAAATGCCTATATTTTACAATATTTTTTCTGGATGACCAGAGCCAAATATTGGGAGAAATTGCGCGCCATTGGTCGTTCTTCTGACAGCTTGCGAGGACTTAACAGGAACAATCCTTAATAGGTAATTGCTTCTGATTATCTCCCAAAAATGAAAACACCAATTTGAAACAAAGGAATATCTATTGGGAGGTCACTGGTTCTATTTTTTAATAGCTAATGATGTCAGGCTCACGAAATCAGAAATCAGGGTTGTTGAAATGAGTGCAAGTTTATTCCATGTTATCCCTAAATGAAAGTCTGAACTACTAATGGTTAAGACAAATTGGTAATAGATAAGAATAAACTGACTTCAAGGAGAAAGAGGACCGGACTGGGTGCAAAGATACTTCCAAACAGATGATGCTCTTGACTCTTCACCCAGGCTCAGCCTGGTCATCTCCTACAGGTAAAAACTTATATTCACTCCAGTGACCATGGTTTCTGTCATGCTGAACAATAATTTTAAATCTTCTTGTTTATAAAACTCTCTTCATACAGGTTTTCCCCACAATTTATTTTATGCTAGCCTTTAAAAATGCTAAGTAATGCTAAGACCATAAATTTGCAGTATCCATTTGCTAAAGAATAAAAGTGGTATTCTAATCACCTATATTTTATGCCTAATAGCTATACTTCCTCCTAATTTTTCCATAACTGAATTCAGTGATCATTAGACTTTGTTTTAGCTCTAAAATAAATCACTATAATGAAAAGTGCATCTTATTCTGCCACTGGACTTCGAAACTAAAATAAGTAGAAATTGGACTTTTCTAAGTGGATGCCATCCAGATGTCGTAGGCATGCAATGTTCTTATATATCTGGAGAGTTGGAGGAACTATTATAAATAATTCAAATATTTGATGAAACAGCAACACCTCTATTCTAATTTTCTGCAACTGCTAACTTCCTAGAAGGAATGGGTTGTGTTTTGACTTTTCTTCTGTGATCCAATGAATGTGGACACTGATGACCAATTAACACTGGAGTCAATTAATTCATTTAGAGGAATGTTGCTATAGAATTATTATCATTAAGAATTAATGTCTTTCTGCAATCTTATTTATAAAACATTATAAATAGTATCATCATGTGCTAAATAAAACATTTAGCACATATGTTTGTGACACTGAAGTATGATCCACCTTTGTGCTGCTATCAGGATATGACTACAATATGCTCCATTGCATTTATTTGGACAAGTAATATTTCAAATCTCAGTCTGCAAATGCAGCCTATTTTATATTCAGTACAAAAATCAAACTGGCTCTTCCCAGTTCCTGATTTGCATTTATGTTGCTGCAGAAAAAGAAGACAAAAATAGCTGCTTATTCTAGCCTTTCGTTAATTTTCCCCTCATCAGTTTTTAATACAGATCTATTTTTCTGGATGTGAAAACAAATTAGACCCTACATTCTTCACACTTTCTACTTGGTCCAGTATCCATCACGAATAGCACCAACTTGCTATTCATCACTGACAACACTTTTGCCTATTCACATTTCATGCAACTTTCTAAACATTAGTTGTATTTGTGCACTGGGATAAATGAGGACAAACTAGATAGCAGTACTTGTATCTTGGAATTGTAAGTTTATTCTGTCAGTCTGGGACCTTTCAGAATTAGCTGATCCTAATTTTCATTATCTCCATCCAATATTGTTCTGCTTTAAGAAATCTCCTCACTGCCCAGAAAACTTGCAGAAATGCAAAGAGGCTGAGTAAACTGTTTAAGGTTAATGGAGAGCTGCAAGCAAAGTCAATGGAAGCATGAAATGAAGCCAATGGGCTCCAACCTGAGCTATTTTTATTTTTTAAAAAAACTTTTAGAAATGTTCTAGCTTGTTTTAAGCTATTTGAAGCACTAATTGGTATATTGATTGACATCAGAGGAAGATAAGGCTAAAGACAGGAGGGCTTGGAGTATTTCTTTACGGACATGAAAACAATATAATGTACATTTAATTAGCTTCTGGTTTGTTTATTTATTGGTATATAGCCAATTCACAGTAATGTATGTATTAATGAAGTGAGATAGGTGAGGTAATCAGTTCAAATACAATGGTAAGGTAAAGGTAAAGGTTCCCCTCGCATATATGTGCTAGTCATTCCTGACTCTAGGGGGCAGTGCTCATCTCCGTTTCAAAGCCGAAGAGCTAGTGCTGTCTGAAGACATCTCATGGTCATGTGGCTGGCATGACTAAATACCAAAGGCGCATGGAACACTGTTACCTTCCCACCAAAGGTGGTCCCTATTTTTCTACTTGCAGTTTTTATGTGCTTTCGAACTGCTAAGTTGGCAGAAGCTGGGACAAGTAACGGGAGCTCACCCCATTACACGGCACTAGGGATTTGAACCGCTGAACTGCCAACCTTTTGATTGACAAGCTCAATATCCTAGCCACTGAGCCACCGCATGCCCAACAATACAATGGTACCCTTGAGTTAAAACAATGAATTGAAGAAAACATATCAGAAGCTGTCACATATTTCTAGTCATTATTTGAGCTTCTAACAATATTTGCTACTCCCCTAAGTGTTATAGTTAACATTGTTTCAGTTGACGCTGTTACTATTTTGTAATATTCTTTGGGTTATGTTTAATATCCAATTGATTGATAGCTGAACTAGCACTTTCATTTCCCCAAGAATATACATTTTGGTAAAAGAGTCTTTTCACTTGAAAATATCTGTTACATAAACATAGGGCATAATTGTTCCATGGCACTTTGATTTTATAGTTCCAGACTAATATCAGAAGTGTTGAAAGGAACTCTAGAAATATAAAACAGTGCAGCTTTGCACACTAATTTTCGCCCAAAGAAATCAGAGAGTTCATCACTATCAATTATTATTATGCAATTGTTGACATCATCAGATAGGGTTGGGAAATATTGTTGCTAGAACCAGAAGATAGGCGTTTTATTCACCCAACTTGGTCTGGTTTCTACAACCAATTGCAATTTTATTGTAAGTTAACAGCCAGGACAGTTAGGAAAAATAGTCCAAAGTCACATCAGGAAGGAAGACTAACATTGCTCATGATGCTTTGATGAGAGTTCAGTGCTAAGCCCCTCAAGAAATAAGGTAATAGAGTAGCTTCCCTTCCTAGGGATGGGACTCCACCCTAGTTATTCAGAAGAGAACCTTAATTATGGGTGCCTGCTATTTCCCCTTTCTTTCCTATATACTCCATGAGTAATGAACGTTGGAAATGATCCTTTGCTCCTTTCTTGGGCAGGTACATTTTAAGAACTTGGTGGAAGAAGAAGTGGCAATTCAATTCTATAGGGGTCATGCAGAAGAGAAGATTGGGGACAAGGTCTACATACAAGACAACCAGGTTGGAAAAACTAGATGTTCTCACCATCCTCACCTCAAAACAGAGAAAGGAAGAGTTGCCTTTAGCAATACTACATTCTGCAAAGATTTGCTAGAGATACAACTTATAGGATGCCATGGGCTCCTTCTCCTGAGGAAACCTATCATGTTAATTTATAATTGTCAAGTGCTGGGTAAATCAGGAGATTCAGGCAGTTGAGTATAAAGATTTATTGCAAGCTTATTACAAGAATCTGAACTACTAACAGTCATAGGAAATTAGTGGGAGTTAAGAAAGGACTTCAAGGTGGACTGGATGTAAATCTCTTGTTAGCGTGCAGAGACTCGTGATTGATGACATATTTGACCCCTCCCTCCACCTTAGCCTGGTCATCTCCTACAATTATATTGAACTAGAAAAATTCATCTTGATTCCATATGAGACCATTTTCTTCTCTACTACCATGGCTTTGAGCTGTTCATATAGTGTATAATGTGTTCAAAGGTCTGCAGTCTTGGAAAATACAGGAGTTAATATTATAGCATTAAATAAATAACTCTGATAAGCAATACAAGTTGTCATGAAATGAGATCACATTTTCTATTTGCTTAGTCATAATAGGTACATGAAAAATAAAACAATTGTTAGCGTTACATTCTTTCAAAATATATTTTTTTCTGTCTCAAAAACCAAATAAGATTAATGGAAAATGTCAGGATTTCATTTTGACAAGAAATCTGCTTCAGACATCAGCAAGTGTTTAAAATTACGGCAAGAAAATTATATTGCCCCTTTCTTATAAAAATAATTACCGGTAAGTATTAACTCCTTGTCAAAGATTCATTTAGTCATTATCATTCTTGATAAACAAGAATGATTAAAAATGTTGTCACATTTGTTTTTTAAAATTCCTTGGTGCGTTGATTTCTTTCTTTTTCTACATTTAAAATACAAAGACATTATCAAGTTTGTTTCTTTTTCATTGATGGAAACCACAAGAGTGCCTCCATTTTTCAATCAGCTCTTAAAGTAGTTTTAACCATTTTGTGTTCTTTCTTTGGGAAGTGAATACACTGTTTTAGAAGATGGATGAGAGAATATCAGGCAAAAAAAAAAGACTAGCTTTCCAAAATAAATTTCCTCTGTGTTAGCTGCTGCATTTTATCTAAATTACCACTAGTGACCTTTATGGGAAAAATCTATAAACATGGGAAACATTTCGTTATGAAAGCAGGTTTATGTTCCATGCCCAAGTCTCATGTTCCTGCTTCTGCTAATACAAGGTGAAATAAGCCATCCATCTTATGAATTTACTATATTTTAAGTGCTTTATATTCTTTGCCACAATAGAATAATAAAAAAATCATTCTATTTTTTTTTTTGCAAATTTCATCATCTATTCAAAGAAAAAAGCAATTTATGGATTTCCTTTCAGCTGAAGACAACATGAAGCTACATTTTAAAAATGAATATTTTTTTTCTCAGAATCACAGGTCACATACTTGGACTTCTCAATCAAAACTTTTAGACTTACATGTTAGACCTAATAAATTTTCCCCAGTCATTTCAAGCCCATTTTTAAACAAGTAATTCAAAGGAATCAGCCAACCAGAAATGCAGTTTTAATACTTTAAAAGAAAAACCAGTTGAATCTGTATCTTTTTTCTGCTTTTCCCACAAAAAAAGGCTCTCTTTGATTGTACTGTACTGGACAAGAGGAAGTATAGACAAAGAAGTATGATTTTTGTGTGTGTCTTCAACTCAGTTTTTAATTCCTGGTGACTTTCTGGCTGAGTTTTTTCATCAGTTCTCAGTGATTTTCATTCTTAGTTTTTAATTCCTGCAGTTTTGTTGGCAAGGTTTTTCAGATGCGGTTCACCATTTTTTTCTTCCCAGGTCTGAGAGTCAAGGTCACCCTACTGCAGGGATGGTATTCACTTACCTTCACTACCGGTTCACAAATGTGAGCATGCATGTGCCACCTCTGTGCATGCGCAGAGCCTTCTGCACATGCACAGAGCATCAAAAACAAGATGTGATGGGCGGTGGGTGGGCGGAGCCCCCTGCAGCAGCCACTACCGGTTCACCCGAACCGGATAGAACTGACTGAATACCACCACTGCCCTACTGGCTTTGTGCCTAAGGCAGGGCTAGAACTTACACCAGGGGTGAAATTCACTTACCTTCCCTACTGGTTCTCCAATGTGCACATGCCATCATCTGCACATATGCAAAGCCTTCTGCGCATGTGCGGAAGTTTAAAATGTCACCAAAAAGCAACGTCATGATGTCCACGCGGGTGGGCAGAGCCTCCCACAGCTGCAGCTACCAGTTTGCCTGAGCCAGATAGAAGCAGCTGGATTTCACCCCTGACTGACATTCTTCCCATTTCTAGACTTGTGTCTTAACTATTACACCAAACTGGCTTTGCCAACTGCTATCCTCCTCTTCAGGCTCTGAGAAATCCGTGACACGTCTTGAGAGATGCAACTAATTTTAGCTACCAACTCACAGGAATCAAAGGTTGTGACTTTGTTGTGCACTTTGTAAGATCTGCATTAGCCAATCTTTTCCTTGGCCATGTCCCATTCCCAAAGTATGTAAAAAAAGCCCACACTGAGGAGACTTTAGTTCTACCCTCTATTTTTATGTAACATGAAAATATCCCACTAAGATCAATGGGGCTGTCTGGTAGGGTGATTAGCTTTAACTGACTCCAGATGACAGCAAAAAGATACAGAAAATCCTAACTCTTTGCCATTTGCCAGTGATTATCCAGATTCTTACAGTCCATATATGGTAGCTTTATTTTGAAACTAACTACCAGCATCTCTCCATCACCACTACCACTACCACCCTGAAAAAAATGTCCCATCAATTGAAACTGCCACTATTCCTGTTTGTCCTTATAAATAGCCTTATGTTTGCAAAGCCATGGGACACATGACCAGATGTGCCTATTCTACTTTAACATAGAATTGTTGACAGAATCTTGCAAATCTGAAAGTACATTTCTCCCCATCTTCTTGGCAGCCTGAAAAACCAGAGAAGATTTCTTTTGAACCTCTAGCCCTGCCCACTATCTGGCTGTGGCCCAAGGGTGAAATCTACTTACCTTCATTACTGGTTCGGAAGGGTTTGCTTCGCTCGCACGTGTGCGCATCACATGCACATGTAGACCCTCTGCGCGTGTGCAAAACCTTTTGCACATGCACAGAGGGTAAAAAACATATGACTTCCTGGTTAAAACCAGGAAGTAATGACACCCGGGCAGATGGGTGGAGCCTCGTGCTGACATCACTACCGGTTCTCCGAACCACCAGCCAAAATCGCTACCGGATGGCCCGAACCGGTCCAAACCGGGAGCATTTCACCCCTGCTGTGGCTTAATCTGTGACTGTTCCCTTGACAGCATTCCTTTGCCCACTCTCCAAAGATGATTCCCACAAATCATTACTTCACCCAAACAGGCCATTATTGAGGGGTAAGTTAGACTATCCCTGTCTAAGAGCTCTGCAAGAGTATTATTTGTACCCTCGAAATTAAATGGCAAACTACAGACAGAATCCAGTGTCAAAAGGAAAAAGTGCCCATGCATGCTGTCCAATAGGATTGTGATCCATAAGCCCTTTCTCTTTTATTAATTAAGTGGAAAACATTGAGTGGTAGAGAACTAGGAACAGAATCTCATGTGGAAGATTTGTGAGTCTCAGTTCTGGTGTTAATATCAGTTTATGCTATGCATGGTTCCAAATGAACTCTATTCCTTAATTTTCAACATGCATTCACCCGAAACTCTAAATTAATGGCTGGTCAAAGATGGTGAGTCATGAGTCTTTTACTAAGGTGAACAACCCCTAAGGGGGTTGTTTTTAAAAGGTGCATTACCATAAGGTGAGAAATTATTGTTAATAAAATTATATCTAATAAATAATTAATAGTTATGGGTGAACTAGCATATCTGAGTACTTATGGATGAGTTATTCTTATCTCTTTGCTTTAATTTAATTACTAGATAGTCAACCACACAAATTTTCCTTCCTACAGAAATAATAAAGTAGGCTATTCATGTCTGCTTACTTTAAAAATGTTCCTCCAAATATTATAAAATCAGAAATCAAAGAATAGACTGGATATCTTGCATCCATTATAAAAGTGCAAATTGAAGTTGGAGTACTAAAATATTTAACTTCAAAGAAGACTTTTAAGACCTGAATTGCACTAAATCGATGCTTACATTTTAATAGTTTTCATACCCTGTTTCCCCGAAAATAAAACATCCCCTGATAATAAGCCCAATCGGGCTTTTAAGCGCATGCACTAAAATAAGCTTCCCCCCGAAAATATTTAAACACAGAACTAAAATCGGGTAAAATGGCAATATGAGACAGGGTCTTATTTTCGGGAAAACACAGTAGTTTCCACTGAAAGAGGTTTGTACATTTTATTCTATAGTCCAGCCATATCTTTTGTAGTCTTTAAATTATATTGATTATTTAATCCCATATACCCATTCAGACAGTTTGGAACCTGAAGTATCTGAGTGCTTGTGAGAAATGGAATTATTCCTGTAAAGAATATAGCCTAAGTAACTCCATATTGTACTCTTCCTATGACCTAAGTTAACCTGAGTTATTTTAACCATGTAAGACACATAGCAAGGGGAAGCGTGTATGACGCCTGTTCTGAGGAAACAAGCCATAAAATGATGTTTGTACCATTTGAGTTGGATCAGGTTGACCCAAGTGAAATTAAGAAAAGGAAGAAGCCATGTTCCACTTCATTGTTTCGGTTAAAGACATAAGGAAAGTATATTTCCTAGGGGACTTTCCAGAGAATGAAGATGGTACTGAATAAGCCAAAATGTTATGTAATGCCCGAAAAACAATGATAAATGGGAGTGTTTTAATTGCATTGCTGCCTGTTTGAAAATGTATTTAAACCATGTATTCGAAGCTGTCAAACGTTCTTTCTTTCTTTCATGGGAGAACCCTTTTGCAAAAGCCTATGATAGATAGATAGATAGATAGATAGATAGATAGATAGATAGATAGATAGATAGATGTATATATGTATATGTATATGTATATGTATATGTATATGTATATATGTATGTATGTATGTATATATCTCCATTCAATAAATCTGCTTTGTACTTGTTCATGGCCTCATTTTAAAACCTCTTATTATGAGGTTTGCCTTTTTTATAAATCTAGCGCAGCATTTCTCAAACTTAGTAAATTTGGGTGGATTTAATTCCAGGAATTCCATCCCCTACCCTTCCCAAAACTCTGGAAGTTGAAGTCCTCTGGAAGTTGAAGAGACAACTGGACTTTTTGTTTGAAGATGTTTTGTTTCTTATCCAAGAAGCTTCTTCAGCTCTGACTGGATGGCAGAGAAATGGAAGGATTTATACTCTAGCAGACAGCTGGTCATTTGCATTCTTTTAGCAGGTTGTTAAGGTTACCTGTGTCATCAGGGTCACCTGAGTGGTGCAAATTGGTGTGGAGCCTTCAAAGAAAAACCAGAAAGTCCAGTTGCCTCTTGAAAAAAGCATCTTTGGGACGACCATGACCTGAATGACTGAGAATCTTCATAGACACCCATCTTTAAAGTTTTCTAATATGAGAAACACTACTATAGATTATAACAAACATTCTTCCTGATTGGATGTCCTTTTCCAATGTTATGTCCTTCTTGGCATCTTTATGAAAACCATCTTACTCATTAAATAAGCTTATTATTTTCCCCAAAACTATTTTTTTCAAAGTATAATATCATTGGTGTTTTTATCTACTCCAGGAACACAGTGTGTTTTCTATTAGCTTTGATTGCTCATTGTAGCTGGGAAAAATACTTCAGTTTGATTGAATTGCTCTTTCTCTTAGTGAAGGTGAAATATACCATCCATTTCAAGTGGCAAAGAGCTTGAGCACCAAGCACCTCATCCACATCCAAGCACCCTTTAGCTCCTGCTTGTGCTTTACTTTTTGAAATGCAAGGTGTGTGTGTGTTTTTTTTTTCTTTAAAATGTTGACAGGAACTTACTAGGCTAAAAAGTCCATAATTTATTTATTTTGTTTGTCAAACATGTACAAGATAGCAGCTATAGGTATAAACATAAACATAAATGAAGGAAGATAAATGGGGACAGTAAGACAGGGACGGTAGGCATGCTGGTGCGACAGATGTCCTTGGAATGGGATGAGCTCCACGGTAGACAGTTTAAGGTTGAAGTTGTGGGGGTTAGAGAATGTAACAACAGAGTCAGGTAGAGCATTCCATTCAAACTTCACACTGGACTTCAAGCATCTTGTAGCGTGTGCCTCTCCATTCTTCCTCCAGACTCTGGGTCCTTGGTTTCCAAATGAGATGCAAAAGTTGCTCTCATCAGAAAAGAGGACTTTGGACTACTGAGCAACAGACCAGTTCTTTTTTTTCTTTAGCCCAGGTAAGACGCTTCTGACATTGTTTGTTGTTCAGGAGTGGTTTGACAAAGAATACAACATTTGAAGCCCATGTCCAGGATCCGTCTGTGTGTGGTGGCTCTTGATGCACTGACTCCAGCTTCTGTCCACTCCTTGTGAAAGTCCCCAACACTTTTGAATGACCTTTTCCTGACAATCCTCCCCAGGCTGCAGTCATCCCTGCTGCTTGTGCACCTTTTTCTTCCACACTTTTCCCTTCCACATAATTTCCTATTAATGTGCTTTGATACAGCACTTTGGGAACATCCAACTTCTTTTGCAATTACCTTTTGAGGCTTTCCTTCCTTATGGAGGGTGTCAATGATGGTTTTCTGCACAATGTCAGGTCAGCAGTCTTTCCTATGATTGTGATTCCTACTGAACCAGACTGAGAGACCATTTAAAGGATCAGGAACCCTTTGCAGGCGTTATGGCTTAATTAGCTGATTTGAGTGGAACACTTTGAGCCTAGAATATTGAACCTTTTCACAATATTCTAATTTTCTGAGATTGTGAATTTGGGGTTTTCATGAGCTGTAAGCCATAATCATCAAAAGTATGACAAATCAAGGCTTGAACTATCTCACTTTGCATGTAATGAGTCTATCTCATATATTAGTTTCACCTTTTAAGTTGCATTACTGAAATAAATGAACTTTTGCACGATATTCTAAATTTTTGACTTTCACCTGTAGTTATGAGATTTATTAATCATTACTCATATCAGATCCCAGCTCTCAGAAATGCTCACATGTCAACACAGAAAGCTTCAACCTCCAACATAGGGTTGGGGAAGACTAAAAGTTTCTTAAACTTCAGATATTCTCAATGCAATTTTGTGGTAAAATTGTCATATGTAACATCCTAACTGGCACTAAGAAAAAGAGAAGTGGGAAATTTCTCCAATTTCATATTTCAGGCAGAATTTATTCTGCTCACTGGTTTAACTACAAGAAAATTGCAAATAGGTTATGATTAAAAAAAGGAATTGATTGAACAAAGGTGAGATCAGATTATTGATTTCTCTTCTACTACTCTTTGATTGTGAACTATATAAAATCTACTGATTTGGAAGAGTATTTCTGAATAACACCCACATGAAACAAAATGAAGGATGTATATAGATAAACTCACTAGTTCATTATTGCTTCTGAGAGGTATGGTCTTGAAGATTTTACAAGTCTGATACTACTGATTCCTCCACTCCCTATGAGATCAATTGACTTGCACTTATGGAATAATATTTAAGCCTTAGCTCACCTCTAGCACTGAAAATGTCTCCTAGTTGGCTAATAAAACACCTGCAAGCAAACAATCAAGCTCAGAGACTAGAACTCTCTTTGACATAATTCAACCCCGAGCTACCTTTATTCTCTTCTATTAATCCCTTATGTAGAACAGGAGCTTGGAGAAGTCAGCATACTGTGTTGTTTGGATTGACAATGGTGTCACCCATTTCCCCTTTTTATAAGAGTAAAAAAAAAACATGATCCTTTACTATGTTAAATTCTAAATATGAAATCATGCAAATTTTTTGAATTAGCCTTGCTGAATAATAATAAAACAGCATGAGCATAGGAGAGAGCGACATACACACAGAATGACATATAATATGGGATTCTCATGAGGAAATAATTGAATGATGCAGTCCCATAGCAGGAATTGCATCTTACATTATCAATCTCTTTTGATTTTACCAGAAAATATGACTGGTTAGTGTGTGATAAAACTGTATCATATAAAGGATAGAAAGAATTGTGTTGTCAATCACAAATTAAGAATACTCGACTAGAGATGAAAAATATTTATTTATTAAAAGTATATACCCCATATCACTCTAAAAATGATTCTGGCCTAAAATAGTCTAATATTTAGGATTTTACATTCAACCTATAGAAAAGAAAACTTCAGAAAAAATGTATTATCCCCTTGAAAAATTGGAAAGGTATTGCCAGTGAAGGTAGATACTGTATGTTCTGAGTTACTGATGATTGGTCAATTTTATAATTTAAGCATAATGTATAACACACACAAATATGTTTTTTATTGTTCAGGGTCAGTGAAAAGATCAGTTTTTCCAAATTGGCACTTGAATCCTTGCAACGTATTTATATTAGAGTAACTACTGAAAGATTTTTTTGTTTATGAAATAAAAGAAATTCAGAATAAGTCTCCTGAGACCTGAGTAAAATTATTTGAACACAAAAGGAGTTTTTATTGGTGAATTTGCATTTTATAAATGTTGTATATGACACAGTGATGGATGGGTTTCCATAGATGTATTTAAAGGATTTGCAAAGAACAGAGAAGAAGAAACAATGTGAAGAATAGTAATAGACCATGCAAAGAAATCAAGGAATAAAATTTGGACCAGACAGCAACTAGCAATTAAAATAGGATAACTGGGAAAGAGAAAAGGAGATGTTGGCTAGAAAGATATCAAAAGGCAGCCAACTTTAGGAGAAACAGACTTTGCCCACAAATCTGACAATTAGTATTATAATACGAATGAAAAAAACTTGTCATGTTAAAAACTTTAATAAAAAATTGGGAAATACTGAGAAGTATTATACCACAGTTTTTGACTTCTGGTGTTTGCTGGAATTGGGCAGCTATCGATTCAAATTAATAATATTGATACTAATATTAAGGATACACAATATTATATAACCGATTGTTGCAAGGCATACTGAGTTACATGCAATAAGAAGTCCTCTATACAGAGGGTCATGGTATCTATATTGTGTGTGTGTGTGTGTGTGCGTGTGTATGCGTGTGTGTGTGTGTGTGTGATCAAGATAACAAGGTGACAGTCATAATCGCACATTAACCCACTCACACTTATTACATATTTAATACATATAATACATGTAGACAATGAATGGGGCTTTGATTGCACTGTGCAACTGCTATCTTGACTTTTCTGATGCCCCTGTTAGAGATAAACAAATGTTATAGATTGCAAACAAAGCTTTTTGGGTTTTTTCCAAAGTAAACATCATTTTACTAACTTGACAACATCCAGAGGGTGCACAGTTCTGGTCCATGAATTTACAGTATTTTTTTAGAGGAAGGGCAGATTTGGCTTCAATGAAATATTACCTGATCCAGGTGATTGGGCAAATGGGTGCATTCCAAGCAGACTATGGTTGCATAAAAACAATTTTCTCACAACTGGTCATAGTTGTGTGTTAGTTTTTCCTCATTATCATTTTAAAAGCCATTCACTTAGCAGAAGGAACATAAAAGAACATAAAAGACAAGAAACCATGCAAGTACTTATGGTGACCAATATAATCTCAGGACTTTAGATCAGGGATGTCAAACTCAATTTCATTGAGGGCCACATCAGGGTTGTGTTTGACTTTGGGGGGATTGGGGTGGGCATGGCCATGGTGGGTGTGGCCAGCTCGATGTCAATCGTGTCAGGGCACCTATGATGCCACAAGCGCTCTGCCAGAGAAAACAGGCTCCTAAGTGCTGTTTTCAGCTGTGACAGCCTCCTGCAACCCTCTGCCAGTGAAAGTGGAGCTGGGGAGGGCTGCCTGCAACCCTCCCAAGCTCCATTTTCACTGGCAGAGGTATCATGGGCCAGTCCTTTGCTGTTTCCAGGGCAGCCCCATGGGCCAGATCTAAGCACCCCACAGGTCAGATCTGCCCCCCAGGCCTTGAGTTTGACACCCCTGCTTTAGATTATTAGTTGTGACCTAGTCCATCAATTCATGGAAGCAGATGCTGAAAATACATATTTGTTAATCTACTGACTGCCCATAACCCCAATTTGTTCTGCCTTGGTAATGAATACTATGTGAGAAATACTGTAGGATATTCTTTTATTTGCTTATAGTGTTCAACAAAAACATTGATTTCTTATTTTACTCCATTTCTCCTCTCACAATAGAATCCCTTGAAATTTTGGGCTTAGACAATCTGGAACTGCGCCACCTGCGATCCGATCTAAGCATAGTACAAAATTGTCTGCTACAACATCTTACCTGTCAATGATTTCTTCAGCTTCAACCACAATAATGCACTGGCAAACGATCAATACAAACTCAAGGTAAACTGCTCCAAATTCAATTGCAGAAAATACAACTTCAGTAACAGAGTGGTCAGTGCCTCCACAGTCTGTGTTGATTTGGGGAGCCATGTCATCTGTTGGTGTTGGTCCACTGTGCTTCATTAAGTCCAGGGTCAACGCAGCCGTCTACCAGGAGATTTTGGAGCACTTCATGCTTCCTTTCGCAGACGAGCTTTATGGGGATGCTGACTTCATTTTCCAGAAGGACTGCCAAAAGTACCAAAACCTGGTTCAATGACCATGGGATTACTGTGCTCGATTGGCCAGCAAACTCGCCTGACCTGAACTCCATAGAGAATCTATGGGGCATTGCCAAAAGAAAGATGAGAGACATGAGACCGAACAATGCCGAAGAGCTGAAGGCTGCTATTGAAGCATCCTGGTCTTCCATAACACCTCAGCAGTGCCACAGGCTGATAGCATCCATGCCACGCTACATTGAGGCAGTAATTGATGCAAAAGGGGCCCGAACCAAGTACTGACTACATATGCATGCTTATATTTTTCAGAGATCCGATATTGTTCTATTTATAATCCTTGTTTTATTGATTTCATGTAATATTCTAATTTTCTGAGATTGTGAATTTGGGGTTTTCATGAGCTGTAAACCATAATCATCAAAATTATGACAAATCAAGGCCTGAACTATCTTGCTTTGCATGTAATGCATCTATCTCATATATTAGTTTCAAATTTTAAGTTGCATTACTGAAATAAATGAACTTTTGCACGGTATTCTAATTTTTCGAGTTTCACCTGTATATCACAGAAGATATTTACTTATAGAAAATACATTATAGAAACAACTAAAGCCTAGCTACATATGTTCTGACAAGAGGAGAATCAACAAGTATAAGTGTATGAGAATGCTAAGAACAAGAAAGTGACATGAGGTTAGCAATTTCAAAAAAAAAGGCATAGACAGAGTGACAAAAATGGGTCACATAATTGATCCATAACTTACAAGGCAGTGCTGAGGATTTTGCACAATTTCTGCAAGACAAAGTCGCTCAGATCCAGACGGGGTTAGATTCTGACTGGGCAGAATCCAACGAGGAAGTGAGAGCAAGTCTTGAAGGTGACACCTGGGTTGAGTTTGACCCTGTTTCCATAGATGAAATGGACAGGATTGTGGGTAGATTGGGGCCTCCACATGTTTATTGGCCCATGTCCCTCCTGGCTTGTTGCGGCAACCAGAGAGGTGACTGGAGACTGGATCCAGGTGATTATCAACACTTCTTTGAGAGATGGGGTCTTCCCCGCTGTTCTTAAGGAGGCGGTGGTTCATCCCCTCCTCAAGAAGCCAGCACTGGATCCAGCCTCCTTAAACAACTTTTGTCCCATCTCCAACCTTCACTTTGTAGTGAAGGTTGTTGAGGCTGTGGTAGCATACCAACTCCCACAATTCCTGGAGGAAACGGATTACCTAGACCCATACCAATCGGGTTTCAGGTGCGGCCACAGAACGGAAACGGCATTGATCGCCCTGGTGAATGATCTCTGGCAGGCCCGGGATGGGGGTTGTTCCTCCATTCTGGTACTGCTTGACCTTTCAGCGGCTTTCGATACCATCGACCATGGTATCCTACTGTGACGGCTCCGGGGGTTGGGAGTAGGGGGCACTGTGTTAAAGTGGTTCTCCTCCTACCTCTCGGGCCGTACGCAGTTTGTTTGGGCAGGGGGTCAGAGATCCTCGCCGAGGCCCCTTACTTGTGGGGTACCACAAGGGTCGGTTCTCACCCCCCTGCTCTTCAACATCTACATGAAGCCGCTGGGTGAGATCATTCGTAGTTTCGGGGTGAGGTATCATCAGTATGCTGATGATATCCAACTGTATATCTCCACCACGGACCAACCCAGGGATGCTCTTTCTGTGATGTCTAAGTGCCTGGAGGCAGTAGGGTCTGGATGGGTAGGAACGGGCTCAGACTCAAACCCTCCAAGATTGAATGGCTGTGGATTCTGGCATCTCCTGTTCTAGTGACCCCGTTACTTTTGATGGGAGGGGAGCCACTTGCTCCCTCTGAAAGGGCTCGCAATCTTGGCGTCCTCCTTGATTCCCGGCTGTCTTTGGCGGACTATCTAACAGCCATGACAAGGGGGGCTTTTGCACAGGTTCACCTAGTGCACCAGTTGCGGCCTTTCCTAGACAGGGATGCCCTCTGTAAGGTCACTCAAGCTCTCATTATCTCTCGGCTGGATTACTGCAATGCCCTCTACATGGGGCTGCCCTTGGGGTACACCCAGAGGCTGCAGAATGTGGCTGCGGGGGTTGTAACGGGAGCTTCCCATTACTCCCGTGCAACCCCTTCTCCTGCGTGAGCTGCACTGGCTGCCGGTGGCTTTCGGATCCGCTTCAAGGTGCTGGTTCTCACCTATAAAGCCCTTCAGAACTTGCAGGACCACCTCCTACCGGCCTCCCACCGGCCTCCCGCCACCCAGTGCATTCACATAGAGCTGCCCTCCTCCGGGTGCTAGCGGCCAGACAATGTCAGCTGGCGGCCCCCAGGTCGAGGGCATTCTCTATGGCCACACCGACCCTCTGGAATGGGTTACCCACCGGGCTCCAGACGGCTCCTGACCTTTGCACTTTCCATGCTGACCTGAAGACATGGCTCTTTCGGCAAATCCCCTGGTTGGTGTGATTTTAACTTGTGGGGATTTTAACTTGGTTTTTGGTTTTAGTATTTTATTACGTTCTTTTATTGTGTAAGCCACCCCAAATCCTACAAGAGAAGGGCGGCATATAAATTTTGATAAATAAATAAATAACTCACTATCTATCTCTAATTGTCCCCTTATAGTTAATAGCTCGTGAAATACCAAGAGTCAATGCCATTGAACTCTCATCTCTAACTCTTCTAATATTTTCAGACATTCATATCTACAATACTCAAATTTCCTGTCAGTGTGACTTAAAGTTATGGGAATCATATGCCAACACAACACATTAAGTTTTGATAGCCTGTGTAATAGCTTGTACAATAAATACAGTTCTGTTCTGCAAAGCAATTGTGCAATTTTTTTTTGCTATATTCTATGACAGTACTTATGCTATACCCATAGTTCTATGTCATATCTGCGTTCTAACCAGAACTCAGACTTAATTATAGATAAACCTGTTAAGGATTTAATGTTTGTTTTATTGTTGCCAAATCCTCCAGAACACAAGAGTCAAGCCAGCATTGTTTTGAAATTTACATTCATGAATTTACCTCTTTTAAAGTTTTGCATGTATTATTTTTAATGCTACACTTATTGTGACAGATAAGCATACACAGAATAAATTCTAGTATTTGCAGTCTTGTCATCTTATCTACAACTTATCTACATAGCATCATGACTGTCTCATGATGCAGCTGGTAAGGTAACAATTTAGGATTTAAACTCATATACCTTGCAGGTATGGTGGACAACACAGGGATACAATTAATTTTTAGCTAGCAAAAATATTCCCATGAAGAATTTCATCAAGTAAAGAGCCTGGCATCACGTTCCTTTCTATAAGAAAGCCACAATAAACATTTGGATGGTGCCGATTGATAGGCTATTTGAATTACCACTGTTCAAGTCATTGCTTTGTTACGGTTTGATTGCTTTATTGGTGTCATGCGTTTTCTTGGCAGGTAGAACATTGAAGGTTCATGGAGCAAATTTAATGTTCATGTAGGGATTATAAAACAGCACTGAGGTTAGGATTAATGTTTCTATCTTAACGATTTTTGAGACATGATATGTTAATTGCTTTTTAACCTTTCCTAAATGTGTATTGAAAGAAATTTAAGAAAATGACATAATCTTGTTTTAATTATTAAGCAATCATGTACTAGCACATTTATCTGCCATATGAATCATACCTGAGAATAAACTGCCATAAACTCAGATAAACTCAATTTATCTCTGAAACATATGCAAATAGGTATCACCTTTGCTTGTCTGCATGTTCCTATGGTCACCTTTAACAGCTGACCAGAAATTGAGTGAGTAGCACTGGTGCCCTCACCCAGTGGTGGGACTCTAATAATTTAACAACCGGTTCTCTGCCCTAATGATTTATTCCAACAACCAGTTCACCAAACTGCTCAGAAAGTTAACAACTGGTTCTCCCGAAGTGGTGTGAACCTGCTGAATCTCACCACTACCCTCAACTCCTAGTGCACTTTCCCAGTGCCCAATGCCTCTTTCCCCGAGCACACGTTATTTATGGCCTTGCTGTTCTTGCAGGTTTCTTTTTTGAAAGTAAAGATGATTTTGGAAGATCCCCAACTGGGCATGCCATTTTGCACGTTAGGCCTAATACACATGAGGGCAGAGGTTAAATCTTTTTCCCTTAACCCTGGTAGAGACATCCTCTTTCATGCAAATATTTCTATATCAAAGCAGATGACAAGATGAACAAAATAACAGTACTAAACATATTCACCATCAAAAGCTTCTTTTAAAATTGTTGCAATATGTATTCAACTCCTACATAAGAGCCTGCTACTGAGGTCCCATTGATAGGATTCCTGCAGCAAAACATATTTGACTGTGGGCTGCCAGCATGCCCCTTGAAAAATGATTCTCTTTTCATTTTATGCCTTTGATAATAAATAAGATGAATGCACTAAAAAGAAAAAATGGTTCTTTGAATTACATTAAGCCTTTCTTCTCCAGTGGCAGAAAAGTCCTGACAGCATACAGAATGTGAACAAAGTACATCTAAAACAGCAAACAAGATAAGAGACATTTTCATAGTGAACATGAAAACCATATTTATTGTAAAAAGGGAAAGAAAAGCCATCCTTAAAAAAATCTCAGTGCATAAATTAAGCCTTGCTTTTAGAAAGGTGAATACGAATATCAATGCATCTCAACCTTCCATCTCCAATGTACAAAAACCAGGCCTCTATTACTTTATCCAAATATCAGTTTTGTTTTCAGTGTTTTCTGCTGACAAGGGGGCACAAGAAGAGGAAACATATAGGAAAATGCAAAAATTGGCATTTGACTTATCTGTGGATGGGCTTATCTGCAAGGTATATGTGATAATAATTTTTAAAAGTACCCATATATCCAGTATATATTCATGGCTAAATCCATTCATAGATAAATCGAATCTCAAAGTTTTAATCAAAATACCATGAAAAGGTTAATCTGTTGATTACCCACAAATATGGCAATTATGAAAACTAAAACATACTGAAGTATTGTTATCCATGGATGGAACAATCTTCAATTAGTATTTTAGCTCCAGCACGAGTTCCAAATCTTGCAAGAACAAATCTCTGGTTTTGCTGGGTCTTGCAATACTAGTTCTAGACAAAATAATTTTTATACATGAGTTTCCTGACACTTGAAAATTATTTCAAAAACTACTCCAAGGTCAAAAATTTGATGAAAGCTGATCTAGATGTTCCAATCATAATAAGAAAAAGCATATATTCCCTGCCATGAGTATTTACCTGATAAGAGAGATACCTTGATCATGAGTATTAGGACCACCTTTCCAGTTTGATACAGATTGATGTGCTGGGATAGCAGCTTCAGAATTTCTACCTGGCATGGCCAATGTCCAATACACCTTGCACCAAGTTTAAGAAGAATGCTGTCAATGGTTTCTCATAAAATAGACAGTCATATATTATGGGCACATGGGGTATCAGTTTGTGTGTGCATGTGAATTTGTCATTACATTTGTTTTTGAACTGCTTTTCATTTTCACTGGTTACATTTAGCCTTTACATGGTTTATTTTGCCTTTACTTAGCATGTTGTATGAACACTCGTCTGATGCTTTTCAAATCATGGCCTATATTGAATGAATACAGCAAACATGGATTTTATGAAACCATGTCTATCATCAAACCCTGGCTATGTGCTGTATGTCCATTTTTGAATCTGTAGTTCCTCAAACCACATCATGAAACTTGGTGTACGAGAGATTGCTCACTTCCAACTCAAAGTTTATGGAGTTTATTCCATTATATCTGAGTATCCATCATTTTTAGCAGTTTCAATTTTCTTTGTCAATATTTGCCTGACCCTGGGAGCATTCATTTATTATAGTTGTCCATAGCCTACTAATGTGCTGGAAACATTTATTCTATAAATGCCTTTATTGAACTAAACTTTTCTTGACTTGTGTTTGTAATGTAAATTGCTTTATTCTTGATAATTAAAAATTAGGATTAACTGGAAATTGAATCCATTATATATAATAGTCTAAAGGCACATGAAATTATTAATAGGATGGAAATGATCTGATATGGAGACAACAGTCAAGCAGTGAAATTACCACAAAAAGAAGAGGAGGAGGAGGACAAGGAGGAGGAGGAGGAGGAGGAGGAGGAGGAGGAGGAGGAGGAGGAGGAGGAGGAGGAGGAGGAAGAGCAGGAGCAGGAGCAGGAGCAGGATGGGAAGAAGCTGATTTTCTTTACATGAGTAAAACTAGTAAGTCTATTATGGTTTCCACTAAGGTTACAGTCCTATGGCATCTGGATCATCTAGCAAATATAACTGAGCAATCATTTTGGCCAGTTAATATAGTCTGATATTCAGATTTTTTTTTATTATTGAAAAGTTTTATAAGAAATACAAACATTTTTCTCCCTGATATTCAGATATTAAAATACAGGTCATTGTTGGCAAGGACATCAAGGGGATTTTTATAATACTACATATGCCCCTGAGATATGCTAGCACTGTCTATTAAAGTACATAATGTATGTATCCAGGAAAATTCAAGCCTATTTCCAATCACAATTAAGGGAGGGACAGCCATATACCGGTAGTTAAGATTTCAAATTGCTTGGACAACTACCGCATACAAGCTACAGACCCACTATCAGAGAATACGTATTCCAGGATAAAGAGCCATGTGATTAATCTATGGGTCTTTAAACACAGTTATTATTCTATGAGCTGAATCAAGGAGTTCAATTGTGCAGTAAATGAAGTGAAATTAAAAAATAAAATGAAATGAAATGAAATTTATATGATTTGGGTGTTACCTAACTTGAGAAAAACTGGGCAGGTCATAACATAATAGATAAGATAAAATACAACATGAATGGGAAAAAAAACCAAGAAAGATAAACAATATGGTGATCTAACCAACATCACAGAGAACATATAAAAACACCCTATAAGTTACTTTATCCAGGACTTGGAAGAACAGCTGGATCTTTAAGGCCCTTCAAAATGCCTTTGCCGGAGGCCATGCTGATCTTAGGGGAACCTCATTCCAGACAGCATGCACTGCAAAAGAAAAAAGTATGTTTCATGAATCCCAAAAGATACCCCAAAGTGCACCAATCTAGTTGGCTAATATCAGCCAGGTGATGCAACAGAAGAGGAGTGGTCCTTAGGATAAGTACATGCCATGCCCTATAGGGCTTTATAGGTTAGAAACAGCACCTTGAATCAGGCTCAGAAGCAAACTGGTATAGTGCAGCTCATAGAGCAAGGATGCCCATACTACAGCATTCTGGACTGGTTCAAGCTTCTGAGTGGTCTTCAAAGGCAACCCAATGCAGAATTCATTGCAGTAGTTGAAATGTGAGGTGGCTGAATCTAAAACAAATACAGATTATTCTGTCCTTTTGTTTGGTGATGATAATTTTTCTGATGTGGAATCTTTCTTTAAGATGATGATGATGATGATGATGATGATGATGATGATGATGATGGTTAACAAGTTGACCACTATTTTTCAAACATCACAAAAGAGATGTCTCAGCTAAATCTTTGGGCTTTTCTTTATAGATGCTCTTTTATTATCTCAAAAAATTTTCTTTCTATAGGAAATTCATTAGCTCCCTGATTCATATCTAAGATTGGCTTCAGAGACCAATCTTAGATATGCAAGAAAGGATAGCTTTGACTTCTATTAAGTGAATCGAGGAGAAGATGACACTTTTATATCCTGAAAGACAGGTCACTTTATCACCTACTAAGATTTTCCTGTGGTATGTAACAATGATCACTAGAGTAGGTTTCAAGACTTCTTGAAAATGGCTTTTCAACTTCCATTCCCCTGCCCTCTCTCTCTGGACTGATAAAATGTTAGTGATATTTCTATTGTATTAAAAGAGAACATATTAATGGGATCAAACATTTTGCTCAATTAATCTTGAAAATTCCATCTTTTTAGCTGAAATGACAGATGCTATACCCAGTTATACAAGACTCAGGGCATGAAACAGCATTCAAGAATTTTAGTAATAACAATAAAGTCTTCTTATTTTAATTGCTTAGTCTGCACTCTTATGGGGATTTTGCAAGCTGTTCAGTTCTTGGAGGGTTCTCAGAAGGATCAAATGACTTGTTTATTCTAAGAATGAGCAGCATCAAAGGGCAAACCATAAATTAGAGATCAAGACAATGCTTTTTAAAAGACACAGAGGAAAGGACAAAGTCACCTGAAACAACTATTTCACTATCAGTTTGAGCACTTTATATCATATAGCAAACATATTAGTATAGCCTCATTTCTATCAGGGCATCCTGGATTAAGACCCTGAATTACCACATCCCTGTTCAATTCCAAACAATGACCTTGATACCCAATTGCTTCTTTACAGCACAATCTATGGTTTTTCTAACCTTGGCATGGTCAAATTGGATACAATTTTGAACTTTCAAACATTGATATTTTCTAAGGTCTGACCATTTAATTTCAACACTTTGTCTTAGAACTTATTAAAAATACTGTAGCAAGTGCAGACAAGAAGCTACGATGCTGCAGGGAAACAAGTTATGGTGGTTGGAACTTTGTCTAGCAAAGGACTTTATACAAAACAAACTGCTTCCTAAAATTCCTGGTGCCAAAATCTTTTGTCCCACTTTACTTCTTCCAGCCACAAGCACTTTTCATTTTCACTACTTGCAGAAGTTGCGATCAAACTCAGAGAATCGCATCAACTCTCCCTCTGGCATTTTTTTTCCTACTGTCCCATTCTTCTGCCACTCTGTTGAACTCCAGTTCATTCAATTCCAGGCTGATTTAATTTCTATCTTCAACTTCTGCCAAAATGGAAAAAAAAATGGACTTTTAGGGTAGCACTTGTTACCACAAATGATGTTATCTTCAACTTCTGCCAAAATGGAAGATAACATCATTTATGGTAACAAGTGCTACCTTAAAAGTTTGACTCTATTAAAAGATTAACAGATTTACTTCTTAATTAAGAAGCTGAATGTGCCAGTTTAATACGTATCTTGGAAATTCCAGACCATCACAATAAAGCAAATATTACAATAAAGCGAGCCAAACCCAAATATTTGGTTTCCCAGTGCATATAAAGGTTATGTCTATACTATACTTAATAGTTGTAGTCTATTATGTATGAAATAGCATTGTGCCTAAAAAGAGCAATGTACAGATCTTATTTTTTAAAAAATTATTCCATTCAATCATGTCCAATTTGCAGAGTGTGGACAAGTTCCTGCAGTTTTCTTGGCAAGGTTTTTCGGCAGCGGTTTACCATTGCCACCTTCCTAGGGCTGAGAGAAAGTGACGAACCTAATGTTACCCAGCTGGCTTTGTGCCCAAGGCAGGACTACAACTTATAGTTCCCAGTTTCCAGTTTGGTATCTTTCCCACTATACCAAACTAGCTGTCAATTTTTTTAAAAATGCTTTGTTGCTAAAATGCTAATCATCTGATTAATAATAATGAATAAGTTTTAAATTACCAATAATTGATTTACCCAGATTTGTTTATTCATGTCAGAAGCATCACAATTAGATGAAGGTATGCTATATAATATAAAATACAAGATTAAAGTATGTAAACAAAGATATTAAACAAATCTTGCCCAGAAACTAGCAACATTACTTGCATTCTGTCATGCTGACATGAGGTCCTCTATGTACACTGATCAGGACACAAAGGGAAGGTATACATATGTATTGTTGTCTGTATGTCACAACAATGGCAAAGGGCAGAAGCCACCGGATAGCCACATTTGTTCAGAGTGTCTCTGGATCTTGTTGCACCTATGTGTGCAGTTTATTCAATGATTTCCATACTTTCTAGCTTTCACCAGACTCAAGGGCCAGGTCCTCCATTAGTTCCATCCAGTATTGGTTCTTTGTAGCTTTCCCTAGGTTCACGATGCTTTCAAATTCTTCAAATTTCTTCTTCAAAAAATATGACACAGAGACACAAAGTGAGAAAATAGAAAAATGTTGCTGATAGACTTGCTTGTCCCATTCATTAAAAAATGCACAATAAAGCAAAGCAAATAAAACAAGAAATATGCCTATATTTCTATTTTTGAATTAAAACTAGGCATGCTAAATAAATATGGCTTGAAGCTTAACACCTCAAAAACCAAGATCATGGTCATCAGCAAACAACCCATTAATTTACCACTGATAAATTCGGAAGGCATACCATTAGAAAAAGTTGAAAGGATCACGTACCTCGGTTTTAATTTACATGAAAGCTGGGACATGATCAGTGAAGTAAAGACAAGGATAGAGAAAGCTCAAACAGCATTCTTAAAAATAAAAAAGGTCTTCTGCAGTCATGACATAAGTCTAAGATTGAAAATCAGGCTTGTCAGATGTTACAACTTTTCTATCCTGCTCTACAGAGTAGAGAGTTGCTCTCTTGACAGAAAACCATTTGAAGAAACTAGAAGCATTTGAAATGTGGATTTACAGACGACTGTTACGTATAAGCTGGGTTAACAAAATCACAAATGAGGAGGTGATAAGCCTCCTGGGAAAGCAAAGGGAAATAATCACAGCCATTAAAAAGCAAAAGTTGGAATATTTTGAACATGTGATGCAACACCCAGAAAAATACGGCATTCTTCACTTAATCCTCCAGGGAAAGATTGAAGGCAAACGAGGTCCAGGCAGAAGAAGAACATCATGGCTTCAAAACCTAAGGGACTGATTTGGAGAAAACTCAGCAGCACTTTTTCATACGGCTGTTGACAAAAATAAGATTGCTAACATGATCGCCAATGTCCGATGACGGATATGGCACAAGAAGAAGAAGAATGATAATTTCCTTTGGTAATCTAAAATAATAATAAATCCTTAACTTCCTGAGAGTTATCCTTTTCATGCCACTTACATTTCAATATGAACTACCTCTTTTCATCATTTGCTAAACTCTGTCAATACATCTAGGCCTATGTCTATTCAGCAAGAGCAGCTTGCTCCTAGAGATGTCATCACTATCAATCATACTGTACTTTAAGAGCTTATAACAGATTCATAGGAAGTGTTATGAAACGGAAACACTTTTAATTGACTGCTGCAAATCCTCATTATGTCATTTCAGGATGTCATAATCAAGAATGGTACCAAAAGTCAAAGTGGAGAGGGCAGGATATTATCATCTCAATTGCTCATCACCCTGAGAGTAATAGCATTTACTTCATATATGAGAAATAAATGAAAAAGTAGGTTTAAACTGGGAACAGGATTCGGAATCATCTTTAACAGCCCTTTAGTCTTCATCTAATCAGACATCATAAACAGTAGTCTAACACTTTAAACAGCAGAGCAGAAGATAAATTGCATGTATTCCTTAATTTGAATAATTTCTGACAACATGTCAAGGAACATTAATTGGAGGAACCACCTACTGTCTCAGTGAATTTATGCATGACGGTGAATATGTCAGGGAAATACTTTAAGAGCTGACCAGCTGCTACAATGATATAAGGCAGGGAATGAGTCAGCAAGGTTTTTGGGCTGATACGACTTTAACTAAGAGAGGCCCTGTGAAGGCGTCCCTCTCTCCATGTGTGCTTCCGTGCTGTAGTTGATGATTTATACACACACACACACACACACACACACACACACACACCTTGTAGATAAACCACTATTTGAAAGACAAATCTGTTTACTGTATTTTGCTCCTGGGTTGTCTCAAAATAGTCACACTGTGGGCACTCTGACAGAATATTTTCACATGGTTGAGACTTTATGCCTGATGCCATATTAATGATAATAAATAAATACAATTTAAGATGACCAAAAGAAGGACTACTTGCTGAGGATAAGGGAAATATTTGTGTGGCTATGTGGGGTTTTTTGTTGTTGTTGGGTGATTTTGTTCATTTAGGTACCAGAGAGAGAAGGAATCAGGAGGCCAGCATGGTTCTCAACAGTCACCTGGGCCACCATGAAGCCCCTGAAGACACTCAGAGTACCGTTTTCTGCTCCTGGAGACCTAGAGGGCATATAAGAGAAAAGGTTGCAAGGGCTGCGAAGATCATGGCAATGGCCTGGGAATCATTATGTCAACCTTAGAATCCTGTGAGTTGATGGCAGCACTGATCTACCAAGACTGAATACATTCAGTGTGGCAGGGTTAGTAGGGACAGCAGTGATTGTGAAGCATGATCCAGTGGAGCCACTAGGCTCAGTGAAGGTTATGGCAGTTTTGGAGCTATTGCTAAGGATGCCAGTGGATGGCCGGCACCGTCAATTGGAAGAGTCATGAGACCTAGGATTTGCAGTGGCTTAGTAGTTACAGCAGGGATAAAAGTGAGACAGACACATGCAGCCTGTAGAGTGTAGATACATGAAGTAGATACTTTTAGGGATTTAATTTGGTCCCATTTATAAGGTGCAAGAAGATAGGTGGTACTTGGTTATTTTTTCCCTGCAGGAACTTGCCCCCTCTCCTAAAAAGATTAGTGAGTGCCTGAGCATATGCTCAGGGATGATTGAGTTCCTGGTGAGGCAGAGGCATTGGGTTGATTTTGGTGGGGGAAGGGGAAACTATGTATATATGTCTTGTCCTTGGTGTCCCTTGGATCCAGCCACTGCTTTTGAATAAAAGACTGATGTGTAATAAAACTGTCCTCAGTCATTACTTTATGATGACACTAACCTGGCTTGTGCCTACTCAGGTTTACATTTTGCCACAGACAACAATATAAGGTAACCAAGGGAACAGAAGGAGAGGTGGCTGTTGTCCCCTGTGATTAATTACAGGCCTTCAGAAACTACACTCTACAGATGCCAGGTTGAAGTTGGGCTTAAGGGACAGTTACAATTGCTATTTGGTTTATTGTTCTCCCTGTTCAACATCAATCCTGACTACGGCTCTGGATTCTGTCACTGATGCATACTAGTAGACACATTTTATCTGAGTTTTGTATCAGGGCATTAGAGGAAGCAAACTATCTAGATTCATTTTGGAAGAGTTTCAGACTGGCATTTAGTATAGAGACAACCTTGACTGTACTTATTGTACTTATAGATGACCTTTGGTGATCTATTCATCAGTAGTTTTCAATATTGTATCATTCTAGCTTGAGGACAGGGAGCAACAATCCCTATCAATCAGAGTTGATGAGGGGTAAAGGTCATTCCTTAGATCAGGGGTCACCAATCTTTCAGACCTCAGGGACCATTAATTCATAATTTTAAATCCCACAGACACTAATATGAATTAGTGATGGGATAGGGTCCTTCAGGCACTTAGGTTGGCCACCTATTAGCAGAAAAAAGTGCCCGGGCTCAACCCTAGCTTTGCTGTCCATTGCAGCTAGGAATCTCAAATACAGCCAAGAATGAATGTTTATCTTGTAGCCAACCTGGGCACTAGATCAGCCCCCTGCAAACTCCGTCTCTCAAGGAACCTAGCCGAAGTTTCATGTGCCACTCACTGAAGTGCCTAGACTCCCAGGGAGGGAAGGAAGGGCTGGAGCTAATAAACAGGTGGCCAAGCTAAGTGCCTGAAAGACCCCATCCCATCAGCAAGCAGGATTAATTGCTTCAGCGGGCCATATCTGGCCCAGGGGCCGTAGTTTGAGGATCCCTGATTTAGTGCAATATAAAAAAATGCAAAAACGCTAAGATTTTTCTGCGGACCACTAAAAGTTTCTCATGGACCACCAATAGTCCACAGACCACCAGTTGGTCACTGCTGCCTTAGCTCCCTCTTTTGCGGAATGCCACATGTTTCACTTTTATTCTACATAAAACTGTTCGGTGAAGTCATCCACTGATTGGGTTTTGGTATCATCAGTACGCGTATTGTGAATGAGAGATCTCAAATGCTAAGATTAGCTACCATGCTAAAAAGCATGGTAAATAAACTCAACACATCCTATAATTCTATATGGCTTTATTACTATATCATGTGCCCAAATCCCTATTTTCTGGGCCACCCATTTCCTGGTTTGCAATGCTACTGAATCTGAATCAAATAGCTGGGATCCAATCCAAGAAAGAGCTGAAAAAACAGAAAGCCAAAAACAGAAATCTATTGTGGAGATCCAAATCATGTCTCTAACTCATCTGAAATAGTAACACCATGTTTTTAGAATTGTATTGAAACTACAGAATTGCAAAGGCAATCATAACAAGCTATGCATAACCAAAATATCTGATTATTTAATGTGACATGTAAGAATAGAGTCAAGACTAATCCCTTCTGAGTAAAAGAATTAATCTTTCCTTTCTTCTTTGAAAGAAAATCCGGCTTGATTGCCATATGGCAGAGAAATCTATAGAGGCATAATGCCAATGATTTGCCTGCTAGGTAAATACCCAATTTGTACAGTTTCCATTCACTACAGTGAATTGTGAAAACAGTTATAATTTATACAACTATCATCTCTGAAGTAACCATGTTCCCCTTATATCCTCATATCTGATGTATGAGTTTCATTTTTTAATTTCTTATTATACAAGAAAGTAGTCAAGAAGAAATTGCAGAAGTTAGGAAACGTTCAACCCTAACAGTAGAATGAAATAGATTGAAGAACTCTCCTTCCATGTTTCTTCAGCGATCATTCTCTGAACATGAAACAATGATGTACCAAAATAACTTTTAAGTAGAGGTCAGCCAAATTCTCATCCCCTGCATCAACTGGGAAGTATATGAGCTTTAGCGGATTTAGTACATTCGCTATCTCCGCATGCTTTCTCAGAGCTTGCTCCTCTTATGGTTATGAAAAACATCATATTTAAGGAATAAACACTTTCTATTTCAAAAAAATATTTATGTATACACCTCTAGAATCAGATCTTCTAATAGGATATCTACAAGACTAAGTAGTAAGGTCAAACCCTGTTTTCCAATTTTATGCTAGCTATAAATGCACAGTATTATTTTGTCCTAATTGGTACCTTCCAAATGTAGAAAGGTCAAACTTCTCCAGTACCCTGCCAGTGTCCTACTCATATGGAATGCATCAAATTGGTCAAGCTATGCCAGATAATTTTACAAAACATTCTTCCTGAGTCCCTCATCCAGAATACTAAAGAAGAAAAGCTCATAGCTGGATATCATGTAGTGAGTTATTGCAAAAGCAGTTGGTGACTTAATAAAACTTTTGTGGTCTTATTTAAGGACCTTTGTGGCTTGTGGGAAGGTGAAGGAGGAGAAGTCTAAACTGGATAAACAGGAGGATGAACAGTGAAAAAGAAAGCAAAAAAAAAAATCACAATTGCATCATCTTATGTTGCCTCTTCCCCACCATCTCTCTTACCCTCAATATCTCCCAAAGGTATCACTGCCCAATCATCATGAAAAGGGGATTAACTAGAAGGACTACATGTAACCTGGGAAGTTAGTCTGAGATGGAGAAGGGACTAAAATCTGCCCAAGTGCCTTTATTCAATGTCTCTTGTTTGAGGAAAAGGATGAGCCATGAGCCACAATCATATTTCAAAGGGCTTGAATCCATACCTGAACAGAAGGGAAACTCAATTTCTATTTAAGAGGAAATGGACAGAACCTAGAAAAGGCTATACTTTATCTGCATCCTCACAGGATTGTCACAGGCATCATGTTTCCAGCAGGAAGTATGGAGTTTTCTCCACAACATGTGATAGACCTCTTTTGTAGCCTTCCCCAACCTATCATCTCCACAGGTGGTGCTTAAATGGATTGAAAATAAAATCTTTGGGAATTTCAGTTTGGCAATCCCAACATAATCATAGGTTCTAAGATGAGAAACATTAGTATAGAATGATCTGAACAGGACCATACAATGAGACTACTGGAAAACAAGGAGGAGGAAGCAGAAATAGTTTATCAGTTTTGCTGAAAAACCAGACAGGGAGAGATAGGAAGTAGGTCCATACTGATGGCTTTGCTGAGAAGCCATTTGAATTAATTTTACCTCTCCTTCAGCTGTTTTAAGTTAGACCGATTTTTGAATGTTGAGAAACAGGACACATACTTCCCCTTCCTTTCCCATTGTCCTCTGAATTACAGAATTCTGAACTGCAAACATGTGTGCAAGGTTTCTCTTTTTCTCATTAATCTTATGTAAACCACTGCAAGATGTTTT
This sequence comes from Arizona elegans, assembly GCA_022577455.1. Classification (NCBI taxonomy): domain Eukaryota; kingdom Metazoa; phylum Chordata; class Lepidosauria; order Squamata; family Colubridae; genus Arizona; species Arizona elegans. The sequence continues at coordinate 24,590,164 of JAKOOJ010000004.1, forward strand.
TAATATTTAAAGCAACAATTTCAACTATTTCCTCTGAAGGATCTACTACATTATCACTGACACCATCTAAAGTCAGTAATGAAACAGCCACATGTGCCAGAATATTCATAACTTCTCTAGATGTTAAGTGCAGAACCTTAGAACATAGAAACTATTTTTAAGCTTATTTTTTCACTAAACTGTATGAGATCACCAAGTAATATGGGATATTAGCATACAATGACCAATTTGGAAAATTTTGGATGAAAGGGATAATATTCTACCATATATGTTTATCCCCTAAGATTTTGGCCATTAAAATTTATTTTGACATTGACATCTTTATTTTTTATTTTATTTTGATTTATATGTCACCCTTCTCCGGAGACTCAGGATGGCTTACAAGGCTTTAAGCAATAGCCTTCATACTTTTGTATATTTTATACAAAGTCAGCTTATTGCCCCTACAAACCAGGTCCTTATTTTACCTACCTTAGAAAGGATGGAAGGCTGAGTCAACCTTGAGCCTGGTGAGAATTGAACTCGCAGTAATTGCAGGCAGCTGGAAGCTAAATACTACCTTTAACAGTAGCATTAGTCTGCTGCGCCACTCAGGCTCTTGTAGGATGTATTCATCTAGGATGTATTCCCTCTCAGTCCAAAGATTAGAAACTATTCGTTTAAGCAAATATTTTTAAAAATTATATGGCTTAGAAGCTCTTTTGAAGGTGTATGGTTGGTAGAACATTCCCACAGAATAAGCTAGTCTGGTCTATTGGTTAAGATACTGGCCTAGAAACTGGGAGATTGTGAGTTCTACTTCCATTTTAAACATGAATATCTGCCTGAATGATTTTGGTCCAGTTACTCTCTCTCTCTCTCTCTCTCTCTCTCTCTCTCTCTCTCTCTCTCTCTCTCTCTCTCTCTCTCTCTCTCTCTCTCTCTCTTTTTGCAGATGCAAAAAGTCCATCATACTGCAAATCTTAATTAATTTTACAACAAAGATGACTGGGAAATATAAAACAGGAGTATAAGGCTTAAATTTATAGCATAGTAGTGTTCAGAGAACATTTAAATTAAGTACATAAAACCTTAAGATCTACAATTACAGTAATGCCAAATTCAATTATTAATTTTTGTCCCATAAAAAACAGATAAAGGACTGTAGTGATCACTGAAAAGTAAAGAAAAACAAGCCATAGACAGTTGTCCTGTGTTCCATTTCTGTTCCTAAGTGTGTGCAGAGAAAGCCTCTGAGTCTCAGCAAAGCTTAGACTCTGGGGAATCATTTAAGAAACAATTACAGTAAATGATACCTTAAGGGAATTGGAGTATTAAAAGAAAATGAAACTTAATAGCCTGAATTGACTTCACTTATTCCTTGGAATTTATGACATCCATAAACTGTAGCACAAACACAGAAGTGGAAAGATAAACTATAAATGGGAAGGAGTTGCTGGCTGTAGATTTTGCTCTAATACCTTTACCTGTTGCAAAGTAGGACCCGCCCTCCCCTAAAAGTAAATCCACATAACCATCTTTAAGGATGTTTCAACCATCTCAGAATTTACCCTCTGGGAACATTTAACAAGCAGCTTTCTTGCTCCAAATTTGGCACAGCTGTTACTAATAGAACAAGTTTCACCAAGTGAGACATCTGGGAATTATAAAGGCAAAAAAAAGAAGGAAAATTAAGGTTCAGTAAGATTATTTTATTCTGAATGACATTTCAAAAAACCCATGTGTGACTTGTATATTTAGATTTCATGAGACAGCATGCTAAAGGCTGCTGGAGACCTTTATGGGCTGCCAGAGAGGAGTCACAGGCCCTGGCCTATTATTTTGAAGAGTCCTTCTATTTGCTGCAGGATTTTAAGGCAGAGATATACAGATTTAATCTTCCTAAACTGAAGTATGTTTCCTAGAAGGCCTAATAGAGTATAAAATCCAATTCAAAACCATGGGGTGGAGGCCACTGGTGAAAATGCTTTGAAAAAGGATAGTGCAAAGTGAGGTATGGTCTTTTAGTGGCTTTTAGGCAATAATGTGGATGTCAAACCTCCCTATCTGGAAATTGTCTAACCAACACAAACATTCACATGTGTAGCAGATGAAATGGAATTTTATTGCTACTTCATTTGCTATCTTCTACTATGCTATTCTATGCAGCATTTTCCAGTTTGTTTCCAGATGGAGGTCTCTGGCAGCTCATCTATCTTCTTTCTGGTAATTAATACTTCCTATTAAGAACAAAAGGCAGAAACAAGTGATAGGAAAACATGGAAGCTTTCTGTATGGAAGCTAACATTTGTCTGACTGCACTGTAAAAATTTTGGGGTATGGCAGAGCAATCACAAAACAAAATAATTATTTAGGAGCACTTTTGGGATGATTCAGATGTTTATTGTTTCAGAATAATGGGAATATAGTCCAACACATATGGAGAATACCAGTTGGGAAGATCAATATACATGTGGATAATCATTTTTCTATAGAGAAAGAGCCTTGTTTTTATGCTATTTTGCTGTAATATCTTGGTGTATTAAAAGAAACTCATTTACATAACTTATAAATGCAACTTGTTCTAATACACCAGAAGTATTATATATCTCCACTGCATTCAGCACAAGTGTTACTGGCAAAAATTAAAATGTCAGTATTAATTTATACTTTCTACATTCTACCAGTTTGAATATATCTACCGTAAATACCAACAGCCATCCTTCATGCTTCTCATATTAAATACAATTTATTAGCAACCCTGTTAAACCAAGCATTTTTCATATCTTGGCATAATTGTACTTGTTAAAATTTGCTGAATTTCTTGACCCCCATAATCTGACAGGCAAGAGAGGGATTCTCTCCACCTTTCTTTAATCTCTGGCAAATTGCTTTATAAAACTATCCTTGGGGCCTTCGTAGCTTTAGATATGCCAGACTTCATTTTTATAAATTGTTACTTATATCCTTACCAATTGCCTGCTGAGGTGAACTAAGTTTTGCATCTGGCATTTCAGATCAGGCTGCTGGTGTTCAAATTTCAAGCATTTAGGTTACATTCAAAATGCTATCGAATTCAAAATAAGAAGCAACAAGAAAATGCAGTTTTTTACTCTTTGGAAATCAGCATCGGAGCTATCATTCCCCAGTCACACAGTGTATCAAAGCCTGTTTGCGATACTAATGCAGATATAGAAATGTCTTCATATTTTTCATGCCCTCTAATTTACAAAAGCAAAACTGAGCAAACGAGACATTTATTTTCCCACCCTCATTCCAAGCAGCTCCATTGTGTTGTGTCCACCAGCACTTGCCTGGTAGAATTGGTGAGTTATTGATGTTACAAAGAACAATAATTAACACAAACTAATAAGTAAAAGGAGTAAAAAAAAAAAAGTGCAGGAAGAAAGAATAAAAATAGAACAAAGAAGCTTCTGATTTCCTGCAGCAAATATAAATAGAATTATAAAATTACCTCCAACTCTGTAATTACAAAAAAGCTTACTTTTTCTATTTTGTAATTTTTTTCTAGTCATCCAAACCATAAATTATAAGTACATTGTTTACATTTCATACAAGAAATCTGTAAGGTATTTCTAGTCAATCATAAATGGAGTTTCTGCTTTCCTTGAGGTCACATTGAAGGTTATTTATTTATTTATTTATTTATTTATTTATTTATTTATTTATTCAATTTATATGCCGGAGACTCAGGGCGGCTTACAATGCATTAAGCAATAACCTTCATACTTTTGTATATACATGCTTAGTAGGGCTTTCGCCCCCCCCACAAGCGGTGTTCTTTTTATACAAAGTCAGCTTATTGCCCCCACAATCCGGGTCCTCATTTTACCTACCTCAAAAGAATCGAAGGCTGAGTCAACCTTGAACCTGGTGAGATTTGAACTTACAGTAATTGCAGGCAACTGGTGCTACTTAACAGCACTTTAGTTTGCTGCGCCACCAAGGCTCTTATCAAGGTTATTGCTTAGACTTCCAGAGGCAGCATTTTTGTTCTTCAGGTAGTCCTCATTTAGCTACCATAATTGGGAACATCATCTCAATCTCAATCATTAAGTAAAATGGTTGCTAAGTGAAACCACGACTGTGTTTATGACATTATTTTAATTTTCCTTTGCTTTATAAACCTTCAAAGTTAGTTTTTGATCATCTTTGTAACTGCAAATAGACACTAAATAAGGTACTCACTAAATAATGAGTACCTGTATTGAATTCAACTATCTTTATCAGTGCTTCTCTCTGGGCACTGCCTCTTGCTCTAATTCTAACCTTTTAACTGCCAAGAATAAATGAAGACAGTTCAAAATGCTGAAATCTTAAATTCTAGCAACTTTAGCTGTCTGAGTGTTATATAAATGATTGTATGGTGAGATAGGAAAATACAGGATTAAAGGAAAATGCATAATCAATCAAATTACTGACCACTGTTCAAAACATTCACATCAATTTTCCCAAGATGAAGTTCCCCAGTTTTTTTGGATTTTACATTTTCACATAATATCCTGGCTGATATAGCCAAAAAATATGATGGTTATAGGAAAGGCCATCACTTTATGGAAAGCTTGTCTATTCTAACTGACAATGGAGCTCCAGCATTAGAGTCCTATAAAAGAGCTAAGGAAAGAATGAAAGAACAATATTTCTTTCCCATTCCCGTGCAGTTCTACCTTTGGAAAATTAAAATCAAAGACATGACTGTAGATGGATAAGGATATCTGTGGGATCACAGGTAAAGAAGAAACAACTCAATAACAGCAGAAAACCAATCATTCTGAGGATGACAAGGAATGGGAATCTAAGTTTAATGTAAATTCCACTAAGAAAGGAAATATATACCCGAAGATAAAATCCATGAATAGTATATATCATGCTGGAGGGAACAATAATAAGAGTGCTAGGAAAAAATAATGGAATCAAGAAATTCACTTGAAAACTTCTGACTCAGATTGTCCTTCTGCTGTTTGTTGTCATGATCCCAAATCAGACTTTGGCCAACCTGATTGTGGAAAAGGGATTTGTCCATGCATAAGGGAGTGAGTGCTAATTGATTATTGTAACTGCATAAATAAACAATTCAATTTTGCTGTTTGATTCTTGCTTCTAAAATGCCTAATCTATTCATGAGCAAGTCTTTAAACTTTTTGACACTGACCTCTGAATGCAGCCTCTCCTACATTTTGTTATAGAAAGCAAGGGCCCTCAAGATTCTTTGATAAGAACTGAAAATGTGCAGAAAGAAGTTAGAGAGGCTAAAGTGCAAAAGAATCATAAGGGAAGCTAAAAGAATACAGTATCTTTTGAGATTATCCCACTGGAAAATATTTAAAAATATTTTTAATTTTTAAATTAAATAGGAGATGGTAGGACAGTAATAGTAATAGAGAGAAGCAGATTTTTCTTGGTATCCAATTTGCTTTAGTTTCCTTCCCAGTGGAAAAATGGATCAAATTGATTAAATTGTACAACTACAAAAGGAAGAGGTGGCAACAAACATGAGTAAAGAAATAATTAGAGAGTTCCTTACAACCATCCACATATTTAAGTCTTTAGGACCAGATAAATTTTATCTGTCCTTCAGGAGTTTGCAGGTATTGTTCCTATCTTCCTAAAAGAGAAAATGTCAGATCTAGGTAAATATAGATTAATCAGTTTAGTGTCGATATCGGGCAAAACTCTAGAATAGATTCTTGAACAGTCTGTTAACATTTAGAAAATAATATATTGTTTTTTAAGGAGCCACAATGGATTTGCCATGCCATCTCTCTTTTTAATAGCATGACAGTTGGCAGAATATATCATGACTTGCTCAAAGTTTTCAGCAAATCTCCTATAAGACAGAGATGACAAAGTTTGGCCAGTTTACATGTCCATTAGATGGATATATAGCTGATTGAACAATCATATCCAACATTTGTACAACAATGACTCCATTTTCAACTGGATAGCAGTGTCAGGAGGACTTACTATAGGACTCCATTTTAGGTTTTATGATGCTGAGTGTACTTATGAATGTTAGGGATGAGGAATTATGAATCATTATTATCAAAGCTGCACATCCCAAAGGGCAAATAGTGAGTAATTTAGAAGATAGTATTAAGATTCAGGAGGAATCTTACAAGTTGACAAATTGGAGCAAGATTAAATTCAACAGCAACGTTTTTACAAATTACAAAATGCAGTTCTACTTTTGGAGAATTAAAATCAAAGGCATGACTGTAGATGGATAAGGATACCTGTACATAAATAAAGTGTTGCTGTGTCTTATAACAAAGGAATCAACCGTAGGTTGCATCAAGGATACAAAAGTATAAGATCAAGCTTACTCATTGTTCCTTTCTATTCTGTATTAGTTTAAATATACCTATAACAGTGATGGCTAACCTTTTTGCCATTGCGTGCCAGAAGAGGGGGAGCGGGGGAGGATCATGCGCACGTGTATCCACACCCATAATTCTATGCGTCCTGCCCTGCACATGTGCAACCCCCTCCCCACTCCTGCTCCTGGCACGCGATGGCCTGGTAGGACCATTTTTCTTTCTTACCTGGCTCCTGATCCTCTCTATTTATCTGGGAAGGGCAAAAACAGCCTTTCCTACTCCCTCAAAGGCTCTCCAAAGGCCTGAAACAGACCATTTCCCAACTCCCGGTGGGTCAGGAAGTGACATTTTTTGCTGTCCCCAGCCTCCAGAGCCTCTCTAGGAGTCTCTAGGAGCCCCTCTAGGAGTCTCTAGGAGATAGAACCCTCGCACATGCCCAAGATGGCGACTCCCGATGGAGCTCCGGTTTTACGGGGGTAATGTCCTGACAGTTGGGGGTCCTTAGGGCCAATTACCCATCTATGGCCCATGGTGTGTTGAGAGGGCTGATTTGCCAATCCGATGGGAGCGTTTTTGGCTCCGGAAGACCTTCTAGGAGAGCAGTTTTGTGGCTTCGCTCTCTGAAACAGCTTATAATGAGACGGGCGGTGCTGGTGGGATTTGAGTCAGCGAATTTGAGCCGATAGCTTCGTGACAGCCGACCCTACATTCATCAGAGGCTACAGGATGGATGGCTATATACGGCTGCGATGACTGCCTGGCACCCTGGGCTGACTTCGTTAGACACTTGGCAAGATTGGAGGTTGCCTGCAGAGGCCAGCAGTGGGCGAAATCAGCGCGGAGGAGGCCGATGGTGGTGGCAGTTTAAAATTCCAAAATGGCGCCCGAAATAGCAGTTACAGTTGGTGGTTACAGGCAGCAAAAACCAAAGCAATTTAGAGACCAAAGAGGCCTCACAAAGGAGAATAGGGACCTTTCTTATTTATTTTCAACTGATCTCCTGGGCAATGGAAAGATGCCAATCCTTCCATTGTTGGGCCAGCTCTGGATTACCTCCCAGAGGCCTCCCCCCTCTCTTTCTATAGGGGGTGGGGGGTTAAAACTTCATGCATAAAAGACCCAAAGAAAGCTAAGGAGATTAGAAATGATTGTTATGTCTATAATGGGGGCTTTGCTTCTACAAAGTGACTGCCTTATTCCATCTCCCCTCCTGTATTTTTATCTCCTATCACCCTTTTATGACCGGATATTCGGCTTTTTTGTGAATCATTTGCTATCCAGGTTTGTTGTTTCCTGTATATCAGGATGAGAATTTCCTTACTTTTATTTCATCTGAGTCTCCCTGGATTTTCACCTACTATATATATTTCCCACAGACTATCCGTATCTCTAATCTCAAGGATTGGCTATTCCATCTATGCCTAGGTACAACATTGAAAGAACAGGACTATAGCTGCTGTTTTTCTCCCTTATATCTGGTTGCCATGAGAGGGTGATCGATGTTCACATCTGAGTTCAAAATGGCTCTTTCTACCACTGATATGAGAGTTCAGTGGGACTAAAATGACTTGTACCTCTAATTGATACTCTCTCCACAGGACCCTGTAAAACTAGGACATGCCTACCAGCTATAGACTATCTAGCTACAAAATGTACTCATTGGGAGAACTCCTCAAACTGCGAGATGCCCCCCTCTCGCAGGTCTGGCCCTCTTCTTTATCGAGGGCCTATCTCGATGACGGACTTTGGAGTCCGGAGAGATGGCATACAGCAAAAAGAGGGTTATGGGGTTTTTTAGGGAAATTTCTTAATAAGATTTTAAGGGATTCTGGGAGGGGGGTAGATTACGTGGGTTCGGGGGAAGACCCGCGGGGGAGGGTATCTGGGCCAGCCGTAGGACGTGGCATGGGAGGTGTGAACTCTGGGGTCAAGGAGATGATTAGATCTTATGATACAGATGCCCATAACATCGATACTGTAGGTGGGAGGGGCAGATATGGCGGGAGCAGGGGGCCACATCATCCTACGGGAGTGCGTCCTCGCTGTTTACAAGCGGTGGCGCGCTCTGACCCTCAAAGCTCTTCTCGTTCCCCAGGTTGTACGGAACCTCGGGCCCCAGGCCTTCGGCTGATGCTGTGCAACGCCAGGTCCGTGGTAAATAAAGCCCCCCTCATTTGTGACCTTATTCAGGAGGGGGTGCGGACCTGGCGGGTATTACGGAGACCTGGTTGGGCCAGGAAGGGGGAGCCCCCCTTGTTGATATGTGCCCACCAGGTTTCCATCAACCAAGGTCTCAGGGGAGGAGCGGAGGGGTGGCGGTTGTTATTAACGAAGGTCTTGGACCAAGGGAGGCCACTGTTCCTCAGACAGCTGGATGTGAGTCCCTTCTTGTGAAGTGGGGTCATAGGGTGCAGTTGGGCTTGCTAATCACGTACCTGGCTCCCTGCCATGTGGCAGCAGCCCTGCCTGAGCTGCTTGATGTTATAGCTGCGGTGGCTGTTGACACCCCCAGGCTTATGGTCATGGGGGATTTTAACCTGTCATCAGTTGGCGAGACATCTGAGGTGGCTCAGGAGTTCATGGCTTCCATGACGGCTATGGACCTGAGCCAGTTAATTTATGGCTCTACTCACATGGGGGGACACACACTGGACCTTGTTTTTGTCTCTGGACAGTGGTTGAGTGATCTCGAGATAGGGGATATAGTGATTGAACCCTTGTCATGGTCAGATCACTCCCTCCTTCGCCTGGACCTTCGAATCGCCACACCCCGCCGCAGGGAGGCGGAACCGACCAGGTGGTTCCGCTCCAGGCGCCTGATGGATCCTGAGAGATTCCAGATGGAGCTTGGGCCATTTCCTGAGGTTCTAGCACACGACTCGGCTGAGGACTTAGTGGCCGCCTGGGATAGGGCGGCGGCTGATGCTTTAGACCGAGTCGTGCCTTTGTGGCCTCTGACCCGGCGCAGGTCTCACCTGGCTCCTTGGTATACTGAGGAGCTGAGGGAGATGAAGCACCGGAAAAGACGCCTAGAGAGCAGTTGGAGGGCTAGTCGTTCTGAATCCGACCGAACACTGGTAAGATCTCATATTAAGAATTACCTAGCGGCAATAAGAGTAGAGAAGAGTAACTACTTTTCTACTCTTATTGCGTCATCAGATAATCACCCAGCCGCCCTGTTTAGGGTGACCCGCTCTCTGCTCCATCAAGAGACGCGGGAAGACCCCTTGGAGGGTAGAGCTGATGATTTTGTAGAATATCTGTATGACAAAATTGCTCAGATTCGTGAACAGCTAGACTCTGACTGGATTGATCCAGAGGAGATGACAGGGGCAGGTCCTGAGAATATTATTTGGGAAGAGTTTGATCCTGTGACTCCCGAAAGCGTGGACAGGATACTGAACAGACTAAATGCGACCACATGTTTATTGGACCCGTGTCCATCCTGGTTGGTACTGGCCTCCCGGGAGGTGACGCGAGGCTGGCTTCAGGAGATTATAAATGCTTCTTTGAGTGGGGGTGTCTTTCCCACCGTCTTGAAAGAGGCAGTGGTGAGGCCCCTCCTCAAGAAGCCCTCCCTGGATCCAGCTGTATTAGCAAATTATCGTCCTGTCTCCAACCTTCGCTTTGTTGCAAAGGTTGTTGAGAGTGTGGTTGCACGACAACTGCCTCAGTACCTGGATGAATCGAATTATCTAGATCCGTTCCAGTCGGGATTCAGGCCCAGGTACAGCACAGAGACAGCATTGGTCGCATTGGTTGATGATCTCTGGAGAGCTCGGGACAGGGGTTGCTCCTCTGTCCTGGTCCTACTAGACCTCTCAGCGGCTTTTGATACCATCGATCATGATATCATGCTGCACCGGTTGGAAGGGTTGGGGGTGGGGGGCACTGTTCTACAGTGGTTCTCCTCCTTTCTCTCTGACCGGTCGCAGTCTGTGTTGACAGGGGGGCAGAGGTCGACCCCGAGGCCCCTTATATGTGGGGTGCCACAAGGATCGGTCCTCTCGCCCCTTCTATTCAACATTTATGTGAAGCCGCTGGGTGAGATCATCCGTGGTTTTGGGGTGAAGTACCATCAGTACACTGATGACACCCAGCTGTACATCTCCACCCCAGACCACCCCAATGATGCCCTCGAGGTGATGTCCCGGTGCCTGGAGGCCGTACGGATCTGGATGGGGAGGAACAAACTCAGACTCAACCCATCCAAGACCGAGTGGCTGTGGTTTCCGTCGTCCCGATATAGTCAGTTGGCGCCATCTCTGACTATTGGGGGCGAGTCGTTGGCCCCCACAGATGGGGTTCGCAACTTGGGCATCCTCCTGGACTCGCGGCTGTCTTTAGAAGAGCATATGACGGCCGTGGCCAGGAGGACTTTTTATCAGGTTCGCCTGATTCGCCAGTTGCGTCCCTTTCTGGATCGGGACTCGTTGCGCACGGTCACTCACGCCCTTGTCACCTCACGCCTGGATTATTGTAATGCTCTCTACATGGGCCTCTCCTTGAGAAGCACCCGAAGGCTCCAACTGGTCCAGAATGCGGCCGCGCGGGTGGTAATGGGAGCAATGTGGCGCTCTCATGTAACCCCTCTCCTGCGCGAGCTGCACTGGCTCCCAGTGGTCTTCCGGGTGCGCTTCAAGGTTTTGGTTACTATCTTTAGAGCGCTCCATGGCTCAGGACCAGGGTACTTACGAGACCGCCTCCTGCCACCAATAGCCTCTCACCGACCAGTTCGCTCCCATAGAGAGGGACTCCTCAGGGTGCCGTCGGCCAAACAATGTCGACTGACGGCCCCCAGGGGGGAGCCTTTTCTGTGGGGGCACCTACCATCTGGAACGGGCTTCCCCCGGAGTTACGAAACATCCAAGACTTACGCATATTCCGCCGTGCCCTGAAAACGTTTCTATTCCAACAAGCTGGTCTGGCCTAACTCTCCCTTTTAAATTGGCTTTTAAATTGGCTTTTAAATCAGGTTTTAGACCTCTTTTAGATAAATTTGGATGTTTTAATCTTTAAGCCAAATTACTTAATCTGTTTTTTAATAGTTTTTAACTTCTATATGTATTTGTAATTATTATGGCTGTTCACCGCCCTGAGTCCTTCGGGAGTAGGGCGGTATACAAATATGAAAAATAAATAAATAAATAAAATATAAATAAATGAGGAATGGCAGGTGGAATTAGGTATGCTTATCTTGGAGAGGAGATCATAATAACTGTTTTCAAATATCTAAAGAGCTATCATATAGAAGCAAAAGCAAAATTGTTTAAAGTGATTCCAAAAGACATAAGTACAAATGTAGATTTTGGTTGGTTATGAAGAAAACTTCATCAACAGTAATAAGTATTCAATACTGGAACTGACTGCTTTGGAAGATTATGGGATCTCTTCCTTTGTACCATTTAAACAGCAGATTAATTGTCCATGATCATTAGGCTTTCCAAACCTTTTTTTTAACATCAGTCTCAATTCATTTTCAAGAACTATCCTGTCTGTCTCCAGAGGTTACTAATAGGATCCCTTATCACCAATTACAGAAGCTTGACAGTTATGCAGACAAAGAAATAGAACTGATATTTGAGATATTTATTTATTTGTCAAACATGTACAAGATAGCAGGTATAGGTATAAACATAACCAAAGGAAATAAGTACAGATAAATGGGGATAGTAAGACAGGGACGGTAGGCACACTGGTGCGGTTATGCATGCCCCCTTTACAGACATTTTAGAAATGGAGTCCGGGTCCTCATTTTACCTACCTCAGAAGGATGGAAGGCTGAGTCAACCTTGAGCCTGGTGAGATTTGAACTTGCAGTAATTGCAGGCAGTTGGCAGCTAAATGCTACTTTTTTTTTTTTTGCTTTAATTTATATGCCGCTCTTCTCCGGAGACTCAGGGCAGCTTACAATGCGTTAAGCAATAGCCTTCATACTTTTGTATATTTATACAAAGTCAGTTTATTGCCTCCACAATCTGGGTCCTCATTTTACCCACCTTAGAAAGGATGGAAGGCTGAGTCAACCTTGAGCCTGGTGAGATTTGAACTTGCAGTAATTGCAAGCAGCAGATGTTAATAACAGTGCTTTAGTCCACTGTGCTATCAAGGCTCTTTACTTAACAGCATTTTAGTCCGCTGCGCCTACAAGAAAAGTTGTATTTTCTGCAATCGAGTTTGGAGCAGTTTACCTTGAGTTTGTATAGATTGTTTGCCCGTGTATCAGGGGTGAAATGCTCCTGGTTTGGACCAGATCAGCCGATCCGGTAGCGATGGAGGCGGATGGTTTGGAGAACCGGTAGCAAAAATCCCTTTTTTTCTTTTAAATGCCTCTGATGATCCAAGCTGAGTTGCCTGATCATCAGAGGTATTTAAAAGAAAAAAGTCTCTGCCGATCAGGCAACTCAGCTTGGATCGTCAGAGGCATTTAAAAGAAAAAAAGTCTCTGCCAATCAGGCAACTCAGCTGGGATCATCAGAGCCTTTTGAAAGCATTTTTTTACAACCTTTTCGCTTAAGAGGTGTAGAAAAAATGGTTTTAAAAGTAAAAAAAAAAAAACATTGGCCATCCCCACCCAGTCATATTACCCCACCATCACCAAGCCACGCCCACAGAACCGGTAGTAACAAATTTTAGATTTCACCACTGCCATGTATTATTATGGTTGAAGCTGAAGAAATCATTGAGAGGTAAGACATTGTAGCAGCAATTTTGTGTATTATGCTTATATCAGACTGCAGGCGGCAAAGTTCCAGATTGTCCAAGCCCAGAATTTCAAGTCTGGTGGCATAAGGGATTCTATTGTGAGTAGAGGAGTGGAGTACTCTTCTCGTGAAATACCTCTGGACCCGCTCCATCGTATTAATGTCCGATATACAGTGTGGATTTCAGGCAGATGAGCTGTATTCAAGAATTAGTGTGGCAAAGGTTTTGTATGCCCGAGTTAGCAATATAATGTTACAGGAGAAGAAGCTTCGCAAGATTAGGTTAACAATTCTTAATGCCTTTTTGGCAATGCTGTTATAGTAAGCTCTACAGTAAGATATGGTATTCCTTTTGTAAATATTCCTACATAAGTGACTATGCAATATTTATGTCTGGCTGACAATTTTGGAGACTTGACATTTGACAAGTTTTCACATGTTAAATCAAAATACAGAAAAGTCCTTTAATCCTGGCACAATAGCAAACAAAAACTCCAGTGGTTTTGAGGAGTGGTATATTATTTTACAACATGATAGAGCTTTTTGCAAAGAAAATCACAATTCTTCCTATAGAATAATATGGGTACATAAAATTTTTGAATGGAATGAAAACTTTTAGCAATGACTTCTAGAATGGAGCCAACAGATTTTTTTAAAAAAACCTAAAGGATGTAAGCAGAATTTCCTTCTGCTTTGTATGAAAGATGCAGAAGTTATTGGTAAAACAGATTGCAAGCATTGCTGCCGGGATGATATGTATCTTTCATTGTAAAAAATATATTGTGTAGCAGTATACCTTTATTTTAAAAATATGCAGAAAGAAATTCTTGCACTATGTTTGAATACCGGTCTACCAAGAATCACTTCTATCCTTCATTCTCTTAGAGAAAATTTTTAAAAAAACCTGAATCCTTTTATTGTAAATAGTTGCTTTATCAGCTATTCAATAGTTGATATTGGGACTTCCGGTTTCCTCGTCTTCGGCGGCGACGGTGCTTTCTTTTGGCACCGCCACCCCCGCCGCTTGTAGAGCCGCTTCCTGATTGCGAAGCGGCTCGAAATCTTCGAAATCCTTAGGATTGAAGAAGAAGAGGCAGCAGGGCACAGGTAGAGCCCCTGCAACCCCCCCAGGGAACAGTTTCTGGGGAGGAAGCAGGCGCGGCTCCCTTACAACCTGCTGAAACTCCCGGCGGCGTGGGACGTCTTCTGCTTGTGCGGAACAAGCCGACCTCAGGAAACCTTTAAAGAGCGAGGAAATAACTCAAATAAACATCCGCAATCCACTTGAACCCTGAAACTTTGAACTGCAAGTATTAGTCCTTTGCTGAACTTTTTTACTGAAGTGAAAGTCTCGGAATGAGTGAAAGTGATTGAAAAAATATGGCGCTCAGCAAATGAATTAGTGGGTGTGGATTGGTGAAGTTATCTTGTCTTGCTACAAAGTTAAAAAGTTGTTACAGAGCTGCTCCGGCTGCAACAGAAATAAGAGGAAAATCTCTCCCTTTTACTTGTCTTTGCTGCATTATAGTTTTGCTTTGAGTAATTCTGGGGGACTTTTTTAGAAGGTATTGTGGAGGTGGCAGAAGAGGCGGACCCTCCCTTTTTAAGAAAGCTAGCTTACGTGGCAGGATGGCTTCAAAAAAGCAGGAAAGCAAAACAGGGGGGGATCCCCCCCACGTAAGCAGGATACGCAGTCACAAGCCCAAAAAAAAGATTTGGATATGGGAGAATTAAAAGCATTCATCTCAAATATTTTGGATGAGAAATTTCAAGACATGGATGACAAAATAAATAAAATAGATGAAAAAATCCAAAAGTCACAACAGGAAATCATGCAGGAAATGCAGCAGAGCCAAAAGATGGTGACCAAAAAAATAACGGATGTGGCGTCTGGTCTGGCAGGATTTATTATGAAAGTTGAGACAAAAGTGGATGAATTTAAATTAGAAGTTAATGCTAAGATGAAAAATAATGATCATAAATTTTTTGATGTTGATGACAAGATGCAGAGAGTTGAGAATGATATTGTTATGATGCAATTTCGTGCAATGGAATTTGCTATAAGGCTTCGAGGAATTAGAGAAGAGGAGAGACAAGATTTGAGACAGATCTGTGCTGAAGCCCTAGCTGTGATTTTAAAAGTTGAACCTGAGATGGTTTTTTGCAAAATAGATAAAATCTATAGAGTTAACTCGTGGGTGGCCAGACAAAGACAACTGCCTAGAGATGTGGTCATATATTTTACAGATAGAGCAATAAGAAATGACATTTTGCAAAAATCTTTTCTCACTTCTGTGCAAGTGAGTGGATCCAAGATTACAGTTTACAAGGAGCTCCCACCCAAGATGTTGAAATCTAGAAAAGAGTATGGTTTTCTTGTTAAAGAACTGCAGAATAATCAAATCCCATTTCGTTGGGATGCCCCAACTGGCATAATTTTGAGATATAAGGGAGAGAAACACCGTCTGAATACTGTGGAGAAGGCGGAGCAATTTTATAATGACATCTTTAAAGAAAGAACTCCATCCCCACGCACATCTACAGTTTTGGAGATTAAAGAACAACAATCTAAGCAGGAATTAGCAGAGCTGAAGGGTGCTGAAGGAGGCTTTCTGGATGAGCCTTTGCTGGAACCTTCTCCAATCTCGGAGCTTGCTTGGGCGGCTGAAGTTAAGGATCAGCGTATAACTCGAGCAAAAGCCAAGGAACTTAAAGAAAAGTTACAGCAGGAGAGTCAAGACAAGGCTGGGGCTGTGGGAAAAGCAGGACAGAGGATCTCAGATGACATCCTAAGGTTCTGCGCTTCGCTCCAGAAGGAGAATAAGGATGATTAAATGTTTATCTTGGAATGTGAATGGGTTGAATGCAACACAAAAAAGGAAGAAAATATTTGCATATTTAAAACAACATAATAATGATATAATTTGTTTACAAGAAACGCATATTACAGTTCAAGATCAAAACTATTTGAAAAATTCCAAATTAGGAACACATTTTATATCCTCAACTAACCAAAAAAAGAATGGTGTGGTTATTTATGTAAACAAAAAATTAACAGCTAAACTTATAGAAGCTGATCAAGATGGTAGGTTTGTAGCAATTGAATTACTTTCTGCTAATAGTCAAATTCTTCTGATAGGAATTTATGCTCCTAATCAACAACAGGACTATTTTTATAAAATGCTGCATACTAAAATACTTCAATGGGATTATAGATCTATTTTAATTATGGGAGACTGGAATGGAGTAATTGACTCTAAATTAGATAAAAAGACTTTGGCAAAATCAAGAATTAGATTACCACAGACTTTTTTTGATATGAAAGAAGACCTGGAATTAAAAGATATTTGGAGAATACATAACCCAAAAGAACTGGACTATACTTTCTTTTCTGACAGACATAGATCCTTTTCCAGGATTGATTTTATTTTGTTGTCTGATGACTTACTTGTTAGGACAAAAAGAACAAAGATTCTGCCAAGAACTTTGACTGATCACAGTCCAGTCTGGATAGAAATTGAGACATGTAAGAATGAGAGACGTTCTTGGAGATTAAATGAAAACTTGTTTAGATATGAGAAAAATATAATAGAATTTAAAAAGCATCTGAAAGAGTTTTTTGAAATGAGAAGATTTCAGCATATTTAAAAGATTGTTCTCAAGAGACTTATGAATGGGAATGGAAGAAGTGGATAAATTATGTTCAGCATAAATATCAAACTAGGAAGTATCAAATAGCCTTTATTTAAAAATGTTATATAAGATAGAAACATTTTAGAGTTGAGGATAAAAATTTGTTAGAAAATGTTATATTAAGATAGAAATATTTTAAGGTTAAGGATGAAAATTTGTTAGAAAATGTTACATTATGATAGAAATATTTTTAAGGTAATCAGGATGAAAATTTATCTGAAAATGATATACCAAGATAGAAATAGGTTAATGTAATGAAGATGTAATTTGTAAGGGGGAGGGAGGGGTTCAAGTTTTATATACAAAGGAGGGTTTTTTCCTTTTATCTGACATGAGCATACTAGGAAGTCTGGGGGGAGGGGAGGGTTAGGGTGGGCTGGGGAGGTTGGGAAGTTTGGGGGGGTAGGGGGGGGAAAAAGGGGGTGAAAATGTAATTGTAAAACTTTTGCAATAAAAAAAAAAAAAGTTGATATTGATATTTGCCTAAGGTTGTGGTATTGGTTTTTGGGTTTTTTTAGGAACTAAATTCAGGAAATACATGATTGTTTGGAGGTTTCGGATGGAAACCTGAGGGAAAACATATAAAATTGTCAGAAAAAAAATAAAGTTAAAGATAGAAATAGAGAGATTTAATCCCAGAAGCTATATGATATGTGTTGGAGGTAGAGCTAACTTTGGAGCAATCAATTCCTACTTGATCTCTAAGGCCAGCTAAGGAAAGGTCAACTCTTACAAAGCCTATAGAGGAGGTGGAGAAGGTGGAGTAGGATGGATGGAACCATTAACAGTCAAACTCTCATAGCCCTCTATCAAGTGCCAAAATACTGATAACAGTAAGGGCAATTGAGGAGCTAATGCTAAATGTATTCCACCTGCAAGTTAGGTTCTTTTCTTGAAAATATTTTTATTAAAATCTTAATAAATCTGTAATAAATGTAGTAAAAACAAATACAAATTAAACTAGAAGAAAAAATAAATGAAGAAAGTACAGAAAAAATGTGGGGGGGGGGGGGGAAATAAAACATAAAAAAGAAAAAGATACCAAAGACAATAATAAAAAGTGGCATCCAATATCAACAGAATAACAGAGTTGTACTCTGACCTTGTAGGACATCTAGTCCTACCTCCTGCCCAAGCAGGAGACCCTACACCATTTTTGACAGATGGCAGTCCAGTCACATCTTGAAAGCCTCCAGTAATTAAGCTCCCATAACTTCTGAAGGAAAGTTATTCCATTGGTTGATCGTTCTCACTGTCAGAAAATTTCTCATTTCTAGATTGAATCTCTCCTTGATCAGTTTCCATGCATTTTCCTTGTCTGGCATTCAGGTCCTTTGAAAAATAGGTTGACCCCTCTCCTTTCTGTGACAGCTCCTCAAATATTGGAACACTGTCTCCCTAGTCCTTCTCTTCACTAGACTAGCCATGCCCAATTCCTGTAACTGTTTTTCATATGTTTTAGCCTCCAGTTCCCTTAATCATCTTTGTTTAGTGCTCTTCTTTGCACATTTTAACTTTTCATCTTTTCAAAGTTACAAAACAAAAGATACTCCTCTCCCCGTAGCCTACCTTTTTATCTAAAGAACATGTGATCATCTTTTCAATTCTGATTCAGCAAAAAGGCCATTCAGAGTTACTGGAAATATCAAATGTATAGTTATCCCTGGTCAAATAGTTCAACTTTATATTCCTTCTTTTTGCTCCACACAGTCTTGATTTTTAAATCCTTCCCATGGCATCACAGGATATTTGATATTTTATCATACTTTGGCATTTAAAAGGAATCTTCAAAATTTTCACCAGCCTATTTTATAAATCCCATAAAGAGGCATCATCCAGGATTTCTTGTTGCAACCAATCCTTCTCCATATTGTTTTTCTTGATTTGTCTTTTGTATTCCCATTTTTGTATTCTTAATTTTTCTTTCTTCCGTGCATAAAAACTGTATAGTCTTTGTCAAGTAAATGTTTTTTAAATTGTTCTCATCATCTTCTAAAAGTGTATCCATTAAAATCTGTATTTTTTCCTTGTAATTAATATTTCAGCTCATATATAAAAAAAATAAGATTTTTAAAAAAGGTATAACCAGCTTTACCAAATTAACTCTTTTCTGCCTGGTCCTTTGGTTCCCTCTAGTGTCCATTTGCAATCTTCATTGAGTTTGAGTGCCTAATTCCTGCAGATTATGCTCTTTAAAAAGTTTAAATGGCATTCCCCCTGAGATCTGAAGATTCCAGCAATGGTATGCTTCAAGAAACCCTTGAAGATCTGGCTGTTTCCCCATAACCCTGGGTAAAGATCAGTTCTATATCCATTATGCATTGTGCTTATGCATGTAATGGCCCACAGTTCTTTTTCTCTATCTTTTTCTTAGCAGTTTTAATATACTCTCTAATTAAAGTTGTAACTTGTTAATAGTCATTGGTGAGCAGGCTTAGAAGTTTAAAATATAAAAATACAAAATATAGTAAATATCTTAAGATGCACTTAGATTTAAGATGCTGTCCTGTGACAAATAGTTGGATTTTCTATTCCATAATTGGGAGAGACTGTTGACTTTAGAAGAGGAAATCTTCTCCGTCCTAATTTCCTATCACCAAACTGGTCCAACTGGTTTATTTTAAAAAAAGATCACATGTGTGAAAGACCAAAAAAGACCACATATTAGGCTATGGGTCTAACATGAATCCAAGGAACTTTAGACACCCTTATCTTTTATCTTACTTTCCAACCAGGAAAATAGGATATTAACTTTCAGGGCATACAGATTCTCAGGGATTATAATATCCTGAGAATATCATGAGAACCCTTTAAGACAAATCTTTGGTTTGTCCTGCTAGCAAAATTTGGAAATTTTAACATTATTTACATGTTAGCTATAGCTATAGCTCTTTTTATTGGAGAATACCAAAAGACTGGACAATGGTTGAAGTAAACTTGTTAAAGTATATTATACACACTGTGTCAGTTTCTGCAATTGAATTTTTAAACCAGGAGAAAACGGTTTTCAAAAGATTATGTTTGTTTTTTTTGTATATGAAAAACTGGCCTGATGCAAAGCAAAACATCTTTCTATCATTCACCTTAAAATACAACATTCAATGACTGGAAATTATGAAAGCACACAGCCTTTTGAAGGTTCTGAGGAACTTGGCCTGTCTTTCAACACTTGTTAAATGATTACAAATGATGTCATTATTTACAACACTAACATATTTTCATCCATGCTGATAATTAACATTCATTCTTTCCCTCCTGTACTAATCAATATTAGCATCCAGAGTAGATAAAATATTGTCATCTCAAAATTTTATTTAAATATATTTTCTAGTAAGTAATTATTCTTCAAGTTCTATTTGTTATTGGAATGTTGACAGCATTAATATCAAGATTTTAATATCCTGTGGGATAATGAAATTTCTGCTTGAGTTTGGGTCATTCCTGTCTCTGCAATGTGATAACTGGATATCATGTCTGAATTATTGAATGAAGTATTATTTTAAACAATACTAAGACCTCCATATCAGTGATTTTCTCCAGATAGAGTCGCAATGCAAACCCTGTTCCAACAGCTACCGTTTCTGTGTTATACTTCAAAGCTACTATGCTGAAAGTGAATTATTCTAGTAATTATTAAATATATTTAAAAAACAAAGACAACCAAGGCAGGAAGCCATTCCTGGATAAAACCAATTTCCTTAGGAATCTTTGTGGTGGAAGCTGGGAATCGCTGACAAAAAAGGAACATAGAACATAGAATAACAGAATTGGAAGACCCATGAGGTCTTCTAACTCAACCCCCTGCTCGAGCAGGAAATTCTATACTATTTAAGACAAATGGTTGTCCAGTTTCTTTTAGTTTAGTTTAGTTTATTATATTTATATACCGCCCCCTCTCCCGAGGGACTCGGGGTGGTGAACAGCCAGCAAATAAAATACAAAATTTAAAACAATATTAAAATCCAATTAAATCAATTTGACCCATAGTTGAAAACCCTATATTAAAACCCCTAATTTTTTAAAACAATTCTTTTTAAAAAGAGTAGGTCAGGCCAGCCCGGCTTGATGAAACAAAAACGTCTTTAGGGCAGTTCGGAAAGTGCGAAGGTCAGGGATCTGCAATATCTCTGGGGGCAACTTGTTCCAGAGGGTAGGTGCCCCCACAGAGAATGCTCTCCCCCTGGGGGCCGCCAGCCAGCATTGTGTGGCCGCCAGCACCCTGAGGAGGCCCTCTCTGTGGGAGCGTACTGGTCGGTGGGAGGCTACCAGTGGCAGAAGACGGTCTTGTAAGTAAGAAAGCCTCCAGCGATGGGGCACTTACAACTTCTGAAGGTAAACTACTCCCTTGGTTGATTGCCCTCACTGTTGGAATTTTCTCCTTAGTTTTAGGTTGTTTCTTTCCTTGGTTAGTTTCCATCCATTGTTTCTTGTCTTGCCTTCTGGAGGATAGATTATTCCCTCTTCTTTGTGGTAGCCTCTCAAACACTGCTATCATGTCTCCCCTAATCCTTCTTTCCACTACACTACAGGTAGACATAACCAATTCCTGCAACCGTTTTTCATAAGTTTTAGCGTCCAGCCCCCTAATCATCTTTGTTGCTTTTTTCTGCTTTTCTTTCCAATGTCTCACAATCCTTTTTATAGTGTGGTGACTAAAACTGGATGCAAAATTCCAAGTATGATCTTACTAAGTCTTTGTAAAGCTGTACTAACACTTCATGTGATCTTGATTCTATCCTTCTATTAATGCACCCTAGTGTTGCATTAGTTTTTTGGGCTGCTGCCACACACTGTTGGGTCATATTTAAGTGATTGTCTACTAGGGATCCCAGTTCCCTCTCACAGTTATTGCTATTGAGCCAAGTATCATGCAGTCTGCACCTGTACAAATTGTTTTTCTTGCTGAAGTGTAAAATCTTACTTTTATCCAAATTGAATTTCATTTGTTAGATAGGGCCCAGTGTTCAAGTCTTTTCGAGAACCTTTTGGGTCTTGAGCCTATCTTCTGGGCTATTGGCTATTCCTACTATCTTAGTGGCAACTGAAAATTTGATGAGTTCCCTTCTATTCCCTTATCTAAATTATTTATGAAGATATTGAAGAGTACTGGGCCTGAAGTGGAATCCTGGAATACTCCACTACCTACCTCACTCCATGTGAATATAACTCTGTTAAGGACTACACATTGATATGGTTTGTCAACCAATTACAAATCCATCTGGTGGGTAGGGAGCTGGTTAGCTTCTCCCCAAGAAACAAAGTCAAAAGGAAGATGTACCATTCTACATGTTTTTACGTTAGTGCTTTTGGTTCTTTTGTATGTAATCAATATTCAGATGTATTTATTGATATGAGTGCACAAATGGCAAGTAACTCATTTGTCTTGTTCTTCACTGAATGGCTCCCTTACAAATGGATGGCTAAACTCTAAAATCAGTACATTTATTTACTGGGGGTGGGGGAGAAGAATAACTTTATAATGAGGACCCAGATTGTTGGGAGCAATTACATGCTGACTCTGTAAACCGCTTAGAGAGGGCTGTAAAGCACTATGAAGTGGTATATAAGTCTAAGTGCTATTGCTATAAACAAGTTTACAATTAAATGTAAACATTCTAAATCCCAAAGTGGTAATGGAAATGTAGAAATGGATTTTGCATAAGAAATAGAGTGAAAAGTTAAATTCTGTTCCTTAGGGCAACTAAATAATTATTTGGGGTCTTCGTTTGAAAGGCCCATACATTCTCATACAAAAGTGGCATGAACAGATAGCAGTCTTACCTGTGAAGAGTGTCCAGAGAATTTCATGGTTTTAAAAAAATGACTGCCCTTAGCTATAGATTGTGAAATCAAATTTTCTCTTCAACAAGAGTGGCATAGCAATGTCTGCTGATCATATTAACTCATATGCCAGCTGTTTCAGAAACTTGAATTTAGTCTATGTCTCTGAATTCAGTTATGAAGCAGGACTGTATTTTGTAGGGCATTTGATTCTTTTTCGTTCCCTCTATCTCTTTTCCATAGTCCCATGATTCAGCTTGTGTCCCTATATTCTTCAGCATTCATTATCTCTAAATTGTAAACATCATAGCTGACATCTGGAGAAGGTATTTTTCTTCTGTGACGTATAATGGCAGGTAGCTTTGTCAGGACAAGGTCTGATATTAAAAGAGAGTGGACTAGTTTAATTTGTTTTTTTGTTTTTTTTTAATTGAAAAAGTTTTTCAAATACAAATTTTCCCCCCTTTTTCCCCCCTTCCTCCCTAACCCCCCCTCCCCCCTCCCCTCCCCCTGTGGCTTCTCCAAAATGAAACCAAAATTCATAACAGAATATATAATACTTTACCATCCTTTTGCTCCACTCCCCCATACGCTGACCCTTTCTTTCTAATAATATTATTATATCCCCCTTATACTATACATTTCAAAATAACATTCAACTGTAACATTATATAATAACTCCTAATTTAACATAATAATATTATTATATCCCCCAGTTTGGCAATTTCTACTCATAATCTACCCTTTTCCTCCTCCCCCATACATATATCTCTTAATTGAAATCTTTTACATATATTAATATAACATTTCAAAGCAACCTTCAGCTATAAAACTATATAATAAATCCTAATTTGACATTTATTCAACTCATAGTCTGCCCATTTCTTCCACCCCATACATATATCTCTTAACTCAAATCTTTTACATATATTCATATCTAAACATAATATCCCTTTTCTTAAACTAAACAATCAATAAGCTAACCTGTCTCCACTCACTTCCTACAGGACTACCAAACATAATATTTTTAATATCTTTATTCTTCTGCCCACACCACTAAGAAGTATTCCCTTATATAAATAAAATCCTCAAATGACTTTAAGCTTGTGATCCATATGATATCTTCTGTAACGTCTTTCAGCTGGATTTTTAATTCCATCACCCATGTTAGGGTAGACTTGTTTAATTTGTTATCATTATATCCCTTATCAGGGAGACAAAGGACATTTCCGCATTGCCAAATCATCTACAATCCTGTCTGATCTTTGTTTAGTAACTACTAATGTACCTTTCACACTATTCCTTTTCAAGTAAGAAACATTATGCGAAATATTTAAAAAGTATACAAAGTATGAACAAAGAAATAAAAGGCAGGAAATACGTTACTTCGCTCCTAATTTACTGAATGAACATGCAACTATGAATTCTTTTTTCATGCATATCCACCACAATCTATATAACATTTATATTTTCAGACATGCAGGGTTAGTTCTTTCATTATTTGTGTAGTTGACAGGTATTTTTAATCTCTGCAGTTGACAGGATTTTTTTTTATCTCTGCAGTTCTACAAAGCTTGCTATCAGACCGTTTTCCAATCTCCCAAAAATGCAGCAGGGAAAGAATATCAATATTTTCTTGCTTTTGTGTTTGTGATTTTTATGCCACCGGCAAAACAGTCGCTTGAGATGGAGCACAGATTAAATGCTACTTTTCTATATTTTCCTACTGATCAGCTGAAGGCAGCATTGATTGATTCCTGCTGATGTGCCAGAATAACTTGCCCAAAAATGAGGGATATACTGTATGCTTTGACATACCCAAGCTGCCATTTGCACCACTATATCAAATCTGGCTTATATTAAAAATATCATTCTTTGAAATCTGAAGTCAGATTGAATTTGAAATATTCAAATTCAATTCACGATATTTATTGGTTTCTCCACTGTCATACTCTGATAGACCATCTAGCTTAGCTTCCGATTTGCTGCCTTCTGTCTCTTCCTGCTGTTATATGATATTTTCCAGTATCATAACCATTTTCCTGTACAGATATAGTTAAAATAAATGTGATACTATATATAGACAAATTCTAGAGCAGTCATTCAAGATTCTTTCTGCTCTTTTATATCAAGGTTTACATGCTCTCCTGTAATATTGTGTAGTGTTACTTTTAATACAAGCATATTATTTAATTTCACTAACTTTAATATATTTAAACATGCAAAAACAATTCAGCTGACAAGGCAGAGACTGAAAATATTTTATACTATTTATGTAGTCTTGCCTTTTATTATGTGCTATTGAAGAATTTGCATCAAATAATTATTTTTTAGAATAGTTTGCAAGTTGGATTTCTAATTAAGTTCGCATTAATATCCCACTCTGATAAGGTCCTGGAACACTTCTAAAAATGTACAATAGATAAATTGTGTTAAAGAATCTAGGGGTCTATGCTATATTGCTATATCCTATATTCAGTCTGTATTGGATGTTAGAAGAGAAGGACATGGCATATGTTATGCTAATGATATTTTATTTCCTGTAATGCATTTAAATGTATGCATTTTATAGATGTTGGTTGTCTCTGCTTCACTGAAAGAAAAAAATCCATCATTCATAAGCCCGTGGCATTTATTTTGTTAGAATGGGGGAAAGTATGATGAAATCCCTAAGGATATAAACATTTGAAGCTGATTTCTTGCACTTCCTCAAGTACAATTGTTTTAATTGTTCATAGCAACAAAAAAATAAAAAATGTCAACAAACTTTGGTAGAGTGTATTGTCAGTAGGAAGATACAGTAGTAAGCATTTCCAATATTGCAAGCACATATATGAAAATATGTGGATAACTACATAGGCAATGCTACAATTAAATATCTAATGACAGTATCATCATTTAAAACAGCCTTCCCTTACTTGCTAAAATTGAGATGTGTTGGACTGTGGTATCCAAAATTTCCTCTTCTGGCAAAAAATATGGAAGCTATAATCCCAGTACAACTGGAGGATGCTAAACAGGGAATGGATGGTTTAAATATATAACAATATAGATAATTCCAGTGTAGCTGTTAACAGAGTAACTGCTTCCAAAATTCCAAATATGACAGTACATAAGATCTAATTTGGACTAAACTACTATGTTGAACTAGGGATGCGATGGCTCAGACACTGAGCTTGTCGATTGAAAGGTTGACAGTTCAGCAGTTTGAATCCTAGTGCCATATAACAGGGTAAGCTCCCATTACTTGTCCCAGCTTCTGACAACCTAGCAGTTTGAAAGAATGTAAAAAAATGCAAGTAGAAAAATAGGGACCACTTTGGTGGGAAAGTAACAGGGTTCCATGCGCCTTTGGCATTTAGTCATGCCAGCCACATGACCATGGAGACGTCTTCAGACAGCGCTGGCTCTTCGACTTTGAAATGGATATGAGCATCGCCCCCTAGAGTCGGGAACGACTAACACATATGTGCGAGGGGAACCTTTACCTTTACCTTACTATGTTGAACTAGCCATAGTATCCAGAAATATTGTCAAGCTGAGAAACATTCAGACATGGAGGTTTGTGTACAAGAAAAGAAAGAGTTCAGTAAGGAATATTTCAAGGGCCTTAATTGTTTTTTGCTTTTATGTACATTTTTATGCTAGGGTAAATCATTAGTCAGAAATAGAGGACAGAAAGTGCCCCAGATATGCACAGAATCTGCATAAATAATTTTAGATGTTTATTTGTACCCTCAAAGAGAAGAACCTGAAGCAAAAAAGACAAGTAATCTTGTAGCACTTAAAAATTATTAATGCTTATATTAATGCTTATTATATAATTTTGGGGATTGCCATCTATTATATCAATAGATATCTCATTAGAATATTATCGTCAGGTAGCCAATGTAGCTGATCACTAAAAATGCTACCAAGGTCACACCAATGGGGATAATGTCAGGACTTCTAGACCATGATTCTTTGGCTTTAAAAATTAAACTTGAAGCTTATGACAAAATAGACATTTTCATATATGACACTTTTCTTCTATAACTTGGAAGATTCTGTTATAAGAGCCAATCACATTCAACTAGTTTTAGCTTTTTCTGTGGAGCTCATTTCTTGATCTGATTTACCTAATGATGTTGACATCAGTCTTGTAAATTTATGCTGTCCCTCATTCTTCCATTTATAGTTTAGTGAATTAGGGAGGTGTCTGTCTGAGCCATTTCCAAATGTTATCTGGAAAGTCAGAATCTGTTTTACTCCTTATCAACTTGGCAACTGAGGTTGCAGATCTCTATCAAAGTCATTTTCTTTTCTCCCTACAATAATTTGTTAGGAATGTATATCCCTTTATAGGAAGCAAACCCATTTATTTATTTATTTATTTATTTATTTATTTATTTATTTATTTATTTATTATATTTCTATACCGCCTTTCTCCCGTAGGACTCAAGGCGGTGTACAGTCAAGAAAAATATAGACACACAAACATCATAAAATTGCTAATTAAAATTATTACTTAGTTTGGTCAATTAAATAAAACCCAGAATTAGATCACATTTAAAAAATCATTCACATGTTCATATGTTTAGCCCCGCCTGTTGGAAAGCGGAAAGCACGGAGATCAGGGATATTCCGTATCTCCGGGGCCAGTTCATTCCAAAGGGTTGGAGCCCTCACAGAGAAGGCCCTCCCCCTGGGAGTCGCCAGTTGACATAATTTGACTGACGGTACCCTGAGTAGTCCCTCCCTGTGAGAACGAACTGGTCGGTGGGAGGCTATTGGTGGCAAAAGATGGTCTCATAGGTACCCAGGTCCTAAGCCATGGAGCGCTTTAAAGGTGATAACTACCACCTTGAATCGCACCCGGAAGACCACCGGGAGCCAGTGCAGCTCGCGTAGGAGAGGTGTTACATGGGCGTAACGAGCTGCACCCATAATCACCCACGCGGCTACGTTCTGGACTAGTTGGAGCCTCCGGGTGCTTTTCAAGGGGAGCCCCATGTAGAGAGCATTACAGTAGTCCATACGGGAGGTAACTAGGGCATGAGTGACCGTGCGCAAGGCATCCTGATCCAGAAAGGGACGCAACTGGCAGATCAGGCGAACCTGATAAAAGGCACCCCTGACCACGGCTGTCAAATGATCTTCTAAAGATAGCCGTGAATCCAGGAGGACACCCAAGTGGCGGGCCCTCTCTGTGGGGAGCAAGATCTCATCCCCTATTGTCAGTGATGGTACCAGCTGACTATACCGGGACGCCGGAAGCCATAGCCACTCGGTCTTGGAAGGGTTGAATCTGAGCTTGTTTCTCCCCATCCACATCCGCACGGCCTCCAGACAACAGGACATCACAGCAAGGGCATCATTGGGGTGGTCTGGGGTGTCTTTGATCATATGCGTGTCTATTAGCTAAGAAGATGAAATTATTCTTTATTGGTGCAAAGCAAATTAATGTGCTACAACAAAGTAGAATCTTTATTTAGCCCAGATGTCATAATTTTTGGGCATCAAGCATTCTCAAACATATGGGCAATCTCCTTCTTTTGAAAATATAAAGCAGGTTTCTTCACATTATAATCATAATCCTAAATAATATAAGTTTGAAATGTGTAGATTAGCTTGAAGGAGGGATTCAAGAAGCAATGTTAATAATTTAAATCAGTTTGCCAGTCAGGTTTTTAAACTATTTGACTTATGCAAAAAAAAAAAAAAAATGGATTGTTTAAAATTGCAAAATGGCAAGATAATCAATTAAAACTTCTGTTTTATTAGGATGCATTAGCAGCATCTAAAACTCCAAGATTACTATCAGTATTGAGATATGTTTTAAATTATTCTTAATCTGCAATGTTTTGACTGAGAATTAAAGATTTGCACAATATAAGTTCATCAATAAATAAAATTACATGCATAGTTGTCTTTTCAACAAGCGATTTAAAGACTGAATATAGTACCAGTGCACTGTTTTCTGTGTTCTTCTGCTACTTGTTGATTTCTCTCTTTCATTGCCAACAAGGTAGGTTTCAGGCAGGGTAAGGTATTAAAGAGTAAACTCTTGTCCAGATTGGCAGTCTATAGTGTTTTGTTTTCAGATGTTCATTCCTTCATCTGTGACATTTTTCATCAGCCCACCCACCCTCTACTTGATATGCTAGAGGAAACAGCAGGCCTGATAGTTACAAAAACATTCAATATACTAGCAGCTGCAAATGGAAAGTGGAATACGTGACAGTAGATCTGACAAGCATCTACCTTTCATCACTCCAAAAGAAGGAACCAGAATGTGATGGATACATTATACAACACTTGGCATAATTTCAAAAGCTCTCTGTAAGCAATCAATACAATGCTTTAGGAAAAGCAATCTGTTGGTTGTCTGGCTTTAAGTAGATGGGAGGCAAAAAAAGAAAAAGAGGAAGAGATGAGGGTAGAAACAGAAAAAGAGAAATAAAACAGAGGGAAAAAGAGCCATAATTAACAAATGGAATGTATAGTCCCACTCAACTTGGTTCTGGCGTTATCTCCAACTCATTCTCTAGCTGGCATGAACCTCAATAAATTATTCCAAAATAAAAACAGTTATTCTGTTGTAGCAGCCACCCATCTGCTTTTTCTAGACAGCCAGTCCTGGTGCTCCACAATATTGATGTGGTACCCATTGCTTTCCAAAAATGCACTGCATTTAGCAACTTCAAATGTAACCTAATCAGTCCATGGACTGAAATTATCTCATCCCAGAAACAAAGAGAGAAAGTAATAAGCTTGACAGACAACATCATTATCTTTGAGAAATGAAAAAAGCAAGTTTTGTGGCTCCTTCCAGAATTTTATCTGGAATAATAATAATTATTATCATAATCATAATAATATAGTAATAATAGTAATAAAAAATAAACAACCATGATATTTCTTTCATAAGTATCTGCCTATCAGGAATTTGCCTGGCATTGGGACTATGTTGGGTTAATGTAGTTAGCCTTATGATGTGAAGAATACCAGGACCATTGGATAGATTGAAAAATTGGAAATTTTAAGATGTGTGGACTTCAATTCCCAGAATTCCCTAGCATGGCTGGCTGGGAAATTCTGGCAGTTGAAGTTCACACATCTTAAAGTTGCCCAGGTTAAGAAACACTGCCTTAGGGTATCCAGGAGTGAAGCAGGACATAGTTTTATGGGTTAAATTGTATGTTACATTGCAAAAATAATTCTTACCCACAACTCTTTCCATAATCTACCCTTTCTCCTTGAGCATGGGGCCAGCAGAATGGGTTAACTCTTTTTTTTATATTAAAGAGTTTTACAAAAAGAGAAAAAAAAATTTTTTACAAGTATTTCCCCATGCCCCCACCTTCCTTCCTTATCCCCCCACCCACCCACCCCCGAACTTCCCAGAACAAATACAGGGTATAACAATTAACAATCATATGCTAAACTAAGCTAATTAACTAAGGATTCCTATCCCCCCCTTCACATTTTAACTTCCCTTTTACTTAACTAAATATAAATACTCTTAATTTTTCTATTCATTCATAAACTCTTTGATACTTTTTAATCCAATATTTGTTTTGAATATAATCAATCCATCCTCTCTATTCCGATATATATCTTTCTCGTGAGTGATCTTTCAAATATGCTGAAATCTTCGCCATTTCTGCCAGATTCGCTACTTTTAATGTCCATTCTTCAATAGTAGGCAAATATTCCTTCTTCCAATATTGCACCACCAAAAGTCTAGCTGCAGTTATTAAAGTTAAAATCAATTTAGTCGTACAATCTGTAGCCATACAATCTGTAATTAGACAAAGCAAAAACAATTGTGGAGTAAACTTTATCTTCTTTTTAAGAATATTTTGGATAATCCACCATATTTTAATCCAAAATGCTTTAACTTTTTTACAAGTCCACCATATATGATAGTAAGTAACATCATCACAATCACATCTCCAACACTTAGATTGTAAATTCGGATACATACATGCCAACTTTTTAGAATCTAAATGCCATCTATAGAACATTTTATAAAAATTTTCTCTTAAATTTTGTGTTTGCGTAAATTTTACATTTCTAACCTATATTTTTTCCCAAGTTTTCATCATTATTGGTTCCTGAATGTTTTGTGCCCATTTTATCATACAATCCTTAACTAATTCCGTTTTTGAATCTATTTCTATCAATACATTATATAATCTTTTTATATACATTTGATCTTGGTCTCTAATTTGTTTTACCAAATTTTCCTCGTTCTGCATGATATCAATTCTCTGGTCTTCTTTCCATCTAGCTTGCAACTGACCATACTGAAACCAAGTTTGAATTATTCTTTCTTCTTTTAATGCATTTAAAGATTTTAACTGCAATACACCCCCTTCCATTTTAAGAAGCTCTTTATAAGTAATCACCTCTTGCTTTTGTTCTACACTTATATTTTCTATCGCATGTCTGGGTATTGCCCATATAGGTATCTTATAATTTAACTTATATTGATACTTTTTCCAAATTTGTAACAAGGCATTCCTTAATATATGGCTTTTAAAGGTCTTATCCACCTTTTTATCATATAATAAGTAGGCATGCCAGCCATATATTATTCTCAGTCTTTTCCCTGCCCAAACAAAATTATTAATACCCTTCTGCCATTTCCTCAAATTTTCATCTTTCTTGAGTATTGGTATCATTTGGAACAAAAATAGAAACCTTGGTAGAACATTCTTTTTTATTGCTGCTATTCTTCTGAACAGAGATAATTGTAGTTTTCCCCAATTCTCCATCTCTTTCTGTATTTTTTGCCATAACAATTCATAATTATTTTTATATAATTTTACATTTGAGGCTGTGATATATATCCCTAGATATTTAACCTTTTTTACTATTTCAAATCCTGTTAAACTTTCTAGTTCATCTTTTTGCTTTACCGTCATGTTTTTAGTTATTATCTTTGTTTTTTTGTTTATTTATTTTAAATCCAGGCATTTGTCCATATTGGCTAATTATATCCATTAAACCTGTAACTGATTGTACTGGTTGAGTTAAAGTAACAACCAAGTCATCTGCAAATGCTCTTAATCTATAATCATGATGTCTAATTTTAATTCCCTTTATTTTATTTGACCCTCGTATTTTATTCAATAAAGGTTCCAAAGTTAAAATAAACAATAATGGTGATAAAGGGCATCCCTGCTTGTTCCTTTTTCAATTTTAAAAGTTTCTGTTAAACCACCATTAATTATTATTTGTGCTGTTTGTCTCTGATATATTGCTCTAATAGATTGTGTAAAGTATTCTCCAAACTGCATCTTTTCTATTATTTTCAATAAAAATTGCCAATTCAATCGATCAAATGCCTTCTCAGCATCCAAAAAGATAAGCGCTGCAGGGACTTGGTTGTTCCTTTCCAAATATTCCAATAAGTTTACAATTTGTTCATTTGTCTCCCATTTATCAATACAGATTGGTCATTATGAATCATTTGTTGCATAATTACCATTAATCTATTTGCTAATATTTAGCAAAAATCTTATAATCAGTATTTAAAAGCGATATTGGCCTATAATTCTTGGGTTGACTACGGTCTTAATCCTCCTTTGGAACCAATGAAATAAAAGCTGTTCTCCAGGAAGGGGATACATCTCCTCTGGCTTGAATCTTGCAAAATAGTTCCTTAAGCAGTTCTACCATTTCTAACTGCAAATTTTTATAATAAACAGCTGTCAGTCCATCTGTGCCTGGAGCTTTACCCCCCTTTAACTATTTAACTGCTAAAATAATTTCTTCCAAAGTTATTGGTTGGTTCAGTCCTTCCCTTTGCTCTGGTGTAATTACAGGGATATTTTCCTCCTGTAAATATCTATCTATATCTTTGCCTTGAATTGTATCACTAGCATATAACTTTGTATAGAATTCTAAAAAAGCTTTTATTTTGTTGTTATACCTCTTTACCTTTGTATTCTATTTTTTTTATAGTACGTAGCTTTTGTTTTTTCCTTAACAAGTAGACTAACCATCTACCTGGTTTATTTGCATTACAAAAAGTGTTATGTTTAGCATATTGTAAGTTAGTTGCCACTTGGCCTGCCATCAACATATTAAACTGCCCTCGCAACAAATCTATTGTTTGCTTTATTTTCTTATCTGTTGGGTTTAATATAAGTGCCTGCTCTTTCTTTTTTATTTCCTCTTCTAAGTCCCTCCGTTTCTTTTCTTGTCTACATCTATATTTATTATTCAAATATATTAAGGTTCCTCTCATATATGCTTTACTTGCATCCCAAATCATTTCCATAGGCGTACCCTTGTGCATATTCATAGAAAAAAAATCTTTCATTTGTTTTTTACATTCTTTCACATTTTCCTCATATCTAAACAAATTTTCATTTAACCTCCAAGATCTTCTGGCTCCCTTTTCCTGCTCTAATTCCATCCACACTGGACTATGATCAGATAAAATTCTTGAACATATCTTCGTCTTCTTTACCCTAGAAAAGAAATCATTAGTAATTAATATAAAATCAATCTTAGAAAAGGATTGATGTCTATCAGAAAAAAAAGTAAAATCCTTTTCTTCAACATTTTGTTCCCGCCAGATATCTCTCAACTCCATATCATCCATTATATCAAAAAAAGATTTAGGCAATCTTGCATGATTTTGGGTATTTTGAGGTAATCCTTTTTTGTCCTTTTGGGTATCCAATACTCCATTCCAGTCACCCATTAATATACACGATTTATAATCCCATTATATTATTTTGGTATGCAAAAGCTTATAAAATTTTTCTTGCTGTTGGTTAGGAGCATATACTCCAATTAAAAGTGTTTTCTTCCCTTCTATTAGAAATTCAATTGCAATAAATCTTCCTTAAGCATCTGCCTCAATTAATTTAGCTGTTAAATCTGTCCTTAGGTATATAACTATACCATTTTTCTTCTCTGGAGCAGATGCAACAAAATGTGTCCCCAATCTTGAATTTATCAAGTATTTTTGATCTGTCACTCTAATATGTGTTTCTTGTAGACAAATTACATCGTTTTTAAACTGTTTCAAATAATGAAATATTTTCTTTCTCTTTTGTGGTGAATTCAAACCATTGACATTCCAGGTCAAAAATTTAGTTACCATTCTTGGCACCTTGAAGCTTTAAGAGCGCCAGCTGAAGATCCTCCTTCACCTTTCTCTTCGGCCTTGCTCCTCCCACTGCTTCTGTTTTTGTAGCTTCTTGAGCTTTCATTTGGGTTTGCTGTAACTTTAAATCTTGTTCTTTTCGCTTTGCTGCAACACGAGTCTGCATTTGATCTTTTGGTTCTTCTCTTTTTTCTACTACTTCCAAAGGTTGATCAGTACCAAAAAATTATAATAAATCTTCTTCAATAAGGGAGGTCTCTCCTGCAGCTTGTGGCTGTTTACTTTCCTTCTGTCCCTGTATCACCAGCTCTTCTTTTCTTCTGCTCATTTCCTAAGATGGTGGGCATCCGGCCTTTAATACATTAGTATAAGAATCTCTTGCCTTCCAAATTATGTTAATACGATACCTTTCTCCCATATAATTTACCACCAATCCAGCTGGAACATCCCATCTAAACTGAATCTGTTGATTTCTAAGTTCATCCACCAAGAAAGCAAACATTTTTCCTGCTTCTCAACATTTTGGGGGGAATTTCTTTCAGCACTAAAACCTTTTGTCCTGCAATTTGAAGTTTATTTTTATAGAAAGCTTGTAAAATTTCATTTCGGGTCCTCCTCATTGTAAAGTAAATCACAATGTCTCTTGGCAATTGATTCTTTCTAGCAAACCAGGAATTAACATGATATACTTTGTCAATTTGAAGTGAGATATCTGCTTGTTGCTCCCCAGTTATCTTTGCAAAAGCCTCTGCAAAGATCTCTCTCAAGTTCTCTCGATTGTGTTCTCTCAGACCTCTTACTCTCAGGGCAAATTCCATCGCTCTATACTGTAACATCACCACTTCATCGTCTGTCCTATCCACCTTGGTCTGAACTGCATCCATTTTATTTTCCAAATTCAGATTAGACTTATTAATTTCTTCTACTCTTTCATCCAACAATTCAATGTGTTTTGCCAGACCCTGAAATGTCATTACTATATCTTCTCTTATTTCCTTATTCCAAATTTGTATGCCTTCTTTAACTTCAGACACTCCCTTAATTTTCCCCTCTAAAAAAGAAGTTTGTTGCTTCAAAGCTTTCTGCAGAGATTCCTGTAGAACTTCCAAAGTCAATATTTGTGGGTTTGAAGTAGACAAAGATTGTAGTTTTGATGGTTGTGCTGGCAATCCTCCAGCACTTTTAAAGCCAGATTTTATTTGCTTAGAAGCCATTTTTAGCTTTCAATTTATAATTCCTACAGCAACCAAATCAATAAATCCAAATGTTTTTAAATCTTTTTTAAGTATTATAGTTTATTTAAAGTCCAAACTGTAGTCTTTCCATTTTAAATCTTTCTTTCTTTGTTGTAGAACCCAGTAATCTTAAACAGCCTTAGAAGCGCTAATGATATTAACTATCACTTTCACTATCACTTTCACTTTCACGTCCTGTTACAGTTCAGGCGCCATTTTTGCTTTCATTTTAAAAGTCTTAGAAGGAAGAAATATAGACACAGAGTTAAAGTTCAGTACTTGCAGTTGCTAGGACTCCTGTTTTTGTTCTGCCTGCTTTAAGCTTATTTTGAATCTGAATGTTGATTGCAGGAGTGGTCGCGGTGTCTTGTTCTGCTTGAAGCAGAAAAGCCTCGGATTCGGAGCTCAGTCGAACTACCAGGGAGCTCTCACCCTCCAAGCCCCAGAATTGCTCCTAGGGCTTTTGGGGAGCTCTACCTTTGTTCGGCTGCTTGCCTTCCTCTCTTCTCCCAAGGGGAAGGTTTCCAAGCCGCCAGACAGCTGATTTGCGCTGTCTTGGCAGTTTTAACGAAATCACAGGGCTGACGATCCAAAAGGAGTGTCTGTCAGCGCCTGCGGTGCCACCAGAAGTCTGGAATGGGTTAACTCTTGTCTGATGTCCTAGGACTGAGTCTGCAAGCTGTTAAGCTCCTCCTCTTCCTCTTGCTTCAGCTTTCAGACTCGGTCTGATTTGGACACATACGAATTGCTGAGCTACCCATTGCTAACAGCTTTTGCTCCCAACCGTTGGTTGAGCCTTGATCATTCTTGCTCCCATTTGTGTTGGTTGAGCAATTGGTTTGAATACTTCCGAGAATCACCGCTTCTGCACATATAGGAGTCTCACAGCAATGATCATATAAAAATAATTTTCTGTGATTCTTTTCTAATTGTCTATCCCATTAGTCCCAGGTTTAAAGCTCCTGGTGGTACAGTGGTTAGAATGCAGTATTGCAGGCTAACTAGTAACTATGCCCATTGTCAGGAGTTCGATCCTGATTGACTCAAGGTTGATTTGATCTTCCAAGGTCGGTAAATGAGGACCCAGATTGTTGATGGCAATATGCTGACTCTGTAAACATTGAGAGTGCTGTAAAGCAGTATGAAGCAGTATATTACTCTAAATGCTATGTTAATCTTAAAAGATTAATTGCTATATTTATCTTAAAAGTCTTTGCATTGTTGCATGTGTTTGAACCCAAAATTTTCAGCCTTTTTTACAAATTTATAAGGTATAATAAAATATTCCTTCATGTTTCCACATTTCCAACATAAATATGAAGTATTGTTATACATTTTAGATATTTTTTTCTGGAGTCATATATCAATGTACATCATTTTATTAAAAAATTCTTTTAAATAATAACATTGGGTGAATTTCAATCCTTTCAACCATGTTTTCCTGCTGTTCCAGCAATATATTATAACCAAAGTTCTTAGCCCATTTTATAATGCACAATTTTGCTTGTGCATCTTGTGAATCTTCCTTCGTTCCAACAAGAATGTCAGCAGTTATATGTGTATCATTTGTGCCTAATCAAATTATGTATTCTGCTGTTCAATTGTCTATTTTAAATTTTTCCCTTAACTATGCATATAAAAACCATTAGAAACTAAATTCCTTTGCAGCCATTTGCCCTTTTGGATTCATTCTTCATGCTCAAATATGTGATTTACAAAATCTGCATTAATCTTAACTTTATCATACCATATAAAACTATGTCATCAAAACTTCAGACCCTGCTGCAAAATACAACTTCAAATCAAGCAACCCCAATCCTCCTCACTCCTTTGCACCTTAGAGAATTCCCCCTGTTCCCTCCCTCCCTCCCTCCCTCTGTGTGTGTGTGTGTGTGTCTGTGTGTATCTGTGTCTATGTGTGTAAAGACAGACAGACAGACAGACAGACAGAGATCTTTAATAGCATTCTGGCATTCATGTTGTGAGGGTACAGGCTAAAGTATATTCTTGTAAAAGTTAGCAAATGGCATCCAAGGATCTGACATACAAGTTTAGTTCTTTGCTACCATCTAGTGGTCTGCATAATATCACTTAGTGTGCAGAATTTTTTTCCTGCTTGTCTGATTACAAAAACCATTCCTCAGAAATAAGCATATTTTGTTATAGAGACAGACACTTAAAGTAAACAAACAGTAACTTGAAAATCTGTAGTCATTTATAATCATCTCTAAAGTATCATGATAAAAATGTGGTGTTTTTTTAAAAAAAAATGGTGAACAGCATTAATCCAAGTGACCCAGTCTTGATACCTTACAGGGAACCTTATCACTTGCTTCTGTTTGGATAATCATTTGACTATCCAATCAGGATGGACTCCATGTTGTATCATGACAATCCATGAACCCATCCATCTGTTCTTATGACATCTCTTTGCATTGTCTGCTGGCTATATTAGAACTAACTGTGAAAGTAATAGCCTTATCACCAATATATTCTGGAGAGATAGAAAATGTTCTTCCCTTCAAACTGGACAATCCTTTATAAATCTTCCCACAGCCAGAACTTCAGAAGCTAGGAACAACTGGCTTTGAAAACTATTGGGAATTATTGAAGTTTGGATCTCATATTGGATTTATCTCTCTAAGTTTAGAATTCTTTCTACTTTGAAGGAGAAAATTAACATATCCTAAACCATAAGATTCCAGACCAACTATTGAACAAGATTGTGTATTTGAAACCATCTGTAATAGACAAAATAAATTATGCAGTACTAATTTCTGTTGGTTCATGTTTCAGCAATGAATTTGTGAAATAATCCTCTTAAAACAATTTAACTTCAACATTATCATTCAGGGGAAACCTGGAATTGCCAAAGTTTTTCAACATCTCTGAAGAAAAATGTCTATGGAGATTCTCAGTTATCCAGGTTATCCAGGACTGAAGTCAGAACTGAAGAAGATTCTTGGATGAAAAATGAAACCTCTTCAAGAAAAAACAAGAATGCACTTTTGAAAAAGCACCTTTGGAATTGCTAATTCTTAGTTTATTTTTAAAATGTCAATAATAAAATTATGCATGCAATAGCATGCTAATTAGCAATAGTTAAAAATATCCCTTCTAAAGATGTTACTTGTTCAGGTTATTTTGCTGCCCTGAATGAATCAACAATTTACTACTGTACTTCTATAAAGTTTCATCTTCCCACTCTTTCATAGATCTTACTAAATAGAATGCATCTGCCCCCTTGTGTCATTTTTTATGCAATTACATCTATGTTTGGATCATGTTTTATATCTAATAGTATTGATTTTTTAATCATGTTTCTAAATGCATCTAGGATGTTTTTATGCTGTTGTGTTTATAACATTCATATTGTTATTTTAATTGTGGTGAACTGCATAAAGTCACACCTGTGAGATGGGCACCTATATGAATTTAATTAATAAACAAGTAAAGGACATTTTCATAATGCAATTTTATGCAAGAGGGAAAGAAGAAAAACAAATCTATATTTTTAAATTTAAGATTAAGAGCCCAGTCAATGTATAATTTCAGAACTCTTATGTTCATCTCTGATACTGCTTTTGACTATTTGAATATAATGATTTCCACATATGTTGCTGTAATACCATCCTCAATGAGCAAGACATATTTAGGTTACAATGACAGAACTAAATCTGAATTTTAAATGCCAATATTTTGTACATGGAAAAGGAGGATGCTATGATTGCCTTCAATTTGACAACTTTATAAAAAGTTGATGAAAATTTATTAAATTTTCTTAAATCATGCTCAATCTCTAATTTTGTGGATTATAATCCCTAAAGGGCCTGGTAGCTCAGCAGACTGATAGCATTGTGATTAACACCAGCTGTCTGCAATTACTGTAAGTTTGAATCTCACCGGGCTCAAGGTTGACTCAGCCTTCCATCCTTTCTAAGGTAGGTAAATTGAGTTTGTGGGGTCAATGAGCTGACTTTGTATAAATATACAAAAGTATGAAGGCTATTGCTTAACGCATTGTAAACCGCCCTGAGTCTCCGGAGAAGGGCGGCATATAAATCATTTTTTTTAAAAAAAATATATTTTTCTGAGTGGCAAAAGTAAGTTTCTTGTTGCATTCTGCTGTGATAGTGTTGGTGTTTCCTTCCCAAATTAGCTTTTAGCTTTAGGATTTTCTGATAGTGTTCCATCCAAATGCCAAAGATTAATCCAGATCAGTGTTTTTCAACTTGATGTGTGGACTTCAACTTCCAGAATTCTCCTATCAGCATGCTGCCCATACAGTTTAGAGTTACCAAGGTATGTATGTATGTATGTATGTATGTATGTATGTATGTATGTATTTATTTATTTATGTATTTATTTATTTATTTATTTATTCAATTTGTATGCCGCCCCTCCCTGAAGACTCAGGGCAGCTCACAATGCATTTAAAATCATTATAAAAAACATTTAAAAATTAAAAACATTAAAAACATTAAAACTCATTAAACTTTAAACTCATTAAAAATTAAAAACATTAAAAACATTAAAACCCATTCATGGCCGGATCTTGCCGGATCACAAGAGCGAGATCAATGGCCCCAGGCCTGCCGGAAAAGCCAGGTCTTCACTGCTTTTTGGAAGGCCAATAGGGTGGGGATGGTCCGGACCTCAGAAGGTAACTGGTTCCAGAGAGCTGGGGCAGCCACAGAGAAGGCCCTCCCCCGCGGGCCCGCCAGCCGGCATTGTTTAACTGACAGGACCCAGAGGAGACCAACTCTGTGGGATCTTACCAGTCGTTGGGACCGGTAAAACAGGTTGAAAAACAATGCTCTAGAATCTGACGAAGGAAGGGAGGGAGGTATCTGGGATTTTCATTCTACATGCATATCATGCTCCCATCTGATTTGCACTGTTGACTTGCCCATTGTAGCAGTTGTCTTCCTTAACTTCAGGTGTTGCCCCGACAGTCAAATTTTAGTTTGATGATAGTTTTAAAATATTTTAAAGGTTTTTAAATTATTTTTATAATACTTTACAAAAATTACATTGTTACAGTACTAACAAAGTTACATTGTATTTGCATGCAGTTTTCAGGAATGGCATTCCTCTGGGATTTATTCAAATTTCCCAATCTAGCCAGTGTGCTGGAATGTCTCACCATCTCCCAGGTTCTAAATAAATCTAACCCTGCATAGTTTTTTGAGAATAGTAGCATTAACTAATGTCATGAACAAGGCTATCAGTGGCTGCTGTTTATGTTGGGTATATATGATTTCTAGTTTTGGATCAGTTCCTGAATAACTTGCCTGTGAGTTATTGTGTTCCACTCCTATTTTTATGGGTGAACAGAACATGACAACTGATCTTTTTCCATTCTTTTAAGTATTTTATAGTGGGACAAATGCTATCACACATGCATATTTATGTAATTGTAGACAATACTACACAGGTGGATGAATAGCAGTTTTTTCGGTTTGGGGCTTTTTAATTTTCAAGTGAATAGATTTCAATATATTCAAATATTTCATAGTCATGTCTTTGCTTGCTTGCTTGCTTGCTGAATTGTTTGCTGAATTGTTGCATTGAATTTTGGACCACCTACCAAAATCACTAATATTAAAGACAGACAGATTTGGTTACCTGACAACAGTAAAAATATGGAGAAGGAAGTTCAGTTCTTTAAAGTCCAAAGAAAAATAGTGAGCAAGAAAGTACATTGAAAGTCATTGAGGACAGCCTACTCCTATCTTCCACCAAGATATCCTCCACAGATAGCCATCCTATATTTGTCTATAGAGATTCTCAGTAATCTGGGTCATGGTTGTCTGAAAGATGCTTTTTCAAAAAGCAACTGGACTTTATTTTTTTCCTTGAAGGGAAGAAATTTGTTCAGTGCTTCATTCAAGAAGCTCTATCCCTTCTCTAAACAGACTTTCTCCCATTACTGGGTCCCTTCTTTTTAATTTCAACCAATGTCCTCCCTTTCATATAAGCAGAGAACAGATCTGATTGTGTTGCCTGTAGCAGCCTGTTAGCATATGCTGTTCATCCATAAAGCAAGATGAATAGATCTTTCCTGGAGAATAGCAAGGGAACAATTCAACTTTTCTCCAATATTAGAGTCAACCTTGGGAAGAAAAGATTTTGAGAAATCTAATCCTAATGCCGGAGTTCAGAGGTAGAAGACCTGGCTCACATTCTATTTGATTTTTGCCTGTATAAGAGGATGAGATACAGGTATCTTGGTCTATATACTAATGAGTCACCCATTGGGAACCCCATATCAAAACAACTTACCTTATGTGCAGCCAGAATTTGAAAACAACATTTAATATGGAACAGTATTTGAGCAAAATGATTCAATTGAGATCGGTATATGTGGGACTGATTGGGGTACATCATAGGGGGTGATACCAAAATATAATTTTATTTATCTATATATTAAATCATTGTCTTTTATTCCAATTTCATTTTAAATTGTATTTTATCCACTTCCATTTTAAATTGTTTTTATCAGATTTTAGTAATAATTTGTGCCTGGAACTCTGCACTTTGATATGGCCCAAGGGCTAACCAATAGAGTGAAGTGAAGTACTCCTAATATGCTATTTTTAATTCCTTAATTAACTAGATGTTTCCTTCTTTCTTCCCTTCTCCTATCCAGATTGGGTAAACCGGTAGCGGCGACGGAAGCTCTGCCCACCCGCCCGAACACTTCTGCGCATACACAGAAGCGTCACACATGCACACGCGCACAAGAGGACCGGAAGCAACGGGATTTGAAACCCACTACTGCAGCAAACGTACACTGAGAAGCCTTGACTGGAAAGAACTTGAAGCAAAACTTTCATTTGAAGTCTTCTTCCACTGCCTCCTTCTCACAGCAATTCATGTAACTTTTCCCCCAAAGTCAGTGATCCAGGAAAATAAACACAGTAATAACTGAAGTAATTTTTATAAATATATTTTAACATTAGCCTTACTGACATATTGACCAGTTACCGTATTTTTTGGAGTATAAGACGCACCTTTTCCCTCCCTAAAAGGAGGGGAAAATTTAGGTGCATCTTATACACTGAACGTAGCCCCGCCCACCCACTGGCCCCCACCCTTTGGCCTGTGCCTCGCAGCAGTTACCTCCTTGCAAGCAAACAGCAAGAAAAAACAGCTCCTTTCAGCTTCAGCACAGCCTAATTAGCACAAGTTGATTACATAGGCCTCCCGACTCTCAGCTGATTTGCTCTCAGCTGTTTTGCGCAGGGCTCTGCTGCTTGCTGCAAAGAGGTAAATTGCTGGAGCAGATTTTTTTTTCCTTGTGCTAATCAAGCTACTGAAAACGAAAATTAAAGTAATAGTAGCAAATAGGCTGTTTGCTATTTGCTGCAATGAGGCAAAATTTCTCAGAGGCAGAGGCAGATTTCTTTTTCTTCTTTTCCTCACCAAAAAAGGAGGTGTGCCTTATACTCCAGAACATCTTATACTCTGAAAAATACGGTAATTATTTTAAATATAGAACTATGTTTTGAATGGACACCTTACAAAATTGACATACCCTATTTTTCTCCTCCTCCTAACAAGATTCTCACTTGTGTTATAGCTACCTGCAACACATAATTCTCCTCAAATTTAGCAAAATTCCATATAATGTGAGAATTGATCATTCTAGTTTCCACATGAATCCAGATTTATTGTCCTTGAGTTAAGGCTTCCATTAGGTCAATTTGATGCAGAAGTCAAGTTGACATGCACAACTTTTATACTACTCCGTGTTCTCTTAACAGTAAATATATTAACCATTGTCAACCCTCGCCTGACTACAAAAGTTATTTATCTGAGTAACTTTTGCCACAATCTGATGCTAGTGAAATGGAGCAGAGGAATTTCTACTGAAGAAATTTTTATTACTATAGAAAATTGGAGGCATGTTGATTTTCTTGAACTATAGATAGCACACAATATAGAAATGTTTTTTTTTTATTCAAAAGGTGCATGTTTGTTTCATGTATATATGCATGCATAGAAATGATGAAAATTTTCACAATCAACAGTTCTATCACATACATTTACAACTGTGCCTACAATACTCCTTGGTTTGACTTTAGTGAAAGTTTTTTTTTTAATGGACAATTTAACTCCCTAATAATATGTTCTGTTTTATTTGGATGTAGCCCCTGATTTTTCTTCCATTTTGTAGCATTCTTCTGAATCTTTTGTTTGGAGGAATAATGTCTCCTAGAAACCAGATAATACAGCCACTTTTCTTCCTTGTCTGTCTCATATTAAAAAGCCAGACTCAATTTAAACCATCAGTTTTTTTCTCTCTCTTTCTACAACTGACATTTCAGTTCCCTCTGGAATTAATTTTGAATCCTTTGCCATTAAGAGTCATGAACAAGATTAGCATTCAAATTTGGGCTTTTAAATGTTAAAATGTTTGAATAATGTTGAATGGATTTTTTTCCTTTTCCTATGTACTTGCATGTGAATTTGAACAGAAATACTGTTCTGTTGTTATTCTTATTTATTTTAAGTCAAATACATGAAATTATGCCAAAAAATATTTAGAAATAGTTACAGCTG
Source organism: Arizona elegans (assembly GCA_022577455.1). NCBI lineage: Eukaryota > Metazoa > Chordata > Lepidosauria > Squamata > Colubridae > Arizona > Arizona elegans. The sequence goes on from JAKOOJ010000004.1 coordinate 24,633,572, forward strand.
AATGAAAAAGATGGAAACTCTTTAATTAATCTTATTATATTATTTCCCTTATTCTGATAATTCTGACCATAAATAACATAGATGGGGAGAGATATTAAAGAATTGAGTATTTTGACCCTTCAGTGAGCTATTAAAAAGTACTTATAATGTAATTGGTGTAGTTTTGTAATTTTTAATGTTCCTCTCAAATCCAATGTCATAAACAGATACTAATCAATAATATAACATTCATGTTCCTAACATAACCTGTTTTTAAAGTGATACTAATGTACCTGTTTTACCATATAAAAAGGGCTGATCTGTATTTTATTCTGAATACAAAAATGATACCTTAGAATATAGAATAACAGAGTTGGAAGGGACCTTGGAGGTCTTTTAGTCCAGCCCCGTGCTCAGGCAGGAAAACTTTCAAAAACTGTTGCTCTCCATTTGGAATTTTAGGTATCAAGAAGGAAGTTTTCTTGTGACATGTTCTGAGTTTGGCTTATGTATAATGCTAAACCTTGATGTTGTTTGTTTATGATTTAGCCTAACATTGAAAGTCATCTGTTCACATTAGGTGTGAAACAGACTACTATGGCTGTTTAAATAATCAAGTGTAAAAATTCTTCATTGAGTTAACATTGTGCGTAAACATAACCTCTATGAAAGGCACTAAAATAAAAAGATAGTATGAGATTTTAATAGAACTTGTTTCAAAGTTGTAACCACTTTGCCATCTTCCTTCCCTCCCATAGTCTCTGTGTAATCTTTTTCTTCTTCATCATCATTCAAATTATCTTTTTACAAGCAGCTTTTAGTAATTTTCTGTGCTATTGAATATATTATTCTTGTATAGAAAAAAACATTTTTATGTAAGTGTGTAAAACTTCTGGAACACATACATGCATACACACAGGTTTTTTCCCTACCGGTTTTGTGGGCGTGGCTTGGTGGGGGGTCATGTGATTGAGTGGGCGTGGCCAACTTGATGTCACTCACGGCCCACCAAGCCACATCCACAGAACCGACAGTAAAGTTCGGCCAAGTCTTCTAATGTTCAACCTGGCTGCTTCTCGCCTCCTTCTCATGTTTGCTCTGTGTGTATGAGCCCGAGAAGAAGGCAAGAAGCAGCCATGTTGAATGCTGTGACAGAGAGAAGCCGAACTTTTCTCCCTCCATTCACAGCAGAGCTGCTCAGAAGGCAGCCGCCGCACTCCATCCCTTTATGGTCCTCCCTCCCTCCCTCCCAGGAGTTGAAGTACCTTAAAGGGACAGGCAGGCTGACACAGCTCCCTTTCGCTGCGAAGGGAGGAAGAAAAGTTTGGCCAGGTTTTCTCCTTCTCGGGCATACACACAGAACGGAAGGGGTGAGCGACAAGCGGGAGGGTGTGAGCGGAGGTGGGTGGGGCCAACCTGGGGTGGTTTTTACCAGTTCAGCAAACCACTTCAAATCACTGCTACCGATACACACTATCTGGTCTGAACCAGTCAAATTCCACCCCTGCATACACACATGCACACCCAGATACAGACAAATGCTACCAAGTGTAAATGATCTATAGTAGCTGAATCATGAACAAAATCAACTTTTGCAGTCAAGATGTGTGAGTACACAATAATATATTTAGGGAGCAAAAGTTACAAATGAAATTCAATGATCTCTTGTGATTAACAAAAAGAGCACATTTTTAATCAGACAAATGAAACTAAAACCTTTTCACAAGACAATTTTTGAAGATATTTCTGCCAACATGAACATTTACTGCAAACATTCTAAAGCTTTAGAAATGCCAAAGGAGAGGATTACAGAGCATATTATACAAACCCACACCACCAATATATATCTCTCAAAATACAATCCAAAATAAAGCTGGAGATATTTGTTTCATAGTAGAAGGGCCAAACAATTCCAGCCTATCAATGACAAATGTAAGCTATGTTTCCCACTATAGTGATTTCTGGGCATATTTGGGCCTTTCTTATTACGATGAATTATAGAAAAACCATCACCTCAATGCTATTGATGATAGAAGAAGTAGATAAAATACTTTCTTGCTCTATAATAGAAATTGTACTCTTATTACTAGTAGCATCTAATTTAATACAATAAACAAACAGCCCTTTTTTGTAAAAACATTGGGTATTACATCTTACTATATTGATTATTCGTCTAACAGACACAAGAAAAAAGTTAGAAAGTATTTGAAAAAAGCGACAACTAATGGTTCTGATGGTTTTTAAATCATTTTGGAAAGAACAGGGAAATAATTATATGCTTCCATGTCAGATGAAAACCTTCAAGCATCTTTTTTTTCTAATGGAGGAGAGGGAAAAAATATCCCACAAAAATATTTCTATAAAATTATAATCTAAAATTACAATGAAGTTTTATAGAAATATGACTTTGATGGATGCCTGAGGTTTCTGCAGTAAAAAAAAAAAAACTATACTGAGGGCTTCTAATCTTCCAAAATTTTAAATTGTGGAGATATTGTTTCATATTGCCAGTTCCAGAATCTTGGAATTGCATAATTTGAGTTTCAGCCACAAACCACAGACATTGAAATTAGGGTTGTCTTTCTAACACTTGTATTATGAATCTGGTGAGTCCTGCAGTCTTAGCGTAATAAATTAAAAAAATGGGAGTTCTTGTTCTGCCACATTAAGAATTATAAGCAGTAATTTGTAATGCAATACTGGCCATGCACCTCATCTACTATAATAATTTCCTAGGTCAGAAGAAGGAGCCCAAATAAACTCTTGCTGCTACTTCATCCGTCCTTAGTACAAGCAACAAAATAGTATTGGGATCCTATGAAGAATAATAGAAGCAAAATACAGTGTAATAAATTGCCTTATGCTTTCATTTTATCTCTTTGATTATTTTAACTCAAAACAGTACAACCAAATGTATATTTATTTCATATATTTTCATCCTCCCACTCCTTCAGCAGCTCAGGCAACATACACATATTCTGCAATTGTTGTTACAACTACTGTGTAGTATAAAGTGATAGTTTTGACTGATATTCAAGTAACCCTGTGAACTTCAATGGCAGAGATGGACTTGAACGCATATCTCCCAGTCATTGTTCAATATTTTAACCATTACTTCCTCTGTAGAACAATGAGCTGAATCACTCAACCATGACTCTTCATTCCTGCAATTTCTGTTTTCACTGCTTCCAAATAATCTAGAACAACAATAAGACATCATTTACCATATTCTAGCATGAGATAAAGTTTCTGAAACATCCCAAAATGACACATATTCCACATATCACAACTATAATGTAAATATGTATATCAAGTCTGGGTAACCATTTGGTGGCCAAAGGTTTGCAAATAATTTGCAAATTTTGACTACGCTCTAAAACAGTGCAGGCAAGGACAAAAATTGTGAAAATTACCATTCTAATTAGTATTGAATTAAAGCTTAACTTTATCTGGATAAATAGTACACAACTTATTGCCACAGTACAGTGGCAAATGTCATCATCAAATATTATTTCAGCAATTGAATAAGTATGTTTAGGCTCTACAAGCTGAAACACAGATGTATCAAGGAGGATGTAAGTTGCCCAATTTTGTTCTTTGTCATGGAATCCAATCATTTTCGAAATGTTTGATTGATATAATGCATACATTGTAGAAGCTTTAAAACGGTGCTTTATTTCGATGCCATTGTATGTTAACTGCAAAATTTGACCAGAACCAAATAGATATTAGGTTGCATAGGCTGAAACTTCAGGTAACAAAATGTTGCTTTATTCACAGTGAGCTGGGGAAAATAGAATTTAAAGCATTTCAAGTAAAATATATTTTAATTATTGATGTTATCTTTTTGCATAACAAAAGCCAAATTCTATAAATATATCATCTGATCCATTGAGAGTCCTCATTCCATTGAGCATCAATGGTTCTTCATAATTTCTTTTAACCAAATAACATACAATTCTGAAAAATAACAAAGAATTTACATTTAAAGGAACAGTACATTATACTACAGCAGTAATTTGTTTTTTGCTCTTTATAAACTTCAAAAATAGTAGGTGAGGTTCATATGCTAATCAAATATAATCAATAAAAAATTATTTCTGGTGTTTTACTCAATTCATATTTTGCAATGTTTAAGTACACGGATTTTCAATGATACAGTAGGTAGCTTAATGATTGCTTCAAAATAACATGTTTTCCATTTTAATGGGATTGCATGATACATACAATATTTTGTTTCTGTATATTCTATACGCTGGGTAAGGATAACACATATAAAATTCTTCTGAGTGTCCTGTAATCGTGCAGGCAGAACAAAAAATTAGCTCCAAATATTTAACAAGAAAAATGCAAAATTGACTATTCTACAAGGTTGATGTTAAACTTCAGAGAAGAAATGGGTATTTTGAGACTCATAAACAGAAAGTTTTGTTTCTTTTTATTTTCCTTTTTAAAACTATTTCGGAATTTGATCACCTTGATTGCATCTATATGATGTAATTTTTTATGATACTTTTATTTAACTAAAAGTGAAACCAGAAATTTAATTGAAAAAGTGTTCAACGGTTTAAGAAAACCTACTGAAATAGGAATACCAACTCTTGACATTAAGAAAGAAAAAGCACTGCTTTGGGGGGAAATTTAGGAACCCAATCCTGTGGATTAGAGATATCTTCTAAACAAGGGGCTGATCTGTAAGATGCACAATTAAATAAACATGTAGTAGAGCATCGGAGGGAGGAGAATTCTTCTTTTTGCTTTTATAGCAACATGGAGGGGGGATAGATTTTTTTTAATGGCAAACTAACTATTGGAATATTATCAGGAAAAAAAAGGGAAACAGAAAGAAAGAAAGTTTGAAGCAGATCTCAGCCTGAATTTTAAAGAGAGGTAGGAAGGCAGAGCAGAAAACCTGAGAATTAAGTCATTTTGTTAATGAAAGCTAAATTATCACAGTCACTCTACTGATGCAGTATTAATCATGATGCACTCTGCTCCAATTTGTTTCTTTCTTTTATGTTCCACTCTTTGTAGATGGATAGATATTAAATGCTTTCTCTTCCCTCTGCCAACTATCCCATAAGAACAAAGCCTGCAGTAGGAAACAACCTGGCAGAATATAAAAGTATACTCTATTACAATGAGATAACATCCCCATGGAAAGGTAAAAGGAACAGTAGAAGCAAGAGTGGCAGCATCTGGCTATCTCTGCAGATCTTTGCACATTATTTATCAAATTTCAAGGGACAGGCGGTGTAAATGCCTCCAGGTCAGCCTATGTGGAACATAGCTTTATCTGGGTTAAAATTGACAAAGCGTTAAAGCAAGCTCGGTTAAATATGGCTCCAATATCTGTGAAGGCCTTTGGGTCAATCTACAAAGATCTTCAGATACGTTTAAAAAGGGGATGGTGGAAAAAATGCTTGCCTTGATGATACCCCTCTACCTGTCACACTCTTAATTCAAGGATATTTAGAATGAACCAGAAAAAATGAATTGTTATTACAAGCATTGCCCTTGTTAATGGTAGCAAGCCAGGGTGTGTTTTAGATCCTTTTAACCAAGTCCAAGGACTATATATAGAGCATCAGAAATCACATGCAATTCTAAAAACTGTTGACAGGATAAGATATTTTTGTGGAATAGAAAGGTATTTTTTTATTAATGTGCTTTTTTTTTCTTTCACGGAAATAGAAATAATAAAAAGGTGCAGCAAAAAAATTAATAAAGCCATGAAATGTTGATAAAAGATTACGTTCTTTGTGATTTGTAACTTATAGAAGTCTATGTTTGCTAGCAGGAAGATTTGAATAGTTCTGTGTCATCAACTGGTTTCAATACACTAAATGCTAAACCAATTAGTTAAACACTAGCTAACATTTATCCAGTAATTTAAAGTTACATATTATTCAAAACTCATAATATACAATCAATTACTGTTTCCCTTATAATCATCACTACTTATTCCTGGAAATAGCAATAGCACTTAGACTTATATACCGCTTCACTAATTTAAAATGAAGAGTATATTGCCATGATTTTCTCATGGAAAATAAAGATCAAGATATTTTAATAGAGATAGTCCCTAGTCAAATAAGCTCTGGTTGGGAATGGGCAAAAGACTGACAGCCCCCATTTTGCAAATCTGAAAAGGCACCATATTTGTAAATGTGAAATTTTTTTTTACTGCTATTATCATCTTATACATGGGTTCCTTTTATTCTCAAGAAGGTGTCAAAATGTTTTTCCAGTTATTCAGACTTATAAATATTCACAGTGGGACTCTAAAGGCTACTTCAGATATTTCAAAATGATACAATTGTCACTGAAAGCAACTTTGGCATGGCAACGCTCTAGATGAGTACTGCAGCACTGAAAGCAAGCATTGTGAGGAGATGACTAGATTTCTATATAATGGCTGATCAAAAGGAGATGAGCCCATATCCCATGCATCACACTAATCCATATTATAGTTTGCTTATATTTTGTAAAGTAAGTTGTGCAAAATCAGTCACTGTGATTAATATATTAAAGGTTTTGGCTTAATATGTGCAAATCCAACCAGTTTTGGGTTCATCAACAAACCATGGATTAAAAAAAATAACATTTCATGGTTTTGTTAGCACTGGGAGAATAGAATTCTAATTCTATGATAAGAATAAAATTTTTGGTGGCAACTACATTGCCTGCATGATGCCTGAAGCAACCTTATGTACAAGTAGCACTTAATACAAAAAGTGCTTTGCTAACATTTATTTAAATATGTTCATAACTGGTCAATATTCTTGGAGAAGTACTATTCATTTTAAATCGATAGAGAGGTATAGAATGATCTTAAAAGCTTAAGATACTTTTAGCCATCCAGCTTCATCTCTTTCGTCATTTCTTTCCCTTCTTCATGCAGACACTTTCCCTTCTTCACACTTGATTTCTTTACATAAAAAAATAAATAAGTGAACTACCACTTCATATGTGCTGCTCTCTTATAAACCTCCCCCATTTTTCCCCTTCCATTCTTAGATGAGTAACAACTGTAACATAACATCCATCCATTCCTCTTTCCTTCCTTCTTTCTTTCCACAGAATTCCCAAATTCAGGACTATGAAAGTGACATGAAAGGCATCTTACGGTTCCCTAGGCTGCAGAGATCATGGACCTGAGGACCACTGTTGACATTTTCCCCTTGCAATTCAGTATCCTATTTAATAATATTGCTGCATTGCACATGGACAAATCAGAGCTGTTCCTTTCAGTCAATTGGAAACTACTTCAGTAATGGGAAAGAAACCCCCAATTTTAGTAGCAATAGGTATTATTTGAAAGTGTGAAAGTGAAAACACTGAATATAGGTTGCCCTACTTCTCTATTAGTAGCAAAAAGTAAACCTCAAATCTGGGAAATCAGAATTTATAGTAACATACGCTTTAAAAATACTTGATGGATTATCACCCTGCTTTTTAAACATACACGGTATTACTCTTTATGTACTGTTACCTTGAAATGGGACTTGAACAGCCCATTAACACTATCCTACAGGAGGATGGACTCTGTAAAGGTCACTCATGATCAACAGATCATAGACAAGTTTAGTCTCAATATGGCCCACAAGAAACAGCAATCCAATCCAGTATTCTGTCAAAAAAATCCCAAATGATCATCCAGAATCAGAACAACATAATGAGTAGCACTGGTGTTTGCGATGTGGCTAGATTAAAACTGAAATGATGTCCAGCTGCTGATGTATACAGAAGCAAAAGAAAAAGATGATTCTACAAAGATATTCTCACATAGATACATATAATGTAGGAACCATGAACCAAAACAAATCTGGTGTTTCAGAGTAGAAATTAGGAATGAACTAAAATTGACTGCACTTCACACCAGAGAAGCAGAAAATCATCTACTATTGACAAGGAAATCATAGAAGAAATATAGTAGTCAACATTATTAAGAAAAGAAGTGAAAAATAAGAGTTCAGATACGATTTGGATTCAAGCATGCCAATCATGGTAATCCAAATCTATCCTTCAAACACAAAAGTTGAACAGTAAAATGAAAACTTGCTATAGTTTGTTAACAAATTCAACAATATACAATGCAATTCCAAAAAGATGATGAAATATTAATTATGGGAGGTTGAATGCTAATAGAAAGTAAAACAGCAAATGATATTATAGGTAATGCTCCAGTTATGACAGTTCACTTAGTGACCATTCAAAGTTATAACATAATACCAAATACTTAAGACACAGCCCCAAAGTTACGAATGCTACAGCACCATGGCAGTTATTCACACTTACGAAAGACCACAGAGGCACTCTAACATTTGCCCTGCCTATCTCCCTCTTGCTGGGTTTCCAAAGACACTGGGCCTGTGGAGACTCACTTATATCTTGCGACAACCTAGTGAGCCATCGGTTCCTTTGCCTGCTTCAGTGCATTCATGGAAAACAGAGGCCTAAAGTAGTGCGAGATCACACAAGATTAGTAGCGTGAGATCTCATGCTACTGATCTTGCATGATCTTGCATTACAGTACATCAGGCCTCTGTTATCTGCAAACCGAGGTCTGCACAAGATCCACAGCAAAAGGCTTTGCAAACTAAGAAGGATTCCCTATATTTGCAAAGCCTTTTGCCACAGATCTGGTACAGGCCTCTGTTCACAAAGAACAGAGGCCTAAAGTACTATAGTGTGAAATTATACAAGATCAGTAGTGTGAGATCTTGTACTACTGATCTCATGTGATCTCACACTACAGTACTTTAGGCATCTGTTTTTGGCAAACCGAGGCCTGCACCAGATCCAGCTGAAGACCGTTTGCAAACCAACAAGACTTTGAGGCAGTGAAATTGCATTGCTTCAAGCCTCTCATCAGCTAGAAAATGCTTTTCACTCTGAGACTGGAAGTTTCTGGGGGCCATGATCTCACACAAGATCACAGCCCCCAGAAGCTTCCAGTCTTGGTACAAAAATTGTTTGCAAGGTGATGGGAGGCTTGAAGCAATGTGATTTTTCTGCCCCAACATTTTGTCAGCTTGCAAACTCTTTTCGTGCCAAGACTGCAAGCAGGTAAAGAAACCACAGCAGACAGGGTGGAGAGGAGACAGCTTACTAGATCTTTACAAAGTAAGTGACCGGGCATGGCAGGATGGCGGGGGGAGCAATTGTGGATCCCAGGGGAGGGAGCATGAGGTATCACAGTAGGTTGGGGGAGGCCTTGGTCTGAAGCATATGGCTTGTTCCATCACTAGGCCACCCTGAGATACCTCATGTGCATTTAATGACCTGCACATTCGATTAGCGAATGCATGGGCAAAAGCAGGGAGTGATCATGGTCATTTTATGTGATTCACTCCAACTAATCCTTGGATTACTGATGTAATTAGCAGGCTCCATTACATCAGTAACTCGAGGATTACCTGTAATGCAAAAATTACTTAGCATACTAATAAGTAGGGCTTTAATAAGAGTTCTGCATAAAAATTCCATGGTCAAAGCAAATACTTTCTTCCAACAACCTAAAGCATGATTCTATAGGTGGAATTCTTCAGGTGAACAACATCAAAATCAAGCTGGTAACTCCAGGCATTCAGCAAAAACAATACATAGTGATAACTGGAACAGCCAAACTATATACCGTTGGAAAAGGAATGTGCCAAGATTTTATAACGCTACCCTTCTTATTTAACTTATACGTAAACATGAGAAATATTGGGCTAGAAGAACAGAACTGGAATCAAAATTGCTGGCAGAAACATCACTAAGATACTATCTTGAAAGCTACAGATAAAGCTGATTTAAGGGATCACTTCTTAAGAAGAGATAAAGAATACTAATCAGGCAATGCCAAGTCATTGCAAATAGGCAGACAAACAGTAATAGTACTTATCCTTCTAGGTAAAAAGATTGACAGGCATTGTGGCTGAAGCCATGAAATAGAAACATCCACTGAATGGATAGACTATGACATGTAGTAGTCTAATTTAATTGTGGTCCAAAATAACATAAACGGTATTAAATGTTTATATAGTTATAAAATTTTAAAATTAAGATATTTCCAAATATAAAGCAATAGCAACTGCATGAAATTTTGCAACACTTTTGGAGTTGTTAAATTTTAATCCAATAATATAAAACAAAATCATCCTCCTGTTAGACAATAAGTTATGTGGATAGGCCACAAATTGCTAAACGAAGATACTAAAGGAACACATAGATGGAGTCCCAGGTTCCTGCAGTGGCAGGTTTGCTTTGCAGAAGGAATGTTGTTATACCACCCTTCAATATTTTGGAGGACAAAGATCCAACAAAGAAAAGTTGTTGCCTTTGAACTGAAAAGATGGGGGAAATTGTTGAGAATACCTTGGATTATAAGATGAACAAATTGTACAACACTTAAAATATAAAACCAGATTGCTCACTGGAAACACTCATAAGGGAGCTAAAGTTTATATATTTGGGAGATTTCATGCGAAAAAGAAAAATCAATGGAGAAGACTTTGATGCTTGGAAAAAGTGTAAAAATAGAACACTAGGCCAGCAGAAGACAAGCAGCTAGATTGTGTCAATGAAACACATGAATTTACAATAACTTCAGGGAAAGGGCTATCAGCAAACAATCTTGACAAAATAAAGTCCATCATATCATGAGAATGACTGAATGACTGAACAGCATTATTGCATCAAAATATTACATTATTCTTTTTAAAAAATGCAGATACAGCCATGCCATGAAAGTTTAAGGTATTTATATTTCTCAAAGAAATATTTAAGGCATGGTAATATATTTCATGACAATAAGCATAGTCCATGTGTTAAAATTAAGGAAACTCTTCCAATTTTTCATCCTTAGTTTTCTCTATATCCTGCATTCAGAACATAGACAGCAGATTTCCAAGTTTCTAGTTGGTAAAAATTATTTTATAGCTTTTGGAAATTCATCTGCTGCAATATAGGATGTGGGAAAAGAAATCAATGTAACTTTTGTCTACTGTTTTCCTTGCACAAATGTGATTTTGTCAACTCTACTTTTCACTGCAAAGTAAAACCCACTAGTGATTTGTCTAAAATTAATCATTTCAAAAATTGCCAAATTTTGCCGTCATTATTTTTTTCTTCAAGATTTTTTTTCTGAACCTTAAGATTTAAAGAAAAGGACAAAATCTTGTTGCTTTTAAAAATGATGGTGGCCAATAAAATCAATCAAAGTTTTCCTTTAGTAAGGAGACAAGATATTTTTTTATGGAGATCAGGAATTAAACTTTTAATTTCTCCATCCTAGATTCCTTAATACTATTTACTTATCAGGAATTAAAATTTTTAATTTTTTCATCCTATGTGCCTTACAACTAAACAAAAATGTGCATACTGATAAGATCCTACATTTCGGTACCTGAAAATGCACAAATAATAGTTTTTACTGACACTAATGATTAAAGTCCTCTTCCACTCTACATTTTGATGCTATCTATAGTAGATTTGAGGTTGAGAGGAACCTTCAAAACAAATAATTCCACACAGAGAAATAGTGGTATCCCTGAGAAGACTCTTTTCTATCACAATGTTATAAATAGGTAAGTCAAAAATTATATTCTTTTATTAAAATAAGATTTCCTTTCCTTGAGCCTTGGCCTGTGGCCCTGAGCCACAATGCATAGCAAGCTGCTCTTTACTCCCTATCAAATTGTAGCACTTTTAAAACCAATAAGTATCTGATTCAATTTGTTGCCTTCAAGAAGGATAACAGTGTATTATAAATTATTCTGGGATTGTGTTCACACACTTTGAGAAAGATTTGGTATCAATATTACAGAAAAAGTTCTTTGTTTTCTCTCTCTCTCTCTCTCTCTCTCTCTCTCTCTTTCTCTCTCTCTCTCTCTCTCTCTCCCTCCCTCCCTCCCTCCCTCCCTCTCTCTCTCCCTCTCTCTTTCTCTTTCTCTTTCTCTCTCTCCTTCTGATTAAAAAAAAAACTCTTTTAAATAGTGATTTTATATCTTTAAAGCTTCCTAGCTAATCACTGAAAGAATAGTAATCTTTTACTTTTTGGCAACAATGTTATGACACATTGTTAAGGACAATTTAAATCTGCTTCTTCAGACAATGTAAAATAAACACAATGGAGCCATGACTGTCGAAGATCAACATACCTTTCATTTCTATGATTTGTAACTTTAGCAAAATATATATATTTCCCCCTTAGATACAAATAGGTATAAAAGTAATAAAAGAGTTATTTTTTTAATTCCTGGGATTTTTTCTTCCCTAACCTCACCTAAATTAATAATAATAATAATAATAATAATAATAATAATAATAATAATAATAATTTTACATTTCATTCAGACCAGAAAAAATATGAGTTGCATAATTATTTAATCCAATATCAATGCCATCTGATAGCTAAGCCAAGGAAATAGAAAAATATGATCTTTCCAAATCTCCCTTTTACATAATACTTTGAATATTATAAAAATACAATATAAGTAACAGAATTCATAGTGATTTCTTTTCAAGAACATATCTAAAAATGTGCTCCGAGACTCCCCTAACAAAAAAAAGCAACAATTAAGGGATCACATGCCAATAAATAAAAGTCCTTTTGTAGTTTCTCAAAATTTGGCTCCTAACCCTCCAACTGGAAGAATTGGGCCAAATTGAAAAGTCTCACATTCTTTTTAAGTAATATTATGGTGGCCTTATGTCCCTGCAAGGTTTAAATACAGGTAATCCCCGAGTTACTACAGTTGACTTAGGGACTATTCAAAGTTACAACATACCCCCAAGTACTTATAACCCAGTCCCAAAGTTACGAAAGCTACAACACCACGACAGACATTCACACTTACGAATTATGGCAGAAGAATTGCAACATTCATCCTGCCTATCCCGCCACTCCCGCCAGACTCCACAGCCATTGGGGCTATAGACACTCATTTACCTTGCAATGATCTAGCAAGCTGTTGGTTCTTTTTCCTGCTTCGGTGCATTTTCAGAAAACAGAGGTCTAAAGTAGTGAGAGATCATACGAGATCTCACATGATCTCGCTTTAGGCTTGTTATCTACCAAATGAGGCATGGACAAGATCCGCAGCAAAAGGCTTTGCAAACAGAGGGAAGGACTCTTCACTTACAAAGTCTTTTGCTTAGGATCTCATGCAGGCCTTCGTTTATATAGACATAACAGTGTGAGCTCATGCAAGATCAGTAGCGCAAGATCTCACACTACAGTGGTTTAGGCCTCTGTTCTCTGCGAACAGAAGCCTATACCCAATCCGCCCAAAGAGCACTTGCGAACTTGTGGGCAGCGAAATCACATTGCTTGAAGTTTCTCATTGGCTTGAAAATGCTTTTTGCACTGTTCCAGTCTCGGCGTGCAAGCTGATGGGAGGCTTGAAGCAACATGATTTCTCTGCCCCAAAGTTTCACTGGCTTTAGAACACTTTTCATGCCATCCCAGTCTCAGTGTGAAGAGTGTTTGCAAGCCGATGAGATTTTGGGGTAGCGAAATAGCATTGCTTAAAGTCTCCCATCAGTTTGCAAACGCTTTTTGTGCCATTCCAGTCTCAGTGTGAAGAGCACTTGCAAGCTGATAGGAGGCTTGAAGAAACTCAATTTTGTTGCCCCAAAGTCTCGTTGGCTTGCAAATGGTTTTCATGACATTCCAGTCTCGGCGTGAAGAATGCTTACAAGCCAACAAGGAGACTTTGGAGCGGTGAAATCGCATTTCTTCAAACCTCCCATCAGATTGCAAGTGCTCTTCACACTGAGACTGGAATGGCACAAAAAATGTTTGCAAGCTGATGGGAGGCTTCAAGCAATGCTATTTCACTGCTCCAAAGTCTCATCAACTTGCAAATGCTTTTCGTGCCAAGACTGCAAGCAGGCAAAGAAACTACAGCAGAGAGGTTGGAGAGGAGATAGATCTTCACAAGGTAAGTGACCCACTGTGGCAGGATTGGGGAGAGCAACTGTGGGACCCCAGGATAGGGAGGATGACGTATCTTAGTGGGCCAGGGGAGCTTGTGTGGTCTGAAGTAGGTAGTCTGTTCCATCATAAGGCCCCCAAGGCCTTCCCCTCCGAGATAACTCATGTGCACTTAATGATCTGTGCATTCAATTAGTGAATGTGTGGATGAAAGCAAAAAGTGATTGTCAAGTTATGCGATTCACTCCTACGAATTCTCAAGATTACGAATGTAATTGGCATGCTCCATTACATTCATAACTCAAGGACTATCTGTACTCAGGTTATTTTTTAAAGTTTATCCCATCTATTCTTTTTTTGGAAGCTACAAATAGGATACTGAATGCTGCCAGTCTCTTATCTATCATGTAGAGTATTATATAAAGAGCTTCACTTATATTTTGCTTTAACCTTAAAACATAGGTTGTTGCTATGCAGAGGATGGCTGAGAATGGCTCATCTCAGATTGAATTTAGGGGGAAAATATGATTTGAGTTTTAAAATTACTCAAACAGTAGGAGCTTTTTTCACATTATATGACATGTGGTCCCAAGCTTTGCTCAGACAAACCTCCAAAGCAAATAAAACTTCATTCATTTGATGAAAAGCCCACCTATACCAATCAGAAATGGATACATCATATTTTCATTCCTTTGCGATTAATGAAAGAAAAAATGAAAGAATAGGACTGTGCTCTTTGCTACAGCCTTAGCTATAGCTCTTCGATAATGCATGAACTTCTAATATTTCATTTTTAGATGATCACATCAACTCCAATAGTCAATGTGAAACTAAGAAAAACTTGGTTAGTTTAGGTTTAACCAAGTTAGCACAGGCCTATGAAAACAGTAAGAAATCTGTAGGCAGTGTGGGGAAAATGCTGCCTTATACAATACACTTTGCCTTGATTGTTTATGACCTTATAGGACTTCATATGTTCTTCCCTTGTCCTTGACCACTCCCACAATGATATTTGGAACAGTCTGCCAATTTTTTTACTAGCTAGCTCCATTGGATCTCATGAATTCGAAACAATTTTTAGATATATCTACAAAGTATTTTGTTGTTATATTTATATTAACCAGTATATTTAAGCAGATATCAACCTATAAATCCTTAAGAGTTTTTTGAAAATAGTATTTTAAAACTTAAAAATCTTTCTGCAAAGGGAACATTTCTGATGTCATAATTCAATTACTGAAGATACTGGCAAGTTATATCGACAAGGAAGAATGGAAAATCTGAAAATCTACCTTTTTTCAAATTAAGTTGGTGGGAAGAAACCTGCTGATAGATTAAATTCAAATCTAAGCTTACATTCATGTTGTAACTAAAATCTATCACCAATCCATTATACTGTTGCAAATA
Organism: Arizona elegans; assembly: GCA_022577455.1. NCBI lineage: Eukaryota > Metazoa > Chordata > Lepidosauria > Squamata > Colubridae > Arizona > Arizona elegans. The sequence continues at coordinate 24,648,885 of JAKOOJ010000004.1, forward strand.
AAAGTATACAGGTTGTCCTCGACTTGTGATCACAATTGCAACCAGGATTTTTGTTGCTAACAATATGGACATTAAATGAATCATTGTGTGACTTGGACCAATCCAGCTTCCCCACTTTGCTTGTTAGAAGCCAGCTGGGAATGTCACAAATTGCAATCACATGACTGAAAGATACTGCAACTGTCATAAATGAGAGCTATTGCCAGTTGCCAAACATCTAAATTGCCATCATGTGACTGAGTATAATTATGACTGAGTCATAATTTCAAGGACGAATTGTAAGTCACTTTTTCTGAGTCCATCATTAACTATGAACTATCATTAAATGAACAGACATAAGTTGAGGACTACCTGTAGTTGCTTCCCCTGAAAACTCCCATTATGATAAAAGGAAATGTTAGATATTGGTATAATTTGAAAGATGCTTTAAATGATAATGATTTCTATATTAAAACTATATGGTATTAACACAACAGAAAACACAGAATTTAACAAGAGCATTGTCAATTTGTCACTAACTGCCCCCAAAGACTCATAAGTTAATGATTCAGCGTCATGTCAACTAGTGCTTTGGGAAGTCTAATATAAGCAGAAAGAGAACAAACGAGAACTTTAGAGTAAAGACAATAGATTAGACAACTATAGGTAATAGGAAACTTTCATCATTAAGGACATGGTATGCAAAGCAATAGTAAGCAACTTTTTATCATGTCATTCATTACAACAAAAACATTGATTCGATGCACTTGTTTTTTTTAATAATTCAAACCTCAACAGCAAGCTATACCTCTTACAATTTCAAAGTCACACAATAAAAAAATATCAGTTGCTTTATACTTATAATTCAAATGAAAAACACAACCTACTGTAAAAGCAGGATTCTATTTGGGAGCTAACCGAAATTAATCAAGTTTCCACCATCAATGTGTTTTTATAAATCATTTTAAGTATCATGCTTTCAAAGCTCAATATTCCTAGATTCCCTATTGGACTATATGTTGACTTTAGCATATGATCACAGTTTGTTACATTAACAGGGAAATCATAAAGTTGTGGTTTTAAAAATACTTTGTTTAAAAAGATTATAAGTAAATCAAAATGCTCATAAGAATTAATGCTGAACTAATTAACAAACTCAATGTAATTTGCTGGAAGCATTCCAGTTTTCCCAGTTCTCTGAACTGTACCATACATCCAACCATCATCAATTGGTTGTACATTGATGATGTAGTCACCATCTCTGAAGGAAACTTCATCTTCATCTTGGGCACTATAGTCATACATAGCTCTATAAGTTCTCTGTTAAAAGAAAATAGAGGAAAGTCCATTAAACAAATTCCATTGGAAGACAGTTACTGGATCAGTTAATGTGACAATTTCTATAAGATAGATATCCAACTATCTACAAACCATCCATCTAAAAATTTTATGTGACTACAATTGCTGGCTGAATAAATCTGCAAACATTTTCTTTGTGTAAAATATATTTCAAAAAAGAAATCTGTAATCATACAGGGATGTCCATAATTGTAGTAAAAAAATGTCAAGGTGGTAGGCCCAATCATGTGATCAAATGGCCATCTTGACTTTTTTATTTCATTCTTGCAGACACCCATGTAGTAAGAAAACACATTAGTTTATAGTATCTCTTCATACTTAATTTGACATTTGCATCCTAGCAACTTTTTAAAGTATCAAATATAGCAAAAGTATCTTTAAATATATTTTGATTTAATACTTACCAAGCTAGCGGAATGTGGCTGTGAATGCATTGATCTCATAGATGACACACTAGTCTGGTGCATGTATCCATATCCTTGGGGCTGATTTTGTTGGTAGGCCCCAGGAAGCACAGGGGCTGAATGGGAAATAAATAAAACTATATTACTACTTCATGCCGAGATAATTGTATGGCAATTTGCTCTCCTGATTAAAAGATCACAGGAACTGCCTTGTTAGTAGGAACAGAAATAAGTTGCTGAAACTTTTGTGTTAGAAAATATTTATCTTAAATAATAAAAACAGATGCTTTGGAAACCGTATTATCCATGCTTGCATGCATAGACAGACAGGCACAAATCTAGATTCAAGGAATAGTGCAAGAGCAGAACAAATTTTCAGGATTATATAACTATACTGTTTTTACAGCTGATAAAGGAAATAGCATACAATGGCACATGTTTTAAAGTAATATTCAGGAATTTCAAAAAAGATCCCAAAATTGGAAACAGTCACAAGGTGACCCGGTTAACAATCACCACGATTTATGATTGTAATTCTGAGCTCAATTACATTGGTAAGTCATTCATATTGTACATTATTCATATACAAGTAGATTACTTCAGCGCTGTCCACTTCCAACTCAGTGGGAACATATTACTCCTCCTCACTTTGGGGCGCCAACAAAATTGAAATTTTATTTCAAACAAAATAAAATAGAATAAATAAAATAAAATAAATAAAATAAAATAAAAATAAAATTGAAAAAGCACACTTCCAACAACATTTTTAAAACAAATAACCTATTTATTAACTAGAAGTCTGAGGGGCAAAAGAAAAAGAATCTAAAACAAAAAAGAGAATTGCTTGAATGCTTTTTTAAAGAATGGTTGTGTGCATAATGGAGACTAAGCATAAATAATACTTTTCTGGGATTAGATGATATGAGATGATGAGTTAAGCAATGAGCTTAACTGCTCTATCATATAATACATATTGCTTGTACAAAACTGTGGAGCTACTACTACTTTTAGTCCCACATCCATAGCCTGTATACTGTTTAATCTATTATTTCTCAACATTTACAACTCTAAAGTGAGTAATCTTCAATTCCCAGAAGTCCTCAAACATCTGGTTGGGAAATTTTGAGAGTGGAAGTCCACATGTGTTAAAATTGTTGGGGTTGAGAAACACTGGTCTAAACCCGTGACGGCGAACCTATGGCACGGGTGCCAGAGGTGGCATGCAGAGCCCTCTCTGTGGGCACACGCGCCATCGCCAGCTGTTCTTCTGCTTTCCAGTGGTGCATGCGTGCTAGCCAGCTGATCTTTGTACATGCCGGAGCCCCGGAAACCCAAAAACCAGTTGGCCAGCACGCAGCTGGTCTTCAGGTTTCTGGCGCACGCAAAGACCAGCTGGCTGGTGCACAGGCACGTGCCGGAAACCAGAAGATCAGATGGCCGGCGCATGCATGCACACCGGCCAGCTGGTCTCCGAGTTTCTGGGGCCCTGGTGCATTTGCACACATTCACACATGCATGTTCCAGTTTGGGCACTTGGTGCCAAAAAGGTTCGCCATCACTGGTCTAAACCATTAATTTTAAACAGTTAGTGACAGGTTGCAAATTAGGTAAATTAAGAAACCCTATGTTATTTTCTTCCTTCCAGATGCCATAAAATGAAAATAGTGCCTGAATTTATCTTTATAAGCATGGGGAGCAAGAAAGAGAATAACATTTTTAATTATTTATTTCATTAGGATCCCACCAGTCTTCTATCACGGTAATTAAGGGGCTATATATAGATTATCATCCAGGCACTGGTCTGTATGTCCTGCTATGTCATCACACTTCAGAACCAGAGAAAGAAGTGTAAAATTAGAAACTGAAACATAACCTTTTTTGACACATTATGCAAAAATAATCTCCTTTAATAAATCCACGGTACTGGAAGTAACAGTAACAGAGTTGGAAGGTACCTTGGAGGTTATCTAGTCCAACCCCGCTGCTCATGCAGGAGACCTATATGAGGGATTCTAACCGCCGACTTTTCTGATCGACAAGCTTAGCATTTTAGCTACTGAGCCACTTAGGGAGTAAAATGCAAAAAGCAATGGATGGACTCATATCAGTGAAGGGGGCACCATTGGAAGATGCTAATTCTGGAGAAGTTATATCAATTTATTTATTTATTTATTTATTTTATTTTATTGAATTTGTATATTGCCCTACTCCCGAAGGACTCAGGGCGGTGAACAGCCATAGAATAAAACATATAAATACAAAATTTAAAATAGATTAAAACGAATTAAATAATTTGGCTGAACAAATTTAAAATCCCAATAATTTAAAACCAGATTTAAAATTTCCATTTAAAAAGGAGAAAGACTTTGGTCAGGCCGGCTTGATGAAATAGGAAGGTCTTGAGCGCGCGACGGAAGGTACGCAGATCCGGGATCCTCCGTGTCTCCGGGGGGAGCTCATTCCAGATAGTAGGTGCCCCCACAGAGAAGGCTCTCCCCCTGGGACGTCGGAAACCACAGCCATTCGGTCTTGGATGGGTTGAGCCTGAGCCTGTTTCTCCCCATCCAGAGGTCACTAAGTGTTCGTGATGGCATATAAACAATAATATTTTAAATAATGAAACACATTTGCTTGGCAGTGAAATATTTCCTGAAATGGAAAATAATTAAAATTTACCTTTACTTTCTTCTGAAGTTAGAATCAAATGTATATAGAAATTTTAATTTCCTTTAAGAGACCCAGTGCTCATTTTTAATGTAAAGCTGGAAGCAGATTAAAAAATTATATTGTGTCCTTACTCAATTTTTGGTATCACTATTTATCACACACCTATACATATCAGTATGGTAGAATTGGTCTTGTTATATATACATATAAAGAAATAAATAAAAAATTCAAACAAGCTGAAAGAAGATGATGATGCTTGTCGGCAGGCCTATAATTCTGGAACTTTCTTCTTGTTTTATAACTTCTCTCCTTTTGTGCAGCGAAAAGGAAAAGGGTTACTAGCCCCAAACGGCAGCAGAAATAAAAAGACTTTTGCAGAAATTTCAGAAGAGTGAGAAGATGATAGAGAAATCCATGCTGGTGGGCTGTTCGGAAGAATGCACTCCATATTTTGCTCTTGACCTAGGATCCTTGCCAAAAACTGCTGTGGAGTCTGAACTTGATGGATCGTTTGGAGAATTACAGAAAGCTTTCTTCCAATTAGAGGAGGAAGATGCATCTTTGATTTCCACGTCTCACGCACTCCTTCGATGGCATGATAATAACCAATATTGCGGCAAAACCGGAGAGCCCACAATGAAGAATTTGTCTGGGAGCAAACGAATTTGTCATACCAATGAAATCATCTATTATCCACAGATGTCTCCGGTGGTTATTACATTGGTGTCTGATGGGAATCGATGCCTTCTTGTACGGCAGGCGTCATTTCCTAAAGGGATGTACAGTGCTTTGGCTGGCTTCTGTGATATGGGTGAGAGTCTAGAAGAGACAGTCCAACGAGAGGTTGCTGAAGAAGTAGGCCTAGAAGTGAAATCTCTGTGGTACTCTGCATCTCAGCACTGGCCATTCCCAAATAGCATCCTCATGATAGCTTGTCATGCATTAGTGCATCCGCTACAGAGTAAATGTTCAATCAATACTCAGGAGCTTGAATCTGCCAAGTGGTTCAGCCATGAGGAAATGGTGAAGGCACTTGAACGGGAACCAAGGCCTTCCAAAGAAACGGATGACAGTACCTCTTTTTGGGTGCCACCCAAACAAGCTATAGCTCGACGGTTGATGTAGGAATGGGTGAAGCAGAAAACTTCTCCTTAGTTTTTAAAAAATATGCGGGGGGTGATGGTAATTTTATATCTGATGTCTTTTTTGCAGTGGTCTTCCATATTTTGTGCAGAAGGTACTGGTAAACCATATTAGATCCTTTGACATGATGTCTTGAAAATTAATTTCTATAGAAATCACTGAATGGATTTGGAATGAGAGGTTGATATCCCCATATGGTAATAATATGTAGCAAAACCAGTCTAAACCGCTATTCCTTTTGAAAATGAGTAAGAATTGGATGTATTCTTGGGATTTCTTAGTTAAGCCATTTGTGGGCAAACCTGGCCCTTGAATTGCTTGCTTGTTCTTGGAAGCATCCTGACCAATTGGGGTTGGGAATGAAATTAAAATTCTTGACCACCAGAAGACTATCTATGACCAATTTTGCCCTGTTTAGGACTCATCAGGTCCACATAGATGTTTCAGTTAGTATTAGCTTTACATGGTTGACTTTATACATTTGACTCCTCTTCCATCTTTTTAAACAGATGCCTCCTGTCTCTAAAACTAATGCAATGGTTTGCTAAATATACATGTTCCCCAACTGAAAAAATAAAACAAAACATGGTACAGCAACCATGAAAATCTTGGAAAAGATATTCAAATGTAATGATGTATTTAAACCCATGATGATCAGAATCATGCAAGTTATGGTAGTTTCTGTGAGGTTATAAGGAAGTGAAGTTGGACTTTGAAGAAGCAGGATAGGAAGAGTATTGATGTTTTTGAACTTTGGTATTAGAGAAGATTCCTGCGCATAACATGGATAATCAAAAAAACAAGCAAATGGATCAATGAACAATCAACCTTGAGTTCTCACACAAAGCACAAATAACCAGACTCAAATTGTCCTACTTCAGACACATTATGCAAAGATCTGGCTTTCTATAGCAGATTCTAATCCTGGGAAAGGCAGAAGGAAAGAGATGAAAAGGAAACCAGCAGCAAGGTTATAGTAGCAATGACTCCACCATGGGAAGATCTGAAAAATTAGTTTAGGATAAATTGTCCTGGAAAAAATTACGTGGCCACTAAGATTCAACATTGACTTGATGGCACATAATCAATATACATTGCTATGGACTGAAAAATATTATAATGCAACATTTCCCTTAATCATTAAGAGGACCTCTTCAGGCATAACAATTTAATATTTCTGAGTATACAAAGACAATTTAAAAGCACTTTTTGGATAAATTTATTACCACATCTATGCCCCCTTCTACTAGATGGAGGTAGATGCAGTTGAAGCAGAGCTAGAGATTTACTTTTGCCCCCACATAATAATTGATAAATTCTCAAATTATCGGTTTACTTCCAAATGCAATTATGGACCCTAAAGCCCAAAATAATTTGGCACATCCAGATTCTGCAGGAATCCAGATGAACAGTCAAAAAAGTTACAACCCCCTACCCATCAAAATTCACCACTACGCCACTCTTTGAAGACCAGTTAGGGTCCGTTCAGAAGCAAACCTTTGAGCTACTCCAATTTTGTGCAATCAAATTCATGTGACTTCTAAGTTTTCAGAGCGACTTTTGTCATCCTTGTTACTAGATTTTGTTTCAAAGTAGTTTTATTTATTTTTTTACCAAGGATGATTGACTGACTGACTGACTGTCTAATTGATTGATTGATTGATTGATTGACTGATTGATTCAGACAGTATCTTTGGGATGAATACTGTTTTACTATTAACCATATTACCTGCTAGGTAGCCAAAACATGGGATAAAATATTTCGGATAAGCACAGTTTTTTCCCCCCAGTTCAGTTCTTCTCATCTTTCTGCTTTTTTGTATTAGTTTGTAATAAGAAATGCTTCTCAAAAACCTTGCCTTCCATGTGCCTTTTATTTACAAGATAGATGCTTTATAAAATTCAATTCTGAATGGAAATAATAAGTATGTTTGGACTATACATTTGAAAAATTGAGGAATCTGTGTTAGGAAAAATGATAAATTAATCTAACATGTAAGAATGCTTTTCTCAGATTTCATACTTTGGAACTACAGTGATTTGACTGTTCTTGCCAAGTGCAGTATAAAAGGAAATGTACTAAGCAAGAAAAGTTTTTTTCAGCCTAACACATTTATTTTAACACTTGATTTTTTTTTACAAAAAAAAAGACTCACAAACCCAAACATAAAAAATATACATTAGCAAAAAAAAACAAAAACAAAAAACAAACCCCAGCTGTCTGCTACTATTAGGAGTATTAAAGTTATTCCATTCTAAAACTGAAAATGGAGATGGCAAACCATCATTTAAATGATCTGGAAATACAATCAAGCAGAACAGAACATTGTAATGAATATTTCATAGACATATTTAAAGGTAATGCAAAACCCATTTTAAAGCTCAGACAAACAACAATATGCATACTTATTAGTGCCCCATGTATATTCATTTATGGAAATATGGCTTCATTTTGAACATTGGCAGGCTTGATTCACTGAGCTGGGAACTTTTCTGTTCATACATATCACTAATCCCATAAACACATTAACAGAAAAGAGAAAGTTAAACTATCAGAGCAAAATATGTAAATATATAGCCTCATAAGATCTATCTGAGAATGTTTATTCCACTTTTCAATGTAAGTTTGGGGTAATAATCAGCTGATAAGGTGGCAGCACCTAGGAAGATAAGCAGGCCAAATCTAGTTACCACCTGGATGGAAGACCAGAAAAATTTCAGAAACCCAAAAGAATATAACAGAAGAAAGCAAGAGCAGCCACTTTGATGTCAAGACAAGTCAACTTGAAGACGACTTTACTATTACCAATCTTTTATTTTTATCATATTGGTTAATGGGTTGAAATGTCTCAGTTGCCTCTTTGGTGCAGAATTGGAGAGACTAGACCTGTGGTTGACAGCATAAAGAAGCACGTGGATAATCCTTGATTTATGACTGGTCGCTTAGCGAAATTACAACAGACCTATTTTGGGGCTACTTATGACCTAGATTCAAAGTTCCGACAGTCAAGTTCCCCACCCCATAGCCACATGAACAAAGTTCAAGGGTCAGCATTTATGGTAATTTGCACAGTCCCATGGTCATATAACCATCATAAAACAGATGATAGATAAATGCATCAATAGTCCAGTTTCTTTAATTTCCTCTCACAGATTGACTCCATGTTGGAATGCCTTTCCCTTCCCCTTCTTTAGCCAATGAGTCCATCCCAGGTTTTCAGCAAAAATATTTAACAACTGTGTTGTTTACTTAATGAACACAGACTCACTTAACAAGCATGGTGATCCACTTAATGACTACCACAAAAAAAGGTGGCAGTCACATGACCAACCCATTTTACGAATATCAATATTTATGACCATGATGTGCAGGATCCGTTACAGTTCTAAGTTGAGGACTATCTATCTTGGGAACAACCATGTGATGCATCCGGGCCAGACTCAGAGATCTAGTGTGATGTAATGGGTAAAATGCCATACTTGAAACATACTTGAAAGCAAAACAGCTTCTGATCCTCCATCAAAGAATTTTAATGAGTGACCAAAGGTCACTTTATACTATACTTTACTTTAACCTACTTTGTGAGGTTATCCATAGAAAAAAAAGAGAGGAAGGGCTACAGCTAATACCGTTACCTCCAGAAGGAAAGGCAGGAGATAAATTTAATTAAATAATATTTCAGGTTTCAAGGAGAAGCATTTAGAATTTGACATGCCCTATTCTGAGTTCATACTGTAGCTTCACATCTGAAAAATTCGTTTCACTTTTGCAATAGGCTTCTTTCAAAACAGACATTTTACAACATTTTTGTGCATAAGGCTACACAAAGAATTAAAGTCAGGCCTGAGGGAGCAGCTATGGGAGACATTTTGGGAGAGATTTTGGGGGAATGTTCTTCGGGAGAGCCCTGAGAATAATGGTTCTTCAGTGACACAGAAATATAAAAATAAAAATCTAGGAACTCTATCATTCTAAGACAATAGTACAATAACATCATTTTAACTATAATGATTGCATCCATTCATCCAGATGAGTGCAATCCAACCAAAGTACTGTGAGGAAGAATATGCAAAGTATTTTAATCTAAAATTGTTGTGATCTTGAAGCATCCCTATCCTGGAGATCTGGATAAAATAGGCCTTATTCAAAGGTCCTTACCAGTCTTACCAGTAGTTACTTCAGTTGTTTTTGACTGTTTCAAGTGCAGCATTTTTTTGTTTGGTTTTTAGTGGTTTGTGTTGGCTTGTTGTTGTTTTTATTTTTCCCAGTCAAGCCAGCATAGGAACTGGCTGCTGATAGTTTACACTAGATGGGATGATATGGGAAAGGAGAAAAAATTGGCAATAAAATACAAAGATTGCTTTCACTTTGTTATTGATTTTTTTAAAAAAAATCTTAGAATGTAGTACTGCAGGCTACTTCTGTTGACTGCTAGCTGCCAGCAGTTTGGCAGTTCGATTCTCACCGGCTCAAGGTTGACTCAGCCTTCCATCCTTCCAAGGTCAGTAAAATGAGGATCCAGATTGTTGGGGTCAATGTGCTGACTCTGTAAACCACCTAGAGAGGGCTGTAAAGCACTGTGAAGTGGTATATAAGTCTAAGTGTATTGCTATTGCTATTATGTATGTTGCATGTAAGTTGTGCTGTGTGCTGTACACTCAAGACAAGTAACAGAAGGGTGTGTTTACATGCAATATTGTGCTTTCTATAGAAATATTGATTAAATAGTTAAATGCAAAGGCTACTTCGTTATTTTGGTTGCTTTGTTGAATTTTGCTCTGCATGCTTTCTGGATATGCTCTTGTAATCTGTTGATGCAGAGGAGCACATTTAAAAAGCAAAATCTCTATCACTTTCGGAGGATTTTGCTGAGCTTTGATTTATCTAATTTTTTTTTAATTTATTATTTATAAAATTTATTGGCCACCCAGTTTACCATATGGTAAACCTGTGATTGCCCTTTGTGATCTTCCAATCAACCTCCGACAATTCACTTAATAACTGTGTGATTCCCTGAATAACTACATTGATTTAGTTAACAGCGATGGCAAAAAAGGTCATAAATTCAGGCATGACTCACTTAAAAACCACCTTGCTTAACAATGGAATTTTTGGTCCTAATTGCTGTTATAAGTCAAGGACTACCTGCATATGTAGACATGTTTTATCTGAAAGTTACAAATAGACATAGAATACTGTAGTAGCTGCAGAATATACTTAGGGTCTTATCTGTTTCCTTTTTAGGGTTCATTTCTAGATTTTACTGCTGTAAAGGTTTGCTTGAAAGTATGCAGAAATGTTCAAGTGTGTTCAAGTAACTGCGTTTGTATCATAAATTAACTTGGTAAACTTGGTAATGGTAAAAATACGAATGGCAAACTCCATTATTCTGTGAACAATTTCAAATTCAATCGATAATTCTGCTTATGGATATAGGCAGTTAAATAACATAAGGTAGAGAATCCAAATCAGTAGTGAACAATCTATAATTGTACTTGAAAGCCACCAAGATTTAAGAAGTATGTGTAAAGACACCAGGTCTAAGATTAACAAAAAAAAAAAAAAGACTTTATCTAATGCAATTGTCAGTTCATTGGGTAAGTGAAGATTGCTGAGTTAATTCTTAAGATGTGCAAAGAATGAGCACATAGTGGCAGTTAAGGGTGGATGCTTCCATATACCTCCTCCTTCATTAGATAGTCTTGTTGCCTCACTGGAGTAAGAAAATATAGAATCATCTGATTTGTCATCTCCAACGCCAGAAGTACTGGTAGAATGCAAATGGTATTGGCTACGTCTTGCTTTTTCTATAAGGAAAATACAATACTGCAATAAATAGTATTGTAAAAAAAAATTAAATGGGACCTTTTATTTTAAAAATACTAAAATATAAATAAACATAATCAAGCACCATTATATACAATGCAACTATATTTTCTCTCTCACACAGACACGTACAAATACAATAATGCTTTAAGTAGAAAAGTGGGTATTGAGGCCTTTTGCAGTTGTTTATAAGGGACAGCAGTCATCAGGAAGAGCAATTTTAAAAAGAAGAAAGAAAGAAACCTCTATCCCCTAACTTAAAGTGATTCAACCACATGCTATCCAAGGCCGAAGGAAAAAAACAAAAGTTTTATAGCTCATTTAAATCAAGTCAGGTGAGAGCTATACAAATAGAGATGCTGTTCCTTTTATTCACCTGTGGAATTATCTTTTAAAGGCTGATTGTAGGTCTAACAATTCATCTTTTGTGGCCTTATTAATAATTTTACAGTATATAATATTCCATATTCATTTACTTTCACACTATAAACAACTGCTGGTACATGTAAGTATGAATTCAAACTTACAGAAAGAAAGTTGTGTTTAACTCTGCAGCACTAGAGCAGGGGTATCAAACTCAATTTCACTGAGGGCTACATCAGGGCTATGGTTGACCTCATGGGGCCAGGTGGGCATGGCCGACTCGGTGGATATAACCAATTAGATGGGCATGGCCAGCTTGATACCACTCACTGGGTGTGTCTGAGTGGGTGGGCGTGGTCAACTGGGCTGGCGTGACCAGCTTGATGCCACTCCCCAAACTGCTGACATGTTTCCTCTTCGCATATGGTAGACCGGGCCGAAGCAAAACGGGCCAGCTCCTTACATTTTCCAGGACGGGCCTGTGGCCTCGTGTTTGACATCCCTGAAGTAGAGGTTTTGTTAGCTTCCATTCACTTAGGAACAAAACACACTATTTGAACACAGTACTTAAACAATAAAGTGAAACTTTGTCACTTAGTGCTATTAGTCAAAAATTACTTTGGCTCTCCTTTTTCTCTCATATGGCTTTTGTCTGAGCAGAAAAAAAGATGAAAATAGCCACAGGAAACATGAAAATAGAAAACATTTCCCATGTGAATCCCAATAAAACTTCATGAATCAAGCAGGGTGATATGGAACAATGGCACAAAAGCCTTTCTGGAATCAGTAGGAATATGAAATAGTTTCATATTCCTACAGAAGCTGGGCAGCTGATTAAATCCCAACAGGCCATTTTTTAAAAAACTGGTACCAATCCATTGAGTTGGTCTACATCTGACATCATCTCCAATCAGTCTCTAAATGAAAGTGAATTAGTTTTCACTGTGAAATTTCATGTGCAATAACCATATTTATATTCATGCAGCTCTACTAAACAAAATAATAATATGCTGTTATTTTCACACAAGTGTAATTTACTAGGTCAGTTTTACTTCCAGAACTATAACAAACCAATGCAGAAAACCATAATCAAACAATACCCAAAAGCACATGTAGACTCTTAGACTGAATATTATCTTCCAAAGGATCAAGGTCGAAGATGGAGCCAGGATCTGTGCGCCAAACTTTGAGATCTTTCCCCCAAAAAGAAACAACAGGACAGTAGGTAAAAAAAGTCAAGGAGAAAATTCAGCTGCTCTATTATTAGAAAGACAGTGGCTTTCCTGCTGTAGCTGAAACATACTCTTTCTAATTATCAAAAGACATTATTATAGGAGTCAACAAGTCTGAGTTATTTTCAAATAGAGCTGGGAAACAATCTTCAGTATCAAATTTCCTGTTTATAGTGATTTTATCTAATTGTTTGTATGAAACACTGCTTTATTTACATCACTCGAGCCACAGGAGTAGATTCATATTTTGTTTGTAGTCAAACTAGTTCAATCTAGAACAGGGGTGTCAAACTCAATTTCACTGAGAGTCACATTAGCATTGCCATCAAAGGGCCAGCTGCATATAAGACTATGTAGCAGTTGGATGCTGTGAGATCTTCTGGGGCATAAGGGGCTGTGGGTCATGTGATGGGGTGGTGATCAGTCTCTCCCAACAGGAGGGTCACGTGATAGGATAGTATTCAGGTGGCTGGTCAGCCCTTCTTCCTCTGTCTCTCTCTCTCTCTTCCTTCTCTCTCTCTCTTGCTCTGCCTGCTGGGGTTTCCTTCCACAGCCTCTGCTCCTTTGCTGATTCCTCTGCTTGCCTCCTTTTCACTCACTCTTCTCTCCCTCAGGCTTGCCTCACAGAAGTCACTCCTCTCTTCCCTATCACCTTCTGTTCCTCTACTTCTCTTCTTTTTCGGCTACAATCTCCTACTTTTATCTCCTCTCCTCTCTCCCTGCTTCCTCATCTTTTTCTCTGTTCTGGGCATGTCACTCTCTGGAGCTCAGGCAGAGCTCCCACATCAGCCACTGTTCCACCCACGCGGTTGATACTACCCTCCTGGCCTTTGCACATAGCGCTCATCAGCTGGAGCTGTATGCACTGATTCTGGGTTCTCCACTGAGCTCTGGCAGCCCTGTAGCCAGTGGTAGGATTCAGCCAGTTCGCACCACTTCAGGAGAACCAGTTGTTAACTTTTTGAGCAGTTTGGCAATCTGGTTGTTGGAAGAAATCATTAGGGCAGAGAACCAGTTGTTAAATTACTTGAATCACACCACTGTCTGTAGCTCCAGCTGACTACTTTCCTCAAGGCTGCTTGCTGCTGCCAGCCAATAGCCAAGGCTGCTGGAAGCGCAGATCACCTGGAGCCGCATGCGCTGGTCCCAGGGCCTCAGCAGAGCCCCACCAACACTGCAGCTCCAGCTAACTTTTCCCCACACCTGTGTGGTGCTACCACTGCTTCAGCTCACTGTCCCACTACACACATTACCCGAGCGCCTTCCGTCCTTTAACTTTCTTTCCCTCCCTTTCCTTCCCTCACCAGTCATTTGCTCTCAGGCAGTGGGCACTGTTCCACTGACAAGATACCCGAAGAAGCGGGCAGGTAACTGCTCAAATCACCTCCTCCTATTAGTCTGCTTGTGGGCCAGATCTAAACACATCACAGGCCAGATGTGGCCTGCAGGCCTTGAGTTTGTCATGTCTGGTCTAGATGCTGTTTAATAAGCAACCATCTTATGCAAAATAATTTGCTCCCTGTAATAATTTAGAATTTTAGCCATGTTTGTCTCCTTCCTTGGTACAATTCATAAAAACATAAAAGTATATCTAAATTTATAAACTAAATATTTATCTTGTCCTATATCTAAACAAATTATACCATATGCAAATAATACATTTCTGCTTCTATTGTTTTTGAGAGTTAATTCACATTGTCTGGGAAAAATTACTATGAAACTTTCAAATTCTTATAAAAGCATTGTTTATGTTCCACAATCCGAATTCAGAAACAATGCAAAACAGTGCTGGGCCATAACTCCACCCAGGTCTTCGTTTTCTTACCTTGTCATTGGTACCCAATGAAGCATTATTCTAATGAGTGCTATGATAATTTGACGCCATCTCTGATGACCGCCAAGTTGCAGGAACAGTTTGTGCGCCCCAAACCTACCTGTTCTTAAATACCAATTGACAAGGGTATCTAAAGACAGTGTTGTCTCCATGATGGTACCCCCATCATAAAAGACATGTTGCAAACCATTATTTCACATTTATCTATAAATGTATCAATTTAATTTGCTGTTTTATAAGAGTTTGTTACAAATGGTTTTTAATGTTTCACAAAAAAACTATGACAAACTGATTTTCACTGGCAAATGAGACAAGGTCCCCAAAATAAAACCTGTAAGATGCTTACATATGAAAAGTTCATGCAGTGAAAGCATAAAGAGATATTGAATATGATAATACAGACATTGAAAAAAGTTTGCATCGAATTCACTAGTCTCTAATTTTCCTTAATCCAGTATTTTATAGAAACATTGGACTACTAACTTATTCAGCTATTTACCCCTTTCCAATTCAGTGTTAGCTAAATATAATCTGACACTGTTCAAATACTCTGATGAGAGTTTTAAACTAGTAACATGCAAAAAAAATTATTTTCATCATAATATACAAACTATTATTCTTACCAAGTAAAATAATATTTTATAACAATAAAATGGTAGTTTTACAAGGCATTGAAATGGTAGAACTTAATTCCTTTCGTATTGATAAAGGTTAAAGGTAAAGATTTCCCCTCGACTCTAAGGGGTGGTGCTCATCTCTGTTTCAAAGCCGAAGAGCCAGCGCTATCCAAAGATGACTCTGTGGTCATGTGGCCGGCATGACTAAACGCCAAAGGTGCACGGAACACTGTTACCTTCTCACCAAAGGTGGTCCCTATTTTTCTACTTGCATTTTTTACGTGCTTTCGAACTGCTAGGTTGGCAGAAGCTGGAACAAGCAACGGGAGCTCACCCCATTACGCAGCACAAGGAATTTGAACCGCTGAACTGCCGACCTTTCGATCGACAAGCTCAGCATCTTAGCCACAGAGCCACCATATCTCTTTATTGATCTATAAAAAATGTCAAATGGCAATTTGTTCTGTGATTACTTTCATTATTAAAATAATTAAAAGTTTTAATATTGGCCTTTCATATTAACAGTTTAAATACTTATTGCATTATGTCTTTTTTTCAAAAAAAAATTAAGCTCTTGTCAAGGCAATTTAATGATAGATTAAAATGTATTTCATTATTGGATTAATTAATATTCTCATTCCTTTAGAGGGCACTGCAATTAGCATTTTTGCTGGGAAACAATTATTGTCTGATAATCTCAAATGACCTATCATTTTAATATGATAAAGAAATTTGATATGACACAAAAGCACGTAACTGCAAGTATCAACAGCATTTCAGTTATACTAATAATTATTTAATGTCTAGCTCAAAAACCAAGACAGACATACAGATTCTTCTATGCAATTTTCTTTATTGTTCTTTACCTTGCCAAGCTAAAGCAAACTACTTACACCAGAGGTGGGATTCACGTACCTTCCCTACCAGTTCGCAAATGTGAGTGCATGCACCTCCACTGCGCATGCACATGGCCTTCTGCACATATGCAGTGCTTGTGCATTACGTCCGGGCAGGTGGGCGGAGCCTCCTGCAGCCACTGCTACAGGTTCGCCCGAACTGGACAGAAGCAGCTGAATCCCATCTCTGACTTACATCATTAATCAGAGACTCAGAGAACTTCTAGGAAGGAGCTGTTCTGGCAATTTTCCTCCCACTCAAACTATTTAAACTTCTCTGTCTTTTGCTCCTCAGGAATGCAGTCCTTCCACCTTCAAACTACATTCCACCACATCTTATCACAAAAAATATATAATTAGAGATGGCCACACAAGTTTCTGATTCAATAAAGTTACAGAGTTGACTTACCCACAATTATTCCAGGTCTCCTGTCCATTTCAACTATATGTGGGTGAACTCCTTTGTATGCAGCATCACTAACCACTTGGGTATTCCTTCTCACCCGTTCAGTTACAGGGTCATCCACTACTGGAGTGAACCCTCTGCCTTTTGTCTTCTCAAAATCTTCATGATATTTGACCTGGAGAAAAATATGTACGTTGTCTGAGATTCAAGTATTAAGAACAGTAAATAATTATTGGGCATTGCCATTGGCTTGTATTCAACAATATACAGAATTTCCATCATGCAGAAGCATGTTCTTCTTATTTTTCTTCCCTCAAAGAAAGCCAATTTGGAGCCAATTTGAGAATTCTCCTCAAATTGGCTCCAGTAGGTCAGTAATGGAGACTACAGAGAAAACAAAAGTAAGGGATAACTGATTCACTTGGCAGATATTATTCCATCAGCCAATGATAATATCTCATTTTGATGCATATTACACAAGTGGTTAATCATCAACATGCAATTTTTCATTGCCACTATATGCCTTTATCTCTATAGCATATGTCAGTTTCAGTGCTGATCTTTAAGGATATTTTAAGTAATTGCATCATTAGTCACAACCAATTACATTCTCATGCAAGTGTTGATAACTGGCTTAATTTCAAACAATGCTTCATGTTAATCCACAAATTACCAAAGTTAACTCAGTTATTACAGGGTCTGTATATAGGTAGTTCTTGATATCTTCAGTTATGCGTATCTATGACTGAACCACAGTTGATAAACAGGTATAAAGTTTCAGCATCTTGCAATTTGGACCTTATTTTTTATTACTTTACAGATGGAAAAACATGATAAAATAGATTTTCTGCATACATAAAGAACATTTATAAAAGTTAGGTTATCTATTCAGTATTCCTATGTTTGTTCTTCCTGGATTCTACTTAAACAGTGAGTCACAAAAATTCATATGGCTTCTTTGCAGCAGCAAAGTCTGTCTCCCTCCCAATATTAATAGAGAGACCTTTCACTTGAACCACTGGATGCTAACACAGACCAGACATAGTGCAGAATTTTACAACAGTAGTGATCCAACAAGATTTGCCACAACCAAGTGAGGAGAAAGAGGAGCACATATAGGTGCATTGCCACAGAATAAATAGGGAAGAAAAAGTGATAAAGCTTGTGAGAGGATGAGAGAATGACCATAGTCTCCCAAACCCAACCCCCAATTCCTACAGAGTCAAGATTTTATTTCTTATGACTTTGTTATTTACTGGTTTTATATACTGGAATAGAACCCACAAATATGGAAAGTCACCTCTACTTTTTTAACCCTTCTCCAAGATCATAATATATTCTGCACAATCCATATACATAACTTTGCAAAACAATCTCAACAACCACATTCAGAATTTCACTTGCACACATGAACCTCTAACATGCACAGGCACAAGGCAGTGTGTGTCATCCTCTCCTGTTAAGCTTCGGGATGTGAAAAGAAAAGTGCCATGTGACATGTGTTTAAAAAGCCACTCAGTGAATTATTAGAAAAATCATTTAATTAGTATTATAGGGGGGAAATTATATTGTTAGCAACTCCACTCCATCAACCACAGTGTAAGAAGAAATCAATTGTGTGCAAAGCTTTGTCTGTTAATTCAGAGTACAACACAGTATTGTTCCTTAGAACATACTACTTATGTGAAGAATCTACCCTACCATTGAGATGATGTTTTGTGTTTCTTTGACATGCCTTAACTCAGGTGTGTCTAGCATCACGCTAGGTCTACCTTTCATTTGCTGCTGATCTCTGCTGTACTTGACCTGTAAAATATATCATTACACAGAAATATTTTGACCACAGTTAACCTTTGAAAATACTAACAATATTGTTATTATCATCAGCAGGACTGCAATCATATGTCTATTCAAAACCTGAATATCAATGATAAATAATTATAATTACAAATATCAATGTAAGTTACAGTTCATAACATTTGAATGGCTAATGGATGTTATAAAGAAAGATTATTTGAACTTCAAAAAACTAATGGTAGTATTCCATAAAAAATGAGATAGAGCTTCAAAAATGCACATCTGTTCCCACCTAATTAATGACACTCATTAGGCCATATGGATGAACATATCTTTCTGTAGTCATTTTAAAATTTCAAAAATGACGGATCCATTCTTGATCAAACAGATACATTTATTAATGCAAAACAACCAAAAGAAACAAGAGACAAAGGACTTGCCGAGCTGATAATTTCTTGATTCTTCTTGACTCTTTCCATTTCAGGAGTGACACTCACTGAAGTACCTTTACCAAGCTGTTCTTTATAGCACACCTGATAATTAATGATTAAAACACATATAGCCTGTGATTGAACCATGTTAAGTAGTGCATTGCATTAAACAACATTTGATAGTTAAATTCCTTTTTGCCAGTTTGCTTCAAGATTATTAATACTGCATACTAAAGGATAAAAAGATTGCTGTCTCTCTGGTTCACTATTTGAGGGGGGGAAGGAAAATATGAACATACATAAATATTGCTAACATAAATCTAATTTACTTGAAGGTGAAAGCACTGAAATGGAACTTCAAGTAATCCCAACTCAGTGGAAGTTTATACTGTTCAAAATAAAAGTTCCTAGAAGGAAAATATATACAAAAATAATTTTCTTTCTAAAATATTTAGAACATGGTAAGTGCATAATGATTGCATGAATAATTTCATCATTCATGGCAGAGGCCAACATGTAAAAATCAGAAAATTATTATTAGAAGTTGCAAAATGATCAAAAGTTCTTCAAAATCAGGAGGAATATAATAAAAGCAAAATTATAAGAAAGTAGTGCTGCTCATACTTATAAGGAACTTAGAAAATTTAGAAAAGTCATTTCAAAAGAGCAGTATTGAGAAGAAAGATTTCTCTGCACCGAATTATTACAGGATTTGAAAAATGGGTATACAAAAATATATGTATTTTCGATCTCTGATTCTATTGCACTATTTTATTTCACAACATAGAACAATAATAACATCACTACTACAACTTTTACTATTTATGCAAAGCACAATGTATGGTATCAGTTAAACTTACTGTGCTAATATTTTTCTGATTTTTCTTTACATGTTCAGTCACAGGAGTCTCTGCTACTGTTATACCAGCACCTAATTTTTTCTTGTAAAGTACCTTCATTAAACAAAGAAAATAAAATAAATACAAAATTTCTAGGAAACATTTGGGTGAGTGGGGAAAGATCTACTCCATGATTTGAAATTTAGGAGATATTTTAGTTTTTCATGAGATAACTAAATCAGCCGAGAAACTCCATTTTTTTCAACTGTTATCTACTGGAATGCATAGTAGGTAAAGTCTTGCATTAAAAGAACATTCCTTTAGGCTACAGCACTACTTAAAATGCTTCATAGGATACATGTGAGCCCAAAATAATTCATTTCAAAATAAAGTCAGGAAATGATTAGAAAAACCATCCATGCTGAAGACTGAAACTAATCATTCATTGAGATTTGGCTTCAAATGCTCCTACAGATAGATTACTTTGGAATGAACCTGAATTCAATATTGAATTTAGCATATAGGCACCATATTTTATCATCTGCCCTTAGACAAGAAACTGCAGCAGTCTTATTTATATCAGAATTGTGCAATAGAATACCTGTCTTACATTTCCTGAAACTTTTCTTCAACTTCATGAAGAAGCAATCAGAGCTCATCAAAGAAACTTTAAAGCATTTTAGATTTTATTTTGTTGTTCCTAAATGGCACAAATTATACTATTTACAATAGGGGAGGTTGTTATATGTTGCATATATCCATCATTCTCTTTGATGAGTAATGCCATTGTGGTGAACATAAGGATTGACAAACACCTTGTACAATGTGATAGTGTGGAGTATCTGGTAGAAGGCACAGAGAAGAAAAATGCTTATGGAGTTCCTAATCAGCAACCACGTAGTAATTATATCCTATTTGGTGAAATGGTTCTCACTTTAGGTTACAGAAAACACAATTGGGAGAAATATTAAAACTTCATTGAACTCTTAAGATTCATTTCAATCTAGTGGTTTTCACAGTCGATTCACTCAGTGGTACTATAAACTTTTGAGTGTCCTAAAATAACTTATACCACTTAAGCCACTTAGTAAATTTTTATATAGAACTTTAGAATTAGAATAACACAGTTGGAAGGGATCTTGGAAGTTTTCTAGTCCAACCACTTGCTCAGACAGGAAACCCTATACCATTTCAGACAAATGGTTGTCCAATCTCTTCTTAAAAACTTCCAGTGTTGGAGCATCCACAACTTCTGGAGGCAAGTTGTTCCACTGATTAATTGTTCTAACTGTCAAGAAATTTCTCCTTAGTTCTAAGTTGCTTCTCTCCTTGATTAGCTTCCACCCATTGCTTCTTGTTCTACCCTCAGATGCTTTGAAGAATAGTTTGACTCCCTCTTCTTTGTGGCAACCCCTGAGATACTGGAACACTGCTATCATATCTCCCTAGTCCTTCTTTTCATTAAACTAATCTTACCAATTCCAGCAATTGTTCTTTGTGTTTCCACTCCCTAATCATCTTTGCTGCTCTTCTCTGCATTCTTTCTAGAGTCTCAACATTTTTTTTACATCGTGGTGACCAAAACTGGATGTAGTATTCCCAGTGTGGCCTTACCAAGGCATTATAAAACATGACTAACACTTCATGTGATCTTGAATCTATCCTTCTGTTAATGCAGCCTAGAACTATGTTGGCTTTTTTGACAGCTGCAGCATATTCCTGCCTCATATTTGAGTTATTGTCCACTAGGACATCAAAATCTCTCTCATAGTCGAACCACTACCACCTATACTATAAGTGTTAATTTGGTTTTTCTTGCCTAAATATAGAACTTTACTTTTTTTTACTATTGAATTTCATTTTGTAGATAGCGCCTAATGATCAAGTCTGTCTCAAGATACTTCTGAATCTTAAGCCTATCTTGAGGAGTGTTGCCTACTCCTACCAGTTTGGTGTCATCTGCAGATTTAATGAGTTCCCTATCTATCTCCTCATCCAAATCAATTAGTAACTAAAAGTACTGTTTCCCTCCCTATTATCTTTTTAAATAAATAAATACTATGATATGTCACCCATGCATTTTTTAGTTCTTGCCTCTCTAGCCAAATTTAAATAATTTTAAGGCAGACTTTCTTAATCTGCATCTTTATTAACATGTTGTAGGACCTCAATTCCTAAAACGCTTAATCTGCTTGGATAAAATCTTACCATCTCTACCTTAAATACTTAAAATCAACTATGGTAAATATTTCTTAGAAGTATAGATACAGACTTTACAGATACAAAAATCAGCTGACTGATAGAAAAAGAGCTGAGAGGAGGATGGGGGAGAAAGGGGGGAGGGAGGGAGAGAGAGAGAGAGACAGATCAACAAAAATACCAATTTGCATTTACATCTTGATTGTGAGTTATGCTTACTGAATCTCAGTTATTTGCAGTTAAGTACTGGTAGATGGAAAGTATAAGATAAAGGGAAGGTTTACCTGAATTAAATACATTTTAGTCACCTATTGACACACCCATGGTTTTTTTTCATGGAACCAGTATAAAACTAGTTCCCAGTTCAAAATCTTAATTCCAAAGATGCATTTTGTAATAGAGAATTTATACAAATAACATGCATATTTCTACCATGTTCTGAAACACAAGAGAATTAATTCAATGCTACATATTGCAAAATGTGTCTATTATAATTACTGCTACTTACAGCACTGATATTTCTTTGTGCATTTTTAATCCTCTCAATTTCGGGAGTATTTGGCACAGCAGAATAAGTACATAGCATCTTCACTGCTTCATCTTTATACTTCTTCTGAAAAAATATCCCACCATTTATACACACTTAATATACCAACATTAATTGGCAGTTTAAATTGACTTAAATTTGTTTACATCGATCTGATTACTATTAGAAAAATTCATTCTTGCTATCAGGTTTAAATAAACTGGGCCATTGTAAACTGGGCATTAAAGTCTGAATAATTAATTCCAGACTGTTCAGTTACCTCAAGTTCCAAGAACTATATGTGTAGTTCTTAAAAATAAGACTACTATAAGAATAGGCACCCCTATACCCAGGAGAATATCCCTATTCTATGAATGATTCTTAATTATTGCTCATTCTCTACTCACCTGACTAGCTATTTCAGACGCCTTCATTGCTCGCTGTATGTCTGGAATATCTGGGCCTATTAGCATTCCTTTACCTTTGATTTCAGTCTCCAAGTCCTTCATGTATTCTTTCTGCAAGACATAGCACATTAAAGAATTCTGAAATATATGCAACCTTTAGTCATTTATATCCAGACTTGTATGAGCTCTCAAAGATTTTATTGTAACACAAACTAAATTTCTGATGCCTGGCTGCACTTCCATAGGATTTAGTTTTATTATTTTTGTATGTTTTCTATTCTCAAAAAAAAAAAAAAAAAGAACGTTGTCAAAACATATTTTAAGGGACCATTATACTTTATTTTGAAAGCCACTCAATGTTCTGTTCTGGACTAACCTGGCTTGCGAGATCATAAGCTTTTTTTGCTCGTTGTATATCAGGCGTATCCATGCCCACTTGCATTCCCTTTCCTTTAATTTCCATTTCTAGATGTTTCTTGTATTCTTTCTATAAAGAACAGAACATGAAATAATCAGATCTCCCGGTATAACAGCTTCAGTTTTTAATACAGAACTTTCTTTAATCTATGTGCTTTTATTAAGTGATATACTAGAACAGGGGTGTCAAACTGAAGGTGCTTAGATGTGGTCCGGGGGCCACCCTGAAAACAGCAAAGGACCAGCCCACGGTGCCTCTGCCAGCGAAAACAGAGATTGAGAAGGCTGCGCGTGACCCTCACAAGTTCCATTTTTGCTGGCAAAGGGTTGCAGGAGGCCAATGCAACCAAAAATGGAGATCAGGAGCCCATTTTCACTGGCAGAGCACCACAGGCGCCCCCAACATGAGTGACATCAAGATGGCCACACATCCCCTCATCCCCCCTGGCCCCCCAGTAAAACACAACCCTGATGCACAGCCCTCAATGAAATCGAGTTTGACACCCCTGCACTAGAAGATAAAAATGTTTTATACATTCAGAACAAGGACTATAGGAAACATTCTGATATATTTTTCATATCCTGTTACTATCTAAAAATAGTAATTATAAAAGGTATACCGTATCCTATTCCTATAGTATCCTATTGATGCATATGAAGGTGAATACCAAATAAAAAACAAGCGGCTGTGATTTCACATTGTTGTAAATAAATAATGTTAACAATAACAATAATTTATTAAATGTATATGCTTTATAGGAGGTCTCTAGCATCCTGAATTGCATTTGAAAGCAAACTAGCAACCAGCTTGCAAAGATGAGTTGTTACATGGGCATAACAAGACATAATGAAGCAGGCCCATAACTTCCTTGCATTGATGTATTCTGGACCACCTGCTTCTGGCAATTTTCAAGGACAGACCCATTTAGTCAAGCTATGAGTTGGCCAGGGCTTGAGTGACTGCATGAAGGGGTCCAACAATCAGTTTACTAATAGCAATATAATGTAGTAATATCATACACTAAATCAGTGATGGTTAACCTTTGCCGCACCGAGTGCCAAAACTGGAGAGCGCCGGAGCACCAGAACCTGGAAGAGAGCAGCTAGCCGATGCACATGCGCTTGGTGGCCAGCTGCTCTTCTGGGTTCCGTCATGCATGTGCACACTGGCCAGCTGTCCTTTCCAAGTTCCCAGAAGAGCAGCTGGCACTGATGTGCATGCCCAGAGAGTGGGCTCTGTGTGCCACATCTGGCACACGTGCCATAGGTTTGTCATCACAGTACTAAGTTATAATGTTTTGAATTATGCTTTGAAAATATCTTAAGCAAACCTGGCTTGCAATTTCAGATGCTCTTTTTGCTCGCTGTATTTCAGGAGTATCAGTGCCAACTTGCATTCCTTTTCCTTTAATTTTGGTTTCCAGATCTTTCCTATATTCTTTCTGTGAATATAAGAATATATACTGTAAACTCACAAGCATTATTTTGGGGATAGGAGGTGGGATAGAAGATAATTTTTAAAGTACACATATATGGATAATCTTATGACCTGTACAAGCAGAATTGACGGTTTATTCTCTGAAATAGGCTGTTTTGAAATTGTAAAATGTATATAAGTCTACAATAAACATGTTTGAGAATTGCCTATTTAAAAAGTCATTGTGCATCATCTCTCTCTCTCTCTCCCTCCCTCCCTCTTTCCTTATCTTTCTTTCTTTCTCTCCCTATCTCTCTCTCCCTCGCTCCCTCACTCCCCCCACCTCCTTCTCTGTCTCTCTCTCTCTCTCTCTCTCTCTTCCTCCTCCCTCCCTTCTTCTTGTAACTTATAATAGTATTAATTTCTAGTAAGATATTTAATTTTGGTATATTTGTCTACCAATATTTTTAAGCATATTTATTTATTTATTTATTTATTTATTTATTTATTTATTTATTTATTTAATTTTTATACCGCCCCCTCTCCCGAAGGACTCGGGGCGGTGAACAGCCAAAATTAAAAACACACAATACAAACATTAAAATACTTTAAAACGAAATTAAATTTATCTTTGGCTTCCCAATTTAAAACCCCTTACCCATAAAATTCCCCAATTAAAAGATTTTTAACCCAGCCCGGCTTGCTGAAATAAAAAAGTCTTCAGGGCTCGGCGGAAGGTCCGGAGGTCCGGGATCAGTCGTATCCCTGGGGGTAGCTCATTCCAGAGGGCGGGTGCCCCCACAGAGAAGGCTCTTCCCCGGGGGGTCGCCAGCCGACATTGCCTGACCGATGGCACCCTGAGGAGGCCCTCTCTGTGGGAGCGTATTGGCCAGTGGGAGGTTATTGGAGGCAGAAGGTGGTCTCGTAAATAACCGGGCCCTAAGCCATGGAGCGCTTTGAAGATGAGAACCAATACCTTGAAGCGCACCCGGAAGACCACTGGAAGCCAATGCAGCTCGCGCAGGAGAGGTGTCACATGGGAGCGCCATGTTGCCCCCATAAGTACCCGCGCGGCCGCATTCTGCACCAGTTGGAGCCTCCGAGTGCTCCTCAGGGGGAGCCCCATGTAGAGAGTGTTGCAGTAGTCCAGGCGGGAAGTGACGAGGGCATGAGTGACTTATATGAGTCACTCATTATATGAGTGACCATATAAGGAATGCTTCATTACTTTGAATGAAATTTTATATTATCTCAAGTATTATTTACTTGTTTAAATATAAATAATTAATACAAAATGATTTCATGTAATAATATTCTCATATACATATCTATTCTGATCAGGGCCTGAGCTATCGGCCGATGTTGTGCAACTCCAGGTCCGTGATAAATAAGGCCTCCCTCATTTATGACCTTATTCAGGAGGGGGGAACGGACGTGGCGGGTATTACGGAGACCTGGTTGGGGCCGGAAAGGGGGGGTGCCCTTTGTTGAAATGTGCCCACCAGGTTTCTGGGCATTCCATCAGCTGAGGGCTCAGGGTAGGGGCAGGGTGGTGGCAGTTATTATTAAAGAAAGTCTATGTCCGAGGGAGGCCACTGTACCTCAGATAGCCGGATGTGAGTCCCTCCTTGTGAAGTGGGGTTGTGGGGTGCAGATGGGCCTGCTGATTATGTACTTGGCTCCCTGCTGCGTGGCAGCGGCCCTGCCCAAGCTACCTGATGTGATAGCCAGGGTGGCGGTTGATACCTCCAGGCTTATGGTTATGGAGAATTTCAACCTGCCATCTGTCGGCGAAACGTCTATGGCTGCTCGGGAGTTCTTGGCTTCTATGATGACCTTGGACCTGACCCAGTTAGTTCAAGAGCCTACTCACATGGGGGGGACACACTCAGGACTTGATTTTTGTCTCTGGTCAGTGGCAGAGTGATCTGGAAATAGGGGATTTAGTCATTGAGCCCTTGTCATAGTCTGATCACTCCCTCCTTTGCATGGACTTTCGAACCGCTACCCCTCGCCGCAGGGAGACAGAAACAACTAGGTGGTTCCATCCCAGACGCCTGACGGACCCGGACAGCTTCCTGACGGAGCTTGGACTATTCCCTGAGGCTCTGGCTCATGGCACAACTGAAGAACTGGTGGCCGCCTGGGATAGGGCGGCCACTGGAGCTTTGGACTGCATCATTTGTGGCCTCTAACCCAGTGCCGATCTCAATTGGCTCCTTGGTTTTCCGAGGAGCTGAGAGAGATGAAGCGCCAGAAAAGATGCCTGGAGAGTGATTGGAGGGCCAGTCGCTCCAAATCTGACCGAACACTGGTGAGGTCTCATATTAAGATCTACCTAGCGGTGATAAAAGTGACAAAATTTAATTATTTTTCCGCTTTTATCGGGTCTGCAGAGAACCACCCAGCAGCCCTGTTTAGGGTGACCTGCTCCCTCCTTCATCTGGGAGCGAGGGAAGACCCCTTGCAGGGCAGGGCTGAGGATTTTGTGCAATTCCTGCATGATAAAGTCACTCAGATTCGGGAAGGTCTGGACTCTGATTGGGTAGATCTGGATGGGATGACGGAGGGGGGTCTTGAGAATGTTATCTGGGAGGGGTTTGACCTTGTGACTCCCGAGGATGTGGACAGGATTCTGGGGAGGCTTAGTGCTGCCGCATGTTTATTGGATCCGTGTCCCTCCTGGTTGGTGATGGCCTCCCGGGAGGTTACATGAGGCTGGCTCCAGGGGATTATTAATGCTTCTTTGAGTGAGGGTTACTCCCCCCCTCTTTGAAAGAGGCGGTAATGAGGCCCCTCCTCAAGAAGCCCTCCCTGGACCCGGCTATATTAGCGAATTATCGCCCAGTCTCCAACCTTCGCTTCGTGGCGAAGGTTGCTGAGAGTGTGGTGGCACGACAACTTCCCCATTACCTGGATGAAGCCGATTATCTAGATCCATTCCAGTCGGGCTTCAGGCCAGGGCACAGCATGGAAACAGCATTGGTTGCATTGGTTGATGATCTCTGGAGGGCTCGGGACAGGGGTTGCTCCTCTGTCCTGGTCTATTAGATCTCTCAGTGGCTTTTGATACCACGGTGCCTGGAGGCCGTGCGGGCCTGGATGGGGAGAAACAGGCTCCAACTCAACCTTCCAAGACCGAGTGGCTGTGGCTTCCGGCATCCTGATATAGCCAGCTGGTGCCATCGCTGGTTATTGGGGCGAATCACTCGCCCCCACGGAGAGGGCTCGCAACTTGGGCGTCCTCCTGGATGCATGGCTGTCTTTAGAAGACCATTTGACAGCCGTGGCCAGGGGGGCTTTTTATCGCCTGATACGCCAGTTGCGCCCCTTTCTAGATCGAGACTTCCTACGCACGGTCACTCAGGCACTCGTCACCTCCGCCTGGACTACTGCAATGCTGTCTACATGGGGCTCCCCCTGGGGTGCACCCGGAGTCTCCAGCTGGACCAGAATGTGACTGCGCAGGGGATTATGGGAGCGACAGGGTGCTCCCATGGGACACCTCTCCTGCGCGAGCTGCACTGGCTCCCGGTGGTCTTCCGGGTGCGCTTCAAGGTGTTGTGACCACCTTTAAAGCGCTCCATGGCTCAGGGCCAGGGTATTTACGAGACCGCCTTCTGCCACCAATAGCCTCCCACCGGCCAGTACGCTCGCACAGAGTGGGCCTCCTCAGGATGCCGTCCACCAGACAGTGTCGGCTGGCGACCCCCAAGGGGAGAGCCTTCTCTGTGGCGGCTCGCCCTCTGGAACAACCTCCCCCCAGAGATACGTACAATATCAGACCTCCGGATTTTTCGCCAGGCCCTGAAAACTTATTTATTTCAACTAGCCAGGCTGGCTTGATCCCACAGTTTCGGGTTAAATTTTAATTGATTTTAAATTGGGTTTGTTTTAAATTGTGGCCAAAAATATTTAATTATTTTAAACTGTTTTTAAATTTTGTATGTTTTGTTTTTATTTTGGCTGTTCACCGCCCTGAGTCCTATTGGAGAAGGGCGGTACATAAATTGAAACAAATAAATAAACAAACAAACAAATAAATAAATAAATAAATAAATAAATAAATCGACCATGGTATCATGCTGTGATGATTGGAGGGGTTGGGAGTGGGAGGCACCGTGTTGCGGTGGTTCTCCTCCTTCCTCTCTGACCATGTGCAGTTTGTGTTGGCAGGGGGGCAGAGGTCGACCTCAAAGCGCCTTGTATGTGGGATGCCACAAGGGTCAGTCCTCTCGCCCCTTCTGTTCAACATTTATGTGAAGCCGCTGGGCAAGATCATCCGTGGTTTCAGGGTGAGGTTCCACCAGAACGCTGACAATACTCAGTATACATCTCCACCCCGGACCACCCCAATGATGCCCTTGACGTGATGTCCCAGTGCCTGGAGGCCATGCAGATCTGGATGGAGAGAAACAAGCTCAAACTCAACCCCTCCAAGACCAAGTGGCTGTGGCTTCCAGCATAGTCAGCTGGTTCCATCGCTGACTATTGGGGAGAGACCTTGGCCCCCTCAGAGAGGGCTCGCAACTTGGGTGTTCTCCTGGATACACAGGTCCTTGGAAGATCACATGATGCCCATGGCCAGGGGAGCTTTTTATCGGGTTCGCCTGATATACCAGTTGCATCCCTTTCTGGACCGAGATGCCCTGCGCATGGTCACTCATGCCCTTGTCACGTCACATCTGACTACTGCAATGCTCTCTACATGGCGCTCCCCTTGAAGAGCACTCAGATCTAGAATGCGACCGCGTGGGTGGTTATGGGTGTGACTCAGCGCATCCATGTAACACCCCTCCGGTGCGAGCTGCACTGGCTCCCGGTGGTTTTCCAGGTGCGATTCAAGGTGTTGGTTACCACCTTTAAAGCACTCCATGGCTTAGGACTGGAGTATATATGAGACTGCCTTCTGCCATCAACAACCTCCCACAGAGAGGGACTCCTCAGGGTGCCGTCGGCCAAACAATGCCAACTGGCGACACCCAGGGAAGAGCCTTCTCTGTGGGGGCACCAGCCCTCTGGAATGAGCTGCGTTTTAGAGCTTCGTCTTAGCCCCGACCTGCGTACTTTTCACCATGCCCTTAAGATCCTTTTGTTCCAGCTAGCCAGACTAGCCTAGTATGAATTTTTAAAATGGGTGTATGTGTGTTTTAATTTGCGGGCCAAATTTTTATATTTGATTTTAATTGGTTTTAAATTTTATAAATCTATGTGTTTTAATATGGCTGTACACCACCCTGAGTCCTTTGGGAGAAGGGCGATATAGAAACCTAATAAACTTAAACTTAAACTTATTCTGATTGTTCAAGAGCCATTACTGAAGGATACAAGTCTCCTGTTTCAAACATGTGGGAGTAGTCCTTCATTCTACCAATAGTAGGAAACTTTATGGGGACTATGTTGCTGAAAATGAAGGCCTCATCCATCATCCTTAAATTATTTAAGACAAGAGGTGGACATTATATACCTGTAGAACTCAAATTATTTGAAGCAAAACTAATAACTTCTTTATGGCATCCATCTGTGCCCGTTCTCCAATTTTGCACCATTTAGAACTCATTTAATCCAAATTTCTAAGACCAGCCCTTAGGCTCCACAATTTAATGTCACCATGAGAATAAAGGCAGACCTCATTAAAGTGGAGGCTAAAATGTGGATAACAATTACTCAACTATTGGCTCAGACATTCCTTTTTTCCCATTGGTTTTGTCCCACTAATCCTTGAGGAATGATTTTCAGACTGCATGGAAAAAGGCAGTGGCAATTAAATTATAATTCTTGGGCTTGTCTCCAGATCTTCTATTCATGAAAAGATATGATGAGGCCAAAACACCTATTAAACAGTGTGTTGCAGACACAGAGCAACAATTAGATCTAGCCATGCCCCCAAATTTTATTGCTAGTAACTCCAGCAGACATGTTGCCTCTTCTATGGCATAACTAACTAATCTTGAAGTTCTTAACCAGTAGTCTTTATTCTAGCATGATATCATGTCCTGCTGTCAAACTGCTCTTGAAGGTCAATACAGGAGGTTCCCCTGCCTGGGGAAATAATGTCCCAATAGCTCTGGATACACAAAAAAATAGACTATGTACTTCTCCGGGGCCTCTATTACAGATACATTCATATAGGGCCTCATCTTTCGCTTATTGCATAAATATCTGGGACTCACAAAACAATTCTACACTTCCCTACTGCTATCAGATACCAACATTACTATAACATTTATTTATTTGTTTGTTTGTTTATTCATTCATTCATTCAATTTCTACAACTACCCATCTCAGTCAATGACTCTAGGTAGATTGCAATCCAAAAAATATTATAATTAAAAATACTAAAAATATATTCAAACAATAAAAAACACCAAAAACATTCAAATTAAATACAAATAGGAACAAAATTGCCAGGTTCAGCACAGCAGTGTTTAAAATCCATCAAATGATGATCAGTGCTATAATGAGATGCTCTTAATGAGTAACTAAGTCGTTATTATAGAATACTATGATAAATTTAATCTGCCCACATATTGCATTTATGTTCCCTACATCCATTTCCTATTTCCCCTTTAGATGCGTTTTCCTGTTTTATATACCAACCCTCTTTATGCTGATTTTTGACTGTAATAAAGATTTGATTTGAATTATTTGTTCAAGTCAACTCCTCTTCTTGCCTTTTTCTCATTCTGACTTTTTATGGAGAAAGAGAGCAGAAATATACTACATTTCTTTCTGCAATGCTCAGAGGTGGATTTTTCCCCAAGCCTTGTGTCAGTTCCAGCTTACCTAAAATCACTTCACAGGATACATTAATTTGTGGTGGCATAGAATCTGTTTGAAGCATACTGCCTGGATTTGGAAAAAATAGATGCATGCACTTCATTTCTATAATAATTTAAAGGGCATCCTCCTTTACTGACCTCACTAACAATTTCAGATGCTCTCTTTGCTCTTTGGAAGTCGGGAGTTTCTGAAATAAATTTCACTCCTTTTCCTTTTATTTCCTGTTCCAGATCTTTTCTGTATTCTTTCTGTTATTTAAACAAAAGATACAAGCATATTCAAATACTGTAAAATACATTTTCCACTTACTAAAAAAACTAAGAATTTATTTCACTTAGATACTTGTGTGGGCAAACTTTCCATGGCATTTACTAAGCTTTACCAACTGTACATACCTCGTTTAGTATCTGAGCTGCATTTTTCACTCTGATCAAATCTGGAGTATCTTCAAGTACTGACAGTCCTTTTCCTTTTGTCCCTTCTTCCAAATCTTTTTTATACTCTTTCTGAAGTAATAAAAAAAATCAGCTTTAAATAGTGAGCAAAATCTTAAAAAGAAAAAAAATATTTCATAGTAAATATTTTGAGATATAGCTGAAATTTTGTATATAAAATGTGAGTTAAGGAGTGCATATTTATCATAGTTAAAACAGAACTGAGAAATCAAAAAAGTGCAAATAGTGTAAGGTAATCTTTATCTTGCTCCTGAAAAAAGAAAACATTCTTTTACTTATACACTATGGTACCGTTACATGGTTATTTTATAAAATCATAAGAGCTTCTATTCTGGATGGCTTTCGGGATTACAGACAAGTAAATGACCCTGTCACTCAAATTCTGTTAATGCTATCATTATTCAGAAAGGATCACTAAATGCAACACAAAAGGCACTTATCCATAAATCAGAGTTACGTAGCACAATGAGCTCTTGTGATTGAAATGAGCACGTAGATGGATATTATACAAAACTTGGCAGAAAAGGCAAGCCTTAATTATTTCAGTCTTGTCACACTTTATCCAGAAGAGGAAATAGACAACTTATACTTTTCTCTCTAATTGTCAAACCAAGTGGTACCATTTTAGTTTTATCTTTTGGGCATCTTCAAATTCTAAGCAGAAATTCCATTCAGTCATCGCATAAATCTCACTTAATGGAATTTTACTATGATAAGGAGAAATAGATAAATTGAGTAAACAATCATAAGCCTATAAAAGCTAGAAATTGGAGTAAATTTATATATTTAAATCTATATAAACAATAAAATTTGACAAGTTGCCATAAACATTTGTTTCTATACTGTTCATTTGTAAGTTCAAACTATGGCTCGGCTCTAATGTATACCATACACAAATTATGATGTGTTGAAATATCTGAATTGAGATTTAGTATGTAAAAAAACCTGCAACTATTGTTTTTATATAATAATTTTTATATAATAATATAATAAATAACCTCATTTTTCACTTATCTACTACGTATAACTACAACAAAAGAAAAAAACTGAAAGAAAAAGGAAGACAAACATGATAGAATTTAAACAATATACTGACAAAAAAGACTATTCATCTTGTTTGTAAATGTTACCTCTTTAAGTAAATCTGTTACGTGTTTCACATGCAAGAATTCTGGAGTCTTGTCTAAGTCCAAGGCTGCTTTCCCTCTGATTTTTTCTTCGAATTCTTTTCTATATATTTTCTGTGTCCAAAACATTGTTGATTATCAAATATATATATATATATATATATATATATGCATTCCTAATTTAGTGCTAGAACATTTTATAGAATGATCTCAAACACACTTTACAAAGTATAATTTAAACACTTGCAAAAATACCAAAGTGTGGCTCTAAAATAATTACTGTAATTTGGGATAAGCGCAAGATCCAAAGTATTGTTTTACTCATTCCATAGTCTAAGAATACTTTGAAGTTCTGTTTTCTGAAAAGTATTTCATAGTATTGCAAAAATATGAAGATATTTGAAAAAGAAGTTTATACTACCATGTTTCCCCGAAAATAAGACCCTGTCTTATATTTTTTTGAACCCTGAAATAAGTGCTTGGCCTTATTGCCTTATTGCCTCAAAAGCCTGATTGGGCTTATTATCAGGGGATGTCTTATTTTGGGAGAAACAGGGTACATCCAGCTGATTTGCTGCTCAACAAGTCCAATGTCCACTGAGTGAACCTAAACCAAAGACTGCATTCAAATATTGGACTGTTATCAAGTTACTCTGTTTCACAATAAATCACACTGATTATTTAGATGCTGCTTCAGCACAACAGTTTGGTTACTACACTATACAGGTAGCCCTTGACTTACAATCATTCATTTAGTGACACCGAAAGCTACAATGGCACTGAAAAAAACTACTTATAACTGTTATTCCCACTTATGACCATTGCAGCATCCTGTGGTCCTGTGATCAAAATTCAGACTGATTCATACTTATGACATTTGCAGTGTCCCGGGGTCATGTGATCATCTTTTGTGACCTTGTGACAAGCAAAGTGAGTAGGGAAGCCAGATTCGCTTAAAACTGTGTTACTAATTTAACAATTGCAGTGATTCACTTTACTATTATGGCAAGAAAAGTCATTACATGTGGCAAAACTCACTCAACAAATGTCTCACTTAGCAACTGAAATTTTGGGATCAATTGTGGTCGTAAGTCAAGAACTACCTGTAATAATAATTTCCAAAAACATTTCACTTACTTCACTTTGAAACTTTTGAGCTTCCTTTGAAATTAGGTATGTTGGTGTGTCTATAAATTCTAGCATAGACTTGCCTTTTGATTTTTCATATTTCTCCTTATATTTAACCTAATAAAAACATTAGACATCAAAATTAATTTAAAAATCAATAGCCCTTTAATTTATTTATATACCTATTAGAAACAAAGCTTCCACATGAAAAGGAAATCTCCTTTTATCTATAGAAAAGTAAATCATTTGTATGTGTATATATAATATATATATATATATAAAAACATATATACATATAATATGTTAATCCTTGTCTTCCAACTTCTAACCTTGACATACACATTATAATTGTAATAAATTATTTTATATATCCATGTGTATGATACATTTTCCCAATTTGTACTCATAAAAATTACTCAATATTCCAATATAATTCTGATATCTCAATTTTCTATTAATACCAATATTACCAATTCTTAGTAAGTTTGATCAGTTTGTATCTCTAAGTCCTCTGAATTTGTAATCCTCAGAAACTATAATTTTCAATATATTTTTACACACTGTTAATAATAATAATACAATTTAGATGTAGATGGTCTTCCGTCTTCTAATCTTAATATGCTTATAGTTCTAATACATTCTATATCAATAAGTATACTATTTCCCCAATTTCTACTTCTACCTTTTTCTATTAGTTTTTAGTACACTCACCATATTGTCAGACATTTTCTCTCTATCCATCATCTTAGTCTTTTTTGAATTTAATCATTTATTGGTTTTTGATAACTCTTTTATATTTCTCTCTTTGAATCTTATATCTCTTTCTTGCATTTTTATACAAAGTAAATATTTCTTCTGCCTTGCCTCTTATCTCCTGCTGCACTATTGTATCCATGTACCCATCCATGACCTGTTCATTATTTTTGGGACTTTCTGTTTTCTCTCTTTTCTATTATAAGCTCTTTAAAAGTTCTCTGTTTGATTCTTAGTATTTATGATTACTATCTCTTCAATATCTTTGTCTTCTTGTAACTTATTTAGATTCTTTTCCTCCACCATTCCTTCTAGTTTCTCATCCATCTTCTGGCTATTATGTTCATCTTTTTCCCCCATTTGTTGGGAGTTTTCTACACTCACTTCTTTATCTTTAAACTGTGCCATAATCTCCTTATTATTCTTTGTCATATTTTCATAAATACTTTTAAGCGTCACTAACATTTCTTCATATACCTCTATTATCCCATTGTGTCATTTTCTGATAGTTTAGTATATTAAAAATTACTCAATATACCACTAAAATTCTAGTGTCTTAGACACTAGAAACTCCAAAAAACTCCAAAAATATACAATTTAGTCAATCCCAAAATTATACCTTCAAGCCCCCTTAGTTTATGGTCCTTAAATTGATAGTTTACAGGCTTTATAATTTTTAGTTTGTACCTTCCCAATTATCCAAATTTTAAAGTCTTTTTTTCCTCTTCTATCGCTTTTCTTCTTTTGCCTCATAGGATGATCTGTCAAGTAATGTTAGTAAACCAAATCCAGCTTGGCCCACCAGGTTTCCTTAAATGTTTCAAATTGACTTTTCAATGAACGGTTTCAGTAAAGTTTTGGTATTTACCAAATACCAGTTTGTCTTAAAGATCTTCAAAAAGCTCACTAAATATTTTCAAGCATCCAAATTGCCTACTAAGATAGAGTCAAGGTCAAACAGCCTTCCAGATGTTGTTTACTTTTTCTCCTTTTCACCACTTTCACCTGTTTCCCCCGTTGCAGTAATCTTCTTCCTCCAGTAGATGGATCCCCTGCTCCCAATTCCAGCATTCAACAGAGTGTAAAAGTCAAAATAGCTGATTGTCAACCAATCAGGGAGGTTAAAGATAGAGTTTAGAAAAGCAGTTTCTCCCAGTAATCACTTTTCACAGTGTTGTTCGACTTTTTCCAAGCTTTCTATGTTTTAAAGCATCCTTTAGGTATTTCTTTTGTATCTGAGTCTTTAAGCTTTAATCTTTCTCCTTAATCTTTAGTCTTTAATCCTCCTCCATAAATCCAATCGCCGCTTTCTTAACATTTGGAGATTGTTTTTTGGAATTTTTAATTTGGGTTAAATCTCTAAGGTAAAAGTTTGAAGTTATCTCACTGCTCTGTCCACGGACCACTCCAGCACAAAATCTTAGTGTCCCAGTTGTCCCAGCTTGTGATTGAGAAAAATGGTCATCGTCCCTGTTGCCATTCGGGAAAACCTTCTTTGGATCAACAAGGAAATTGCTGTTTGGTCGTGATTGATGAAGCGCCTCTCCTTCATTCACCATCCCTCCAGGGTGGTTTGACCCCATAGGGTCTCCCGGCAAGCAATTGCCAGCTGCATTTCATGGAGCCCGGAGGAGCTCCCTATTTTCCAGCCATTCCTGCTGTGACGTCAACAGAAGTTTCCTTATATTTCCTTTCTTTTATGTATATTTAATATCTTCCACCCTTCATTTTACACAATCCACCAATATAAGTGTTATTTTAAGTACATATGCACTTCCAAGTTTATAGAGTATGTGGGCATACCTGACTTTGCAGGACTGCATTTTCTTTGTAGTGCAGCTGTTCAGCAGTATTCACTTCAAAATGATAGAGCCCCTTAGTTTTCTCAAATAGTTTCTTATATTCATACTGAAAAAAGTAAATATATCTTTAAATCTCAAAGTATATTTTGAATTTAGAGCCGGTATATCTTTGTGTACATTAGGGTAGGGACTTTTTGAGTATACGTATATATTTCATATAATTCCCTAGAAAGGAGAGAGGTCTCTTTTTTTGACAAAGAAGGAGTCTGCAGCTGTCAGTTGTTTATACAATGATTACTTAAATGCATATAAGAACTATTGGGGGAGGAATCTTGAGGCAGTTCTGTAAGAATTGTGCCATTAAAAATTGGTTTTAAATTACTGATATTGAATACTGATACATTTTACTGAATATAGGTGCGATTCTGGGATTTTGTAATAGAAGTTACTGTAGCATTCTTTCCTATTTGAGACAATACAACTCCAAAATATCTTTTGACTATTGGACAAGGTAGAAGCCTGAAAAGCCCTTGTCAATATGGGAGATCACTTGCAATCCTTCAAGACCCAATCTGTCATAAGCAATATATTTAAATATTAAAGTTTTCTGAAGTGGAGAAGCTAATATGTGTCTTCAGTGACCTATTAGAATCCATTAAATATTATTTTATCCCTGTTTTAAAAGTGAAAAAAGTACTTTAATTATGATGATTCAGAAAGATGGGAAGAAAGTAAATTGCCCATTCCTGTTTCGCTGGATCTGATCACCAAAATTTTCAAAATACTTCAAACGATTCCAACAAATGACTCTGTTGCTGCAATTGTCTTCAACCATAATTATGGATATTTAAAATGAGAAAAACAGTCTTCTTAAAGTTTGTATAGTCCTAGCACACATAAATACACACATGGGCATATCACTGTTGATTTTCCAATTGATTAGACTAAAATCGTTGCATTAATGTTAGCTTCTGTTTGATATCACATTACTGGCTGGATTGCGGAACTGAGTGAGTTTATTACTAAACTTACTGATTTGTTTGAAATTGAATTATCAGAATTCGAATTGCTATGGCAAAACTTTTGCATAGATTGTTTTTCTTCCTAGGGAAACTTTGCCTCATCCTCTGTCCTGGATTCAAAACAATAATTTAATCTTCCCTTCATTATAAGTTTCATTATCTTATTTCTAGCATCTACATCAATTGTATGGAATGTAGCTGTGTCTCCTCACTGCAGCCACTTTAGTTACATGTAATCATAGTTACAGCTATTGCAAAAGCACTTACAACATGCTTTGAAATGCAAAAGTAATGACGGTCTTGAGGCAAGGAAGCTTGTCTACTAGTTAGACCTGTATTTATTTATTACAGTTCATCACACAAATTTATGCATTATGTAGGGAAAAATTAGATCTGGTAATTTATGTATTTTGTCTTAGTTGGTTGGATGAAGGAATCTATGTTGCTCTTGTTCTAATACTAGTTATATCTAAAGACCATGCGCTGTTCAATTAGTGGGAACATTGATTGACTCATGTTTCCTGTATTCAATCAGCATTTTAAGTCCAGCATCTCTGAAGAAAACGTCAACCCCTCTTAAGACAACAGACACATTTGCTTTGAACTGCTTTAGTTTGCTTTAAATTTAGGAGAAATCAAAGTGGAAATTATGGTGTGAAAATGCCACCAGATGTTCATTAAAGGTAGCTTCTCAACCAGTCCTTACAACGGCCTTCCCCATACAGAATACTCCCTCAAAATATGGATTCCAACTCCCAGAATTCTTACAAATGCTAACAATATTCTTGCATCTAAGGCTGACATTTCTGGAAAATGTCCTTATTAAGAAGACTAGTTTACAATATTCCAACACTGACAAAATGTTAGAAAGAACCACGTATTGCTCAAAGGTCACAAAAAAAGGTCTTCCTAACAACTGATTCTGACATCAAGCTATAGAAATAAAAATCCAGTGAACAGAACAGATGTATTTCTTGTGAGGAAGAAATAGCTTGAAATAATAACCTTCTTGGAAATTTAACCATCCTGACATTTACCAAAATAACTACAAGAAGTTCAACTTACATTACTATGGATCTTGCTGGCATTCAATGCATGTTCTAATTGTAATAGGTTTGGAAATGCAGATGTTGGTTTATGAAGACTATTCAGACTTTCTTTTTTGTATTTTATCTTTAAGAAGGAAAAAAAATTATTTGGTGAAAGTACCAAAAAGCAGAAAACAAATAAGATATTTCCAATTTCCTTGCAAAAGAAATCAGAATGTATTTATTTCATATTTATAGTGGCCATAAGGTGGCACTCATTTACTGCAGAGCACCAAAATGTAATCAGAAAACATTCCATCTAGGAGCAAATTAAAACTTTTAACATGGACTAGACTTTTCCAATTAAAATTTAAGGAAATTATTCTAGAGAATTTAAATGTGTATTTACAATATTCACTACAAGAAATGTAGTGAAATGTTTCTCCCCCCAAAAAAATTCCACTTACATCACTTGCCAATACAGAAGCCAGTTGAGCTTGCTTGAAAAAGGCACTTTCCAGAGGATTGAAGCAATTATTCTTCATTTCTTTAACAAGCAGTTCTTTATATTTAACCTACGAAATGAATATATCACTATAAATAATACTTTTATGAAGAATTCAGGTATTTATTATTATTTTATTTAGATTATTTTAGCATACCAAAAGGAAAAAAGTGTACCCAAAGGAAAAACGAGTAGTGTTAAACTTTGACCACTCAGAATAATATTGATCAATCTTTTGATTATATCACTAAAAAGCTTGTTCTACTATACAAAGAAAAGGGACATCTGGGGTGACAAATAATATTTTTTAAAAGTTCCATTCATGATAAATATGTAGTTCTTCATATAATGATAAATTTCAAATTTCTAGTATATAATTCAAATGATTTTCACATATTTAAGCCATATTATTCTTCCTAAAACAAACATATCGGTATATTTAAATGGCACCTCCATTATTTTTCACTTTCAGTACAAAGACATTCACAATGAACCACTTTTATATG
The DNA here is from genome assembly GCA_022577455.1 of Arizona elegans. Taxonomy (NCBI): domain Eukaryota; kingdom Metazoa; phylum Chordata; class Lepidosauria; order Squamata; family Colubridae; genus Arizona; species Arizona elegans. The sequence goes on from JAKOOJ010000004.1 coordinate 24,688,754, forward strand.
TTGGTCCAAGGTGTCCATGAAAGAAACTGTTGTTGAATCAGAAACACATTTCAGTGCTGATAATAATTTGCAAGATTCAGAAACTGCTAAAGTGAAATCAAATTATGTTTTAATTGAATATATTGTTGCTGATTCAGATTGTTTAAAAACTTGATAGGCAATAAGCTAATTAAATGTATTTATATACCAGGGCTGGGTTCTAAAATTTTTTACTACTGGTTCTGTGGGCGTGGCTTATTTTGTGGGCATGGTTTGATGGTCATGTGACAATTCCTTAGAATTTAGCAGAAGTACTGGTCTACCAGGCTTTTAACTGCTTGCAGAGCCGTACTGGTCTACTCATTTGTTTTTGGAGCGTTCCGGTCTACCTATTTGTTTTTGGAGCTCACCAGTCTACCCATTTGTTTTTGGAGTGTACTGGTCTACCACCACACTGCCTTTTACTGCTGATCAGCTGTACGGCGCCCTTTGAAGTGCCATGGCAAGAGTTTGAATAGTTTTTTTCCTTCTAACCAATCATCTGGGACTCGGAAGGCAGCAAATAGATTGGGGGTGGGGCCAGGCAGAGGTGGTATTTACCAGTTCCCCGAACTACTCAAAATTTCCACTACTGGTTTGCAAGAACCGGGGAGAACCAGTAGCAAGCCACCACTGTTATATACCCTATTAACCCATGAATTCAAAACAAACAATTATCTGCAATTTTCAAATTGGAACTATCCCCAAATGTAGGTTTGTCAGATGAATAAAGATCAAAATTATATTTTTCTCCTAATATCTACTAAAGATACTTAATCCTTCATTAAAAAGATATAGCTGTAATAATTATACTGAAGAACAATTAATTCCACATGGATTTAGTATAAGATGGAAATTAATATATTTTAAAGCATTATTAACAAAGAGCAAAGTGGTGAAGTAATAAGGGGATTTTCTGAATAATACCTTATTACTCAAGCTGTAAAAAGAAATGGAAAATACAAGTTAACTGCATTCAACTATTGTATGTGATAGTAAATTATATTTTAATTATTTAACTTGCATATGATCATACAAAAGATCTTCACTTTTTCCTAATTAACTATTTTCTTTTCTAAAAAGCTAATTGTTTCTGTCTCAATTTAATTTCTCCAACATTGTCTTCCAAAACCTGATGGCTTCTAGATATGTTACAGGTTTTGTTCTTATATTCCTGAGCCACAAACCACACTGCCCCAGAATTATGGATTCGAAGTTAATATTGTTATGTATTGATACTTTTAAGCGGGAGTTTCAAACCTGCCTACGTTTCTGATTGGCTGACAGTCTCTCCAGGATTGTATATAAGGAGGACTGCAGCCTCTGAGTTTTTGCTGAAGTCTCACTGTATATTAAAGAGCTGTTGTCACTTGCTTGCTTGTGCCTCTCATCATTCCCGAACCACTTCATTGGCGACGAAGGTGGGATTGAGGCTACAAGAAGCCAACCAGTGAGACCACGAGCTTCAGCTAGGCGACGAGGCGAACCACAGGAGACATACCGGACATGTCTGCCTACGTTCCGCCCAAGCCTTTTGATCCGACCCGCGAAAAATGGGTCTCGTACCTAACAAGGTTTGAATGCTCGCTAGAAGCCAGCGACATGCAGGGCCTCTCGGCTAATCGAAAGAGAGCCCTATTCCTAAGCCACTGCGGACCGGACGTGTTCGAGATGGCTGAGTCACTGTGTGAGCCAACGCCGGTTCAAACAGTCTCATGGGACACCTTGATGGCAACTCTCCGGGCTCACTACGCTCCCGTCCCCTCCAAGTTCGTGCAGCGATACCAACTGAGGCAGCGCGTCCAACGAGAGGGAGAGCCGGTCAGCGCGTACATGGCCAGCCTGAGAAAAGCCGCAACTCATTGCAACTACAGAGACTTGGATGATGCGTTGCTTGAGCAACTGATCTGTGGTGTTCGGGACATTAGGCTGCAACGGCGTCTGCTCGCCAAGCCTGATCTGATGCTTGCCGGAGCCCTTGACGAGGCCAGGGCTCACGAAGCCTCCACAAAGGCCGCTGAAACGCTACAGCGCCCGCCGACCAGCAAAGACAGCCCCAAGTCTGCCCCGGTGCACAGAGAAGACGCCGGATCCAGCTCGGAGTCCGAGTCGGATGAGGACGTCTTCCGAACAGAGCACCGGAGAAAAGACACTGGCAGCCCCCGGCGAAGCTGTCCCAGCTGTGGCGGGCACCATGATAGACTGTCCTGCAAATACAGAGAGGCTATTTGCAGGCGTTGCGAGAAGAAGGGGCACTTGGCGCGAGTCTGCAGAGCCATTCTGCCCAGAAGACTCAAACCACGTGAGCGCCGCAGCCAACCGGAATCAGCGCGCCAGAAGCAGCCAACGAGAGAGGGCGGCGCGAAAAAACGGCGTGAATTTGAACCGCGAGATGGCCGCAGCATACACATCGACCAGGCCAGCACAACGGTCGAGGACAAAGTCAGCACGGTGGTCGAGATCAACGGAAGACCGTGCTCGATGGAGATCGACACCGGATCAGCTCTCTCCATCATGTCGTGGACAACCCTAAAGACCCTCCTGCCGTCGTTCCGGAAGGATCAACTCTCCAGACAGAGACTGCGCATCCTAGACTACCAGGGGAACCGAGTCCCCCTCGAAGGCGTGGGCACGTTCCGGGTCACCTACGGAGACTACGAAAGAGACCTGCCGCTGACCATCGTCACGAAGCAGCTGCCGAGCCTCCTGGGCATGGGGTGGTTCCGAGCCCTTGGCATGGGCTTCACCGGTGTCCACCTGATGTCCAAGTCAACCCTGAAAGACAGCCTCCTGTCCGAGTTCCAGGACGTTTTCGGGGACACGTTGGGCAAGTATGTGGGGACCCCTATTTCACTAAACTTAGACCCCAACGTAGCCCAAGTAAGACTAAAGGCCAGACGAGTGCCGTTCGCATTGAAACCAAAGATCGATGCAGAACTGGACAAACTGATTAAGCAAGGGGTGTTGGTTCCCGTTGACCATGCCAAGTGGGAGACCCCCATAGTCACCCCAGTTAAGTCCGACGGCTCAATCAGAATTTGCGCCGACTACAAGTACACGATCAACAAGGCTTTGCAGCCGAGCGCCTATCCGGTGCCGATCGTGCACCATCTACTACACTCCCTGGGCCCCGGAAAAATTTTTGCCAAATTAGACCTGGCCCAAGCCTATCAACAGTTACCGGTCGACGACGCCACGGCAGAGGCGCAAACGATCGTGACTCATAGGGGTGCATTTAAATGCACCAGGCTCCAATTTGGGGTGAGCGTCGCACCCGGCTTATTTCAAAGCACCATGGAGCGCCTGTTGCAAGGACTTCCGGGAGTAGTCCCCTATTTCGATGACGTCTTAGTCAGCGCCCAAGACGAACACCAGCTAGGGGACAGGGTACGGAACGTCCTGTCCAGATTCAGAGAAGCGGGACTAAGACTTAAAAAGAACAAGTGCAGGATAGCGGTCCCCTCGGTAGAATTTCTGGGGTACAGGGTGGACGGCACAGGCATCCACCCTACCGAAAGCAAGGTGAGGGCCATCAAAAGCGCACCAGCCCCCAAATCCAAAGCTGAGCTCCAAGCCTTCCTTGGACTGCTCAATTTCTACTCAATGTTCCTAAGAGATAAGGCCACGGTCGCTGATCCCCTTCACAAACTCTTAGGGAAGAATGTACCATGGGTCTGGGGGAAACCGCAAGCGGCCGCTTTTGAGGCAGTAAAAAAACTCCTATCTGAGGACAGTTTCCTGATCCAATACAATGCAGAGCTGCCGCTCGTCTTAGTTTGCGACGCCTCCCCCGTAGGAGTTGGTGCCGTCCTAGGCCATAGACTGCCGAACGGCCTAGAGGCACCCATTGCCTTCTACTCCCGAACTCTGTCCAGCACAGAACGAAACTATAGCCAATTGGACAGAGAGGCTCTGGCTGCGATTGCGGGGGTTAAGAAGTTCCACGAATACCTCTATGGCCGAAAATTCGAACTTGTGACTGACCATAGACCGTTGCTAGGACTGCTAGCAGGCGACAGGCCAACCCCCGCTGCCCTCTCCCCCCGTTTAACAAGATGGGCGATTTTCTTATCGGCCTACTCGTACCAGCTCGTCCATCGGCCTGGGCGGACCCTGGGTCATGCGGATGCCCTTAGCCGTTGCCCCCTTCCCGACCTGCTGGACAACCCAACACCGGAAACCTCTGTCCTGTTGTTGGACACGTTAACCTTGGGGCCCATCTCCTCCGGCGAGGTGGCGAAGGCATCAAATAGAGACCCTGTTATCCGGACTGTTATGGGTTGGGTTTTGAAAGGGTGGCCGGACAAGGTGGTCGGGGAGGAGTACCAAGGTTTTGCCAACAAACGAAATGAACTGTTTATGCAAGGGGGGTGCTTACTGTGGGGTGACAGAGTGGTAATTCCAGCAAAACTACGAGATAGGGTTTTAGAGTTATTGCACGAAGGGCATCCCGGCATCGTTAGGATGAAGTGCTTAGCCCGCAGCTATGTCTGGTGGCCCAACATGGACCAGGTCATTTCCGAGTGGGTGGGGAAGTGCAGACCCTGCCAGGAGTCTCGCCCCGATCCCCCAGTAGCGCCCATCCGAGAGTGGGAGAAACCAAAAGGCCCATGGGGGAGGATCCACATTGATTTTGCCGGCCCGTTCCATGGCCAAACGTTTTTAATAGTAGTGGATGCCTTTTCAAAATGGCTCGAAATTGTATTAATGCCATCCACAACGGCCGAAGCGGTTATCAAGGCCCTAAGAAAGTTGTTTGCCACCCACGGCCTGCCGGATACCTTGGTGTCGGACAATGGGCCCCAATTTACAGCAACCCTTTTCGAAGGCTACTTGGCCGGCCTGGGAATCCGCCATGCCCTATCAGCCCCATTTCACCCGGCTTCCAACGGATTGGCTGAACGATTTGTCAGGACAGCCAAGGAAGCACTGTCCAGATTAGACAATGGGGACTGGCAGGCCAGGATAGATCAATTCCTTGCGGTTCAGCATGCATCACCATGCACGGCAACCGGGAGAAGCCCAGCAGAGCTCCTCATGGGGAGAAAGCTCCGGTGCGTGTTGGACAGGCTTCACCCTAACTATTCGCACGAAAACTTTAAGGGAGAGACCTGTGGCTTAAGGCAGTTTCAGGTTGGGTCCCCGGTGTTCGCTCGCAATTATGCCAGCGGTCCTCTGTGGGTTGCAGGAACCATAGTGGGGATAACAGGCCCAAAATCATACACGGTGGACGTGGGGGTAGATAGACTCTGGAAGCGCCACATAGACCAACTGAGGAAACGGGTGGTTGGCGAGGCAAACATCAACGCAGACATGTCCGAGCCTAACTATGACCACTTCTCCAAAACAGCTAACTCAAGCCCGGGGCCGCGAGAATACTTAGCTGACAAGCCCTGGTTCCAGCGCCGCCCCAGCGAGTCGCCACTCCCAGCCGGGGATAACCACGCCCCGGACAAAATCCAGGAGGTTCCATTGGCGGAGCCGGGAGAGACAAAGAGTCCCTCCGACCAGCTCGACGCCTCACCAAACACTGAACTGCGCAGGTCAACTAGGGCGAGAACTCAGCCTAAGCACCTGCGAGACTTTGTTTGTACATATGTTAATTTTTGAGTGTTAGTGCCTTCTGGGAAGGGAGGGGTGTTATGTATTGATACTTTTAAGCGGGAGTTTCAAACCTGCCTACGTTTCTGATTGGCTGACAGTCTCTCCAGGATTGTATATAAGGAGGACTGCAGCCTCTGAGTTTTTGCTGAAGTCTCACTGTATATTAAAGAGCTGTTGTCACTTGCTTGCTTGTGCCTCTCATCATTCCCGAACCACTTCAAATATACTTGGAGAGCACCAGCTAAAAAGTCTGCTATTATTTGTTTAATTGCCAATTTATAAGATGAGAACCGAACTAACTTCTTGCTAACTGTCCTAAACATATTCTATCTACTACAGGATATAATCAGTTTGCCACTTTGCTAAATTTGGGCCTATATTTCTGACTGAATTCTAGGATTAAGTAAGAAATAATAAGTAGGCATAACATTTAAACAATCAAACCTCTGTCCCATAGTAGCCACTTTTAATTATATTCATTTCAACACTCCCCAAACACACTGCTTTTTCTCTGATAAAAAAATTTCTAGAGATCTAGAGAATTAAGTCAGTTACAAGCAACCTGATATCCCTGAAATGATTTGAAGAATCCTTTATATTGGATTTAGTATTAGGTATTATAACATAATACAAAATCAAGTCATTCTTTTTATAGGTTAATGGCAGAGGTGAAATGCTCCCGGTTCGGATGGTAGAGATGGTGGCAGCTGGTTCGGAGAACCGGTAGCAAAAATCCCTGCCCCCCCCCATGCCCAGCTGAGTCGCGCGATCATCAGAGGCTTTTTTTTTTACTTTTAAAAGCATTTTTTTCTACAACCTCTTCTGCCGAAAAAATGCTTTTAAAAGTAAAAAAAAAAAAGCCTCTGATGATTGTGCGGCTCAGTTGGGATCGTCAGAAGCTTTTAAAAGCATTTTTTTCTGCAACCTCTTAAGGTTGTAGAAAAAATGCTTTTAAAAGTAAAAAAAAAAAGTTGGCCACGCCTACCTAGTCACATTACCCCCACCACCAAGCCATGCCCACAGAAATGGTAGTAACAAATTTTACATTTCACCACTGGTTAATGGCCATATTGAGCTGCACATACTATTGAGTATGTGTTCTCATGTCTACTGGAATTATTCCTTGTTTTCAATACAATTTTTAAAAAATATTTGCAATAACAAAATTTAGCACCATTAAGAACAACCCAACATACAACCTACTATGTGGAGCACATCAAAATATTATAATCTGATCACCTTCTGTAACAAAACTGAGATTTATTATCTGTTGGTGAGCTGCTGCTATTGTTTCCTCAATAGGGTCAGTTAAATGCACTTTTTTCACAACACAATTTTAAAAAGTTACTGAAACCTTATTTTTCCTGCATTTTTTTTAAAAAATTACAATTTAAAAAGAAAACATTGATTTTATGGTTGGGAGAAATATATTTCTGCTGAATGTAAAACACATCAAAACCTTACCTGACTTAACAACTTGGATACTTTCTGAGCATGATCAAAGTCTAGTCTTCCAAGTACAGTTGGCTCTTGGCACATTTCTTGTTTTCCTTTTGTATATTCAGCCTTCAAAACAAAATGTAGATATAGTAATACTAGTCAGCATTTAACTTGGCTGGGGGAAAAGAAAAAACAGTATTTACTCACAGAATTCTATATGAATAATAAAAGGGAAACAAGAAAAAACAAAAAATATCTTGTTTAACAATAGCAACAAAATAAATCTCTCTCAAATGTAGGCTGCTAATCATTTGTCACCTTCTATTTTTACATGTAATTTATATATTGAAAAAACCTAGTGCGTTGCTAAAAAATCTTTATTGAATACTTTATCAATTCTCACTCAATTTGATAAAAACAAGAATTTGCTTTCGAAATTTCTTTCAGAGTAAATGAAACAGTGAAATCCTCATGCAGAACACCCCTTCTGTATTGTCATGAAAAGTTATGAAAAGATCTAGCACTGGATGTGAATGACCTTTAACTATATAATTCCCTCTCCACTAGACTGTTGACTCTTTGGAGAACTTAATATCAAAAACAAGCCAGCAATAGACAATGTAAAAGGTGTTCTTCTATGGAGCTTTTTCAGAATGAGAACAGCAGATAGTCAAGGAGATTCTATTATGAAGGAAAGATAAAACAACACACCAGTGGCACTTTCAAGAATAAAGTAAGTTCAGAAACACCACCAATAGAAATAAGAAAAGAGATCATCAAATTTAAAAATAAAGTAGGACAAAAAGAAATATCTTTTGTGGAAGAAAAACATTTCTAATAAATTGCACTACAAATTCTACTACAATATTAAAAACACAAACAAGATCTGGCAGAATTAATGACTGTCCGATACTACGTTAATCAGTTGTATATTTATATAAACATATATCCTTAAAACCTAAGATAGATTGAATCAATGATTGAAGCTGTAAGAAAATTTAGAAAATTATTAACATTTTTTAATGGTCAATTATACAAGTATATTTAAGGTAATTAGGGCAAATATTCAATGTTCTGTATTAATAAATGTTTTATTGTCAGACATATAACTGTGCAAAACATTATACAAATATGGGAAGTTTACTATTTTAAAGGTACTATCAAGAAGGAAACATATTTTGGAACAAAAACCTAGAGCCGTGATGGCGAAGCTATGGCACGTGTGCCACAGGTGGCATGCCATATCAGTTGGCATGCGAGCTCAGCTCCTGCGCGGCTGATTTTTGGGCCTTCTTGGCCCACCATAAGTAGGGAAAAAAGGCTGTTTCCTGCCTCCAGAGGGCTTTGCGGGGGGAAGGCCCATTTTTTGCTGTCCCCAACCTCCAGACCCTCTCTTGGATCTTGGGAGGGTGAAAACAGCCTTCCCAACCCACCCACCTCCCGGAGATCCTCCAGAGGCCGAAAATGACCCATTTGCCAACTTCCAGTCCCACCAGAAGTTGGGAAACAGGCAGTTTCTGGCCTCTGGAGGACCTCCGGGGGGATGGGGAAAGCCGTTTTTGCCTTCCCAACTGCTAGAAAGACTCTGGAGCCAGGTAAGAGAGAAAAGCAGGCCTACCGGGCCATTACGTGCCAGGAGCGGGGGGGGTCACATGCGCGGAGGTGGGATGCATAGATTTATGGGTGTGGGCATGGGCACCCCCCGCACCCTCTCCTGGCACGCGATGGCAAAAAGGTTAGCCATCACTGACCTAGAGTGTCTAAAACAGAATAAATTACTGATATTAGTCTACTTTCACATCATTATCATCATAAATCCGAATGCAAGTCTAGAGTTTCAGTTACTAAGTACAATTACCGTAGTTAATCTGTACCAAAATGCAAATGTGATAACTGTGTCTTTTCAAAAAAAATTGTAATAAATGTCATACATTGCTTATTATCTTTGTTAGCTTTGTTGCCATCATTATATCTGGTCTATTGGAAATTTCAGTATATTTGTGAATATCCTGGAGATCTTTTTTATATGAAACCTGTAAAATAAAATATTATGAATGCCTTGTGATAACCAGCTCTACTAGAAACATAATAATATATTAGCATAAAATGTTTATTAACATTATTATATTATGCACTGGTAGGACAAATAAATGTTGATGTATATAATAAAACATCTATTTTAAAAACAAGATGAAAATGGTGTATGTTAAACCACATTAGAATGCATTGTTGTTTGAGATGATAGCAAATATCATTTTATGATAATTCTGAAACAGCTAAATTGGTTTCGCTTCAGGTTTATAGGCATACTTCAAGGTGAGAATGCTATCTTAATGCTGTGCGTGTATTGCATGTAAGAATTTTAAAATATTTCTTTTTCACGCCTCTTCCCTCTGTAATAGCTTAGTAACTAGACAACGCCTTAGTGAGAACAAGGCTCTAGAATTACCTGCCATTTCATTATCACTGTCATTTCAGCACTAGAAAACGACAGATATTTTCTATCAAGTGAAAACAACCAGACCCATATGTGTGGAGTTCAAGCTAAATACTTTATTATGTTCCATCTATAGTACAAGAATCTCCCCAGTCTGCCATCTCTCCATTGGCACAATTACCGTATTTTTTGGAGTATAAGATGCACCTTTTCTCCCAAAAAAGAGGGTGAAAATCTGGGGGAGTCTTATACTCCGAATGCAGCCCCGCCCAGCTTCGTAAACAGAGATTTCAGAGGCTGAAAGAAGCCTCTGAAAGAAGCTTCAGAAAAAAGCCTCAGAAATGAAGCTTCAGAAAAAAAGCCTCTGAAAGGCTTTTACCTAAAATAATATGGCAAGCAACAAAAGAAGAATCAGTAAAGGTTCTAACCAAACTATGCAAACAAATCTGGAGAATGACACAATAACCAATAGATCGGAAGAGGTTAATCTATATACCAATACCAAAGAAAGGAGATTGAACAGAATACAGATAGTCCTTCAGAATAAAAGCCTCTGAAAGAAGCTTCAGAAAAAAAGCCTCCAAACAGAGCTTCTCTTTGGGGCTCCAAACAAAGCCTCCAAACAGAAAGAAAAAAGCCTTTTTTTCTGAAGCTCTGTTTCGGAGGCTTTCAGAGGCAGAAAAAAAGTTTTGTCTGAAACAGAGTTTCAGAAGTTTCAGACGCAGAAAAAAAAAGCAAGACACAGAGCTCACAACCAACGAACCTGCTAAAATTCACCTCTGGGAACAGCTGATTGGGGGTATTTCGGGAGGCTGATCCACCCACCAATCAGCTTTTTTCTTTTTGTTTCAGCCTAGGGTGAACAGCTGACAAGCAGCTGTGCAACACAGCAGCAACCATGAGCACCCCCAAAATAATAAGACCCCCAATAATAAGGCCAAGCCCTTATTTCGGGGTTCAAAAGAAAAAAGTGAAACAAGATAGAAAGAGAGTTTTTACATTTGAGATTGAGGAGAAGATTCTAAGAATAATATGGACACTCAAAACTGAATCATTAAAGAAATAAAATTTAGAATTTTCTTTTGGGGCATAAATGACCATTCCCATATTATCCTGCTTCAGACACATTATGTGAGGGTTCAGCTCTCTGGAGAAGGCTTTAATGATGGGAAAGCTGAAAGGAAAAAAATGAAAAGGATGACCAGCAGCAAGATCAATGCACTAAATTATAGTGGCAATGGATGCAACTTTGGAAGACATGAAGGACCAGGTTATGGAGAGATGATCGTTAAGAAAATCTATGTAATCATTAGACAATGACAATAATCAGTTGATCACATAGGTAATAGAGACTCTCCCTGGACACTTTCCCTAATTTCTTCTGAAGGCATTATTTCGAATGGGTAAAGTAAGCTCCTATCTAATGCTTTTCTGTCCAGGCTTCCTCTTTCATCCCTTTGATTAGAGTTGCACATCAGTGAAGAAAGAAGGAAGGGTGTGTTGAATTCTTAAGTCTCAAGCTTCTTTGTATGGGTTCTTTTAATAAGATCGCAGCTAAACTAAGGGAAGATTTGTTCAATATGGTTCCTCTGAAGCTAGGCAACTTTCATTCTAGCTTTTTTTTAAGTATTAGTGCTACTTCTTCATATTCTTCTGTAAACATATTCTCTAATCTACCCCTACTTCCTCTTCTAGCTCTAGCTCTTTCTCACCTCCTGTATTCCAGACATAGATAACACCTGACTACCTTCTTTTCCCTTTTCTATTTTCTTTTCCTTTATTTTCTCCTGCCTTTTGGAATCCTAACATCCTTGTTTTATCTCCTACTCTTCATCTATAACTCTTATTTGAGACAGTGGCTAAAGCAAGACTTGCTCTTCAGATGTCATTGAACTACAATCCTTTTCATCTTGGCTATTTGTCATGTTGAAAGGACATGATGAGATTTGAAATCTGATATCTGGAGGGTGGCAGATTTCTTAACCCAAGCCTAGAATATAATCCATATACTCTAGGCTATTGCCTGTCATGTTGCTTAAAAAGTATCTACAATTTTGTCAGCAATTGGTTTCATTTCTTCAAACTTCAAACTGCTCTGTTTAAAAACTTCTTGTTCAATATTGGTTTTGATTAGAACGCCTCTCAGGAACTTAATATTAAACTTAATTTAATATTGACAAATGGTTTTTCATGTGAATATGGTGCATTGATTAAAATAATCTTCTATTCCTGGCAGTCAAAACTATATTTGACTAATTTGAGATTTGTTATAGTTCATCACTAAATTATAATACTTAGGCATTATTCAGTATTTACTTGTAATAAAATTTTATACCATGTGGTGTTCCACATGAATCTGACAATAAATCATGATGTACTCCAGAAATGAAAAGCAGGACTACAAGGATATTTTCATAAAATGACAGTCATCTTTTGGAAAAAAGGATTTTTCAACTCCAAATATTTGATTATAAAATATCAGATTTATTTTAATAATGAACAAATAGTTCAATAATCTCAGTACATGTAGGTTCTGCACTGATTTATGCTGAATTGATTTAGCAGGTTACGGGGTAGTCCTCAATTTACTACTACAACTGAGCCCAAAATTTATGTTGCTAAGTGAGAAATGTGTTAAGTGAGTTTTGCCCCATTTTACAACTTTTCTTGCCATTTGTTAAGTGAATCACCGCAGTTGTTAAATTAACAATACGGTTATTATGTGAATATGGCTTCCCACTGAGTTTGCTTGTCAGAGGCCACAAAAGATGGTCACATGATCCCAGGACACTGCAACAGTCATAAATGTGAGTCAGTTGTCAAGCACACAAATGTAAATAATGTGATCATGGGGATGCTGAAACAGTCATAAGTGTGAAAAACGGTCATGTCACTTTTTTCAATGCTGTTGAAACTTCGAAAGGTCACTAAGTGAACTGTTGTAAATTGAAGACTACCTGTATTATATGATTCACATTCTGTTACTGTAGCCATCCTGTTCTACTGATGAACAAGAAAAAAAGTCATCCTATTTTTCCAACCTAATGCATTTTTACTAAATGTGCTAAATGTAATCTTCACAGAATCAATATGACTTAGCTTCTTCTGTATTTAACTTGTCCTTTTGTTTTCAGTAGACTAAGGGTTTTATTCATTGTATTATATAGCATTATATCTTAATTTTATTTTATCATTATACAATGTACATGCAATTAAAATTGATATCTGAAAGTTTTTCTTTTTGTTTTCCCACCTATTATTTTTCATCTTGCATACTATTTTTTAGATTGTAATCCTGGGGAATAAATGCTAATTTATTTATTATTGAGCTGTAAACTATTCTAGGAGTCTTTCAAATTAAACAAATTCAGTATAATTAACTAGATTTATATTTTTAAAAAGTCTCATTAAGAACTTGCTTACATTCCAATATACAATAGTTTTGGATTATTTCTGTGATACATGACAAAACAACTAACATTGTTAAATTTCCAAAAAAAATTGTGATGCAGGTTTGGATATAGCCATTTTTTTAAAAAATCAAAAAAATTCCTATCTTTAAAATTTTACTCTGTCTTATATAACTCTGAATTTGGAATGTTGAATGGAATTGCAATATATCCAACAAAATGATAATTTTGCCTTCTCATATTGCCTTTAAGAAAAAAACTTAATCAGCATCGATTTGTCAGGAATAAATCTTTTTGACAAGATTTAATTTTGATCCAGGAGCCTCTTTGTTGAAGTATGAGAATGTTATAACAAAATATTAACCTTAGCCAAACATTTCAGAAAATAACTTATACCACTTAAATGATAATTTGCAAGCCACTAAAGTATGGGGTACATGATATTTGTATCAGGTGGACATTCAGATGTTTTTGAACCATACTTATATACATATAACATACTATTATATTAGGTCATCTTCAACGTAGACTGAAATATCAACTGGTGTGCTATAACATCCAATCCTGCACTTGGATTATCAAAACATAATTTCAAATTATCATAGAAATAATAGTATAATCTATATTTGCCATATTCAGCCTAAGTGATATGTCCAATCCTTGCTCACAAGAAAAAGAGATTCGGAGAAAATTCAGAATAGTTGGCAAAAAAGAGCAATAAGAATGATAAGGGACTAAAAATTAGTACTTTGAAGAGAAATTACAGAAACTGAGTATGTTGAGAAAAGATGACTGGAAGAAAAATATGATAGCAATTTTCAAAGCAATGATATGGAACAGAAAGCCAAGATCTATCTATTTTGCCAGAGCATAATATGCTGCTCTTAAATTACAGCAAAACAAATTATGACACAATAGTAAGAAAACATCCTAAGATGTTTTACTCCTAAGAGTAAAAATGTTTTGACAGTGAGGACAAAGAGGGATTTCTATAGTCAGTACCAATTCTATGGTTCTCAGAAGAAGCCACTCGCCTACAGCTAGTTAAAAAAAGATGCCTTGCTTTTCTTTCTTTCTTTCTTTCTTTCTTTCTTTTTTCTTTCTTTCTTTCTTTCTTTCCTTCCTTCCTTCCTTCCTTCCTTCCTTCCTTCCTTTACTTCCTTCCTTCCTTCCTTCCTTCCTTCCTTCCTTCCTTCCCTTTCTCTTTCTCTTTCTCTTTCTCTTTCTCTTTCTCTTTCTCTCTTTCTCATATAACTGCAGATTATATATCTGGTAGCTTTACTGATGTTTAAAACTGGTACAAGAACTCAAACCGAATGGCTGTAAATATTTCAGATAAAGTATACATTATCTTGAATGTATTCTTCATTCAGACTTCTACATCTATGTACAAGTTGTTAATTATTAGTTTGTGTTTAAGTCATCCACTGTTTTACTAATGTAAATATTCTACTAAATCAAAATTTAAATAATCACACAAAAGACAATTATTTACTCATCAACCTGTCAAATACTATAATATTTCATTTAAAATACACACAAGAACCTAATTATTTAAGCTGAGAAAATACTCACATTACTCTGATGTTTATTAACTTCCATGGCATGCTTAACATCTGGAAGATCCTTCATCTGTGCATAATTTGATATTCCTTTCTCTGCATTATATTTTTTCCTGTAAAGAACCTAAAAATGATAAATATTATTAGCATGCATGCCGAAATCAAAGTAGATTACAGCCCAGGGGTTTTTTTTTATTATTATTGGGATAAGGGGACAAACATTCATATGTTCATTCTATAAGTCTCCATTAACTCTAAAAATCCTTTCTATTGTTCTGTCCTTTTCCAGAGGCTGATTATAAGACAGCTCTATAACAGTCATCATAAGAAGGGTCTTTTTTTCAAACTCTTCTATCAACAGGCAAGTACTGATTGAGGCAAGAACCTGTGTGGGAGAAGGTATCACAGTATATTCAAAATAATGTTTACTCATCCAATCAATCTTTCAAGCAACATGAATTCTACTAGGTATTGTACCATCTTATATCTCCCAATGTGCTTCCTATCCACTCAGGCTTTTGAAAATCTTCCAGCCTGCATCCTTCAACTCAGCTGACCTTACCTAACAGCTGTTATCTTCAACATAATGGAAAAACTGAAAAATATTACTTGTGGATTTCCGGCGGTGATGTGGGGTCGAGGCAGCACGGGAAAAATCGTTCCATTCCCAGTGCCGATTTTCTAACATTTTGGGACCCTTTAATGGTGAGGATCGGTCCTGGTGGGACCGGCAAGAAAGAGGGGAATCTTTGGAGGAGGTGTGGCGAAGTCTCCCACCACACCAAGAAGGACCCTTAATACAGACGTAGAAGAAGACAGCCGGCATGGCTGACTCAGAGGCCTGATGCCCCGATTGAGAGCAATAGGAAGCAGAGAATGAGTGTGAGAATCAGCGGTGAGAGCAAGAAAACAAAATTTTCAAACTTTTTGGATAATCAGAGAAGAGGAGCTTGGATTTCGGAGAGGCAGCGGGCAGGAAAGAAAGACTCAGAGTGCGAACGGGCGGCAAACAACGAGGAGAGCAAAAGTGAAAGGGCGAATCTCAGACTGGCAGAGGAACACCAGAGGAGTGGAATAGAAGATTGAGGAAAGTGAGTGTTCCAGGAAGCTGGGAAAGAGAAGTGAATTGAATACGAGGTTCTATTTCTATCCCTATTTTAGTTGCTCTAACGGAAGAAGAAATGTGGATTGGAAAAAAATAAAAGACGCATAAGAGTGACAGTGCAGATTAGAGCTCGCCATTTTGATTTTATTTGAGTGAAAACTAAAATTGTAAAAGAAACACTATATTTGAACTATATTTGAACTTTAAAACACACAAAAACAGAAATACTGTGAACATTTATATACAACCTATATATTGATATATTTATTTATTTAGAGAGGAATTTTTGTATTTATAATTAATTAATAGCAAATTTTATCAACTACTTATTGTCGTTTTACCTTCTCTCTCCTTTTTTCTATTTTTGCTTTCTCTCCTTTATTTACCTCTTCCTTTTAATAGCTTACTGATTATTTAAAGCAAATATTTAAAGTTAATATTAGACCCACTTAATTGATTAATTAGTAAGTATATAAGAATTTTAGTAATCCAGATTATTAATTAAGGTATTTATGAATTCTCCTTTTTAATAGAATTGTATTAATCAAGTTAGTATTATATTATATAAAGTGGATAGAGAAGGGAGGGAAGGGGGAAAAATGTTGAATAGTAAAGTGGATGGTGATTTGGGAGAAGATAGATAGGATTTTAGGGGAACAGCATAGAATATTAAAGGAAATGACTAGTACCACCACAACCACTGTGAAAATGGGAAAGAAAACTACTTCGACATTAATCGGATCATCGGCTTTTCCCGCAGCACAGAGAACAATAGAAGAAATGTTCCCATCAGAAAAACAACCTCCCACTTTAAACATGCCAACCGTGCAGGCTACACTTGTAACAATTCAAGAGACCATGATAAAAATGCAGGAATGTATGACAAAGAACCATGAAGAAACAAGGAGGGATATGGATGAGATTAAAAGAGAAGTAAAAAGGGACATCCAAAAAATAGATGAAAAGATGGATGCAATACAAGAAATTATACAAAAAAATGATCAATGAATAATAGCTATAGAGAAGAGAACAGACAGAAGTAAAACTGGACTCATATTAAATAATGATTAAAAACACAAGAAGAACTCAGAGAGCAAGGAATTCGGATAGATTGGTGGCCCTATTTACAGATAAAAAGATACAAACAAGATCAAGAGGGAGGAGGAACTGAATTAAAACCAAATTGATTGGATAAACTTTTAGAAGCCCCGGAGGAAAAATTAATCTCAAAAATTTATAAATATTTATTGGAATTCAATTTGGCAGAAGAATTAGTAAAGGGACAAATGATAGCATGGGCAAGAAACATCGGACATAACATAGAACTGGAGGACTGCGAAAGAGTGTGGGAAAATAATTATATTATAACAAAATCAGTGGTCTATAAAGAGAACTGGTATAAAATGTGGTATAGATGGTATCTGGCCCCTTCAAGGTTAGCGAAAATGTATCTGAGCCTAAGTCCAACTTGTTGGAAATGCAAGGAGACACAGGGCACTTTTTTCCATGTTTGGTGGCTTTGCCCATAAATTAGGAAGTATTGGGAAAAAATAAGGATTTGGCTGATAGAAAAAACATCAGAAAAAATAGAACTTAAACCAGAATTTTTTTTATTAGGGATGATTAAAGAAAATTACAAGAAAGAAATAAAATATTTAATACTACATATAATCACTACAGCCAGATTGGCGTTAGCTCAATTTTGGAAAACTGATCAAATTTATTTATTTTATTTATTTTATTGAATTTCTATACCGCCCTACTCCCGAAGGACTCAGGGTGGTGCACAGCCATGAAATAAAACACATAGATATACAAAATTTAAAATCGAATAAAATGAATTAAATAAATTTGGCTGAATTGATACCCATAATTTAAAATACCCATATTTTAAAATACAGTAAAAATTTAAAATTTACACTTAAAAGGGAGAAGATTTAGGCAAGGCCAGCTTGATGAAATAAAAGCATCTTCAGCTCGCGGCGGAAGGTGCGCAGATCCGGAATCCTCCGTATCTCTGGGGGGAGCTCATTCCAGATCGTCGGTGCCCCCACAGAGAAGGCTCTCTGCCAACAGACCAACTAATGCCAACAGACCAACTAATAATTCAAAAAATCTATAATTGCGTGGAAATGGATAAATTAACATTCAAATTGAAAGATAAGGCAGACTCAAAATATTGTATAGTATAGGATAAATGGTATGACTGGATAATTAGGAGAAATAAGAGCAAATGCAAAATTCTGAATGATAAAAAAAAATGCACCGTCAACAAGATAACAGAAATGTGACTAAAGCCATTGTTTCTGAAGTGGTTCGGGAATAACGAGAGGCACAAGCAAGCAAGTGACAACAGCTCTTTAATATACAGTGAGACTTCAGCAAAAACTCAGAGGCTGCAGCCCTCCTTATATACAATCCTGGAGGGACTGTCAGTCAATCAGAAACTTAGGCAGGTTTGAAACTCCCGCTGAAAAGTATCAATACATAACACTCCTCCCTTCCCAGAAGGCACTAACATTCAAAATATTTACATAAGTACACACAAAACCTCGCAGGTGCCCTGGACGAGTTCTCATTCTAGTTGACCTGTGCAGTTCAGTGTTTGGTGGGGCATCGAGCTGGTCAGAGGGACTTCCTGTCTCTCCCGGCTCCGCCAATGGAACCTCCTGGATTTTGTCCGGGGCATGGTTATCCCCAGTTGGGAGAGCCGACTCGCTGGGGCAGCGCTGGAACCAGGGCTTGTCAGCTAAGTATTCTCGCGAACCCGGGCTTGAGTTAGCTGTTTTGGGAAAGTTGTTGTAGTTAGGTTCGGAGATGTCTAAATTGATGTTTGCTTCGCCGACTATCCTTTTTCTAAGATGGTCTATGTGGCACTTCCAGAGTCTGTCTACCCCTACGTCTACCGTGTAAGATTTTGGGCCTGTTATGCCCACTACGGTTCCTGCAACCCATAGAGGTCCACTAGCATAATTGCGAGTGAACACTGGGGACCCAACCTGGAACTGTCTTAGTCCGGTGGTCTCTCCCTTGAAATTTTCGTGCGAGTAATTAGGGTGAAGCCTGTCTAACCCGCACCGAAGCTTCCTGCCCATGAGGAGCTCGGCTCGGCTTCTCCCTGTGGCCGTGCATGGTGTGGCATGCTGGACAGCTAAGAATTGGTCTATCCTGGCCTGCCAGTCCCCGTTATCTAGCCTGGACAATGCTTCTTTGGCTGTTCTTACAAAACGTTTGGCCAATCCGTTAGAAGCCGGATGGAAAGGGGCCGATAGGGCATGGTGGATGCCCAGTCTGGCCAAGTAGCCCTCAAACAGGGTTGCTGTGAATTGAGGGCCGTTGTCAGATACCAGAGTATCCAGTAGGCCGTGGGTGGCAAATAGCTTCCTCAAAACTTTGATGACTGCTTCGGCTGTGGTTGAAGGCATTAGAATTATTTCTAGCCATTTTGAGTAGGCATCGACTACAATTAAAAATGTTTGCCCGTGAAAGGGGCCGGCAAAATCAATGTGGATCCTCCCCCATGGTCCTTTTGGTTTCTCCCACTCTCGGATGGGTGCTACCGGGGGATCGGGGCGAGACTCCTGGCAGGGTCTGCACTTCCCCACCCACTCGGAGATGACTTGGTCCATGTTGGGCCACCAAACTTAACTGCGGGCTAAGCTCTTCATTCTGACAATGCCTGGGTGCCCTTCGTGCAGTAATTCTAAGACCCTCATTCTCAATTTCGTAGGTACTACTACCCTATCACCCCACAACAAGCAACCCCCTTGCATAAACAATTCGTTACGTTTGTTAACATAGCCTTGGTACTCCCCACCGTCCACTTTGACCGGCCACCCCTTGAGGACCCAACCCATTACAGTACGAATAACAGGGTCTCTAGCAGAGGCTTTTGCCACCTCGCAAGAGGAGATAGGTCCCAAAGTCATAGCGTCCAACAGAAGGACGGGGGCTTCCGGCGTGGGGTTGGCAAGTAGGTCGGGTAGGGGGCAGCGGCTGAGAGCGTCCGCGTGGCCCAAAGTCCGTCCGGGTCGATGGACAAGTTGGTATGAGTAGGCCGACAGGAAAATGGCCCACCTGGTCAAACGTGGGGACAGAGCAGCGGGGGTGGGCTTATCACCGGCCAAAAGTCCCAGCAAGGGCTGGTGGTCAGTCACAAGTTCGAATTGACGGCCATAGAGGTATTTGTGGAACTTTTTAACCCCCGCAATTGCAGCCAGAGCCTCTCTGTCCAACTGACTATAGTTCCGCTCTGCGCTTGACAGGGTGCGAGAGTAAAACACAATGGACGCCTCTAGGCCATTCGGCAGTCTATGGCCTAGGACAGCACCAACTCCTACGGGGGAGGCGTCACAAACCAATACGAGCGGTAGCGCTGAGTTGTATTGGATTAGGAAACTGTCCTCAGATAGAAGTCTCTTTACCACCTCAAAAGCGGCTGCTTGTGGTTTCCCCCAAACCCATGGTACATTCTTCCCCAATAGTTTGTGTAGGGGATCTGCGACGGTAGCTTTGTCCTTTAAGAACATCGAATAAAAATTGAGCAGTCCAAGGAAGGCTTGGAGCTCCGCTTTGGTTTTGGGGGCTGGTGCATTCCTAATGGCTCTCACTTTGCTTTCGGTAGGGTGGATGCCTGTGCCATCCACCCTGTACCCCAGAAATTCCACAGAGGGGACAGCGATCATCACTTATTTTTCTTCAATTTAAGTCCCACTTGTCTAAATCGGGAAAGGACATTCCTCACTCTGTCCCCTAGCTGACGTTCGTCCTGAGCGCTGACTAGAATGTCGTCGAAATAAGGCACCACCCCGGGAGCCCTTGCAAGAGGCGCTCCATGGTGCTTTGAAATAGGCCGGGTGCGATGCTCACCCCAAACTGGAGCCTGGTGCATTTGAATGCACCCCTATGAGTTACGATTGTCTGCGCCTCTGCCGTGGCGTCGTTAACTGGTAATTGTTGATAGGCCTGAGCTAGGTCTAATTTGGCAAAAAATTTTCCGGGCCCCAGGGAGTGTAGTAGATAATGCACGATCGGCACCAGATAGGCGCTCGGCTGCAAAACCTTGTTGATCGTGCACTTGTAGTCAGCACAAATCCTGATTGAGCTGTCAGACTTTACTGGGGTCACTATGGGGGTCTCCCATTTCGCATGGTCGACGGGGACCAATACCCCTTGTTTAATCAATTTGCCCAGTTCCGCATTGATCTTTGGTTTCAATGCGAAAGGCACCCGTCTAGCTTTAAGTCTTATTTGGGCTACGTTGGGGTCTAAATTTAGGGAGATAGGGGTCCCCACATACTTGCCCAACGTGTCCCCGAAGACGTCCTGGAACTCATTCAGGAGGCTGTCCTTCAGTGACGGCTTGGACATTCGGTGGACGCCGGTGAAGCCCATGCCGAGGGCTCGGAACCACCCCATGCCTAGAAGGCTAGGCAGCTGCTTTGTGACGATCGTCAGCGGCAGGTCTTTTTCGAAGTCTCCGTAGGTGACTCGGAACGTGCCCACGCCTTTGAGGGGGACCCGGTTCCCCTGGTAGTCTAGGATGCGCAGTCTTTGCTTGGATAGCTGGTCCTTCCGGAACGACGGCAGGATGGTCTTTAGGGTTGCCCACGACATTATGGAGAGAGCTGATCCAGTGTCAATCTCCATCGAGCATGGCTTGCTGTTGATTTCGACCACCGTGCTGACTTTGTTCTCGATCGCCGTGCTGGCCTGGTCTATGTGTATGCTGCGGCCATCTCGCAGTTCAAATTCGCCCGTTTCTTTGCGCCTCCTTCTCTCATTGGATGCTTCTGGTGCATCGATTCCAGTTGGCTGCGGCGCTCACGTGGTTGGTGTTTTCTGGGCAGAATGGCTCTACAGACTCGTGCCAAGTGCCCTTTTTTCTCGCAACGCCTGCAAATAGCCTCTCTGTATTTGCAGGACAGTCTATCATGGTGCCCGCCACAGCTGGGGCAGTTTCGCCGGGGGCTGCCTGCGTCTTTTCTCTGGTGCTCTGTTCAGAAGACGTCCTCATCTGACTCGGAGTCCGAGCTGGATCTGGCGTCTTCCCTATGCACTGGTGCAGACTTGGGACTGTCTTTGCTGGTCAGCGGACGCTGCAGCGTTTCTGCAGCTTTTGTGGAAGCTTCATGAGCTCTGGCCTCGTCTAGGGCTCCAGCAAGCGTTAAATCAGGCTTGGCGAGCAGACGCCGTTGTAGCCTTATGTCACGAACACCACAGATTAGTTGCTCAAGCAACGCATCGTCCAAGTCCCTATAGTCGCAATGAGTTGTGGCTTTACGCAGGCTTGCCATGTACGCGCTGACCAATTCTCCCTCTTGTTGAACGCGCTGAGTTGGTATCGTTGCACGAACTTGGAGGGCACGGGAGCGTAGTGAGCCCGGAGAGTTGCCATCAGGATGTCCCAGGAAACGGTCTGGACTGGCGTTGACTCACACAGTGACTCCGCCATCTCAAACACGTCCAGTCCGCAATGGCTTAGGAAGAGGGTTCTCTTCCGATTAGCAGAGAGTCCCTGCATGTCGCTGGCTTCAAGCGAGCACTCAAACCTCGTTAGGTACGAGACCCATTTTTCGTGGGTCGGATCAAAAGGCTTGGGCGGAACGTAGACAGACATGTTCAGTATGCCTCCTGTAGTTCGCCTCGTCGCCTAGCTGAAGCTCGTAGTCTCACTGGTTTGCTTCTTGTGGCCTCAATCCCACCTTCGTCGCCAATGAAGTGGTTCGGGAATAACGAGAGGCACAAGCAAGCAAGTGATAACAGCTCTTTAATATACAGTGAGACTTCAGCAAAAACTCAGAGGCTGCAGCCCTCCTTATATACAATCCTGGAGGGACTGTCAGCCAATCAGAAACTTAGGCAGGTTTGAAACTCCCGCTGAAAAGTATCAATACATAACAGTTTCTTTTTAGGTAGAGTTGTTTATATTGACATAGATGTGGTTTGTATATATATATATATGGTGTATTATTTTGTTTTTATATGTTTAATAAAGTTTGTTTTTTAAAATAAAAAAAAGAAAAAATATTACTTGTGTAGCTAATATTTAATACTGTATTTAAAAAGTGAGCTATTTTCTATAAATATATTCTGGGAATTTTCCTTTTCCTTTTTCTCATATTATGGTTTTTTAATTTATAGTTTTAATTATTATTATTTTGTTTCTTATTAAAGAAAATAAATATTCATGTACATAAAAAAGACATTTATATTTTATTAATCTAAAACTTTAATACAATCATATGTGAGAGAATCTGCACTGAACTCAATTGGTTAATTTAAATTCAATTGATTCTCAACTTCTTTATTCATTTATTGTTTAACCCTGCACATATATATAAGGAATCTATAGGTATTAATTTTGGGTTAGGTGTAATTAACCAATGGGTAGGATCAAATACATTCTCTCTTTTCATTTTCTAATGGTTTTTGGATGCATATTTTCTGATCTCTGTTCATCCTCTCCCTTCCTTCCCACCAATAGGGAAGAGCTTTCAACTGATTAATTGAAGAGAAATTTAATCACTATTTGAAATGCACCCTTGGGGTGCAATTTACCCATCCCAGATCTAATTGGATACATAACTGCAAAATGATGTCCAATAACTCAAATTTACCCTAGCTTATTTTTAAATCCAAGGTAATTTGTACAAGGTAATACAAACACAAAATGCAAAAACGAAAGCATAACTGTGTCTGAGAAAAGAAAATCTAGTATAAAGATAGATATCAGAGATGTAGTATCACTATTATCTTAGATACTGAATTTGTATCTGTACTTGTATTTGTACTTAAGATTCATCAACTCCACAAACAAAAATATTGCTTCAAGCACATTTGCCAAGTACTTGAAGTTTTTTTTTTTAAAGAACCCACTGAGCAGGCCACTGACACGTTCTCGTTTTCTATTTTTCTTGGATCATTGTGTTCAGTAAGAAACAACCACTGCAATTTTCTGCCAAAATGATGTATAAGTTAAGTCTTTTACCTCACTGTCCATTCATTTCTTCATTTCTTTAAAAAAAGCTTTGCCTCGCCTATGATATTTTTAGAATGTTTTCAAAGAAACAAGAAACTCAGAAACCTGTTAATTTAGTTTTAAAATAATAGAAAAGTTTATCCATAGGAAAGGAGAAAGAAGGAGGGAGGGAGGGAAAGGGAAGGGAAGTTGATGATTTTGACAATGGTTTGTTGCTTCCTGCAGCCTGTTGTTTACAAATATATTGCCACCTACAGTACCCAAAATTCCCATAACAACTTGAGAATGTCATAAAGATAAAAACTGTATCAGCTGATATTACTGTACAAAACATTTAAGATTTTCAGAAAGTCAGTTAAAGAAAGGTTGTTGTTTTTTTAACATCCTAAGATATCTTAAATCATAAGATTTCCTTGTAAGAAATTGCATAGAATCATCCTACATATAATTTCAAAAATATACAGTATATATTAGTTGTCTGGTGATTTAGAATCAATAATAATAGTTAACCTGGGCCTGGTGGCTCAGCAGACTAAAAGCATTGTGATTAACACCAGCTGTCTGCAATTACTGTAAGTTCGAATCTCACCAGACTCAAGGTTGACTCAGCCTTCCATCCTTTCTAAGACAGGTAAAATGAGGACCCAGTTTGTGGGGGCAATAAGCTGACTGTCGAGACTCATGCGCACTCGACACATGTGAGGGAATCGGAGATGACAGCCATGGGACTGCTGGGGCATCTGAGATGAAAGACATGCAGAGACGCACGGAGGCTGCTACCAGTTGCAGATGGGAGGCGGCATGGGGCTGCACATTGGTGGTGGGGGTGCTGTGGTGAGTTACGCGGTCGGTCACCTCGCGGCCAGGATAGAAGTTCGCAGTGGGATTCCCGTAGTTCTGATGGGAGGGGCGAGGAGCGGATGCCGTTGCCTGATATAGAATCAGGAAATACACCTGATTGGTTGCGAGAGGGTCGCGGGATATTTAAAGGGCATTGGGAGGCGGTGGCTCCCAACGCCGACTTCATGTTTGTTACCAACACTTGAGCTTGACTCCACCCGACTGGATTAAACCTGGTTTGGACTGAAACCCTGCTTTAACTCGTTTTTCACAACTGAGTCGTCCGGTTTGGTGAGCAAGCCAAGACTGACTTTGTATAAATATACAAAAGACTAAGCATACTGGGTTGAAGGCAAGGCCTGGTCAGGCACTAACGTGATCAAGCGAATGTCAACAAGCATTTGAATGCTTGAAGTCTCTTTTCTCATGCGAACCAATACTGAAACATCCTGATCCAAATCTAACATTCATTGTGCAAGCTGATGCCAGCAATGTGGCTGTTGGAGCCATCTTGTTACAGAGAGCTAAAGATGGTGTCTTACATCCTTGTGTTTACACATCTCGGAAATTAACATCAACAGAGCGATGGTGGGCCATCTGGGAGAAGGAGGCATTCGCAGTACGGTGGGCACTACTTACGTGGCGACACCTCCTAGAAGGAATTGGCACTAAGTTCGAAGTATGGACCGATCATAAAAACTTGGAGGCTCTGCAAACTCCACGGAAGTTGTATCCGAAGCAGGTGCAATGGGCGCAGTTCTTCCAAACGTTTTAATTTCGATCTGAAGTATGTGCCGGGAGAAAAAACTTCCTGGCGGATGCCTTATCACAAATGCCCCAGTTCCACAGCAAGAAAGAGGAGGTTGTCCAGCCTATGATACCTGGAGAAGACCAAGTATCTCCGCATGGAGGAGAGGCGTGTTCACGAACCAAGGAACCCCAACAATCATGGCACAATGACCTCCGCTTAGCGTCAAGCAAGGACACTTGGCTTAATGGACACAAAACATTATTAACTCATCGGGACGGGATTGCATGGATGGGGTCCCGTATATATGTACCTGCTATGTTATGAGTAGCTGTATTACAACGTTGCCACAACTCGAAAGCAGCAGGGCATTTCGGGTTCTTAAAAGACTTTACATTTGGCACGGCGGCAGTTTTGGTGGCCAAAGTTGCGTAGTGACGTGAAACGATATGTGAAGAACTGTACAGTATGTGCCACAAACAAGTCAAAACCTGGGTGGCCTCTGGGGTTGTTACAAACTGTTGCAGACCCCACACAACCGTGGGAAGAGATCGCTATGGACTTTATCGTAGACCTTCCTGAAAGTCACGGAAACACTGTCATATGGACTGTAGTCGATCTCTTCTCCAAACAGGCCCATTTCATCCCTTGTAGTGGATTGCCATCAGCCCAGAAACTGTCCAAGATGTTCATACAACATATCTACCAATTGCATGGAGTT
The DNA here is from genome assembly GCA_022577455.1 of Arizona elegans. NCBI lineage: Eukaryota > Metazoa > Chordata > Lepidosauria > Squamata > Colubridae > Arizona > Arizona elegans. The sequence goes on from JAKOOJ010000004.1 coordinate 24,714,620, forward strand.
CCTCACCGCATCATTTCTGATAGAGGTGTTCAGTTTACGACGAGGTTTTGGCACAATTTCATTACGTTGATAGGATCATCGCAGGGGTTAAGTACAGCTTTTCATCCCAGTACCAACAGAGTCGCTGAACGCGCAAACGCTATGGTAGAGTGTTACTTGAGGTGTTATGTGTCCTACCAACAAACTGATTGGTCAGACCTTCTGCCTTTTGCCGAGGTAGCTTATAATAACCCCGTGCATAGGAGTACCGGAATGACCCCCTTTAAAGCTGTGACAGGCAGGGAGTTCAACGCTATTCCTGAACTGGATGTACAGAGTCAGGGATAGATGTCCCCGGAGGAATGGAGTGTACAAATAAAGAAATTATGGCCCCAAGTGAAAACTGCACTGACCAAAGCAGCCGAGGAATATAAAAAACAAGCTGACCGCAAGAGAGCAGACCATAAACCATTCCAAGTGGGGGATCAGGTTTACCTATCCACCAAATACATTAAACTAAAGGTCCCATGCAAAAAGCTGGGGCCCCAATATCTGGGTCCATTTACGATTACTAAGGTAATCAATCCGGTGGCCATGGTTCTCAAATTACCACCCTTTATGGGCAAAATCCATCCTGTTTTCCATAGTAGCTTACTAAAACCTGTGGATGGCACTATGGAACCAAAACCTCCCCCTGGTCCAATAAAGGATGAACATTACGAAATTGATGATATCCTTGACTCCCAGTATCGGGGAGGCGAACTATGATACCTTGTAAAATGGAAGGGGTACCATCTATCGGAGGCCTCCTGGGTATCCAGGGCTGACCTCCATGCCACAAGGTTACTGAAACGGTATCATGTCAGAAATCCCCAAAAACCCGATTCTGCTACCGGGATGCCAATATGAATAAACCTCTAACTCCCTTCTTTTGTGTTTTGCAGGTGGACTCCTGGTAGAGGGGGCCGCCTGTCAAGACTCACGCACGCTCGACACATGTGAGGGAATCGGAGATGACAGCCATGGGACTGCTGGGGCGTCGGAGATGAAAGACATGCACAGAGATGCGTGGATGCTGCTACCGGCTGCAGATGGGAAGGGGCGTGGGGCTGCATATTGGTGGTGGGGGTGCTGTGGTGAGTTAGGCGGTCGGTCACCTCGCGGCCGGGATAGAAGTTCGTGGTGGGATTCCCGTAGTTCTGGTGGGAGGGGCGAGGAGCGGATGATGCTGCCATTGCCTGATATAGAATTAGGAAGTACACCTGATTGGTTGCGAGAGGGTTGCAGGATATTTAAAGGGCGTTGGGAGGTGGCGGCTCCCAACGCCGACTTCATGTTTGTTACCAACACTTGAGCTTGACTCCACCTGACTGGATTAAACCTGGTTTGGACTGAAACCCTGCTTTAACTCGTTTTTCGCAACTGAGTCGTCCGGTTTGGTGAGCAAGCCAAGACTGACTTTGTATAAATATACAAAAGTATGAAGGCTATTGCTTAACGCATTGTAAGCCGCCCTGAGTCTCCGGAGAAGGGCGGCATATAAATCAATTTTTTTAAAAAAATTAATTTCTTCATTCTCATCTACAGTTTCCTTGATTTTTCTTTTTGCTTTGACAGTAGATTACTCGTGAAAACTCTTTCAACTGGTTTAATTTATCCCAATGTAATAATGCATCCACTGTTTCTGCAGGAAGATATTATATTTTGTTTCTATAATTATTTTTGGCTTTATTATACTTTCTATAATCTGCCTTTAGCTCCAAATCAGAAAAAGATACAAAAATTATTTTTTACATGTAACATGCATCCTTTATTTGTATTAATGTATTGCAGTGATTATGATGATCTATCAAGATTTTTTTTTCTGGATAATTTAATTTTCAAGAAAAATAAAAAATGTTGACAATACAAAACGTGATAGTTAAAAGCAGTACATAAATAGAATGCACTTTTAGTACTTTTTTCTTAGTAGAGACTTGAAACCACCTTTAGCAACTAACATTTAAAAAATCTAAGAGCATTTAAATGTAAATACCAGTCATTAAGAACTTGTAATTTTCAAAAGACAGGATTTAATTATTTTCTCCTCTACTTCCATAACAAATAGTATCACTCCTTGGTTCCTGATTTTTGCAGGTAGAAATTTTCCATTAATGTTGATTGTTCTATATCTCTAAAATAACTTTTCTGTCCTTTACTATATCTAACACAGACTCACCTTCTATATATTCAAATCTCTTTCCCTTCCATTTCTATATTCTTATAGTTTAACATAGATGTTTCCTACGTCTGCTCAACTAATCTTAACCTTCAAAGATTTTCTACTATCCTTAAATATTTTCCCTCGTTCCCTGTCATGATGAATTTTTCTTAAATCTGGGTTGCAAAATTCCAGATGACCACAAAATGTCGGCATAGGATGATTTTGTATCTCTCTGTTGGCCAGGCATGTTTTCACTGTCTATCATCTTCTTTATGCCAACATGTGCCATGTAATTAATTTTAGACTAGATGTTAGACCATTCTTCAGCTTATATTACTTTTATTATTACTTTTATTTCCTTAAGAGTAGCACAAAATGCTATTCTTACAAAAGAGGTGCTCCTGTCTACAAATAACATTTGGGCTGACAACTAAATGCTTCAATGTTGGAAATATAATATTACCCTTATCTATTCCTGAAGGCAGAACATAGACCAAGAAAGAGGGATGCAAGACAGCTGCTTAGTATACGAAGCACTGTCATTCATTATTTCATTAAAAAATTATTCTCGTTAAAAGCAATTGTCCCAATATATCCACTGTAAGTATATTCCTACTATGGAATAGCAAGATACTCATTAAAGAGGCTTTATAAATCATAAACTCTTCAAGCAATTCAAACATAATCAGCAGAAAATGTGGATTCTAATTCAATCTTCTTAATAAAATGTTTTTTACCAGCTTGTTTTTTATCCCATTGTCAATATAGTAGTATTATTTATACTATTATTGCCAATCAACTGGTCACAAATTACCTTCATTTTCAACAATTACTGAAGCAAATTAAACATTGAGAATTACAAGTTTATTTGCATTTTCCATGGCTTTACCATAAATCAAAAAGGGCATTAGAGCCTCTATAAATACAGAAGAACAGGACAAAAAAAGCAAGAAGGAGCAGAATATAAATATTATCATTTTTCTCCCTCCAGCATATGTCAAAATCTGTCTGTACATGAATGTTGTGCATTTGGAATATGAAGGTCTAGACAACAGTTTTTTGGGGAAAGGGCAAGTCCCAGCTCTGTTGTAAAAGCCAACATCTCCTCTTTCATTTTCCTTACAGGCATAACGTTTGGGAAACTCAGTGAGTAGAAATTATTCCACTTTCCTACCGTCTGAAGCAGAATGCCATGATTTATGCTACAGATGGGAAATAAATGTGTCTGCACATTTTACGTTTTATGCTACATCTAGAATATATTGTGTATGTCCTCTTAAAGCAGATGTGTGTTCCAGAGTAAGTCTTAAATAGTACCATTGTATATTTAATACTTTTACAAAGACAGCAAAATATATAAGTTAGAATTGCCTGAAAACTGAATATCGCAGCCAGCTCTGTCCTGTGATACCATATCTGTGGTACCATAGATGGGGAGGAAAAAAATGTGGTTTAATAACTGCAAAAAAACCCTGTATTCTATGAATATTCCAGGCTAGGTTTTAAATCCTCTCAAGGGATAACTGATTGGCTCTGGAAGGGGAAAGGCCAGTTCAGTTTCTATCCAAAACTAAAGCCATGTCTCAAAATGTCCATAGTGGCCCAGAACAGAAAGTATACAAGGTGATATACAACTAAGCTAGAATTTACCTAACAGATTTCTTTTAAAATATTATGCAGTTTAAAATATTATGTCATTTTCTGATTTAAGAGCTTAACTCTTATGCAATTTGCTTCCCAGGTGTAATCATTTAAAGTAATCTGAATAAAACTGAACTTTTTTTGCTTTTTTGTGTTATTTATTAAATTCTTCATCTACAGTATATGACTATCTACCAAACTACATTTATTTGTTTGTTTTGATATCTCACTTTTATTATGTTTATAAATAAATAAAAGCAGTGAAGACATATAATATTCTTTCCTCCTACTTTGTCCAAATCTTTCAACCCTGGGCAAAATGCCCAAATAAAATCAGAGATACAGAGATTTTTTTGACAGTGCTAATTATCTGGAATCATTTTATTTGACCTCTGAAAATAGGTATAGGAGAAAAACCTTTTGTATTCCCTGCTTTAGATTTAATAAAAATGTAACTTTCTTATTCTTGTCAGTGTTTTCAGTTTCCAAAACTTCAAGAGTTCCTGCTTGGCTTGGGACTTAGAAGAACAGTTTTTTAAATTGTTCTAATGAAATACAAATATTAAAGAAAAGCATTCTGGAAATCGTGTACTCTAGGACATGTAGAACAGGTAAGTTACTAGGCACATTTGCCATTTCCATTTATTCCAAGTATACTAGTCAATATTCTAAAGCTTAATGCTAAAGCACATGATTTGTATGTAAAACCACTCAGATTCAGTCTCTGGTACCTCAATATTCTCAGTTATCCAAAAATTCCAAGTTATTATTTATACCATGTTATAAAGATACGAGATTTATGATGGAGTCAACCATGACTCAAGTTCAATCCAGAAACATGGTAAGTACTGGCAATAAGTGGTGTTGAATAATTTTACTAATTACATTAATTATATGGGTTTACTATGTTAAATAATTCAATTTCAGGGTTGTTCATAGACTTGCCTAATTGTCCCTTAGGGTTCAGAGCATTGGCCAAATATTTCTCTCACTGAACTATGTTCAGTGTTTGCAAAATCTAACTTGAAATCCTAGTTAATTCTACCTAGTACTAATATTGCTGCAAACACAGAAACAAAAATCACTATATATTTATTTTTATTTTTAGGTCCTTCACATTTATTTATTTCAGAGATAAATTCCTGCTTTTCCTCCAAGAATTGAAGCTGGTATACATAGTACTTAATTTGTCCAATTTTTTAATTTCTCCCTGTGGAAATCACCAAAGCAGCTTCCATTATTAAAACAGATTTGATGCTCTTCAATTAATGCTGTGTTTAGTATTTTCTTTAGAAAAGGTAGAAAAGATAACATATTCCACCAGGAAATATATTACAGTGCATGTTTGTGAAATTACCTTGCTCTGAAGATTCATGACTTCTTTTGCAAACACACTATCAATTGTAGCAGGCATTTGCTGATAGAATGAGTTACTAAGTTCTTTCTTAGCCTTTGCTTTGTACTTTGCCTAGAGGGCAAGAGAAAAATAAAGTAACAATTATTTTTTGCAGATTAAGATGATATTCAATAAGAAACTTTCACATTAAATCTTTTATAAATTAGATATAAAAATAGATGTTTACCTAGCTGGAATCCAGAATAAAATCAAGTTTGATTCTGCAGTTCCCATTCCACTACTCAAGGAGTTTTCTGTTTAGATAAGTATTTTTCAGCCTTGTTAAGATTCTGGATTTCAGTTCCAAGAATTCCCCAACCAATCATGCTATCTGGGGAATTCTTGGAGTTGAGTCCAGACATTTTAAAATTAACAAGGCTAAAAAACAATGGTTTAGAAAAATAGACCTTCCTAGATTTTGGGGCAGGCCAAATTGGGTGAGTTTCTGTTTTTAAAAGCTACATTTTCATAATGGCGAAATAATGAATAAAATTAAACCAATTTGTCTCCTAATTTCCAAAATTACCTTTGAGAACAATTTCATCATTTTAATCAGCCTTCACAACATGAGCTTTTCTTAAATCCAGTTGCTTACCTAATCAATCAATACCATATGTTAAAACCTCAGCTCTATAAGGTTCATCTAAGTTGTTTGAATTTCAACTGAAAGTACTAAAATTGTGTTGCACAGCAGCTAATTTTTAGACCAGTAGATAGCAAATCTTTAAGCTTGACATTTTTAATGCACTTAAAAACAAAATAATATTAATTAACTACATCATTTCTTTGAAAAGCTTTTATTTTTAAATAGAGTATATGAATTATATTTTTATTATTTTATTCTTTAAATGTATTAAACAATGATGCAATCCAGCTAGGGAACTTTGGTTGTTAAATAGAAATGAAAATATTTTAATTTAAAAAATAAACACTATACCAAAGTTAAATTAAATGTAAGAAAAAAATCGCAGATGACTAAATTTTCTAATACTGTCACTCTTTCAATCCTTTATCAGGTCATGCCTTGAACACAGTTTTTTAATTCCGTATTAACTTTGGTCTGTGATGGCATCATGTCATAAAAGTAAATTGACTAAATAGTATCATAATGTAATTCCATGAACTGTGTGACCCTTGACAGGCTGGAACTTAATCAGGAGGAGGCATAATGAAAGAAATATGAGAAGAGAGGAAAAGGGACTGCATTCTTGTGATAAGTGCTAGTTTGTAAATCATAGAACCATCAATATAACAAACGAAGATTGCAAATGTTCTGCCTTACATCAGAAATAACAGCAGATATATTTTTCTCATGTGTCAGCTGTAGAGTATCAGCCACATATGTCCATCTGCCTTTTGATTTTTCATATTCTTCTTTATAACGGACCTAAAGAGGATTTTTTAAAAAGTGGGTTAAAAGAAGGAATAGAGAATAAAAGGAATTTTTATTTTGACAGGACCAAGGGAGAAAAAAGGAATGTAATCTTGATTCATAATTCCTGATTAAAATGAAAGATGAATATAATAATATAATTTAATTTTAACTAAAAAAATGTGCATAATTATAAGACTACACAAGTTTAGAACAGCTAACAGATTTTAAATGACAGGAAAGCTCATATAGACAGAAGCTGTGAAGTATTCATAATTATGGCCATTTTATCTGTGTCACTGAAGCATTTCAGTGGAATTGCTGTAAGGGGATTACCTAATATTAAATCATGCATATGATTACTGTAATGTGTCCCTTGAAAGGAGGACACCTAACTTCGTGGGATTCTCTTTCTTTGTTTACCATTCCTATTAGCAAACTGAAAATCACAATTCTAGAATAAAAATAGGATTTTTATCAAATAGAGCAGTGCACTAACAGACAGAATATTTATTGAAGGAATTAATCTCCCACCGCAACAGAAACATCTTTAAAGCCACTAAATGCTTACTACTGTAATGCTAGCTGAATATGAATTGCTGGAATTTTCTCTTTCTTAATGTAAGAAATAAATCCTCACTCAAACTTTCTGTTTTCTTTGAAGCACTGTCTGCGGCAGGTGACAGGAGGGTTCAAATTGGAAGACTATATTGCAACACTACAACTCAAGCCTTTCAATATATGCATTAGCGTGTTGTTTATACATACACAAGAGGTGAATCTTGTGCTATTATGCTGTTTTCATCATTTTGACATAAGTAGCAAGATCCTGCAAATGTGACATTTGTCCTTGAGGTACAATGCATTAATATTACTATTCAATGACAATATATTAATTGCAGTGCTCCCAGGGTGGGAGAAAAAAATCAAGGCATATTTTTAAATTCATGTCTAGATTAGCGGTGAACTTTAAAGAAACATATTTTGCCCTGAGGCTTAAATCTACCTCATTCAAAGCTTGAGCCAATGCTAGAAAAAGAGAGGGTAAGCAAGGACATCTTAACATTTTTGTGACCGCCACTTAGATTGTGCTGGCTGAAATCCAACAGAGTTCCATTAAGCCAAAGCAAAGAGCTTTGGAAAAATCAATGACCTAAGGGCAGAATGCTCTTCATGAAAGGTGATTATTTGTTTCATATTATCCATACTAGTCCTGACAATACATACTAGTCCTGACAAGCTCCAATTCTTTTTAAGCAATAAAGGCAAGAACAACAATCACTATCCTACCAGGCTCACTAAAGTACAGAATTATTTGAAGCAATTGCCATTGAAATTAATGGAACGTTAAAAAGGGGAAAGAACAAAGTACAGGCATTAAGTTGCTTTTAATACATTTTTATCAAGAAAAGTTGGCATTATTGCCCTTTATTACTATTAGCAGCTCTGCAATTCAGATTAAAGATTATAATTCAATTATGTCTTCCGAACCACAGTAATGCCACATTGATGTGTTACAATGTCACACTTGCAAGTTCTGTGTTTTCATAACTGTGATATGACATTGTATGCATATTTTATCATTTGTCACCCTTGCTCCCCTCCTGCATACACTTATAGGTAGTCCTCAATTTATGATCACAATTGAATTGGAATTCCTGCCATGTTGGTACAATCATAAAGCAAGTCATTATATGACCAGACCCAATGTTATGACCATTTTTACCATTGTTGTTAAGTGAATCCAGTTTCTCCAATTGACTTTGCTTATTGGAAGCAAGTTGGGAAGATCACAAATTTACATGACCACAAGAACGTGGCAAATGTGAGCCAGTTGCCAAGCACCCAAATTGCAAATACATGACCCACAAGGATTGTGTACCAATCACAATTTCAAACCAATATTAAACGAATGACCATAAATCAAGGATTACTTGTGTAGCTCTGGCTCTAACTAAATCATTATATACAAAGCTGGAATCAATATAAAACAATTCTCTTTCTTACAAAGATAAATTACAAACAACTCAAAATAGCAAAAAGGCAAAGCAATATGGCATAAACTAAACATAAGGTTACCTGACAATCATACTTTATAATTTGCTAAAGCATTCCCAATTAATCAAGTAACAACAAAATAATCATTCAATAAAACATAAGAAAATTAAACTAAATAAGCAGGTTAGATAAAAAAATGGAAGGAATGCATTAATCTCTTAATTCTGCAATATTCATTTAAGGAAAATTATGAAAGAATTTGAATTATTTTAAACTTATCCAAATAGTTTACTAAAACTTTTAAAACTGACAGGAACAAAGGTTCTCTTGACTATGTATAAATTAAGTATGTCAAATGTAAGGTTACAATACAACAATGACAATTTAAAATTTTAGATTTTTTTTAATGATATAATCAGGAAAAACAATTAAATTAAAAATACAACTGGCCAGGAGGAGATAATATTGCAAAGATCTGGAAATCAGAGTTCTTAAAATACCTAGGAGTATTTTAAATATCTTCTTCTTCAGCCAAAAAGATCCCAATATAATTATATGCCAATATGTTCTGAATAATCCTATATTAGGATAAGATAGGATAGGATAGGATAGGATAGGATAGGATAGGATAGGATAGGATAGGATAGGATAGGATAGGATAGGATAGGATAGGATAGGATAAGATAGGATAGGATAGGATAGGATAGGATAGGATAGGATAGGATAGGATAGGATAGGATAGGATAGGATAGGATAGGGTAGCGTAGCGTAGCGTAGCGTAGCATAGCATAGCATAGCATAGCATAGGATAAAGGGAAAGGGAAAGGGAAAGGTTAAAAGGGTATGTCCAATTCCACTATATTAGGGAATAATACAGATACTTTGAATGTATTATTATTATTATAATACATACCTCGTTCCATATCTAAGAGGTTCCTAAATAGGCATGTGCATACCTATCGTTCCTATCACATTTTAATTTTTTTTTCATTTTGCTTGTCTGAATTTGTAATTTTTATTCACGAATAAATAAAATAAAATACATGAAACATTTTCAGTATCAATGTTGTTCATTTTGCTCTTAGAGCAATGAATATATTTGAAGCAATATTTACGTATCTAAATATCAGGGTAGAAATGTTATATAATGAATTAAACTAGGACGGAAAATCATACTTACATTACTTATTATCTCTGTGCATTTTTTTGCAAGTTCCATGTTTTTATCCTCAATGACAGGTTTAAGGAACACCTATGGGGAAAGTATTTCCAAAAGTGAGTACAAATCATAAAATAAATCTTTTTCACACTTTACAGATCACAGCCACCTACTGTTGTATCCTCCTCTTCTTCATCTTCCACCACTTCCTCATCTTCATTCTTTGTAGATTCCTGAAAAGGCATTCTCATTTTTTGTTCTTTTAGAAAGATGGCAAGGTTCAGTAATAAAGCAGCTTATGCCCTGCACCATTTGAATTCCTTGTGTCACTCTGGTCTCATGGCTAGCTTCATCTTACTGAGGGTTTCTTCCTTATTTAGGCAACACTTGAAAGTCTTATCTGAACAATGTAGCATGAAGTGAAAAGCATCAGATGTCCTTCGGGTAAACATTCTTGAAAAACAGCCTAGTTTGATGCCCTTGAAATTTATTGACTCATGAACTGCACTTCCTATAATTCCAAATAAGTAGAGCCATATTTGGCATGACATAGGAAATGACCTCTTTAAAACAAAAAAAAAATGTTTTTGCAATTAGTTTAAATATCTGAAGATCTTCTTAATGAAATATGAGCTATATGTATTATGAAACTTATTAACATGAATAAAAATGAATTATTAAAATAAGATGGTTCAGAAATTGTTGGTAATTTGCTGAAGTTGGTATCGGTGGTCCACAAAATTGAGCCCAAAATTTCTGTTGCTAAGCGAAACACTTGTTAAGTGAATTTTGCCCCATTTTACAATCTTTTTTGCTATGGTTGTTAAGTGAATCACTGCAGTTGTTATGTTAGTAACAAGGTTGTTAAATGAATCTGGCTTCCCCATCGACTTTGATTGTCAGAAGGTTATAAAAGGTGATCACATAACCCTGGAACACTGCAACTATCATAAATATGAGTCAGTTGCCAAGCATCTGAATTTTGATCACATGACCATGAGGATGCTGCAATGGTTGTAAATGTGAAAAACGGTCATAAGTCACTTTTTTCAGTGACATTGTAACTTCAAACAATCACTAAATGAACTGCTGTAAGTCAAGGACTACCGATAGTCAGAGCTAAATCATTAGAGAAATCTATTAATGATCTGTAAATTTCTTCTCCATTACAGAGAAGAGTTGCAAACATGTAAACAAGCATTACTTTACAAATATTTCTACAGGTTTCCAAAAACTTGAATTGCTCCGTATCAAAGATTATTGTAGCAAACAGTTTTTTACATCATGACTAATTTTCCTGTGAACATATAACTTAAAGAACTAGGGGTGACATGATATGTTCCAATAACTCAGGAGTTGCCACAAAGAAGAGGGAGTCAAACTATTCTCCAAAGCACCTGAAGGCAGGACAAGAAGCAATGGATGGAAACTAATCAAGGAGAAAAGCAACCTAAAACTAAGAAAATTTCCTCACAGAACAATTAACCAAAGGAACAACTTGCCTCCGAAAGTTGTGATTTATCCAACACTGGAAGATTTTAAGAAGAGATTGGATTTGTCTGAAATGGTAGAGGGTTTCCTTCCTGAGCAGAGGTTTCGACTAGAAGACTTCCAAGGTCCCTTCCAATCCTGTCCTATCCTGTCCTATCCTGTCCTATCCTGTCCTATCCTATCCTATCCTATCCTATCCTATCCTATCCTATCCTATCCTATCCTATCCTATCCTATCCTATCCTAAAGTATTCATTTTTAATTAATTAAATTAATTAATTTAATTTGATAATCTTAACAAGCAAAGTGATTCTACAGAAGGATACCTAAGATCTTCTTAAATATATTATAATAATTCCCAGAATGCAAGTTTTTCAGAATAACTTTGGTTCTGCACCTAGGACATCGGTTTAAAATGCTAGCGCATTCTGCATTGTTACCATAATTAAAATATCAGCTCCACTGCTCTCTCTCATTCTCATGAAACTGCTTAAGTCTGCTTATATTTCTTTGAGATTGGCCTTCAGAATGAATGTTCAGAATGTTCAGAATGATCAATATTCATTATTCCAGAAAAGACTGAATATAGGTTACTGTTTAACAGTGCATTAACTTCTTTCTATCCATTTTATACATTCTTCATCTCATCCCATGATAAATTCAGCAGAGTTTGCATGTTCATATGTTAGTCGTTACATTAATTCATGGAAACACTGGATCTTATTGAAGTAAATGATATACAATGAACTGAAAAATGTAATAGCGCGCAATAATTAGGCAAGAATTTAGGCTCCCTACTAAGAATAATACTCAATAAGGAAACATGGTTACCTTGACAACTGGGACAAGATGATAAATATGGCTCTTTTCTTCAGCCTCCTGAAAAACATAATCTTATCTATGCCTTGTCAAATATCTATTTTATAATGTCCATATGACATTCCACAAGACAAGACTGCTGTAACTCTATCATATACTTTTATTAAACGATTTGTTATTAGTTGTTGGCAAAAAAAAACATGTGCTGCCTAGAAACTATTTGTTTAGTTTTTGTTTTTCATCTCCCACTTAGGATGTTTTGTTTTGAAAGCCCTTAATCAAAGTGCACGAAACATTAGATTTCACAGCTGACAAACATCTGTTCAGGAATATATTTAGTGTTGGCTTAAGATATTATAAACAGTATATTAAGATATTATAAAAAATATTCTAATTGAGCATATTTTTTTCTCAAAACGGTGCTCCAAAATTCCTAAAAAGATTAAAGCTAAAGGAAATTTACCCTCCCCCTTTTTTTTAATGGACCATTTTTCTTTCAAACTTTTATTCCAATGTTTCATGAAGCTTTATAGTAGGGATGTGTAGCAGAGGCATTTTCAATGAGGGGGGTGGGTATAAGGGGGTCAAAATGGTTGGCATCCACCCTGAAGTTCAAAGAAGAATCCAAAGTAAAAGATGGATTCCAAGACTGACAAAGAGTTAGAATCATAAGGACACATCTATTACTAGTTTATGTAATTATAACTGAAAGAAAGGTTTAATTTAGATTTTAAAATTTATATCTAAAGAATTTTGAATATAATATAATGCCTGAACAATGGGAAAACCTGTGGACAAAGGGTTTAAAATTTGTGTTAAATTGTAATTTAAAATCATGTACTGTTTAACATCCAATAAATTGTCAAAGATATATAAATTTCATAAATTTCAAATGTATGTTGGAAATGAAAATGAAAAGAAGGAACTTTTTACCATCTTTGGTGGATTTGTGATAAAGCAATATTGGGGTAAAATTCATAATTTTATACAGAAGATTCTTAAAGTGAATATAAAAATCAAACCAGAGGCTTTCATTTCAGTCTTAATGGACAAAGAACTTGAAAAAAATCTGGAACGTTGCTGTTATATATGTTGATTGAAGCAAGAATGCTTTCTGCACAAAGATGGAAAGATACTTTAATACCCACAATGAATGGCTGGAAAAACTAATGGATTGCCAATAAATAGTGGTGGGAGAGGGGCGGGGGAGCCAGCAATTTAACAAAGGGTTCAGTGTTGTTGTTGTTTTTTTTGTAATTTTATTGGCCCACGGAGCTTCAGCATAGGCTAATTGGCCTCCCGGCTCTCAGCTGATTTGTCTCGGCTATTTTGCTCAGGGCTCTTCTGCTTCCTTGCAAAGAGTGCTGATTTTTTTCCCCCTAGCTATGCTGAGAAACGAAAGTGAAACTGCTTTGCTGTTGCTGCAAGGCTGGAAAATTAGGCAGGCAGAATTCTTTTCTTTTTCCTCACCAAAAAAGGTAGGTGCAAACAATGGGAAATTTAGGGAAAAAGAGGAGAATTCAGGATTTTAAAACACAAAAGAAAAAAAGCTCTATTTAACTAGGGAATTGTAATAATTGAGATAATATTAATTGTATATTTCTGAAAGCAGAAATGGTTAAGTTGTGGTTTGGAAGAATATATGGGGGAAATTATTTGGTTTATTATTATTGGTAAATATAATTAATGGATTTGTAAGAAATTGGATTGCATGGAAATAATTGGAATATTCATGTTCATATTGATTAATATACAAAAAAGGTAGTTAAATTGATTTATATTAAAATGTTGAATTTATATTAAACAACTAATATTACATAATTAACCAATGTGAGGATGGATATAAAAATAGATGACAATGGGAAGGGTTATAATATAGAATAGAAGGGAAAAATGGAATTTGATTAAGATTAGAGATGAGGATGAAGGGTAATATTGGTTTTTTACAAAAATAGATGAGGAATAAATATGGCAAAAAGGAAATATAGAAATTGTAAATTTAATTGAAATGACTAAACACTGTTTAAATTTGTGAACCGGCCAAATACTCTGTTCAAAGAAAATACATTGTATGTTTGTATGTGTGTTTCTAATTGTTGTTATTTATTCATATTTGTTCTCTTTTATTCTTTAAAGTTTAACAATTCATTCTTTATCTTAATATCTTTATATTTGTTTGGGGTTGGCTTTCTTCCTTTTCATCTTTTTTATTGTACAGCAATCTTTCTCCTCAAACCTACCACCTCTCTCTTTTCTTTCCTTCTTACTTTCTCTTCCTCCCCCTCTTCTTCTCCTCCCTACTTCCTCTTCCTATCTCCTTCTCCTCCTCTCTTCCTCCCTCTCTTACCCTCCCTCCTACTCTAATTTCCCTTCCCTTTCTTCATCCCTCTCTATTGCTGTATCCTTTTATGCATATGGACTACTCAGAGGGCTGAAAAAGTTATTTCTGACTGGTCCTCGCACTTTTGACCAGTCCTCGAACTTACGACTGTCCTCACATTGTACGTTTTTGCCCTATCTTGTCACCATGGTGAAGAGAAGCAGTTGTGAAATGAGTGACATGGTTGTTAAGAAAGCTGCACGGGCATAAATGTGAGGATGGTCATAAGTGTGAGGACCGGTCAAAAGTGCGAGGCCCTGTCAGAAATGACTTTTTTCAGCCCTCTGGGTAGTCCTTTTGCACATATGGACTACTCAGAGGGCTGAAAAAGTTATTTTTGACTGATCCTCACACTTTTGACCAGTCCTCGAACTTACGACTGTCCTCACATTTTACTTTTTTGCCCTATCTTGTCACCATGGTGAAGAGAAGCAGTTGTGAAATGAGTGACATGGTTGTTAAGAAAGCTGCACGGGCATAAATGTGAGGATGGTCATAAGTGTGAGGACCGGTCAAAAGTGCGAGGCCCAGTCAGAAATGACTTTTTTCAGCCCACCCGGTCACATGACGAGCTAGCCACGCCCACACAGTCATGTGACCAGCTAGCCACGCCCACCCAGTCACATGATTGCCAAGCCACACCCCCAACTAAGCCACGCCCACAGAACCTGTTGTTAAAAAAATTGAATCCCACCACTGGTGAAAGGGCCTCATAAGTGGAATAGCCTAGGGCCTCTTTTCATCTAAATCCGGCCCTGGTTGGAAGCCAATGCTTTTCTTTTTTACCCTACACTCGTTTGCACTGCAATAGTGCTTGATGTTTTTGTCCAGCAAACAAAATAAGATAGAATAAAAAACATAAATAGAATTTGGAGTGATGTAGTGCTTCTGATGCTTTTTAAAACTTATTTAACAATAAAAACTGAAATTAAAGTTTGTAAAAGATTTCACACGTTTAACTTTAAGCTGAGGGTAAAAGTTGGGGAAACTTCTAGTACTATAATATGAAAAAGAAAAGGGAATTTGAAATCCTATAATAAATAATTATTTATGGCATGGACACAATGTATAATGAATCATGTTTGGGCTACAGAACCCAGTGCTAAAACCAAAAAAAAGTTTTTAAAAAGCAATTATTTAGTAGGCAGCATCATTTTTTAAAGTGTAGGATTGTAATTATCTTGATTCTTAAAGAACTATAATAATTGTAGTGCTAGAAATGCATTATTTAGCATAAAATGTATAGGATTCTCTAAGCTAGAACAGAAAAACCAAAACATTCCCAGAAATCTGTCAAAAAAGAGAAATATTACATTTACATTTCAAAATATAAAAAAACAAGTAGACTAGATTTTATTATGGTAAACTGGGAGAAGCTTTAAAGGGGTAGATAAGAAGTTCAGAAGAGGGGGAAAAAACAACTAACCTCAGTAACAGGCTTTTTTGATTACTAAGAATTGAATGAATAGTAGAACAAAAGCCTAGCATGAATATAAAGTTATCATGGCAAGATTAAAAATAAGGGGAAACAGATAAAAAAAATATAATCCAAAATAAACTACAAACTGAAAAGATAAGTAGAATAGATTTTTTTCAAACCAAAAGTTTCTTTATTAATGTTAACATATTCAGACTGTCACCAGAAAGTTAATTTCCAGGAAGGTTAAGGACATACTGGGATGAGCTCTTAGGCTTTTATCACTATGATGATCTCATAGCTTGCCTTTCAGTTTTTTTTAAAAAAAAAAACAGTAATGCAATGGCTGCTTGAATCTGTAATACCAAGCTTTGTGGATTTTTCTAGACCAAAAGGAGTATTTTAAGTGTCAGCACAAGCCTGAAAATAATAACCTGTAAATCAAAATGGCAGGGTCTTTGCCAGGAGACAGAAAAGGGAAATGTCAAATCTTATTTCTTCATAGCTTTTCCAAGGTGAAACTTTATTTTATTCCCTAACATTTAAATCTAGCATTCATTAATCTTGCTTCCCTGAATTAGCCACCAAGCAATTCCATATTTAATGTTCCCTAACTGAAATTAGAAATTATTTGAGAACAAAATAATTCGGATTTTTTTTCTTATAACCTAGCTTCCATTTTTAAAATTCAATTAATGTTCATACTCTGAATGGTTTTAAGGGAACAATCTTATTTTCAATATTAAACCACTTTTTGATCAAACACATTTTACCAAATATAGGGAAAAAACCCTCTTTAATTCCTGTCTTTTTTAAAAATACTTTCACACATAAATATTATACCCAGGATGTTGCTCAAGAATACTTTCTTAAGATTCTTTAGATCTTTGGATTAACTTGTATTTTAAAAAATTATATTCTCCATTCATTGTTCCAATATAAGTGCAGAGGCAAAATTAGTAATATAATCTTGTGGCACTGATTATATGTATTTACATTCATTAGAACCAGGATTTTTAGATATGTACTTATTTTTATGATGCAGTTTTACTGAAGTATTTGGGAGCAGTAAAGCAGGGAACAAGAAAAAAGCCAAGTTCCAATTCATAATCTAAATCAAATTTATGTAATACATAAAGAACTGGACTGGATTTTCACTAGTCAGGGAAAAAGATGTGGGAAAATAATAAGTGGTAGATTGCATGTCTTAAACTAATCTGCATTACATCTTCAGTACAGTAGAAAACAACTATTCCATTGCCAGTGTTGAAAAAAGTCCTATTGTGAAACCAAAAAGTTTCTGTATGTAGATGTGGGCCATTCTATATATACAAGGTCAACTATGCATATAGAGTTACCTTATACATTTGTCATGATATTATCTGCTTTAGCAATGACTCTTCAAATCTCAGTTCTAGGCTTTCCATTGACAACTTTTTAATGAGAAACATCAGTGACTGTACCTCATATAGAAATCATGTCCCCCATGTAAAAGGTTTTACTAAGACCTTATAATAATCCAAAAGGATTATAAACATGTTAGAAAGCCTTATACTGCACAATTTCAAAGTAGAGTGATTCTGTATTATTTTCATAATGCGCACAAAACCCCAATTACAGACCCTAAGCTGTATTTTTTGGAAGGCGTAATTATCTTTCTTTAAGTGCACAAAATTAAAGACATCTCTGCTTCATAACCTAGCCTAAAGCAATACACAATCTCAGTGTATGATATCATGAAATATATCATCAGAGTAACAATAGGGGTAATGGCTGCTTCAGTACTGTTTGATGATTCATGCTAGCCTTTCCACTCACTTCTTGACCCTTTCTATCATATAACAGAGAAATGTGTTTGAGTTGAAGATATACTATAGTTGTCATTAGATTAAATGCAGTATATTTGCTTTACTAGGAAGCTACTGTTCTTAAAAACAAATTACTTTCCATTTTTTTGCAGCTCTTTGGCAATTCCTATCTTTGCCATATTCTTGGAGCATTTTATGATCCTGAAATTAAACTAATATAATTTTTGTAAAATAATTTTTGTTTTGTTACAATTCCTAGGATGGATTGGGGAAAAAAATTCCTAGTTATAATGTACAGCACAATATACTGTTTACAATGTTACAAAAATGTGATCATCAATCAGAAAACCTACTTGTATCACTTATATTTATAATATGTTATATGTTCAATGAAATATATAATGGCTGAATTAAAATCTGGAAAGCCAGTTTTATTTAGGATTCAGGAATTATTCACTTTGTCAAGCTTTTAACTGTTAATTTTCAAAATGGGAAAAATTATGAAAAAAATTCATGTATATAATATAAGGAATTTTTTTTATAAATGTTCATAATTTATATTTTAATAAATATATAGTTATTAAAATATATTTTAATAAATATATTTATATAATATATATAAATATAATATTTATATATATTATATACTATATATAGTATATTTTAATAAATATATAAATATAATATTTATATATTATTTAAATATATAATATTAAATATTTATAAAGGGTCCTGAAAATGTGATCTTCCAGGAAACTTAGGGATCCAATTAGGAAACCTTTATGATAAGGTTTACTGTTTTGATTAGATGTTTTTATCCCTCAATCTTGCTTTTATTTATTTTTTAAGTGTTTGTGCCTATCTCACTGCATGTGACTGCCCAGAGTCACATGCAGTGAGATAGGCAGTCATATAAATTTGTTAAATAAATGAATGAATGAATAATATTTTTTATAAATGGTTCATCTATTAGTGACCAAGATGATTCTATCTTGGTCACTAATCACCAAGATAGAAAAAAGCATACAGTATAAACACAAATATTGGAAATGCCATAACAAGTTTGAACATTTGAACATATGTATTGGTAATGTAAAAAAGCTCAAAAATACTGGAAACCAACTGATCAAAATATTTTTAAAAAACCCTAAATATAAAATTGAAACTGAAATCACAGATATTTTATTAGGTATAATTCAGGAAATCATACCTATATTAATAAATTAGAAACGTAATAAATGAAACATATTACAATTTATTATATTGGCAACAATGCTGTAAAAGACAAACCTTGCTGACAACATTAGATTGGGAAACTAGAATTGATGAACATGCTACAATCAAAATTGACAGCATATATCTGTAATGGAATTTTACAATCAGATTCAAGCAGCACATTGCACAGCAAGACAAATTTAGACACCTGGAATATGATTTCTAGGATTTAAATAGAAAATAGTAACAACCTTTAATGTTTAATATAAGGCATATATATATATATATATATATATATATATATATATGAATAAAAGGGAAAAGTAGATGTTTCCACAAAATATTTTCATAATATTTTTAATCTATATTCAATATCTGTTTTGTTTCCAGCTATTTTTCTTTTTCTCTTTTGTATTTCACTTTTTCAACAATTTAAAAAAAAAATTAAAAAGAAGGGATAAAACAACTAATTCTTAGTTACTACAGCTGAATATAATATTTTTGAGTATTACTGTTTTATTGAATAGTTAATTAACCGGGTAACAGATGTCCAACTCATCCTAGAATAATTTATTTTTTCCCCTCCTGCTGTGGCTGAAATTTGTTCCACGTCACTAATAAATTTCTTTTCTTTTAACTAATATGAAGTACTCCCAGGTATCAATTAAAATCACTTTAAAATAATTATCACAACAAAATATGCAAAATCTACACATAAGAAAAGTATCTTTAAGTGCAAATATTCCTCAACATACAATCACAAATAGTTGTGATTTTGGTTGCTAAATCATGAGATCATTAAGCAAGATGTTTGCCAAGCACTAATCCCAACACAAGCCAGTCCAGGTTTGGTCCCTCCCAGCCCTAAACCTCACTAGTGTAAAGTCCTTTCACCTACCTATTTCCCCCACAATCTCTGCCCTTTTGGCCATCCAGCACCTTGTCTTGCGGGACAGCAAGCAGCTCCAAAATCCTGCAGCTCTGGGGCTGCTTACCATGCACCAGGAAGCTGCAACCACCAGAGCCCAGTTCCACGAAAAGAAGAAAAAGAAGGAGCTGCAGCCCCCGTAGTGGTGGTGGTGATTGTGGTGGCGGTGATGGAAAAGGAGCAAGGGGAGGGGAGGAAAGAAGGACAAGATAAATTCTTTAACTTTAACAGAGCCTGATAGTACAATGGACTAAAGCACTGTTATTAACATGTGCTGCTTGCAATTACTGCAAGTTCAACTCTCACCAGGCTCAAGGTTGACTCAGCCTTCCGTCCTTTCAAAGGTAGGTAAAATGAGGACCCAGATTGTGGGGGCAATAAGATGACTTTGTATAAATATACAAAAGTATGAAGGCTATTGCTTAACGCATTGTAAGCCGCCCTGAGTCTCCGGAGAAGGGCGGCATATAAATTAAAGCAAAAAAAAACCAAAACCTTCAGATATATGAGAACTTGAATTTTACCTCTGTGCCTTTCAATATACTAAAAAGGTTCTTTTTCCATTGTACTGATTGTTAGTGAGGTATAAAGGTTCAATAAGTGGTACGAAACAGGTATTCATTAACTTCACATCAAAAAAATTTCCTTCATGATGTATAAATTGTTGATAACAAAAAATATTTCTGAAAACGTATAATTTCTACGCCAAAAGCTTAGACCATTAAAGAATAGATTGTAAACGGCATGTTATAATAGAAACATGTTAAAATTTCAAGTTATTTCAGATTTTTTTCTTTCTGAAACTTTTATTTATTTGTTTGTTTGATTGCTTGTTTGTTGGTTAGTTTATTTATATTTCCAGCCAATCCATCTCCCTCAAGGAGGGGATATTTTCCCCAAAATTAATTGAATAATATTTATTTGGGGTGCTTGACTATAAATAAAATGTGTTGTTGTTGTTATTTTTATTATACAACATCAGTACACTTGACTTCTGCATGCTACTTTTTATCAAAAGCCAGCTCTTATTAATTAAACAGCAATTTGCATAAAGTTTCCAAAACTATTTTCCTAATAGTTATACATGCAAAAAAAAATTAAGAAGTCTCTACAAATGTATGCAAGATTTTCTAGAGAGATTTTCTAGATCATTATGGCTCAAAACTTAAGCCTTTCAATTTTCTCAAAATATCTCCAGAATGGGTAAAGCCATCTTCTTATTTTGGGAATTTCACTAGATTTATAGATGCTTACGATAATCATTTACAATTTAAACCTCTCAAATGTTCTTTTCAAACAAGACACTGATCTCAATGCTTTTAGAGGGCAGTCCTGAACAATCTGAACAAACTATGGAGTGGCTTCAATATCCTAGGATAAATTCAATATCCTAGGGCAGTGATAGCGAACCTATGGCACGTGTGCCAAAGATGGCACACAGAGTCATATTAGTGGGCACGTGGGCTCAGCTGTGA
The DNA here is from genome assembly GCA_022577455.1 of Arizona elegans. Taxonomy (NCBI): domain Eukaryota; kingdom Metazoa; phylum Chordata; class Lepidosauria; order Squamata; family Colubridae; genus Arizona; species Arizona elegans. Next base: position 24,735,901 of record JAKOOJ010000004.1, read on the forward strand.
CACGCATGTGTGCACTAGCCAGCTGATTTTTGGGCCTTCTGGGACGACCGGAAGTAGGGAAACAGGCTGTTTCTGGCCGCCTGGGGGGTGGGGAAGGTCGGTTATTCACTTTCCCCAGGTTCCAGAGTCTTTCTAGGAGCTTGGGGAGGGCGAAAACGGCCTTCATCATCGCCACCCCCAGAGACCCTCCAGAGGCCAGAAATGGTCCATTTGCAAGTTGGCAAATAGGCCGTTTCTGGCCTCCAGAAAACCTACGGGAGGTGGGGAAAGCTGTTTTTGCCTTCCCCAAGAACAGCCCTACCCAGGCTCCTAGAAAGGCTCTGGAGTCTGGGGAGATTGAAAAACGGGCCTATCGGGCCAACTGTGCCATCATGTGCCAAAAGCAGGGGTCGCATGGGGGGGGTCGCGAGCACATGCATCGGGGGCGGGGCACATAGAATTATGGGTGTGGTCACGCATGCACACAACCCCCTCCCCCACACGCAACCCTCACTTTTGGCACACGATGGCAAAAGTGTTAGCCATCACTGTCCTAGGAGAAAAGACACAGTTCCTGTTTTGACAAGACAGAAGCCAAAAATCTCTTGGCCTATCTGCCTGTACCCTTTTAATACAGTAATATATTGTACGTGAGATTACCATACAAATTGAATATTGGCTAAATGGTACATCTGTGCCTGCATGCTATATTTTCAGGCTGCAAAACCATCCCGGTGCACAAAAATGAAATATTATTTTAATATTGTAACAAAATATTGTTTATGCAATACTTTGAATAAATGCATGCACAGTCCAAGTTTGAGGCAAACTATTTTCATTGTCTATATAATACTTAATAGTTTCTCTGAACGTCCATTCTTGTATTAATACAATTTCATTTGACCTACATGAATGAAATAAGGAAAGCAAGTTTAAAAGTATTCCAAATTCATATCACAACCTGCCTCCTTATTTAACAACTTTGAATTCCAATGTCAAGAAGACATTAGTCTAGACTCTACAAGGACACTCAGATTGGAATCACATATTGTGCTAACTCATCAAGTTGTTGTTCCATGCATAATGACTACATTTGTAAGTCAATTTGGTAAAATTAATGAATAAATATATAAATCCAAATACATACATAAATGGAAAATCATTAATTTATGCAAAAAAAAAATCTCAGTTATAAGGCAAAGACTTTCAAAAATGAAAAAAGTTTTTTAATGAAGATTAAATGTTAACACAGCCAAGTTGTTCCATAAGAAATTAAATTCAGAAAAAAAACAACCATAATAGGAAAATATTTTTAAAAAGTATATTGCCCTATGTCAGCCAGCACCTGGGTGGAAAATGGAAGAGTATTCTATTATTATTTTACGCACAAAGCCATTGGATAACTTTGGGCCAGTCTTGGTCCTAAGGAGAAAACAAAAGCAAACCATTCTGACAATATTGGGTAGAAAACCACAGGGATTTTTCATCTGGCATCTAAACTGACTCAGAACCCAAAGTTTTATAAGTATTTCTGTATTAAATTCTCTACTTTTCTAAATGTTTTTTAAAAGTAACTTTTGATTTGATTGATTTCATGACAGAATACATATTTAATTTCCAAAATTCAAGTTCTGGATCTTAAGTTTAAACAATATTAACAAGGCTAAGAGCTAGATCTGTGCCACAAATCCAGGAGAAGCTTTAGCTGAGCAGAATACTGTCTATTTCAGCATTTCCCAAGCATAATTTGTTCAACAAGTGAATTTCATATTGGCTGGAAGGGAAGTACAATCAATAAATGTGGAAAGCGGTAAATGAAGGAAGCTAGGCTATATTAAGAGGAAGGACAACTTAAAGCAACTCTTTGTATTTTAATCAGTTTTTATTTTAAAAATTAAGAATAAGTTAACCGCTAATCTTAAGAATACAAAACTGTTGATACACCTGGATCAATTTTTCAAGAAATCCAATTAACAGACATATAGAGCTCTCCAAAAAAAGAGAGAGAGAGGAAGAGAGGGCCTCTACAAATAGAACTGAATTTGACTGTAAGTTAAAGATTAACTTACTACACTATGAAATGAACTTAGAGAGGAAGTGAGGGAGGTTTTCAAAAGAAAATCATCATTTTTCTTGATTTCACTTCATCTTAGGCTTCAATAGGAATATAGCTGAGTACATAAAATACACAAAAGAGAGTGCTAATCTGGCTAGAGAGTGCCTAACAGAGAGACTAAGGAGGCCTTTTAATAGTTACGTTTCACAAATGAAAATCTCTGAGGGTAAGAGTATATTGATTGCATCTTTGTTGTTAGTATAGATATGCCTCAATCAACTTATCTCTAATATCTGCAAAAAATACCATTTCTGCACAAAATAACGGAATCGCTCCATTTTAAGTTATTTTGATATAGTAGATTTTTATTAGCCTCAATTCTCCTTTAAAGAAACTCACTTTTCTCTTTAATTACATTCTCATTGATGAATGTACATGGCACTGTATTCTATTACATTATAATATAAATATAATGTATATATCTGACTACTGTGATAGATAGATACTATGATAAAAGAATTCAGTCCTGCTTCAAAAATGTGTCAGGAATCAAGAGTAGCACTGGGTTAATAAATAAATGAACAAACAAAAAAAGTCAAATTCAAACAATCAAATTCTATTTGAAGTAGAACGACAAGATATCAATATTATGCATCTCTAGTTCAATGTTTTAACACAACGGATATGCTTTTCTAGTCACTAGGGAATTGATGAATCATAAAAATGCAATAAATAATTCCAAGGTCAAGGCAAACATAACTAGTCAGTAGCTGATGAAAAATAATTTTACCCTCTTTTTCCTTGTCTCCCCTTGATCCATTATTGTATCCTCCTCAAATATAAACTTTTCTGACCTTGGAGAGGAAAAAAAGGGGATAACAATAGTTAACAAGTAGGTCAAAAACAATTCAATCTGCAAATAAAGACTTCTTAAGCAGAGAATTTTTTTACAAATGTCACCTATATTTTCTTTTTTTCTTTTAAAGTTGATTTGAGCAAGAATTCTAATAGATCAATGACCACAGAAATTTTAAGCAATTTTAAAATTTTAAGAAATTTTAATTTGACAAGTGGCAGAGAAAGCAATCCATATTTACTTCAGTCCCTGTTCAGATGCAAACATTTTTCTTTCAAAGTAAACTTATATGAATGTTATTTGATTGGCACTGCTAGCTAAAAAATATACTTCAAGAATTATAAATAAAAAATGACTGAAAACATTCATACAGATGTAACCAAGTGAACAGGCATATCACTTATATTTTGTAATATTAATTTTTCAGTTAATCTTTTTACAGCATTCTATTCGAGCAGGGATCCCCTACCTGTGAGCGATGGCCCACTACCAGGATATGGTTTAGCGGTGTGGTCAAGCGGTATGAGTGGCGGGCAACCCCACTCACACGAGCAGCAGGCGCCAGCACTCACAGCCCCACTCACTTGAGTGGTGGGCACCAGTGTTTGCAACCCCAGTTACACAGGCAAAGGGTACTGACACTCGCAGCCCCACTCACATGAGTGATGGCCATGTGCATCTGCAGCTCACACAAAACCATCCCGTCTTCCTACCTCCCCCCTCACCAGGCCACCAACTGAGAAAGGTTGGGGAACACTGTATTAGAGTGAGAGATACAGGTTAGACTTAATTAATTACTTAATTTGCCAATTAAAAACATTGAATGAAGAATGTAAAAAAGGGGTCCTGAACTAGTCCATGCCCAACCCAAAATGTTGCAGATCTTTTGATCCATATATAGAATGAAACATGGCTATTTTGTACCAGGTAGACTAAAATGTGATTGATCTGGAATAATATATTGGAAGGAGGTGCAGGAAAAAGCCAAGACTAGAAAGGCACTAGCAAAATTGAGGGATGACAGGCTGGAAAGATATGTTAGGTGAGGTAAGTACGATATTGTCAACCCTGAAGCTGATCTGACTGAAGCCATCTTGAGGTTTCAGGGCTAACACAGTGGAGCGAGGGGGGATTAGAGATAGCTGGGGCTGTGTAGTCAAAATAAAATACTTTCTCTTGGGAACCAAGGATGTGTTCTCATACCTGGTTGGAGGAAGGAGGAGTGATGTCACCAGACCAGCGGAAGCTGCATTGATTGGGCCATGTGACTGATTGTTTGGGATTGAGGGAAAAACTTTTACTTTTAATTAGGTGAAAACCAAGGGGCTCCTCAGAGTTGGTTTGCACCAGATATGTGCCAATATGATATTTCCAATAAAGCAATTCTTTGAGGAATTCACCTGCCTCAGAATTTTTGCTTGCAATGGATCTATTACTTGGAACCCTGATAGATATATTGGTAGGATATGTTGCACCAGAATTCTGTTTCTTAGTGCTGATTTCATTGCAGTAAAGAAGAGGGGCATAAGTTATACATTGAGGCAGCAGAAAAGAAGGAAGAAAAACTAATTTAATAGAACTTTCAGAAAACTGTAATTTGTTCCAGCTTAAAAATATATTTTCCTTTTTTATGAAATTTTATTTGATGAAATTAGGAGAATATTCAGGAGCTTGGAGGGCATGGAAGGCAGAAGTACAGTACTTGCCTGCAGCCATGAAGCTTTGGAGAAAGATGTGGCTACTTTGAAGAGTTGTAGACAGTACTATGTTTGTTTTCACTTATGCTACAAAGCAACTTTTCTGAATTGTTTCTGAACTGTTGTCCAAAGATTAACAGAATTCTTAACATGACTACATATGATTTTCAAATTCTTATTTTCCTTAATTCCATTTTCTCCTTTCCCCCATATGTCGTTCTTTCAACTTATCTGTGTTCTCCTTTGTCTCTTCAGATACCCAGTAACCATAGGTAAGGCCTTTATAAAGTTGCACACATTGTCAGAGATTCAACTAACTGCTGCTTGGAAGAAAGTTCTGGATTGAATTCCTGCACTTGGCAGGGAAGAGCAGATAAATAGCGCTCTCTTGTCCTCAAGAAAAACTACAGAAATACATTTATTTCACCAAATTTTTAAATGTTACAATTAATTTTATTTCCTATATTTTATTACAATAAACTTCTGAATGGTTTGGAGGGACGGCTGGTAATAAATCTAATTAATAAATAAATTGGTTTGGTTTGTTATCCTTTTCTGTCTTGTATTTTAATCATTGCTAGCTGCCTTAAGTATTTACTTGAGCAAAAATGTCATGATTCATACTAAATAAAATGTATATACTATTATCTGATAAATATGAAAGTAAACTATGTGCACAGAAAATAAATCTGCAAGAAAAAAAATTAAATCATAATCTCTAAAAATTGTTTTTCTACAGTTTTTATTTATAGTTTTTCATTATCTACTAAAGCAGGGGTTTCAAATTTTCAGGCTCTTTGTTAAAAACAAAGTCCTGGAATTCCCAGTGTTGGGATTCAAGTAATTTAACAACCGGTTCTCTGCCCTAATGATTTCTTCCAACAATCAGTTTGCCAAACTGCTCTGAAAGTTAACAACTGGTTGTCCCGAAGTGGTGCGAACCAGCTGAATCCCACCACTGGGAATTCCTGATCAAAAGATAAAATTTCTGAATGTCAGGTGACATTCCACCTGAATGTCCATCACTTTTGCAACATCCTAGGGGAAAAAAAATCTACAATCCAAGCAATTATGATAGGAACAGAAAGTTGAATGTGTTGCAATTTTTTTTTCTGAGCTCCATATGAAGAGAATTTTTAAAATTCTTTTAAACTTTTCTTAGGAAAAAAGAAACCTCCAAAGAGATTGGGGGAGGGGAGAACTCTCTGTGAGGCCTTATTGCAACTATTGTTCAACTCTAGTTCAAATAAAGGGAGTATAATATACAGTAAAAGTGTTAGTGTACGCTAACTTAGTCGCAATAAAGGTATTGTATGGTTGAGCTCTTCCTTTTCCCATTCCCAAAGAATACCAGTTATACTGGTATTCTTTGTATGGATAAAGAATTTAGAAACACTTAACTACAGATAATTACTTTTCATAATCTATTTTTCATGATATTTATTATTACTTTAAAGTAAGCTAACATGAAATGATGAATGGATTGTATTAAGGTAAACTAATTCTCAATTAGCGCCCAAAATAAATTGTAGTAAACTCCAAATGAAATCAAACATTTCTAAAATGTTCATAGCCACATGGCAGATGGAAAGATAAGGTGCAGTTCACAAACCCAGAATGAAGCTAAATTCTTTCCTATGCTATAGCATTAATCATGATTTAGCTTTACACTTAAATGTATTATTTTATTACTACAGATAAATATCTCAATATTTTATTTATCAAACTTAATTTATTTTTAAACCAATGCATATCAATATGCATTTCATAATAATCCTCTGTCAATGTGAAGCCTTGAACAAATACATTTCTGCAATGAGCATACATATACATTTGTATTAATTATACAATTAATGACCAGAAAAAATATCCACTAACACACAATCTATTGAGCATTAATTCTAAGAAACTATCCAACAACTGAACTGAATATTTATAAAATGAAAGCAGGTATATTAAATTTCTCAACTGCATTTCGTGATAACATTTATGATTGTCAAGGAGAAAACTCACCTCAATAAGTGCAGAACGACAATATTTTCTGTTTAATTCAGCTACTTCCTCCAATCAGAACATTTAAGCAAACCGCTGGCTTCTTTAGTGATTCTTGGCTAATAGCACTACATGGTATCAAACCAACAGAATTATGAAATAGTCATGAAAACACTTATATGAAAATACCATCACATGTTTTTTTAAATATAATTTAAAATCTCTTACTTAGATTAAAAATGAATTATTTCATAGGATTTGGTTTCATGCTGCATTTAAAATATAATTATATTCATTTTCTCACACTATTTTTCACTTTTAGTACTCATTATAACCTTTTCTATGAAACACTAAAAAAAGCTAAACAGTGAATTATTTTTATTGTGAAAATATCCAGCATAGCAAAATTTATAAGTAACAAGGAAAAAAATAATGTTTCTGATTATAAACAAAAGTGTAGTTTGCTGTATTCTTGAATGAACACCATAGGCAGACTCCTTGAAAGCCAAAGCAGTGTACTCTCCAGGAAAAAAATTAATATTTTGACCTGAAATATTGAAAATACAATAATTTATGAGCATTTCAAACTACACTACACAAATTGGAAAATGCACAGGCAATTTAAAATGTTCATTCAACTATGAAAAGTGAACTAAAATGTCCAAAACTGGTCATTAGGAAAAGCAGTTAATTTATTTAATATTCTTAGAACAATCCATACAAGACATTGAGTTTTTTACTAGGATGACAATAGAACTTTATCAAGTCGCTGATCCTGCTGCTAGGAATTTCTTCTTCAAATGACTGCGGACCTACTGAATTCCAGAGCCATTCCTTTACCTAGTTATAAAATTATATATCTGATATTCAGGTTATGCTGATCTTTTAATGACAAACTTCCATCTTGATATATTATTATTTTGTAACCTTTTCTAAAATTTCCTCAGTATTTTTTTAATAGCAAAAGACTTTAGTGCAAATGTAACATTTTACAATTATTAATCATTGTTAATACAGTATCTGTAAATCACTGTACACCGCACCAAGCAAAGAGTTTTGAAGACCTTTGAAAATAAAGCTGTTATTAAATCCAGCAGTATAATTTTAAATGTTGCTAGTAGCATATTCTTCCTCACATATCTTTTTAATATCCTCCCGAAGTATCTTAAAAACTTACCTCATTACCTCAGAAAAGAGAGGACAGAAACATATCTCCTGAATAACAGTTGGGATTATCACACAGCTGCCCTAAATCTTATATCTCAGACTGTATTTGTATAATACACTCCTTTCTTGTCTTTCCTGTTCCTTGGTATTACCAAAGGCTATCAACCATCCTTCTATATCCTTTTTTATATCACTCTAAACATTTTATGGATTTCAGCAGTTCCTCATAATCCAGTACCAGCTTTCCACAGACTTCCTACCTTTGGTTAGTCAAAAGTTGTTCTAAGAACCCCAACAGAGAGAATAAGAAGCTATCGTCTATTTGAATATACTATTTTTCATATTTCAAATTACAAATTTCTATAATCCTCTGGATCTTCATCTGTTTTGTAACCATTTTCATTTTGTAGATTATATTTTACAGTGAATTTACTTCAAAAAATATTATTTACAATGGATTAGAACTAAAATTGCTATCGAAAAGCATTCCTACTCACTATAAGACTTTTTCCACCTTATAACAAAATAACATTGCATGATAGCAGTATCCCCAGATCAGAAGTCGTGTGCTGTTGCACAACTTCTTTAAGACCCAGAGCATTTTCCTTATGCAAAAGTATCCATGTGATAAATCCCAATGCATTGTGGTATTCTGGTAAGAAGTCTTCTATTAGTTCCTCAGCCAAATTCTTAGAAATTTTTCTTCCCCCAGTGACAATCCTTTCCATCCAAGCCAGTGTTCCTATTAAATAAAATAATTCTGCAAGCTAAGTTATTTGGAAAGTAGTTCTATAATGTTTAGCCCCATCTAATTCACAACAGAAAAATATTTGATTGCATTGCACTGAAGCTTACCATAAATATCCTAATTTGCCATTTTTAAATAAATTTGATTGGTAATTCTACCTTTAATTTACTTGGAGAGGAAAACACACACTACCAATGTGCTACTTAGTAAAACAAAATTGGGACCACAAGCACACAAAGCATCAAATAATCCAATTCTGAAGCCATACAGACTCAGTTCTGGAAACAATCACTCAACTCACTGTCACTTCCATAATATTTTTTTATGTGTGATCCTTGTCACATACATTACTGATTTGCTCCTGAGTTCTTTTCAGTCTTTGTAATTCAGGTGTGTCAGTAACAATGCTGAAACCTCTTCCTTTGCTTTCTTCAAAGTCTCGCTTGTACTTGACCTATAAATAAGGAAAAGAGAGATAGGGCAAGATGTTATGAACTAACGTGTTTGCTTCAAGGTAATTTTAAGTATGAATACAGTGAAAGAATTGCAAGAGTTTTAACAAAAGCTCAACGAAAGCCTTCATTTTTTATCATGCAGAGGTAGTTATTTCAAAATTATAAGGTGGATGGTTTCAATTACAGTAGCAAAGAGTACACCAATGCAATACCTGAAATATCACATTTCTTCATCTTCAAGAAAATTGATCTATTAGGTTGCTAAAAATTGACATCAATTGATGGCACATCAGTTTTTTAAAAAATCTGCCACAGAGTTTCTACTGCATAAAATGAGTGGAAATAACACATATCTGTATTTTCCACTCTTCCTATTCATTTTTAAAGGTTCCATGTTCACAATTTTGAAGAACTAACTAAAAAAAAAGTATAATGGCAATAGTGGAGAAAGGGAAACAGAAAATGAAGAAGTTCCAAAAGATCTAAAAGTATAAAACCTAAATACCAAAGGCTTTGGATGACAAGGGGAGCAACTGAAATGTCTGCCAGATCAGAATAGCTTAGCCAATACCATCCAATATCTTAAGTGAGGCCCAGGCACTGGCAACAGAAAACAATCCCAACTGTGCCCAGGAACTCACACAATTGGTCATCAACATCCAAGAGAAGACAGTTAAGTTTGGAAAAGCCCAGCAGTACTGCTAAATCTTTTCCAAAAAGCTTTGGACACTAACATTGGAAAGGCCTAGGTGCCAAAGAAAAAATTGTCCAAAACATGGGCGCTAATAGAGTTTTATGGAAGGTAGCCTAAAGTACCTCATATTAGTAAAAGCCTTCCAAAGAATATCTGTCTCAAGTGAACAACTCAGATGGCCTTAGGCTGACAAGTCATGATGAGGCAAGGTGAGTTGAAGAAGGACTGGCATCAGCAAGAAAACAAGGAGAAGGATGTTAAAGCAAAGACTAACTAAAGCAAAATATTGTATACGATGGCTAAAAAGTATGTATATGGAATGGAGATCTATAAAGTAAAATTGAAAATCAGATAGAGTATAAAATAATTAGAGAATTTTTAGAAATAAGGAAAATATAGGTTAAGCTCCCTGCTTGCAAAGAAAACAGTCTTATATTTTTCTAATAATCCCAACTGAAGAAAATTGTTTTGCCTCTAGGCTGATTCTGTCCTTTTTTTCCCCAAATAGGACTTGCATAGTCTCTTGCTACATAAATGGTGAGGAGCTGGAGAGGATGGGTAGTTTTAAATTTCTGGGCATTTATATCTTGGAGGACCTCTCATGGACTATGAATGCTAACATGCTTCTGAAGAAGGCACAGAAGAGGCTGTACTTCCTGAGAATGCTCAGCATCTCAGCATCTACTTCTGTCCTACTATCGCAGCACCATTGAGAGTGTCCTGACATATGGCATTCTTGCATGGTATGGGAGCAGCTCTGTAGCGGACAAAAAAGCTCTAAAGAGAACCATTAAAACTGCCCAGAATATCATCGGACTCCAGCTACCAACCCTGGACGACATCTTCGAATCTTGCTGTTTGAGAAAGTTGCATAACATTCTCAGAGACATTTCCCATCCTGCTTACAATCTTTTTGAACTGTTTCCTTCTGGCAGAAGATACAGAACAATTAAAACTTGGACCACACGTTTTCTGAATAGTTTTTATCCCAGAGCTATAATTGCAGTCAACAATGAACTAAAGGGCCACCATCAGTGAGCTGTTGGACAGTATTACTTGGTCTGTTGTGTGGATGTTTGGGTGGTTTAGGGGTGGGGAATTGTGGTGGGTGGGAGTGTGTTTGGGGATTATTATGTGTTTATTATGGGATTATTATTGGATCTGGTCTTTGGGTGTTAAGTGAATTTCGTTGTATGAGTATACACATACAATTTCAATAAAGTTATTTATTTATTTATTGCTCTCATGTTCTTCAAGGTCATGTAATGGTACTGGGCCTAGAAAAGACTACCGCATTAGGCCAACCAATGTCCAGTTAAATGCAAAAAGAAATAGATAACTGAGAATACTATGCTGTGAACAAAATAATGTCAATGAAATAAATCAAGAGACATCTGTAATATATACATGCATCCATATTAATATCAATGCTTGCTTGAGCATGAATAAACAAGTTCAGTAGATGAAATGATCCACAAAAAGAGCAGAAAGAAAATTTTGGAAAAATCTATTGAGCTAAACTTCCTTTTTTCTCTGCATTCCAATATTATTTGGATACTATTTACAAACAGATTGACTTTTATCAGTTCTTCCTCTCTTCTCACAGATTTGGTGTTAGCTTTACACTAAGTGCTACCACTTTTTATCAACCATCTGGTGCCATGAATTCCTGGTGAGGAGCATTGAAAATAAAATACACCAAAACTATTTTATTTTAAAGAAGGCAAAAAGAAAAGACATTATTATTATTATAGCTTATAACAGACGCTTATGATACCAACAATCCATTACAGTAATGCAAATATACGTAGATGCCCCCTAAACTCAAATCCAACATTTTTATCACATTAGAATGTTGAAATATAATAATTTTAAAAGAAAGTTACTTATGTCATTTGGCTTAAAATAAATTGCCAGATTTTTAATTACAGGATGTAGTAGATACTACTATGTTGCAACAAATGCTATCTAAAATAACTTGAGCAAAATGGTAATGTATAATATTGTCTATATTCAAACCTAGAAGTCAACTATCTTAGCGTAAAAAGTTATGCATGAACAGATTGGATGTGTTTGGATTGAAAAAAATATGAGAAATGTAAATATTATCTCCACCAGTTCATAATCAGGAGAGGGTCCTAAACAATATGCATCTATAAGAATTAAAATATAGTCTAGACTCTAACCTATATTTCTACAATCAAAAAAGTTTAAATTCCTTGTATACAGCTCTGACTATGGAAAACCACATATGTAAATGATTAACTCATAAGGTGGCTAATCATTATAATTGTACACAGGTACTAAAATTTTAAAAAATGAATATATTTGTTCTATATAATATACAGAAAATGTAGAAAAAGTATTTAAAAGAAATAATCATTCTTATTTCTTTGATAATAAATCTTATTTCTCCATTTCAATTACATCATCTTTCCTACCCTTTTATATATTTTGTCTCTTTAGAGTTTTTGATGTCAAAAACACCACCTTGATTCACACTTCACTGTTTTCAAATTTCTATTTTCATATCAGGATTTCACATAACACCTGAATATTTTCACACCAGTGAATGTGTAAATTAAATGCTCTGGTCTTTCCATTAATCATATGACTCTCAGTGGACCAGTGACTCATCATTTACAACCCTGAAACCTAAATGCTAAATCAGAAGTGCATGAAAGCATCAATTTCATAATACACTATGACTACCCTATCTGGGCTGCAAAAATCCAGATGATCAATATATGGCAATATATATATATATATGGAGCTTTCCATTTCCTTTCTATGCTATTAAGTGTTTTCTCGAATTTTGCAAAATATAGAAAAATCCCTTCTAAAGAAGGGGAAATTAAACACTGATAAAAAGTAAAAAATAATCATTCAGCTTTGATTGTGAATAAACATATGTGAATGTATTTTTACAGGAGCAAAAGAATATTTAGTATAAGCTATTTTTTAAGAAAATTACATTATGAATAGGAAAAAGAACAATGCAAATTTGACTCACATGTACATTCAAATTTCTCGTTGATTTTAGCGAATATATGTAACCAGGTTGACCGGTTAATCATTTTACCTTACTTTATTCTATATTGCGTGAATGCCTATTTATATTCATACAACATACTAGAATAAAGGCGGGGAATTATATATCTATTCTTCCTCTTGTAAAGAAGCCCATTGTTTTGGAGTATAAACAAAAATAATTACATGAACTAAAGAAATAACATAACAAAAATACAAAATTTAAATAATATTCAAATTAATTTAAAAGATAATCCAGAAGTAATTCTGCTTTTCTCTTCAGTATTTCACTCATGACATGGATGGAGAGAAGAAGGAAATGGTTATTAAACTGGTCGTCATACAAATTGGTAGGATAACTAACACCAAGATAACAATAAATTTGAAAATATCTTGTAAATAAGACAGTTGATAGAATTCTTGTATTCTATTAAATTGGTTGTGTAAATAAGCGGTAGCAAATGATTATCTTGGCACCCATTCAAATGTAATATATATTACATATATAAACTATGCAATTATCAACATAGCTAACCATTGTTGAATCTTATTTTTTTTCAAACAATACATGAAAAGGTCAAAGTTTTGCAATGTCCAAGAAAGGAAACAAAAACATTTTTGGGGATCTGAAGGGTATGCTATTGTCTCCCATAAATTCTGAGATTCTAAACCTTTTGTATGAAAATTGTGTTTAATGAGGGATTGGAATGATGTGGTGTCTCCACAATTAGCTAGAACATCTAGGAAGAAAATTAAATATTTAGATAAGGTAAATTATCAAAAATTTCTTCTTCCTTTGATTTGATAGCTTTAGATAACATATGAAAAGAAAAAAATTGTAACTTTAACAATTCAAGATGTTATCAGCCTCAATGACCAGGAAAATCAATGTTTCCTGGAATTAACTATCTGTTGATTTAAATTCTTAAGTCTTGGTCAAGTAAGTTCTATTTTGCAGTCAGTAATGAGAAAACTTCACAACAAGGGATTCAATAGATATTCTTCTTAATAAATAAATAATAATGAACAAAATATAACGAACAAAATGTACAAGTGAGACACATGTGTCTATTAACAACATTTGTTGAGAGTGTGGTTGTTGAGAGTGTGGTAGCATGGCAGCTTCCCCAGTACCTGGATGAAACTGCCTATCTAGACCCGCTCCAGTCCGGCTTCTGGCCTGGGCACAGCACGGAAACAGCATTGGTTGCGTTGGTGGATGATCTCTGGAGGGCTCGGGATAGGGGTTGTTCCTCTATCCTGGTCCTGTTAGATCTCTCAGCAGCTTTTGATACCATCGACCATGGTATCATGTTGAACCAGTTGAAGGGGCTGGGGGTGGGGGGCACCGTTCTGCGGTGGTTCTCCTCCTACCTCTCTGACCGGTCGCAATCTGTGTTGACAGGGGGGCAGCGGTCGACCCCGAGGCGCCTTGCTTGTGGGGTGCCACAAGGGTCGGTCCTCTCGCCCCTTCTGTTCAACATTTATGTAAAGCCGCTGGGTGAGATCATCTGTGGCTTTGGGGTGGAGTTTCATCAGTACGCTGACGACACTCAGCTGTTAATCTCCACCCCAGGCCACCCCAACGATGCCCTTGAAGTGATGTCCCAGTGCCTGGAGGCCGTGCGGGCCTGGATGGGGAGAAACAGGCTCCGACTCAACCCTGCCAAGAGCGAGTGCTGTGGCTTCCGGCGTCCCGATATAGCCAGCTGGTGCCATCGCTGGCTATTGGGGGCGAATCACTGGCCCCCACAGAGAGGGCTCACAACTTAGGCATCCTCATGGATGCACGGCTGTCTTTAGAAGAGCACATGACGGCCGTGGCCAGAGGGGCTTTTTATCAGGTTCGCCTGATATGCCAGTTGCGGCCCTTTCTGGATCAGGACTCCCTACGCACGGTCACTCAAGCACTCGTCACTTCCTGCCTGGACTACTGCAATGCTCTCTACATGGGGCTCCCCTTGGGGTGCACCCGGAGGCTGCAGTTAATCCAGAATGATGCCGCGCGGGGATTATGGGAGCGACGGGGCGCTCACATATGACACCTCTCCTGCGCGAGCTGCACTGGTTTCCTGTGGTCTTCCAGGTGCGCTTCAAGGTGTTGGTGACCACCTTTAAAGAGCTCCATGGCTTAGGGCCGGGGTATCTGTGAGACCGCCTTCTGCCGCCAATAGCCTCCCACTGACCAGTTCGCTCGCACAGAGAGGGCCTCCTCAGGGTGCCGTCGTACAGACAGTGTCGGCTGGTGACCCCCAGGGGGAGAGCCTTCTCTGTGGCAGTACCTGCCCTCTGGAATGACCTACCCCCTGAGATACACACGATATCAGACTTCCGGACTTTTCGTTGGGCCTGAAAACACACTTATTCCATCTAGCCGGGCTGGCTTGATCCCATCCTCTCAGTTTTAATTGAATTTGGTTTTAATTGGGTTGTTTTAAATCTTGGGCCGAAATTATTTGTTTTTTAAACTGTTTTTAAATTTTATATGCAATGTTTTATCTCAGCTGTACACTGCCCTGAGTCCCGCAGGAGAAGAGCGGTATAGAAATAAAATAAAATAAATAAATATAAATAAATAAATAAATAAAATAAAATAAACATTGAGTTGTTAATAGACACATTAAAATAAGAAAATAGAAACAAAGAATGCTTGTATTTGAGGTGTGTTTTAAAAAAAGTCATCTTTCAATTAACCCTTCAGGCCAATGGAAGTTAATAATCAGTAAACATTTAATTATTAAATAAGTAATCGGGGATCATTTTAAAAATGGTCCCTGATTATACTTAATACATTTACAAAAAATAATGCAAAGATTACCTGACTTTGCAATTCACTTTGCTGTTTTAGTCGAATGTTTTCAGGTGTATCTGCCACTGTAGTAAAAGACTGCTTTGGATAGTGTCTGGAACAAAATTATAATAATTATAATAATAACAACAACAATAGTAACAACTATAACTGACTGGTAACTTATTTATTCTGAGCCTTGTTTTGGCTCATTACAATAATTTAAAGCAATTAATTATTGTACTTTTTTTCAAATGGCAGTTTGCATAGCATGCTAATTTGTAATAAAGAAAACAATAAATAAAATGGGTTTCTAAAGCCTAGCAACTTCACAACCAAGACACCCTTACTTATTCACAACTGTATAATTCTCTTTTTAATAAATTCCTCTTTCAGACCAAAAAATAAAAAATAAAAGCAGAGAATGATGTTTCTGAGTGAGGAGTTTGCTATGCTATTAGTGTTTTCCCTTCTTTATTTCTAAATTCCTCTTATCACACTATCTTTAATTCTTTTTAGCTACATTTTTTTCTCAAAGCTTATTCCAAGATATATGTACAGTTGACCTGTTCAAAAGAACTTCCTGAACTTTTTTCGGATGAAATAATTTCATATATAGCATTTTTATCAATTACAGTGAACCTTGGTACATAACTTATTGCTTAACGCATTGTAAGCCATCCTGAGTCTCCCGAGAAGGGCGGCATATAAATCAAATTTTAAAAAAAACTGCTTTGAAAGATATCAAATTTGGTACTGAATGCATTCTGATGTGAAAATTTTGTCCTGGTACTCATTGTTTCTTTGGTATTCGAAGCACAAGCTAGAACTTGTCGGTGTCAGCTGGCTTGTGACTCACTACATTATTCCTTATGGGAAATTTTTTTTTGGTACTTATCACACCTCCCAGAGCCAATTAATGTTAAGTACTGAGGTACTGCTAAAAACTCTTGACTAATCAACAATCCATTTTTAGGAATAAATATCCAAAGGACTTTCATTCCCTTATACATGCTGTCCCACAAGCATATCATAATTTTTTAATTGTTTTAATTAATTATTTAATTCTCACTCAGTCTTATAAATGAGCAATTTTTGGAAACCATTCTATTATTCATTTAAATCTCTTTAAAATATTAAATAATTTTTGCACTGTAGTTGGCACTCAAACTATTTTATTTCAAGAGTTCATTTGCTAATGTTGAGGCTAACCTATATGTTACATCAAAAAAGCAGGTGATATCATGGCTTTTATTTTATTATTTTAAAATTAAGCTTTTACTTTTAGTTAAATTTAGGGAACTCAGTCCCAATGACAGGGATTAGTTTGATACTTTGCCCCTCCCCACCACTGTAGTGCCTATTCTCCCTTTTTACTAAATATATGTCCCTGGGGAGCAACATAAATGGTGGCCATGATCTGTATTGCAAACATAGCATAGGCTGAAGTCCCTCTATTCCTCAAACTGAAACCTTAGTTCAGACCAGTTCAGTAGATCCCAATACTTGTTCTAGACTTTTTTTAAAAAAAAAGAGAGGAGTCACTACCTTACCAGGCAAAGACTTAGCACTTTCAGAAGGCATTTAACTTATCCCCCATTGGATGGTACAATCATAGTTTGTCGAAAGTTTATGTCTATGGTTGTTTCTATTTTATTTTTATTTCAATCTTCCCTGTGGCATTCTGTAAACTACTGCAAACCTGTGGCATTTAGAAGCAGAAGAATTAAAGTAAATAAGTAGTAAAATAAATAAAGTGTTGGCCCACACAATGTTCTTAGATACCATAGTAATAACATATGCATTAAGTTTGAAAGTATAACAGGCAGAGAAAGAAAATAAAACATTGTTAAAATGGAAGATAAATAATCAAAGCAAAATTAAAGAGAAACTTAAAACCAAGGTGGTGGATTTTTTTCATTCAATTGTTTCCAATTCTTTGAAACTGCCTGAAAAAAAACTGCAGTTTTCTTGGCAAGGGTTTTTTTTTTTTTCCAGAAGTGGTTTGCCATTGCCTCCTTCCTACGTAGAATAGGTGACTCTCCCATAACTGACTCAAAGAAATCATTGAGAGTTCCCCCAAGGTTACCTAACTGGCTTTGTGCCTAAGGCAGGACTAGAATTCATGATCTCATGATTTCTAGTCTAATTCTTTAATCATTTCACCAAACTGGCTCTCAAACCAAGAGATAGGTAGGAGAGAGAGAGAGAGAGAGAGAGAGAGACAACAGAGAGACGGAGAGAAATATATGTCTATAAACATGAAAATCTAAGAAGCAGTTTGCCTTCAGTAGCAATACAGTAATCAGTATCGCTGCTACACAGAACATGTAATACTGCCTGGAAAAAAGTCTCCATTAAGTGATTTTCAATTCTGGTTGAGTATATACAGTTCTGTCTTTTACTATCTTGATAGCTGTCTTTTTAAATGCAAACTCAGCCCCTTTATAAACTGGTCACAAAGGGTTCATTCATATTCCACATTCTCAGAGGTCATCCTTATTAATGTTAATAAGGTCAGCACTTTTCCTTCACATAAATAGGCAATATGCTTAAAAATAACGCACCATAAAGAAAATCATGCCTTTAGAACATTATTTTCAGTCTGAAATACTACTTTCCTCTCAAATACTATTTATTATTACATTTAATTTAGTAACCCATGGGTGCCACACAGATCTTTGCTTTTACAAAGCTTATAATCAGGATATTTTATTTTATAAATTATCTATAATTAAAGAGCTACCATTTAGATAATAGATAATACCATTTAGATAATATCCATTATAATGCTAAATCACAATTTGGTTTGCTTATTTCTACTCTAATCTGACATTTACTACAATCATTGTTGCTTATTTTCTAAGAGTTATATGAATATTCAACAATTTTATTAGAGTTACATATATGTTCATATAATGAGCAGTTAATGTGCATTTATCGTAGTCAATTTCCCTAATTTTAACGGAAGTAAAAAAAAAAAGAAATTAATCATATAGAATATATTCAGACCAAATGCCTAAACAATTGTCAGGTCAATATTTCTGGTGACGCAATGCTAAATTGCACAGAGAGATAAGTTCCTTAGGCTAAGATATAATTTATGGAGCATAAGATTCCTTCTACCTTGATATAGTTCAGTGCTATATAGAAATCAAAATTCTATTATTTGTTCTAGTTAAAAATATTCAGGATTACCATCATCTGTTGTCAAGCCTGTTTGCTGAGGAGAAGACCGAAGAAAATTTAATAAATCTTCCTAGGGATTTATATTTTATAGCAACTGCAATTTGCTGATCTACCTCTATGGGACAATGTATATGACAACTCCCTTTTTTTTATTTTTGTCTCCAAGCTTTCTCAATCAATCATCACATATTTCCATCTACATCAATACAATAGAAATGCAGGGTCTAGTGCAGACTAATAATAGAATTATTTACCATAAAAATCACTTTGTTTAATTGAAGGTTGGACATTCTTTCTGCTGTCAGCCAATTCTGAGCAATATTAAGTACTTTTAAGATTTAACATTTTGTTAATTATCTCAGAGACCTAATGAGATAAGCTACAGTGACAAAAATCATAGTATTTAACTCTATTTCTATGATTTGATATCATAGTGCTTCAATAAAAAGTCCAGGAAACATAAATAGTCTCCATTCCAAAGGGTTTCTTCTTCCTAATGTATCTCAAGTATTAAGTATAATACAGGTAGTCCTCAACTTACAACAATTCATTTAGTGACTGTTCAAAGTTACAACAGCACTTTAAAAAGTGACTTATGAGCATTTTTAACAGTTACAACCTTTGCAGAATCCCCATGATCAAGTGATAAAAATTCAAAGGCTTTGTAACTGGTTCATATTAATGACCGTTGCTATGTCCCAAGGTCATGTCACTCCCTTTTGCGACCTTCTGATGAGCAAAGTCAATGGGGAAGCCAGGTTCGCTTAACAACCGGGTTACTAACTTATCAACTGCAGTGATTCACTTAACAGGTGAGACAAGAAAGGTCATAAAATGGGGCAAAGTCCTTGTAAATTGAGAACAACCTGTATATTGGGTATGAAACAATGCAATTGGGTTGAAGCATTGATTAGTTTACATTTATAACCATCTTACATCTAATCAAGCAGTCTATGCCAAGTTCTAGTTCTCAATTGGCAGAGCAGAAATTTCAGGAATACAATGTTATTTATGTAGGTTATAACAACTGAAATGTAATAATTTAAGTGTAATAACTAACATTTGAAATTTCTCCCTCTTGTGCCAAGCAAAATTGAAGTGGTATTATTTGGAATTTCTTGTTCACACTTTCCACTTTTTCGGGATTAAGTTATGTAAGAATGAACGAAACCCAATTAAAAGTTCAAAATTTGGATAATATATGGACCATTCATGTGACTATAATTTCCATCTGGAGGGCATAAAATTTTTTATAGTGGCCAGAAACTAACAAGGAGAAATGTGTAGCAATAAGAGAAGAAATACTGTAGACATGGGGAAGAGAAATAGATGGGCACTATGCCATGAGCAGTTCTTCTGTGGTACTGTGTTTCCCAGAAAATAAGACCCTGTTTTATATTTTTTTGAACCCCAAAATAAGCGCTTGGCTTTATTTTCAAGGAGGTATTATTTTGGGGTGCGTGGAGCAAGACGGGGCTCCTCTTGCCATTTTAAATGATTTCCAGCTCTGACTCCCTAACGCTAACCTGGGGAAATGGTAGGGACCAGCTGGGCATGCGTTTAAATATTTTCAGGAAGGATTTATTTCTAGGGGGAGCCTTATTTTAGCACATGCACTTAAAAGCCTGATTGGGCTTATTATCAGGGGATGTCTTATTTTCAGGGAAACAGGGTATCAAGCAAGCAGTGGCTAGGTACGACTATGTCCTCAAAGTAGGGCCATAAAAATATCTATGAACTCCTAAGTTTTACCCTATAAGAACAGATTAATGGTTAAAAGAGAGGTTTGAGGGGTGGAAAGATTGGTACAATCTACTGACAAGTTGATTATTACAATGTGTCAACCCAGCATGAATTGAGTGAATTAAAAGACGATGGGAAATAATTTTCTGATGGTATTCACACAATAACCAACTTGGATTTGACTAATTAATGTTTATTAAATAAATCATATTCAATTGCATTTTCACAACCAAAACTTAGAAATGTGACTGTATTGGATTAACCGATTGCTCTATAAGGTCAGAAAACTGGAACTGATCTTTTTGTAGTGAACTTTTCAGTATTTTCTGCTGAAGATTTGACTGATTCTATAATTGACAAAGTAGTACTTTGACTCTAGGCAGTTTGAGTTGATTCAGAATTTTTCTGTTAAATCTTATGTTGCAGTATTGGATGTATACTGTAGATCTAATAAAGTAAACATTTGCAATCCAAATCTTTTTCAATAAAATTCCAATCTAAAGATATGGGATTTAGATAAACAAAAGTTACACCTCTTCAGTACTTAAGACCTTTGTGTGGCCTATATACAATAAATAAATATAGAAATAAAGCAATACAGAAATACAACTCAATTTTTATGAGTACCAAAAGCTGCTACTGTTTAGAAGGGCAATTGTATCTCTAATGCTCAATATAGTCATACAGTGCAAGCAAAAATGTGAAGGATTAGATTTCAAATGTCAACCTAACAGCATCCATAGTAATATCTGTCTTCTTCTAGTGATTAGTGTTATATTAACACTAATGCTTTGAAAAAAAAAGAACAAGTCTTGGATGGAAACTAGAAGCACAGATGTTTGGTTCATGATATTTGAGAGAATCATACAATTCTGACCTTGATGTTAAACATTTATAAGACATAAATCTAAAAAAAAAGAAAAGCTTGGCGAAACTTGATATTGCCGGGTACTGGACATAATGTGTTTTTTAAGTCAGAAATTCTCTTTGAAGTTCCAGTTTGAGATTATCTTTCTCCTGTGCTTTGAAGTTCATCATCAGAGTACATCAGATAGCAGAAAATCTGTAAAATTAGTTTGGAAACAGGACAATTATACACAAGTTGTTTTGTGCATAACGCTAAAGCTGTAAAAACAATGGATCATAAAATAAACATTTAATTCAGATCCCAGAAAACCAGGGAGGAAGGTACAGTTCTGTAAAATTAAGTAAGCAAATGTGTCTTTTTAACTAAACTGAAAAATTCAAACACTGCACTATGATGGCAGTTTCCCTTTAGTTAATTAAAATAGTGAGTTCAACTCTGAAAAGATGAAAGAACTGGCCGCAGAACAAAAGAGATCTGGCTAAGGAAGAAAATAATTACTTAAAGCTTCATAAAAAGAGAAAAGAAAAGAAAATGCAGGGAAAATTGATATAAAGTGAAGTAAGAGGGCTGCAAGACCATAGTAGGGAGATTAAAAGATTTTTCCCAATCTCATCAATGGCAACTTTTCATATACATGGAACACCAGCACAAACATAACGTTTCAGTGATAGTTTCTACTTTATTTCAAGTATAAGCTAACATTGGAAAATCTTTTAATTCCCTCCCCCCACCCATGTCTTGCAGCCCTCTTATTTCATTTTAAGCACAACATCTTGAATCACTGATTAATTCAAAATTGAGAAACATGATGGATAATTTTCCAACAAAAACTAGATTCTATCTTAGGGATAAAAGCATCAGTGTTTCCTATCACTGCTACTACACACATACACATACATACACACACACACACACACACACACACACACATATGCAAAAATGCAGAAGGGAAGGAATCAATGGAACTTGTAAGGTTTCGTGAAAGATGTTTCGTTCCTTTCCAATAATGTTTTTTTTTATGTGCATTAGCTAGATCAGAAAAGCACAGCCTAATCCTGTTCATCCGCCACAACAAAATGGAGAAGTAACTGCTTCTTCTAATCTTATGGCATGCTAGAAAAAATATCTTCTTCTAATGTAAGGGAAGGAAGTCTGTGGACTTGCAGCTAACTTCATGCAATCTTCAGCATAATTTTAACCCTTCCCCCCACAGCACTATAAAAAGAAAATTATTCCTACTGCCTGCTGGTTGAAAAAGAAAGAAAAAAGAAAAGAAAGGGTATCAAACAAAGAAGTGTGTTCTGCTTTCTCCTTCTGCCAACAACCAATATGGCTTGTTTCAGTCCTGCCTAGCAGGCAGCCACTAAATACATTAACCTCCCAAAAATGGGGGAGGGTAATCCCTAACCTTGTTCTATCTAATTTATTACCCTGCAAATAACAATAAAGAGCAATGATATGATACTCTACAGAATAAAAACAGAACAATGCAGATTTGGCTCTGAACTACAGTCTAGGTTTGTAGTTGCAATATGACTTGGTTTAACTATGAGTTTATTAAACACAATTAGCTGGATTCACTCAAAATTGTAAGCCATACATCAGGGTTCATAAATTTAATAACTGTTCTAACATAAAAACAGTAAGGCAAAATCCAAATAAACCCAAAATATGCCTGACTGCAACATGTGACCTTAGGTACAATTTTTCCAATATTTCTGCTTTATGCATTCTGAGAATCAGAATATGCACTGCAGAGCTTAATTCTTTACTGATGCAACAAGGTCTATAGTAGTCAATCGAAGCAGACAAGATTTTAAGAGCCCATGATAGAATGACGATATCCCATCAACCTCAAAGAAATCCACAACCCAGAGTTAAAAATTGAGTGGAGCTGATAAAAAAGAATGAATTTCCAAGTTGTGTAAATTGACACATCTGGAAGAGATCAGATTTAGGATAAATCTGTCTACATATATATACATACACGCACATATGCACACACACAGCCAGTCAGGCTGCTGCTCACGCAAGTGGAGATACAATGCGTATGCATTCACATGCACTCACAGGCACTCACGCCTGCCATTTCTGTGGCCCAGTTGCAAACAGCTCACGGCCCACTAATGGGCCACGACACAGAGGTTGGGGATCCCTGGCCTAGCGGAATATTAGCTTAACTATTCTTTTCCCAATCATGAGAAAGGCTTCATGAGATCTGCTTCCTTCATTGCTTTTAGCCTTAAAAAGAACTTTACAAACAAAAATGCCAATCTGCTTTCTAATAAAGCACTTGACATCACTTGCAACATAGGTTTAATAAAGAGTTAGAATTAAAAGGCTATGCCAAAAGCTTCATAGAACAGAGGGAGCAAAACCCTAGCAGTACATGTTAACCACTAGATTATTTCAAAGTTTAGACAAAGCCATCCTCCTCCATTTATTATAAACTGTGACTTGCTTTTTGAAAATAGCACTGTTGTTCTGAACCTGCTTTCCTGCCCAGGTGCATAGCAAAGACTTCACAAAAATATCAGCAGAGTTACATTAGAGTGGTGCGTACTCACACTCTAGCCTAGCCATAGCCTTTTCAAGAAAGAGTCACACTTCTTGAAACTTCACAACCCAAAATGGAATTATTATCAACATTCCATTAAATAATATTCTATTCTCATAAGACATCATAAGGTCATCTTACAGCTTCCTACTTTCAAGACATGGCTGCTAGAAAAATATGGATTTTCTTTTATATTAAGAACCTCTAAATTTCAATAGTGGTTTCTTGGAGAGTTTGCACATTCTGGCAATGTAATGAAGTAGAATATAGAATGGCTAAAATAGCCCACCCACTCACTATGGCACCTGGAAACCTTTATTTTTATTCTAATCATAAAAAAGTATATTTACAGACAAAGAAATGTGAAAAATTAATTTATTGGGAACATACATCAAAGTAGGAGTGGTGCCACAAAATAGAGTAGAGTGGATTTATTGTCTGGTGATTTGAAAGATAATTTATTAAAGATGATTTATTATACTTTCCATACCACTAACTGTAAACCATGCATTGTACTGGGAAATGGCAAAAAAGACAGAATGAATTTCCTACTCTCCAATGCAGCTCCTGATTTATTGACATCTAATTTCCCTTTCTTCCAAATCACATTTTTTAAAAACCATGGGGTTAAAAAGTCATAATAGATTTGGATCAGACATTAAGCCATATTGGATGGATTTACCCATAATACTGAACCAAAAATAAATAAACTATATTATGGCTTAGTATTATAAACACACCAGACCAATGTGATAGTGTGCTCCATCCCAAAATCCAAAGTTAGTGCCACAGTCGTAGAGAATTGGTTATATTTTACTGGCATTTTATATATTCTCTCAAGTAGATGATCAAGCTGAAGATGCAGACAGACAAGTATCCAGCGAATGACTTTTCAAATGTTGAATTGATACATGCTTATAGCATAACAGTTTCTAACCATGCAAAACTTTGAAAAATATAGCAGGCAATATAGTCATTTCCCTTAAGATCTGCAAAGATCCATTCATAGAAATATAGGATCCTGCAAAGTAATAAACTTCTAGTATCATCTTTATTTTCTAGGTCTAATTTAGACTTCAACTAAAGGCATTCATTGGAATTCTATTTCTCCATGTCACAATTTCCACATCCTGGAAAAGGCATTTTAAAAACAATCTGCTGTAATTTTTACTTTCTCCATCTTCAAAATACTGCCAACTCTGGCAGCTTACCTTCTACGGACAGATGGCAGAGAAATAAGCCAAGAAGTGGAATGAGATAAGTTTCCACCAATGAGAGAATGGGGTACTCATGAAACCTGCAGAACTGCATATTTGAACATCCAGCATTGCTTTGATTTCAACACACTATAGCAAAAACCCAAGTCAGTTTTCAAACTTACAAGATCAATCCATTTAAGTGCAGATTCTGACCTGGTATAAAGATGCTGTGTGGAAGTGCTCTCAAAAATTAAAAAATAACAAGTGACTACAGCCCAAATGCTTTGCTTAAAAGTACACTCATTGGATTAAAAAAAAAAGATAAAAGAAATATTAATTGAAGAAAACATCCCTGGGTCTAATGGGCAAGGCTGAAAGCAGCCTCACTACCTTGTCTTCCAGTAAATGGGTGTTTTATGAAAGGCTGTATTCATGACATCAGCTTTTAGATCATCCAACACCGTGGCAGCTTTTTTATTTGACTTCTCAATCCCAAATAGTCTCATGGATCAAAATAGTTGCCTCCTTCTGTGTTAGAAACAATGTTCTGAACAAAACCTGGAAAACAACTGGGAAAAAGTTCAGAGCTTACAGTATAGAATAAGACCATCCTGGTGTACCAGTTAGTAACTTGATTGCTTCACATTTCACTAAGTGGAGCTTTTACTTATTCTACAAAGGAAGTCACCCATACAGGAAAGGCAATGAAAAAAAGGGAATATGAAAGGAGAGGGAGAGGCAGGAAAACCCAGACCATCTATGAAACTTCACAGGCCTCTTTGCCAAACAAGGAGAGCCAGCTTGAAATTCCAAATATTAAGATAAAGACTCCCTAGAGTCAAGCTCAACACCTAATGACTACTCAGACACCTCCTTGTAGATATTTTTGGCACAATTCATAAGTGATTTGTTGCTGCCTTCTCCCAGGATGTTTTCTATCTAAATACTAACACTGTCTCACCCTATTTAGCTTCTCAAAATTAGTCAGATCAACAGTTACCACTTGCTGGGGTCCAAATATTAAGATACCTCAAAAACATTGGTATAAAATGGCAGAGCAAGTCTGTTACAGCCAATAACTGAAGAATGTTTATTATATGAGATCAATTTGATGAACTCTTGGACCATTTATTACTGTCTGTGATTTAATAAACAATCTAATTCTATTAAAAATCTTCTCTAATTACTTGGCTGGTTATTCTGGAGCTTGTCTTCTTAGTTAGAGAAAATCTTTGCTTCATATGCTACCAGAATTAGGATCAACAAGGCCTAGATGATTATTAGAAAATAAAAACTTAATTCTTTTTCTTTCAACACAGAATTGAATATCAAGTAGATCACACTTTTCACCAATTTCCACCATGTTTTCCTTAATTTAGATGTTGGGGATAGTCCTCTGGAGAGAAAAAATATCTGTTTTGCTTGTTGCTATTCTCAGCAACATGAGCTTGGAAATCTGACAATGATGGAATGTGAAGAAGTGTGACCTTGTCAAACTTGGCAGTCTTATAACTCATTCTACTATGCATAGCTCTCTCTGACTTCATTTCCTTTCTAAAGTATGCTGTTTTTTATATTTTCACAGGAACTGCATCTCATTCTTGTAAAGGAATTGAAGAGATTTGGAGATAAGATCAGTATTCCAAATTGGTTAAACAAGATTAAATTTGTCATGTGTAACTGCTATAAATAATAAAATAATCAAAGGGCAAAACATCAATTCAATGAAAAAAGAAAGCCAGCATGTCATCTTCTTTATCTGAAGACCTGGTATTATATAATGATATACTGTATCCTGACACATTTTTTAAAAAACACATCTTTTGCTATGTAAAAAAGAAGAAAAGAACGGACTATTTTATTAGGTTGCAATTACTTCTAAATGTCAATTCTTACACAATGAAACATCAACCTCTATCTGCACAGAACAATTATCTGTATGCTATGCCTAAAAAACAGTTAATTACATCAAATATATTACACCCATTTCAGAATGGGCAGCAATAAACCTAAGTCTTTTACCAATGTATGCATCATAAGAAACCCAGATTAAGGCTACAGCTTTGATATTTAACTATTTGGTGTGCATACAGTATGTGCTTAAGCTTTTTACATAGGTTACAATTCAATTTTATCAGACATCTGTCTTAGTACAATGCCAGGTAATTCATTCTATCATTTCTCCTTCTGATGACACAGCAACATAAATATTCTCATGATCCAATTTTTATGAACTAACAGTCTAGCTTCTAAGAGGCAAACGGTTAAAAAGAAAGAGAATATGGTATTTTGGATACATCAATATTTCTGAACCAGGTATTAACAACCTGATACTCTCAAGCATATGAATGAGAGGCAGTGAACATCAGACTTTTCATAAGTGTTCTAGCAAGACCACAATCCTCCCAGTTTTTCATCAAAATTCATCAGCCATCTGATGTTTCTTTCAAAACCAGACAGTATAAGTTGCGTGCTGACATGTCTACGTTGATTATGGATTGATCAATAACTAATGATTTCCCCAATCTTAATAACAATTATTATTTTGTAACTATTTTTAGGGATTTCAAGGACTGCACTCTAGGTCCTGTACTACAGTTGTAAATCACAGTACTGTTAGGAAAGGTTCAATGGGGGAATAATATCAGGGAATCTTCTGGAAAAAGAGTATAGCATAACTTGGGCTCAAATGCAGTATTAAAAGATCCTAAATTGGCAAGTGGAAGGAAATTTGGTGAAAGCATTTATTTGGAAGACATTTGAAAGAACTCATTTTTTTTATTCAAAAGAAATGCAAATTACTGCAAAGCCTTTCTGTCAGTAGGTTCTCAGTCTAGCTTGACCAAGAACTTATATGAATGAATTTATCTTAATGCTAAAGGATACAGATCTCCTAAGAACAAGCTTTTTTTTTTTTTTAGTATCATTGTTTCTTGGATTACCAAACATCTTTCCTCATTGATGGATTTTCTATGGTAAGAAAAAAGACAGAAAAAGCAGATGGAAATAGCATTAAAAACTCAATAAAACTTCATAAATGAGGCATGGTGATGGCACACAAAAAAGCCTTCACTTAAAAAAAACCTGGTAGGTGGAAACCCTGCAAGATGTAGTATCAAAAGTGTGCCAGTTTGGAGATGACTGATGGATATGTGATAGTTGGAAGTAAAAAAGGAAGCTAATTCTTGAATAGTGAAAGAATGCCAAGTTATGAGTGCTTTATGAAAGAAACAGATCTATAAATCTTCTCACCTGAATTGAAAACTGTTATATATATCATGCTTTAGCAAGTCACAACATTGCAGACTGTAAGTCACATAAGAGACTTCAACTAACAAATTGTTGAGGACAGCTCTTTAAACAATATAACTGGCAATTGATTAAAAAAAATGGTAGCACTAATAAGCTTGAAGGAATTATCTCTTTTTTTTCCGTCTAACACAGTCTTTTGCAGCCGATAACTGCATTTTGTCACCTAAACTCCAATGAAAATAGGAGGTAGCACCTTGGGTCAACGGAGTATTGATAATCCTGCAGGCCAATGCTTGAAAACCTAATTTGATTTCCTCTTCACACAGGAATACATATGCACACAAAAAATATACTTATGTGTATAATTCTTATAGACAAATGTGACCACAGGTAATTGGTAATTTTTGAGCCCAAAATTTCCATTGCTAATCAAGACAGTTGTTAGGTAAGTTTTGCTCCATTTTACAATCTTTCTTGACACAATTGTTAAGTGAATCTTAGCAGTTATCAAGTTAGTAGCACAGTTGTTAAGTGAATCTGGCTTCCCCTTGCTTCTCAGAAGTTCACAAAACATGATCACATGACCCCAGGACACTGCAATCATAATAAATACATACCAGATGTCAGAATTTTGATCAAGTGACCACTGGGATGCCATAAGAGTCTTAAGTGTGAAAAATGTTCATAAATGCTGTTGTAAATTTGGACAGTGACTAAACGAATGGTTTTAAATCAAGAACTACTTGTACTCTAGTCAATGGGTGGACAAGGTTAAGCCATATAAAATAGGTTACCAAGTAAAGAGAACAGAATTAGTCTTCCCCATCATCAACTTGTGATTATTAACCAGAACTTTCATGAGTGACTATAGTAAAATGTCTCCAAATCTATCTCATAAGTAAATTCAAATAGATTCCATGTTTAGTTGCCTTGATTTTTTTCCCATGAAAATTAAAGGGTCACAGCCAATGGTAGGCTGACAAATGTGTAACAACCAGTTTTTCTGGGTCTATTACTGGCACCATACCACACTGTTAATTGCCAAACAACTAGCTGGTATACTAGGCCATGGGTGTCAAACTTGCCGGATCACGTTGCCATCACGTGATGTATCGGGATGTTTTTTCCCTTCGGGGAGCTGGGGTGGGCATGGCCTGCGCATGACGCATCCGGTCTACGAGCCACCAGTTTGACACCCTTGTGCTAGGCATTGTGGCTCAGCTCTGCTCTCAATTGTCTTGAAAAATTCCAGAGAATATAACATTTTGCTCCTGTGAGCAACTCACATGGTCATCTTCTTGGAAAAATCCACTAAAGTTCAAGTCAGATACATGTAGTCCTCATTTATTGATTGTCTCATTCGTACCTATTTGCAGTTGCAATAGTGATGCAAACATAACTTTACAACCAATACTTACATTTACAATTTTTGCAGGTCTGCAGAGCAAAGGAAAAAGTGAAATAAGATCAAAAACACAGTCTTAATTTCACTTAACAAATGTGCACAGTAATTAGAAATAAAATGTAAAAGATTCTGACTGTATGTCAAAATCAATCTAGAAATTGCCACTACACCTCAAAATTAATGGACAAAACCTTTCTATTAGAGATTTGTAACATTCATTGGAATTGGAACATTTGGTGAATTTTACTTATTACTCTCATTGCTTTTGAAGCAGTAACCTTATTTAATATATTTCCTGTTAACAAATGTCATTGCACAAAACAATTGTATTATTTTTTTACCAGTACATACATTAATTTTTAATTTCTACTACACTTTTCCTCCACATTAGATTACAATGTCAGATTACAAATTCAACACAACCCAGATCAAATTTTATTTAGTTAATAAGTCTTACATTGTCGTATCTGTCACTATTTCTGTTGAAATGTATTTAAAAAACAGAAATCAATCTGCCACAAATATGTCAACACCTATCAGCAGCTTTCCAAAATGTAAGTAATAAATACATCATACTCAGAATGCTGTAGGTTAGAAGATCTGTAGTTTGTAGTCATTTGCAGACTGTGGGAAAATGGGAACCCTGACTAAATTTAGTCAGCATCTACAGGACTTTATTTGAAAGACATTTCCCTTCAACTTTCCTTACAATAGAATGAATGCAAAATTGGCTCTATCATGATGCAAAATAAAGCTACAAATGAATCACAGAAATGGTTTGTATGTTGTAAACAAACTGTAAACTGTTAATTCCTTTATTTTTCTGTCATAGAAGGAAACAAATTTGTACAATTTTTTGCTTCAACTGTTAAAATATCTCAACCAGATTTGGATAATATCCATGTTCAGTTATGTGGAAATGTCCTATTTCTTAATCAGATTAAGACAGAAAAACATTTCTCAAAGAAAATAAAATAAAGATATAATTATGATATAAACCATAGATTCTGTGTTTCAAAGTCCACTACAGTGCATCATATAGTATGAATATAGTATGACATTTTTACCACAGTTGTTAAGTGAATCACTGCAGTTAAGTTGGTAACACGGTTGTTAAGTGAATCTGGCTTCCCAATTGACTTTAGTTGTCAGAAGATCACAAAAGGTGATCACATGATCCTGGAACACTGCAAACCATCATAAATATGATGGTTTGCAGTGTTGCGAAGCATTTGATCATGTAACCATTGGGATACTGCAACAGTATGAAAAATGGTCATAAGTTATTTTTTTCAGTACCATTGTAACTTTGAATGGACCTAAATGAACTGTTGTAAGTCAAGGACTACCTGTATTACTGAAAGCCAATAACATTTGTTTTTTAACTTTCCTAAATTTAAACGATATACCATTATTTGATTATAAAAAAGTAAACTGGTAATTTAAATGGGAAGATTTTTTAAATTTAATTACATTGAAAGTTGCATTATATGGGATGTGCTACAATTTATAAAACAAAAGCTGCATTATAAATAATAAGTGAATTATAGTTTGTTTGCAATTATACAGTACAATATCATATTTAATTTCCTAAGAAATGAACAGATGACCATTGGTTTTACTATTTAAAATGCTGTTAGCTGTTTTAGTAAAGGAAATTCCAGTTTGCAATTACAAAAACTGAAATACTTTTCACAAAATGCCAATACAATTTGTTAAGCTTTTAAAATAGAATTTACATAAGCAAGCAAAAAATGCAGGGTAGTCCAACATATGGCTACTAAACCTAAATCTAATCAATGAATACTGCTTTCAACAATAGCATCTTTTTACACTGACTCCATTGATCCACTGTGCTGATTCATAACGTATTTTGCTTAGCTTTGGCTTCCTATGTTGTGTCAGCTGTTTGTAAACCAACATCCATGTCTATTATATCTAGCCTAGTATCTAGAACAAGGATTTAAAAAAAGACATGGTTTTCTGTAAAATGAGGCCCTTATATATGAGATGGGCA
Source organism: Arizona elegans (assembly GCA_022577455.1). Lineage (NCBI taxonomy): Eukaryota > Metazoa > Chordata > Lepidosauria > Squamata > Colubridae > Arizona > Arizona elegans. Next base: position 24,767,593 of record JAKOOJ010000004.1, read on the forward strand.
GAGAAGAATTCAATTGAGAAATGTGGGGTCATTCTACATTTAGTTTATCGAACATTGTAACAGGGGTGAGTTCTACTTACCTTTACTACCGGTTCGCAGTGGGAGCATGTGCACTCCTGCGCATGCACAGATCACCCATGATGATGTTATGGCGGGTGGACGGAGCCTCCCGCCAGTTTTACTACCGGTTCTATAGAATTGGACCAAACCGGGAGCAACCCGCCACTGATTGTAACCAATGTAATCAGATTTGTCCTAGAATAATTCCATTTTGTAAATGTTTGAGAAACAATCATATGCAGCTATAACTCAGAATTTTATTTTGATAACTAATCAATTTTACTATGTATTATAAAATAACTGATAATTTAAGTCTATATGCTAAAATATGCTTTAAAGACCCAATCCTTTTCAAAGTTAAAATTACCTAAACATACAATACCTTTCACTTTACTCTAGCCCAGTGATGATGAACCTTTTCGGCACTGAGTGCCGAAAAGGGAATGCTTGTGCTTCGCGCGCGTGCGCCTGGGCCACAACCCAGAAGAGGAGCTGCCCAGGGCGCATGTGTGCGCCCGAAAATGAACTTCCAGTTTCAGCTACTGAACTTCCGGTTTTAGCCAGCTACTCTTCCGGGTTTCTGGCGTGCATGTGCACACAACAATCAGCTGGCCGGTGCACATGCTCATGCAGAAAAACTTGCTCCTCTAGTTTCCGGTACTGTCGCATACAAAAAGTTCAGCTGATCGTCGCACGCACATGCACATCAGAAACCCGGAAGAGGAACAGGCTCTGCCGCGTATGCCAGGCAAGATGGCTCTACGTGCCATTTCGGGCATGCCTGCCATTGGTTCACCATCACGGTTCTAGCTTATTAACAATCTTATGAAAATGACTAAGAAATCATCCATAGAAGTTCCAACCTATACACTTCAAAAATGTAATCAGCTCTGATAAGTATTTTGTTTCCATAGTAATTACATTTCAATAATTTTAGTATAAATCCAAGGTAAAAAATCTTTGATAGTGATTATGATAAATAGGTAGAATTCCAAAGGATCCTACTGCCTACATAGCATTTATGCAATTAAATGTTCTAGAAATACTGAAAAAAATACTTTGCATGAAAGCCTTTTACAAATCTAAGAATAGTTCAAGAGTTTAATAGCTTCTGTTAAAGAGTCAAGATGAGACCTAATCAACTTCTTCCAGGCAGCTGGGAGGTCTCTATAAATCCCAGGCCACTAGTCACCATAATTAGTCAATAAACAGGCTAAGTCTTCCTCTGGACTGTATCAGTTACTTTCCCGTTCATTCTTTCTGTTCCTTCCAAAGTAATCCCGATACCAAAGTGCTAAAATTATCCTGAATAGAACCAACTTTAAAATCCTTCCAAGATCTTAATATTAATTAGTTATCCCATAATTTTTAATTTACTCCTATCATACCTTCAACTGGCCAGTTAACAAACAAAAACATGATGTTAAGGAATAGTTTATTATTCGGGAATAGTCTCAGAAAATAGCCATAAAAGCCATCCATACAGTGACCATTTTATCACACATTTGATTTTGACCACTCCTGGCTTTTACATAGGGGTAGCAAACAGACAAATGTTATGAACTAAGAAGAAGGAATGTAGCACCTGTAGGACATTTGAGGTCCTCTGCATTATCTAACTTAATTAAATTAAATTAAATTTTTATTTTAAAAAACTTGCAAAACTGTGCCGGTTCTAGCTTTAATTACAAGGAAGCCTCTGTAGACTTTGGAAAAATTCTTCAGGTGTGGTCTAGATTCTAGACCAGTGGTAACCACTGGTGATCCACGAGAAAATTTTGGTGATGGCAGAAAAATTATTTGCATTTTTTATATTGCAGTAAATACTATTTATCTTTTTTTAAAAATCATATTAGTAGTCCGCAACAGTGGTGGGTTGCCGCTGGTTCGGACCAGTTCGCATGAACTGGTAGTAAAGCTGGTGGGAGGCTCCACCCGCTGACCCAGATGTCGTCAAAGTTGATCTGCACATGCGCAGAGCAAAAGAGCACGCACACACATGATGTGAACCATTAGTAAAGGTAAGTAGAACCCACCCCTGGTCCGCGGGATTTAAAATTATGAATTTAGCGGTCCCTCAGTTCTGAAAGGTTGGTGACCCCTGCTTTAGACCAAAGCTTTGTATAGAAGGGAGTCCACCTGCTTAGAAAAGAAAGGCAAAAACTGGATGGTAAAATGATTGCCTAAATAGTAAAAGGAGTAGATGGTAAAAGGAATTTCCTAAATAGCTTGCTTCCTGGTAAATGATGCATTGTTGTTAGCCACACTTTTTCAGATAGAAACCACAATATGTTTTTAGTTCCAAAATTTGAGTTGTTTTCCGAAATGGTCTACTCTACTTGTTATATAAACCAATGATGGGTACCCAAAGACCTTCCTACTGCACAAGAAAAAAACTGCACAAGAAAAATACAATCTATTTAACACTAGAAGGTTTTCTTCTAGTATTTATTTCAGAAGATGGTGACAAATCTATCTTCTTAAATGAATATCTAAATTTATGCCTGAATTTTATCATCATTCTTACTATTAAAATACTACCACATTCTGGATACAAAAAAAAATGTGCTATACTTAAAACATTGTTTCTTGTCCACTTAAGCCCTTTTGAAAAGAAACATTGGTTCCCTCTTTTGTAAGGAGATGGTCAAGTGCAGTTTCATGATAAGCAGCTGTAACCTTTCCTCCTGGAGCGGCATTTCCTCCTCAGCAAAACAATTTAGGTTGCAGGCTGCAATAATAGCATTAACTATTTATTTTAAAAACAAGGTTTTCCTTTTTGTTCTTTTAAAAACTAATTACTTCTAAAATAAAACTGAAGGCATTATTTTGTAGGATCCTCCCTGTAGTTAAGGAGAATGAAACTTACATTGCTATTGCTTTTCTTTTAAGCAGGACAGCTTTGAGCCTTCATTGTTATAAACATACTAACTTAATGGCTTGCTAGGAATTGCAAGGAAGCTGAAGAATTTCAGCACTCTCTGCTCCAAAATTCTTTAGGGCTATAATTCTTTAAGAAGAAGACATGTTTTCAGCAAGGGCAACTGCTAGAGAGACTCATTTTCTTCCTAACCTCCAGGTCATTTTCTCCATTTTCTCATTGGATTAGGAAATGAAGCCTTATGTTTCTCTGCAAGTGTCAACTGGCAATGCCAAAGACTGCTGTGGATATTGGGGAGGGGTGGACTGGGAGTGTGGGGAAATGAACAGAATACCTTTTTTTTCCCATGGGTTTTCAGAGTTTCATGAGAACCAGATGGTTTACCTCCCTCCCTTTTCATCCAGTTATCAGACCTGTGATGGAATCTCTTGCTGTGAGTGCAATGCTGATTCACACATACCTTCCTTATATAACTGAGCGGCTGATCGTTGAACTTGCTAACTGCTGCAATTTCAGGAAACGTAATTTTAAAGGGGACAACTACTGCATTAAATACATTCCAGCAGTTTCATATGAGAAAGTTATGCTCAAGGAAGAGAAGTTTGAAACAGGTCTCAGAAGCAAGTCAAACTAAGAACATGAATGGGCTCATGTATTCTTCTTCATCTCTGAAGATGATTATCCCTGGAGGGGGGATTGCACTTCTAATTAAAAAGTGCTCTGAACTAATACTAATCAACCCATGAGACATCTCTTTCCTTTCTTCTACATCTATCCTTCACTGTCACTTTTGAGATATGACACCCAAATTTTGGAAATACATAAAGTGTATGAACATCTCTAAATGTATTACGTAGATTATACCTAATAATTAGGAACATCTCTAAATGTATAATTAGGAACTACACATAACTACACATAATGATTCACAATTGTACAGTTGATAAACAATATATATGAACTGTTAATTGAACACAAGAATTACTCCTCCTCCTCAATTAACAGGAAACAATTTAATTTGATTTCATTGTGCAATTCTGAGCCTTGTGGTGTTTAATCCTAATAATAATGCTCAGTTTATAATTTTGAACAACTTGGCAAAGGTAGCATTATCAGGATATTTGAAAAATAATAAAATGGCTTTTAAAGAGAGTGAGTTACCTAAACTTTTTCAAGTTCTAGTCAACAGGTGAATATAATTTGGTCTACTTCAAAATGATTTAAAACTGCTTGAATGAAAACTCCTACAATTTGAGATATGATGAATTTATAATACATAACACTATTATTTTGTATTTTATAAATAGGATAACCAAAAAGGATATTAAAGTGCATTGACGTATTTATTTTTCTGCAAAGACTTCCCATTTCTAATTAAACGTAGCAACGTATTTTCCCCAAAATAAAGACGGCCGTGCGCACCCTTCCAAGCCTCCTTTCTCATCACCAAACCTCTTGACGAAGGCTTCAGCAATGAAAAAGGAGGCATGGAGGGCCGCACACGCACTTTTGACCTTTCTCACTGCCAAACCGCTTGAGGATTGTGTCCCTGTAGGCTTTGGCAGCCCTTTGCAAAAAGCCTTTGCCGCTAGGAACAGAGCTTCAGACAGACTCGCCCGCCCCTCCAAAGCTCTGCTAGTGCTGACAAAGCTTTTTGCAAAGGGCTGCCAAAGCCTACAGGGACGCAATCTCCCTGCAGGCTTCAGCAAGGAAATAGCAAATGGAGGGAAGGCCTGAAGGATCGAAGTATTCCCTCCATTTGCAAACATCCAGGCTTTAATTTGCAGAGAATAGAGACCTAAAGTGCGAGATCATGCGAGATAAGTAGCACAAGATCTCGCATGATCTTGCGATACATTAGGTCTCTGTTCTCTGCGAATGCACCAAAAGCCTGAAGCAACGAAGCAGGCAAAGAAACCATGACAGAGAGGAGATCTTCGCAAGGTGAGTCTCTACAGGCTCAGTTCCTGTGAAGGCACGGGTGGGGGAGGGAATAGAGAGGGTGAATGTTGCAGAGCTCTGTGGTCATTTGTAAGGGAAAACAACTGCTGTGGTGCTGCAACATTCGGGACTTATTCATAAACGTTAGCGGACGCTTATTACTTAACTTCGAACATTCACTAAGGGAATGTTCGTAACTTGGGGGTTACCTGTATAAATAGTCCTTGATTTAGAATGACAATTGGGACCACAATTTCCATTGTTAAGCAACGCATTGTTAAGTGACTCGCAACCAATTTAACATCCTTTTTGTCATAATTGTTAAGCAAATCATTGTTAAGTGAATCATGCAGTTGTTAAGTGAATCCAGATTCTCTGCTTGTTGGAAGCCAGTTGGAACAGTCACAAATAGTGATCACATGACTCTGGAATGCTGCAAATTCATGTCAGTTGCCAAGCACCTGAATTTCAATCACGTGACTATGGGAATGTTGGCAGTTGTAAGTGCAAGGACCAGTTATAAGTCACTTTTCCAATGCTATTGTAATTTTGAAAAGCCACTAAACGAATGGCTGTAAGTCAAGGACTACCTACACATGATTTGATTCTCTAATTACCAATCTATTGTTCGCTGCCTAATACTATTTATGTAAATAATTTGAAGTAGAATACCAAATATTTCAATTTAATATCATTTTGAACTAAAAATACCCTGCTTTAAATATTTTAAATATTTGATATTATTGCTTCTGATATTAATACATTAAATTCATGCTTATGTGAAACTCATGACTCCTGTTCTAATAAGATACTTAGGTACTATCCTTATCAATGAGATCATTGTTGGGACAAAAATGAGTGCTTTAAGAATACAAACTCCCTACCCATTTTCTCTAGAAAATGTCTAACAATCCATGTACCCTTAGAAGACTACTGGAAAGATTTCACTATTTCACTAGAACTTTCCCCATTTGCCAGGAAGGCTGTGGGAAGAGTGACTTGGAATCAATCTGCTTGGGCAGTCTGTTCTGTCTTGACAATGAAAACTATAATGGGGAGGGCAACTTTTTCAGCCACTCTTCTTGATAGTTCTTTTTATTGGAGAAATGATTGTACGGAAACTAAGAAATTGGATATCAAGAATCTTTTCTGAATTGCATCAGGATAGAATTATATTAAATATATAAATAAAATAATGTCTTGAATTTGTAGCCAGATACACACTTTCTCCTTGCCCTGTTGCCAGTCTGGCTGCTCACCTTGTCCTGAGTGCAGGAATAGATTCACCTTCCTTCCATTCCTTGACCATTGCAAATGCATCCTGCACACCTATTTTCCAGCTGTAATTGAAAGCCTCTATTCGGCAGCCTAGAATATTAGTCACAAATGCTTTGTTTTGCTCTAGTAATAGTTCTACCTGTGTCTGACACACTGTCCTCTCCCAGCAGCTGGTCACTGGTTGACTGCATGCTATGTTCTCTGCTGGTTGACAATTGCTGATTTGTTTTGAATAACTTGCAATTGACCCAGTGAGGGACATTAAATCAATAAACTATTCACAACCATAGATGTTTATGTTCCATCCAACACTTAACATTTATTTTTTATTTAGTCATTAGATTTATGTCCTGCCCTGCAGAGTGAGGGTAGAAATGAAGGCAGTGTGCATAGTACACAATTCCTCACAATTTTTTTCACAACAACCACATGTGGTAGGTTGGGAGGGAGAAGGGGGAGAGGGAGGAAGAGGGAGGGGAGGAGGGTGGGGAGAGATTATTTATCTATCTGGTTTCTGTGCTTAAGGCAGAGGTTAGAACTCATAGTTTAGCCTAATATTAACCACTAAACCAAACTGACTCCTTACAACAATGGGCACTGCTTCAAGAGCTCAACGAGCTCCCCAGACTGCTTTCCCACCCACACTGCACACAAAAGTGTTTTTTAAACATCATTAAGTGACAATGTAAGAACTTTCTATTTTGCTTCAGTGAAGCTGAACTATCTGTCTTCCTCTATTAAGTTTCTAAAGACCTATTGAGGAAGTCAGAACAAAAAGGTCTGGGTTATTACAAAGGAAATAGAATAATGTGAGAAAGGGAGGTGAGAGCTCCTCTGTGCACAAACCTCTGGGCTAGGAAAGAAAGGAGTCAAGGAAAAAGCCTTGGGAAGGAAAAAGGAAATAGACCAGTACACATTGGTCAATGATTCTACATTCTCTGCATGGTTAGGATGGGCAAGAAGCATGAAGACAACCAATCCTGGAGTTCCATAGTTCAGATTGAGCACCAGCCCAACCACATGACCAATCCACTGCAATCCAAACTGAAATTTCTCACGTTTGCCTTAGAGGCCACTGGGAGTCCGATAATAGACCAACAGCGTTTAGACTGCAGTGCAAAATTTACTTACCCATTTCCTTGAAATGACTGACAGAATAAAGTAAGCTTAGTATTGTGCATGGTTGTCTCTGTTTAAGGCTGCATTTCATATTACTTGACTGAGTCAATTCTCTTCTTTCTGGTTGTTCCTTTAAATACAGTAAACCCTTTCTTTTCATATTGACCTAGCCATTGAAAGAGAGTTATTGAAAGAGAGTTATTGGGAAGCCATCTTATGACCATGGTAAAAATGCAACCAGAATGGCCAACAAAAGTTCTAGGAATTGCAAATATTCAACACATAACTAGATTACTTGGATTGGATGTTAGTACCTTAGCAACTCCCATTACCCTCCACAGCTAAAGTTTTTGCTGTGATAACCAAGAAATGTGGAAATTGTATTTCTGAGTATAACAAGGTAAGTGTCATAAAACTTTTACTTTCACTTATCCAGATGATGCTGAAATAAAGAAACAAACATGGAATATGACAAAAGTTCCTTAAAAAATTCAAAATCATGCACACCCTTCTTTCATTTTGAACAGCTTAATAATGATATTTGCCCAGCATGGGTTTTCACTGCTACCTTATTATGAAGCAAATCCAGACAGCTTAGTGCTGCTTCTTACTCTTAGTACTATAAGAAAAGGCCATTTCAGAAAATTATCTTCAAAAGTCAGTTCTCTTTATCAGTTTCAAAGTGTTAAGGCAATAATTAAAGCGGGCAGAATTAGGTTGCTAAGCAATCTGTTAGCATCTAATGCAGAAAAAAGGAACATGATGTATGTCTTCTTTGACACAACAATCTGACATATTGAATTAAGCAGCATCCAACCTTCTTATGCCACCATAGCAAGTCCTATTGGCAAGGGAAGCAAAGGACTTCTATTGGGCTTCTGTTTAGTCTTTAGAGAAAAACCAGCACAACCTGTCTGCCTTCCATTTATCATATCCTGTAAAGTTTGCACGAGAGACCACCTTGCTTGTTAGTTTCACCTTCTTCTTAGATAGTTCACAAAGAGTCACAGATAAAATCCAACTTGTAGTGCTGCCCCCACCCACCATCACTCATAGCTTGACTGGGGGCTTAAGTGCAACAGCCAGCATGGAAATTCCCCCTTGGCCTAAGGGAACTGTCATACAGGAATTTACTTTTATATCTTTTGCTCATACAAAGCCAGTATCTATAAGCTGACTGGGTCGCATCAATCAATTACCCATCACTGCATCCTATGCAAACATCTCTGAGAAATGCCTTTCTCCTTTGATATCTCTTTATAGCAAACAGTGAATCTGTCAATCTCCTCACAAATTGTGTGAGTAGAAGGCTACACACAATGTTTTTCTCATTATGAAGTTACAAGGATCAGATCATCCCATCTAAATGTTAGTCTCCTTTGGGATGATTGATTTATATACCAGTCTATCATCCAATGAATGCTTATATTTTTACAGGAAAATTCGATAATTAATTCTACACTGAAGAAATTATTGGCTATAAATGATCTATACACTATATGTAAACTGAGTGTATTTTAATATCTTATTTTATATATATATATATATATATATATATATATATATATATATATATATATGTTTTATTTTATTTTCGTAGAAAAATATCTTATTTATATATATTATATATATACACACATATATATATATATATATATATATATATATTATTATTATATATATATAAATATTATATATAAGATATTTAATATGTAATACACACACACACACACACACACACACACACACACAGAATGCTACCACACAGCTAGGACCTCACCCACACAAGATGTTACAAAACAGCCGACTAATCTGCAAACATCAACTCTATCAACTAATCAAGATGTAACAATGCAGCCAATCAACCCACTTACAACAACAAAGCCATCACTCCACACCTCCCCAGCAGTATTTATAGAGAGACGGCATCTCCGATCACACTTTGCTCGCATAAGCACGAAGCCGAAGACACCAGCCTGAAGATGATGAGTGGGACCTCGTCAAAACGTCACCAAGATACTCTCTATCTTACATGGGAAAAGATCTGTCAAGACTTGTATGTATGTATGTATGTATGTATATGTTTTCTGAGGTTTTTGCGGGTGTTTATATGTAGGGCTTCGGTTATTCGGGTTTTCTCCCGTGTAAAATTGGAAGTGTCTTGGCGATGTTTCGACGAAGTCTCATTCGTCATCTTCAGGCTGGCATCTTCGGCTTCGTGCTTCTAGGAGCAATGTATGATCACAGCTGTTTCTTCCTTTTAACTGCCAGTGGGGGTGTGAACTGATTGGGTGGGAGCTTGGCTGTGTTCTGATTGGGTGGAGGTGTGTTCTGATTGGTTGGGGGCTTGGCTGTGCTCTGACTGGATGGGGGTTGGCTGTGTTCTGATTGGCTGGGGGTGTGTTCTGTTTGGGTGGGGGCTTGGTTGTGCTCGGGTGAGTCTGAGTTGCAGGGGGATTTGAGCTGGTGAGCTGTGTTGCTGTTGTTTGACTTCGCTTTCGTGGTCGTGACACATCTTCATGGTGGGTGTCGTTTGCTTCATGTGTGGATTGGAGAGTTTAAAGTGGCTAATGATGCAGCTGTGGTCTGTCTTCTGGTTTGTGGTCGTGCCTCATCGGTGTGGGTTTGGGTTTGCTTTTTGTGTGGATGTGTGGTGGTGACATCCTGTGTGGTTTTCATGAGTGTGGCTCTGGTGTCATTCTTTGTATTAGGGACTCGTTTGTCAATAAGGGCGGGTTTCCAAATGGCTGGTAGGCGGGAGGTATCATCTCGTTTATTCATGCTGTGTGGGCGTTTTTCTATTTCAATGGCTTCTCTGATTATTCTGTTGTTAAAGTGTTCAGTTCTGGCAATAGTTCTGGTCTTTTTAAAGTCAATTTCATGTCCTGTGGCTTTAAGATGTTGGACCAGGGAAGAAGTTGGTTTCTCTTTTCTGACTGAGTTCTTGTGTTCTTCAATGCGCGCACTTATTCTTCTGTTGGTTTGTCCAATGTATATGGTGGGGCAGGCGGTGCATGGGATTTCATATACTCCTTGATTTTCTAACTCAATTTTGTCTTTGGAGTTTCTTAGGATGGAGGATATTTTTCGGTTTGTGCAGAATGTTGTCTTGATGTTGTGTTTGTGGAGGATCTTGCTGATTCTGTCTGTGGTGCCTTTTATGTATGGGAGGAGGGCTTTGCCGTTTTCTTGTTCTCTGTCTTGGATTTTAGTGGGGGTTTCTTTTTGGATTAGGTTGGTAATCTTAATTCTTTGGAATCTGTTGGATGTTAGTATGTTAGTGAGGGTGTGTAGTTCGGTTTTTAGGTGTTGTTCGTCAGCTAAGTGCTTTGTTCTGGAGATGTGTTATTGGCTACGGAGTTGATCTGTGTTGGTGGTGATGTGAGAGTGAGTGCAGATAGCGGTTTGTGTGTGTTTTCTTCTGGTAGATGGTGTGTTCTAGGGAGCCATTGGATTTCTTGTAGACTAAGACATCCAGGAAGGGAAATTGGTTGTTAGCTTCTGTTTCCATTGTGAACTGTATTTTGGGGTGTAGGCTGTTGAGGTGTGTGAGGAAGTTGTCCAGTTTGTCTTTCCTGTGTGGCCAGATTATGAAGGTGTCGCCTACATATCTGAGCCAGAGTTTGGATTTGTGATCAGATTTTTCTAGAGCTTGGGTTTCAAAGTGTTCTATGTATAGGTTAGCAATGACAGGTGAGAGGGGTGATCCCATGGGTGCTCCTTCTATTTGTTTGTATTTTTGTCCATTATAGATGAAGTATGTGTTGGATAGGCAGTGGTTGGTCAGATCTAGGATGTGCTTGGGGGGGTTATATTTGTTCTGGATAGCTGTCAAGGCTTCTTTGATTGGCACTTGGGTGAAGAGGGATAGTAGGTCGCTTGGCTGTAAGTTTTGTTTCTTTATGATCTCTATGAACTGGAATGAGTTTTTTATGTGTGAGGTGATGGATTCTGCATAGGGCTGTAGTTGTTTGGCGAGAAATTTGGCTAGGTTGTGTAGAGGTGAGCCTATGGAGCTGACTATGGGTCTAAGTAAGGTTCCTTCTTTGTGTATCTTGGGGAGACCATAGAGCTTAGGGCATCTGGATGATTTCTCTCTGGGAATGATTCTTTGCTGGATCTCTTCGCTGACGGGAGAGGCTTTTATTTTGGATCTAGTGGTTTTTTCCAGGTAGGTGGTGGGATCTGTGTTTAAGGGTTTGTATATGGAGTCTTGGAGTAGGTTGGTTAATTTGGTTTGGTAGTCAGATGTGTTCATAACTACTGTGGCATTGCCCTTGTCTGCTGGTAGGATTATTATGCTGGTGTCTTCTTTCAGGTTAAGTAGTGCTGTCTGTTCCTCTTTGGTTAAGTTGCTTTTGGGTGGCTTGCTGGTGCAGAGGATGTTGGTGATTTCGAGTCTGATTCTGTTAGTGTTGTCGGGGTTGCTTTTTGTCAGGCTGGTTTCAGTGGGGATGTGTTTGGGAGCGACTGCAAAGTTGAATCCTTTAGAAAGGACATTGGTTTCGGCTTTGGTGAGGATCCTATCTGAGATGTTATGCACTGTTTGTTTCATGTGTGGCTGTGAGGGGGGAGGGGTTTGTTTCTGGCGTTCTTGTAGTCTTCGGAGTTTGTTCGTGTGTGTTTCTGTCTTGAGGGTGGTCTGTGTTTCAGCTCTCCAGATGGCGAGTTGTTTGGATTTGTCCCAAAGTGCAGGGTGGATCTTGTTGCTGAGTTTGAGGTGAAGTGTGAGGAGATCTTTGTTGATTCGGTCTAAGAGGAATCTTTTTGTGTGAAGTTCATTTCTGATTAGGGCCAATTCTGTTCTTTTCAGGATGCGTTTGGTGGCTGCAGAGTTGGAGTGGAATTTCAATTGGAAGCATGTGGAGATTAAATTTTGATTTCAGCTGTTGCGTAGGAATGCGAGGTCACATAAAATGGAAGCTCTTTGGACTTCGAGTTTTTCATAGGTCCTGGTCAGATTGTGGATTTCCTCCCCGTAGAGGTATGATATTTATTTTCTGAGGTTTTCGCGGGTGTTTGTATGTAGGTCTTTGGTTATTCGGGTTTTCTCCCGTGTAAAACTGGAAGTGTCTTGGTGACGTTTCGACGAAGTCTCATTCTTCATCTTCAGGCTGGTGTCTTCGGCTTCATGCTTCTAGGAGCAATGTGTGATCGCAACTGTTTCTTCCTTTTAACTGCCAGTGGGGGTGTGAACTGATTGGGTGGGAGCTTGGCTGTGTTCTGATTGGGTGGAGGTGTGTTCTGATTGGTTGGGGGCTTGGCTGTGCTCTGATTGGTTGGGGGTGTGTTCTGTTTAGGTGGGGGCTTGGTTGTGCTCAGGTTAGTCTGAGTTGCAGGGGGATTTGAGCTGGTGAGCTACGTTGCTGTTGTTTGGCTTCACGTTCGTGGTCGTGCCACATCTTAATGGTGGGTGTCAGTTTGCTTCATGTATGGATTGGAGGGGTTTAAAGTGGCTAATGATGCAGCTGTGGTCTGGCTTCTGGTTTGTGATCGTGCCTCATTGGTGTGGATTTGGGTTTATTTTTTGCGTGGATGTGTGGTGGTGATGAAGCACATGTCTAGAAGCACGAAGCCGAAAACACCAGCCTGAAGATGACGAATGAGACTTCGTCGAAACGTTGCCAAGACACTTCCAATTTTACGTGGGAGAAAACCTGAATAACCAAAGACCCATATACAAAGACCCACGAAAACCTCAGAAAACATATATATATATCCCTCAAAATCCATTCTTCTTCTTCCTCAATTAAGTCTTCTAATTGTTGACACTGCTATTGTTTAGACAAGGATACTCAATCTTGGGCCTCCCTTCCTTTAGCAACTGTGAAAAAGATAAATTGTCAGAAAGACAAATCAGGAAGGACCATACTTGGCAGAGTCTATCTCTAAACCAACAGTGATATAATTAAAACCTACCATTACTTTAGCTATGTGCTTATTTGATAGATCTGTAATTTGGTTTCAAAAAGCCTCATTCATGCTTTCTCCTTGTTTGAGAGAGTGATAATAGTATAATATTACTTATCAATAAAAGTATTACTTTTAAGGGTTCTTCTGTTTATTTTAATCCAGTTGCTCACCACAGTACTGTCAAGTTTATTAATTTGGATTTTCAAGCAGAAATGTTTATTCTTTATATATAATGCAGCTCCTTTTATCTTTCTACTGCTCTTCTTCCTTTTGAATAAATGGTACCCTTCAGTCGCTGTTTCAATCCTGAGTGTCACTCTACTACCGTAGATGTATGCTAAATCATTTTTGTCCTTCTAAACAAAATATCTGAAGTTCTTGCTGATTTCCAGTAATCTGAGCAGTAATATATAGTTAAAGGAAGATGTGGACTTTATCAGCTATGGTTTTTTATGTATTTATTCTCATTGAGTAGCTTAAATTGACCCATCTTTCACGCTAGATATGTTGTGCAAGCTCAATGAACTGTACTCACCTGGTCAAACCTGGATATTTGAACAATCTTCTTGTAGTTCATGTCTGTGTACTTGATTCAATTGTCTAGCCAGAGCTGATGGGATCTCATTATCCTTAAGGAGCCACAACACAGTTGAGAGCTTTTTTCCATTTAACAATATAGATCCAACCACCATCAGAATTATAACTAGAAATTACTGTTATAAATGTTATAGGCCATTCAGGTTACAGAGGCTCTTTATTTTAATTACTGAGTAATCTTAAATTGAATTATAGTATGCTACTGTATTAATTTCCTAATGTTACATTTTATTATATTATAGTGTACCTAGTTATAGGCATATACAAACATTTCCAGGACTAGACAAAATCAAGAGAACCTTGAAGAAATGGAGAACCTTGAAGATTTCATGAAGATAGAATTTTTGAGGCAGTAGTACAGAAATAGTTGCCACTGCTTTCTTTCATGAAATGAATGTTGGATATCTGTATAGGTTTGGGGGGTTTTCAGTTTTTGAGGGCTTCTCCCATCCTAGATTTCATGGAGATTCTCCATCCAAGTATAAACTAGACCCTAACCTGTATAGCTTCAGAGTCAATCATCTGAATTAACCACTACCCAAATTGTCCAAATAATGAACTTGTGAAATAGATCAGGCTGATAAAGAGCTGCAGTCCCAAAGTCATTAAATAAGCTCGTATGAATAAAAATCGACTAGAATCTGGATTCCTCCAGACCACATATAGCCCTTTAACTTGCTCTCCTCAGGATCAACTGTTATAGCACATTGATATCTCTCTTCAGAATCATAATATTTAAAGAGATTTGTTGTTGTGTCATGCAAATCCCTGATGATGTAGAGCTGCAAGTAAGCATGGATGGCATTTGTCTAATTATAATGATACACATTTTATTTTGATCCCATTGTGCTTTACTATAAATGCCACTGACTGTACTATGACTCAGAACAGACAGTAAACAGCCTGATGAACATCCCAGAGCTCTTTAATACCATACCATTAAAAACAGAAGCAAAAATTTTAAAAAATTCCACCAGAAAATGAAATGTTCAATAACAGTGAACCTCCAATAAATCTACAGTATGGAAAAAGATAAAACCAATATCTGACATTAAGTAGAGTAGGGGAGGATGAAAATTTGCAATCCATTCTCAAGCAAAATAACAATCATTTTTAAGTGGTACTATACTTTTTTCAAGTTGTATTATATTTATGATATCATATCTGTAACAAATTAATGTAGCCCTGTCACATCTGCAAGATTTCAGCCAATTAACTAGTTCCTAATTAAGTGTGTGTGTTTGTGTGTGCGCATGTATATTCGTTTACATCCTCACTTTTTCTTCCACTTCACTTTCAAACTAATGGAAAAGAAATTATGTTTCAAGGAAAATAATCAACTGAGAAGAAAATGTTATTGAATTCTTAAGGTAGTGTGTGGGCTTCTTGCATTTATTTCAATCATAAAAGCATTGAAAAGCATATCAGAACTTATTTCTTTATGATTCACCCACTGCTCTCTAGCAGTTGCTAACATATCTTGTTTCTCACATTCCAATAAATAACCCAAAGAAGACAGATAATATCATCAAGGACTTACCAAAGCAAGATCAACAAATGGGATAATGTGCTCCCAAGACTGGAACACCCAAAATATGCAGGCCACTATATTTTGAATTGATGAAAGTTCCTGCATATTCTTTAAGGACAACCCCAAGTAAAGCAAATTATAGTAGTCTAGACAAGTGGTGAGAGGGCATGAATTGTAATAAGTTTGCAATTGGCGCACCATTTGGAGTTGGGCGCAATTCCCTCTGGCCGTGGATCTACCTGCTATCCAATAGGAGCCATGAATCCAGAAGGATCACCATGTTGCGAACTTGCTCCCTAATGGGAAATACGTGCCCTTAAGGAGATGCCCAAGAACTTCAATGTATCAGCAGCAACTCTGAATCACCAGGATTCAACTTCAGTCTGCTCTCTCTCCCCAACAGACTCTGTAAGCCTCCAGGCACCAGGAGAGAGAGGTTTTTTTTTTTTTTTTAATTTCTATACCGCCCTTCTCCCTGAGGACTCAGGGCGGTGTACAGCCAGAATTAAAAAACATGCAGTACAAATATTAAAAAAACAATTAGAAGATATATAAATTTGGCCCAATTAAAACTCACTACCAATTAAAACATTTAAAAATTTCTTCTTAAGCCAGCCCGGCTTGCTTGAAAAAATGGGTTTTAAGGGCACGACGGAAGGCACTGAGGTCTTGGATTCTCCTTATCTCTGGGGGCAGCTGATTCCAGAGGGTAGGTGCCCCCACAGAGAAGGCCCTCCCCCTGGGGGTCACCCGCCTACACTGTTTGGCTGATGGCACCCCGAGGAGGCCCTCTCTGTGGGAGCGCACGGGTCGATGGGGGGTCGTCGGTAGCAGCAGGCGCTCTCGAAAATAGCTAGGCCCTATGCCATGGAGCGCTTTAAAGGTGATAACCAACATCTTGAAGCGCACCCGGAAGACCACCGGGAGCCAGTGCAGCTCGCGCAGGAGCGGTGTTACATGGGAGCGCCATGCTGCTCCCGTCACTACCCACGCTGCTGCGTTCTGGACCAGCTGGAGCCTCCGGGTGCTCCTCAAGGGGAGCCCCATGTAGAGAGCGTTGCAGTAGTCAAGGCGAGAGGTGACGAGGGCATGAGAAACTGTGCACAGGGAATCCCGATCAAGAAAGGGCCGCAACTGGCGAATCAGGCGAACCTGACAAAAGGTCCCCCTGGTTACAGCTGTCAGATGTTCCTCCAAGGACAGCTGCATGTCCAGGAGGACTCCCAGATTGCGAGCCCTCTCTGTGTGGGCCAACAACTCTTCCCCAATAGTCAGTGATGGAGTCAACTGACTATATCGGGATGCCGGGAGCCACAGCCACTCAGTCTTGGAAGGGTTGAGCTTGAGCCTGTTCCTCCCCATCCAGATCCGAACAGCCTCCAGGCACTGGGACATCACTTCAAGGGCATCATTGGGGTGGCCTGGGGTGGAGATGTACAGCTGGGTGTCATCAGCGTACTGGTGGTATCTCACCCCAAAGCCACGGATGATCTCGCCCAGCGGCTTCACATAAATGTTGAACAGAAGGGGCGAGAGGACCGATCCCTGCGGCACTCCACAAATGAGAGGCCTCGAGATCGACCTCTGCCCCCACTGCCAACACAAACTGCGAGTTGATAGCATCTTGGGAATGTAAAATTGGATATCAGAATATTGATGTTCTAATGACCCAATTTCCCATCTAATGACTTTTCCCAGTGGCTTCATTTAGTGAGAGACAAAATTCATGTCTGCAGTATCCCACAGGTCAGTTACCACCATGCAATTTATCCTCTCCCATCAACACATATTAGGACCCCCTAAGAAGAGATATATAACCACTGCAAAATAAAACCTCCAAACCCCAATCTTCACCAGTGAGCCAAAAGAATACATAGCTGATGGTATCAAAAGATATCAAGAGATTTAATTAATCAGAAGGGCCTATCCCTATCCAGATCCTGATACAGGGTTATCCAGGAGAGAAATCAATGCTACCTCTATCCCCAAATTAGGCCTGAATTCTGACTGAAATGGGGCCATGTAATCCACTTTTCTAGGATGCTGTGAAATTAGTCTGCCACTGCATTTCAACAATTTCCCTCAAAGAGAAATGCTGGAGATCACTTGATAGTTGTCTAATACTACTGAATTCAAGAATAGCCTCTTCACAAGGGATACACCATAGCCTCTTTCAGGTAGCTCTTCCTCATACAATAAGGCATTGACAATCCCAGGCTAGTTGCTACTAATTGCAATTAGACCAGAGCATGATCTGACCATGACAACAGGATGATGGAAACATCCTCCATCTCTAGAACATTCAACAACTTCTCAGAGACAAAACGAGCACTGAATCTGAGATAACTGTGACAAGCCTATAATGGCCATGGAGAATATGAACTCTCAAGTTTTAACCAAACTTCCCCAAGGGCTAGTAAATTAAAGTTATCAACACCAAAAGATGTAGGTGCTCCAGTGCCAACCCCAAAACTAGATCACACAACTTGAGGAATAGTCAATACACATGCAAAATCCCTAACTTGTTTCTACAGCTGTTATATATGGATGTATTGAGCACCCATTTACATGCCTGCCATTGATTGGATAATCTAGCGGCTGGAAAAATAAACTGCTGTCAGTGGCTGGCAAGACTGCCGGGACTCTTTAAAAAGAAAGCACCAGCAGCCTGCCTCTCTCTTGCTCCTGAAAGGGGCTGGAAATAAAGTGCTGCACCGACTACAGTGTCCTACCTCTTCTATTTGCGCACCCTATCTAACCACAGCCCTGCCAAACAAATAGGCACATGTATCCCAATGTTTCCAAAGATGGTTTCTGGTTATAATCAAAGTCTTTCTCACAATCAGACCCACCTCCCCTCCCTAGCCATAATATCAAGGCTGATGAAAAACCTAATAACTGACTAGGACAATCTCCAACATGATGACTTTGTTGCCAAAGCCCAGTCAGGTTTCAGTCATGCATGCCTCATCCAACACTAAAAATAAAAGAAGATGGACTTATTGCAAACAGATCTGGCATTAATATCAGCACCTTGAGGCCAAAAGTGCCAGCAATCTGATCACCCAGTTCCCAGACTAGGTTTAACAATCCAGAAGTGGCTATTTCCACTAAATTGGAGGTTTCTTTCCCCTGGAAAGACCTACCTAGCACTCCCTTCCATGTTTCCCTTGGCCAAACACTTCAGGGATGAAACTGTCAGCCCCACCCTTTGGGAGCAGCTAACTCTCTCTACGCCTCAAACCTCCATCCCAACCAAAAGACACCCCCGCCCCCACCTTTTCAAGGCTAGACAGTTCCCTGCAATAGGAAGCACCCTGAAGCTGGCTTCAATTCACACTGTTAAACTCCTACGGTGTTTGGGTGCAAGCCATTTTCCCATTGAAAAGTGATCAAGCCTCATCAATCTTCTTCTTCTGAAATCGTAAGCAAGCCAGGGTTGAAACTGGCAACATTCTGTTAGTTTCCCTTCTCTTGAGTAGAAAATAAAGTTCATGCAACTTGATCGTTAAATATTACTTTCATTTCACTTTTGTATAGAGAAAGCAAGATAATTTTAGTGATTGAGGGATCAATGGCAGCTCACAGCAGGGTGGTAAATATCACTCCTTGCTCTCAGTATTTACATTTCTGAATGGATAAAAAGAGCAAAAAACATCGCTGACTCATTTACACACTGCTTTTGAGGATCACCAGTCACCAAAGTTGAGTAGCTTAAATATTGGGTTAAAACATGTTAGGTGTTCTGAGTTGTTAGTACTTTTTAAACAATGAATTCAGTGATGAATTTCATGACATTCATAAGATTTAGCTGCTGTTGTGGTAAAAATGGTGGGATTTTATTCTGGTTCAAAATTTAATGTAAATTAATTTGGGAATGTTTAAACTGAAAACATGTTTGGGATCTTATAAGTAAACAAAAGCTTCAGTGTAATTCTAAAATAAACACTGCATTATATTAAAAAACAGAATATATATAAAAGTAGATGGGAAGTCAGTAATTCTATTTACAAAATATTATTGAAAAATACAAAAAGAAGTCCAGCCCAAGAGTGGAATATTTCTGTCACCACTAGGATAGTCTATATTTACATATTAAAAATATTTTAGTCTGAATATTTTTCAACAAACACTAAATGGCTAAATAGTATTCGTTGCAGAGAGTTCACAAGGAAATTAATTAGGCTTGCCCTTGAGTAAGTTCTGGTAATCAGAACACAATGAAATGCATGAAGACACAGAAATAGAAAATGATTCCTTACTGAGATTATTTTTTAATGTGTAAAAATCACATCATGTGAGAAATATACCTAGAATCTGAATTTTGAGCTTTGTATCTTTTTTTTCCCTTCCTTTATACTAAATTTATAAATCAAACAGAATGTAGGCTGTACTACTTTCATCAGTTATAAAGATGAGCTTGTTGTTTAGAAAAGTACGTTTCTGAATATTTTATTTTATTAAAAAACCTGCAGTGGGACAACAGAGCATGCAGTCCTGGGAACACCTACATTACCTACCTACTTCTAGTAAAAACAGTCTTTTAATGTTTTGAATCCAGTGGTGAGGCTTGGCAGGTGATTAAGTGAACACTAACCTCAGAAACAAAAATACATGCACAGATCTTCTGCCCTTCTCTTGTTAAGTTATTCATTTCCTAAGAGAGTTTTTTTTTAAAGGGGTGGGGGAGGGGACTGATCCACAGGGAACCTTCATTGCTTTAGGCAACTTCAAGATCCTCACTTCCCAAACATGAAATAAATGCATCAAATGTATTCTACCTAAAAATGGCAGTTATCCAGTTTTCTGAAGCTATTATTCATTGTTGCCCCAAGCAAAGAGCAATTCTAAACAGACAATAACTGTTTGTGTTTCTTGCTTTTCCAAAAGTGTAAATGCCAACTTCCCATGGTGCATTCAATCTTTCACTTCAAAGCAAAAGTAATCTTAACAGAACAAAGCAGGATTTAAAGAAAAATGAAAGATGAAATTGGACTACCCATGGGATAAAATTAAAATTATTAAAAATACCTCGGTAGGATAGCTAGCTGGGGAATAGAAGGAATCACTGAATTTATTTCTTAAACTCTTCGAATTATTTACTTATTGCAATTACTTATAGCCCACCTTTCAGGATTAAAATCCTGTCAAAAGAACTTACAAAAAAAAAATACAATTGTTCTTGCTTGCTCTCCCGCCTCTCTCTTCAGGAAGGTATACGTGCAAAACCAAAAGTCTCCAGAAAATTCCAGAACATTCTCTTCTTCCTCCTGGCAACACTAATTGAGCTGTTCCAGGAGTGTTCCAATAGTTTTCAGGAAGGTCTCAAAACATTACATCTTGGATATAAAATGGTTTGAAAAATACCCTAGGCAATTGATGATAACCAAGAGAAAGTAAAATTCTTTTCACTGCAAGGCTAAAAGTTAGGAATTTCCTAACCTCTTTAAACCTTAGAAAGAGATTCAAATATTTTTCTTCTTCCATTGCCCCTTCAATTCCTAACTTACAGGTGGGATTTTTGCTACCAATAGTTGTGACCTTTGGGCATAGCACTGTTTAAGTTAGGAAAAGCATTTTTTTAATGTAAATGTTACATTATGTCTGAGCAACTTGTTAGAGATTATGACCCTTAAAACTAGAAGGACAAACAGGGAGGATATAATCTAAACCTCATTTAAATTTATTTAAATTACATGCATGTAATAGTGCTATTAAAATTTTAATTTCACAGCAAGTTTTTGAAAGAATCTCAACACTCAAACCTTTTAATCAGTTGGGGGTCTACTTGAACCCTTGAGTAAAAGTATTCCTAAATAAGTGGACAAAATCTATCTTAACATACTTTACTACAATAAAAACAGCCGTGCAAATTGTAATTATAAAATCTTTTTATTCACACAAGGTAACTGTATTTCAGGAACCCTATTGAGATCATTTGACTGGATGATTTCCCCCCCTCCTTAATGTACTGTACACGAATAGAGATACACATAATATGCTTGTCTGTAATGGGAACTATAAAGTTAATGGGTAGTTCTTGACTTACTACCACAATTGGGACCAGAATTTCTATTGCTAAACAAGGTGATTATTTAAGTAAGTTGCACCTGATTTTACAACCTATTTGTCACCATTGTTAAATGAATCACTGCAGTTGTTAAGTGAATAATGCAACAGTTAAGTATATCTGGCTTCCCCCATTGACTTTGCTTGTCAGAAGTTAGCTGACAAGGTCACATGACCTCAGGATCCTGCAACGATTGTAAATACATGCCAGTTGCCAAGTGCTCGAATTTTGACCATATGACCATGGGGATGCTGCGATGGTTTTCAATGCAAGGACTAATCATAACTCACTTTTTTCAGTGTTGTAACTTTGAATGATTGCTAAATGAATCAAGGACTACTTATATATAGGATTCCCATATTTCATTTTTTTTCTTTTACTAAATCCATTGCTCTGTTGCTTTTTATTAATAGATAATCCCAAACAAGGATGCAACAAACTAAAAAACAAAATATCAATATTAATAGATTAAAACCATTGTCAGTAGCTGGAAACAACAGAAGTAATAAGAGCCTATGAGATATGGTGGTTATGAGATTAACAACAGGAAGATCTAGGTTGAAATCCCTTCATAGCCTAGAAGTTTACAGAGTGGTCTTGGGTCAGCCATTGTCTTTCATTCTAATCTACCTGGTTTTGAGCAGTTTACAGGGCAGGATAAAAGGCAGGATATAATTTAGGAAGAGGAGAAAGAAGGAGTGGCTGCAGGACAGTCATCATTAAAATCAAGATGGAGGCCACAATTATGTGATGAAAGTCCCAGCTCCTTTTCTTTACAGATTCTAGTAAACAGTAAATAGCTAAAGTATCCATACCCTTTAAATTTGCTACAAAATCTTCATACTGATGTTCACAGGTTCAATAAAATTTCCCAGGGAGAAAGAAAAGGCTAGGTTGGACTATATAGCACGATGTGACTATACATCAAGTAGGGGGAAAAAGATGGATGCTTTAGTTCAATTTCATCCTGAAGGCTCCATGTACAATATGCTTATACCAAGATAGCATGGAACATTACAACAACTCCATCTTAAAAGGAAATGTGATGGACTCCATTTACAGTTTACCTTTCAAAAATTTGCTTATCTCAGAGCTAACACTAACACTTCAGTTACATAGTTTATCATCACAAATTAACTTGCTAAAAAAAAAGTGTATGAGTTACCAAGCAACTGTTTCCAAGAGCTCCTGTAATTGAAATTAAAATCCCAAAATAATATTATACAAACATTAAATTTAATGATGTTCATGAAAATGATCAGAAACATATTTTTAAAGCTAAATTATACCTAATCATTGCTGATCCACTTAGGTTAGTTAAAAAGAGAAGATACTGTATATGTCAGGAAATCTTACATGTAGATATAGATGGCTCCTGATCCTAAAATAATATTTGCAACTCATTACTAAAACTGTATCAACAGTTCAAGGTTCAATAAACAGAATTTACTTATTTCCATTACAATTCACATTCAACTTTAGACACCAATGTTATCCAAAATATGAATTTAAATTATAACATTATTATTGTTCAGTTATAATAACAAACTTGTTATAATAACCTCAGATGATATCACAAATGTATAACAAAATTACTATGTCCTGTCTCTGGATGGTGAAAAAAATCTCATGAGACCTGGTCATCACCTTTCAAGCAGAGACCTGAAGATCTAAGAGGCCTCTCTGCCAACATGATTAGGGTACATTTTGAATTTTAGTAAATATGAATGAAATCATTGTACCTGATTTTTAAAGCAATCCAGAACCAAAGAGAAGTAAGGAAAAGGAATAATATTTACTCCCAGCACCTATTTCCATGATTGTCAGTTAAAGTTTCACAAATATCCCAAAATCTAGGATAGTTTTCTTAGTATTAAAAGCACAAATTAAGTTATTAAAAATATTCTGAATGTATTTTCCTATGTTCTTGTTTTATACATTTTCTTAGGAATTATGAATGATAATTGGCAATACCATTTGTGGGGATCTAAAAACTGGGCCAATAGAGATTTTTTTCAGATTTTCCAATATAAATATGAAAAATATACAAATATGAAAAATAAATAAATAAATAAATAAGAGTTCTCACATTACAATTTGAAAAGGAACAGAATTATCACTATTCTCAACAGTATCTACAAAGGGTTTAATCTTCTTTAGAGAGGCCTGAGCATATTCTCAAGGCAAATTTCCAAGGAATAG
Source organism: Arizona elegans (assembly GCA_022577455.1). Lineage (NCBI taxonomy): Eukaryota > Metazoa > Chordata > Lepidosauria > Squamata > Colubridae > Arizona > Arizona elegans. The sequence continues at coordinate 24,791,185 of JAKOOJ010000004.1, forward strand.
CCATTAGGAAGAGTCTTTCACTGAAGGAAAAAAAAAGTTCGCAATCCCTAGAGATTAATGTACAAATTTTATCAGCAACCTTTTTTCAATCCTAACCGAAGTCTTTATACTCTAAACCTGTGTTTCTCAACCTTAGCAACTTTAAGAAGTATGGATTTCAACTCCATATATTAAAGTTCATACATCTCGAAGTTGCTAATACTGAGAAACACTGCTCTAATCCAATAATTCTCATGTCAGTAATTTTGTATGAAAATGTTTAGAGGGTAGATAATAAGAAATAAGAAAAAATAAGAAAAAATCTTTAGAAAGAAAAAAAACTATTTCTTCCATTTTAACCATTCACAAAAATTCATTTCCCACTCAGCTTCACATGTACACTAGATAAGGAATACAGATATGAAAGAAATCTGTGTATCTTGCAAAATGTTGTAATAATTCCATTAAAACATATCCTTGGCCTGACATTTAATTATTCTATTAACTTTGCTTTCAAATGTAATAAAGGCCAGTATTCATGTAGCAGCTTGCATTTCCAAGTTTATAGAGGACTATCCAAATTTTATTTTGAGAAGTAGCAAACGTTTGCCAGTATTTTCTGCTTACAGAAGGAGGCAGAAAATCTTACTTCCAAATGTTTCTATTTATATTTCAATAATTGGCAGCATTAGGGCAATGCACATCCAGTTTACTTTTGTTTTAATAGTTTTATTTCTACTGATGTTTCTCCTTTCAAAAACAGATAGCTCTAACTTTATAATTTAATCCAGACAAATATTAAAGCTGTTCTGCAGAACTGGCATCAAACCAACAGACCTATGTGGAAAATGGAATCATTGAAAGCTTAAAAGCATAACATCCTGTTCTCAGATATTATCTCTATTAGACAAAGTTGATAAGAATTTGGGCAATTATTAAAAAATAGGTAATATTTTTTAATATAATTCAATATATTCATAATTTAGAGCAGCAGTCCCTAAGACCCTTTCAGGAAATCTGTAAAATAAATAAATAAATGTTGTTTAAATTTTTCAGTTTTAATTTCTAATACATTAAATATTGATAAATATAACCAACATTCTTTGGGATCTTCAATGATACTTCAGAATGCAATCCTGAGTTCAAAATGTTGGATAATTGATTCTTTAAAGCAAGCTGTTAACTATTCATTTAATTTAAAACATGAAAAAAATTGCACTATGCTGATTGATGAAATGAATCTATTAGTAAAATTTTCAGACATCTGTAGATAGACTTTCCACTATATCAAGGCTGTCATACTTGATTTCATTGAGAGACACATCAGAGTTGTGTTTGACATCAGGGGATTGGGGGGCATGGCTGAGGTTGGCCTGGCCAACTCAACATCACTCATGTCAGAGGCACCTGTGGTGGCCAGGGCAGAGCTGGGAGGATTCATTGTCTCCAGCAGAGAAAGGCAAGACCAAGGAGACGGTAAACCCTTGTCCTCCAGAGGAGCCTTGCCGTCTGCTGGTGGCAAGTCCTAAGGCAAGACTTCTCTCCCTCCCTCCCTCCCTCCCTCCCTCCCTTCCTTCTCCTTTCTTCTTCTTTCTCTTTTATTCATTTTTCCTTCCTTACTCTCTTCCCATCTTTTTCTTTGTCTTTCTTATTTCTCATTCTCCTTACCTGTCCTTCTTGGATGCTCAAATGAAAAAAGGGAAACATTTCTCCTTTTGTTTTGCTTTGCTTTTACTTTGTTCTGCTAGCCCTCTGCCAGCAAAAACGGAGCCGGGGGGGGGGCACTCCATTTTCGCTGGCAGAGGGCTGCAGGCTGTCCAGACCAAAAATGGGCCACGGGGGCCACGGGGAGCAGAATTAAGCACCCCATGGGCCAGATCTGGCCCACAGGCCTTGATTTTTGTACCACTGCACTATATGATCTTTCTTATCAATTCTTTATTTTTGTCACTGATTAGAAAATAAAAAATGAGTCCTTTACATTCTATAGATTTAATTCTACTTTCTCATAACATACACATTTATCAAGAATATATAATTCATTTATCTTTTTCCATAGGGTTTGCTCTGTTAGCCTTTTGAAACAAAATAGTGTATTAACAAATATATGATGAGATAAACTTATTGTTGAAAATGAAATTATCCATGCAAGTTTACTTCATAAAGCATATGTTAGCTTTTAAACTGCCATAAAATGTTTTGAAATCTGTCTCTGGCACTTTAATTTAAAAAAATTTTAAAAAAATTTTTAATTCATAGGAATAGAAATAAAGTACATGTTTCTATTTGACAATATGATGTCATCCTTTGTAATCCAAAATGTGGACTCTCTATTAGTCTAAGGCATTGTCATCTATAGGCTCTGGCTGTTTTTTTCAACTGGCCCACTCTATTTGGATTATGTGCAATGTCAGAATGCTTATAATAAATGGGAAGGTCCATGGGCAAAAGAATATTACAGTACTGTTATTGGAATGACCTATCAATTAGACACCACCAGCATTATCACTCTCACAGACACTGCTTCTCTGAAGGATTTAGAAAAAGGACAGAAAATTAAACTCTTCCATTCCTTTGAAATGCCAGCCTAAGCCTCATTGCAATGGATCATAATGGACCCAGCATTAACAGGCTAAATATTTTTACTGGTCAAGGTGCTGTGCTTATCCATTACCCATCATCCAACAAATTAGGCTAGTGGCAATCTGTTCCTCTTCCTGTCTCTGAATTATAAAACAAAACAGCACTTGATTGAAAATACTAAGAAATTTCCAGGCTAGTAGCCAGGACTTAGTCTTTCAACACACAGCTACCAACATCCATACTTAATGTTACGGCACATAGCAACCAAGCATAGCAAAGCAATTATGAATTTGTGAGCTTTTGAAGAACAAAAGGGTATTGAAAGATGGGCAGACTAGCAACTGAGACCTAGAGAATATAAAGCTTCATGAAATACAGAAATGAACTTAAATCAAAGAGACTCAGATTCAATTCACAGTCCTGATGCTCAAGGCCTCTAGGGCCATGTCCAATAGGGCAAAGGGAACATTTGCTTCATGCCTTCAATAAAGAAGTACATCAGTAGCAATAATGAACTCTATTACATTTTAGTATTTGAAATATTCAAGAAGATTCTTTTCAAGGTAATAACACTTGTCAGATAAAATGTATTTCCGGGAACAACAGTCCCTTCAGAGTTCCAAGAACCCAGGGCATTCTATTTACTGAGTTACTGGCTTCAACAGAGAGATCAATTCTTCTTGTCTACTTTCTGAGCCCTCTTTATAGAGTTGCAAACAACCTTTGCATTCTGCACGCTCCAAAGCATTTTTGTAGAATTAAATCCCAATCATTTCATAACTTTTGATAAATATTTTATGTTAGTCCTTAATTTACAATCATAATTGGGACCAGAATTTATGTGCTAAAGAAAGCAATAAAATGTGTTTCACCTGATTTTATAACCTTTTTAACCATGTCATTGTTAAGAAAATCTCTGCAGTTGACATGGTTGCTAAGCAAATCTTCCCCCATTGACTTTGCTTGTCGGAACAAGCTGGGAAAATTATAAATAGTGATCAGATGACCCCTACAGACACTACAACTACTATAAATACATACTGGTTGCCAACCATCTAAATTTTGATCACACGACCATAGGAATACTAGGATGGTTGTAAGTGTGAGGAAGGCTGCATTCCCTTTTTTTTAGTCTCGTTGTAACTTCAAACAGTCACTAAACTAATACTTATAAGTTTAGGACTATCTCTATTGTATTCCTAGGAAAACATATTCGGGATAAATTTATTGTCCATTAACATAGTTTCCACCATATGCTTTTTAGATGAGTTGAGACAACAGTATTCTCTGGCCATAGTGCCAGTTATAGTACCTTGTTGTCTAGTTTGTAATTTAAAGAATTTCCATTATAATGAAAAATTTGGAAAATACTGTTTTAAAATATCACGATAAAGCTATTGATTCAAGGTTTACAGTACTAATTTTTGATGATTTACCTTCACTATTTCATTCCTTAATTTGAAATGATAAGTTAAAACTGCTGATTTTGTTTTCCTTTTTGTGGTTATCTTAATTTTTTCTCCATATAGCTTTATTTCCACTACTTGTGCAAAGGTTCTGGCAAACATAAAGAGATTTCTCTTGGAAGCAAGGGAAGTTGGCTCTCAGAAAAAGAGCTTTTTTTTCCTCAGATTTTTTTTGTCTGGTTTTTTGTGTAATAAACAATCTTGTCTTCGTTGTATTCATTTTTCTGAAGCTTTCAGAAAAGCAGATATATTTTGGTTACTAAGCAGACCAACAAATACTGAATGATTTCAATGCTTTAGTGTCAAAAGATAAAAATGTTACTTTAAAAAGGCATTGAATTTTAAACATTTCCTTCTCCAGAAGCAAGAGCCATTATGGGGAAAGAAAGATTAAATGGTTAAAAAATCTTGTGCATTTTCCCTTCCTTCCAATTGAGTATTGCTCACTCCAATTGAAAGCAATCCCAAAAATCTCAACTATTGCTTTTTCTTTCACTTTTCTCACCTAGAAAACTGAGGTGGCTATGCATTCAGAATCATACAAAAGAGTTTTGCATAACATAAACACCTACATACTGTACATACAGAAACACACAGGTATTTACAGGTACACCTAGTATCCCCCTTCCTTCCAGAAAGAGCCAAAAACAAGAAGAAAAGAAAGAAGATGGGGTAAGAAGAATGGGTAACTACACTGGAAAGAGGACAGGGAATTAAATATTTATTCATTCATTCACTCATTCATTTACATTAAATATATACAGGTAATCCTCACTTAATGACCATTCATTCAGTGACTGTTCAAAGTTATGATACTTAAGAAACTTACAACTGGTCACCCAAATTCTGGCTCCTGAGGTGTCCCCACAGTCATCTGAACAATCTTTGGCCGACCAGCATTTACAAACACCCCTAACTAATTTTTGTTGTCAATCATAAAAGTCACTATCCTGATCATTTGTGAGGGAAGTACCATGGAAATGTCCCAGAGCTGGCAAATGAATGCTGTAGATAGGCGGATGTGTACTGCCTTGTGTGCCATTCCTGGTCAGGTCCTTCTTTTGTTGCACCAGGGAATTGTTTCATGAGCCGGCTAAGGCTTCCTTTCACAAAAGAAGGACTTGGCCAGCAGATGAAAGAAGGACTGGCTGTCTCAGCGCAAAAGGATGCCCCAGCCAGTATACAAAAAAAGGCTACACATGAAAGACTTTGGCCAGTAGTGCTACACAGTACAACGGGCAAAAGAAAGGCTGGGCCAGGCCAGGAGGTACAGCTGGTGAGGGCAGGTAGGCTGGAGCCAAAAAAAGAGATGGGGGGAGGGAGATAGGAGGATAGGGAGAGTTGAAGTGACAAAGTCCCTTACCTTCTTCCAAGAATGAATTGGATCCAAGTGGGCCGTCACCTAATGACAGTGGGGGATCACGAAGCAGTGCACATTTTACATGACACTGCTTAGCAATAGAGTTGCTGGTCCCAATGAGAGCCATTAACTGGAAACTAACTGCAATCATATCAAACTGGGGATGGCACTCACTGTCACAAGCAAATCACTCCATTGCAATGTAGTGCTGTTATACTGTTACATAATAAATGGCTTAGCAGTTGACAGCACCTGGTGGTATATATGGAAGAAAAGTTTGGTTAACAATTAGATGGGAGATCACGTAAGGGGACAGGAAGCTGAAAAAGCGTTCTGGAAGAAACCAATGGCAAATGACTTTCATACTGCTGTCCAGAAAACTAAACTAATGTGTCCATGAAGTCAGCAAAGGTCAAGCTCAAAGAACACTTTATTTATAAAGACATAACTCAAAAGAGACTTTATTTGCATGTACAGAAAATAGCACAGCTTGCATATGTAGTGAATAGACCATTATACTTTTTGCTACATTAAATGAAAAATAACTGAAAGTTTAAAGAAACCAGACCTCTGTAATTTGGTAAAACTGCCTGTTACAGAAAAAGTTTAGTGTGCTGTTTTATTTTGTTTTAGTGCCTTGATGACACAGAAAAGATTCAGAAAATTATCAGGTGCCCAGAAAGCTATAACTTCAAAAGTCTAAAATGGTCCCTCATCCTTACCAGCCAAAAATCAGTTTGAGACCCTATTTTGTGTAGATACAGTTAGTCCTTGACTTGTGACCAATCACTCAGTAACCAAACTTATGGTGAATCTCCCCCCACCCAGGAATACAACAGTCACCCCACACATTGACTGCATTTCAAGCACTCACCAACCAATTCTTACTTACAAGATTACTTGTACTCATGCAGCCATGAACTTTAAAAAAAAGTTAGTGTTACAGTGTCAAATGTTCTCAAGAAAACTTTTACTTAAGAATCACATTTTCAGATCTTGTCTAATTTAGCTTATTCTATCTTGATCTAGCATAAATCTTAAAATGTTTTTATTCCCCAAATCCAGAGCATTTACCCCAAAAAGAAAGCCAGTCAACAATGCATTTATATAGATTTTGATAAGAATAAACAATAAGGTAATACAAATATTTACTGAAAACAGATACAGATAGTCCTTGACTTACAACCATTAGTTTAGTGAATGTTCGAAGTTACATTGACAATGAAAAAAGTGATGACCATTTTTCACACTTACGACCGTTGCAGCATCCCCATAGTCACATGATCAATATTTGGATGCTTGGCAACGGACTCTTATTTAAGACTATTGCAGTGACCCAGTGTCACGGGGATCCTCTTTTGTGACTTCACAAGCAATATCAATTGGAAAGCCAGATTCACTTAACAACCAAGTTACTAACTTAACAGCTGCAGTGATTTATTTAACAGCTGTGGCCAGAAAATGGGGCAAAGCTCAATTACCATCTTGCTTAGCAACAGAAATTTTGGGTTCGTGCTCATAAGTCAAGGACTATCTGTAAGCAGGGGGATTTTAAGATAATATAATTCAAATAAATGGAAGGTAGATTTTTAATACTAGCATTACAAATGTGCTTTCAATCGTTGAAAAGTCCAGAAAGCCTATCCATTAATGAACAAATTGAAACTTGGGTTATGATCAATCCATTAGCTAATTCCATCTTTCAGGTATGTAATCAAAGTCTAAAAAATATACTAATGTATTAGTTTACATATAAGGAAAAGGCCTAATTACAATACTTAGGGATTCTGTTCCCTCTGTTCAAAATGGTAATGTGTCTATACATGGCCTCATCTTACAAGATTAACACTCCAGAATTCCAATTTTCTGATTCTTCTCTATGGACAACACACACACACACACACACACACACACACACAAAGATACCCACGATCATTCATTCATTCATTCATTTATTCATTCATACCCAACTAACAATTTTTTCCCTATCAGAATAAAAATCGAACTTGGTAATGAAGTATAAAACCAAACTGGGGAGGATTACAGATTCCTGTCAGCTGAAGTACAAGCAAAGACATCCATCTGGCCTAGAGGTGGAACTCTTGCCTCACAATCAGGAGGTTGTGAGTTCAATCCTAGGTAGAGGCAGATGTAGTATCTCCTGCTTGGGCAGGTGGTTGGACTAAATGACCTGCAAAGGTCCCTTCCAACTCTGTTAATTTATTATCTGTTATCATTTACCACCAAATTGCAGTCCTCTATGAACAACACAAGTTTGTTTCTGAGGAAGAATTTATTACATTCTGTCTGATCCTTGAAGATTCTGGTATGATTAGAATATATTTAGAATCTTTTGCATTCTGGGCTGCTACCAGCATCTAAGGAGCTCTTGCGCCAAATTCTACTAGCACCCCACAAAAACATTTTTTGTTAATATTCAGAATTTATTCAATATATTTACATATCAAAATTTATACAATAGTCTGTAGAGTCAGAATTAAAGACCATCAGTCTTGGCAATCAAGTATACATATATGAAATTGGTGAGTCTATGTTGTTAATATTGTAACTCCTCTTTTTTCTTTATAATAATTGCAACTGGTGCAGCCTTCATGTGCCATGCAAAATCTGCACAGAAGTGTATCCCTGGCCTCACATAGACCGACCCACACAAATAAGTTGTATCTCACCCCATAATTTATAGGAGGAAATTATGTCTTTTTGTTGTAGTGCTATTTAGCTCAGTGCTTCTCAACCTTGGCAACTTTTAAGTTGTGAGGACTTCAGATCCAAGGAATCCCCTAACAAGTGAAAAACACATTTGTGGAGCTTTTTGAAATGAACAAATTTCTTATTATACTTCACTGCTACAGAAAAACCACAACAAAAAATCTATCCCACCCTACACCTGGTTGGGATTTTTGTGTGGCTTCATAATTATTACCATCTTACTGCATTCCTAATTAATGTGCCTAAAAAGCAGTCCTTATTCCCATGATTCATTAAATCAATTTACTTCTGCTCCTTTAAAGTTTCATAATTAAGTTAGGGTTTTTGTTTATAACCTTATCTACCCAACTTTAAGTTCCATTTAATCTTAAAGCCATATTTAAATGTTGATGTTTTTTTATTTTTACAACTATTTGAAGCATTTTATCCTATTACATTAAAAGAAATGGGAGAATAATCTGGAGTTAGGTTCACCATATCCAGTTGCAAAACTCCAGGTGACCAGCACATAGCAGAAATTCCCCCCAAAATCTGGAGTTTTGCACCTAGAAATCAGCTCTGAACCAAGTATTAAAAATTGATTTAAAAGTATTAAAAATCATATAAAGGATAATAAAGGTGTGAAAATATAACAGAAATTGAGCTCAAAAGGGGAAATGAAAATAGTTTTGGCTAAGTGTAGCAAACATAGAATGCTGGGATAACATATCTGTTAACAGCTTTGGCAAGCTAACAATTCATTTTATAGGTTATGCCAAGCTCATGTTACTTTGGGACTGATTTCACTCATTCAACCTTAATCAGTAAATTGTTTATCTAAGCCTGTGTTATCTGATATATTTTGATTAATATGTTAGTTTAAAAGTTAACATGATATATTGTAGAATCAGCTTTCTTTAAATCTACAAGATTTAATTTATTCCACTGGTATCAACAAATCGACTCTAAATGTAACTAGATCCAATCATAAATTCATAAGTCAATTTTATAGATTTATACTGTAGGTTTCTGTTTTTTACCAGAAACATTTAAGCTCTTGAACAATGACTTGTCCTCAAGTGAAAAAATGGTAAACAATAATCAACTAAACTGCTCTTATTTTTGTTATGTAGATTAAGCACATAAAATATGAAATTATTTACTTTTGAACTGTATGAGATATCTTTACATAAGCATCTTTGCAAAAATTTGTTATGTTTATGCTCAATTTCATTTTGATATAAAACTCTATTATTAAATTATTTGCAATAACCTAGGGTAAGTGCCAAAAATGAAATTAAACCTATGAAGGTATATTTACAAATCCCTTAAAGTTAGCAGAAGCTGAAGTTCACAAAGGCTGGCTGTTTCCTGCACTCCATGGAATGAAATGAAATGGTGAAAAGATTATTTTCCATATTGTTCCTCTTCCTGAATCTCACCTCAATGTAGGATAAGGATTGATTTTTAATGAGGATCATGTTCACAAGAGATATTGACTCAATTTGTCAGTTTCCTATTTGATGATCATGCTGTTCAAGGTGGTGATATTTAAGTATTCCGAAATACCATTCACCTTTTTCTAATATAGTTAATATCAAACACACACACACACAAGGAGAAGAGCTTTAAGGACACCCTTAATATAGCATCCAGTGAATAATAATGCAAGTTCTACAGTCTCATCTGCTCACAGGAGCTCAGGAGCAAACATCCCTTGGGTAATTCAGATTCTATATACACATTTCTGAAAATGCTCACATTTGAAACAGCAATTTTATAAGAGGCTCATATCAGCCATATGAATAAGTAAAGCATTCAGTATTAAATATGTAAGTAACATGTGTATTAAAATCACTCTTCAAGCAAGGAGACACTTTGCTCTCTGCAATAATTAGTGTCTTAAAATTTAGAAATATAAGGAATATTAAACCAAGTCCAATAAACAGTATGAAATTAAAGCTACTACCTGAAAATTAATCATTTAGCCTTTGGTTTGGTAAAGAATTGTAAAACTTTTTCAGATGTTGGGTAATATTTTAGTGCCTAAAGATGCATCTGTTGTTATTATGGTTCATCACGCATTTCAGACTGGATTTGGCATTTTTATCCACCTATTGAGCCTTTCCCAAGAACCTGAGATGTTGATGTTTGCCCCAAGACAGATATTATATTTGATGGTATTAAAGGTATCATTGCAGAATGTAAGCTGTTCCAAGTAAAGCTGCCTTTTATAACTGATGGTGATTTTGTCAATCACAGCCAGATTGATTTGTCACACAGCCAAATGTCTTCTTTAATCTTTAAACAGAATAGAGTCCTTGGAGGTCTTCTAGTCCAACCCTCTCTTCAAGCAAGAGACCCTATACCATTTCAGACAAGCGGCTGTCCAGTCTTTTCTTAAAAACCTCCAGTGATGAAGCACCTACAATTTCTAAAGGCAATGTGTTTCTCTGGTTAATTGTCCTCACTGTTAGGAAGTTTCTCCTTAATTCCAGGTTGCTTCTCTCCTTGATTAGTTTCCATCCATTGTTTCTTGTCCTTCCCTCCAGGGCTTTGAAAAATAAGTTGACCCCCCCTCTTCTTTGTGGCAGCCCCTTAAATACCAGAATACTCACTCCTAGTCTGTCACTCCTAATCCTTATCTCTAGACTGGCATACCTAACTCCTGCAACTGTTCTTCATATGTTTTTATCTCTAGGCCCTTAATCATCTTAGTTGCTTTTTGTTTTCATTTTTTCCAAAGTCTCAACATCTTTTTTTGTAATGTGACCAAAACTAGATGTAGTATTCCAGGTCTGGTCTTACTAAGATTTTAGAAAGTGGTATTAATACAAAATCACATGATTTTGATTCTATGCCTTTATTTATACAAACAAGGATTGCATTAGCTTTTTTGGCTGCTGGCTCATGTTTAAATGATCATCCACTAGGACTCCAAGATCCCTCATATAGTTACTGTTTTTGAGCCAGATTTAGAATATTTAGAATGGATTCGGCATTTTTATCCGCTAATCCAATCCTTTCCTATGGCCTGGGATAGCTAGATGTGTATGATGGATGGTATTAGAGCAGGGATGTCATACTTGATTTCATTAAGGGCCACATCAGGGTTGTGTTTGACCTCGGGCGCCAGGGTAAGCATGGCCAGCTCAACATCACTTGTGTTGGGGCACTTGTAGTGGCCCGAGCGTTCTGCCAACGAAAACAGGCTCCCTGTTTCTGGCTGCAATTGCTTCTTGCAACCCTCTGATAGTAAAAATGTAACTCGGGTGGGCTGCATAGAGCCCTCCCAAGCTCCGTTTTTGCAGGCATAGGCCAGTCTTTCACTGTTTCCTGGGCAGTGCCGCAGGCCAGATCTAAGCACCTAGCGGGGTCTTGAGTTTGTCACGTCTGTATTAGAGGTATGATTGCAGAATGTAAGCTATTCCAAGTAAAGGTTTCTTTTGCAATTGACTGATGGTTATTTTTTTAATGTTGATGGTATTCAACTGCTATTCCAGGTGTTTTGGGATTCCATCTAAGTGCCTCTTGGTATTACCTTTGTTTTCTTTTTCTATTGTTATTCTATTTCTAAGTCTTTGTATTTTGTTATCTTCTCCAGTTCTTTCCCTTCTGTTCTGCTGCCTCCAGGTTCTGCTGTCTGCTATCCAGACTTTTTTGTCTTTCTTATTGACAATTGTTAAGTCTGGGGTATTATGTGGCAGGTGCCAGTCTGAATTCTAAACTTTGAAAGAATTTTAGTTTCTTCATTCTTCACTTTCTCTATTTTATGGGCCCACCAGTTCTTGCTTGCAGGCAAATGAAATTTCTTGCACATTTTTTTTAATTAATTTTATTTTACCAAAGAGTAGGCCAGTTATAGAAAGGCATTCACTGCTTCCAGAAGTTGTGGGTGCTCCAACACTGGAGGTTTTTAAGAAGAGATTGGACAACCATTTGTCTGAAATGGTGTAGGGTTTCCTGCTTGAGCAAGGTCCCTTCCAACTCTGTTATTTAACATTCATTCCCAACAACTCAGTTGCCTGTTGCCTCAATAGGAGTTCTAGTGTCCTGCTAACATTAAAAGGAAGATTTTTTTTAAAATAAACTATGGAAACCAACCTAATTTTGTTTGACCAACAAGATGAAAAACAAAAGCAGGTAAATAAATTACAAGCAGCAAAAGGCAACTTGCCCTTTTCAGGAATCAAAAGGGAACTCTGTTTTCTGAAAGGCAAACAAACACTATGCATACTAAACTAGATGTATTGGGCACACATCCCAAGTCAAACATTTTAATATTCCATGTGTTCCAAAAGGAGCTTTGGGGAACCACAAGGAATAGATTTAAATGAAAGCGTTCCATTACCAGTATGCAAAAATGGATTTTAAAAATATCCAACATCCAATTAAGGAGTCCATTATCAAACTGAAAGCATTTAGGTTATACTGAAGGAAATAAAATGTTCACTGGAAAAATCACAATTTATTCCTGGAGAGTGCTTATTTTTAATCTATGTGGTCAGTATATTAGAATTGCTCCTAACCTGATTGCATACGTATTTTGCATTGAATACAGATATATTGCATTGGATATAATTATATTAATTATTTTGGAGTTTAAAGTATCTTAATGATTGGATATTATACACAGTGCCTAAAAATTATTGCAGTTCACAGTCATAATCCTTATACCATTCTGGACAAATGGTTGTCCAGTCTTTTTTTCTTTTTTTTAATACAGCAATATTGGAGCACCCACAACTTCAGGAGATAAACTGTTCCATTGCTTAACAGCTCTTTACTTTCAGATGCTAAGTATTTGAATCTACTCCCTCTTCCCTGAGACACCCTTCTGACATTCCTCAAACAAACTTGAACTCTCAGGGAAAAAAGGGAGATATAAATGCATCTATATATACTCTGTGTCTGTCTGTCTGTCTGTCTGTGTGTGTGTATGTGTGTGTGTGTGTGTGTGTGTGTGTGTATCTATATATGTGTGTGTATATACGTGTGTTTGTATGTTGACTGAAAAGCCAGCAACCCAGGTTCAAGACCCAAACACCACGTGAAGGATGAGTTCCCATCCTTGCCCTAGCTCCTGCCAAGCTAGCAGTTCAAAAGCATGCAAATGTGAGTAGATAAATAGTTACCACTTTGCTGGGAAGGTAACAGCACTCCATGACATCATGCTGGCAACATGGCCACAGAAATGTCTCCAGACAGCGCTGGCTCAATGGCCCTGAAATGAAGATGGGCACCACTACTTCCATAGTCAGCAATGACTAGCGGAGTAAGACTCTGCAAGGACTCTACCTTTTTTACCTACCTGAAAAGAAAACTAGTTTTCCCCCAAAAATCTACCTTTAAACAAGATCATCCTGGACATATTAATAATATAGCAATATAGAAAATAGCAAATGATTTTAATTTTCTTTTAATTTCTACATTTATATATATGGTGTATGTATGTATATGTGTGTGTGTGTGTATAGTGTTTATTTCTTTATCAGCAAAATATAAATTGGTGTATATATATAATGTATATATACTCAATTAAATATTTCATAAAACATATCTACTAACCTTTTGATACTGTTGGCTCCAAAACCATGAGTGGAAACTCTTCATTGATTAAGAAATTTTATACGACTTCATTCCAACGGGGCCATTAAAACTCTTGAGAATGATCTTGTACAAATTTTTGTACATACTATAGTTAATCCTTCTGACTATATTATATTATATATAATTATATTATAATTATATTATATTATTATATTATATATAAGTATTTCTGCTTAAGTGAAAAACAGGCTTTCCTGTACACTAAAAGACTTCATGCTAAAGAACTTCACAGAGATTGAACTAATACTAATTTGAGAAGTTGCCTTTTGATAATATATCTGTCAAAGCCAATATCCATCCTGTCAGTACATGTAAGGCAAAATCTTCGAGTAAAGTTTGACTGCTGGTGACTTCATTAACACATATGTGTAAATCTTGACAACAATATGGAACTGGTTTGCCTTGCCCATTTTGTGGAATATTTTTTTTACTTTTCCACCTAGCCTATAGTCCTGAGATTTCTGATTACATCTCATTCAAGAAGTAATTGGGCTTTACCCTGCTTCTCTTTTTTTCAAGTTCATCCAAATCATCTAGGTTTTGCCACCTGAGCTAAGGAGTATGTATGAGTACATTTCTTTAAGTTAACATTTTAACACTTACGCATTGCAGTAAGGCTTCTTTTCATATCCTTTGTAGTTGTTCATATTTAGAGCCATTTTGCAGACCTCACAATGGAAACATCCCTTATGCCAGTACTGAAAGAAAATGTGTATGGTTATAAGTGGTATCATTGCCAATATAGTATTTATGCAATGAGTGGAGGAACTCCTTTTAAGATCTATTAGTTTTCAGGTCTATAACTGAGTAATTTTGGAATCTAAAATAGTCTAATAGTCTTACAAAATAGGGCCTTTAAATGTATATGATTTCAAAATGTTGCAAACCACCCTATTACACAATGGATTGCCTGCTCATTCTGCTTGGATGGGGTCCTAGAAATCTTCCCTTGATACTTCTCAGCTACAGAGAATTTACTTCAGCTGCTGATTTACAATTTACAAATGCCACTCATTCTCCTGGAGCATTTTCATTCATGTTGCTGTTGACATAGGTAAAGGTAATGTTGTAAAGCATTTTCAAGTATTTGGAGCATTTATGAACTGAAGTCAACAAAGTCATAATGGACTGAAGTTTTGCTTCTAACAGACAATCAAATCCCGACTAATTGTTTTTTCACTGGCTCCTTCTGTATTCTTGCTCCAATGTATCCACAGAAAGGAGAAAATGTTTTGTGAAGGCCAGGATTAAATTGACCCAAATACCAGCTTTTCCATTTGCTTATTAAAACTTCATGTACAGTTTCTTGAAAGTGACCAGAGATATAAAGCCTCTTCCCAAAATAACAGTATGCCTTTAATCTTGTAACTATCAGTTCTTCATGTCTTTAATCTGCCTTCTTAAATATTGTCTACTGACTGAGCATTTTACTACTACATTAGTCAAGCCCAAT
Source organism: Arizona elegans (assembly GCA_022577455.1). NCBI lineage: Eukaryota > Metazoa > Chordata > Lepidosauria > Squamata > Colubridae > Arizona > Arizona elegans. Next base: position 24,806,345 of record JAKOOJ010000004.1, read on the forward strand.
ATGACGGACATCTTACTAAAAAATATTTAAAAACATCACATTATCAGGCCCTTTACTACATCACATCTTTTTTTATAGCCTATCCCACATCATTATTATATGGAGTTTAACTTTAAAGGTTATTTTTCTCCCTTACTCCAGAAAACACTGTCCCTGTTATTTTGAGTAACAGAAGGACATGAGATTAAAATACATAATTTCTCAAGGCCCATCCCCAAACAGAAAACATCAACCCCACCCACTTACATGTGTATTCACAGAAACCCACCCTAATGCCGACCAAAAATCTGTTTATTCCTCCTTGGGGTGGGGGGCGGAGGCATTTTTGTCACAGCCTCAGTATTTGCGGTTTCCTTCAAACAATCGCACTTTTGTGATCCCCAGCGGGCTAGACAGAAATCATTTCGCCGAGAAGGGCAGGCTCGGGAGGTGATATTCTTCTTGCCCCCTCGCGAAGCTTTGCCCACAGAAGCCAGCGGGCGGGCGGGCGGTGTTACGTAACAGCTCCCGCCGAAGAAGCCCCTTCTGCATTGCAGCGCTGGAGGCGAGGAAGCAGTTCGAGTCCCAGATGAGGGACTCACCTTTAGGACTTGGGGAGGTCGAAGGGGGGCAGTCCCACGGCGTTCACATGGAAAAAGGGTGGGGAGGCCTTGTCTCCTCATTCCCTCTGAAGCCTATTCAGACGAGCAGGTTTGGGGGATGAGGGGCCTGAAGGAGACCCTTTGGAGTCTGACAGGGAAGATCAAGCTCGATACATTCCTTCGCCTACTCCCGCAGGCAGGGCTAGCAATGCGTCAGCCGCAGGGTGACAAGTTCATTACTGAAGCCAGCGCCACTGCGATACTGGGTGGGGGAGGAGGCGCAGGGGCTGCCCAGGCGACTTGCTCGTCTGCTTGCTCCGCCGCCTTCAGCGCTTCCGCTCATCCCCGATCCCGCCGCAGCCCAGTTCCCAAAAGCAGAGGGAAAAGCCAAGCCCGCGCCGTTCTCTTCAGCACCGGACTTCCTCTCGAGCCTCCTGGCCCGAAAGGCGCACAGGCTTTTCTCTCTATCCATCCGCCCTTCCCGGAACCGCCGCGCAACCAAGAGGCTCAACCACCTCTTCTCTCCCCACCCTCCGATTCTCTTTGGGGAGCTCGAAACCAACACTTTTGCCCGCGCATAAACTGCACGGCTGACATAGGGGGAAGCGGGGGGGGAGGGAGGGGAAGAGATGAAATGGCAGTGGCGGCAGCTGCCATCCAAGACAGGTGACAGGTGTCCGGTAGGAAAGGCTCTTCCCAGCCTCCGCACATAATTGCAAATGACATTCCTTTTAAGTTCAATGTCGCCCACCCCAAAGAATGCTCCCCCGCAAAAAGAAACAAGGGCCTCTAAAATGTCCCAGTTTGGAGTCCTTCTACTTCTGCACACGTAAAATCTGAGACGATGCTGGAGGCAAAGTGAAGGGAACGAAGCCATCCCGAAGCAGTTCCTCGCCCATCCCTCCTCCCGCATGCCCGCTGGGTTCCCTTCTACCTTTCCCGGCCGCCCCTCGCCCCAAGCAGCAGCTGGCCCGGCCACCTGGCGCGCGCGCACCTTATCCAGGCAGTTGACTTTCTCGGTCGGGTAGACGACTTTGCCACAGCGGGCGCATTGAGGGTTCATGGTCAGCCTCCCCGCTAAGCGTCCAGGCGGGAAGAGCCGCCCAGGAGGTCAGGGGCATGCCTTGCCCGCCGCAAGCGAAGGTGACTTGCCGGGGGCAGCCTGCGGACTAAGTGGAAGGTCAGCGGCCGAGAATGCGCGGCTCTTCCAGCTGGCGGCGGCGGTGGCGGCTCGGCAGCATGTGCGAGCGAGTGGGAGGGGAACTTCTGCCTGGAGCCGCCTGCGCCAGCCTCCGCCTCGTGCCTGCGCGCTCGGCTCCCCCGCAAAGTGAGTTCCGCACTGAAGGGTCGGGCGCCTCCCTTATCCAGGCCTCCAAGTGAGGAGTCATGGGGCCTAACCTGGCAGGTAAGTGGGCGCCAGCAAGAGAAGGTGTGCTTTTTTAAGATAAAGTTTTATTCTTGGGTGGGGGTAGGGACACACAAATACATTGTGAAAGGCATCAAAATGCACAGTAAGCCATTCATTCTTTATTAAAAAAATACAGTCATTTGTTCGCACTTCATGGTAGAAGCATGAAAAGTATTGGGATAACTGCCTACAATAGACATTATCATAAGTCAATAGACATAAGCCCCAGAATAAGGTATTGTATAGTATAGAAAGGCAAGGAAACAAATACCTAGTGGTGAAGGGATTGGATTGGCTCAGAGAAATCCGCTTTAAGAGTTCCTTTAGCCATGGGAGTTCATGGTGATTTTGGGCAAGTTCTCCCTCAGCTCAATCCAATACAGAGAGCAGTGGCATGAGGAAAAATGGGAGGGCTATAAAAGCCATCTTGAGCTGCTGAATGAAAGGTCGGGTATAAATCTCCCCAAAAACACAGAAGCATCAGAATGAGCAAATCAGCATATAGTTCAAACTGATTGGGCAAATAAATTGTAAGCTTTAAATTCAATCTGCGGAAGAATTGGAAGAAGTAAAGGGCATTAGTTAACCTACAAAAGCTAAGGTTTTTTTTCCAAGTAGCCTGCCATTCTACATAAAGAGTATATTCACCTAATTCATGAACATGAGAAACAGCTATTATTTCCAATATCTCTGGCATTCTATTCTGATTGGACTTTACAGTCTTTGTTAAGGCACCATTCTGGCTCCTGTGCACCTGATTTTTTCAGCACAGAGACACAGCGAAACACCCTCGGAGCTTCAGCCCAAACTTCCTCATGATCTCATTCATTTGGAGCAATATGGACAACCGACATCTATGCAATCAATCATTTTCATTTGCAGATCCCAGGACTTCCAGGTCCATATTACCAAAATGTCATCAAACGGCAGTAGCTGAATATCCTAGTAAATTTAAACCGGAAAGCAAATCAGTGCATTAATTTGTTGGATATGCCAAGTGCTGCTTAGATTGCACAAAGTGTTTTAAAATAGATCAAAAATATGCTGGCATATTTTTACGTGATATATTTGCATCTGTGTTATGCCTCCTGTGATCCCAGTCAGGGAAATGATTGGAGGCTCCAGCTGATAACACTTAAACGCAGGGAATATAATGAGACCTTTCAGGAACCTATAGCATAAATAGCATGGAATCAAGACAGACCTCACTTTCACTGCTACCCATTGCCATGTAACTAAGTCCTGGGGTTGTTCACTGAATCTAAGTTTCCCGGATGACTTTGCATGTTGGAATCTGGCTGAGAAAGCTTACAAATAATGATCACATGACCCCAGGATGTTGCAATCTTTATAAATGTATGTCATATGCCAAGTACCCAAATTTTGATCGTTTGAGCACATAGATGCTGTGATGGTCATAACTGAGAGAACCAGTTGCAAGTCACTTTTTTCAACATCGTTGAAAAACAATGACAAACAATCATAAACTGAAGACTCTATATGTACTGTAGAGAATTGTGTGTGTTTATATGCAACATGCCTTTTTTGAATACGTTCCTAGTCTTTCTCACCAGATGCTGCTAAATTATTATATTGGACTTGACTGTTGACTTACACCGTACCTCAGTAATATGGGCTGCATGGCGAATACTGTTGTAGTTATTTTTAACTTACTTTTTATTCCCTGAGAATTGATCTGAAATAAATTTATGGCTTGAGGGTTTGGGTTGCTTTAAAGATGTCCTCAGACCCAGAAATTCCTGCAGAAGTATAAAAGGTAAAAGACTTTGTCAACTACTATAGAGATTGCCTCTGCTCTTGGTGACTTCGTGGATGCATCCTTGCAGTTCCCTTAGCAACAGTGTGGAAATTGTGTATCACTGTTTCTTTTTCAGCCAAGTTTTTTTTTTTTACTTCATAGTGTCTAATAGCCCTGGGATTAGCTGGTAGTTTTCCAAGTATAGACTTTGCTTATCTTTCAAGCCTTGATATCATTGGCCAGATGCTGAGATTGTACAGATACAAAGATAAAGATCTCATGAAGTTGAATTTATGTAATGATTTAATGGACATGGATTTTCATAGTAACAATATGGCCACTGCCATCCTTCTTCCAGGATTTTTTATTATTATTATTTCCTGGTTTATAGTGATGAGATTTTCTGATTCTTGCATATATACAGACTGACTATGTTCAAAGCAACTTAGTGTTTCAAGAACAACCAAAGTTAGCTAGGTGTAAGAGTTTTTTTCCCCAATTCTCCCTCATTTTCCCACACCTCCATTCTTATCCTGCTGGGTACTCCACCATTTTGTGACTATTCAACTAGCATATCTTTTCCTGTGAAACCAAAAATCCAGCAAAGAGTTCCACCAATTGACTAAAGTACCTTCTTTGCAGGCAACATATTTTAGATTCCATTGGCATAACAAGTTTTCATCATGTGCAGTGATTCCTCAACCAGCAAACCTTAAAGATAAAATTGCTATGTTACACGAGACAGGTGTATTTCCTAATATGAAAGCAGCAACCTTAATTATTAGTATTTGCTATGTGAGAACATTATTGTGAATACCACAGGTCTAAATGCTGCATTAGCGTTAAATCCTATTAGTCCGGCAGAAAGCATAAGGTTGTCCTGTTTAAATCATTTCCCAATTTTCCAAGTCACTGAAGCAATGGAGTTATTGTGTAGTGTGAAGATTAAATTGCCTGCTATATTTCCATTTGTGATAACGAAGAGACTGAATTGGTTGTACGTTATTTGCAAACTTCCTATTACATTGTTTCATCTTTTCTTCAAATCACTTGGAGTTATTAAAATGTCTAATGTTTCTAGTGCTGTTGTTGTTTTAATTACCGCAACCACTGAACTGAAATATTTTTGACCTAAGCATATTTATCGGTAAATAAGAGGAACTTCATTGAACTTCTGGGGTTTATTTTTTAGGTACCAAATATTTTTTCACTTGAGCATCATGATATACCATGAAAATAAAATACTCTTAATTCAGATGTGCTTGCAGACTTTTTCATGTGTACATTTTTATTTGCATTTGTTAATCATAGTGCAGTAATAAATTCAGCCTTACCAGCAAGCACAACTGCTGTTACCAGGGATCAGATGCAATGCTATAACAAATTGCTTGCTATTACTCATATCAATCAGCTGAGGTGAAAACTAAATACAAAATTAATACTTTCTATTCAGTAACCACAAAAACTATGGGAAAGATAATTTCTCTTTCAAATTGTTCATGTCTGCTTACTAATAATGTCCATATGATGTGATTAATTTGTTATTTTTGCCAAAAAGGACTTTGGTCAAAGAAAGTGTAGAATATAGCCTATTATTTTTCAGTATGGTATACAGAACACAATCATATTAGTTGATTTAGTTCTTTATCCCATAATTTAAATTAACTTACACTAGTGATCCAGCCTTTAAAAAAACATTCATTCTGAGCTTACATTAGTAAAGGAAAATATGTATTGTGGTTAGATGGTTAGTTCATCTTGTTTAGTGTAATGTGATGTTTTCAATTTTTTTTATCAGCAGATTTGCTTATTCAAAGCATCACTAATTCCTTGAACTATGTACTGAAGATGGATTCCTTTAAAATGCCAATGACATCTATTCATAGGACTTTATATTTTGTTGCTTGCAACACTGATTTCTAGAAGTCTCTCACTCTCATTCTCACACACTTATACACAGACACACCTCACACAAAGTTGTTGAGATTGATATCCTAACAAGCCATCTGTCTGAGGGAACAGAAGTAAGTGTCATAAACCAAAGGAAGCAAAAGGACCCAAATGTTAAGTGATAAGGCTGAGAAACAAACGAACAAGCAAGCACCATTTGTCCCATAAGCCAAAGACAGATGACTCTGTGGAAAAATGTAGATTGACAAATTGACCATTTCTGAAATACAGCAATACAAAATAGCAGCCCTTCAGGAGTCTATATGACAAGTCACTCGGAACAAGCAACAAAACAGAACAATTACAGAAACTACCAAAAGGCACTCACTGGTCCAGATCATTGTCTCAGCTGAACTAGTAATCTGGATCTTCGGACTATCAAATATCAAGAGCGCTCTTTCTTGAACCCAGTAGCATCTACAAGTATGAGTATGTTGTGGTCAACTTCACTCCATTTCTTTATGTCTGGAAGTGCTGGCAATGCTCAAAGGGGTGGGTCTTTGATCATGGTGGTATGCCCCATTATACTTTGCAGATTTTTTTGTACCCCCACAAACACCCATGCTTCCATCTGCAAATTTCCCTATTGGTCAAGAAACACGACATTTGTATAGCCTTATGACTGAGTTCTTCAACCTGGATATCAAGCCCCACACATCAGGCAAACTTAAGAAGCAAGAAACACACAGATTTCAGAAAGGCATCTTAAATGTGAAAACGTGTGAAAATTGTAAATGTAGTTTCCCAGGCATACGTAAAACAAGCCAATTAAGGAAGAAAATAATTCCTTCCCACAGCCCCCCTGAGCTGAACTGCTTCTTTTTACAACCATTGAACTCCTCCAACTGGTTCCCACTCTCACACTGCATTCCTCTGGAAGCAGTCCTGAAGGAGACTTTGGCAATAGTGACCTACACACTTTGGTCAGATTGCTAAATAACGATGGTGTGCCATCAAATTGCTATTGACTCTCAGCAATCACATTGACAGATCTTCTTCAGAATGGTATGTGCCCAGCCTGGTCCTTCAGCTCTTCCAACACTGTTGTAATTGAGTCCTCACACTTTGCTGCTGGCCATTCTTGATCCAAAATGTAACATTCCCCTTCTTGGAGGGCAAGAACTACTATTTACATTTTAAAGGCTCTATATTTACTAGCAGTAAACTTTCAGGTACAAATTAAAGCTCTGTATACCTTGGCCCTCTTGTACCTGCAGAATCATCAATTTTTAATAGATCATACTTGTATAGTGCACACATCTCAGGTTGGGATGGCAAAAATTCTTCCTGTGTACAAGATTGATGGAAAGAGCAAGAACTTTTTTTTTCATCAACCCATGCAACTGTTTCCCACTTTAAGTTCATATTGTTTCATGTCTGTGGGCCTATAAAAAGCCTTAAAAAGTGAACTGTTCAAAATAGCCATTCTTTAAACTTTGTCATCAATACCCTTGTTACTTCTGTTATATTAGTTTATATTGAGGTTATGAAACCTTTTGACAGTTTTATAGATTATATATTATATATTTTCTGTGTCATTTTGTTTTTCTGCTATGATGTTATGTTATATACTACTATGGTAGTAGGTGGAGTGTAAAGGTGTATAAATAAATAAATAAAACCTCCCAGAACTCCAATAATTTTCCATGCAAGATTGAAGTTCTGAGAATTGCAATAGAGTGCACTTGAAGGGCTCCAGAATGGAGAAAGCTTATTTTTAAAAATCTGCTAGAATTAATCACAGATCAGCAAGCACTCAAGTGCTCTAAAAAAAATCATATTGAAATTTATAATTTGCTTTATTTAAAAATCACTGTAAAAACATAGTTCACCATCACACAGAGAGAAAATGTGAAATAATTCAGGGAAAAGACTTGTTTTAAAGGAAAAATTATATGTAATATTGTTTAGCAATATCAATAGAAACCAGCAGCAGGTATTTGGAGTTTAACCATGGGAGGAAGGCTGTTTAAAGCAAATATTATAATGTTTCAACTAATCATTGGCTCACTCTGATTATACAAAACATTTATGTATTTATTTAAATGTACTGGCTCCCAAACTTCAATGGACTCAGACAGAGCCCAAAACTAAACATGACATTAAAAAACACCTAAAAATATAAAATCAACAGACAGCCCAGACTAATAATGAAATCTGCAAAACAAAACGGGCAATTAAACAAATAACAAACATAAATCTCAGGCCTGGGATCAAAGCCAGGTTTTCAAAGCTCTGCTAGTTTCCCTAAGAGAGAGAGAGTGCCCTTTTTATCTCTGGGGTGTGCTGTTCAGAGAGTGGGAGCCACAAAAGAGATGGCACATTGCCTACATCCTACAAGATGGCAACTTTTATTGGATGGAACGTCAAGTATACCCACTGTTGGAATCTATTGGGCTATCAGAAGAATTTGTAAGGAGAATATGGTGTGCTTGAAATATACCAATCAAGTACCCTTTAATACATTTTGTGTGTGTGTGTGTGTTTGTGTCTGTATGTGCATATATATTTATAAATAATATATTCTACATAATGGATATGTAGAACAGGGTGTTTATATGCATATCCCTTCATATCATTAACAGGAATTAGCTATTCCTTGCTATGAAAAAACCTAGAGCATACTTGATGAGTATAATACTTTCTACTTCTTCCAGCAGAAAGTGTTTTGTAATATTTTAGCATAAAAGCATACCTAGTAACTTAATGGTTTAAACTATGGCATGCAGTGTTTATTCAGAATCCTCCCAGTTCTTCCTCCTTTGAGAAGTTGTTTTGCTTAAAATGACTTTCTAAAAATCATCTCTGCGTCAGTAATGCAAACAAATAATGCAGTGTGAAGCTTTTTAAAATTCTGCCAAAGAATAACGTGAATTAAAGGTATCAAGGGAAACCAGTAGAAACAAGCATAAATAAAACAAAAAAATAAATTTCCATTGTCCGTTTTAGGGACCTCGTAGATATTTAGAAAAAGGACTCCAATTTGAAGTTGCATCTTTAAGAAATGTCACATCCAAATCTATTGGACCAATTTGAGTGACTCATGACCTCTCTCTGATATTTTTGAATAGCAAACTAACAAAGTAAAGATGGGCTAAATAGGACATATATATCTGATGCAGAAAAATATAGGTTCACCAATTCTATTTCGCATTGCGAACCGGTAGTAAAGGTAAGTAGAACCCACCCCTGGATAGGGCCCAATGTTCAAGTCTGTCAAAATCCTTCTGAATCTTGAGTCTCTCTTCTATTTCCTCCAGTTAATTATGGAGCATACCTTCAGCAAGTATATTGTTTTTGCATATGCTGTATTAAGAAGCTTAGGTTCAGGGAACTATGCCAAGTAATGATGATTAAAAGATGCTACATCTCTAGATCTTTTCCTCACCCTATCTTTACATTCTTGCCACAATTCCATAGGTAGAATCAGTTGAAAGACAATCTTAATGAAATCCTATAAAAAGTAATATAATACTTGACTGCACAGATTGCATATACCAGACTTCTCCACACTATCCATTGGGCCAGAGATCCCTTCTCTCAGTCCTTTCACTCTTGTTGTATCACAGTACTAGGTTTATGACTTATGACTATTTTTCACACTTATGACCGTTGCAGCATTCCCATAGTCAAGTGATCAAAATTTGGACACTTAGCAACTGGTTCATATTTATGACAGTTGCAGTGTTCCAGAGTCATCTTTTGTGACCTTCTGATGAGGAAGGTCAATGAGAAACCCAGATTCACTTAACAACCATGTTACTAAGTTAACATCTTTAGTGATTCACTTAACTGTAGCAAAAAAAAAAGGTCATAAAATAGGGCAAAACTCACTTGCTTAGTAATGGAAATTTTGGGCTTAGTCTATCTATGTATTTAATTTTCTACAAGTCATTGAAGAAAATGGGTCCAGAGAATAGTTTTATAACCCTAACATTTGGAACGTTACTGCAATGACAGCTTACAAAGCTAAGTATGTCTAAGGATCTTAATATGGCCCTGATTGTATTCAACTACTCTAAATGGCTCATATTACAAGGCAAATAAAATTATAGGTTGTGATGAATTTTCTTCCTTTAAAAAAAAAAAGACCCAGATTAGTCAGGCTAAAAATCTACAGAAATATACATATCACATTCTTTTTCTCTATTATAGGGTTATGCAGCCTTCTCTGGGCCTGGAGCTACACTGGAAGCATGCCACATGTTGCATTTCAAAATATAGTAGATGAAGTAGGATAAACAGCATTTATTTCACTGCTATTTCCATTGAGTTAAATAGATTAGATTTCTTTCCAGTCTTGAATTTAATATTTTTCCTTCCATCTCTTTAAAAATGCCAATTTAAAAATAACTTCTGAAAGTTTCTGAAGGCCACAGTTGAAACTTTTTGGGGCCCAGCCTGCAGTTTTCAAGGGCTTTAAGTTAAAACTTAGCTTTACGTGAAGAACATGTTAACATGACATCTCGGGGGCGGAGGGGGGGATCTGATTTTTCCTCCTACAGATGCTGTGAAGCATCTCTGAGTCACCTTTTTTAAAGTGACTTTGTAAAGTTTATATGATTTTTTTTCAAAAGTTAAGATTCCTATTTATTTACAGGTAGTCTTCAAGTTACAACAGCAATGGGTACCAAAATTTCTGTCACTAAGCAACGCAATCATAGAGTGTGATAAAGTCACAATTTCTGATTACTTCAGTGTAATGTAAAGGTTAAGGTGATGGATTGGTACTTGTGAAGTTCAGGTTCAGATTTCTATGCAATTTCAGCCCTTCATAATCTAACCTACTCACAGAGTTGTTCTTCATACAATAAAGAATTGCACCAAATGCTAACTTGAATGCCCAGAACAGAACTGCACACATGCCTTCAGCTCAAGAACTGAGAGTCAAACTCCCAAATTGGATGGGAAGAGGACACTGTGGCCCTGATTTCTGAGATGCTACTTTGAATTGCCTGTCAAGGATTAGCTCATTTTACCCTTGAAAGTCTTCTAAGATGGTCCCATAAAACCACCCAAAAAGATGGTTTCATCCCCTGAGAGATCCTCCTGGCTACAAAAGAATTACTGTATATACTCGTGTATAAGCCGAGTTTTTCAGCACATTTTTTATGTTGAAAAAGCACCCCTCGGCTTTTACTCAAGTGCGGGTGTTCTCTGGTCTCTCCCGCTCATCTGCGGGTGCCTGCAGCCTGGTCCAATAACTGCTGATATCGCCGCTCTTCTTTTCTCCTGCACGCCAGCAGCCTCTGTGTTGTTCATCTTACCTGTGCTTGGTCACGCCTCTTTGCTCCGTCCAAGCATTGCTGAATACAAGTACTCTGGTCTTGGATATACAGTAAGTTTATTTACAGTACTTAGTCTGCTATATTTTATTTTTGAAATTTACCTGTAGCTGTTGCATTTCCCGCCCTAGGCTTATACTCGAGTCAATAAGTTTTCCAAGTTTTTTGTGATAAAATTAGGTGCTTCAGCTTATATTTGGGTCTGCTTATACTCGAGTATATACGGTAAGATGATATTGCACTATTTGTACCTCTGTCCTACAGAAAAGACTGGGTATAAATACAGTAACAATAAATATATTGTTCATAAAGGTATTCAATGGAGTTGATTAAGTCTTTTGCCTAATTAGACCATATGTACTGTATCAGACTATATATACTGTATGCATATGTGTGTTTGCCTGAAAATCAAAGGAAACCTTGCGGAAGAATACCTTTCAGCTTGGATCTCAATCTAGTTCTAAACCTATCCAATAAACTGTTCTTGTCTGACTGACCATTCGAGAGATGCCTCCTGAAATAGCTCTAGTCAAAGTATATGCAGTAACACGGACACCTCCAATTTATTAAGGTTTTGAGTCCATTGTGTTGTCTACTTATACAGACAGAATGCCGTAACTGTTTATTTGTCCTGAAGAAAAGTCATTGAACAGTCAAATCACACTTGAAACACAAACAAGTGAGGCATTTGTGTTCTTTGAAAACATACTGGAAGTTTTTAAAAAAATATTTTGGTTTATGTAATCTTGAACCGTTAGACAACTGCAATTCAATAAAGAGTATGATCAGTCAAGTTGTTTTGCAAGTGGCCTTCCTAAGCTGAAGAAACTTCTCAATTGAATTAAAAAAAAGAAATAAAAAATAAAATGACACAGAAAGCATTCCATGAAAAGGTTTGAAATAAGGCTGAGTTTGTCTTGTTAACCTGGCACACAAACCTTGGTGATCAGTGGCTGCATTTAAGAGAACCTGCTGGGAGGGACCTCTAAACTTCACAAGGGAATGTCACTATGGAAACTAATCAAATGAACAAAAGTATGAAAGAGCAGACTTGGTAAAAACATCTGAGGGGGAGGAACAGCCCAGGGAACAAACTGTATATGTCAGAAGTGACTGAACTTGAGCTAATAAGTCCGATACCCGGAGAGGTCTGGAGTCAGGTTTTGATAATTCCCAACAGCCATTAAAATAGATGAGTACCATTTATTTTTCAACTAAGGTCACATGGTGCTCATTTCTTAGGCAAACTGGAGCAGCTGGCACAGAACATGCTAGCTAGAGGCTAGATTTTTGGCAGAATGCTGTGTTCCTAATGCGCCATGTAAATAAAAAGCTTCAAACCAGGCACAAGTGTTTTTAAAGGACATGAAAAAAATGTCCAAATTAAATAATAGCTACCTTTTAAGTTAAGAGTACATTTTTAGAAATGTTCCTTGATGCAGATGGCTGATGCCTGGTTTCTGATTCTGGAAGAACAACCACAAATGTTTCTATAAGAAGTAAACTAAGTAGTAAATTTGGATTATGACTAAACAAAAGCATTAGAAAAAACACGGTACAAAAGTCACATATTGATAATTATGTTTATCACATGCAAACTTTCACATCTCTACAAATAATTTTATTTAGAGGATTTATCAGGGATAATTGTAGATTTACAGTTCTGAAACTTGATAAAGTCTCCTTCAATTACAACTTAAATCCTAGTGACTCCATGAATTTAACAATTTGGCTAGGTGACTTTGAGGCAATCACTCTAAGCCCAACCCACCTCACAGGTTTGTTGTGGGGAAAATAGGAGACAGGACAATTAGGTATTTTGTAAATATTTTTATTCCTTAATAAGTCAGTTCTGAGCTGGGATAGGGTGGGGGACCATTGTTTGAAATTAAGTTCTTTATTCTTACCCAATAGCAATAGCAGCAAGCTGTTAGATGGACAAGCCACGAAACCCTCTCCTTCCAGCACAGGTTGTATACATTACAATCCAATACCTTAAACAAAATGAGATGTAGTTTCTGAGTCTTAAGAATATAAATATTCTAATAAAATACTCTTTCTAAATATTCTAACAGTATATTCATTACCTTAAATTGAGACAGACAAACAAACAGACAGACCCAGGTAGCCCAAGAAGAAAAACAGAAGTCCTCTACAAACTAGTTTGTAAGGACAGTAACGGGTACTGTGTAGAACAAACAGGGAGAAGACTAGCAGATACATCCATGAGCACCAGTTAGTAGTGAGAAACACAATTATAACTCCTCAATATCACAACACATGGACAGACTCAACTATAGTTTCAACTGGGAAACTCTGAGCATCTTAGACCAAGCTAAATCAAAAACACTAGGGAATTCCTGGAAGCCTGGCACTCAGATGAATAACCTTCAGTAGACACATGCAGATTTACCACCTTTATACATATTCAAAAGAATAAAAAAAAACCCTGAGGAAACAAAAAGACCAGAACACACCCTCTCCAACAGTGAAACCCAGATATACAGAGATGAACAGCAAACAATTTCTATTTCAGTAGAATACTGGTCTCTATACTGCGCTCAACATCTTTTTTTAAAACTTTTTTTAAAAAATAAGGACACCATAATTCTGGATGTCCTAAGCCATGCCAAGTTCTATCTAAATGTGAAAACATTCACATTTGCTGGTCTTCAAATGTCATTGCCCTTTAACTGCATGGGTTTTTTGATATTACTATCAGAAGGATTTCAGAGGTGAAGTCCAACAAATGTTGAGATATTCCAACTGGAAAGATTGGTCTGTGGAACACACGATATACATTATTTCTAGCCTGAACAAGTGACTCTTATGTCTTCATCAAGCTTCTTTGTAAATTTTCCCACATTTATTCCATCTTTCTAATATTTGATATCCTACAAATGGACAGGATTATGTAAAGTTAAATGAAATTGAAATTGCAAGAGATCAACAAAATCAAAAGATCAAAACCAACTTGGGGATCTTCTATCAGTTTAAGCTTTTATGCAGGATTCCAAGTAACTTTTATTATAGAATATAGAGCAAATGAATAACATAACTGAAGGAGAATATAGGTGAACACAGCCCTTGGACTTTCTTTTTTCAGGTCAGGAGCCATCTAGTAGAAATATGGCAAAACTAACAGAGTCTCTTTGCTCCAGCTCACACCTACAGCAGGTAGCAACTGCTAGTTGACATTCATTGATCTCAAAAAGCAGCCAGATCTGTATAGTACTTAGTTAGGAGATTATCCGGAAAACCCAGCATGCCAGAAGAGTATGGCAGTTCTATGCTATTGCCAAGGCAATAATATGGAGATTGTACTTGTACCATTGACCTAGGAAGTTGATGAGATGCTAACATATTTGATACATTTTCAATCTCTATTGTTATTCAGGCCAACCTTACAATCAGGCACAGTGAGGCAGGCAGCCTCCTTAGGATTTTTGGTGTCATGAAATGATAGCAAATAATTTAGTTCTTTTTCTAGGGTATTTTTCCTGAAGAAGTAATTGAGGAATACATTTTAGGCATTTATAAAACAAACTGCTGTTGTACGTTATATATTATGTTTGTCTCCCAAGTGGAGAAGCATTTAATGTTCTGGCTAAGAAGGAAAATGTTTTGGGCCAACCTTGCATCAACCTGTGTGGTTCTCCTCCTTTCTCTCCAACCGGTCGCAGTTCGTATTGGCAGGGGGGCAGAGGTCGACCTCGAGGCCTCTTATATGTGGAGTGCCTCAGGGGTCGGTCCTCTCGCCCCTCCTGTTCAACATTTATGTGAAGCCACTGGGCGAGATCATCCGTGGCTTTGGGGTGAGATACCATCAGTACGCTGATGACACTCAGCTGTACATCTCCACCCCAGGCCACCCCAACGATGCCCTTGAAGTGATGTCCCAGTGCCTGGAGGCTGTACGGATCTGGATGGGGAGGAACAGACTCAAGCTCAACCCTTCCAAGACTGAGTGGCTGTGGTTCCCGGCATCCCGATATAGTCAGTTGACCCCATCACTGACTATTGGTGGCGAGTCTTTGGCCCCCACAGAGAGGGCTCGCAATCTGGGCGTCCTCCTGGATACGCAGCTGTCTTTGGAGGAACATCTGACGGCTGTAACCAGGGGGACCTTTTATCAGGTTCGCCTGATCCGCCAGTTGCGGCCCTTTCTTGATCGGGATTCCTTGTGCACAGTCACTCATGCCCTCGTGACCTCTCGCCTTGATTACTGTAACGCTCTCTACATGGGGCTCCCCTTGAAGAGCACCCGGAGGCTCCAACTGGTCCAGAATGCAGCAGCGCGGGTAGTGACGGGAGCAGCATGGCACTCCCATGTAACACCGCTCCTGCGCGAGCTGCACTGGCTCCCGGTGGTCTTCCGGGTGCGCTTCAAGGTGTTGGTTATCACCTTTAAAGCGCTCCATGGCATAGGGCCTAGCTATCTTCGAGACCGCCTGCTGCCACCGACGACCTCCCATTGACCCGTGCGCTCCCACAGAGAGGGCCTCCTCGGGGTGCCATCAGCCAAACAATGTAGGCTGGTGACCCCCAGGGGGAGGGCCTTCTCTGTGGGGGCACCTACCCTCTGGAATCAGCTGCCCCTAGAGATAAGGAGAATCCAGGACCTCAGTGCCTTCCGCCGTGCCCTTAAAACCTTCTTTTTCCAACAAGCCGGGCTGGCCTAACTCTTTTTAAGTGTTCTTAATTGTTTTTGTTTTCTGTTTATTGTTTTAATTAATGGGGCCAAATTTATACATATTTTTAACTGTATTTTAATATTTGTATTTGATGTTTTTATTTGCCTGTTCACCGCCCTGAGTCCTCAGGGAGAAGGGCGATATACAAGTTCAAAAATAAAATAAAATAAATAAAATAAACCTTACATTGATGTTATTTTTATACCCACTGCTGTCTTCAGATGTAAAAATCACAGTAAATATTTATCTTGGGTTCCATCATCATAATAAATGAAATAATAAAATAGAGAAAACAACAAGAGCCCATTTCTCTTTCTATGACGTATTAATTTTTAATTAAAACCAGTCACCACAGGTGGCACCCACTAGCAAACCTGGCTGACCTTAAAAAAAAAGATGGTGACAAATTACATCCATACTGTTGCCAAAAAGCTTAATATGAATGTGTCCATATAATCCATATAATCCCCTGAAATTAAATTTAACGGAAGGGAAACTTTACCTTAATTCAAAGTGAAAACTTCATTTGTGCAAGATTAAGAACTTTTGTGAAAGTTCTGTGAACTTTATGGAGTGAAAGTATGCAATCAGGAAGGACCATTTGATATGTTTAAAACAGCTTGCTCATATGAATCTAAAGGATAGGACTACATCACACTGATCTTTAAAAACAGAGTACTGCTTTTTGGTATCTCTGAATTTACAATATTGAATACACTGCAATTCACATTTTTATTGCCCTAATCTTTAGCGTTCCTGGTCTCTTGCACTCAAAAGTTAGTATTATATCTATATTAGAATACTGTTAATAATACTGTTCATACAGGATCAAATGAATTTGCTTTTGTCTAATAGATTAAATGTTTTTTGCTAGATTATATAACAAAGGATTTATTGTGTTGGTGTGTGTCTACTTTAAATAAAGAGCAATGATTAAATTTCCTACTAGGATGAAAACAAAAACAATAGCAAAAGCCTTTATTCTCATATCCTATTATATAAGTAACAGATCAAAGAAAGCATGACATCCCTAATACTCTTTCTGATTTGAGGTTGTAAGTGTAGTTTTATAGGAAATACAACTTTTGAGCTTGGAGTCATGTTAAAAACAAGAGGGAAAAACGAAGTATTTCTGTTGATTAGTGGCACCATCTGGTGGATATAAGAACTCATTGACCGACAAAGAATCATAGAGTTGCAAAAAATTACTTCTGTGTGAAAAAATACACCAGAGAATTGCTTCCAAATCTGATCAACACATTTATTTGCTAGTGTATTTGTCTTTCCACTCTTTACTTCCCCTCCATAAAAGATCCTGAATGGTCTAATTTGCAGGAATATTGTTCACACGTCAGCCTGCATTGAAAAGAATTTTATATTGTAATACATTCCTTTTACAAAACAGAAGAAAACAGATATTAGTGTTGAATTTTCAACTAAAATGAATTTGTTCAGTTAGACTGTCATAAGCTTCTGGTATGGCTATACTGTATTTTTCAGAGCAGACAATGCAATTGTTCATGTTAAATTAGTTGAAATGTATAAATGATTTTGTGGCAACATTTTCTGGCTTATGTAGTATTGCTTTCTAAAAATAAAGAAAAAAAAGTAACTCTATCCACTCTGCAAAGATATATTGGTAGTCTTATTATGCATGCATTTCTATATATTTCCTTACAGTATGCGAAGATGGATGGATTAGGCAGAGAAAGAAATTGAAATTTTAATTTTTAAACTTTTAATCTTCAAGTTAATTTGAAATATAAGGTATACATACTGAAAAATGTTTTATTGTATAATATTAAAATATAATATTTTCATATTTATATAAATGTTATATTTATAATATGAAATATTTTATTAATATCAATGATTATATAATTATTATATATTAACTGCAATAATTTGTGAGAAAATGTCTTTTTTTTTCTCTGACACTATATGATTCCATGTATAAAGATGGATTTTTGAAATTCAGTGACAAAATTCTACCATGGAACATTACAAATTACAATTACAAATACTACTGATATCAAAACACAAATGCACTGCTGATCATTTGAATTTAATTTTCTTGCTTCAACAAAATCAAAAAAGACAGTGCAATTTCCCCCATCACCTAATATAACTATTTTTTTCATAATAAAACAAGAAAACTAAAGTTCATCCTAAAGCTATTTCTCTCAGACACAACAAACAAATGAACTCACATAAACAAACCTCTCTTGTTTTTTTTTCCAGCACCTGAAAATATATATATATAATCAAATATAAATCAAATTAAAATAAAATAAATAAATAAAAATATATCCTGAAGTTATGCTTGCCTCAGGTTTGTCACCAGACATGAGCCCAGAATATGGGGTGACAGTTGTGATCTAAGAAGCCTCAAATAATTGCTCTGCTCTTCAATGACTAGATATGGGATCTTTTAGCTGAAACTGGGCATTAGAGAACAAGTAGGTGGTGGGTAATGTATCAGCCTTCCTGCTATTGGGCAAAATTTCTGCCTAAATTGTTGAATTCTACTGTCATGTTGGCAGTTGAATTCTCCAGTTGATAGTCCTTGGAGCTTCAATCTGTCTTCAGCTAACCTAGAACCAGAGGCAACTTCTGAAGTCATGATCTCTGTGGCAACTACAGATCTGCCTCAAATTAATTAGGGCCTTACACATGCTAGGAATTGCACATCAGCTCTGTGCACATCTTACTGTTCTGACCCAGGCTTCCTGAGACAGTATAAAGCACACAATTAGCCCCAAAACCCTCTTTTTATTTCAACGGCTGCGAATTATGTTCATTCACAGCCCGTAATGAGTCACAAATAGTTCGTAAAGAGTCTGACAGAAGTCTGCCACAGTCCTTTGAGATATGGCTGATAAGCACCCACCTTTATCTTCCTTGACATGCTGCCAAAGTCCTAACGCAATTAGCTTTGCAAGACCACACAGAGCACAGAGTCAAAACGGAATTTCAAAATTTAAACTGACCAGAACAAACAAAGTTGCTTCCTGCAAAGGCTCATGTGCCTTTGCTCCTCCTTTATGTCTTATGGGAGGGGCCAATCATCTCCAAGCCCTACTCCCGAGTCATCCCTTTTGTCTTAACTGTTCTTGCCTTCTGGCAGCTCTGTGTATGCGAGCACTGGGAACAGGCTCCCCCGTTCCTCTGCCTCGCTGATGTCTGACTCTGGAGACTCCAGAGACAGCACATAACTCCCAGATGACCCTGTCCCCCTCTTTGCCTCTGATGCAGAGCCCTAACATTTTTATGAAATTGTGTCAGAACGTTGAGGTAAACTGTACGCCCCTATCGGGAATGATGCGTTGGGGTGCACCATGTAGCCGGTATATGTGCCATATAAATAGTTTCGCCAACTTCCGAGCTGACGGCAAACCATGACACGGGGTAAAATGAGCCTGCTTGGAGACGAGATCAACTACAGTCCATATCACCGTATTGCCATTGCTCTCTGGGAGGTCTACAATAAAATCCATACCAATCTCTTCCCAGGGACTCTTTGGTTCTGCTACAGACTGTAAAAGGCCGAGAGGCTTTCCCGGTCGAGGTTTAGTTATTGCACACACTTTACATCCTTTTACATAATGTTCGACTTCTTTCCTTATACGTGGCCACTAGGTGTAATGTTTTCAGAAACCCGAAGTGTCCTGCTGTTTTCGCATCGTGACACCTCTGTAACACTGACTGCCTTAATGATTCAGGGATATACAGCTTGGTTCCTACCCAAGCAAAACCATTTCGGTGGGTCACTTTAGCTCCATGTTCTTTCAGCCAGGCATCCGTAGTCACTTCTCGACGTAGATCGTCTTCCCACGAAGGTGGGGACCTGGTATGTGCCGTTCGAGCCCACTGTTGATGGTGGGGGATCATTGCTTGTACGACCTCTTCCCTTTTACTGTCAAATTGGGAGAGTCGCGATAGAGCATCTGCTAGGAAGTTTTTCTCTCCTGGCACATATTTTAACTCAAAATCGAACCTTTGGAAATACTGTGCCCAACGTACTTGTTTCGGTGACAGGCTTCTGGGGCTTTGGAGTGCCTCTAGATTCTTATGATCCATCCATACTTCGAATCTGGTACCACTGCCCTCCAACAAATGCCTCCAGGTAAGCAGCGCCCACCGCACAGCAAATGCCTCCTTCTCCCAAATAGCCCACCGTCATTCTGTGGTTGTCAGTTTGCGGGACGTATAAGCACATGGATGCAATACCCCGTCACTGGTTCTTTGTAACAACAAAGCCCCCACGGCAACGTCACTAGTGTCTGCTTGTACAATAAATGGTAAGACCGAATCAGGATGTCGTAATATTGGTGACTGGGAAAACAGGGTCTTTAAACTGTCAAAAGCTTTTTGACAGGCCGGGGTCCACACTAATATTTGTCCTGGTCTTGCTTTCAGACCTAGTTCTTTTGTACAGAGTAAGTCGGTCAAAGGGAGAGCCATCTGAGCAAATGCAGGGATGAATTGTCTATAAAAATTTGCAAAGCCAAGGAACTTTGCAATTGTTTTCGTGTTGTAGGCGCCTGCCATTCTAGTACTGTATTCACTTTCTTGGGATCCATCTCCAACCCGTTCTCTGAGATACGATAGCCCAAGTAGTCCAGCTTCGTGCAATGGAACTCGCATTTGGATAGTTTGACGAAAAGTTTTGCCTGTAACAATTTTCTCAATACTTGTCTCACCAACGCCATATGTTCTTCCATCGTCCTGGTATAAATTAGAATATCATCCAGATAGACCAGGACACCTCAATATAAGTGCTCATGCAATACCTCGTTTATAACTTGCATGAAAACAGCGGGAGCACCTTGCAGACCAAACGGCATCACCTTAAATTTATAGCTACCTAAAGGGCAGTTGAATGTGGTCTTCCACTCATCACCTGGCTTTATACGTACTCTGTAATACGTCTCCCGTAGGTCTAACTTTGTGAACACTCGTCCGGTTGATAGGGTAGCCAGCAAATCTTTCATTAATGGAAGAGGGTACAGGTGTTCGACACATACAGCATTCAATCCCCGAAAGTCCACACACAAACGTAAACCACCGTCCTTCTTTTCGCGAAATAAAACAGGGGCGGCCATGTGTGACCGACTGGGTTGGATGAAGCCCCTGGCTAAGTTTTTATCAATATACCGTCTGAGTTCCTCCAACTCTGGTTTTGTCATAGCATACATTCTTGGCTTTGGTAACCTAACACCCGGCTTTAGTTCTATAGCACAATCAGTCGCTCTGTGAGGGGGTAGTACCTCACACTCCTCTTCGTTAAACACCTCTGCTAGGTCCTTATATATGGCAGGATATCCTAGTTGTGATGAGTCAGCTGAAGTATCCCTCTGCAACCCCGCGCACCTGACCCTGGCCTCTGGTTCTGGTTCTGGGCCGACACTTAATCTTAGGTGTCGGTAACCGCCTTCTCACCATATGTTGGGCCTCCATTTATCTAACCACGCTAGACCTAAGATAATAGGTTCCACTATTGTGTCCACAATGACAAAACGAATGTTTTCCCAATGTTCCCCAATTTCCAGGCGCACTAACTCGGTAACCCAGGTTGCAGCCGTGCCACCCAGTAGAGAGCCATCCATCTGCTCAAAACGAACGGGACTTTGTAGTTTCGCTGACTGCAAACCCAACTCTCTGGCTACACTTTTCCGGATGAGACACCGAGTACACCCCGAATCTGTCAGGGCATCTCATTGAATTGCCCTTGTAGTCTGAAGGTGTCTCAGAGTAACTGGAATGACAAACAGATGTACAGGGTCACTTACCATAGGATCAACTGGCGCCTCATCATCGCTGCTATCCGGAACCAGCGGGACACTGTCTCGGTGGAGGGGCCCGTCCGACTCTCCATTCGTCCCTCGGGTACCCCGTGACGCCATGGGTGTAACCACTCTGGACCTCTCTGACGACGAACATGCCCTTTCACGGCCTCTCCCAGTTGACTGTGGTGGACCTCGGGTAGTGGCGAGCGGAACAGGGGGTATGGGACAGTCGGCTACATGATGGCCCAACTGGTTACACCTGAAACAGCAAATCGAACCCCTCCCCACAGGGACTAGAGAACGGGGAGGTGTTCACCACTTTGGGGCTCACTGGTCGTTCCATGGGCCGACGAGGGGGAAAAGGAAGGCTACTCACTCCCCGGGTACAGAATTCTCGTAGGCTGACATCTAAATCCACCACTGTGCTGAACCACATTACACCTAGTAAGATGCCAATTTTGGTGGCCACATATAAGGAAAGAAGTCGAACATTATGTAAAAGGGTGTGCAATAACTAAACCCCGACCGGGAAAGCCTCTCGGCCTTTTACAGTCTCTAGCAGAACCAAATAGTCCCTGGGAAGAGATCGGTATGGATTTTATAGTAGACCTCCCGGAGAGCAATGGCAACACGGTGATATGGACTGTAGTTGATCTCTTCTCCAAGCAGACTCATTTTATCCCGTGTCATGGTTTGCCGTCAGCTCGGAGGTTGGCGAAACTATTTATATGGCACATATACCGGCTACATGGTGCACCCCGACGCATTATTTCTGACAGGGGTGTACAGTTTACCTCAACGTTCTGGCGCAATTTCATAAAAATGTTAGGCTCGTCACAAGGTCTAGGTTCTGGGTTCCATACTAGTACCAATGGAGCAGCAGAAAGAACAAACACCATGGTGGAAAGGTACTTACACTGTTACGTATCGTACCAACAATCAGATTGGTCTGAGTTACTCCCTTTTGCGGAAATGGCACATAATAATACTGTTCACGGGAGCACAGGGGTCACACCATTCCAGGTTGTTTCGGGTAAGGACCTTCCTGCAATCTCCAAATTAGCTCTCCAGGACCAGGATAGTGTGTCACCGGGTAGTTGGGCTGCTCGTATTAAAGGTCTATGGCCCCAAATAAAAGAGGCATTGGACAAAGCAACCGAAACCTATAAATACCAAGCCAACAAGAGAAGAGCAGACCACAAACCATTTGTAGTTGGGGATTTAGTCTATTTGTCTACTAAATATCTAAAACTACAAACACCCAATCGTAAACTGGGGCCCAAATACTTAGGGCCCTTTCCTGTTGTAAAAGTGATTAACCCTGTTACAGTAGAATTAAAACTACCACCACTGTTGGGGAAAGTCCATCCTATGTTTCATAGTAGTTTGCCAAAACCAGTAGATGTCATTCAGGAACAAACAACAAGGCCAGGCCTGGTGGAAGGGGACCACTATGAAGTCGAAGATGTATTAGACTCAAAACTTAATAGGGGAGCACTGAAGTATTTAATCAAGTGGAAGGGGTATCCATTCGAGGAATCCTCATGGGTTACGGCTACGAATTTTAAGGTTAGTCGACTACTTGATCGATTTCATAAAAAATATCCACATAAACCCGGGCCCTGGGGTACTGATATAAAACCCTAATATGATATTAACGTCAATATTGTTATGTATTCCAGGAGGACACCTGGTAGGGGGAGCCGCCTGTCGAGATCCCCTCGACACTCAGCGCAATGGCGGCAGCCACGGATCCTGGCGCCGTGAATTTGAAGTTGGCTCCTGGCGCTGTACAAACCTGGATCAGCGGAAGGAGCGTTGGGCAGGGTTGTCATTTGCACAGGTGGTGGTAGGTGATTAGTATAAGTGATAGGCGGTCGGTCACGATGTGGTCGGAGCCAGGGTTTCGTTTGACCGCCCTTCATCTGTTTTGCTGGATTCGCTGACTCACGCAGGGGCTGGGCTACGCTAGCCGGAAGGGTGTGTGAGCTGCTGTAATTATTGGGCGCGTTATTTAAAGGCGTTGGGAGGCGACCGCTCCCAACGCCGACCTTGTATGCCTTTGCATTGATTGTTTTCTTTGGCGCTGACGGTGCTGGCGACCGCTTGGAATAAACCACTTACAGCTATCAAGCCTTTGCAGCGTTTTCCTTTCCGACGTCTCCAGACACGCAGTAGGAAGCTAGACAGTCTGAGCCTTTCCCAGCCTCCAGGACTGGCCCATGTTCTGCCCCAACCTCCTCACTGTCTGACTCTGCTGCCAGCTCTGCAGGCCGCTGGCGGACCACAACACTTACAATAATAGAGTTGGAAGAGAACATGGAGGTCTTCTAGTCCAATTCCCTGCTCAAGCAGGAGACCCTATACCATTTAAGCATCAGTAACATTTTTTCATCTTTATCGTCTCAAAATGCTGAGTCATTTTGTAATGGTTTAGTATATTAGGTATTACTCAATGTACCACTAAAATTCCAATATCCCAATATCTGAAAACTCCAAAAGTGTCAGATATTAATGTAATTTAATCATTCCCAAAATTACACCTCCAAATCTCCTAAATTTATAATCCTTAAAAGCTATAGTTTGATATTTTACAATCTTTATGATTTTCCAATTTACACCTTCCCAAATTTTAAAGTCTTATTTAATTTTTCTTTTCTATTTTTTCTTTCAGCTTTCTTCTTTCGTCTCATAGGATGTTCTATCAAATCACATTAGTAATCCAAATCCAAATTGGCCCACCAGATTTCTTCAAATCTTCCAAATCCATCCTCCTGTGAATAATTTCAATAGTATTTTAATTATTTGTAGTCCAGTTTGTCATAAAAATCTTCAAAATGCTCACCAAGTATTTCCAAACATCCAACTCACTGTAATGAAGTCAAGGTCAGGTGGTCTTCCAGATGTTATTTACTTTCACTCCTATACTTTATTTGTATTAAACAATTATCACAGTTTCCACATTGCAGAAATCTTTTTCCTCCAATAGATGGCTCCTCTGCTCCAAATTCCAACATTAAACAGTATGTAAAAAACAGACAGGTGACTGTCAACTGTCAATAAATCAAGGGGGGTTAAGAATAAAAGTAGGAAAAGCAGTTTCTCCCAATAGTCACTTTTCTGATTGTTGTCAAATCTTTTCCAGGCTTTCTATATTTTAAAGCTTCCTTTAAATATTTCTTTCGCATTTGGGTCTTTGATCTTTCTCCATGTATCCAATTGCCACTTTCTTAACATTTGGAGAATATTTTTTAGGATTCTTTTATTCAGATAAAGTCTCTAGAATCAAAGTTGGAAATTATCTCACCTAGTTTCTGTCGACAAATCGCTCCAGCACAGATCTTATTGTCCCAGTTGTCACAGCTTGTGACTTGCCAAAATGGCCATCGTCCCTCCTGCCATTCAGAAGAGCTTTCTTCAGATCTAACGAGGAAATTGTTAATTCTTCTTGATTGACAAAGCACCTCTCCTTTCTTCACCACCCCTCCAGGATGGCTTTGGCCCCATAGGGTCTCCCGGTATGCAGATACCTGCTGGTTTTCGTGGAGCTCGGTGGAGCTCTGCTATTTCCAGCCATTCTCGCTGTGACACCAACCAGTCTTCTAAATTGGTTCTCTTTGATTAGTTTCCATCCCTTGCTTCTTATCCTGCCTTCAGATGCTTTGTAGAATAGATTGACCCCTCCTTCTTTGTAGCAGCCATTTAGATATTACACTACTGCTATCATGTCATCCCTAGTCCTTTTTTTTTTCCATTAGACTAGAAATACCCAGTTCCTGCCATCATTCTTCATATGTTTTAGCCTCTGGTCCACTGATCATCTTTGTTACTCTTCTCTGCACTCTTTCTATAATCACATCTTTTTTATATTGTAGAAAAGTGTGGTCTTACCAAGACACTATAAAGTGATATTAACACTTCCCATGATCTTGATTCTATCCCTCTATTAATGCAATTTAGGACTGTGTTGGCTTTTTTGGCAGCTGCAGCATACTACTGGGTCATATTTAAGTGATTGTCCATTAGGACTCCAAGATCCCTCTCTGATGGAGTAGTTGGCATGTGAACCAATATCAGATAGAAAGGTCCTATCAGTCCTTTACCTCAGACAGTTTACCAGTTTCCCTCACAGTTGCAAAGAGGGAGACCTATTAGATTGGTATGTGCCAGGCAACTGAACCTAGTAGAGCTCAATCAGGGGTTTCCCCTGTGAAAATTTGTTGGCAGTTTATGTGAATCTATGAAGCTGCTTAGAATAGACAGGTAACAGAGACTTTGGATCTGCTCTTATGCCTCTTACAATTAATCAATCCCTAGGTAGTGCTTGGGGGGAAGGCAAAGTTAGGACTTTTGGAAGGTGAAGTGCCTAGAACACTGTTAGAGAAACAACAAGTAAAATTCCACTTCAGGAATAAGAGCATAAATCTATTTTTTCTGCTCTTATTGAATCTCTCAATATCTACCCAGATACATTTTTAATCTCATGTTTTATCTGAGAGTCATCGATGGGTCTACAATGAAAAATATTCTGGGCATTTACCAGATGAATTGACTTGGATTTACTGAAAGTTGGACTCTGACTTGGCAAAGAAAATGGACAGAATCCTGAAAATTGTTAATATGATGATTTTTTATTAGATCCCATCCTTATCCTTGCTTGTTAATCCATTAACCCAGGGATGTCAAACTCAAGACCCGTGGGCCGAATGCAGCCTACAATGTCGTATCCGGCCTGCGGGGTCATCCTGGAAATTGTAAGGGGTCAGACCGTGTCGCTTCAACCCAGTCTATATGTGTCATTTTGGCCTGGTCTACCCACATCGCTTTGGCCCAGTCTACCCAATGAGAAGAGGAAACATCGGGCCAGCATGGCTTCGACCCTGTCTACCTGTATCACTTCAGCCTGGTCTACCCATTGTGAAAAGGAAACATTGGGCCAGCATGGCTTCAGCCCAGTCTACTCACATCAATTCGGCCCAGTCTACCCCATGTGAAGAGAAAACATCAGGCCAATGTGGCTTTGGCCCGTTCTTCCCAATGCAAAGAAGAAACATGCCAGCAGTTTGAGGAGTGGCATCAAGCTGGCCATGCCCACCCAGCTGGCCATGCCCACTCAGTTAGCCATGCCCAGTGAGTGGTGTCAAGCTGGCTATGCCCAACCAGTCAGCCATGCCCAGTGAGTGGTGTCAAGCTGGCCACACGCATCCAATCAGCCATGCCCGCCCCGTCCCCCAAGGTCAACCACAGCCCTGATGTGGCCCTCAATGAAATTGAGTTTGACACCCCCTGCATTAACTGAATCCTTGCTGTGGTGTCAGTTCTTTTGGAAGAAAGGGGTAGTCCTGTCAGCTTGAAGGAGGCAATGATACAACCCTTTCTCAAAGAGCCATTATTTAGATCCATTTCATCAAGTTTCAGACCAGGACTTAGCACTGAGTCTCATTAGTTAGGCACCATCAACCTACTAGTAATACAATAATACCCACTGTACATATCTAACTCAAATTAACCATACTGCCAGTTAGCTATTCCATGTCTGAAAGCCATGAGGGCTTGGATGAAGAGAAACAGACTGAAGTACAATCCTGATAAAATCAAGTAGATGTGGTTATTTTGGTCTCTTGGATCTAGAATTCATTAATCTTTAGTCCCAATTTGGGTGACATTATCCAACTTTGGACTGATACGATATTTTAACTTTTTCTGGCCCTTCTTAATAGTTAACATTACTTTGGTTCTCCCACATGTCTACTATTGCAATGTGTCAGCGGTGAAATCCACTTACCTTCACTATCAGTTCAGGAACAGGAGCACGCAGGAGCGCACACACTACATGTGCGCACACCTCTTCTGTGCATGCACAGAACCTTCTGTCCATGCACAGATAGTAAAAAAATGGGACGTAATGACATCCCAGCATGTTGGCAGAGCCTCCCACTGCCAGCACTACCGGTTCGGCGAGCCAGATAGAACCAGGGGGATTTCACCACTGCAATGTGTTCTACATAAATGAATGGAACTCTTCCTGAATTTATCAATCTCATTCATACATCCTCCTCCCTTTCTCCAGGGTTTACCAGATTTTCTTTCCCAGGTACTGGTTTTGATATTTTTTCTCCCCCTCCATTGATGTTCACCAGTTTTCTTTTCACGCTTCTTTTGATAACCTCACCTTAAGTCATTTCTGACTACTTTTCTTAGTTCCTCAAACTCATCTAGCAGCAACTTCTCCTCTTCATGACATTTTACTTTAGGTAAACAAGGCTGGCTTAAAAGCAACACACTAATGTTTTTCTCCATTCTGAAAAATGATATGGGCCCACATTAATAGCTGGATCAAGGAAAGAGAAGGTGGGACAGACTGACATCATAGATCTATTGTGTCTTGTTTTAAAAATCATTTTAAAGAAATCCAATTCAGCGTGTCAACATTTTTGACAAGGATATTAAGAGGCCTTGTAAACTTGTATTACTATACACTTGAGGAAAGTCATGATAAGTAAGCCAGCAGTTCATCTTCATGTTCAAAGCTCTTCACATATAGCAATAGGCTTATATCCATGTTGGCTGCTGACGCAAATTAAAACCTTGAAAAACTAATGTCCACTGTTGCAGAAGTTCCCCCCTTAAAATATGGATGGCAACTCGGTACAGAGCTGATGTGTATCCTCAGGTGTCCCTCTTGCATGTTTCCACAGGCAGAATCCTTAAATAAGGCTGCCCAGTCATAAGGAAAAAGATGGAATGTGAAATTTGAACCCTTCCTACTCTATAATATCTAGTTTTTTCATGATGATAGCTTGTGACTCTCAGAAGTGTAGAAGGGGATCCATCTTGCTTTGAAATTAATTGGAAATAAAATTTAGGATTGCCAGTCACTTTGTGAAGGAGTTTGTACAGTACAAGTTCAATGTGATTCTCTGCTACAAAGGTAAAATAAATGTGTGCATTGTTTGCAACTCATACTCATTCCGTCCCAGAATATTTATAGTCGATTTCTCCAAACAATGCTGTTCAAAGATTTTGGAAGCCCTGTGGTCCTAAATTTATGGAGAGTTCTGGTGTGGAAGTCCAAGATACTTAGAGGACACAAGGTTGGAAAAACTTGGTTTACAATATTCTATACTGCAACTTTTAGTGCTGTGATTACTTCAAGCCTTTTCTACTACTGGATGGGGAGAAGGGGTTACAAGAAAACATATCCTCACAAATTCATTCTTTGATAAGTGTTTTGCACTTCCTTCTTTCTTATTTATCCAATTCTGACACCTGGCTTTTTCTTTGAGTTAATGACGATGAGATACCTCTTTCTTCCATGTCTCTTCAGAATCTGGAAAGATTTTAAAAAGTAAAATAAAATCCTAATTTATCCTTTAATGATCACATCAAAGACAACAATAAGGAAACATTTTCATGATATACTTTCCTGAATCTCCCAGATATTCCATGGAGCTAATCTCGCTTTTATTTCAAAGGAAGCAGTGAACTTTAGCTACTGCAGAATTATCAACCTGCTTCCTTTGAGACTGAAACTTGTGTTTTCATTTATTTATTTTTAGTGAAATAAAACTTTTATTAATTTTAGTTATTGAAGATAGTTTTAAAGAAGCCTATTCGAGAACCTTTAAGGCACAACTGTGAAACTTTGGGATGACCCAAAGCCTCATATATCTTTTAAGTGACACATCAGTGACCACACTTTCAAAGAGTCAGAATCAGGGGTGAAATCTAAAATTTTTTGCTACCAGTTCTGTGGGCGGGGCTTAATTAGTGGGTGGGGCTTGTTGGTAAGGTGACTGGGTGGGCGTGGCCAAGTCAATGTCATTTCTTTGCCCTTTTTTAACCTACAAAACACAACACAACACAACTGGCTCACCCACAATGTAAAAGCAGCTGTGCTAGACCCAAAACGGCCCCTGCAACAAGCAGGAACCACACAGAGCCACAAAAAGCCCAAAAAACCAACTTTCACACTTTACACACACAGAATTCTACATACATCTTTGTGAGATTTTGTGTGTTTGTGTAGTTAGAGTGAAACACTACAGAAACACACTAAAACTCAGAAAGCTGCACAAATATTATTTTATTTTAATTTATTTTTATTTTTATATAAAAACAGCTAAATTTAAAACTTCCTAAACTTTAAATGGCTAGGTCTAAAAAAAGTACAACAAAAAAACCCCCAATTAACTATTTTTTTAAAGCTCCCAAAGGGGGAAAAAACTTACCCAATAGAACAGGGGTCTCCAACCTTGGCAACTTTAAGACTTGTGGACTTCAACTCCCAGAATTCCTCAGCCAGCTTTGCTGGGAGTTGAAGTCCACAAGTGCAGATAGAGCTGCTCACCGATGAGTTTGATTGCAGGCAGGGAGATTCAGTTGCTTGCTGATGCAATGGATTGCAGGTATTACAGCAAGCGCAGCAGCTAAGGTAAGCAAGCTGGAGGCTGGGGGGTGAGAAAAAAAGAAACTTTTTTTCTTTTAAATGGGTCTTACAATCCAAACTGAGTTGCCTGATTAGCAGGCAACTCAGCTGGGATCGTCAGAGCTTGAATCATCAGAGCCATTTAAAAGGAAAAAAAGGCTCTGATGATCGCGCAACTCAGCTGGGCATGGGGGCCAGGGGCAGGATTTTTGCTACCGGTTCTCTGAACTGCCCGCCACCATCACTACCTACTTGCCCGAGCCGGTCAGAACCAGGAGCATTTCACCCCTGGTCAGAATCTAGATGAAGAAGTGGATGGAGCCAAACCCTAAAACTAGATTGGATTAATTTAATATTTATTTACATTTAATTAAATAGAATTAATAGAATGATTCCAACTTCTTTAATAATTTCCTCCTTCATCACTGTAGAACTGTGGTGTCAAGCTCCAATAGAATTTGTGTTAGGAGTCATTAAACTGTACATAACAATTCCTGATGGACCTATATCCAAACTCTATTTGGTGTCTAGAGGTGTCAAACTCTATTTCATTGAGGACCGCATCAGGATTGTGTTTGACCTTGGGGGGCTGGGGTGGGCATGGCCAAGATGGGTGTAGCCAGCTTGATGTCACTCGGGGGCGCCTGTGGTGGCCCAAGTGCTCTGCCAGCTAAAACGGGATCATTAGCTCAGTTTTTGGTTGCGACAGCCTCCTGCAACCTCTGGCAGTAAAAATGGAGCTCAGGAGAGCTGCACACAGCCCTCTTCTGAGCTCCATTTTCACTGGCAAAGGCACCATGGGCCAGTCCTTCACTGTTTCCAGGGCGGCCCTGCAGGCCAGATCTAAATACCCCGTGGGCTGAATCTGGCCCCCAGGCCTTGAGTTTGACATCCCTGACCTATATTAACTAGGAAAACTACATGTTTATATATTTACTTATTAATATATCCATGAATTTCATAATTACGTCCTACAAAGTTCATAAATCATAAACAGCAAAACTGGTTTAAGACAATAAGAAGTGCATTTATATTTCATATTTCTAAACCACCCATCTCCTTCAAAGAGGGGCTGTTTTAAAATTGGGAGACATTCCTCAGGATCTTTATCTCCCACATAATCTGCTGTTGTCATAAAGATATTTCACAATTTAGACCTACATCTAGGTCAGTACTAAAGGAAAACTGAAATCTCAGTGTTAAAAATTATAATCCTCTCTTCAGAGCAATACAAATCAATACATTCCTCATTAAAATAAGTTCAGACAATATTAGATAAATAACAACAATAAACATTTGTAATGTCTAACTTCACTTTGTGGGTAATGGATTGGGTGGATTTCTCCCTTAACGGTATTTCTGTGCTTTTCAATTTAAGATTGAGAAATAGCAGAGAAATTAAATTACTTCAGTCAACATCATAGCTAGAACATTTCAGGAAAAACACAGAGGTTCAAGTGACCATCTGACCAACTAACATCCAAATTTCAGTACTGCTGTTAAAAACAAGCAGAAATCTAAACAGGATTTGTCCAAAAATCTTTTAATGGGTGGCTGTTATTAGTATCCCGACAGTAATCAATAGACGCACCATTCCTCTTTTCTGTAATTTTCTTTGAGAATTTTGAAGAGAGGAAGTAAAGAAGCTTGGTTGTCTGAGTGAAGTACTTGGAATAAGCCATTTATTTTGACTATGGCTGTGTAATTGGGCATGTCCCAGTGGCTTGCATTCAAATGCAGAGGGAGGGGTGGATTAACTGGATTAGTCTCCATCATCTGAGAGAGGACACAATTTGCTATGTTTAAAGTGTTTTGTGAAGGAGGACAGGACTAGTTTTGAAGTTTGCATTAATCTAATCTGTTTGAAAAGGCAGCTGCAATGAAACACCTGAACTCTTTGAAAAGCTGAGCAATAGAAAACACCACAAAAGAATGTCTTAAAGTGAACTATCTGTAGTCACCCACATTAGCCATCAAACTACATTGAACAGCTATAGTTGTCTTCCATCCCATCCCACAAACTAACTACAGAAACACAACTGGGTTTAATACGATTGGCAACTCAGAGGTTTGATAAATACAACCATGATAAATATAACGCTACTTATTGTACTACCTATTTGAACAGATTTACATAAAAGGATTTTTCTTTTATTCAACAATCCGGAAATACAATTTGTATAGTGGCTCCCCCAAATTCTTTTTTTAGCAAGTAGACACGACAAGTTACTGTGCTAAATGAACTTTCTTTTTTAAAAAAAGATAAAACTCATCAAATACAAGAGTTTGGTATCTTGGACAACAGATGGAACTGAAATACCTGGAGCAGTGATGTGATTCAATTTTTTTAACAACAGGTTCTGTAGGCATGGCTTAGTTGGGGGTGTGGCTTGGCAATCACGTAACTGGGTGGGCGTGGCTAGCTGGTCACATGACTGTGTAGGCGTGGCTAGCTCATCATGTGACCGGGTGGGCATGGCTATGTGCATAGGGACTACTCAGAGGGCTGAAAAAAGTCATTTCTGACTGGGCCTCGCACTTTTGACCGGTCTTCGCACTTACGACTGGTCATCATTTATGCCCACTGTAGCATTCTTAACAACCATGTCACTCATTTCACAACTGCTTCTCTTCACCATGGTGACAAGATAGGGCAAAAACATAAAATGTGAGGACAGTCGTAAATTCGAGGACTGGTCAAAAGTGTGAGGACCAGTCAGAAATAACTTTTTCAGCCCTCTGAGTAGTCCATATGCATAAAAGGATACAGCAATAGAGAGGGATGAAGGAAGGGAAGGGAAATTAGAGTAGGAGGGAGGGTAAGAGAGGGAGGAAGAGAGGAGGAGAAGGAGAAAGGAAAAGGAAGTAGGGAGGAGGAGAAGAGGGGGAGGAAGAGAAAGTAAGAAGGAAAGAAAAGAGAGAGGTGGTAGGTTTGAGGAGAAAGATTGCTGTACAATAAAAAAGATGAAAGGGAAGAAAGCCAACCCCAAACAAATATAAAGATATTAAGATAAAGAATGAATTGTTAAACGTTAAAGAATAAAAGAGAACAAATATGAATAAATAGCAATAATTAGAAACACACATACAAACATACAATGTATTTTCTTTGAACAGAGTATTTGGCCGGTTCACAAATTTAAACAGTGTTTAGTCATTTCAATTAAATTTACAATTTCTATATTTGCCATATTTATTCCTCATCTATTTTTGTAAAAAAACAATATTACCCTTCATCCTCATCTCTAATCTTAATCAAATTCAATTTTTCCCTTCTATTCTATATTATACCCCTTCCCATTGTCATCTATTTTTATATCCATCCTCACATTGGTTAATTATGTAATATTAGTTGTTTAATATAAATTCAACATTTTAATATAAATCAATTAGTTATATAACTACCTTTTTTGTATAATAATCAATATGAACATGAATATTCCAATTATTTCCATGCAATTCAATTTCTTACAAATCAATTAATTATATTTACCAATAATAATAAACCAAATAATTTCCCCCATATATTCCTCCAAACCACAACTTAACCATTTCTGCTTTCAGAAATATACAATTAATAGTATCTCAATTATTACAATTCCCTAGTTAAATAGAGCTTTTTTTCTTTTGTGTTTTAAAATCCTGAACTCTCCTCTTTTTCCCTAAATTTCCCATTGTTTGCACCTACCTTTTTTGGTGAGGAAAAAGAAAAGAATTCTGCCTGCCTAATTTTCCAACCTTGCAGCAACAGCAAAGCAGTTTCAGTTTCGTTTCTCAGCATAGCTAAGGGGAAAAAAATTGCTCCAGGACTCTTTGCAAGGAAGCAGCAGAGCCCTGAGCAAAACAGCTGAGACAAATCAGCTGAGAGTCGGGAGCCGATCTAAGCAAGGGCTAATTAGCCTATGCTGAAGCTCCGCGGGCCAATAAAATTACAAAGAAACACCGAACCATTTGTTAAATTGCTGGCTCGCCCGTCCTTCGCCCACCACTATTTATTGGCAATAAATAGTGGTGCGGAGGGGCAGGGCAAGCCAGCAATTTAACAAATGGTTCTGGCAGAATCCAACCACTGGCTATAGGGCGGCCCTTTGAAGCCCCGCGGCAAGAATTTGAACAGTGTTTTTCCCTCTAGCCATCAGCTGGGACTCCGGAGGCAGCAATAGATTGGGAGTGGGTGGGGTAAGCAAACGGCCGGCGATCCAACAGAGCAGAGAGTGAGGGTGAGTGAAGGCGTGGAAGCTGCTTTCTCCATCCTGCTCTCTTGCATCCGGAGCCGGTGGGGAACAACGTGGCAGCCCACATGGATCCCAGGCAGCGGAACTCAGGCTAG
This sequence comes from Arizona elegans, assembly GCA_022577455.1. NCBI lineage: Eukaryota > Metazoa > Chordata > Lepidosauria > Squamata > Colubridae > Arizona > Arizona elegans. Next base: position 24,840,569 of record JAKOOJ010000004.1, read on the forward strand.
GGAAGGGGTGGGCAATTGTGGCTCTTTTACAACTTGTGGCCTTCAACTCCCAGAATTCTGGAAGTTGAAGTCCACAGGTTGTAAAAGAGCCACAATTGCTTACCCCTGGCTACGGTAGGCTGGCGCCGCGTGGGTTGGAGGCGGGGCGGGGCGAGCAAGCCAGCAATTTAACGAACGGTTCGGTGTGCTGCGGGGCCAATAAATTACAAAAAAACACCGAACCGTTTGTTAAATTGCTGGCTCGCTCGCCCCTTTTATTGGGAATAAATAGTAGTGCAGAGAGGCAGGGCAAGGGGCAGGGCAAGCCAGCAATTTAACAAAAGTTTCAGCCAAACCCCCTAGAACCCCCAGAATTCCACCACTGACCTGGAGTGATTTTCTATTTATTATTTATCAAATTTGTATGGCTATCCATCCCAGTTAAAGTGGTTCTGGAAAGTGTATAATAAAACCATTTATTAAAACATTTTGTAAATCCTTAAAACAATAAATATAGATAAACAAAACCGTGAGTGGGAAGAAGTTTAAATACATACAGGAGATTCCCAGGCACGCTAAGGGGATAAAAATACAGTTTGAGAGCTTTATGGAAGGTCATAAGAGTCGGGGCTAACCTCATCTCAGGAGGGATGGTATTCCTGAGGGTGAACACACACACATCATCTCTTGTTTATACAAAAACATTAGGAGAAAGCAGGGGTGAAATCCAGCAGGTTCTGACAGATTCTGGAGAACTGGTAGTGGAAATTTTGAATAGTTCAGAGAACCAGCAAATACCACCTCTGGCTGGCCCCAAGCGGGGAGGGAATGGAGATTTTGCAGTATCCTTCTCCTGTCATGCCCACCAAGCCACACCCACAGAACTGATAGTAAAAAAAGTTGGATTTCACCACTGGGAGAAAGATTATCCAAAATGGTTCTATATTTTTATTTATTTATTTTAATTCCACTCTTGTATTTATAAATAACTTAAAGTGCAAATATGATCACTCAATACTTAAAACTCCTTCCTCCTGCTATTTTACCCACAATAATAACTCTGTGAGGTGAGCTGGGCTGAGGTAGAGTGACTGGCTCAAAGTCACCCAGCTGGTTTTGTATCTAAAGCATGACTAGAATTCATCTATCTATCAGTGGTAGGTTGCTCCCGGTTTGCTCCGGTTCTTGCGAACTGGTGGTAACGGCAGCAGGAGGCTCCACCCACCCGCCCAGATCAGGGGTGAAATGCTCCTGGACTGGTAGTGATGGTGGCGGGTGGTTCGGAGAACCGGTAGTAAAAATCCCTGCCCCCCCCCATGCCCAGCTGACCCGCGCAATCATCAGAGGCTTCTTTTTAATTTTTAAAAACATTTTTTCTACAATCTCTTCGGTTGAAAAAATGCTTTTAAAAGTAAAAAAAAAAAGCCTCTGATGATCACGCGGCTCAGCTGGGATCATCAGAGCTTTTAAAAGCATTTTTTCTATAACCCCTTTGGCCGAAGAGGTTGTAGAAAAAATGCTTTTAAAAGGCTCTGACGATCCCAGCTGAGTTGCCTGATCATCAGAGGCTTTTGAAAACATTTTTTTTACAACCTATTCAGTCAAAGAAGTTATAGAAAAAATGTTTTTAAAAGAAAAAAAATCCTCTGCCAATCAGGCAACTCAGCTGGGATTGGCAGAGCCTTTTAAAAGTATTTTTTACAATCTCTTTGGCCGAAGAGATTGTAGAAAAAATGGTTTTAAAAGTTTTTTTAAAAAAAAGTTGGCCATGCCCACCCAGTTACATTGGCCCCCTCAAGCCACGCCCACAGAACCGGTAGTAACAAATTTTACATTTCACCACTGGCCCAGATGTCATGATGAATGATCTATACATGCGCAGAAGCTCACACACGTGCTCCTGTTGCGAACTGGTAGCAGAGGTAAGCAGAACTCATCCCTGCAATCTATCATTTTCTAGCCTGCTGCCTTAGCCAATAAATCAAAAAGGATGTGCACAATGCTTCATAGAAGGAAAGTTGCTTCTATCCCATCACCAACAGTAACAAATGTTTATCAGATATGGCTTGTGGATAAGGTTATACTCAGTGGTGAAATCTAAATTTTTTTACCACCGGTTCTGTGGGTATGACTTGGTGGGCATGGCAGGGGAAGGATACTACAAAATCTCCATTCCCACCCCACTCCAGGGATAAGGATATTGGAAAGTCTCCATTCCCTCCCCTCCTGGGGGAAGGATATTGCAAAATCTCCATTCCCACCCCAGCTGGAGCCAGCCAGAAGTGGTATTTGCCGGTTCTGTGAACTACTCAAAATTTCCACTACCGGTTCTCCAGAACCTGTCAGAACCTGCTGGATTTCACCCCTGGTTATACTCCCCTTTAGCAGTTCTGAATTTAGGGTACTGTTAGGTTATGATTTTTGCCTTGGAAGCCAATAATTATTAAATTATGTTTTAATAATTTAGGGCACCATTAAGAGAGACAGTTTGGTCTAATAGTTAAGTCAGAAGCCTAGAAATCAGGAGGTAGTGAGTTCTAGTCCTGCCTTAAGCATTGGTCCCTCTCTCTCAGCCCAGCCCAACCCACTTCACAGGGTTGTTGTTGTGAGGAAAATAGGAGGAGGAAGGAATATTAGGTGTGTTCACTGCCTTGAGTCATTCCTACAAATTATAAAGGTGGAATAATCTATAATTGATCAATTAAAAGAGATATTGTTCATCCATGTTCTTACCAACATCCTTTTCAGCTTTTATGGAAATGTCTTTGAAGCACACATGAGTTGTTCAGTTAGTTTAAATAATAATAGCTGGAATATTAAGATTGAACATATCTAGACAATCCTTGAATCAAGTGCAAGGTTGAAAGCTGGAAGGGACCTTGGAAGTCTTTTAGTCCGACATCCTGCTTAAGCAGGAAATTCTACACCATCTTGTGGGAGGCTGGGTTATTATTTTGGTAGTGAGCACTTGGTTAGTCTGGTTGATTCATCAAAAATGTCTGACCGCTCAACCCAATATAGCACAACCAACACTAGCTGTAAAAAGAATAATGCTGCCATAAATCAGAAAACATCTCAGAAGCCCACCAACAGACTGTTACAATCATATGGCATCAGCATAGCACAACATACAGTATAAAAACTGCCACTTCATAGGAGAAACAGGCAGAAAACCAACGGAATGCATCATTAACACTCAGAAGCATTCAGAAGACATGATGACAGCTCTTTAATTTCACAATACATGGACAGACTTTAACTTGGTTTCAACTGGGAAATTGTGATAATCCTTGATCAAGCCAAGTCCAAAAAAACCACTAGAGAATTCCTGGAAGATTGGCACTCAAACAAATCAGCCATCAATTGTACATAGACATAAACAGCATCTACATACTACACAAAAGAGGCAATCAATAAGCCAAAAAGGAAACAAAAAGACTGAAACATTTTTTCACAAGCAATCAGCACCCAGATGAGCATAATTAATATCAAGATTAACATCAGAACAACAATCAAGAAGTAAACAATACCCAAATCAAACAAGGACCAAACAAGCTATCACTTATTTGAGTGAACAAACCTCACTCTCTGATGTTACCTAGTTTGGATAATGAAACCTCTCCCCCCCAAAAAAACAAACTAAGCTCAGAGAGCATCAAGGACCCCTCAAAAAGGAAGACTTTGGAAAAGCAGGCAAAAAGTCTGCTAATCAACAAATCACATTCAGCTGTGATATTTGATAGAAAACTTGAGAGTAATCTTTACTCATGGTTAGCTCCAGATATTGCTGTATGTATTATGCACATGTATCTCAATTTCCTTGTCTTATGCAAAATTCAGAAATCATCTAATAGTTTTGGCAACCCAAGTGGAATTGAGGTGAGGCTACCAAAGTTCCTTTCCAGAATGTCTCTGGAAGACAACACACAAGATTTCAGATCTGCTTGTTTGCAGATCGAAATCTTCTGTAATGAAGACTTAAAGCTGGAGGCAAACTGAGTGTGTTAGATCAGGGCTGTCAAACTCACAGCCCACGGGCCAGATGTGTCATGCACTGGCCACGCCCATGCCCTGTTTAGCAAAAGGGGAAAGTCACAATACATCATGTGATGACACTGTGACGACAAGAGTTTTACACCCCTGGGTTAGATTATTGAAACTGAAAAGTGTTGCCAATAGCTGTAGGTAACTAATTGATTTTGCCTTAACATTAAACATCACACTGATGTAAGAAATATTGATATTAAAATCCTACACAAAGGGGCTGGAGTAGGATAGAGAAAGAGCAAAATAGGAAATGCTACTATAATATCGTCTCAGAAGTTCTATTGATCCTGTTCCAAGGTAAGTCAAATCTAATAAGCACTTTTCTGAAAAATCAAAATACTCAGTCCACTTCTCTGCACTATGCATTCTGAGAGACAAAACAGCCTCACTGCTGCTCAAAAGCCAGAACAATTTTTACAGCAGCATTACTCTTTTAAGAGTTAATGTAGTTAGATACTCATCCAAAATGATTGTGATTTGGAAAGATGTTTCACAGGGCAAGAATGGTTTCTGAAGAATATAAAAGCTGTGTAGAATAAGCCATAAGAGCATATAATTTCTCCATAAGTGCTCAGTCAAAGATAGCTCAACACATTTCATTCTGTTAAAAATGGACAGTGCATGTCAGCAGCAGGGAGCTGTTTTTAAGAGCTATGTTAGGATAATGATAGCATTTTAGAGCAGGAAAAGGTTAGGCTTAGGAGGTCTATGAAGATCTTTGCAGCTGCCTAACATCTAACATTCAAAATTTATTTATTTACTAATACAATTTTACATTCCATTTCGAGTGTGAGATAAGAACAATAGAAGGCGTTTAGGTGAAAGATTTATGAGATCTGAAGATAAGTGGAAATATAATGGAGGTATGTTTATATGTTCTGGGTGAACATTATCTCAGAATTACTGTATTTACTTTGATTTCTGGGGAATTAAGGAAACAAGTAAAGGAGTAGAAAAAATGCACAAAAATATCAGATTGTTTGTCCTCTGCAGTGGTCTTCACAATCTAATGCTTTCCATATTAGATGAACTACAGTTTCCATTATCCTAGTCAGTTTTCTTGCTTTCCTCTACAAAAACACAAACTACAGGAGGCCAGATTCTTCTCTGATGTAACCATTATTCCTCTAAATTGTTCAATCAAATAAAAGGCTACATTTAAATAAATGTAATGTTATACAATACTCTTGACAATCCCTATGGATACCATTTGTTACCCATTATCCTAATTTGTATCTAATGCTAAAAACTGATCCTCCTGAATGGTTAATGAAACCCTTGCTTCCTTGTCTTGTGAGCCAAATTGCAATTCTGGTAAATGTATTTCTGAAGCAGAGTTCTCCAACGTTCTTGAATAAGGACTGGTTTGCATTCTACTGTACCATGATAAGCACTTCAACTTGATAAACACAATGATAAACTGTTTCTTCCCAAAAAAATTGGTAAACCTCTAATTATATGGTGGATTATAGGAAACTTTTAGCCATTCACAAATATAGTCCTCCCCAGCTTGATGAGCAGCAATTACAGTGGCCCTCAATTGTTATTCTGAAAGTTTAAGTCCAACACATCTGGAGGGCATGAGGTTGGAGAAAGTTGGTTAATAAATCACTCTTCAAATTTCCCCCTTCCAAGCTTTTCTCCAAGAGGAACAGCATCCCCATCTGGAGCATATCCCAGTGGCAGGTCAAGAGAAATCCCAGAAGTGGCTCAATAGGTTATTGAGTAACAATGGTGTATCAATGGCTTCATTGTTCCTCGCTTCCATTCATCCCATCTGTCATTCAGGGACAACCCTATCTCTCATCCTTACATTATTAAAAGGCATTCTCAAAAGATCTCTTTACAGCCTACTAGAATTGTCTTTTCAGTATCCCCCAAAGAGATCCCAGACCTTTATCTTGCAAACATCTGAGCTGGTTTAGATCATTTGCAAAGAGTTACCTGTGTCTGGTCACTGGCCATGAAGGAAAATTGTGCTATTTTGGCAGCCTGTTCAGAAAAGAGGCCAGGTGTGGCACAAAGTACATTTCCTTCTTGTCCTGAATTAAAGGCTAAATCCACTGTTTCTTTATGAGCAGGTAGCTGACAAATCCTGGTAGGTTCTTGAGTACTTATTTGCTAGTAACAATTTTAAATAGTATTTTTTTTCATGTATAGCCCTTCTTCCTTTTTTAAAAGAAAGTACATTTTTTATTGGAGTAAGCTTTGTTTTGCATCCATATTACTGATTTTAATTGTACAGTTTTAAATATAGGAGGAGGAAATTTCTTTTTGAAGCCAATGGATTACTTTTCTTTCGGTCTTCAGTTGCCATTCCAAATCCACTTTATTTATTGACTTGAATGGGATTCCTGAGACAGTAACTGAATCATATGGTTCGTGATTTTTTTTCTGGCAAGTTTTCCAGAATCTTCCAGTTCCTTCTTGCTTCCTCCTTTTTGCCCCAATTTTAGGACCATATATTATTAAGCTTAGAATATTTAGTAAGACATATATTCATTTTTAATGGGGGGGGAAGCTTATTCTTCTTTTTCTTTCTTTTTTTGCATTCAGGATAATCGTTTGTAAAAACAGTGTTGATTATTTTGCTCCTTCCCAATACCTCTTCTTGGTTATTTTCTCCTTGCAGCTAGTTTCTCTAGAACTGTCTGTCCGGGATTTAATTTCTGAATATATTGCAAGATGCTTTCTACCAAGAATCTACAAGACAGCTAATGCAATTCTCTTCTACCCATCACTGATCACAATGGACTTGTTAACAATGAACTCAGTCCTCTGAAAATTGCCCAGTGTTTATCTATTTAAATACTTAAAATTATTGCTAGATAACTTGAAATGCCTAAGGACGCCAACTTTATTAAGATAAAGGATTGATTAAGGTGCTAAAAGTCAAGTTAGGAACTGAAAGATTTATTTATTTGATAATTTATTTGATTTGATTTATTTGCTATAGATGAGGAAATAAATGTTTTCCTTTTACAGATTTTCTATACATTGTTCCTATAATTTTTTTCAATAAATTCAAAGCAATGGATGAGCCTAGACATCATGTAAAAAGTGCCTTAGGACTTAGAATGTATAAAAGATGAGCGCATAACAACCCAAATATTTTTAACCTGTGCTACAAAGTTATAAAAAAGATTTTTTTTTATTTTGAAAAAGTGGGGGAAATCATGATTAGCTGAATCACAGTGAGAAAAGTTACGAGGAAGATCATGTTCTATGGGTAGGTGTTTAAAAAGCTTTGTAAATATTAGTAAGTAAAAAGTATGTCTAGACTTGCCATAAAGTATATATATATTAGTATAAAAATAGTAAACATATAAAGGTCTGCAATGTAATTGCAATGCATCAGATTCCTGACCTTTATTATTAATGTGTTAACTTAATACTAATTGTAATTATTGTTTCTTTAATTAGCAATATTCTTAACAGCAAGATATATGTAAGCAGACATCAACTGGACTTTGCCACTTGCTAGTCAGCCCATTGCTCAATCAATAATGCTATATTGCACTTGGGAGTTATTTGGAAGAGTAATCAATAATAAGGTATAAAATTTATTGCTACTTTAGCTAACTTCCTCTGTCTTCATGTCCTTGCCTATCATAAGGAAAGGACTTATAGAATAAGAACTTATCCTCAAAAAAAAAAATTCATATTATGAAATTTGGAACAAAATGTACCAATGGTTGGAAACGAGGAAAAGAAGTTGGAACAGAAAATATTGAGGATCTGTAGAACTGAAACTGGACAAATATACAAATGAGGATAAGGGATATGTTTATAATATCAAAGTAACAATGTATGATGAGTAGGAATTGTATCTGTTGTTATATTAAAATATGTATGGAAATGACGAAACCAGGAAGGTTGCACTGTGTCCAATGTTTTAATGTTTATTTAATAAAAATTTCATTAAAAAAAAGAACTCATCCTCAAGATTAATCTGAATAAAGCAATTCTCTCTCTGTATGTATTAGAGTTCCAGAAAAGCTAGTTTCTTGACAGTTCAGCCAATGTAAGCCAATTTTATAAAATTGGTTTCTTCTTTATGAGAAGAAAAAGATTGTCTATCTGTTCTTTCTAGAATGAATCATGGAGATGATTGGAGTGGTAGTTAAATACACCACAAAGTCACCAATTTTTTTTTCAAAGGTGTCCCTTGTTTTCCTTCTCTATATCACCTCATTCACTTTTTTCTCCTTTTCAATATCACAAAAAAAGGATGCTGGCAGATTTTCTCCCCTCTAGTAGTCATCTAGATTTTTTCACCCCAAATCTGGTACTCCTAGATTATAGTATTCAGTTGTTATTTCTATTGTGTGAGAAAAGAAATTATAAAATGCATTCAGTTGTATGATACAAACTAGGGGTGGGTTCTACTTACCTTTACTACCAGTTTGCAGTGGGGCCACGTACATGCAGAAGCTTTGGTGATGTCAGGGGCGGTGGGCGGGGCCTCCCGCCAGCTTTACTACCAGTTCTATAGAACCGGTGGGAACCACTGATACAAACTCATTAAATTAAAATAAATGTGGTTTTTTGTTCCAGCATCATCCGAAATTTAGACCTGTACCACATCATGTAGAGGCAACAATTCAAAAAATCTTATGCTTTCCTGCATTATAACACTATTGTTTTATCTGGTTGCTTAATTAAAGTTCTAAATCTATTTGTTCAACTTGAAATCCCACTAAATTCAGTGAGGCTGAGGTACAGTATGATTGCCATGGCAGGTCTTGAACTAAAGGCAAAAAGTACAAATGGTCTCATAATAAATTTGGATTCCTTTCTATCTGTTACCTACATTTCTTTAAAAAAAAAAACAGGAATTACCAACATTCTAATCTAACTCCACAATTAGAGTCCACATGCACACACATACATACCACCTTTGGCAGCTGGCGTGGGGAGAGAGAAGCTAAGTCCCTTAGAGTCTAGAATCAAAGGAAAAGCATACAATGTTGCTCAGGAATCCCTATGAAATTTCATTTCTGGTGAGGATGACAAACTAGATGTTCCCAAGGAAGCAGAAGCAGTATTGCAGGGGAATTCATGATCAGAAATTTTTCTGGTCAGCCAAGCTTCTCCAGATAAATGAGAGATTGTAAGATCACACACTTGCACTCCAGACAGCTGCTCCTTGTAAACAAACTGCAGAAACCAACCTTGGTTTCTGAAGAAACCTTTGTTTCTGCAGTTTTCTTACAAGGAGCAGCTGTCTGGAGTGCAAGTGTGTGATCTCTCATTATGGAGAGGCTTGGCTGACCAGAAAAATTTCTGATCGCCAATCTCACTGTTTCTGCTTCCTTGGGGGCATCTAATTTGTCATGAATCCTCATCAGAAATGAAATTTAATAGGAATTCCTGACCAACCTTTTGCAGCCAGTTTATGAGTGGAGTAGCTGGAAATCAAGGGATTTCCACCAAATTCACAGCTGCAATGTATCCTATACAAACATAAAGTTCTGCCAAGCCTCATTTCTCAAACACTTTTGGAAATTGCTCCTTAACTGCTTTTCAGTTATTAATAACCTTCCAATTTGTAGGTGTTATAACATGCACTGGGTGAGTTCATTTAACCCTTAGGTTTTTAAGATAAATTTAAGGATATTTAAAAAGCACTTTTTTGGAATAAATAGCAGATTGGAAAATTTATTCTGGAAACATATAAGTGAATTAAGAATCCTAATGGATTGAAATAAGATTTTGAAACTGATCAACAGAATCCTGTCTACATTCTCTTTGTATTCTTTTTTGTGCACTTTCCATTTTTTTCTTTATTTTTTGTTGTTTGTATTACTGTAGTTTTATCTATATGATGTAATTTTTAATAAATTATTTAAAAATGAATCCCTGTTAAAATTGATTCTGCCAAAGGGAGTCATTGTAAGCATCTGGTTCAGTCTGCATTATCTTTTATTGACATTCACTTGGCTGCAGAAGCCATACAGGCAAAGCCTGGTAGGAAGGCAGAAAAGCAACTCTGACCAATCAGGTTACAAAGAAAGACCTATTGGAAAAGAAGAGGAAAAACCTTTGTTTGGTTAAAGCTTTCATGCAATGAGAGAAGAGACATTCAAGTCTTAGCATCAAGATACCTAAAAGCTACCTGTTGCTGTGGAGTAAACAGTCTGAATAGAAAAACAAGACTAGGCTAAAACTCTGTTCTACCAAAGAAAACCTGTGATGAATATTCAAGAGAACTTTATTGAAAAATAAATCAAGCAAACAAGGAGCAGACCAAAAGTGCTTGCCAAGGACTGTGTCCAAAAAAAGATTGTCCATGGAAAAGAATAATAAAATCACATTGAGTGTGGAATAAGCTTCCAATTGTTTTGGGGCTGACTTCAAAGTGGAAGTTGAGAGAGAAGGCCCTAAATAGATAGGGACCTGTAATTTCTACCATAATAGGCTGCCTTTAAAAAGGTATTTATCACCTGAGGTTCTCCTTTAGGGAGGCATTAAAAAGAAGAGGGCTTTGCTTGTTGGTGGCATCCAGATCAAATTGGTTTGATTGTGAATTTGATAATAGCTCTCATGTGGGCAGATTCCCAATAAAGATAAGAGAGAGGGGGCAGAGCCAGGGAGGAGAGAGAGAGAATTGTAACAAATAAGGGGATTTATCTGGTGAGTTATATTTTTAATCTGCTTTGCTGAAATTTTAAGAATATTTCTGGTGTTGTTTGGTCTTCAATTAAATTTTATTTATCTAATAATATGCCATCCTGATCTTTTTCTTCTTAAATATATTGTTCTTTCAAAATATGGCCTAAAATCTGTAAAACAAATAAATAATCTACCAGGTAGGAGGTGTCTTTTCTTTCTCCCTCCTAGCAAACAAAGCAACAGCAGATGGGCAAGCTATGATTAGGAAGTGATGAGGCGCAGGATTTGTTCTGTCCACTGGTCTGGGAACACTACAAATAACTTCTGAGTGATGGGAGGCTTTTGGTAATACTTGGTCGGAAGCAACATTACTGACAAGATGAGTAGAGGAAAAATGGCATCAGAAAGTATGCCTTACTATTGATCATTTAAATTCATTTTTAATATTCTTAGTTTTTACTTTTAGTTAAACTCTCTAGAGACTTCAGTATTTGTGGAGATTAAATGACAACTTTCCCAAAGAAGCACAGTATCGAAAATAATTATATGTCTAGCAATACCAAATGAACACTTAATCCTGGCCTTCCTCTTAAAGTACAAAGTGTGCAATCTGATACATATTTACTCAGAAATAAGTCTTACTGATTTCGGTTGGGCAATTCCTCCAAGCCAGTGTACAAGAGTATCAGATTTTCCTGGGATTAAGGCTCACTGGATTTGAAAGGTTTTACTTTTGTGTCTATGTATTTAGATTGGGTTGTAATTCTAACAATGAAAATCCAAGGCATTTCTGCTGAAAAGAAAATCTCATTGAATTCTCTTGGACTTATTCCCAGAGAGTTGTATAAAACTGCAAGAAAAACCTGAACATGTTTCCTTAGAAATGAGCGTGATTAAAATTACAAAAAAAATCTGCTTCCTAGTCAATATGTTTTTAGAAACTTTTGTCTTTATTCCACCCAAAGGCTTATGCTTGTATTCACAACAATCTTCCATAGTTTAAGAGCTTTTCCCTAGCCACAACATAAGCATGTTGCATGGCACCTCCTTTGTTCTGCTATGTTCCATGGTGTTACCAGACCATTAGTGAGATAACTTTAAAGCAGTGGGGGTTGCTCCCGGTTCGGTCTGGTTCTATAGAACCGGTAATAAAACTGGTGGGAGGCTCCGCCCACCGTCCACAATGTCATCAAGGGTGATCAGCGCATTGTTCTGTTGTGAACCGGTAGTAAAGGTAAGTAGAACCCACCCCTGCCTTAAAACATCTTTGAGTGCAGGGATATTAAAGTTTTCTCCTATGGTTTTTGGTTCTTCAGATAACCTGGCCCTATGACATGAAGGTTATAGATAAAGCCAGATTGCACCAGTGGCATCACATGAGCATCCTAAGATATGGCCAGACACTGTCTGGGCTGCTACATGTTGGACCAGCTGTGGTCTTTGAAGGCAGCCTCATGCACATCCATTTGCAATAATCCAATATGATCCAGTAAACTACATTACAACAAGTCAATCTATGTATATTCTGAGAATTAGAAAATGAGCATCTCTCAGAAATTGATATAGCTCATATGACTTTAATTCCATGTGCCTTTCAATTAAATATAGGAGCCTTTTAACAGTCAACAGATTAATAGCGGAATTCACACCTACTTCTTGTATTAAATCTTTTAGAGGGCAGTTCAATCTTCCCATTCTTAAACGCAGGGAAAATCTTTAACATAATTTGCATTATAGGTGCTGCTTTTAATATATGGCCCTGGAAACACACCTGGCCATTGTGCAGTTCCACAAAGGGCTGAGAAGTAGGATCCAAGAAGCATCCATCTCAGTTTTGAAAAGGGAAAGATGAATCCTAAAATAAATATAAACAAGTCCATCGAGAGCCAAAAAGAAAGTTGTGAATGCCAGGCTTAACTCTTTTTAACAGGAATTGAGGCTCTTTTTAAAAAGCCCTTGTCTGTTGCACCTCTTTAAGAGAGAATAAACCCAGCCCGGGAAGGGCAAAAATAAAATTGAGCATAACAGCCAAACAAAACCTCACTATATTTTTTTTACCACTGCCCTTTCCCACAGACCACCAACTGAAACCCACGTCCTTCATCTTCCAGCCCTACACCCATCCCACTCCGCCTCATGTGGAGAGAATGTGGCTCTTACGATGAAAAGCACTCTGCACCTTCTCCGAGGCGCTGTTTCTTCGGAAGCGGCTTTGCACTTCCTCTGAAGGAAAAAAAAAGATACCGGCTAGGCAAATTCGAGCCCTGAAGTTGCTGAAGTTAAAGAAAGCTTTAAAAATTAGCCGAGCGTTGCAGGTAACATAGCTGCTTGCTCCCGCCTGCTGATAGCCACGCCAGAAGGCAGCTGCTCCGAGTGCCAAAGGCGGCGGCGGCGGCGGCGGCGGCAGCGGCAGTTCTCTGGGATCAGCCCCGCGCGTAAGGAAAAAAGAGTTCCAGAGATTCGGGAATTCCTGTTGGGTTACCTAGCAAGTCCCTGATTGGACTGGGGCGCCCGAGCGCCCCAAGTCCGGCGCAGCACTATTGAGGAGCGAGCGCCCGCGGAGACAGATTCCTCTTCTCGGGATCACCGGTTGGCGCGAATTCTAATGGATCACCGGGCGTGTTTTCATCTTCGACTGCACTCGGAGGAGGAAGACGGCGGCGACAGCAGCAGCTGCAAGCAGCCTAACACCAAAAAAAAAACAAAACCAAAAAAAAACCCCTACTCTTCTGTACCCCGCCGATTTTGGGGATCCACGGCTGTGGGCCAGCCGATTTTTTTTCCTTGGGGGAGACGTGGGGCAGAATTGTTACAGGAAGGTGCAGTTGTATTTACCTCTGACTCTGACTCTGACTGAACTCAAATAGTTAAGCGGGATCTGATGACTTGTATTTCGAAGGGAGACCACAAGGAAATCCTAGGTCGAAAAATAGGAAATAGAAAAGTTCACTCTGCGCTGTTCCTAACAACATGCCGTGAGCAAGTCCAAAGCAGCAAAAAAAAAAAAAAAAAAAAAAAATCATTTGAGAAGAAACGCCTCATTCCGAATCGGTCCTTTCTGGTATCCCGAAAGAGCCTGCTTTCAGACATTGGTCAAGGGCGGCGCCCCTCGGAAAGCAGGTATGGAAAAGCAGCAGGAGGGGAGAAAAAAATCACCTGGGGACAAACCGAATTAATTTGCCAAGTTCGAGGTGTTGACACGACATACCGAACTCTAAACTTATCGATCAGTGCTGATATTCCGGTATTAGGAATCCATCTCTCAGGTTGTGATTCGTTTACGGTTCAGGTTTGTGGGGCCCTAGGAAGCTAAATCTACCATAGTTCAGATACTTCGAAATGTGCCATCGGAAAAATAGGGGATCTGCCGGAATGTAAAAATTTCCAAGAATGAGGGCCAGTAGCCACCCCCATTACCCTTCAGAGAAATTGAACAACACCTCCCATCATCCTCAACCTGCCCTAAAATGTGATTTCTCGTGGTTCTGGGAGAGGTAGTCTAGTAAGCAGGTAAAATGCTTCAGGTGCGCAAAATAATTCTCATGGATGTGGGGTTATTTTTCCCTGCTTTAAGCAAAAAATCAGCGATAGATTATCCCAGTATTTCAACCTTAGCCATATTTAAGAAATGTGGACTTCAATTCCCAGAATTCCTCAGCCAATATGTCCACACTTCTTAAAGTTGCTGAGATTGAGAAACAATGGATTAGTCTGTCATTTCTTAAAGAATAGCGTCTTATTGTATCTGCCATTATTGATTTAAATCCGGCTGAGGACCAAGCGAGGCAGCAGACTGAACCAGCGTAATAAAACGCACCAGAGCGGCGACAATATATGCAAACGGTGCGAATACTCAGAGATATGCGAATACGAAAGGTGAGAAACCGAATCCTTCCTATCGAAAAGGGACGGATAGATTCCTTGAAGTGATCAATACTGTGGATTAGTCTTACTGAACAAGAACTGTGGAAAGGAAGGGAGCTTTTTAAAAAAGAAAAGAAAGAAAAAGAAATTAAAGGCAGCTGAGATTCTCCAGCTGCTCTACCTTAAAACGCCTCCCCTTTAAGATAAAAAGTCTTTTTGCAACGAAACGTATCGCCCCTAGGAGGCGCTGCAGGTCCATATTTCCTGGTTGAAGCCTGTTCACCGCTCACACTTTAATAAAAAGCGAATCGGAATCCCAGTCACAAATCAAGAACATCCCGGCGTTCTCCAGAGTTGCATCATAGGGCCAAAAACTCGGGGCCGCAGCCGCGTTTCCTTTTGACCGTTGGCTATGTGAATCCGCTTGCTGGAAAGCAAGAAAATAAAAGGCCTAGACTCTGCTAAGGGGGGGAAACTTTGCACATCTATGTGGAAACTACGGATAGGAGGACCCTAAATCACTTCTGTAGTTTTGTCCCGTTTGGTCTGTTGTTTCTTTTTTTTAAACCACTTGTTAGGACCGCTTTCAAACTGGCTGACTAGGAATTCCAGGAGCTGTTCCCAGAGCATCTGGAAAGGAAGAGAAGCGAGCCTCCTTTTGCGCGCCCCCCACCCACTCTTCCGTTTAATCAAATTTGCGCGGTAAAGAATTCCACGAACTAAATCCACACCATTTTTCAGCCTATTTCCGCTATACAGCGACTGAGGGAGGCTTCAAGGGATTATAAAAAATAACCCCTGGTCGTTTTAAGTGTATCTTCCTTTTATTTCATTCATAAAAGTGAAGCGCTGGCCGTCAGCTGTAATCCACATGGAATAAGAAGACGTGAAGTATTCGGAAAAGCGGAACTTGGATTCGCCACATGCCTCACCTTTCCTCCAGTTTCTACCCGATCTCGATTAATTATCTTGCTCGCATACACGTACTTCTTTAAAAAGTTTTTTATTTTTTTCCCATAAACATATCCTAAATGTACAATTTGCATACACGTACTTGAGGGAAAGTTCAGTCTCAAGAAATGAACAAATCTTCCCCAAAACATTTGCACGGGGAGTATCCAAGCAGAAGGAAATCTAGCCAGAGGAATGGGACTTACTCCTATAAAAGGCTGCGTAGGATCCCAATAACGCCCACCTCTGTCAATCGATTTATAGATCTAGTTATTTCATACTAGATCCCATAGCCCTTCAGAATCGCAGAACAATAGGGCTTACTGCAGAGAGGTGTATGGGATCTCATTAATGCTCACTTCGATTGATTGATTGATTGATTGATTGATTGATTACTAAATTCCACGGCTCTACAGGATCACAAATTTAAGGACTTGACCTTCGAGTTTTTTCCTTCAGTTCCAGCTGGTATGGTAATTGTTAGCCACTTTGTTGGTTTTTTAAAAAAGAGAGAAAATAAGTTGAGTTACAAGAATGTTTCCAGGGTAGCATTAAAAGAAAAAACAATTATGATGGCGGATGAAATCGTCCCTGGTTTTTGAGGCGCACCGCACAATTTGCTAGTCCCACCTAGGAGAACCTCCAGAAATACCAAGACCACCATTTGAGAAAGGGGGAGGGAGAGAGATCTTGGAAATCAGAGGGGTAAACCCCTTCACTTTGGGGCAGCAAATCCACCGAGCTCTATATTCATCAAGTGGGTCGAAACCGCGCGTTCCTTTATTCAATTTCCACTACATACACTTGGCACCATTCCGAAGAGTTTATTACATCTCTTTTGCTCTCCAGCCAGCCCTATGGGAGCTGAAGTGTTAGGATGGAGGGGAAGCAAAGGCAATGACTCCAGTTGGGAAAGGCGGCCTTCTCCCTTCAGGAATTTGCACAAAAATGTCTATGGTGCTCGATACCTCCTGCTTTCTTCCCTGAGAAAGCGCTGCGGGTTTCCCAGGAGCTCGGGGTGGGGGCATTTCCCGTAGTTGGCGTCTTGCCTCTGCTTCCACTAACAGCATTTGAGGCGCAGCCCAGAGAGAAGGGGTAGAGGAAGAGCTCCCTTTATTCTCTCTCTTAGCCTCTTAGCCGGGAGCAGGAAACCCCCAGCTTCTTGGGTCAGAGATCTTCCTCTCTTGAATGAAAATGGATTGGCAAGGGGACTGGGTGGGGCAGCTTTTGAAGCCTGGTTGAACTTTAGGATTGCGCAAACTGCAGGCTAGCAACCGCGGGAAAAGGGGCAGGGTGCCTCCCCTTTACTGCCTTTCCCAGAGGAGTAGCCGCTGTGTTTGGGGAAATGGAAGAAAGGGTAGGCGCCAATACGGGCTCCAAGTGTGGTTTATGAGGGCCGATCTTGCAAGAGGGTAAATTCCCCCTGGGAGTTCGCGACTATCACTCGGTCTGGGGAAAAGAAGGAAAGGGTTCCTGGGATGGAAGGGTAAACCTGCCACCCTGAACAGGAGGAAGGCGTAGAAGAGGCCAGGAGGCCTTCGCCCGGCAGTCCCCAGGTGCAGTCCCCATTCGGAGCCCAAGACGAAATTCTTGGCCCGTCGAGCAAGTGAGCATCCTTCATTGGGGCCCAACCAGAAAGTCAGTCCAACCACATCACCATCCTAGCTTCTCTTCGAGGGATCGAAGCAATGCCCTTGCAGTAGCCCACAGTCTCTGAACCGGAGAGCCTTTCCTTTCTCAGGGACTAGAAAGTCAAGATGTGCGATCCTCAGAGCCGACTGTCCAGCCGGCCAACGGGGACTTGGGAGAGGAAGAGGGCGATTGCGCCCGTTTTTCCAAGGCTGAATTTTCAAGGCTTCTTAGTTTCTTCACTGATTCAGAGCATAATTACGTGACTTGGAGGGTGGGGGGGAGAGAGAGGAAAAAAAGAGAAGATGATCAGATTCCATGTTCCTTTGTTACGACCCCTATTTCCCGGGGCAGGGAGATGGATCACTGAAAAAGAAAACAATCATTCTCCAAATAAATAAATAAAATTCTCCAAATGAGCAGATTTGGGTTTCTCGCTGCTGGCGCTGTATTCAAATTCTGAGCTAGGGAAGGGAGGTAGCATGTGTTTTCCGAAGTGATTGTGTTTGTATTCACTCCCTAGACGCCCCAGATTTGAATGGGTTCCCGGTGCAGTCTCCGCGTGTTCCGCAGGGAGCCCCATAGAATTCAACTGGTTTATTTCTCATTCTTACTCCTGCACCGTAACTACTAATAGAGTCCTTGCAAGGTTGTCCTAAACCCGAATATACATTCTGAAACATCCCTTCCCATCCCTATGTCCTTGAGCAAGACTTTCTACCGATATTCTGCCAAGAAAATGGGGAAGGACCCAGCGAAGCTCTCCAGCTCCGGATGGTTCGTTGGGGGCACCAAGCCCCGAAATTGCGGAGCACAGAGCAGACCTAACGGGAGGCATTGGCCTCCGCATTCCCCCCTTGTCTCTAGCCCTGGAATTCCGCGGTGGGAAAAGAGCAAACAAGCTCGAGAAGCGGCTTTGCAGTTCCTCTTCCCCCAGGATGCCTAGATAACTCTCTGACCCTGCTACAAAAAGATTTTTCTTCACTCCCTTTTGTAAGTGGCCCAGCTCGGGGGCCGTTCTGGGGTCCCTTAGGTGCTTTCCTTATCAACTTAAAAGGGTGCCGCTTTTCTTCCGATCCCCCCAATTAGCCAAAAGGCAAATTCCTCACAAGTGATGGGGATTCAGATAGAAAGATTTTTGTAGATTCGGGTGACCTAATCAAGATTTGGACTCGTGAGCCGGGTGAAGGATCAAGGATTTTGCCATTCCTGTTCATTGTTTGCCCAGCGCTTAATACCGGTATAGAGAGTTTGCTTATCCAGAGGACGACAGATCCTTAGAGAATAATTGGGCATGTGATTGGATTTTGGAACGATTCCCAGAAGTTTATCAAGGAAAGTTGGTTTTTTTAGTTAGACGCTGGCACCCCATCTCGTGGGGTTTTTGCGTTTTAGGCCCTTCGTTCCTCCATCCCGAAGTAAACCCCACTTCTTCGATTCTCACTCGGTGGGAATGTGGGGCTTTCTTTTGCGCCCCGGTGTCCTACCACTTAGGCTGACCACTGAGCCTCAAGACTACTTGTCTGTTGGGCAGCGAAGAGATGCCGCTGCCTCGTCTTTTCTAGCAATAGATGGACTTTAGCGCTCCGGAGTGGAATATTACTAAAGATGAGCGCCTCGGACCATCATTCCTCCGCGTCATAATTTATCCAGCAGAAGGGGGAGATATTTATTTCCCGATGAAAAAAAGTCACACACACGCACACAAATATCCGCTGTTCCTGCCCCAACTTTCTGATGTGTCATTAGAAGAGGCGTCTTGGAAGAACCCTGTCCTGCCCTCCCCACCACCCAGCCGCCGCCGCCGCCACCGCTGCTTTCGCTTGGTTGCGGATTGGCAAAGCGCTCTTTTCGCACCACACCTGCCCGTTGATGTTTGACCGAGAGCGAAGTTGTGTAAAAAAAAAAAAAAAACGGAGCTCATTGCCCCATCCCCGCCGCCCTTAAGCTAAACGGATAGTGGCCTAATCCCTTTCAGGCTGGTGGCAGCCACCGTTTGAGCTGTGTCCTCCGCTCAAGGTCCTTCAAATTGTCCATATAGCAAGGAGGGCGTATTTTCATGGTCGAAGCCACCAGAAGTGCAAGCAACAAATTTTCCTAGAATGATGATGCCCACCCACTCACCCTGCCCTCCTGGGAGATGTGACCATCCCCATAATCCTTAGACGCCCCTTCCCTGAAATGACAGTAGCTACACCGACTCCACAAATCTACCGCTCCCTCTTTAGGCAACATTTCGAACACGGCTTACCGGGATTTCTTGGTAACCAAGGTAGAATTTTCTGTCTTTACAGCTCGCAGCAAAGAAAGCGAATCCTTCCCGGCCATTTCATCACTTGGCACCATCGTTTTAGAGATCCAGTTCCTATTTCAAATGCAATAAATCCAGCTGGTTTAACTATTGAAAGGATTGAGTTTCGTAAATGGTCTTGTTCCGTTTCCAAAGCGAAGGTGTGCAGCATTTCAAGTGTTTCAGGCTTATGAGCAAAATGTAAAACCTTAGCCTGGCCAGTTTGCTCTTGAAATCAAACGTTTAAACATAATGCCATGTTAAAGTAAGTCCTATGTTGTGCCAGTAATATGAGTGTAAGTTCTGACTTTTGTACAAAATGGATGGATGGATGGATGGATGAAAGGAAGGAAGGAAGGAAGGAAGGAAGGAAGGAAGGATCTTGTTATTTAATATTTAATTGAATTTTCCCAAGGAAAGTTTACAAGATCTCAAATGAATTTTGAAAACTAGTAAAATCTTGTTGATTTCAAATTTCTGAAGCAGGCTTCCTCTTTAGGCTCAGACACACACACACTTTCCAATCCTCAAAGCTCTTTTGTCTCTTCAGTTCACAAATGTCCAGAATTTGTTGTTAGTTGCCATGTTCTATTAATTGGTCAGTAGGGGAGGAAGAAAGACCAGGAAACAATTTTCTTCCTTTCTTATCCTGAAGCAAATATTGGGATGACACATTGATTTCACCCTTAATCAGTCTTTATTCTTGCCCATTCTTAATTGTTTGGTGCTTTCTTTAATAAGTGAAATAGCTTTTATGATATGCAATTTTCCTCCCTTTGGAAATTTTGAACTGCAAAGACAAGATCCAGTGTGAAATAATTCCCATCAGTTTAGGCAGGCAAGCTAAACATAGTGAGTAAAACATCAAGGGCATTGATTTTGGAGCTTTTTTATTATCAAACCAATCTCTCTGAAAAGTATTTACCTCTCTGAAATAAAACTTGGCCTTTCACTTTGCTGATAATGGAGCCTGTTTATGCACCCTAAAACTTCCACTGTGGAACTCTTGCAAGAATTGGATGAATGTTTGAAGCAATCTTCAACTGGATGAAGATTGAAGCAGTCTTTTGGGGATCCTTTTAAAGACAAACTTGTGGATTAATAGATCTGCTATGAAATGCAGTAAACCAGATTGTCTGCATTTTGGAATCTTCCTTTGAATGGCTTCCTGCTTTCTTTCCACTCCACCACCTCCCACCTGTAACAGACACACACACATACACACACACACAGAGAGAGAGAGAGAGATAGGGAGGGAGAGGGAGAGAGGGAGGGAGAGAGAGAATTTCTTTGAGGACCTCAGGAACCATTTCAGTGTACTGAATGAAGGAATAATACTATTTAATATTTACAGCAGTACGAACTTTTATTGCAAGGCTGGATTCAGCAGCAACAAATTGCCTCAACAATGTAATCTCTGCACATGTAATCAATTTCTCTCATGTATTGACTGTGTGTAGATATCCTTAGGCATGATTTTGCTTAACCCTAGCCTAGTTTCTTAAAGAAATCATGATAGGCAGCTCTAGCTCATTAAGCCACAAAACAGCAAACTACATTTTGGGTAAGCTTCTTGTGCAAGAGGGGTCTGTAAATTCAGCAGCATCAACATCCTTCTTCTCCCTCCTTTTTAACCCCATTAGAAGCCCACAGGGCAATAATAGACTCAGAAGTAGCCCCATCACCTCCTTTCTCATTGGGACAGTGACAAATCTGGGACTAGGCCTTGCCTGCAACTGGCTGGTCTGAAGACCTATCTCTCCCCAGCTTCTTTCCTGGGCCTCACTTTTGCCCCACTGGTATGACTAAACACCCACTGGTGTTTAACCTGCCCCAGACACTGGTGTTTAACCTGCCCATTGTGTTTAACCTGGTTAAACACAACGGGCATGGACCAGACTGCCAGGAGTGACCTGCTTATCTGAGCTGCAGCCATATCTTTTCACACATGCCCTTCCTCCACTCTCCTGGCCTGAAAGAGACTGCAAAGAGGCAATGAGGAACTTCCATTCCCAGCCACCCACCCCAGCTGAGACGCTTCATCCAGGCCTGTGATAAGGAGACCTTGTATGGGAGATAAAAGGGAAGAGAAGTGGAGAGAAAAATCTAAGAAGGATGAACTCCCCCAGCTGCAGCATCAAAGGAGTGAACCAGCTGGAGCCCAAGAAGAAGCTAGCCAAAATTTCCAGTTCCTTGCTCAGGTGGAGCCTTGGGGAAACTGGAACTCCAAAACCATTTTTTTCCCCTCTGCAAGGGGCATTTTTTTTTAAGAGGGAAGCTTTACTTGCAGATGCGAGGGGTTGTTCAGGTTGGCCCAGCTGTAATTGCTGCACTGTTACCTCTGCTGCCAAAAGCAGGCAGCTGGCATCCTCCACCTCTTCCATTTGTTATTTTAAATTGGAAGATAAGGACCCGTAGAGGGGAAAGAATGAGATAGAATAAGAGAAGAGGTGACTGTTAATTAATTATGTCTATAATCAGAAATTCAAGAATGACTTCAGTTCCCATAACTTTCTAACCAGTATGCCAAGAGCAACGTATTATGAAAATTGTACCTGAACTAAACATATGAAGAGCAGCAGGTGCTCTAGCTGTGCTTTACACCAGGTAATAATAAATCCAATCCCATTCTTTTCCATAGCTCCCACCCCCCCATCTGTTGTGCTACAGTTTCCTTGCCAGATTTCTAACTTGGGGAAAAAATGATAGTCTGCAGTGTAATATGAACAGAGGGTTCTGAGTTGGAGGAGCTTACCACAAAATGGAAATGCATTGGAAATTATTTCCTTGAATTCTCAGAAAACTTTATGCAGCTTTGTAAAGTATGCTGAGAACATTTTCTTCATAGATGGGGGAAAGATAAGAATCTGATTTGCTTCATATGGTGAGCTGAATTCAGGCTAAGACTATATCCTTGATTGGGACCAGCCTGATCCTTATTCATTAATTGATGTTCTATCAGTATGATTGTGCCATAACTGCTTTTGCCTTAAATAATTTGTTGTGACTCTGGGCAGCAAAAAGAAATTAAACCAGAAAACAACAGAACAACATATAATCCAAAAGAACCTGACATGAAAAATATCAATTCAAAAACCATTCTTGATCCTAGACTCTGAAGAAGTGCTGGGATTACAAGGAATGAAGATCTGTTGAGTCAGAATGGAGCTGATTTCTATGTAATATATTTAATACATATACATGTTTATAAATTTATATATTAACTTTAATATTGCAATTGTGATTTCCATGGGTACTGCATATATTCAAAGGGTAATGGATGAAATGTTATGTGATCTGTGATGGACAAACTCACTCAGGTTGAGTTCCTCAAGCACTAGCAAACATTAAAAAATAACAGGATGGTGGAATATTCAAAGTTCCTAGATGAAGAGGTAGATAAAAGCACAGAAAGAGAAGGAGAAGGAGGAGGAGGAGGAGGAGGAGGAGGGGGAGGAGGAGGAGGAGGAGGAGGAATAATTACATTCAAGACTAAATTTTTAAACAATAATATTTGTCTTCATTAATCTGATAGTTTCTTATTGGTTACTTGCTGATTTAAAAATGTACTGTTTTGCATATTCACACAGCAGAAAAAACAATCCTTTCACAGTCTTGTTTACATTTAGGTTAGATGTTTTATTTATTGTTTTCTTTATAACTTTATGCATTGGTTAACTTTTTCCTATTCATTTTTGTATTAAAAAAAAGGAAAATCATTTAAACCTGATTATCTTCAGTGTGCTTCACTTTTTACTAGATATTAGATTGCATTAAATGTTAGTTATCTTTTTAAAGAGTTATTTTCTTTGTAGTATTCCTACAGTCAGGGCAGATTAAAGTGTAAATCTCCTGCTCTTTCAGATATTAAATGTGCCTGAAAATGGAATAGTAAAGGATTGGTAAACCTTGCCCAGTGAGTAATTGTAGGAATACTTGACTACTGTTGGCCTCCCAATTGTTTCTCTGTCCAAATCTGCTACTTTTCTTCTTATTCTGAAACCTCCATTAATAGATTGAGGATTCAGCATGACTATACTAAAAAATTGGCCATAATGCTCTCTGCATATTCTAGAAGTTACAACATAACTTGTGAATAGTGACTAAGGCTATTTATGGCTAGGCACAAAAATTATATGTTACAGCTAGGATGCAAAGGTACCCATCTTTGGTTCCTATTCACTGGGAAAGACCAGTGGGCCTGAGCCTCTCAGAGACAGCTTGGAATGGAGAATTTGAATTGAATTTAACTGAAGGCTCTTGCTGTGTTCTCACCAAGAGTGTCCCACCAAGGATTTTTTTTTTTCCTTTTCTTAGAGTAGAGCGACTATGGCTGTTGTTTTTAAGTTGGGGTTGTATACTCCGTGGGTGTTTATTTTTAAGAAATGATAAGAGTCTGTCATGATCTTGTAACAAACTGCCATGCGGATGAAAACATCTCTGATAAACATCCTAATATTTTATTTTTCAGCCAAAATTCTTTTTTTAAAAAGAGAAAACATCACAGAAGCACAAACAGTAAGCCTAGTTTTAGTCAAAACAGAAGAATCTTTCCAGATGTATAATGTCATTTTTGTTTGATTTATGCAAGTTGTTTCAGAAACTTGGACTATATTTGGGGGGAAATGAGAGGTAGATATGGCCCATCTTCAAGGTTGATGTGAACAACTGAACCACAGAACATTTCTGAATAAGTAAGTATGAGCCAAGAGAATCTTCAAAGGAAAAAGACACACAGAGAGAAGCCCACCCTCATGGAAATGAGGACAGGGATTCTTGCCCAAGGTTACAAGCCTGGGAGAGCTGAAGGACTTCTGACACTGTCCCAGTGAACAAGACAGCTTGCCAAAATAGCTCTTTGGTCTATCCATGGACCTTGTCCTTCTTGTCCAGAAGATGAAACTGAACAATTTCTGTAGCCACCTAATCAGAAATAATGTGCCAGGGTAGTGATACTTCTGGTATTTTTTAGACAAATTATCCAAACATTTGTAGGACTCCCATGAGTTAACTGGTAGACTGCAGTCCATTTCTGCTCTCTTTGGCTCAGTTGCTTAGAGCTTCATTCCCCACCCACCCAAATCTTCTGAAAGTTGAGAACAGGAAGCACCATGGTATCACCAGATGCTTTGCTCTACAACTCCCAATACTACTGACCTTGGTTATACTTACTGAGGCTTGTGGGACTTATGGTCCATATGAAGGTCATGAGGTTGCAATCCGCTGGGTTAGAGTGATATAGTCAGCCCTGTGCAAATAACACCCAATGGGTAGGAGAAAGTGGGGGAGGGGAATGTTGGAGCAGATCAAGTTCCATATTGTGAATCAGAAAGTTTAGACATTGTTTCTCAAAATTGGTAATTTTAAAATGTGTGGACTTCAACTCCCACAATTCCCAACCATTTTAGATAGATGGATGGATGGAAAGCTATATAGGCAGACAGACAATAACCTACAGCTGGAATCCTACATGGGAATAGAATCTGCTAGATGCTTTGGGGTGGAAATTAGGGACTTAACCCAAAGACAAATTTACATAAACTATGCCTGGGTGGATAGATGCTAGTTTGGATCAACTGTTACTGAAACACAACCTTTGGTTTTTAATGTCCAAAGTTTATTTGAAAGCAAGGTAATTCCAGTACAATTTTCTGAAGGCAAATATAGATTGGTTCCTCTATAATTTTATACCAGAATAAAATTGGCCTGCTTTACATTTATGTTACAAGATTATATAAAAATTGTAGATGAAGGACAGTTCCTCTTTGCTTAACCTTTGTAACATATATTCTTTATATTCTATTATATACAGCTAAGAAGATAATATTCAACACTTAGGTGAGTACTTAAAGTAAGGGCTTGCTACAGAAATCTTATGCAACATTAAATGTGTTAATTGATATTTAAGGTACAACAGGATGTCTTGCCTGTTTTTAATTTCATATAGGCATCTATATCAAACAACCTCCCCATGGAGATTAAGTGGGCTCTCACTAGGAACAGTTTCCACCATAAATTAAAAACCTATTTGTTTGCCCAGATCTTCTCTTGATTTCTTTTCTGTTTTTCCACCACCTGGCCTACTACTGTTGTGGTAATTGTTATCTATATTTATATGATGTAACCTCTTTAATACAACTGTTTTAATACGTCAATAGATAGGCAGCATCTGGTGTGACATTGTTCCCTTATTTGGATCTGAGAAAATTGGTTGTTGATTTGTGTTTGCTGCATGTGGATGTGTAGGCATTCTTGAAAGAATTATTGAATTGAAGGAGTTTTTTTTTAATCTTATTTTCAAAGATCCCATTGCGTCTTTTTGCCTGGATAATTTACCTGAGTAAATTAGAGTTTTAATACAAATGCACATCAACATTTCCTGATCACTGCTTTCACTTTTTGACTGGAAGCAGTTTTCACAAACAGAAGGACACAGTGCCTTCGAGCATGAACAAAGTTCTTTCCATCTCAAGAGACTTATGCAACACATGAAATCAATGGAAGGTTTTCTTCCTAACCTAATTGCTATGTGGGGAGGATTTGGGGTGCCACAGCATGCATAGAAAATAGGGTTAATACTTCCCTCCTAATTAACCTCTCATGGAAGCACCCCCTCTCACCCTCCCATATGGCAATTAAATTTAGAGAAATGTTTTGTGTTAGCACACGTGGAAGCCTTTTTTCCCTAATCTTGATTGCCACATGGGGAGATTGTCTAAGAATTGCAGCCTGTGGGGGAAAGAATGCTTAACCCTTCCGTCTCTGCAATTCATTCTAAAAATGTTCTTCCCAGATGCCTAGCAATTTAGCTCTGGATGGGGGATTTCAGTTGGCACTAATGGAAATCCAGACTTCTAGCAAATACAAGTGAGGGCCTATAAAATGAATTCTGAGTTAAGACATTTGGGCAATCCTTAGAAACACTCAAATGAGGGAGTAAGCTCCACTGAACTCAATGGGAGTAATTTATGAGTCAACATTTGTAGGATTGCCTTGCAAATAGCTTCAGGTATTTCCCTTCTACAGACCCTGTTCTAGCCATCTTTGAGGTGGCATAAAGTAATGCCAGGATAACATTTATTGACTCCTATACTCTATACCAGTTTGGAGAAACTGCCAGATGGCCTTGTTCGGATTGTGAACTGGCCAGTTACAGTACATCTGTGCAGGTAAGATGTTTGACTTTCCTGCCCTTCCCTTTCAACACATCATCAGCTAAGGGGGAAAACATCCATCAATTGAACACTGCAGCTGGAATGGGGAAGGTCTGGTTGTAGGATTCTGTCTGGCTTTCCTAGGATGGTTGGCCTCCTTTCTTTTAAGTGAAATAGGAAAATAAAAGACCCAGACCCAGGGAGAAAGGAGCAGATTGGACAAGAAGCAAGATCCTATGAAATAGCTGCAGTTTGTCTGCTCTCTTATTTAAGTGACAAGTGAAAAAAGGAATCCATAAACTGGCAAATAACCAACATACCCCCAGTTTACCAGCATCCCTTATTAATTTTGTATTGGACAGTGCAATAAGCAAAAGCAGGATCACTGGAAATAAAAGCTAGATTTTTAAAATACTATTAATGCAGAAAGGCTTAAAAACACAATTTTCCCTTCCTCAGATCTCTCTCCTTTCTTCTAGCTTGTTAAAAATAGAGAGAAGATGACATCCAAATCGGGCAGGATTGGGTGGGAAGTTGACAGATATGGGAAGAACTTGGGAAAGAAAGTGTTAATGGAAAGGACAAAGGCTGGGAGAAAAATGGTTGCAGGAAGGCTGGCTAGTGACCAGAGGAATGGGAGGGGGGTATCCCTGTCTCCCAACACTCCAAAGATATACCTCCAGCCACACACACCCAGTGGGTCACATGATCTCTCCTTCAAGATAATGAGTGACATACTTTACACACTTTGAAGCTACAGCAGGAGTGGTGTCTACTTAAGGGGTGGGGGAGCACCTATTATTTTAAACAGGACATCTCATGTGAAGTTATGGCTGCATCTATACTCATAGGCTGGGAGAAGGAAGAGATAATCTATGAAGGCTAGAAAGAAATTGAATGTTTTCAGAACATGATGGTGTTGGGCTAAAGTGCCCACAGGCAACAAGGTTCTCCATATATGCTGGTAACAAGTGTCCTGGACAACTTTTGCCTTGCATAACTGGTTTTCTATGTTTATTTGTTGTGTTTCAGTATATGGCACTATTTATAGCCTGATCCTGAGAGGAAAGCTTCTGACAATAAATGTTGAGAAACAACAATTAAATACTTGAAGTAAACAGGTAATATATATCCAAGCAGGGCATGGATATCATGAAAACTGATGTGGTTTGCCAAAATAGAAAACCATGGAGAGATACTGTGAGTACTGCTGTTGTGTATTCGTGAAAGCTGTATTTCCTTTTCCTATCTCTTGCCTTATAATTTCTTTAGTTTATAATTTATTGTCCTTTGCATACCATCACATAGGAAGTATTTACAAGAGGGCAAATATGAAATTCTTGCAGAGTGCAGCTGATTTAGGAGGAAGGGATGTTCAAGAGACTAGCACCCAAGCCCGGGAAGAAAAACAGATAAACTCTCCACTAATGGTTCCCCTCACCCTGTTTCTACTCAGCCCTATACAGGTAGTCCTCGACTGACAACAGTTCATTTAATGACCATTCAAAGCTACAATGGCACTGAAAAAAGTGACTTATGACCATTTCTCAGGCTTATGACCATTGCAGCATTCCCATGATCACATAATTTACATTTGGATGCTTGACAACTGACTCACATTTATGATGGTTGCAGTGTCCTGGGGTCATGTGATCCCCCTTTTTTAACCTTCTGACAAGCAAAATCAATGGGGAAACCAGATTCACTTAGCAACTGTGTTACTAATTTAAGAACCACAATGATTCACTTAACAAATATGGCAAGGAAAGTCATCAATGGAACAAAACTCACTTAACAAATCTCTCAATTGGCAACATATGTTTTGGGCTCAATTGTGGTTATAAGTTGAGGACTACTTGTATGGCTGTATGGATGAGTGGAAATCATTTATTTCTCTCTCTGTTTCTCAGATTTCTCCAAGGAGCTGCAGATGAATGTTTCTATTTTATTTTCACAACTTTTCAGTTTAAGCTGAGAAGATTCTGGAGGCTGTTCAGGCTAAACAAGATGGTTAGGGAATTCCTGGATATCCGTTCATCTTAAAGATGCTAAGATTGAAAAATTCTGGCCTAGAAGTTTCATAATTAAATGGGAGGGGGTCAAATTAGGGTCACCCCATTCCTGACTACAACATATTAGATGATTTCAGATAATTCTCTGGAGCTGGAGCTGGCCATCCCAACTGATATTTCTTCAATGCAAGACAAAAAAACACTGAAACCATAAAGCAAAGGGAGGGATTGGGGGGGAGAGGTGAGAAGACAGGGACTAGATCAAGGGTCACCAACCTTTTGGACCTCAGGGACCACTAAATTCAGAATTTTAAATCCCGCGGACCACTAATATGATCTGCCTAATGACAGAGCTGTTGGGCGTGGCTAGATGGTCATGTGACTAGATGGGCATGGCCAATTTGATGTCACTCACGTCAAGGGGTGCCTCATCAGCCTCTACTTGCCC
Source organism: Arizona elegans (assembly GCA_022577455.1). Classification (NCBI taxonomy): domain Eukaryota; kingdom Metazoa; phylum Chordata; class Lepidosauria; order Squamata; family Colubridae; genus Arizona; species Arizona elegans. The sequence goes on from JAKOOJ010000004.1 coordinate 24,869,558, forward strand.
CTCCCCTCCCAGCCACTCCTCCCTGCCCACCCGAGCTCCTTAGGGCCCCAACAGGAAGCAGTTGCTGGAGCTAAACAGCCACCATGAGAAAAAGTTGGCAAAACAGCTCAGTTCAAATTGGATCTGATTGAGGAGGAGGCTCAGCAGAAGCACCTCACTAAGGACTATGAGCACAGGCTTTCCACGCTGAAGGGGGACCTGCAGGAGTGCAAGGCTAGGTACAGTGCCTGGAGGCTCAGCTGAGCTGAGATGGTCAGCCAGTTTCAGGACATGAGGCAGTCCCACTGGAACAAGGCCCTCTGGCTCTTTGCAATCTGCGGCACTTCCTTCCAGCCTTCGCCCAAAGCGAAGGAGGCTGAAGCAGACCCCAAGTTGGAATTTCTGTCCCCCTCTGACCAGCACAAAATAATCTGAAGAGGGAGACTCTCTGCAGCAACACAAATGTTTATTGCGCGTATTCAACTCAGGAGCTGTAGTTTGAGGACCCCTGATTTAGTGCAATATAAAAAATGCAAATAATTTTTCTGTGGAGCACCAAAATTTTCTCACGGACCACCAGTGGTCCACAGACCACCAGTTGGTGACCGCTGAACTAGATGACAGTCCCCAGGCCATTTTGTGGTACTTGGGGTCTGGGGCCAAGTGTTCCTTTAATCACTAACTCTCTTTTCTCTCTGCAGTCTCTGTGGATGTAATTTCCCCCATTGTACTGTATTTTTTTGGTCCACTGATGTAGGAAAACCAAAGAAGTAAGTATTGAAATTTGATGATTATTCTAATCTTGAATGAGACATCAGTGCAATTTATCTTACTATCCCAGAACAACTGACACCCCCTCCCTACACACACACACACACACACACACACACACACACACCAAGGTTTGATGGAGCCCCTCTCCTAATTGATAAGGTATTCTCGGATTAGGAAAAAAACGTCAGTCAGTCCCTTCTCAGAGATACCCTCCATTGGCCTTCTTGAGGACCCAAGCTACTACAGCGCCCCCCCACCCCTGCAGCACTCAGCGGGAGCTGCCCAGTCCGCTGGGCTCAGAAGCAGCTGTTTGGCCCCAGCCAGAACAAAGGGCGAGCCCTGTAGGAGAAAACTAGCAGAAGAAAAGAAAGCCCGCAATGATTCCCCTTCCTTAGGGGTGGAGATGGGGGGGGGGGCAAGTCCCAGCACGTTCGGTGGTCCCTCCAGCATCTGCCTTTCTAAGCACAAAGCCGGCCACTTCTTCACCCTCTAGAAACAGAGGCCCGGATCTGGGTGGAGTGGGGACTGCCAACATCTCCCTCCACCTCCCGCGCGGGAAGATTCTAAATGCTCCCGAGATTGCAAAGAGAGATCTGCTTGGAACAGAGAATCTGGGCAGAAAGAGTCACGTTGGGATCTCCGCCTCGCCCCACCCTAGTATGGACACTGATTGTTACAAAATACTGAGTTTCCCTCAGCAACGGCTTTTTCTTTCCACATCCATGCCCCAACGCACCCACCCATCGGTCACCCAGCTTTTTCCAAGATCTACTGGCAGCAAGGCAGCCCAGGGGGGGGGAAAAAAAGGTCCTATGCACGATCTTAGTCAGGTTTTCTCGAAAATAACCACTTTGGGTTTGCCTCCAAGTTAGCCTGAATCTTTTTCCAAGCCCAGAACTTCTGCGGGAGATCTTTAGATCTGGAAGGGAACATTCTCATGCTGTAAGCCAGATAGATTTCCAACCTATTCCGACACGATCCCACCGAAACTGAGAGGATTCAGCTCTAAGAAAGTCTCTTTGGAGTTTTACAGAGGCATATAGATCCACCCCGGAGAGCAGAACTCTCCCCCCCCCCCACTTCATTTTAGTTGTGAAGATGCTTAATTCAAGATGCTTAAGTCACAGGACATGTAATCAACTGCGATTTTTTTTACCGGCTCATCTCTTTCTTTCTAATTGAGTCCATTTAAAAAATAAAACCCACAGATGAATACATTCGCCAAGGTTAACCGTACTTTCTAACTAATTTTGATGATTTGGGGGAAGAGGCCATCTTGTTCCCTCAGCTCCCCCCCTCCCCAATTGCCCAAGGGTTTAAATACAAAGCGGGCAAATCAAAAGTATTACTTAGCATTTGAAATGAATACATAAAATTGTTATATCTGAGTGTTCCTGTTTAGTGACATTAGTGGAAGAAAAATAAATAGGCAATAGAGAAACCATTAAAATGGTTGGTGGTGGAGAGCAAAATCAATAGCATTTTCCATGCTCCTGAGAGTCTATGAAAAGTTCTGTGAGCTATGGATTGTTCTATCAAGAAAACCTGATAGATTTTAAGCATAGCTTAATTTTAAAATGGTAATTTCAACATTTTAATGCTGTTATTTACTTTTTCTAGGAAAATGCTCTTTTCACTTGGAAAAACTCGGCAACTGTCGTCTCTGGGGGTTCTTTTCGAGGAAAAGTGAAAGGAGTTGAGTATAATTCACTGTATTTCCCTGCTATTTGCAGTAAAGTGATTGCTTTTCAGATGATCAGCACGAACAAGACTAACGATCTCGCGATTTCATTTGAAAATCCCGGGCTTGTTTGCATGTCCCAAGCAAGGAGTTTATGGCACCCCAGTCACCCCTTCTTTGGTGATCCTTATTCCCGTCCTTCTCTTTACTGGAATGGCGATTGCTGCATCATCCTGCTTAGCCTGGCTGTTCAGAAGGAACATAGAAAAGAACTGGGACTGCAGCTCTTCATCGCCCTCCCCAAATTGTTCCTTCTTCCTGAAATCTTGCTATAAAATTGCTATTCACTCCCATTGACATAGATACATAAATCGATCATTCCAAAATACATAATTTAATCTATTCCAAATGATATTTGGTGATCTTTGGAATTGCAATCTGTAAAAATTCGAAAAGCTTTCTGATGGCTTTTCCTTGAAATGGGTTTTATAAAAATACAATCGAGAAATAACAGGAGGACATCAATTAACTAGGAAGCCACAAAGAAGGGTTTAAAAACATCTCTGGAAAACCAGGAGCTTGGAGCCGGCAACTGTATTCATCTGTTTACTCCTCGCCTTTTCCACAACAGGACCAGTCTCCCAGGGTATCGATCCGTCATTGAAATCTCACAATGGTTAGATATTCCGATTGCAACCATAGGAGTACAGATAGGTAGAACTGGGTAAAGCCTTGGAATCGCCTGGGAACCAACCGCCTCCCACAGTCTAAACATCAGCCCTTATCTTCCTTTTATTCAGCCGTTGCTGTGCAGGAAATGTGCCCGAGGATGAGAAGCCAAAACAACATCAGAGTGCTTCAACTCTGTGATTCCCCATCCCCCGCCCTAGGTTTTCTAGTCGCACTTTCTTTGACCATATAATTTTTTTCAGCTTTATGCATCTTTCTAAAGCAAGAGATCTGAGGGCCAGAGAGCAGGAGGAATCTAGCCTGCAGCCTCCCCACCCACCACCACACACATAAACACACAAACATAGAGACATCTCTTCAGTCAAGCTATGCTAGGTATCCCTTGTCTAGGAAGTCCCCTCAAAACTACCAGCCAAACTGGAAAGTCAGCAGCAATGCTGATTTTTAAAGGCATGAGAGCAGCCTGGTTTTCACCCAGGGCCACCAGAAATCACTGTCTTTCTTGTCTTCGCTGGAGGAGAGCACAGGGCATTGGCTGTAAAAATTGCACTTTCACAAGTGATTCTTTCAGAATGAGCAAGTTCCTCATTTAATTGCTCCTGAAAATGGGAGGGGAGGGGAGAACGGGGTGTAAGGTGGATGTACAGGATTGCAGAGAAGTAATGCCTTTTCCCAGTAGATAGATACATTACATGGGATAAATACAGGAAAGAATATGGTGTTACCTTGGGATTGTCTTAACTTTTTGGTTCATTTTATCAGATATATAATTCAGTGGATGTTTGAGTGATAAATCATGAAGCTACCTTAAAGATGTCACAACATTCCATTTGTTCTTTGGCTACATTGATATAATAGAACAATCCCAATAAAATGGCATATATTATAGAACCATCAAAGTATAGACTGATGAATTCTATTGTGATGTCCCCCCCCATTTTATTTTATAGTAACTTTTATTACTGTAGTATTTCTAACCTGAGTTTGTAATTTTATGACTTTTTTAAAAAATATTATTCCTTTTGCTATAAGAAGAAAATGTAAACTGCTCAGAATCCCCCAGGATTGGTCAGGCAACTCCAACAATTAAGGAAATAAATAGAATAATAGCCAACTGCATACAAATAATGATCATTTCAACACTGCTTAACATTATACTATACTTTCCCCATGGGCCAGGTATAATCCAGAAGAAATCTTGCAGAAAATATATAGTATCTAATTCCCCCAAACCTGAAATTTCCAGTAGAAGTTGCATATAAAAATCCCGATTGCCGTTTCCCTTGGTAAGGAAATTCTTCCATCCTAACCAAGGAGTTTAAAGATACAGGGACAGTTTCATTTTGATCAGGATTAAGAGCAAAGTAAAGCAAAGACCTGTCCAGTCAAATGTCCTGCAAGAAGTAAGTCAAAGGGGCATTTCAGGCCAGCCTCTAAATTGGCTTGTCAAGCAACCAGGTTGGAATGAGGAACTCTTTTCTAGATCAGATTCTAATTTAGTTGGTTTCCTCAAGTCTTTGACTGAAAGTGCATTTGTGTAGTTACTAGGCCCCAACTGATTCCCTCCAGAAGATGAAATAGATTCTAGGATGGCTTGCTGTGCTGGTTCATCATATGGATATTAGCTGTCCCCAATATGTGCTGAAGCACAGTTCCCTTTCAGCAGGGCAGTGACAGGGTAGTGCCAGGAGATCACTGATTGGTCTTCCAGAGGAAAAATAGTCCTGTTTATTCAAAAGGCAGTTAAGGCTTTTTTAATGATCTATACTGAGTTCTTATCTAAAAAAAAATACACATATTTTATCCCACTGAGAAAATGAAACACTCATAAACTGCTTTTCCACTAAGTTCCTCCTAACTCTAACCTTTGGGTCAACACCCATTTCCCTTGGGATCTTAGCTTTTCTGCTTCAAGAATCCATCTTGTTCATATTTCTCAAATGGTTATGGTGGGAGTTGCTCAGTCCCAAGCGCCTTCTTGCTCCCTTTATCAGCTTTACCACACATTTTTTTTCCTGGGGAATAAATGTTAAAAATGGATATTTATCTTAAAGAGGTCAAAGTGCAGGTTCAAGAAATTAGGACAGGTTGGGTACCATTGGTTACTTGATACTAGGAGTACAAAGCTTTATATATATAAAGTATAAAGATACTAGGAGTATATAGTCAAGTTTTTTCCTGTCCTTTAGTAGAACAATTATGTACAATATCGAAGCTTGTCCTTGTGCTAAAATACATCATAAACTTTTTAAATAAATAATCTGAGAATTTCCAAAGTTTGAGCTTTTAATTTTTGCGTATTTGAACTCTATTTCCAAATTATACAACCTAGCCTGAAGCCATATGAATTCTCTCTTTCTTCTTTCTTTCTTTCTTTCTTTCCCTACTCATTCACTCTCTCACATACATCTACATTTACCTAGAAACAATGCCTGCTGCTTTCACTGGACCTTCTGCCTGAGAAAAAGCTCTTGGGATTAAGGAGTGTAGGAAACATAGGAAAACAGAAGATTCCCGACAATCCAAGGATTTTCCCGATTTTTGTCATTGTGCATGCGAAGTGATCTAGCCTAGGGAGGCAACAGATATACTTTATCTAGTTGCAAAATAAATATATAAATATTTGCCTGATTTATCTTAATCTTGAGCACTTTTGTATCACTTAATCTGTAAAACTGCAAAAAAGGAATTGCCCCAAATTGGCTCCAGCATTCTGTGAATCTACAGAGCCAGATCAAACCTCTCAGATTTAGAGAGATGCTGCAGCCTTGCATGGATCTTTCTTTGGGATGGAGATTTTAAAAGAGAAGCCCAGTGTCGTTTTCTCCCCGTTTGCTTGGACACAAAGCGGGGGTGGGGGTAGGGGTGGGCAGGACCAAGGAGATCGTTGTTTGAAATGCAAAAGGAAGCAGGGAGAGAGGGGAAATGTGAACTGACCCGAGCGATCGTTTAAATGGGATGGTTTATCTCAGCATATCTCAGGCTTGCTTCTCAACTAGAGTTTGGGACGTTCTTCAGAATGTATCTATAATGATGAAAATCAAATAGAATTTGATAGAAACATCCCGGTTTTTACCAGGAGGAAATGGGAAATTAAACCTTAGAAGGAGAGGGGACGGGAAATTGTAAATACTGCCTCTTTCCATGATTTCTGAGGAAAAGGTGTGTGTTCATAAAACTCACCCTCGGATCATAAAATGCTTTAAAGAGAAAGCCCTGTGGAGCTTAGCGCCCGGGCAGCGACTAACTACGATCTAAGAGTAAATAAATAAGGCTAAGTGGTAGCGTGTTAATTATATTTCCTTCCGTTTTTTGTTCGGCTTTGTTTTCGTGAAATCTGGGAATGTTTCCTAGGCCTAACGCTTAGGGCTCGGAGAGAAATGAGAAGCAGCCCGAAGCGAATCTCCTGCGGGGCCTGCATGTTATTGGCATCTCTCGAATCAGAGAACTACGGGGAAAAAAAACCCAAAGAAAGTGCCTATTCGCACTAGTCTCGGCTCTGGTATTTCCATCGCATCAAAAGTGCTGTTTATAATATACAGACACACGAGCGCCGAGAATCTGGTATGTGGTGTCGCCGCTCAGTTGCCGCTGCGCCAAACCAACTGCCCTTTCATTTTCCTTTGAAAACCAGAGAGAGTGAAAAGCTCTCGCTTTAGCAGCCTCGCCGGGTCTATCCACGGCCGGATCTCATTGAAACTGCCGCTTTGGCCAGCATTTGCCTGCAACCCGAGTCGAAATCCTACCCTGATGGGATCTTTCCCCCCCACCCCAAGTAAAAAGCCCTTTGAATTTTTAAAAACAAAAATAAACGACACATCGATTATTAAAAAGAGTAATAGAAATAACTGAATGCTGAATCTATGCAATCATCTTCCCATCTTAATGTTACAATGTGTTTTTTCCCCTTTTTGGAGATTGGGCTCTGTTTTGCAGTCCCCAAAGGTGTTTATTAAGAATTGTATTTATCTACTTGAGGGACATTAGTTTCATAAATGAAATTGGTACGTTTTCACTCTTTCTCCTTTAATACTTTTCTTCTCTTCTTCTTTAAAAGTAAGTTAATCTTTCTCTTTTAAGAAAAAGAAAACTGAACTTCTAGAAAGGCTGCCACAGGCTGTAATTTTTATTTGTCTACATTTCTAGAGCTCGGGATTTGGAAAACATTTGAAGTGCGAGAGAATCCAAGCAGACTGTGGGATTGCTTTTGCAACCGTCAGCCTCCATTTCTCAAGGACATTTCCTGTATCAACCCACCGGTATTGGCTTCCACATCTCCTCCGCTCCCTTTATCTTATACAATGAGGAGGCGGCCCAGGGAATCTTTACATTTCGAGACAACTTCCCTTAAAGTAAAATGTGTGTGTTAAAGTGTGTGTGTGTGTGTGTGTGTTGTGATACCATTTGTCACATTGGCTCTGCTTTGTGAGCAAATGTGGAAATATGTCTTAGCTTAAAAGAGTTGTTGCCATCTCAAAATGTCTTCTGCTGGAAAGATTACAAGAGCGGATGTTCCTGTATCTTTTCTAGGAAGCCAAATCAAGGAATAGCCACAAAGAGTTGGGGAATTGGAAATAATGTATCTATTATTTAGCATTTACGTATGCATGTATGTATGTACATACATGTGTCAGATTCTAATCCTGTGTATAAGCCTTGGGGGTGGGGTAATGCACCTAGGAGGAGGGAGCGGTGAAGAAAGGTCCCTACTACCTCCTTTCGGCCATGACCGATCCCTGCCTCAGCTCTTTAAAACAGGCAGCCATTTACTGCCCCTTATTGCCCCACTGACCAGGTTAGCTCATAAAGCTATTCACACGCCACAAAGAAGATTTTCTCAACAATTAACAAGAAACAACATAATAAAGCATTGACAAAGGCCTGGCTATTTACTAGAAATTAGGCACTCTTTAAGAGACTAGTGCGTAATTTCACACACTTTACAGCTCCCCAGCGCATATTCCAACGACAGAGTAAACAACCTGGGTGCGGTTTTTGGCCGCCCGCTGTCGCCACCACTGTCCGGGGTGATTTCTTTCCTTACCCAACCTCCATTCCCCCCTCCCAATTCACACGCCCCGTCATCATTAAACTCGTTTTAAATAGCGGAATGGCTGAGGAAGGACTATGACCTCTAAACAATAAAAAGACACCAAACTGATCCCTGGCATCTGATGGCCATCCCAGGGCCTTTGCGTTTCTCACGACGGATCTGATAGGGCTAAAGCCAGCTGGGCGACGGCGTCCTTTGACCTGTGAGCCTGGTTCCCCCACCCCAACCCAGGGATCTAGCCGGACTTGCAGGATTTCGCCCCTGGGGAGAAAGGGCTGAGAGCCAGAAAAGTGGTCCCGGGCCGTTCTGCTCACAGAGACTAAGGCGAAAGGCTGCCAGAGGGTCGCCCTGCCTCTCCCCCAGCTGCCCTTTTTTTCTTTTTCTTTTTTTGGAGTGGCCTCATCGGGACATCCTAGGCAGCTGCGTCCCTGTCGGCTTTCGCCGAAAGACGACCCTGCATTTTGAGACTCCCGGCGCTCTGCGGCTGGCCCGGGAAAAGGCACAAGGCCCGGGGAGGCTGGCGAAGGGCAGGTCTTACGGGGAAGCTGGAAAGCTTGGGGGCGGCGGCGGCGGCGGCCGCTGAGGAAGGAGACAAAAGGAGAAGAGCTTGCGGGAAGCTGAGGCGAGAGAGCCCGGGCCCAAGCAAGGCGAGGCCTCCAAGGCGGCGCTTAGGCCTTCCCCTCTAGCCTCTGAAAGGCCACCTTGAAGTGGGTCTCTGGACGACTCCTCCAAGAGGCCCTTCCGCTTCGCCTAATGAGCTGGTAACACATTCAGGCCGAGGGAGAAAGAAAAAGGAAGAGAAAGGCCGGAGACACAAGGAGAGGCCAGCCGGGGCGAAGAAACGGCGCGAGGTCCTTTAAAAAAAAAAAAAAAGGCAGGCAAGATGGCGACGCCGCGGCTGTGAAACGGGGAGCCTCTTCTCCTTCGCCCCACCACCTCCACCCTTCCCAACTCCTGAGATGCACGCAGGGGCCTTGCCCCCTAGTGAAGCCGCGGAATGGGGGAGACCCATTTCCTGTTCCTTCCTGACTCGGAAATCGACATGTGGGACTTGTTCCTGAGTCGGCCGTCTCCCCCAATTCGCGGCCAATTCTACCGGCTCTCAACCCTTGCCCTCCCCTGTTTACAAACACAGCTGTTGCCGTAGCTTCGCAATGCACCCTAAAGCCACCAGCAGCGAGAGAAGGTGCAGGAAAAGGAAGGGGGAGGATGGGGAGGTGATCTCGGCATCTGGAAAGGACGGAGCGCCTTGTTTTTGAAACTGTCAATTCTCTCAACCCCTATTGTGAGAGCTTCATGCAAAACATCTCAGCCCTTTTAACGTTGGGCCTTGTGAGGCTGCCTCGGGTTGAAAAGGAAAGGAAGAGGAGAGGAGGGGGAAGAAGCACGGCAACGCAAATAATTATATCAGAATAGACATGCACAGAAATTACAACGTACCCTGCAATGCGTGCGCGCGCGCGCGCACACACACACACTTTAGTCTAATGTGAATCTAGGGGAAATGTATTTAGTCAACACAGGAATATATGCAATCTTTGTCAATTAAGAAAGCCAGTTGTTCTGTCCCTTAAATATCCCAACTCCATATGAATGATGGTGGTGGTGGTTTTTTTTGTTTTTGTTTTTGTTTTGCATAGCTGATCTATGGAATTTCTAGGAAAATATTTTACCAATGTTTGATGATTATAAAAGCAATTGAATTAGGTAAAATCCTGCCTTTTGTCATGCTGCTATGGGAAGGGGAATACTTCTACAATATCTGAAAGGAATTTTTCTGCCACCCCAAATGGAGATGCAGTTGAATCATAAACTTTTCTTTCTTATCTTTCCCCTCTTTCTTTTTTTAACACAAGTGTCTTAACTGTAAAAAACCACAGTAAGCAAGCACTTCCTGTCTTGTATATGTGTTTCCCAAAGGCCACTTTTGATCTTAACTCATGTAAAATGAAAGGAGATATGATTTCAAGTGTCTTCTTCTTACAAAAATCTGAATATTTTGGCAATAATAGCACAATCTGTGTGTGGTAGGTATGAGTATATACCCCTTCCCAATTTTGCTGCTATTGCCAAAATACTAATTTTTTTCTTGAAAGAGGAGACACAGACAAACATACACACACACACACACACTTGCAAAAATACATGAAGAGGATACATAAATCAGACTTTTTTTTCCTTTTTTACTTCCCAGTGGTGTTTCGAATAAACAAGAGACTTATTTTGTTTTTCATTTATTAAAATAATTTTGCCCTTTCAGTTAAAATGATTGAGTTTCTAGAGGCTATCTCCTTTTGCAAACCAGGAGTTGATGGCAAATGCCTGAAAATTATTTTCACATCCATCCCCTTTGAATACCAGATGTATAAAGTCCTATTTTTTCTTTGTGTTGAAGAGTGAGTATATCATGTCTCAGTTACCTGGCATGGGAAGAATTTCTCTAGTGTGGGCTTCCAAGGTGACGCTCAGAGTATGTGTTAGACTATTTTTATCAGTTTGGTTTAGCCTCAAGGATTGTGTGTATGTATTCCTGCTTATGAATAAAGGGATGGGGGTTTCTGGTGGGTATATTGGCATGTGGGAGTATTAAAATAAGAACATTTCACCTACATTCAAGCCTTGTTGAAAAATGAAGAATGTCTTCTGTGAATGCTAAGAAGGTCTCGGTTTCTGGAAAGGACAGGCAGACATTCCTCAGGTCATTAATTTGGGATGCACTCTATAAAATTCTCTGCTCTAAAGCAGACCAACAGAGGACCAGAGGGTTGTTCTGCAGCAAGCAAGGAGTGTGTGGCTTTATGTTTTCCTCAGCATTCTTAATAGGACAAGAATACCTTGGACCTACAGGAATTGTTAGAATAGAACTTGAAAACATCCAACTGGACTCAGGACCTCTCTTCTTACATTTATTTATTTTTTAAAAGGTGACTCCTTACATTTATTTGTTTAAATAAAAAAGGCTGACCCTTTTTTTCTCTTAAAACTAGGGCTTTAAAAAAATTCCAAAAATAAGCACAGAAGCAATTTGGCTAGACTCCCATCATCCAATATATGATTTAATAGTTGAAGTGATCAGATGGATCAATATCTTTGATCCAAAGCTGTAAAAATCAATTAAAATAACATACAGTGAAGAATTATTTCAGCATTTGGTGTTTCCTATATCCTTGCATTTACCAGCCACTGACTTCAGTGGTCAAAAACAATGGAGGAAAAAATGCATAGATATGTAGAAAGCAATAAAGAGGGAAGGAGAGGGGGATAAATGGATGTTTTGCCCACCAGATTGTCAGAAACATAAAGGGCTGTAGTTACATATGTGAAAGTGACCTCTCTAGAATTTGGAAAGATTCAAGGGTGGGTGGTTTTTGTAGAGATTTTTTTTTTTTTTACTGAGCCATCAATCCACTGGAAAAGGCAGCCTGAAAAGCTTAGTGTTCTTTACTTTGCAACTTTTCAAAACTATAACTAGCAAATTAACCTTGAAAACCCTAAAGTGAAATTATAACAACAGACCAATTTTAGTCTTATTTTATTTTTTAAAAATTAATCTCACATTTGAAAGTTAAGCTAGTTTAATTTGGTATAGTGGTTAAGATGCTGGCCCAGAAACCACAAGTCTGTGAATTTTAAACCAGCTGGGATAACTTTGGCCATTCTTTCTCAGCCCAACTCACCTTACAGGGTGATTGTTAAGTAGAAAATAGGAGGAAGGAAGGAGTATTTATTCTCTGTCTTGAATTATTTATAAATAATAAAGGCAGGATAAAAACATTTTAAAAAACCAGTGTGGAATGTTGACATTTGCCTGCTCTTTTTAATGCAGAAACCAAAAAAAAAAAAAACCCCAAAAAAAACCCCCCACAAACCAACCTTCCATTTGTGAAAGCATTGCCTAGTGGGGAAAGCCTGTGAGGGTTTATCTGGATGAAGGAATGGCAGGTCTTAGGACTGTATGTCTTTTGGCAGGTCTCTCTTCCCAAAGGAGTAAAAGGCCTTTTGCAAATCACTTAGGGGTTGCTGAAAAAGCAAAAGAAGAAAAGGAGGGATGTTCCAAGCCAAAAGACGTTCATTCATTCCAGATTGGATGACACACATCTAGATACACATACATCCAGGGTAACATTTCTGCCAGAACAATTTCATTTACATTCTCATCTCCTCTTTTTGAAAGCATCACATTTTAGCAAAGCAATTAAAACACATAATGCAGCCCTGTAAATTAGAAATATAAGCCGGTAAGAGGGAGCCTGACTATGCAGCAGGTGAAGGTATTTCTAAATATATTTGGCTCTTGCATATAATTTGCAGAAAGAAAAATACTTTTATCTTCCTACCTGGGTCTGTATGAGATAGAGAATAAATTATCTCAGTCTATTTGGAATATATAGAAATAAAAAAGGGAGATATAACCTAGGGCAGAAATGTCAACATTGTAAATAATAATATATGCACCACATCTCCATAAGAAAAGTTGACTCTGATGCTCAGGATAAACAAAGGCTTGTTGCTTTTGTTGTTGTTGTTTTGCAATTGAAGATATATTCTCTTGGGAATCCTTCAGCATTTTTAATTTAAAAGAAAGATGTGCTCTCAAAATCTGATCAAGGAAAAAGAACTCAGGAAAAAGAACCAGATCCAAAGAACTGATTCAACAGCTTTTAGAGGGATGTAACTAACATTGTAAAAGTTCTTTTCTATTCCACAGTTATAATATTTGAAACATTTTCATCACAGTTTTATAGGAACAACAATTATTCTCTAGAAGTATCTGTCCTTCCAACTAAAGCTTTACATTCTTCCCATGCACCCACTTCATAAAAGAATGAAAACAAGGATAACCCTGCAAGAAATATATGAACATTTTCTTTTTAAAACAGTGTTTTATTTGAAAATAAAGCTAAAGCATGCTTTTTCAAGAGTGCAAATTTCCATCATTTTGATTTACTGTTTCCATTATCACAACATCTAGAAGTCCGCTTGCTTCAATTATGACAAATTTTAAGTGCAAATATAGACAATTGCCTCTGATTGTCATGTGCAGTAAAAAATGGTCTTGTTACAAAGATAGGATGGTTGGGAAAACTGAAATTTCCAGGTATGTAAGAAAACAGTGTCACATCCTGGTTTCAGACACCTGAGTTTGGGTGATCACAGCAGCTACTGAAAACAAGGAATTTGGGGCTTCTGTTGTTGAATTAAAAATGGAGGAGAGGGTGATTGGATTTTCCTGCAATGGAAATCTGGGGGAAAAAAGTATTATTTTGATTTTTTTCAATCTAAGAGAGACACAGTTATGGATACTCCTTCATCTTTCCAATAAAACATAGCTTCAGTCTGCTCCACTGCAATCCTAATTCTTCTAAGACTGCAGTCCTTATCAATCATTCAGGGGCTGGTGTGGGGAAGCGGTTTTCTAAATTAAACGTGCACAAGTCTGGTCTTTGATACAGGAGACTGAATGCTGTAACCAAGATAGGATATGTGGACATTCTGAACAATTTATTATGGGAAGGGATAGAATGCTCCTCCCTTACTTTATAAAAACTGACTTGTCCTGGATCATTTTATTTTTAATTTTAACAAGAATCCAACTAAATTTAACTGCTTCTATTGATTTTCAGCTGTGAAAGAAACAATTGTCCCAGCAATGATCTAGAAACATACACTCTATGCGAAATGTAGGCATGTTAGTTATTTTGATAGAAAGGGGATGAGGTGAGGATTAAGAGGTGGGGGAATACTTAGAAGTTAAGAAGAAGCGCGCACCCCCCTCCCCACAACTAAATGATAAAGTCCCTGTGCAACTTCTTGCTGAAGAAAATTGAATAAAATTGTACAGACTTCCATGTTCCAGATCTAGTGCATTACATATTAATGGCTCATTCAAATAATCTTTCAACTAATAAAATCCCAAACCCCAAGCATTTACTTGTAACAATTGAATTGAGGTACCAGGTGCATTATGAGCAATCTGAGACAGTAAAATGTTCCAGCTTTGAGAGAGTCCACTGAGGTGTTTGTTTGTTTGTTTTTAATTAACTTGAGACTTTTGCTTGAAGTAGTCTGTGGAATGTTAGATCTCTCTCCCTTCATGCACACTACTACCCTCTTCCCCCCCATCATCTGTTTTCATGGCAAAAAAAGTAATCCAATTTTTGCTGCCTTCTCCCCCCCCCTCCCCCCCCCACAGTGACTGGGAGGATAAAGTAGAATTCCAAAAATCAAAATGCAAGCAGATGCGATAGAAGAAAAACCAGAATATTGAACTGTAGTGAAAAAAGGTGTTGGGAAAGGGAGAGAATCAAAATGATATTAATTATAACTATTATTATTAGGATGAATTCAGAAACTCAAGACAATCCTCACATCAACCATAAAAGTAGACTTCCCACCCTAGCTCTTTTTTTAGTTCAGTTTCCTGAACTTGTGGCTGGGTGGAAGAGGTATTGGTGGCCCACCCAGCTGCCATTTCCAGAAAGGATGGGCCTTGGGTGGTAGTTGGGCACTCTTGGTGGTGCTTAAGGTATAGGCTGGCATGAGATCTCCATCTGGGCCAACCACCAAGGAGGGAGGGCAGGGAAAGTTGCCCATGAGACTGAAGGGCCTCTTGAGGGTGGAGGTGACATTGCTGGCCACCCTCTTGCGTCTGTTGAGAACACTTAAATCATCCAAGCCACCTTCCTGAGCTTCTGGGAGTTTCCCTGGAGGTGGCCGGGGGTTGCGTGCTGATTTCAGATTTGGCTTGAGTGGTGCTGGGCTCGGTATGGTGGCTCGTTTGCCCAGCACCAAGGTGCGGTAGTTCTTCCTCACCCGGGCTCCAAATTTGTAATCCCCATCCTCAGGTTTGGCAGCAGAAGCAGGGCCTAAAGTGCATGCAGCAAGGGTCCGGCTCAGAGAAGCTGGACACAGAGTGCTCTTGGGAGGTCTTGGACAGTCCTCTAGGCAGGTAGGGTCTGCCTTAGCTGACAGCAGAAGAGTTCCAGGATGCTGGGTGGGGCCGGGCTGTGGTGATGACTGGCAGTCTGCCTCCATCTTGGTCTCCTGGTCACACTCTTCCCATTTGAGTGGGATCTGTACTGGGAGAGCTCCATACTCAGCATTAGCACTGCTGTCCTCAACTTTGATCTGGGCAATGGGCACAAAAGTGAGGAGCTGGACATGGCTTTGGAGATCTGGACTTGCAACAGCAGCAGTTCCCTGGCAAGTGGCTGATCTCACATTGAACTGGGCATTTCCCAGAAGCTCCTTGGGCAGGTGGGTTAGGGCAGCAGTGGTACTGTCTGCACCAGTTGGAGAAAGAGGAGAAGGATGAGGGTGAGAGGCAAGGGCAGGCTGGCAGATCTGGCCCTCTCCGAATCTTGCTTGGGGCAAAATGTAGTTTGGCTTTAAGCTAGGAGAAGAGTCACCGCAGGCTAACCAGGGGACCCCAGGCAGGTCAAGAGACTTTACCTCAGGCACGAGTGTGGAGTGGTCCTCGCCAGTCAAGAGGGGTCTTCCCTCGCCGCCACCGGCTCCTTCCGTGGGCCGTTCCAGCAATCCTAAGTACGCACTGCCGGCAGGATGAGTGGTGCAGTCCAAGCCCGGCTCAGCTTTTGAAAACCAGCCAGCCGGGATCTTCCAGTCCTCAGGTTCTTCCGACGCTTCGCATTTGACGAACTGCGCTGGACCTGGAAGCTCCTCGTGGCCAGCAAAATGAGTTGGATGGGGCACGAGGCTGGCTGAAGTCTGGAGGGTGGGCGATTTGCAGAAGCTAGTGCGCCTGAAGCGGATACTCTGGACCGAGACGTGGCTGGACCCGGAGCTGGAATCAGATTCCGAGCTGGTCTCTTCTTCCTCTTCCTCCTCCTCCTCGTCTTCTTCCTCTTCTTGCTCTTCCTCGTCAGAGCTGAGCTCACTGGACTCAGAGGCGCAGCTGCCTTCCTCCTCTTCTTCCTCAGAAGAACCGGAACTGCTGGTGCTGCTCAGGCTGGAGCAGAAGTCGGAGTCGTTGTCTGCGTGATTCGAATAGGAGCTGGATTCCGAGTCGCTACTGTAAGGATCCGGCAAAGCCGGGGCAGGCTGCGGGGTCAGAAAGCCGCACAGTCCAGGCAGCCTCTCTGCCACGGTGCTCCGAGCTGCTTTGCAAGCTCGGGGCAGGATCAACACACGCCGCCCGCACCCGGTAGAGAAACGTCTCTCGGTGCTCTTTTTCCGCTTCGTTCTGCAGCCCAGACCCAGCGGTTTGCTTCTAGAGACTGCCGCCGCCGCCGCCGCCGCCGCCGCGATCTTAGGCTGAGTGGCAATGGCGGCCGAGGAATGGTAGTAGTAATGAGGATGCTTGGAGCAAAGCAGGCTCTGAAAACAAGCGGGTTCTGTGGCCAGAGAGACGTAGCCGGGGCCAAGCTGGGCCGTTTCATAGTTTACAGCCTCATTGCTAGGCAATCGGCCAAAGTTTGGCAAACTGCGCCCGGCGGATTTGCTCCAAAAATGAGGTAGATCCGAGGCCGGTAGGAAAGCTCCTGCTTGTGCAGCCGCAGCCGCGGCCGCCGCCTTGCGCCAGGCTGCTTTCTTTCTGCTGCTGGCTTGGTTTGTAGTCCCTTCTTTCAAGCTCGGGCAAAGTTTGCCGCCGTCTTTCCAAAAAGCCGGGTAGGGGTCGGGGCGCGGGGTCCCCTGGCCAGGCTTGGCGACTCCCCGACGCTTGGTTCTCAGCACCCGTTCGGTCTTGCACGAGGTATAAAGCGCCTCTACGTCCTCGCGGGAAATAAGGGTGCATTTGGCGGCGTGGAAAGCAATGGAGTTGATGGACTTGAGCTTCCGCAGTTCCTCCAGGTCGCACTGGTGCTTTTGGACTTTCAGGTGGTCCATGCGCTTGTGCACCGTGGTGCGCGGGATGTTCTTCAGAAGATCTGTGAAGACCTGCGAGAGGGGGAACATCTGCTTGCCACGGATCATCAGGTAGCCCAGGCGTACGCCATCCACCTCTTCGAAACCCGACTTCAAATCTTCCATGGTGCGCCTTAAATTAAGCTTAGCATCTGAGTAGGGGAAGCGGAAAATGGATGGGCGACGGCCCGCCGTACACCCCACAAGTTGGAACGGCGATCAGCAGCAGGAAGAAAAGGTGCGATGTCGGGCGGGTGGGGCGGCAAAGATAGAGAGAGGAAAAAAAGAAATCCACACACGAAAAGGCGGTTTAAAAAAAAAAATCCTTAGCCAGATGCTGGATTTGGTCTCAAGGCATCCTACTGGATGGAAAAGAACAAAGCGTGTTATTCCTGACCAAACTTCGGAGGACTAAAAAAAATCAGAAGCGCAAGGCAGAAAGGAGGAGAAGTGGAAAGAGCCCTGGAGGGTGGAAATAAAAAAATCATGTCCTGGGGAGTGGGAGGGAATATATCAGTTTGGTGGCCCCGGCCTTTTTCGCGACGTAGCTGAGGAGGCAGGCTCACTACCTGTCCTTGGGCTGGTGGCTCTTCCCCCTGTCCAGCCCAGGATAATGGAATGTAAAGCCAGAGGGCTGCTGAAGGAGGCAGAAGAGCCACGCAGCCGTTCTTCCCGCCGCTGCTTTCGCTCCAAATCAAATGACAGAGTGAAGTGAGCTCGTCCGGAGACACCTTCATCAATTAATTCCCCTAAAGCCAGCGCTGATTGGACACTCCTGACAGGTGATGCAATAAAAATTGATATTCCACCCCCTTCGTGCCCCCCTCCCCAATCTTTGGCTAATTAGCATACTCTTAGACTGCCACCTTCCCTCCCAAAGTAAATAATACTGTTAGTATATAAATCTTTCTATTAAACAATCCAGAGGTTCTCAGCCAGCCCAAAGGCAGCTCGACAGTGCTTGGCTATTAAAGGAACGGGTTGGAATTGGATTACTGACACCGTTTTAGTTCTTTTTTCTTCTTTTTCTTCTTCTTCCTCCTCTTCCTCTTCCTCCTCCTCCTCTTCCTCCTTTCTACTCTTTCTCCCTCCTTCCTTCTTCCCTCTTTTTCCTTTTCCTCTTCCTCCTTCCTTTTCCACCTTCCTTTTTCCCCCTTCCACTTTTCTTCCTCCTCCTCCTCCTTCCCCTCATCCTCTTTCTCCTCTTCCTCCATCTCCTTTTCCTCTCCTCTTCCTCCTCTTTTTTTTTCTTTTACAAAGCCCCCCCCCCAAATAAATACCAATCTGAAAGCATCCAGCTATTTAGTATAATTTAAAGAGGGGCTGTTTTTCCCACCAAGACACTGCAAGAGTTCTAGGGATGGAAAGATGACTGAGGGGTGTGTGTGTGTGTGTGTGTGTCCGAACAGCAGAGTAACCATTTTAAGTAATCATTTTAAAGGGGCGTTTATTCTGCCTAAGGAGTCAAAGGAGACTTGCTCGTCTGGCGGGTCCCTCCGCGGGCGTTAAAGTTTTCCCTTTGTTTTAAGAGCTGGGGCGTATTTGTTGTTATTTGGATTTCTCCTTTCTCTCCACCCACCCCCTCCGACTGAGAGAACGAGCATACTCACGTTCACTAGAGGTGCCTCTTCTTTCCTCCTTCTCGCTCCTCTCTATTCCCCCCCACACACCCCTTTTCGTCCCCCCCCTCCAAGAGCTAAGTTGTTGCTCCCCTCCTAGGGTTTCTTTGGGGCAGTGCGCTTCTCTAGAGCTCCAGCTCCGTCATACTGTAACACTTTTCGATGAAATTCTGCCTGTGATATTGGGGGGAGGGGAAGCAGAGGGGGGAAGAGGAAGGGGGGGGAGATCAGGACGTGGGCTCACGTCAGACCCGTAACAAAGCAGAGATAAGCTAGAACTGTATCCACTTTCCACAGTTTGCGGGGCGGCTTCTCAAGGTAGAGGCTTTGAGTTTCCGAGTCAGTGCCAGGATCGCCTGAGCGTTGATTGTTTGGCGGGAGTGTGTGTGTGTGTGTGTGTGTGTGTGTGTAGGGGGGAAATGGTAACAGATTCAAGAGAAGTACTTGGTGAAGGAAGATTGTAGTGGGTCAAAAGGATGCTTCTAGTTTACAGCTTCTAGCCCCAATTGCCATTGCAGAACACTTCTACAGGTTCGATTCTGCCTTCCAGTCCCAGCACTGCAATCTCACGATGTGGGGTACAGAACTCCTGTGTGGGACAGTGGATTTGCCAGAGAGCAGACTACAGATTGAAATTGCCTTTCATGTCTCCCCTTGTAGCTCCTATTAGTGACCTCCCAATATTCAATATCTTAGTCTCAGGAAAAACTCACCAAAAACTTGCAGGATTGTTGCATGATTCACCACCTACCAGCAGCGCCCTTTCACCTTTTCAAGAGTAAGGATTCTTTCAATCATCAAATGCATGAAAAACCAAAGAATAAAATGCATTCAGCCCAAGGGAACAGCTCCTAAGTGTGGAATCAGGCCAAAGACTGGTCTTCCAATGGAAGTCCAGCCAATGGGCCTCAATCAGAATTCTCCAAAGCTTCTGGAAGATGTTGGATGGAGGCATCCATTGATTTTAAGCTCCCTTCTTGGCCAGATGCACAAATCAGGCCTCCCATAGCTCAGGGCCAGAGTCAAAATGAAATACATCCCTCCTTTGCAGAAAACCCATGGGGGGGGGGGGGGAGAGAATAAATCTCTCTTCTAATTCATGGTTCTGTTCCTCAGTCCCTCCCCTTGATATAGACCTGCAAGTACAGGAAAAGGGATTCTTATTATACTGGCACTGCAATAAATAAATACACACAAACCCTATATACACATACACACATCACTGCTTTTCCCCATCTTTTTTTGTAATTAATTTTCATGGCCGTTTTGCATGACTACATCCTTTCACTTCTTTCCCCAAATATATGATTCCCCAAGAAGGCTGACTTTGTCTTTCTTTGCATGTGCAAGGAGGCATCCGGAAATTAAGAGGCTCCTTTGAAAACCTAACTAAGCACCCCTAGGTGACTGCTTGCTTTCCTTTGGCTTCTCAAGAGCTGCCTGAATTCCCAGCCTCTTCAGCAGAATCTAAAGGCAAAGGTAAACAATGAATGGGTGTATATTGCACAGCTCAAGTTGAGCTCCCCATCTTGTCTATAGACAGACTCCTCTTCCTCTCACCAAGGAGGCAGCTCCTCAGATTCAGGAGCTGCAAGCCTATTTTTTGAGGATAAACAGCTATTTGGACTGTAAAAAAAAATAACTGTAGCCAAAGGGAGGGAGATAATTTCTTCATCTTTTTTTCTAGGATAGCAGAAGGCTCATTCTATTCCTCCTTCCTCTATTCCCTTTTGCTTTGAGGTTGATGATTCTGGAATCTTAGTAGATGAAGGTACAAAAGAAAGAAGCTGTGGCCCAAGGCTCAAAGTTCTCTCCTCTCTGGTAGCTGCATATTTATTTCCTCCATAAAGTTGAGTTCTGAAGCCTTGGTTTGACCTGGTGCAGCTCAATTCCTTTGGGTTGCCATTGAACACAAGCCAAACCAAAATTCCCTTCACAGCTGTGAAGTACTCAAGGATAAATGGGGTGTAGGAATCTCTCTTGTTCTCTCCCCGCATCTCTACCTCCTTCCCCCCTCACACACACACTTTTAAATTTTCCAGATTACTTGCACCCTTTAGAAAAGGTTCAAACTCTCAAAGGGTTTTGTTTGCTATAAGCACTGGCCTTAAAAGCATACCCTCCTGCACGTGCATACAGTTATTAAGAATTGGTATGAATCCAAATTTCTTCCAAAGTACATTCTTATTTATTTTATGTAAGTCATGGTCATAGCAGCTTCTCCCCCCCCCCCCGCTCCCCCCCTGCCACCGTGTATGTGTGTGTGTGTGTGTGTGTGTGTGAGACAGATAGACAGACAGACACACAAGAGAGAAAAACAGAGAAACAGAGAGAGAGATGGGGAAGGGAGGGGATAAACAAATGAAGAAGTAAATAAATACACAAGCGCAACTCAAGTCACAGGATTTAAGAAGATGCCCAGCTCAGCCAGTGGATTGGATTTAAGTCTCTCCCACAAGATTTTTTAAGGTCTTTTGTTTCTTAAAACTTCCTCTTCTTGATTTTTTTTAGGGGGGGGAGGGGAGGAAGAAAGCTGCTGGTTTTCATGTGATCATCAAAACAAGATGCCCACACAGGATCTTTCTGGCAGCATATTTGGAGGCAAGCTGGATTTATAAACAATAGCTCAGAGACCCCTAAGTGAGAAGAAAGAAAGAAAGAAAGAAAGAAAGAAAGAAAGAAAGAAAGAAAGAAAGAAAGAAAGAAAGAAAGACTGGGGCTGTCCTAGGGATCATAGATCGCCTGCTGCAATCTGGGAGCCGCACTTAGAATTCACATTATTCGCATGAAAAATCACCTCTTTTCCCCCACTTCCATATTCCCCCCCCCAATATAAGCGACCATGTCCATTTTGTGCATGCATATGAGTGAGCCAGTGAAAAATTAAGGTGTTTATTTCCGGTCATTTCCAGAGAGACATTCTTAGAGGAAAAGCAATGCAGGCCCTTCCCTCCTCCCCCTCTGCTGGGTTATGATCTTTCAGCCCAGCTAAAGCAACATGCTTCAATTCTGGCTGTCTCGGGTTCCAGCCTTAAGCAGGCTCCCTCCTGAAGGATCTGCCTTCTAGCCGACTATGACTGACTTCCAAGTCCAGGAACCTTGCCCTCAGTTCTTCACCTTCCTATCACCGAAGTCCTTGGGAAGACCAGCATACTGGGATTTATTCCTGAATGCCCAGTAGTTCTTTGCCTAAATCCTAGTGAAATCTTCTCAAAAGCTGGGCTAGTAACAAGGTTCACTTTAACTCCACTGAATTATGGGCGCTGCTGGGAAAGTACTTAAGGTGCTAAAGGCGTGGAACTGGGCCTCCCATTTCTTTGTGGAATAACAGGCTTACACTGTGTGGAGATCTATGCAGGAGTAGAAAAGTCCTAACTTTGAAGCATTTTGCAAACCGGGCTACTGTAATGGGGCACTGGCATTTTCAGCTCTTTTGAAAACCTTATTTCAAGAGAACCAAGGACCATCCTCTCAATTCCCATGAAAGGATTTTCTGTTACAAATGAATGAAAAAATAAACACAAAATGGCAGAGGTGAGCTTACCTGAATTGTGAGATGGGAAGACCTGTGATACAGGGTTCCCGACTAGCTTACATATATAGTAAGTAGACAGATGATCAGTCAAATATACTTCTTACTCATGCAGTAGATTTAATGGTTTTTTTTAAAAAAAACTTAGTTCATATGTCATTTTGAAGCACCCTTGGAAGATGATAAAGCTAATTAGAAAATAACAGAGAAAAATAGTATTCTCCTAATGGTGTAAATAGTATAGAGAAAAATAGTATTATTCTCCTAATGGTGTAAATGAGCACTCCAATAATTCTTGTTTTGATATAAAAATATATTGGATTGTTGTATGAATTTGAAGGACTGAGTGTGTTTCTATTTGAAACTGCCCCTTCAGATTGTACTTTGATATATTTTCACAAAATTATCAGGATGATGTTAAAACAGCAGGACAATCCAAGCTGAGCTCTTATTTCTGGAAGAATTACCCAGAACCATTTATAGCCTTTTAAAGATTTACTTGTGAAATGCAACAGCACTTTAAACTTCTGTTTCTCCAAGTCCTTAATTCACTCTATCTTGATACATTTTCACACTACAATGCCCTCCTTCATGCAATGCTATTGTTTGTTTATTTATTCTGTATTATTATCTCTTTCTGCTTGATGTAGTTTAGTCTTCCAGAGCCATCCTGAATACCACTTTGTGCTTTGTGTGTATGTGGGAGCGAGGATGTTTGTACAACTATGTTTCTACGTGTATACCAGAAGAAATAACAAAACATTTTCTAGTTCAAAATAGGTATTCATAGTAAGTACATATGCTGTACTTATCACCCTTAATAATATATCCAAAGTAGTTAGAGTGATGGCATGTGAAGGATGAGACAATAATTAAAAGACTATGTGATTATAAATTAAAAGCCTCAATTGATTAAAAAAAACATAGCAACCATAGGTACTTTTGTGTTAACATTACAACTACAACCATTAAAAAAACAGTCTAAAAGCCATAATGTTTTTGTAACATAACATAAGGCTCTTGGATTATTCCTTTGTAAACAAAGGCACATTTATCATGGTGCTAAAGGCTGCTTTTCCCTTCAGCATTTCCCAAGCTTTAACTTCTCCCATGGAATATCTTTTCTACCTAACAGGTCCTAGAAAGAGAGGGACTTTTCCATTTTTAATTATTTCTTTCTCCCTAGAAATTTGGCTCATCTTTGTTTTTAAACTTAAAAAAGAGTTTTTGGGACACAAACCCTGTGCCATGTTGCCTACTGACCCATAATCAAAATGCAGTGACCTTCTACCCTTTTTTTGCCCCTTGACCCATTCCAAATTCAATGCAGCCTTTATAAATTTGCAAATCCTTGGATGTAAAGAGGATTTGGGGAGGCTTTGTTCTGCAAGGTTCCTAAAAGTGGGCATTTTTAATTAGACACAAAGGTGCAGTAAACAAAAAGAACAGGCTGGCATTTCTTACATACAGGTGGGCAAAAGACTAGACTGTAGGGGGGGGGGAAGAGTATCCTAAATTTAACCCTCCTCCCATCTTTATTTATCCCCCGCCCTGGAAGACCACTGAAAATCAAGATACAAAAATTGAAGGGAGCAGCAACGGTAATTACAAATGTAGAGGATCCAAAGGTTATAGATTTTACCAAATTACAGTGTAGTACAATTTTACTTCCATGGTGCAAGGAATGACCAGACTTCTAACATTCTGTATTTCCCAGGTATCTGAGGTTCCTGATGACCTGTACCCAGAGGGAGGGAGGGAGGGAGGGGGAAAAGAAAGATTTAATCTGAAGCTAAAGGCTAATTCCTTTATCTCACTTGCTATGAGGCAGTTAAAAGGACACCATAATTACAATTGTGATAAAAGCAAGACAATGCCTGCCTATTTTGGCTGCATTCATAAAGAATGTTTACAATCTCAGAACATTTTGATGTCAATTAAATATTGGCCCAGAAAATCTCTTCATCTGTCCCACATATTCCTTGACTTGACTATTCCTATTATTATTGGAATCTTTGTTTTTGTTTTTTTCCTTTTGGAGAATAGTCATTATTGGGGAAGGTGGAGAAGAAGAGTCATTAAGAAAAAATGCAGGACAAGCTATATGAGGGGCAGGAAAAACATTGACAACATTATCCTTTCCATTTTTGAGAGTGTGATACTTATTTTATCAGTAGCCCAGGTATAGAAATTAAAAAGGTTGGCAAGGAAATTAATCTCTTCAGAGAAATAGTCCAAGTCAATGTTTGTGGGTTCTCAGTGAGGTTTTAAAATATGAGGATGAAAAGCAAGGTACACTCAATTCAGCCCCCAGATGAAGATGGAGGTTGGCAGTGAGTGCCTTCTTTTAATGTATCTGAGAGCTGCTGAAACCAAAGGAGGCTACAAATCCCTCTCATTTGTTCAGACATAACGATCAATTCAAACAGCCACTGCATCAGAAAACCTCATCCTATTTAGATTAAAAGGTTTGTGCACTGAGACTGTAATACTGGGCCTTTATAGCATCAAAGAAAATAGGTAGAAACCCTTGAAAACAAGCTGACTTTGCTCAATTGACCATTGCATTAAATAGACACATTCTTGTATTTTTTTAAAACAGTAATCTTTTTTCTTTTCAACATATTTTTTTGAGTTTCCTATTCAATTTAAAACTTTCTACCCAGGAACTCTACAACCAGACCATTTTATTTTTTAAGTCTCTTTTAAGGTTTGCCATGTGGGTAGAAAACAGAACAGAATGTGGTAGTGGATTTAAAATGTGTGCTGTGCTTCTCTTTTAACCTAGTACTCATGAAGAATCAATAAAGTAGAAACTTTCCTTCTTTCCTTTTCTAGCATTTCCCTTACTGCATGCATGAGGAAAGCGGTTGAACCCCCTCCCCTGCAAACCCAAGAGCATTTGTGAGCAGGCTAGTCGAAGGCCCCCTTCTCTTTTGAAAGTTTAGACCTTCAATATCCTCGATTCTACTGGCAGAATTAGGATGGCCTTGGAGGGCCCTAAACGTGACCATTCACCAAGGAGGGGAGGGGGGGGCTCCAGCTTGCAACAACGTGCTCGGCAACTTAATCTTGCACCAAAAAGAGAAGGGTGTGCAAAAGAAACTCTCCCAACATTTCTAATCTCTTTCCAAAGTGGATTGTATATTTACAGCTGATGGGAACGCCTGGATTTCGCAGCAAAAAAGAGAGAAGGTAAGTGTTAGTGATTATTGCTGCCAGTTCGGGGAGAAACAATGAAAGAACAAAGGGAATCACTTCCCCGGTGAAGCGTTTTACATTTCTTCCTCCATTTCTCCGCGAGAAGCAAGAACTGGAGGGTGGGAGGCAGGGTTAAGGGGGGAAAAAGCGTAGAACTCTCCCAACTTTGTTGCTTTTAGAAACGGTGTAGCAAACGCCGTACAATATTTGAGGAATAAGGCGGCGGCGCGCGGATTTAAATGAAAACTTATCGGCGAAAAGACCCCACCAACCGCTGCCGTACGAAGAGAACAGCGGCGGCTCAAATCGAAGTTTATAATCCAGAGGTTTGGAGGCTGGGGACGCCCCCCCCGGACTGTGCTAAGAGGCAACAGAGCAGCTCGTTCTTTGGGGCCAAGTGTACAGCATACTGAGGGCGACTGAGGACCTTGGGATAAGAAAGAGGTGGGCTGGGAGGCTTGAAATGTAAAGCAAATTCTGGGGCGACCATGGGGCTACCCGAAACGGGAATTAAGTGAACAACAACAAAAAGATACTTTTCTTTTTGTGGGGTACAACAACAGAGTTCTGAAGAGGAACAGAAAAAGCCGTGAGGCAGATGCGGGGGCAGTACAAAAAAAAAAAAAAATTCTGTTCCTTGTAGTACGTTGTCTCTGTGTGCGTATCTGTGTGGGTATGTGTGTGCGCGTGTTTACGGGCAAAGAAGGGAAAAAGTAAATGGTGATGGTCGGTGGGAGGGAGAAAGAAAGAGAGATCACCGCCTTGCAGGCTGAGGGAGGTCAGTGTCTCCAGCAATATCTCAGCCTCATATGCGAGACCGAAGTGCTGGCCCTCGTCCTGGCTCCTAGCTTGTACCGTGACGAGGGGAGCAGAGAAGAGCAAAGCCCCCATAATTGCAATTCTTGGTGGCATTGTCCGACAAACGCGTTGGGAGGAGGAGATTGCTGAGCTCAACTACTTCTTATACAAATGCAATGCACCACTGCCTGCTTGTCCCGCCGGGAGGGAGGGAGGGAGACAGACATGCAGAATCTCTGGGAGCTGCACATGGAACACTGTGCAATACCAGCGCTGCCGCCACTGCCGCAGCTCTAATCTTCAACCCTCGCAGTTCTTCCATTCATTCAAGCACCCAGGCGCAAAGGGCGGGGCCTCCAGGCCGCTAACCTTTCACCTCCTGCCTGCCTCTTTCTGTCTCTCCCTCTCCCCCCACCCCCTCGGCGCTTCCTTTTGCCGCGCGGCCACTTGCTTACCCAGAATCCATTGCGCCGAGGGCGCACTCGTGCCGAGCTCGAGCCTCTCATAATCGCTCTCTCAATCCCGCCCTCTTCGCTCCCCCCCCCGCCTCCTTTTCGTGAGGTTTAGATTCTAAAGCTGTTGCGCCCTGCTCTGTCGCTGGGGGCAGCCGCTTGCAAGGAAGGCTCTGTTGAGCATCCCCGGAGAACCTTTCCATAGGTGATGATGATGATGGTAATAAAAATAATAATGTTTCAAACACACAACTTGAAAACTATTTTGGTTCCAGCGAGGTTTATTCTCGCAGAGAGTCGGCGTGATGGGGTGCATGATTATAAGTAATTATTAAGGATAATTCCCGAGCACAATAATTAATTGAATTTATTGAAATCAGTTAATACTTATAATAAACGAGGATTATTTTTAATAGCAACAACAGGATTGAAGAAACACGGGCGTTCCTTAAACTACAGAGAAGCAAATGAAACCAGGCCACGATGTTAGAGGGAAGTAGATTGGAAAGGGGAAAAGCAAGCGACCGCGACCTGAAATATAGAAATGAGAGGCTGGAACTAACCTCCCCCCCGCCCCCCGATCCCAGGATCATAGTTGAAGGGTTGATCCTTGGAAATGTGCGGGTTGTGATGAGTCAAGGCATTTCCTACTCAGCATTTCCTGGACCCTGGTCATCTCCCCTCCCCCTTTCCTCCAAAAGCCTTTGAAGCAAAGGTTTAGAACTCTTTGTTTCTGCTTTTCTTCTTCCTGACTGGAGAGGGGGAGCAGCAAAACAGGTCAGTGGGTGACTGCTTCGGCATTTTAGCCCGTCTCTTCCCGCCTTAGAAAAAATGACACTCCTATATGACTCTTTAAAAAAAAATCCTAGAATATTTTAAGAGTACGAAAAAAGACAAGAAACAGAGAACAACTGTAATTTAATTCTGCACCTCCAGTTAAAAGCAAATAAAAATGTTATCTGGTACCGCCTTGAATTACGAAAAATGGCTTTTGGTTATTTTTATTTTTTTTAAAACTTCTTTGGGAGTCTGGACGATCACACAACTTCTTTCTCTGCGTGCTTCAGTTACACGCGATCTTCCTAATTTGGGTGGACGATGCTCTTTCCCCAGCAGCTTCCGTGGGGTGTTCCTCCCCTCGCCTCTCACTTGTTTTCCCACCCTTTCAGTCTTTGCGGAGGTTGCTGAATAGCCCCGAAGTTGGGGCGTTCAAATCACGTGTAACGGCAACCGCATCTGGAACATCTTCAGGTCATTGCCTGATTTATTTATTTATTTGCTTAAGTCTTTCAAACGTGGGAGATTGTGAACAGGAACAAAGTGCAGCGCTCCGAGCATGTGGAGCTGAACTTTCGGAGGTCTGGAGACCCTGCAAGAGGAGGGGGAAGGAGAAGAGATACTTATGGAGACATTCCATAAGTATCATGACTTCCCTTTTCTTTCTTTTGTCAGTAGGAACTAAATGGTGACCCTTTGCAACAGAGCCGAAGGTTATTGCAAAGGCAAACATTCTCCCTAACAGCCAAACGGAGTTATGTTCCATTTTAAATGAAAACTGTAATGGGACAGGTTTTAACTTAGAAGCATTGGCACATTATGGAAAGGAGTGTAAAGGCATTACCTTAGGGTTTATTTAGCACATCCTTGCTGCTGGCGCTATAATCAATACAAGCAAATCATGTAGAAAGAACAAAAAGATCCTTCCACCTTTAAGATGCAGTAAAAGGCAGATGCTCTATGACTCTTCAAATCCCTTTAAATGTTTTGTCGAAGCTCTTGTCCACAGGCCAGCAGGGACATTTGGACCTGCTTGTTGCCTGTTGAATATGATTGACAAGTGTTTTCTTTACCAGACAAGAAATGCTTTTTTTCCTAATGTTAGTAGTGGCCTACTAATAGTCAGTATTTAAGATCAGAAAAGATACTTAACAAATTCATAGAATGCTATTGCTCTAAACTGATTTGTGCAATGGGAAAATAAAATATAAGATAGTATACGATAGAGCATTAATATTAGTCACTCTTATCTTCTCCAACATTACAGCATTTCAGTCCAATTTCTAATTAGTGCTAAATCTCAACTTAAATTGATTATGCTTCTGATCCTATATATATTATTTGAATGAATGCGAATTCCAAGTCTGATATCTACCCATAAAGAATTTACTATCTGAGAATTACTCTGGTCATCCATAATTTATTTATTCTGAATCAATCTTATTTGATTATTTGAGGTTTGCAACTCAAACTTGCTGTCCTGCTTGAAAATAAGGCACCAATATGTGAAATAACCAATTAAATCTGTTTAAGATCCAATATCCCTGATTGTGTGAATAGCTTGAATTCATTTGGAATCATTTGGGCATTTTTCCTTGAAGAGTTCTCACCAACCTCAGTGGCCACTTCTCCCAAATAATCATGGAAGCATTTCAATGGCTTATGAAAAGTTGCCAACTCAATGTCCATAATGTCCTATAATTCACATATATCAGACACAAGCACATTTTGAAATATGGATTTTCATTGCAATATAAGCAGCCCAGTTAACATCAAATAAATGTCAAAGTATCCTGATAATGCTACCAATATTATTAACCTGAATTTTATAAATAAAGAGAATTGCTTACAAAAAAAGTCACTGACAAAACTACTCTATCTCTTCCTTCAAAATGTAATAAACCCACTAAAAGTCAAAACATATTTCTAGTCCCAACTGTAAGAGTACTGAGTTGCACTTCAGAAAATAGATCTGTATTACACTCAATAACTGTTGTGGCTTTGGAAGTGGCAAGTTATAGATCTAATGACTAGTAGTAAAAGTACCAAAACCTAAGTCCTATTGAACTCAGTGGGTCTTATTTATAAGTGCCAGAGCATTATTACTGAGCAAAAAGATTCTGTTAAAGAGGATTTATGAGCAGGATAATTTGAAGAGTAGGAACAGATCTCAAGCAGTACAAGTGTCTTCTTCAGAGTAAGGGCCTGGTTCTAGTTCAGTTATGGATTCACAAATCCTTCCTAGTAATTTGTAATGTCTGGGGAATGCTGCTGCACTCCCAATGTTTGGATTTGTTTTGTTTAGCTCATGACTTTGCCTCCTGCTCAAGAGCCATTGCAATGAGAATACTGCTACCGATTATAGTTTTTGACCAGCACAGAGCTGTAGGAAGATACGCGCGCAGTGGTGGTGAGAAGTGGGCAGAAGCATTGATTTTCCTGTAGGCAGCGCTAGTGCAGGGAGAAGATAAAAAGCAGGACCGGGGCGGGCCGGCAAGGCAGTGGCGGGGTTTTCGCAGGGGTTTATGAAGCTGGTCCTAATTGGAACCCCGGACCTTAGGCAGGAAGAGAGAAGCTGAGCTGCTGCTGGCGAGCAGCCAAGTCCCATAATCCCATCCCCTTCCCTCCTCAAAGCCCTTTGCGTTGTACTTGATGAAAGAGGTTGAGCGTGAGCAGGTGAAAGAATGAATTCGCGGGTGTCACTTACAAAATGAGAGTCAACTGAGGGGCCTGCTTGTGCAGGACTAAGCTGGCTAGCGGGAGGCCTTAAAAGAAGAAACCGCGCCTCGAAGGGAACCTCGGCGAGGTGGCGGCTGGGCCTAGCTGCGCCGGGCAGCGAGAACTCGAAGGCTCCCCACCGAAGAAGCCGCGAAGGGCGTCAAGAGTGCTGGGGTAGTTGGGGAGATGCCTGTTGGTCGTGGAGGAGAACGGGGGTGGGGGTGGGGGTGGGTGAGCGCGAGCGGGACAGCGGATTCCCCAAGGCAGCAGCTGCGTCCGAATACCTCGGGGATCATTCAGGCAGGAAGTGCCGCTGGAAAGATCGCGCATAAAGTTGCAAGCAGCCGGGCCGAGGCAGGGGAGTGGGCTGGGCCGTGCGAGGAGAGGAAGTGGAGCCGCCGAGCCTTTTCCTCCAGCCGCCCCATTGTTCGCGAGGAGGCCACCGCAGCTGTTGGCCGCCTTTGCACTTTTAGCCCAAGGTTCGCTTTGTCCTACCGCAACTGCGAGGGGGTTGCACGAGCTGATGCCAAGCTAAGCTTCCGCAGGCGCCCAGTTGGGGAAACGGCGCGACTTTGTAACTTTCGTCCCTGCGCAGCTCGTGGGTTTCCAGCAAGCAACGCTGGTAAATAAGTAGGAGGGACTCCCTCCCCCCCCCACGTCTTTTATTTGGGACTCTTTTACTTCTCTTCACCGAGGAAAGTTCCGTAAAGCTGTAGCTCACGTGGGATGGCGAAGACGAAGAACGCACCCGGGCGAGCGCTCGACTGATACAAAGGGAAACATCTGTTCGGTGGTGAATTTTTAGAACAAGACTTTCTGGCGGGGATGGGGGGGGGGAGGGAAAGAGGGAGCGGCAGGAAATAACACGAAAATAACTGAATGCTGAAATAATCAAACAAAACAAAAAAGGGGTTAAAATAAGGAACAGGAGTGGGGAAAGGAGTTATTTTATAATTTCGGATTTCGCTTTGAATTCTTCCAGAAATAAAATTAATGTTTTTACATAAACGTCGATTAGTCTGTTCTATTTAAAAATAATTATATTCGAGAGAGGAACATTGTTTTTAATGAACTCCTTTATCGTGTGATTTGAGGCTGAGATATATGAACAAAACAAAATAACTTGAGTAAGAAAAAGTCCAACAAGTGTCTTTCTTAAAACTGGAGGGTTAAACTTATTGAATTAAAGGGGTGGGAGATGACAGGCCTTGTCTAGGCTGCCGTTAAAAACATTGTTGGGACATGCTGTACCTGCTTTTTACAGCAAACAATCTTCGAGATGAAAATAATGTGGACACTTTGAGAAAAAAGTACAGAAACAAACTTGAGGTTCTCAGGAGAAAAAAAGAATAGTTTTTCTGCAATTCTGAAAGAAAACAGGATTCTATTACTGAATTCTGTGAAACAAAACATTTGCTAATTTTTCAGGACACAGCACAGAATCCCTTTGTCTTTCCTTTTTCTTTGTAAGAATTTTATTTTTGGGTTTTCAGAAAGAAAATGTAAATACATACTGTATGATTTCGAGAAGCTTTATGTTCTGAAAGATAATACAAAGTTTAAAATTTAAATGTTGAGATATCTACAGATAATTAAATGAATTAGTTTAAAACTCCTGATTGTTTCCTCTCTTGATATTTACTAATGATCAGAATTAGTTTTTGAAATATGCCTCTGAAGAAATCCTTTATTAAGTGTATAATTTTTACAGACTTGTATAAATAAATAGACTTAAAAATAAATATATGTTATGGTAGAGAAAATGTGTGAAATATAAAGCAAACTTTGTGGCTCTTTTTCCTGCATGTTTTTTCTCTTACGTTCCAAACAAGATTTCTCTCATTGTCTTCTGGCCAAATGAGTCATTTAAAAGCAGAAAAAACTAGCATTAAAAAAAAAAAAACATTTCAAGCCTTAAATACCACAGCGAGACTGCCGGAAAAAATGATCCAAGGCTTTAATTCATTCGGAATGTTAAGCCCCCAAGACACTCTCCGCCTATGTGGCCCTGTTAGCTTTTCTCTGGGTTAGTAGGCAATTTTAATGGTAAAAAATGAATATGTGGAAATAACATTCCTGATGTATGCTTTAACAATTGTAAAACTGAGATATAAAAATAAACATTGTGAGATATGTAATGTTGCTAGAAATATTGTTTTTAAATGGAACTATTTATAATTCCATTCATGAATACAATTCCATTAACTGAAATTCCAGGTATATTTTTGTGACTGGAAAATGGTAGTCCCTGTTTCATAAGAAAACTCTTAATTTGTGTGTGGAAAAATCATTATTATTTAATTCGATTTATACATGGACACTTCATATTGAAAACTCCTTTCATCTTTCAGCAAAGTAATTTTATGCCTTAAAATTAATCAGAAAGAATTTATAAACTGATCGTCAGTGATTGTGTAGAATCTAAAACACATTTTCCATAGAGTAAAAATATTACAGAGAACAAGGGGGAAGGGTGAATATGGGACAACTTACAACCCCCACCCTTGCAAAACAAATGAGTGACTTTATACAGAAGATATATGCAAATATCAAAAGTGTAGGAGGGAGGGAAGTTGAAAGATTGCTTTTAAAAGTATTGCAGGAGGGAAGGAACACTTTCTAATTTTTCAGTGAACTTTTCTCACTAAGATCTGTATTTCACATTTAGATTAACCATTTCTTTACTATTTCTAAAGGCTATCATGGCATTAATGAAATGCCATTTAGCTTGTATTTTTAAACTTAAAAATAAAATACACTATAAACTGTATTCTAGTATAGGACATGATGCATTATTCCGAAATTTAAAGCTTTAGACTCCTAGTTCATTCATATTGCTTTAAAGGAAAAGTTCTATAATTTATTTATTTATAAATTACAGTTGAACATCAAGATTTTAATGCAAAACTACAATGCCTTTTCATAGATATATAAAAAATTATAGGGCAGAAGTAATAATTAAATACTAGAATTAATGTAATAGAAAGAGTACTTGAGAACAACTATTTCATCCACTGGTGCTTCTAGTTAAGTGGCATTTGCCAAAAGCCTCCTGAGGTGATAGAGCAATTTAAAACAATATAATGGATGCTTTAAAAACAATTTCTCAGTTAAATTAGTGTTTTAACTGGTATAGTTTAAGGGATTTTAACAGTCACAGTTTTAAATAATTTTATACTTAACTTTAATAGAATAGCCAACTGACATGATTTTATATATACAGATAGGTTAAAGATAAAATGAAATTTAAGCTATATCACAGAACTTCCTGATAGGTTTAGTTTTTAAAAAAATATTTTTAATATAACTTCACCCAAATTCAAAATACATTTGCCTGGAATTAAGTTTAACAAAATCAGATGGAAAGCAATCTAGCTTGAAATATACTTGACAGAATCAACATGAAGTTTTCTTTAATGGCAGAGTATGTATTTTAAAACTTGAGATAATTAATGATTCCATGCCTACATAGATTTCTTTTAGTTTCAATAGAGCAACATCTAAAACATTAATGTACATGGGTCATAACACAAGTGTCATACATTGTGTAGAACAGCTATTATATTTTCATTTTCTAGGATTAAACAAAGCATCATTAACTTTTATTTCTATTAATACTATTTTCAAGTTCAGTAAACATTAGGAAGGCAAAGAGAATGTAATATATTTATATAAATACTAACAGAGCATCCATACTTTATAAACATGTTTCTACAAGCATTTTTGATAATATGTCTTGTGTTACATAGCTTCTGGTGCCCATGTAAACAATAAAAATAAATTTTACACTGATTTATTCTGAAGATCTTGGCAAAAGTTGTTAAGAAGGGCCTTGATGCAAAAACTCCCCAATTCTACACCTCAAAAAAGAAACAAATTGTCCTGACACAAATTTTCTATTTTCTCTCATTAATATTTCTAATTATTTGTAGTACAAGGTGAAAAAGAAACAATGTTGCAAAAATAATTATATATTTGTTTTACTATTAATATTGCACAATATGTACTAAAATTGCTTCATATATATGTGAGAAAGATACATTATAGGCTCTCTGTTAATCAGAGGATGTGATGTTGATTCTATTGTAAGATAAACCACATATAAGGAAAAAATACTTTAAACAGATTTTAGTTATTAGTATTTGTTTTTTAAACATTAAAAGGTAAATAGTCTTTTAATTTTACTTCACTGAACTTAATGGTTTCTTTTCCTAATGCTCAGTCACTTTGAAAATAAAAGTAAATGGAAATATTGTTTTCCATAATATATACTTCTATGTATATAACTTTAATGCTGTTAATAGCAATCTTATGCATGCCCAAGAATTCACATGGAATTCCTTGAAAGGTAGAGGATTTGCATATAAGCCAGTACTTACAATGATACAGAAGTACAGAAAGTATGCATATTTCATTTTAAGTTTTACATGTTTTAAATGTTGCTTTTCTGTAGTTTAATTTTAAGAAAACAATTGCTTGCAAATTAGAAAATATAAAGTTGCAATAATTCTTTTTTCTGTATTAATATTCTTCTGAGTAAATCAATATAAAATGAATTTTTAGAAGCATGCCTCCATATTGCACTAGCATTTAGAACAACTGAATCCTTAAAAACACAATCTAACACTTGAAATTCTAAAAATATAACTTCAAAGTAATTAACATTGATTTCAGTCAATCTTACTCCCAAGTACTGTGCTTAGAAGCGGGATGTAAAAGGTTTATACATTCATATCATATGGATGTTAATGGCTTGCTCTATGTACCTCTTTGTAATAAAGCCTTTCTGTTTTCTGTTTTGCATTTCAATGGTTCCCTCAAAATGTATTGTTTTCCAAAACCACCAAGTGATTTACGTACAACTTGCCATCAAGTTTCCTGCAGTTATAAACTAGTGATCATGGTCAGTTTACTTTCATCACTAAAGCTAAAATTAATCACATCTTATTTAAAATAATATTGTAATTTATTAATGATAATATAGTGTCCTTTGATTTATACCCAGTGTTTAAACTGATTCTTAAATATCCCTTTGCTGTATATTAACAGTGACATGTATTTGAACTACATGAAACAAAAAACTTTTAAAAAATTGTTTTTGTTTTGATATATTACAGTTGACATCATACATTTTGGCAAGGATAAGATTTTAATTTAACTGATTGTCTTTGCAAAAAATGTGAGTTGTGACATTTAAAGACCTATGAAACTTACCAGTGTTTCTAATTTATTTTTAAATTAGAAAAGTACAGACTAATTTCTTTCAATATTCCTTAGATTCACTGATTACAGTATATTTTTATCTTGGCAATGGCTCACTGTTTAGGAACAAAGATTGCATTTCTTTTGTATTATTAATTCTGTAAGTTCCCAGTCATCATTATCCCTGATGGTCACTCTCTTTTGTGCCTCAAATCCCAGTTTCTTTAGCTCTCTTGTACATCTATCTATCCTTATTTTTTTCTGCAATTAGTCTTTGTAAATAGTCCCCTCTAGAAAAGAATGACTTGTTTAAGAACATTGTCCTGGTGACACTGGGGCTACTTTGTAGCAAAGTGATTGTTTTTGTGTTGATCTCAATTAAAAACCATAGTATATCTGTGGATTTGATGTAGAAAAGAAATATAAATAAATAAATAAAATCAGTTAATATTTAAAGTACCACAGTATTTTAAGATTACGATCTCATTTGGACCATTATCTTGTTGGTGTTAAATAACAATATCTTTCTAGAAATTAAGATTATGGAATTACTGTTCATATAAATACAGGAAGTAATGTTATATAGTATATGTACTTGAAAATACTGTAGGACTTAATGTAGTAGGATTTACTTCTGAGTCAATATGCACAGGACTAGAGTTCATATGGAAACATTTAGATGTAAATGGATTTAATCCCCCAGTCATGGAACTGGCAGTGCAATCCCATGCATAGTTTACCCAGAAATTTCTGCTAAATGGGACTTATTTTGTAGTAAATATGCATAATGTGCTTGTGTACACGCAAGCATATTAATAGGATCCCAGCAATCTAATATTTTAAAAAGATTTTATTGAAATTGATGCTTCTCACTCATGATAATAAATATCACATATTTGTAATGTCCAAATAATTTTCTTTGAAGGACTACTAAAAGACCTTTTAAAAGAATGCTATATGGTTTTAAGTATTATTTTTCATTTATAGAATTTTCTTCCTGCTCTTCATGCCTATGCACACATACACAAAAGTGATTTATAAGAAAATTATTACCTTGAAAGTTCAAAAAAAAAAAAAAAGATTTCTGCTATGCATTATATTGGGGAATATTCAAATGACAAATTGCTATGTTAATCACTGTTCAGTAATGTTTTCTGTAGGAAATGACACTCATTGTTTTCCTTCCCTTGTCTTCAGTCATCTATTTAGAAACATTCACTTTAGACTTTCAAGGACAGCAAAACTTTAGCCAAGATACCCTACATGCAAAGTACAAGCTCTAATAGAGGGTGATCTGAGGTGGTGGGTGGGGGTGGGGTGTAAAGAGACTGCACAGCTCTACTTTGTATAGCAGCTTTTTAAAAACATTCAATGTATGTCGTGATTATTTTGTAACTAAAAAAATGGCAATCCATTTTATATATTTAGGGCAATGTTATAGGATGATACTTTATTTAATACTGTAACTAAAGTATCAGTAAATAAGGCAGGTTTTCAAAAACATAAACATTGCCAAGTGATGCAGAAAATTGTCTTGCTTATCATTTAATGTGATGGTCAGATCAGTGGTATCTTGTGTTATTCTTTTCATCTTCCGTATAAAATTAGCAGCCTTGAAATAGCAGAAAAGTTGAAAGTAGTAAGCTTGAAATAGCAGAGAAGTGAAATGCTGTAAAGTTGCAGCTCTTTACTGCGCATATTTTGATGTTTCATTAAATTCAAAGGGACTTATTCCAAACATATATTAACGATATTGTCATCCCACTCTAATCACTTCAGTTTTATGAGTAGCTACAGTTCCTTTTTTTAGTCATAACTGCTCATAATATATAAATGAAAAAAGGAAGATTTTTCTTTGCTGATTACCCTCAATTTCTCCTGATTTTTTTATATATAAACAAATCAACTATTTATTAAAAACTGAGAAAGATGCCCTTTCAAATTACCTTAGATAGCAAGAAAACTCAGGTTGTATCTAAGAGCCTGAGGCAGATTTGTTGGTTTTTCTCTTTTTTTGTTAGCAGTTTAAATGCATATTGATATGCTGTGTATAGTGAAGCCAGGGTGAAAATAATAAAACATAATAGGGTCCTGCAAATTTAGGAAATATGACAGAATTAAAATGAATGAAGTAAAAAGCATCCAAATCAAGCTGAGTTGTTGGTAATTTAATTGATGTACATCCAGGTAGTTTCCCTGGAACAAACGAAAAATCGAAATGTGTAAATTCTGCAGATGAAGCAGAATAAAATAAATTTAAGATGACTATGAATGGGAAAGAGGTAAAAATAAATCTTGCTGGAATTTCTTAATGTTGCATCCTTAGTCTGACAAAGCGTGACATGCAGACATGATTAAGATTAAAGAGTACAATAGAATAAAGGAAAGCTTATGCCAGAATAAAATAAAAGGCCATTGGACTCTTGTTCTTCATAAAATAAATGCAGCACATTTCAAAATCAAAGCGTTTTTAAATAAGCAGAATTTTGCAGATTTAATTAAGAGCATGAAAAAAAGCCAGTCAATTCTTATTAAAAATATCTGAAATTATTGCCATTAGGAAAATATTATTAGGTCAGTAAAGAACTGAACCAGTGAGAACAATTATTATAAGCCTATTTTGAACTTTTAAAGTATGCCCCAGAATAAGAAATATGAGCTTTGCTTGTGCACGGGTGCCTGTGATGACAAAAATAGAAAGCTGAGGCTGATCACATCTCTAGGGCTGGCCCCAGATGATAGCAACTGACCTAACCTTACATTTGGTTGCCCGAAGCGCTCTCTCCACTGCGAGGAGTCTGAAATACACGGGGGGGGGGGGGGCGGAAATGCAGCGCCGGTGTGACCGAGCCAAGGGCCAGGAATCCATCAGCTCCGTTGGCCCCAAGAATCACAACGGCCTAAGGGGGGAAGTGAGATGAATGAAAACACACGCGCGCGCGCAACATTCCTCCCCCTCCCCCGCATCTCTCGGGAGCAGAGCGTGGTGTCATCTTTGTATGGCAGCCAAGAAACGTTAAAAAAAATGAATGCGTCTTGTCCAGGCCTAGTCCCTCCACACAGCATGACTTCCTCAGACAAGAGGGAGGGCGGCTGTGCATTCCTCCCTCCCTTCTTTTCCTCCTCGCGCACGCTCCGAA
Source organism: Arizona elegans (assembly GCA_022577455.1). NCBI lineage: Eukaryota > Metazoa > Chordata > Lepidosauria > Squamata > Colubridae > Arizona > Arizona elegans. Next base: position 24,908,039 of record JAKOOJ010000004.1, read on the forward strand.
TGTGCATCCGTAGGAAACGGCCAAAAAAAAAAAAAAAAAAAAAAGAGGAAGGCTCGTGGGCATCGCGCGCGCGACACGGGAGTTAAGGTCGCTCGCGCTCTACGGACGGCCCATGATTCTCGCGTGGAGGGAGGAAGAGCGGGGAGGAGGAGAAAGAGAAGACCGGGGAGTGAAAAGCCCCTCGGTTCTGCGGCCGCTGGCGCGTAGTCGGGCCTTCTCTGCGGAAGGTTTGCAGTGCGCCTGCGTGGAGCGGGCCTTGCTCACTGGCTTTATTGCCTCGCTTCGTGGACCGCAGGGTTTTTACCGCGACGCTGGCCCGTAACTTCAGATTCGTTCCTGTTGCCTGAGCTGAAAGACTGACGGATAGTGGCCCGGCCGAGCCGGCGCCCGGGAGGAACTTTAAAGAAGCTTCTTCATCGCTGTTTTTTTTCCCCCTCGCCTCCCCGCCGCCAGCAGCACCACTGCCGCTTTCAGCGGCCATGGGTCCGACATCCCTGTTATGGAGGCGGTACTGGCGGCGGCGGTGGCTGAGTGACTGAAAACCGAGTGCTGTGGGGGAGAAGGCAGCGGAGGCCACGGGGGTCTCCCTGGCGGTGTGTGGTGTCGTGCTGACGGTGTTTTTAACCCTTAGATGGTCTCTAGCGAGCCGTTGTTGCTGCCTGTGTCACTGGAGGGCGAGTTCTCCAATAGCATGAAGGAGATGATCGGCGGCTGCTGCGTGTGCTCCGACGAGAGGGGCTGGGCCGAAAATCCGCTGGTTTACTGCGACGGGCATGGCTGCAATGTCGCAGTGCATCAAGGTGAGTGAGAGGGCCCGCCTCGGCCAACCCCGTTCCGCCGCCCATTTACACGGGCAAGCTGCTTCCTGCGGCCTTCCCTTCCTCCTTCGCCCTCGCAACCAACCCTTCAGCGTCATCTTAGCCCCGATTGCCCTTTCGGAGTATGTGTGCCTATGCACGTCATTCGCTCTCCCCGCCCGATAGCAAAGATCGAGTGGCTGCCTGCTCGCAAGCCCAGGCATTGTTTTAGGATTATTATTATTTTTTTAAACGACAACAACAAAGGTAGGACGCTGTGTGTTGTGCAACAGTTGGGAAAGGCTCGCTTTCCTTCTGTTCGGGAATTGCACGAGTCAGTTGCGCGTGTCGTCTTAGGTCGCTACTTCCTTATCCTGCATGTGCCTGCCCCTTCCTCCGCCCTCTGGTTAGAAAACAGGCAGGGTGGGAAAGGGCTGGGTCGTTAGCAAAACAGTCCACGAATGCAGAGTTCGGCGTAGGGGAAGACCGATGTGCAATTTTCGGTCTCTGCCTCCTAAATTGGAATCCGTTTTCCCGTTTGCACGCCCGAGAGAAAGCTTGCTGCTTCCCTCACGCAGACTTCTATCCTTAAACGAGACGTGGAGGTAAAGTGTTTGTCCAAGGGAGAGTTAGATATCATGTGACATCACCCCCCCTTTCCCCCTCCCTCTCTTCCACGCTTGCCAAAGTGTCATTAAGCTGGATCGGGTCGGCTGGATAGGAAGACTTCCTGTTTGTGGTAGGAGCTTGATGGAGGAAGGGAGAAAAAGGGCCGCTGTAGAATTACTTAGTCTTTGATGATAGATTTGTTTGGATTACTGGAGGGAGTGCAATTGGCTGGTGCCCAGCTGTGTTGCTGTTTTGCTGGCTATAATGAGCACAGTGTGCATCTGTCTGTACCTTGGTGTTCTTGTTTCTTTTACTTTTGGAAGAAGTTGGGGTCACTTATAACTGTATATCACAGCACAAAAGGTATAAGGGATTTAGTTGTTTTAAAAATACTTGTTAGAACTTTTGACAGGATCTCTTTCTTCCTGCAAACAAAATGTTTACATTTTTAGTTCTGTATGTATGTATATGTACTCTTCTTACCAGGTTTGCTAAATTTTAACAGCAGTTGCTGTTAATTCATATATTTCATATAATTTTCTGGGAGAAAAGAGAGAAACATTAGGACAAATTTTCCAAATAAATGATGTAGAATATTTTTTTCAAAACTGCTGTATATACTCTTGATAATTGTTGTACTCAACAGGGTTGAAGAATTGATATTGAAATTTCAGTCTTTATTAATTTTCCAAAAGCCTATACATTTTGATAGCATGACATTTCATGGTAGGAAATGAGGAAATGGTGACCTTATATAAATGTGGTGTAGATATGTTTCTTACCCCACCTGAATGAAAATTAAATAGCTTTATCCAAAAACATTGCTGGGGATTTTCTCAATATTGAGTAATGTGAGAAGAATATATTGCATATTTTATAAATATCAGTATTTGATACAAATGGTTAGGATTGATGTTTTCTCCTATAGAGATTTATTTCATTCTATTTTCTTAATATGTTCATAGTTAATTTGCAATATGTATCATATTTGAGATGTAATACAACCATGGGAACTACAGAATAATTAAACAGAAAATACAATGAGGATGATAGTCTTTTACAGCATGCTATAATTTCATTTTTATATGCTTCAATCATTTTTTGCATACAACAATATTTTGGGCTGAAAAATACATTTATATACTATGGTTTTTCAAAATAAGTCCAATTAATTTAATTGCAAATAGTCTATACCCTTAGAAAATAGTCTGAGGTGTTTGCTCAGTTGATTCATAGTTTCAAAAATATTCTCATGATTTACAGAAAGATTCAAGATTTTTCTAATGAGAATTAAATTGAATTCAATGTGAGAATGCATATTAAAAATCCTTATGAAGTAGCTCTTCAGAGAGATTTTTTGAGAAAGTTCATCTTAAAAATCATTGATTCCTGTAGCAGGAATTAATTGCTTAATGGAATTAATGGGTGAAGGGAAGAATTTCATCATTGATGAGTAGTTATCCTTCTTTTGAAATTCTAATCTTCCATTGTAGGAAAATTAAAGAAATTTGAAATTGAAGAAAGTTAATGTAAGTCTGCAGAAATATTGTGGAATGACTGGCAAAGAAGGAAATTCAGAACAGTTTGCCTATGCTATAGACTAGTATATGGCTGTGGGATGTCATTTGATACCTGTTGCCTATAAGATGACATCTAAAATCCTCACAATTACATTAAAATGTTTTTTTTAATGTTTAGAAATTAAAACAGGCAGAATTCTTTCTCCAATCATATCTTATGACATTTTGCTTGAATTTCCAAGTATATTTTGTGACATACAATTTTGGATAGTTTTGATTGGCTTTTTGATCATTTGATGGTTATCATTGCTTAGAATGCTGGAGTTTGGAGGAATTGCTTAATTGCCTTTACTCGCCTATTCACTACAGTATTCAAAAAAGAACTGGTAGTTATCTAGTCTTTATTTGAGCACATCTGGTGAAAAAGAATCCATTAACCTATCTGGATAATTAGATCCATTATCAAACTGCCTTTACTGTTTGAATCCCCCCTCCCCACCACACACATTTAGTAGAATTATGCCCTCCTATAACTTAAATCTATTATTCCAAATCTGTACTCTGGTATGAAAGAAATTAAATATTAACTTTTTCTATGTAACATCTTTTTGGTATTTTAGGAGTGCTATCAGCACCCCTCAGCTGGCTTTTTCATGGCTGAACTTACCCAAGTCCTTCAGTCTTTCTTCATAGAACATTTTCTATTCCCCTGATCATCCTTGTTGCTTTCTGGATTTGCTTCAATTTTTATGAATATTTAAAGTAGTGTGCCCAGAACTGTACAAGTTCTTTAAGTAGTACCTGTGCAAAGCAGAATACAATGGAATGATTATTTGCTGTGATTCAGAAATTATATTCTTGTTGGTGCAGCCTAAAGTTGCATTATACCTTTTTTGCAACCATATCCCACAGCTGGCTTATATTCAATTTGCAGTTAAGCACTTTATCAAGTACTTTCTCACATGTACCATGCCAGATAGTCTCTATTCAGTACTTGTGCAGATAATCTTTTTTTCTAAGTGATGAAATTTGTTCTTGTTTCTGCTAATTCTCATTATTTTACATTCAACCAATATCTCTAAGTTGCCAAGATTATTATTTTTTCTGTGTGGTGTCCAAGTGCTGTAGATACACTATCCAATTTGCTAAGGAATCATTGAGTGCTTTGTTGAGTACAATTTTTGAGTCAGCTTTGTATTCATCTTAATTATATGCCATCCAGCCCATGCTTTGAGAATGGGGCAGCTGTAATATATCTGATTAATAATAATAATCATCATGCTTTGGTTGCTCATCAGCATGTTATGAGTTATTTTATCTAATGATTTGCTGAAAATATGATATATTATGTTCACAGAATTCCCATAATCTATTAAGGAAGTTACCCAGTCTACATTTCTATATTTATCTATATTTATGTATTTGTCTTTGATAATTTTTACATAGTTTTCAAGAATCTTATGAAATAATCTTTTTTACAATAATTTCAAAACTTTTTCTAAATGTTGATGCCAGACTAAACAGATATTGAATTCAGATGTGATATTAGATCTATGTCAGTTTTCTATATCTTTTTTTTTCCTTTTGATGATGGGCAGCATTTGCTGCTTTTCAGACATTTGGCATTTTGTCAATTCTTTAGGATTTCTCGAAAATAATAACTAGCGTATTTTTCGGACTATAAGACGCTCCAAAGTATAAGATGCACCTAGCTTTTGGAGAGGAAAACAATGGGGGAAAATCTGCCTCTGCTTCCCAGTAATTTACTTCCTTGCAGCAAACAGCAGACAGCCTGGTCAGCTTCAGCACAGCCTGATTTAGCACAAGCAGCTGATTGGCGGTTAGATCCCGGAATATCGCCTATCAGTTGTTCCAGGCTGCAGGGATCCCCACCGCCTATCACTGCTGCCACCTATCACTGCCTCCGGGTGCCCCATTTTCACCCCCCGTGCATCTTGTTTACGGCCTCTGCGTGTCATGTTTTTGGTTCATTCCAGGCCACCGCCTATCTCTGCCAAAAAACGGAACGCGCAGAGATTGCAAATGGGGCGTGTGGAGGCGGTGATTGATGGCAGTAGCGACAGATGGCAACGGGTGATGATGATCCCTGCAGCCTGGAAGGTAAGCTGATAGGCGGTGTTCCGGGAGGTCGATCCAACTGCCAATCAGCTGCTTGTGCTAAATTAGGCTGTGCTGAAGCTTACCAGGCTGTTTGCTGCAAGGAGGTAAATTGCTGGGAGGCAGAGGCAGAAGGGTGGGGGCCAGCAGGTAGGCGGAGCTTCAGCATTTGCTGTATAAGACACACAGCACTGTTGAAATGTAAAATTTGTTACTACTGGTTCTGTGAGTGTTGGCTTGGTGGGGGGTAATATGACTGGGTGGGCATGGCCAACTTTTTGTTTTTTAACTTTTAAAATCATTTTTTCTACAACCTCTTCAGCTGAAAACCTCTTTTAAAAGCCTGACAATCCCAGCTGAGTTGCCTAATCGTCAGAGGCTTTTTTTTCTTTTAAAAGCCTCTGACAATCCCAGCTGAGTTGCCTGATCTTCAGAGGCTTTTTTTTCTTTTAAAACCATTTTTTCTATAATTTCTTCGGCTGAAGAGGTTGTAGAAAAAATGCTTTTAAATGTCTCTGACGATCCCAGCTGAGCCGCGCGATCATCAGAGGCATTTTTTTTTACTTTTAAAAACATTTTTTCAGCCGAAGAGGTTGTAGAAAAAATGCTTTTAAAAATAAAAAAGTGCCTTGGATGAATGTGCGGCTAAGCTGGGCATGGGGGAACAGGGATTTTTGCTGCCGGTTCTCCGAACCACCCGCTGCCATCGCTACCGGATCGGGCAATCCGGTCTGAACCAGGAGCATTTCACCCCGACGCACAGACATTTCCACTCACTTTTTTTGGGGGGGGGAGTGCGTTTTATACACCGAAAAATACATTCTGCCAAAACTTCAGTTAGTATCTTAAGTATGATAGGATAGGATTCATAGCATCCTTCTCTGACTCAGTTTATTCTTTTGTTTTCTGACTCCAATTCCATAGTACAATTCCTTACTACTTGTCTGTAAGTTTCCTTTGTAACTTGGACCACTTCCTACTTTATGTATCCAGTTTTTATTTTCATATATTCAATAAAGATGTTGATTTCTAAAGTCAATATTAGAGATACAAGCACTTTAACTTCTTTGTCAATCCAGGTCGTTGTCATGTCTGATGTTATTTTATTATTTGTACTTATAAAAAGCAGACTTGCTCAACTTACTGATCTTATTTTCATATCAATCTGCCTCTAAGACCATCAATTTTCTTATAGATAGAAGGGTAGCTAAATGAAAATACAGTAATATAAAGGTTATATATAACACTACAAGTTATGTAAACTTTATTTAGTGATAAATCCAAATGAATTCACTCCAACTTAATTTTCAAATTAATATGCATTTGATTCAAATGCTATTATGATGCCAAGTGATAAATTAAAACTGCTATATTATCTATACAGTGGTACCTTGATACTCAATTGCTTTGAAACTCATCAGATATAGTACTCAACACATTTTGATACAAAAATTTAGCCCTGGAACTAATAGTTTGTTCGGTATTCAATGCACAGACTAGAACCTGTTGTTAGTTGCCTTGTGACTCACTACTTTATTCCTTATGGGAAAAACGTTTGGTACACATTGTTTTTGGTATTCTTTGTGCCTCCCAGAATCAATTAACAATGAGTACCAAGGTATCATCAGTATAACTAAACCGGATGTTTTTAGTCACATCACAGTTACCTTGCTTTATGAGATAGTTGGATTTTAAGCTGTACAGTCGTCATGGACCAGATGTTCCATAATCTTCTATCACTACTGTGATTTCTATACTCAGTTATACCAGTGGCACATGAATTTCAGAGCATTTATATACATGCATGCAGAGTGGATTTGATTTAAATCAAACTGATTTAAATCACAATTTAAATCAGTCAGTATGGCTTGATTTAAATCATAGTTTTCTACATAAAGACTAATTCTTGCTGGTATAACTTTAATATGCAAGTAGATGAAGATTTTTAGAATAACAACTTTTCATATTAGTTTTTTTATCCCCAGTTTAATAGGTTAATCATTCATATTTGGACAACTTTTCTGTTGTACTTAGGAAGGAGAAAAATAATCATTACCTTAATAATAACAATTTAAATAGATTTATTCAACTGAAACAATAACATTACAGCATATGTTATTTGCTTAAACAAACATCCATGTTTGTTAACTAATTTGGCTAAACAAAATATATATATTTTAAGAAACTTAGACTGTCAGCCCAGCCTACACATGAAAAACTTAAATACTGTCCTCTGTAGCTCACTCGTCATCTTCATCTTCTTCTTTGTTCATAATCTGGAAAAGAAAAACAAGCTTTCCTGCTTTATCGGGTCCCAAACGATTTCTCAATTTAGAATGAATGAGTCCAAAGGAAGAGAATATTCTTTCAACGCCTGCAGAAGAAGCTACTGCTGTTAAAAGTGAAATCATGACTTGAACAGTCTCTCAATCCAAGTGCTTAAGTGACTTCCACCAGTTCACTGGTGTGACTTTCTTTAAAATATCTTCAGCAAACATATATTTCTTGAATGGTTCCCCCTTAGCTTTGAAGTTTATTATAGTTGGCATTACAGATGGATGATTGCTGGATACCCATGTCATAGCTAACTCCTCTTCCTCAGTACTTAAGTTTTGATCCTGATACTGGATATTGACAAAATTTGCCAAAAAATGAGCTGGAGACAGTACTTGTCCTATTTGTTTTTTAAATGCTTGTAATTTAATTCTGTCCATGTGTAGTTCTGTTTTTAAATGTTCACTCAGTTCCTTCCAAATTTCAACAGCATCAGCAATAAAACAGCTATTTTTCTGTATTTTGTTTAAAGCTTCAGAGATGGGCTTCAGGATGCTCAGCATATGTTCAACATTTTTCTTAAGCCCAATGTTGAGGATTTTGGCTGTGACAGTGCCATCTATTTTATCTCGATTTCCTTCACAAACTGTCATCAGAATAGGCCAGTTCTTGATATACTGCTCAAAACAGTCCACCACAGAGTTCCCACATCTTGTGGGAGCGTTAGCTTGGTTCCACCCATCCTTTTCAGAGTTGCTGCAGCAAAATGATTGTTACGGAAGTATTTAGCAATTTCAACAACATTAGTCTTTATTTCTGGAACACTTAAGTCTTTGGTTAAGAGGTGCAGCAAATGAGCACTGCAACCATATGTTATTAGCTTTGTATTCCCTTCCTGCTCTTCTAAATTTCTTCTCATCTTGGATACATTTGCAGCATTGTCTGTGACCAAACTGCGTACTAGACATTTGAATTTTTGTTCACATGTTGTTATAGCTTTTACTGCCACTTCTTGTAAGTATTCTGCTGTGTGTGCATTTCCTGACGTATCAATTGTTTGTGCAAGGAAGACTTTCCCTTCTTCTGTTGTACAGGCACATACAATAAGATCATTGTGGACATTACTCCACCCATCAATACTTAGGTTAACAATTCTACCCTCCAGAGCTGTTGCACATTGCTCCATTTCTCTGTCATACACTTTATCCAGCAGTTTCCTTGCAACATCTGCTCTGCTGGGTGGACTGTATCCTGGTCTCAGTGACTGAACAGTATTAATGAAATGTGGGTTCTCAGTCAGACAGAAAGAAGAGTTCGTTGCATAAACAAACTGGGCAATTTTTTCATCAATTAACTCTTTTTCTAATCTGCTAGTTTTTATCACAAATTTATCTATGGTGGTTCCAGGAGGGAAGGGTTTTTTTTCTTTCTTTTAGGTGATAGTGATATGTGGCTGTGGGTGTCTGATGATGATGATGCTAATGAAGCACTATCCTGGATGGATAACTCTGAAACTGTAGAACAGGAGGATGGTGATCTTGAAGGTGGATAATTTCCAGAATCCATGAATTCCCCTAAACAAAAAAGTCAATGCTGTTATTTTATTGTTTATACAATTTCTGCTTATTGTACACAGCAGTGCCCCAAAAGGAATATTTGCTTTTCTTCATAACTGTACCAAATGACAGTAACATGCAGTAATAATAAGAAATATAATTTTGCTCAAACATGACAGTTCAAGGCAGTCTTTAGAAATATGATTCAATAAAAATGTTTACCAACCTGAAGATCCTGCCTGTTCAAATGTGTTTCTTTGGTCATCTTCATCACAGCACTTCTCATGATGTTGCCTCATTCGGGCCATCAGGTCTTGCATTTCTTTGTTGCAGTGTATGCAGTTTGCACACATGCCTGCCTTACCGATAGGTAAAGGAACTTCATTAAAATATTGCCAAACTGAGTCTCTGTTACGGCCTGCTGCCATTATAGTTTTTTCCTCCAAAGAAAGAATGATAAACCTCAGATCATACACACAAAAAGATCCAAAGACTTGTCTGTCTGTGGCTGTACAGTATTGTGCTTAGAAAGTTTCACTTTCATTTTGTACTGCTTGTCTGCTTGCCCCTTCCTCCTCACATTTAGTTTCGCTTTCTTCTTGTGCAGATCTGTTCCACTCCAAACAATCAGAAAAATATTGTTTCTATTCTATTCACTGAACTTCTTGAAACTTAGCACTGAAGGGGTTGATTCTATATTCATAGGTTTGTAGAACAATAGGATTAAGGTCTTTTTCTCAACTCTGTTCATGTTATAACATTTTTGCTGTGAAGAAGAGGCATGTGATCTCTGCTGAGTCAAATTCAGTTTTGAGAACTGCGAAAGTAAACCAAGCATCTGTGATAATATCTTGTAGGCAGAGAAACTGCCCAATAATCTTACAAAAACCTCTGGAAGAGCATGACATTGTAAATGGATTAATGGAATTTATTTACCAAAAAAATTAAACATATACAGCCTTATTCTACATAATTAAAAAACTAATCTTTATTTCATGATGGAATAACCTTTGGATGGTAATATATTTTCCTCAAAAAGCATTTTATTTAAAAAAAATCCGATTTAAATAAAAAAAAAATCCGATTTAAATAAAAAAAATCCGATTTAAATAAAAAAAATCTGATTTTTTGGATTTTTTTAAAAAAAATCATTGATTTTTATCCACCCTGCATGCATGTATACATACATACATACATACATAGATACATACATACGTATGTAACTTCAATTTAAAACATACAACTAAAAGATTGGTGTGTATCCAAACCTAAAAGGAATAAATAGAATTGGCAGATGTTACTTTCATGATGAAATGTGATAAAGTATATATGGCATAACTTGTTTCCTAGTGCTGGGAATAGCATTCTGTGGTAGCACCAATACATTGATTACAATAGTTTTATTATAGTACACTTATTAATGGAATTTACAGTGTTATAATGCTGATGGAAGTCTAAGTAGCTAGTTGGAAGGTAAAAGACATGTAGGAATATAGGTTTGTTATATTTGATTGTTGTACAATGTTATGGGACGAATATATACAAGGCATTTTGAAGAATAATAAGCAATACTGTTTAATAGATTATCAGAAACATAAGCATAATAATATTAGTAGACAAAGATGATGGTAAAGCTTCAATTGAGAATATATATAACTTGAAGACCTGGAAATGAACACATCTGCTTTTTCTTCGTCTGCTTTTTGTACCAAATTGCTTGATTAAAAATAAATTTTTAATCCATTATTAGCCTTATAATGGTTTGATTTGCCCATTCAAACTTTTGTCTCCATTTTAGTTCCACAATATTCTTGTGACTTTTCACATACTCTTTTCTTATTCTCACTCTTAGTTTCGTGTAGTAGTTAAGGCATTAGACCAGAAGACAGTGAGTTAGGCATAAAGCCAATTGGGTGACCTTTGGCCAATCACTTTCTCTCAGCCCTAGGAAGAAGGCAATGGCAGCACTTCTGAAAAACTTCGCCAAGTTAACAGCAATTTCTGAGAATTGGAGACACTTGAACAGAAAAAAACCCCAATTCCTAGGACTGTGATGGCGAACCTATGGCAGGCATGCTAGAGGTGGCACACAGCGCTCTTTCTGATGGCATGCAAGCTGTTGCCCCAGTTCAGCTCTGCCATGCATGCGTACATGCTTCTTACTGGCCAGCTGGTCTTTGGGTCTCTTCTGTGCATGCACAGGGGGCGGGGCATGTGCGGGGACCGCACGTGCATGTGTGAGGGGCAGGGCATGTGCGGAGGGCATGTGCACAGGGGCAGGGCATGTGCACATGTGTGGGGGTGGCGCAAGTGCACACATTGCGTTTTGGGGGTTCAGGCGTGTTTTGGGCACTCGGTCCAGAAAAGGTTAGCTATCACTGCCTTGGGAAAATGCTAGATTAGGGGAAAGGTTATTAGGTTATATGCTTTGATAGATGTAAAAAAGAAGCACTTGTTGGGGGAATCCTCAATTTAGCAATTTAAGATAAGTTAAAGACGAGGATTTGATTTAAACCATTTTTTTAGTTAGAATTTGTTATATGGTATCTATTAAAATGCTCTACTAAAAAAAAGGACTGATCAAATTGACTTTCAAGGGCAAAAACATCAAAATAATTTTCAAGGTAAAACAGCTTGTTATATTAGTGTACATCAAATAATTGTAACATTTTAAATAGAATTAACAAGAGGTTTCTAAATATATATTTAATATTTATAAATTACCTGCCTTCCTCAATATTTATATATAAAAAAAATTACATTGCAGGTAATTTAATTCAATGGTATATTTTGGGTATAGGTCAGTAATATATTTGCATATATTGGTTTTTGTCCCCAAAACAGCATGCTACGGAATTGTGCAAGTACCCACTGGACCCTGGTTTTGTAGAAAATGTGAATCTCAGGAAAGAGCAGCCAGAGTGGTAAGTCTGAATTAGTCAGTATAATTTACAACTTATTTATAACTATTTCTACTGGCTGATATATACTGAAAATGAATTATATTTATCAGGGAATGATCAGTCAATTATGGGAGTAACTAAGTTTCAAAAAGTAAGCATTCTATTTATATATTTTTTGCCTGGATGTTTTAATTAGTTCTAGTTTAAATTTGAAAGTATAGAAAACCACACAAGGCACCCATTTTTACTTTAAACAATATATTATACATTCCATGACTGGATTCCTTCCTACCGCCACCCCCCACTTACCCCTTCAGAGGGGAAAGATGACCTGTGAGTAAAAGTGCAATTCTCATTTTCTTTTTCTTTTGAATTTTTGCTATAAATTGAAAAATAAATCTAGATGCCAAAGTTTTCTAGCAGCTTGAAAACTTGGGAGGCTGCTTCTTCAGCATCTATTAGTTTCTGGTTTTTGCATCAAAACTGAAACTAATATATATATATATATATATATATATATATATATATATATATATATTCTATACCGCCTTTCTCCCATAGGACTCAAGGCGGTGTACAGCCAAGAAAAATGTAGACACACAAACATCATAAAATTGCTAATTAAAATTATTACTTAGTTTGGCCAATTAAATAAAACCCAGAATTAGATAACATTTTAAATGTGTTATAGGTCTAAGAGAGGCAAATCTACTCCTAGATTTCGTTCATTTTCATTACTGTAATTGACATATGGATACCTGGGAGTAAAAATCGCGGTTCCAAAAGATAATTTCTACAAGTATTGTCAATGCATTCTGACAGTTTATTATTGGAAGTGGTGTAAAAAGAAAGCTAATTGGAAATACGCATGGAATCTTAAACTCCTATTTTCTTTTATACTATTTTTTTTGAAACAGGCAAAGATGATCCACTGTAATGGTAGATCAGGATCTGTAACTTCAAAATTATAGCACTGAATTATGTTTGAAAAAAGCTAACAAAATTTTAAAGATGCATGCACTTGTACATCATGCTAAACCATAACTTAAAATAGCAAACACAAATAGAATCTCAGCAGGCCTTCTGTTCTGTTCTAGTTTTCTCTTCTTTAGTGTATTAATGGGAGAAATAATTGTCTTTTTCTTTATACAAATTGAGAGTTAAAGTAGGTCAATTTCAAACTTCTGAAACTGGTTTTTGTAATTATGTTAGTTAAATATAAACTATAATTTTGAAGTAACTTATATAGCTAGGTGGAAGTGTTTTCTGATCTGCAGTATTTCACAATTCACTGCTACATGGATGCATTGGTTCTTTAGTTTCTAAGTTACATAATTACATTACTGAGAATTGGGTTACTATTATATTAGGATTACAGCAAATTGGGAAAGGTTACTTTAGTGCATAATGTAAGATACAATTATAAATATTAGGTTATATTGTAAGATTTACTGTCCATTTTCTAGATTTAAATTTCCTGTGCATAAGAACAGAGCTCGTTCTTTATTATCTCTGTCTACTATATAGTAGGTTTCTGTAACATTCTCATTGTCTTTTATAAACCCGAAAGAATACTTAGCCTATTAGTGGCAATATATTAGGACGTTGACTGGTTTATTTTATTTATCAGATTTATTTAATAAGAAATAAATGAGGATGCAATGAACCTTAAGAATTCAGTTTAGTTCTGTTGCAGTTGATTGCTATTTTTTATATTTGTTACTGTATTTATATGGGTGGCTAAGTATTGTAATTTTTTCAATTATTTGATGTTTTGATGGACTTGATATCTACTACATCTAGATGCAGTTTAGCACATTGTTTTCTTGTGAGTCAGTTAAGTCCTTTGGTGGCACACATTTTTAGGGTGTGTATATGATATGGTGTGGCAGTATATCCTGCATACTGCTTTGCTTTAGATGAAATATAGTATGAATTCTTCTTATTCAAGAAACAGTTGAAACAATAGGTGGGGTTCACACATCATGCTATGCTATGCTTTATTTCACTGTGGGCAAGATTGATTGGGATGTTAGAGCTCAATTCCTGTTCCTTTGGGGACAGTCTGGTTGTGGTTAGCAATATGGACATTGAAACAGAGCTGAAATGTGGATCTGTATGATCTATATGTATGGTGATGCTGAATACTGCATTCTTTATGGTTTTTCTGCTTTTCAAAAGCTCTTTACTAAAAGAGAGATGAAACATTTATGGAAATGTAGATGGTTTACTAAATCAAGCAATTTTCAGAGAAAGGACAGTAATAATGATTTGGAATGCATGTATGCCTCTCAAGTTTTTTTTTAAAAATGCATCACTCTTTTATTTCATATAGTTGAATATTTGGGTAGCTGATACAATAAATACAGATTTCTGTGTGAGCCTTGGCTTTTATCCATGATTAGAAAAAGAACTTTATTTAAATGTGGTATAATATCTATAGTTACTGTAATCCATTTTGATCATTTTTGTAAAGCTTTTGAAAGGATCCACAATAGGACTTGGGTCAAGGTAACTATTTTTGTAATGGTTTTGTCCATTCCCACACTAATATTTGTTCTACTTCATTTTCTAAGAATAAATTAGAACTGTAAATGTAAACATCCTTATACAGATTAATTTCAGTACCTGAAATATTATTGTGCAATTTTGCAAGGGGGAATGCTGAATTAGTTCCATTCTGACCTTTTTTGTTTTTTGACTGCCATCATTTTCATTTAGGTGGTCTTTGGTCAAAAAGTACTTGTAAATATTAATCTATTTTGCTTGTAACTAGTTCTTGATTTAATTTTTATATACAGTGTACATCATGAGTGTCAAATTTGCCATGTCACGTTGCTGTCACGTGACGTATTGCAACATTTTCCCCTTTGCGGAACTGGGGTGGGTGTGGCCTGTGTGTGACGCATTTGGCCCACTGGCTGCCAGTTTGACACCCCTGGTGTATATGGTTTGCTGTTCCATGTTTTTATTACGTGTATTATTGTTCATACAGTTATGCAGAATCCTGCTCAGAACCTTCTAGAGCTCATGTGTAGTTTGGTGGCAAGTCCATCCCACAAATATGTCACTCAACAAGGTATGGCTCCTGCCAATCTTTTTGATTGCTTTAACCATCACAGTATTTGCATATTTATGCTTGAAGTTATTATTTCTCTACTTTGCATAAATTCTTCCTTTTAAAAACTTTTTTTCCTTAAAATTTTTTTAAATTATCTTCAAAACTCCATAGATACATTCACCAGGACAGGATATCCTTCTACTACAAGCTTTCAGTGTCATGATTCTCAGGGACTCATTTACTTGTTAGCATTGTTTTTTTTTTTTTTTTTTAATTTTGATTTATATGCCGCCCTTCTCCGAAGACTCAGGGCGGCTTACAGTGTGCTCAGCAATAGCCTTCATCCTTTTGTATATTTATACAAAGTCAGCTTATTGCCCCCACAAACTGGGTCCTCATTTCACCTACCTTAGAAAGGATGGAAGGCTGAGTCAACCTTGAGCCTTGGCGAGATTCAAACCCTGCAGTAATTGCAGGCAGCTGGTCTTAATAACCAGCTTAATAACAGGGTGCCTTAAACCCCTGTACTACCAAGGCTCTTGTTAGGCATTTATTAAACAGGTTCATCAAAATCATTCTTTTAGTTTGTGAGTCTCTCTTTGAACTTCCTGAAACAAGCATTAAGGGTAGTAGAATCCAAAGCTATCATAATTCCTTTGTTCTTCTTTATACCTCCTACCATATCTCCAAAATTGCCTGGCAGCTTCCTTGTCTGAGAGATCTGCTGATTTCTACTTCCTGTAGAAGACGCTTAATGTCTGTGTTGCACTATTGTTGGCCCCCCAAAATTCCTCTTTGAGATTTAAAACTTTCTAAGAGGCCTACCCTGCCTCATTCCACCCAGAATCAAAATAAAAAAATCTGGAACTACACAAATCCGAGCCCTCTTAACCTCTGGAACCCAAAGCTTGCTGGAACAGCTAGGTCTTTAATGCTTTAATAAAGGGTAATAGGGTCAAACTTCTGGATCTCCCAAGGGAGTACTGTTTCATACGGCAGGCAGTATGATAGGATTATCTTTCTCCATAAAGTTATTTCCTTCCAAAATCAGTCTTAATCTTCCACCTGAATTAGAACATTATATTGCCACATTTTGCCAATCACTCAGTCACTGAAAGTTTTTGGATGTTTACAATGCTCTCATATTTTACCTGGAGTACAAGATACTCATTTGCTGGAAGCAAATTTTATTTCTGGTTTTTTTTGTGGCATTTAAAGGCCATGGATAATTTATCTCTTAGCATTTTCCAAATGAAGGTGACGATCATGTTTTGTTATGAGTTGGCAAAACAGCCATGCCTCCTTTTTACTTGTGCTCACTTTTCAAAACTTGTGGTAGCATTCTCATTATTCCCCTATGGTGATTCCATAGTGAACTTATGCTGGGTAGCCACATGGGTCCAGTCTTCCCCTTTTCATATTCTTCTGTAGACCGGACCTCTTTTCCTAAGGAGTTGCAAGGTTTGGAAGGGCTATTCCTATTGTGGCAAGACTCTTTTCCAGTAAGAAGTTGTTACTAATCCATGTGCATAAATCTCACAGACAACAGTGAAAAACTGATTGCTTAGCTATCACTTCAGTTCTTTGATTGGTTGTCTGTGAATTTACACAGCCCACCCTACTACACCACTAGGTGTCAGATGACTATTGTTCCTTTGATTCTACTGCATTAATTTTAGCAACTCAAGGGACTTGGTAGAAGCTTTAGTTTAAGATATTTCCAATTGAGACTTTGTACAGGGACACAAGCCTTGAATGTGAAATTATAAAAATCATTTAAAGAATGATTGTAATTAGAGGATTGTAAGTAATTCATAGCCACCTGAAGTACTGTCTCATGGAAAAATAAATCTGTATTTAATAATATAGTACATGAAAAGATAAACTCTCTTCACATACTAGGAAGGAATAGGATATACAATGGGGTCCTGACAGTATTTGTATAAATCTCTACTGTGTGGGATGATTGCACTTCACAAACAATTTACAGTTTGAGTAAATGTATGTATATATTTAGTTTAAAATGCAGGTAATCTTCATGTAGTGACTATAACTGTGAAGTGAAGTGATCACTAAGTGAAATTGCCATTATTCATGATCTTATTTAAGCTTTCCTTTGCTTTGCACTCCAAGGTTATAAATATGAAAATCAGTTGTAAAATTATTTTTTCATCGTTGTAACTGCAAATGGTCATTGTATGAGGCAGTTACTAAATGAGGACTACCTGTATTGTATAACTTCCCATCTTAGAGCACTCTCCGTGTGGTTCTTAACTGTGATAAACTACAAAAAGTAACCACAGTTATACAAACTGAAAGTAAAAACCTGGAGTCTCAGACATTCTGTTAGAATGCCCTGATAACCATCCATAGGCTCTCCTGCACTATATCCCAGTGAATGTCAGAAAGAACAAAAGGAGTCTGAAATTCCTTTAGCAGAGGATCTGCACCAAGTGGAAGTCTGAACCTTGTATTTGGGGCTAGAATTCTAGATCAGTGTAATCATACTTCTCTCTTGAAACAAAAGTAACTAGCATATTTTAACAATACAAAGTTCAGCTTTACTAAGATTTACTTTAGGATTATCCTCACATTTTAAACTAGCAGGTATATCTAGCTTTCCAAGATTATCATAGAATGTTTTTCCATCAAATAGTTGCTGTTATGAGTATGGTTAGTTCAGCTGGATGAAAATTAATTTTATTAAGATTCAATATAGGTGATCTACATGAAAATGGAAGTTTAAAATAAATGCAAATTTAATTTAATTATTCAGTACTTTTTATCTAGTCTTCTAAATTTTTTTCATTTTCAAACCTAATTTAAGCATTTTAAAACTTTGGATCATCTCCTAAGACCTTCCTTACTACTTTTCCATATGTCAGTTTCTCCACTTTCTGTTACTTAATACTACTTTTCTTTTTCCATTTACTTTTTGGGTCACATAACTTCCTTTTTTTATAATATTGTATTATCTACATTAGACTTGCAGAACTTCTAGGGAGTAAAAAGCCACATTGAGAAATTAAAAATAATCACAGGCCACAAAGGAATACCTGGCATGCCAATCAGCTGTTTGGCAGTTAGTAGCACAATGATAGGGAGGGTGCCGGTAATGTGGATGAGCCTTGGCTGAATTGAGATGCTCAGTAGTGTGTCTTGGAGGGTCCTCGCAATGAAAACATTGGACGCAGGGGATTTAATGAATTTCAGAAAATTCCAGCAGGCTGCATAAAGCTATTTGGCCAGCAGATCCCATGTTGTGCAGACTTGCTCCAAAGTCTTGTCATAGATGCTGTAGTGTGATTCCCAAATGCCACATACTTGGCACACCAAAGAGCAAGAATCATGTGCATTTCAAAAAAAAGCCTATTTAATGCTAGTCTGAGAAAAAAGAGTAAATTCACAATCAGACTCCTAGTAAGTTAATTAAAGATGGAGTCTTTTTCAGATGTTTACTTTGTCTGGCCCTTATATGTTGGCTGTGTTACCTTTTTTCATCTAAACTGTACTTGTCTTCTTTCACTTTGAGTCTCTCACAGCATTCCCTTTTACTGGGCAATGGTAATAAAGTTTGACCTTTCCTTTTTCTCTTTGAAATATGCCTGGCCAAGTGGAAAAATGAAAATGAAATAAATATTAGGTGTGAGTAAGTGCAAAGGAAAATGTCTGTGGCTGAAGTGCACCTGCAATAATCATTATCTACAATTTACCCTGTGGAGGGTTCTTCCCCATTGCGGATATAATGAATTATTCCTTTCATCGCTTCCAGAGTGCATTGGTGTGGTTGGCTGAAAAAGATTGGAATTTTAGATTTGAGAGATATAGATTTGGGGACAATTGTTATAAAATATGAAGATACTGTGTTTTATTTAGTTTTTAAAATTATCTTTCAAAATATTGAAAATGAAGAGATATAAATATCTAAGAGATCTCAAAATGCTTTATACCGGTGTCTTCACTGAAGTTTTTCTTATGCAGAAGCATCTGCAGTAATCTGTCTCATGTTGGAGTTGGATACACACAGAACTCAAGAACTCAAGACTTAAGAAGTTTTTCTCATCTCCCATGGATCAGTGTAAATTCATATGGAACTAGTAACAATAATGGGAAAATACGGAGCTCTGATTAAGGCAAAGGAAGTTTTTTAATGCATGAAAAATTCTCTTACTAATGTCTTTCCTTAACTGGAAAAACTAAATTACAAGTTAAAGATATTTCATACATTATGTTTTTCTTTTTTTTGCTGTTCATTAATTGTGTTTATTTTCCTTTAGAAATGTGAGTTGTGCCCTCACAAAGATGGTGCTTTAAAGAGGACTGATGGTGGCGGTAAGTATTTAAAAACTTCTCTTCCAAATTCTTTGCTTATGAAATTACATTTTATATAACTGCTTACCTCTTTTTCTTTAGTTCTGTTTCTGGACATATATAAACATGTCTAGAACTGAAACATCTTGAATGGAATATGTAATGCTTGGCTTGATTGTTCTGTTATTCTATCTGAATGTTATTTTAGTTCCTTTATATTTAAGTTTTAACCACTTATAACCTGGTCAGAATCATTTTTGTGAGTTGCACAGCCATATAAATCAAATTAAAAAAGAAATAATACAATTAACTGGTATTATGAGTGGTAAAAGCTTTTAGATTACAATCTACATTTTTCGAGACAGTAAAAATCTCTTAAATTTTTGTATACCATTTATTGTATTTGGTAATGTAAATGTTCATCAGTATAACATATGTTTAGTTTTACATATGGGCATGAATCTGAGAAAATCATTTTCTTCCTTAATTCATATCTTCTTACACATGGTAAATAAGAGAATAGTATTAGAGGGCTGTATATAAATTGTACTCTGAATTGATAAAGAAATTCTTTAGTGAACTTTATAATTTCATCTGAAGCTTTAATTTACTACTCTCAAGTTGCATGTGTAAAATGAGGTGCAAGTATTCAACGATACAATAATGTAAAGCTACTTTTAAAATTATTATCTTCCACTTCTGCTTTGGCAAATTGTGGAAAGAGATGAAAATCTTTCTTTTCCTACAAACTGATCCTTACAAATGAAAATAAATTCAGGTTTGCTTTTTAAATATAAATTTCATAACAAAGCATTTCACTCTGCAATCTAGTCTTAACTTTCCATTTAAAAATCCACAGCATACTTAGTAATTACAACTACTTCAGTATAAAAATAGCAATGCTAATTTAAAGCCAAACATAATAAACTATGTAGCAATTCTGTAAAACAATAGAAATGTAAATCAGGCTCTAATGTTTCTAAACCCTGGTAGAATAGTAGTTTTTGTTTAATGTCTGAAATAAGGAAAGAGGGAGTGTAATCACCATAAAGAGGAAACTAATAGTTGCAGTGCCAGTGCTGAGAAGGCCTTACCATGAAACCAAATACTGTATCTAGTACAGAGCAAATACTTGAAGTAGCGAAGAATTTTTAAGTGGTTCTCTTTGCAAAAATTGGACTTTTAGCATTTCCTAATTTAAATTAATCTGAATTTATAATCCTAGCAGGATTATAAAACATAATTTTACTAACAGAATTCCAGTTTCCTTACTTCAGATTTCTCTTGTCATGGCTTCCTGAAATATAATGCATTTAATACACCTGTTCCAGAACATTTTTTGATAAAATGTACAAACGTCAATTAAGATTAAAGTAATATTTTTTATTTTATGTATGATTTACATATGTACGCACACAAGTGTATGTTTGAGGGGTACATACACACACACATGCACACACCCTCTCTTGGCACATATATGCCTATGATATTTTTACAGTGTTTAGCTTCTAGGTTTGTAATTATACTGCTTTGCTTTAGTGGTTATAATACAGAACTTGTAAAATTTTAATTTTATTATTTAAGACTTCAGAATGTACTTTATTAGAAGTCAGCCCTTTTCATAATTATTAATTTTTTGTTTAGTGATTTATTAGCATATTTTTTCATGAATTTGAATATTGATTAAAGGTTGGATGTTTACACAAATTTTCTTTGAATAAAAGATGGATGGTGTTTTTTAATGGCGCTTTTAAGAATTTTCACTTACCAAAGTTTGTGTGTGCAATGTTGCTACTCCATGAATGAATCCTTTAGTTAATGTTTGAGTGGATGCTGTGATGAATGTTGTAATTGTAACCAGTTATAATGAAAAAACACAAGCACCAATTTTCCTGGTAATTAAGATGACTTTCCCTCTGTATGCTACGGATGCAGTAGATTTTTCGCAATGGTTTCTGCTGCTCTACTGGAACTCTGGTTGATTTCTAGAAAGCACTTAAGGGTAAAGACATATGATGGTCATGGAGAAGATTCACAATAATCTGATGTCTTCTGCATGCTTTAGTCTATAATTACCTTGATCCTTGCGTACCTATCATAACCTAGACATTATATGAACTGTAAACTGAAATAAAAAGGATAACTCGTTTTAGAAGTTTGCTTTAGAAAATGTACTCTTGTGAATATTCTGATACGTTAGATACTGTGTAAAAGTGAGAACACGTGATATGGAAAGATAAAAGTTGAGGCAAGTCAAGCTGGGCATGGGTTTAAATCTATGTTAAGGGTTATTTTTTTGAGATAATAGTGAATACATTTATTATTACAATTTTATCCTACCTCCAAAGTGTTTAGAAAGTAAAAACAAATTATCTTCCATTATGTTTCTCACAGGAGAGATGGTGATGGTTATTTTATGATAATAGTAGAATCTATCTGAGTAGACTCTGTCAAGAATATGATTACTTTCTGCCCTCTCCAGGAAATTTTACCATGGGCCAATTGATGGTAATGATCCTCTTGGGCAAGATTCTTTTTGATTAAAAGAATCTTGTATATTAATGAGTAAAGTTGTATGGTGATTATAATCTGCCTTTTCCAGCCCTCTGCTCCTGCAATCCACCTCTGGGTTTCCTTCTTCTTCGCTTCTCTTGACTGGGTGATATTTCTTTAACTGTCTCTCCGTGCTGTGGCCACGCCCCTCTTTCCCATGATGCACCAGTCTTTTCACTCAGTCGCTGACTGACTGGTGTGTTTTGCTCTTCGTGCTCAACTTTACAATCTTAGCTGTATTGCGTTAGGTTTATTTCTTTATTTTTACTAGTATTTTTGTTTCAATCGGTGAGAGCCCTGGTGTGAGCTGCGGAGCGTGAGGGAGGTGCCTGGGGAGCCAGCCCAACCTCCGCCTACAGACTTTGTCATCTTCTGACAGCAGCTCGGGTTACCGACCCTTCGGGGCGGTTCCCTACCTACCCTCTAGCCGCCGGTGTGTAGCGCGGGGTTTAGCGGTTGCCGCTTCCCCTTTCCCACACCAATTTGTTTCTGATTTTTTCGGCTCTCTTAGGGCGGCTCCGGAGCTTTCGCAAGGTTTGCCCTGCGGGCTCTGACGTGTTGATTTCTTTGTTTTACTACGCTGCACTATACTGGCCAGCTTGTAAAGCTACCGATCGAGCAGTTGCGCGCCCGGGCTGAGTTGGAGGATTTGTTCCAGCCCACAGCGATCTGAGGACTGTCTGACCCTGCGGTGGGAGGTTTGTTGGCGTCCGTCCCTCGGGCGGCGTCTGAGTGATTATTATCGTTGTTACTGCTCTGGACAAGCAATTTCGGCTGCCTGCGCTATCGGCAAAGCCCGCGGCCGCCATTTTGTTGTTTGTTTCGTCTTGGCGGCAAATTGCGGGCGCCATTTTGGACTACAGAATTTTTTTCATTAACGGCCGTGCCTCTCGTTTTTTCCACTCTGCCCATGCCTCTGGGCTAGTAGGGGTGTGCGCCTCCTCAGTTGCCTATTCCACTTACCTGCTGCCCCTTTGATTGGGAGCCTGAGTAGTATTTGTTCTTGGACTGGACTGTTCAGCTACCTTCTGCTCTAAGGGTGGCTGGCTGTATATAGTTCATGCGGAATCTAGTTCATTAATTCAAAAAAAAAAAAAAAAAAAAAAAAAAAAAAAATCAGAAGACTATAATTCATAGTGTTTTGTTCCATTGTTCACTTGTTTAAAAAAAAAAAAAAAAAAAAAAAAAAAAAAAAAAAGAGAGAGAAAACAGAGGCGGCAGAATATATATTGTAGTTCTTATCGAAAGAGCTACGTGTTCTTGTCAATTATGGCGGATGCCTATTTTTCGTCTGATGCAGAACGTGAGCCCAGCCCCCCTAGGGCTCCAGCCAAACACAAGTCCAAGGCTCGTAGCAGAGTATTGCCTGCTTCTGAGGATTCCCGCCATCCTAGATCGTCTGCAGCGGCGGATAAGGACGCGCAGCGTCGTCACAGGGCTCTGGAGCGCCAATACGACAGGGCCAGACAGGCCACTTTGTCATCTGTTTTTCCGACCGACCAGAGTCTATCCACTTTACCTCCCTCGCCCGCCCAGGCCTCGGCTCCTGATCCAGTACAACCGAGTAGCTCTGGACAGCTGTCCAAGAGGGCATCCATTTCGCTACCTGATGTTTCATCGGTGGGGCTGCTCAATCCCGCCCCTCCTCCTACCTCTCGTCCTGAGGCGACGTTCACACCAACCGCCGCCGGACTTCGCGGGGCTGATGGCCAGTTGTTGTCTGCCCAGATGGACTTGCATTTTTACTATCTAATGCTTTGTCCTCTCTGCTGGCCGCAGGCATTCAACAGCCGTCGGTGCCTCAAGCACAGGCTCAGGTGTCTCAACCTACTGTGGTCCCGCCTTCACGGCCCTCCCACCGTTTGGCGCCCGATTCCTCAGAGGATTCTGATCAAGGGGAGGACACGGTCGAGGATCTGGAATTTTCCGAAGACGAAGGTCTTATCCCTGATGTTCCGGCCTTTACCGGGCTTTTTAGGCCTTCATTGTTCAAGTCACTTCTGCATAAGGCCCGTCAGGTTACGAACATGCCTGTTTCTGCACCTGTACCATCTGAGGTGGCGTCCACATCGGCCCCTCACGAGGCCTTATTTTCTTCTTCCAAGCCGGGCAGGGACTTTGTCCCCTGTCCTCAACTCTTCTCAGACGTGCTCCAATCGCCTTGGTCTCAACCAGCAGCGTCAACGGGCCCCAATAGCGTTGACAAGAAATTGTACTGTGCGGCGCCGGATTTGGACACCATGCTGACTGTGCCCGTGGTGGACACTCCAATTGCTAATTTGTCTTCTTCGTCTTTACTGTCAGCAGATGCGCTAGACGGTCTAAAGTCAGAGGACAGGAAGTCTGAGCTGTCCTTTCGCAAAGAACATCAAGCCTTGGCGTGGGCGATTAAGACTGCGACTGCTACATCCTTTTTTAACCGGGCAACTCTACTTTGGTTGAGGCAGCTTCAGGATAGACTGCCTCCGGAAGATACACGCTTGCACCAAGACATCAATAAAATTGTGGCAGCAACGGAATATTCGGCCGATGCATCTTTAAATTCTGTGAAGTTTACTTCTCGGGCTTTAGCGGCTTCAATTACTTCTCGCCGTTTATTTTGGCTTAGGAACTGGAGGGCGGATTCCAAGGCCAAGTGGCGGCTGGCGGCGGCGCCATACAAAGCTCCGAATCTGTTCGGTCCCGCTCTAGATCCTGTCCTTATTGAGGATAAGGACAAGAGGAAGGTTATGCCTGCTTCCTCGTATCGCAGACCCGAACGACGTTATACGCCTTATTATCAAAGACAGTCCTTTCGGGCGACATCTGCGGCAGGTGGGGTCTACTCGCAACGATCTCAGTATTTTGGACCCGACCGTTCCTCCGATCGCCAGCGGTTTCGTGACAGAGCCAGGAACCCCACTGCTTCCAAGCGTCCTTTCCGGGGTTCCGGATACAAGCAATTCCGCAGGGGGAAGTGACTGCAGGTCTCAAGATCCCATTGGTGGTCGCCTACAACTTTTCCGCCATCAATGGGAGCAGTCCACCACGGACTCCTGGAGCCTGAGTACGGTGTCCTTCGGCCTGTCGATCGAGTTCCTGGACTGCCCTCCTTCCCGCCACATTTGCTGCCCTGCGCCACGCTCACCAGACCTGGGACGCTCGCTACAGGAACAGGTCCGCCATCTACTCACCATCAAGGCGATAGAGAAGGTCCCGCCGGAACAACAGGGCTTGGGCTTCTACTCGACGCTCTTTCTCGTCCCGAAGCATTCCGGAGGTTGGCGGGCCATTTTGAACTTGAAACACCTAAACCTTTTCATTCGCTATCGCAGATTCAAAATGCACTCCCTGGGGTCCATCTTGGGGGGGGTACGTCGTGGCGACTTCCTTCAGTCGGTCGACCTCAGGGAGGCATATCTGCATGTCCCAGTATCTCCTTTACACAGGAAGTTCCTACGTTTTCAGCTTGGGAACGATCATTATCAATATTGCGCAATGCCTTTTGGTTTATCCTCTGCCCCAAGAACCTTCACCAAATTAGTAGCTGTTGTGGCGGCGTCGCTTCGGAAAGTCCCAGTACGGGTACTCTGCTATCTCGACGATATCCTGGTATTGTCATCTTCCAGGGATCAGGCAGCTCGGGACCTGCGCCTTGTCATCATGGCTTTCCAGAATCACGGTTTTTCCATAAACTTTCCAAAGAGCCATCTTTACCCATCCACATCACTCCTGCACTTGGGAGCGGTGATAGACACTATTCGAGGTCAAGTTTTTTTGTCTCCAGACAGGGTTCTGAGCTTCCAAGATCTGATACGTCAAATTCTTTCTCATCGAGCCGTTCCTCTTCTCCAGCTCTCACAACTATTAGGGAAGATGGTGTCGTGCTTCTCGATTGTACCATGGGCCCGACGCCACGCGAGGCCTTTACAATGGTTCCTGCTCCCTTTCCAGCGCTCGGGTCGCAGCGATTCCCTTCACAAAGTACCTCTTCCGCCTCAACTGCGTCTGTCGTTCCAGTGGTGGATGAGCCCAGCCGTCCTCAAGGGCTCGCACTTTCTGGTTCAGGACAGACTGACACTGACCTCGGACGCCAGCCTACAGGGCTGGGGGGCCCACCTTCAAGATCAGGTGGTGCAAGGCCGTTGGTCCGCTCAAGAAAGAGGCCACAACATCAATCTGTTGGAGCTGAGAGCCATCCGCCTGGCCCTCCGACATTTTCAATCCCGGTTGGAGGGTCACCATGTCCTTGTGCTCACGGACAACATTACAGCCAAGGCTCATGTAAACAAAGGAGGCGGCACTCATTCAAGGCCGCTGATGTTGGAGGCGGAGAGTCTGTTCAGGTGGGCGGAACGTCATGTTCTCTCATTGAGAGCCGATCACATCTCGGGCGCAGACAACGTGCGGGCAGATTGGCTCAGCAGGCAGGTTCTCGACCATTCGGAATGGCAACTACATCCAAGCCTTTTTCGCGAAGCCACTTTTCTTTTCGGCACGCCTGTCGTGGACTTGTTCGCCAGCCCGTCGAATGCTCAGACTCCACTCTACGTGACTCGCTATCCATGTCATTCAGCGATGGATCACGACGCACTCCGATGCCGTTGGCCTCCGGGTCTCTTGTACGCCTTTCCTCCGATCCCCTTGATTCCTCAGGTGATTCGGAGACTTCTGGAGGAAAGGGCCGAAATGATTCTGGTGGCTCCCGACTGGCCTCGTCGACAGTGGTACGCGGATCTTGTGGCTCTGTCGTTTCGTCCTCCGTGGCGGATTCCACCGGATCGCATCGCTCTACGCCAAGGGGCCTTAGACCACCCAGATCCAGGGTGGCTCCAATTGGCCGTTTGGCGTTTGAGCGGCTCATCTTACGGAAGGACCGACTTCCCGACGATGTCATAGGCACAATCCAAGCTTCCCGTAGGCCTTCGACCTCCCGGATTTACGAGTCTTCCTGGAAGTCCTTTTGTCTCTGGTGTGCGGCCAACCTGGTGGATCCTACCTCAGCTCGGATAGAGGATGTCCTGTGCTTCCTGCAAGCCGGTTTAGACAAAGGGTTGTCTCCATCTACTTTACGTCGTCAAACGGCTGCGCTATCTACGGTCATTCGGTGTCCCCCGTATTCATCGTTGTCTATGCATCCGCTGCTTAAGGGATTCTTGCATGGGGCCGTCAACCTATGCCCGCCTACTGTTCATAGGTACCCGACCTGGGACCTGACACTTGTTCTTCAATCTCTGATGTACCCTCCTTTTGAACCTTTAGGGTCAATCCCTTTAAGATTTTTGTCTTTCAAGATAGCCTTTTTATTGGCGATTACTTCGGCCAGACGAGTGTCTGAACTCTCTGCTCTATCGATCAGGAAGGATCTCTGTATTTTTACACCTAATACAGTGATTCTGCGTCTGGACCCTGCATTTCTACCCAAAGTGAATACATATTTTCACCGGGCTCAGGAGCTCATTCTTCCGGATTTCTGCCCATCCCCGAAACATCATCGCGAGAAAGACTGGCACACCCTTGATGTACGTAGGGCGCTTCGTCGTTATATTCGCAGGACTGAGTCCTTCCGGAAGACTGAGGCTCTTCTGGTGTCTTTCCATCCACCGTCTTTGGGCCAGAAGATCTCTTCATCCACAGTGGGCAGGTGGATTAAGACATGCATAGCTACAGCCTACAAGCAGCAATCTCGTCCAGTGCCGGGTCGCATCTTACCACACTCCACGCGTAGTGCGGCAGCATCTGCTGCCTGGGCTACGCAAGCGTCAGTTTCTGACATATGTCGGGCCGCTACCTGGTCGTCTGTGACACCTTTCATCAGGCACTACCGTATTGACACGTATGCTTCGGCTGAAGCATCATTTGGCCGACGAGTTCTCCAAAGTGTGGTTGAGGTCCGGGAGTCGGGGTCCACTTAGTTTTCCCACCCTGGGATTTGAACTTTGGTATATCCCAGAGGTGGATTGCAGGAGCAGAGGGCTGGAAAACGAACGTTGTCTTACCTGAACGTTCCTTTTCAGCTCTCTGCGACTGCAATCCACACCCGCCCTGTTGGTTTCTTTTGTTGAAGTCTGGTCTTTTTATGGTGTACAGGGTTTATGCGTTTGGTTCGGATGTTCTGGTTGTTTGCCAGGTGGTCACGCCTTCGTTCAAAGACTGGTGCATCATGGGAAAGAGGGGCGTGGCCACAGCACGGAGAGACAGTTAAAGAAATATCACCCAGTCAAGAGAAGCGAAGAAGAAGGAAACCCAGAGGTGGATTGCAGTCGCAGAGAGCTGAAAAGGAACGTTCAGGTAAGACAACGTTCGTTTCTTGTTCTCTTACCTTTTTTTAAAAAACCACCTTTTATCTGTCCAATGCCATCTAGTGGAGCTTTAGTGAGCTGCAGATAATGTGTTCAACCTATCTAACTTGATGTTTGCTCTTGAGATTTTTCTAGATATATACTTGTTTATTAGTGTGTTTCCATCAGGGTGGATAAAAATCAATGATTTTTTTAAAAAAAATCAAAAAATCAGATTTTTTTGATTTAAATTGGATTTTTTTGATTTAAATCAGATTTTTTTTATTTTTATCGAATTTATTTTAATAAATTTAAATCAAGCCTTTTTACTAGTGATTTAAATCATGATTTAAATTGTGATTTAAATCAACTCGATTTAAATCAAATCCACCCTGGTTTCCGTAACTTACATGGATAGTATTTTATGCTATATGCTCTCTCTATATATTCTGGGAGATACATATTTCCATATATGGCTGCACACAGATTTTAAAATAAATATAAATGATCTATCAAACATTGCATTATTTATTCATGTTAATAGTTTTGTATTATTAGAAGAGATATTAGAAGAGAAGTATTATTAGAAGAGATTATTAGAAGAGATTCTAATCCTTTAGAAATATCTTCAGAAGTCTCTTCTTAATCACGCATGGCTAAACATGAAAATCATTCCTAGCTTTTCCTAGATGTCCCAAAGGTGCTTTTTCAAGAGGCAACTGGACTTTCTGGTTTTTCTTTGAAGACGTTTCACTTCTCATCCAAGAGGCTTCATCAGCTCTAGGGGTTTTTTGCCAGGAAAAAAATTAACAACAAATTGTTACAAATTGTTTTATGTGTTTTGAATCACCAAAGTTAGAGATTAAAATCTTGAAAAATTGTAAACTATCCTAAAGATAAAAGATAGAGATCTAGTATGCAAAATTGCTAAATTTGAAGGCAAAGGATGCATCCATGATTTGTTTGTAATTGTTCTTAGACTGTGGTGACTTTTCACACCTTTTGTATCCTTAGTTACAATCCTTCCACTTTCAGTAAATTGTTTCACTTAATCTTGTAGTATTGCATAATTATTTTTCATCTGAGGAACTAGCAAAAGCATCTTAATCTTTTTTTATATAACATTTCACTCTAATTTAAAATCCAAAAAGTTTCTGTAGTTGTGTAGCCAGATTTCAACAACAAATAATCACCATGTACATGTCGGTTTGTTAATCTTGTTCCAACTTGCATATTATTATTAACAAAATTATTAATAATATAGCATGTTTTCCTTTTTATAACATGTTTTCCTTTTATATAATTTAGAGACTCCACTGTAAGGGAAACTTATAAATTAATTGTAAGGGGAAATCTAGTCCCGTTCCCCCCCCCCCCCCCCCGGTGTATGTGTGTGTGGCTTTGTGGTAAACTTGTTTTTAATTTCTTTGGAAGCCTATAGTATACCCAGTGAAGTTCTTTAGTTTTGTTAAATGTAAAGGCTTTGTTGGGATTGAAATCTACTCCAATTGGATGATGATCAGGAATGCTGTAGAACAGCATTCTTTGTTAGTTTTATAGCAGGATTTCTGAAAAGCATCTGCTTAGTTGAAAGTCAACTTAACAATGCAATAGTTTTGTTGTCATTTTTAAAGATTTGACTGGGGATCTCCTTGCTTATAAAGAATGTCACACCTAGCTTTTGAGTCAGCATTTTTCTAACCCTGAGTTCCCTTAAATCTACATTATACTTTTATTTATAAAAATCCTACTGCAAAACTTAGGATGCTAAACTTTTATATATGTATATGTATATGTATATGTATATATGTATATATGTATATATGTATATATGTATATATGTATATATGTATATATGTATATATGTATGGGTTTTCTATCGAAGCAACCTGATCTACCCAAATATGAGAATATGCTTTCTTTTTGCCTTTCAGCCCCAATCCAGGAGCCCTCAGGCAGTCGCTTTCACGACAAACTATTTTATGTTAAATTTATATTTACTGACAAAGAAATAAAGGGAGACTAGTATAGATCTATTTCAAGCTATTTAGCTCTCATCAGCTAAATACCTTTCTGGGATTCGAACGTGGGATAACTTGAAATAGATCTATACTAGTCTCTCTTTAGTTCTTTGTCAGTAAATATAAATTTAACTATACACAGACACACACACACACACACACACACCACGTGTATGTATATATATCTGATAAAAAAAATTGGTATAAAATGGTTTGTCGTGAATGCGACTGCTTGAGGGCTCCTGGATTGGAGCTGAAAGGTGAAAGGGAACAGAATGCCCCCTCCCACACGTTGAGGTAGACCAGGTGTCTCGATAAACTATCTATCTATCTATCTATCTATCTATCTATCTATCTATCTATCTATCTATACACACACACACACACACACACACACACACACACACACATTGCTTAACGCATTGTAAGCTGCCCTGAGTTTCCGGAGAAGGGCGGCATATAAATCAAATTAAAAAAAAAAAACACATACACCAAATATATTTTACTGATAAAGAAATAAAGAATTGGTATAAAAAATGGTTTGTTGTGGATGCAACTGCTTGAGGGCTCCTGGGTTGGAGCTGAAAGGCAAAAGAGAGCAGAATGCTCTCTCCCACATGTTGGAGTAGACCAGGTGTCTCGGTAAAACACTATATATATATATATATATATATATATGTCTTTGGTTATTCGGGTCTTCTCCCACATAAAATTGGAAGTGTCTTGGCGACGTTTCGACGAAGTCTCATTTGTCATCTTCAGGCTGGTGTTCTCCTGGAAGCACGTAGCCGAGAACACCAGCCTGAAGATGACGAATGAGACTTTGTCGAAACGTCGCCAAGACACTTCCAATTTTACGTGGGAGAAGACCCGAATAACCAAAGACCTACATACAAACACCCGCGAAAACCTGAGAATATATATATATATATATTTCATTCATTCTAAGGATAACAGTTTAGCATCCTAATTTTGCATTAGGATTTTTATAAATAAAAGTATAATATAGATTTAAGGGAACTCAGAGTTAGAAAATATTTAATAAAAAGTCTCCATGTTGAGTTTCAAGAGGCTACGTTTGCCATGTAGTAGGTTTTGATATAAATAAACTAATGTAAACTTAATTTGAAAAAGGTTTCTATTTTCAAAAGTAACATTTTAAATGTTGGGAGATCTATAACTTTGTAACTTTATTGTTTACATATTCAACATAGGCATTCACCTTGTATATGAATAAAATTGAATTTAGCCTCTCAGTCTTTCTGTGAAGGTTTATAAACAAAGTAAAACATTACATCACAGGACATGTAGAAAAAAAATAAGTTATTTTGATAGGCTGTATAGCTTTAAGCATTATTCTTGGAACTGTTCGTAAATAAACCATTGCACATTTAAACATACTGGTAGCACTCTTTCTTAAAGCCTAAAAGATCTACTGTGAAACCATGAAATAGTGGTGTACGGTGTAGAATTGTTCAGTATTTTTAAAAATCTGTTTCTTTGGTACATGAAATAACATTATTACTTTTGGATAGTAGAACAATCTTTCTCCTAACAGCGGGCACGGCAGTCATGCCTGGGAGTGACATAGCCTTTCCTCCAATGGGACCGGGTCTGCTGAAAGCTTTTAAGTCCCGCCTCTTCCTGGTAGTCCAGTTTTTCGATTCAGTCTTCTCTGGGACAGTCTTGTCTGTAGTTTTCTCCTAGCCAAGTGGTTTCAATTTGGAAGCCTTTTATTTTTTTCCCTTTCTTGTTTAGCAGTTTAAGGAGCGAGGAAGGCTTTGCCTGCAACTGCTCAGAGCCGCTAGGGCGGCTTGGGGACTGCCGGCTGGCAGGTCCTTGGAAGCAGCGCCCACGAGCTTGCTCTGTAGCACTGGCAGAGCCCCTAAACCACAATTTGAAGAGGGAAGATTGCTGCTAATAGAGACTTTGCTCTGCAGCGGTTTTGGTGCAAAGAGCTTCCCGCGCCTTTTACGATGGCACCAAGCTGGACGGCTAGCAATTCCTGCACTGCTTGAGAAGTCATTTAATCGCAAGTATTGGGGCTTAAAGTTAACTTTTTGACTCCTGCATTGGGTAGAATTGAGTTATAGCCTGTAATTAAGGCATTAGAGGTGTTGGAATTTACTGGTGGCCAGGGATTGTAAAATTCAAAATGGCCAGGGCTACTACAGCCAGGCCTTCCGCAACGCTTCCAAGAGAAAAAGGCAGCATGAGATTGACCTAGGCGAGGGTTCTTCCTCTCATCAGCATCAAGCCTCTAAATTAGCTCACCCATCTACTTCAAAGGGCTCTAAATCCTCCAGGGATGAAGAAAGATTGCAGTAAGGCAATAGAAAAGGCTATTCAAAAAGCTCAATCTGAGAATATTGATGCCCTTGGCCATACTCAGCCCTCAACTCCTTCTGTGTCTGCCTCTGCCACAGGGATTCAAAATCCTGCTCTCCAGACCGCTCATAATCCTACTCTATTGCCTGATAGATCTCTTCATGAGAGCTCAGGTTTAGCTGATGCCTCATCAGTGTTTCCTGTTACTGCTGCAGAACCTAGCCACACCATTACTGAGGCTCAAGACCCTTCTCAACCTGATCCAGTTGATACAGCTTCTACCTCTGGGGCGGGGGCCAATTCCAAAGCACACAATTTAATGCCAGAGATTCCCCCTCCTCTGGCTTCTCTTATATCTAATGCTATTCGCCAAGGTATTGCTGAGAGTCTTTTCCAACATGCCCCTTCAGAGGCTTCTGACCTAGATAGCCATCATAGCCATTCACATAGACCTCAGATATCCAGAGATTCTGCAGTTCAACATGAGGTTCATAATACATTTAGTGCTGACAGCCAAGATTCTCTTTCTGAAGAGGAGATCATCCTATATCAGGAACTTTCTGAGGATGAGGGTCTGGAACCAGATCAGCCTTCCTTTGTGGGTCTTTTCAGGCCTCAGATGTTTAGATCATTGTTGTTTAAAGCTCAAACCACCACTCGCCTGGGTATCCCCAATGCTAGATCTGATCCAACTTCCTTGTCTTCTGATCCAACTTCACCAGTTTTTCAGCACCTGTGACAGGACCGGCGGAGTAATCCCTACGCCCAGAGGATAAAAGAGCAGAGAGGATTCTCATTAAAGGGCATCAGGCCTCTGCTTGGGCGGCTCAAGCGTCCTCGGCAGCTTCATTCTTTAACCGAGCAACTATCCTTTGGCTGAAACAACTCCAAGAGAGGATTCCGCCTGCTGATCTTAGATCTCATCAGGACATAAATAAAATTTTAGCAGCAGTAGAATTCTCTGCAGATGCCACCCTTAACGCAGCTAGGTTTTCTGCTAAATCAATTGGGTCTTCTGTGACTGCCAGACGCTTACTCTGGCTCAGAAACTGGCAAGCAGATCAAAGGGCTAAATGGCGTCTGACTTCCTCTCTGTTTCAAGGGGACAAGCTGTTTGGGGCCCCTCTGGAGCCCCTTCTTCTTGAGACCAAAGATCATCAAAAAATTTTGCCTTCTCTTTCTCGAAGGTCTGTACCAGCACCGTTCCCAGCGTCCTTTCCAACCAAGAGGGCCTCCATAGCAGGACACTCAGGTTAGACACGGGTATAGGTTCTCTTCCAGGAGACCATTTAGTGGTTCCAGGCGCTGATCCTTTCGATGAGCCTCATAATTCTACTTCAGACTCTATGATAGGTGGCAGATTATCTTTTTTCACAGATCACAGCCCTCATCACCCATCTCTCATCTATCCCTGTTAGGATACTTTTTTACCCTTTGTCGCCTTCCAATCCTCTTCCATGGGTTCCAAGCTGTCCGCTACAGCAATTGGCCATTGGATCAGGACCACCATTGCTTCAGCTTATTCCACCCAGTCCTTACCGGTACCTCAGAACATAATGGCCCACTCCACTAGGAGCGCAGCCACGTCAGCGGCCTGGTCCACCCGGGCTCCCTTAGAAGAGGTATGCCGGGGCTGCCACCTGGACCTCTCTTACTCCATTCATACAACATTAGAGACTGGATTCCTATGCCTCGGCAGATGCGTCCTTCGGTCGTAGAGTATTGCAAGAAGTACACCTGGAAAATGTTTCCCGGATCTGGCCTACTCCCTCCCTATTGGACATTGGCTCTGGTATGTCCCAGGCATGACTGCCGTGCCCGCTGTTAGGAGAATGGGCATTGGTCTTACCTGATACGCCCTTTCTATATCAGGCGGGCACGGCAGTCAGCCCCTCCCTGTCTAGGCCGTTCCCGGGCACTGTGGGTGGATGGCACTTTCATGTTTTCTTACCTTATAGACACGACTGTCTGCTGATCTACCTCATCTCAAAACTGGACTACACAGGAAGAGGTGGGACTTAAAAGCTTTCAGCAGGCCTGGTCCCATTGGAGGAGAGGCTATGTCACTCCCAGGCATGACTGCCGTGCCCGCCTGATATAAAAAGGGCATATCAGGTAAGACCAATGCACAGTCTCAAGTGTGTTATTTGTCAAGTGTGGTATTGGTGGTATTGGTCAGCATCAAGCCTTTTGGTAATGTGAGGCTGAAGCCCAGGGAAGTTTTACAGTTTGACTATATGGGAATGTGTTGTGTTGAATGGTTGATCAGTAAATGCATTACTGTGTCTATGTGGTGGTACGTTTCAAATGATTAGTGACATAACAAAATGATCTGTCCTTAACTCCCTCTATCATACTTGCATCATAAAAACTACATAAGTTCTCCAGAAAAAGTAGTTTTGATAAGAACACTTATGGTAAATTCTCCAGAAGAAAGTATTTTGACACATACCTTTTTATACAGCTAGCCAGTTGCTTGGTTTCTTTGCCAGTACTAGTCCTAATAAGATTGAGATTAGCTTCATTCTTTCTACTACCCAGACTGTTGGGATTAATGGTCTACAGCATGAATTGATTAAGTCCTGCTTTAGTCATGAAGTCATCTGGGTGACCTTGCGTTGGTCACTCTCTTTCTAAATTGTTTGAATGAATATTGAATAGGACTAGCTGGACTGCAATCTGCAATTTGATATTCTTTTAAAATAGCTATAGATATTCAAAGTGATAAAACATGCTAATCAACATTAGCTGATACATTTCAATATCAATGATTTCAGAATTGCTTTTAATATTTCTTATAATCTGCAAAACAATAAAAAAGGATCACATTTAACTAATTTTAGATTAATTTATAGCTATATCCTGCAAGATCCTATATTTATTTATTTGTTCGTTTATTTAATTAATTAGTTTTATGCCATCCATCACTACCAAGCAACTCTGCATGGCTTACATCACCATAAATAAAGGAAACTTTTTTTTAGAATTAAAACATTAGACATTAAAAATTAAAATCTTAAAACTAATGCTAAAATGGATAAAAAGAACCAATGTGTAGACGCGGTAGAGAAGGGATCTTCTGTTAATCTATTAGCCACCTCCTTCTGGGATTCAAACCAGTTGGCAAAGTCAGGTTTTTTGAGAAGAGTAAGAGGGTGCAGGCAGATTTTACTTCAAGGGGATGATATTCCAAGGGCTCTTCTAGCCAGGACTGCAGTCTGCTCTTCAAGCAGGAATCGTGAGTCTAGAAGGACCCCCAATTGACATTTGGTTTGTCTGGGGAAGTGCAATATATTAAATTCTTGGTTCCTGAGGCTCCATGTATCCAAAGTCACTTAGTCTTACCAGGGTTCAGCTAAAGCTTGTGGTTCCCCATCCAGGCCCCCACAGCCTCTAGGCACCATGAGAGGGCAGCACCGGTAACACTTGTGTCACCTTAGACGGAGACGCAAAGTTGAGTGTCATCGGTATACTGATCATATCTTATCCCATGGTATTGGTTGATCCCACCCAATGGCTTCATGTAGATCTTAAAAAGAACAGAGAGAACACTAAACTCTGCGCATGCCACAAAGAACAGCCACAGACTAGATCTCTCACTCTTTATTTGTTAATATGGCTGGATGTAGGACTCTGGTGATCAAATACACTGAGATTTAGCATAGAGAAAAATATCAGCATATTTAGGAATTCTTTAAATGTTTAAATATTTTTCTTAGACTATATGCATAAGATCAGTATAAATATAATGATTTGATAAAAATGATGTGCATTTAGCAAATGCTGATGAAAAGATAGTACTTTAAAAAAGATGTGAAGAATGGTAATGTGGTTCCTTGGGAGAAAAGCAGCAGGAGCTACTTTCAGAAGTGATTTGCAACTTTCTCTGCCTATTTTCCCACTGAGTTTGCTTGTGGGAAATTGGCAGGAAAAGTAATAAATGATGATCACATGACTATGGAGTGCTGCACCAGCCAGAACTGTGAAGCTTTGTTGTAAGTAGCACTCATTCATTGCTGTTGCAACTTCAGCATAGTTGTTAACTAAGAACTACTTGGAAAATTGTGAAAAATGTTTAATTGACAAGTGAAAAGAAGTGTATATAGACAGTTTTATTCAAGAACATGGCTGATTTACCTTTTGGTCCCTCAGCAGAAAAAAATATTGCTTTCTATTGTTGAAAAAGGGTGGGATACATTAATGCAAACGCTTGTTGTAAATGGTTATGATTTTTTAAGAAAATAAAAATTGTATCAGTGACTTTTCTGGAACCTCAAAGTGTTATCTATTACATTCTCTATACCTTCCATGCTACACACTGATTATTCAGTTGTTGAGAGACTATAATTGTTCTGAGCTTGGTAAACTTGATTTGAAATTTACTTTACTTTATAATTTTATAATTTTCTGTTAGAAACAATAGCTTTGTGCTCTTAGTAAGTAGCAGGATATTTTAACTACCTTTATCTTTATCATCATTAGTTAACATCAAAAGGTGTCTTAAAACGTTTCTCATATAAAGCTAAATTTCTATAAAAATCTTTCTTACAACAGAGTATATTATGTGAATGTTTTATATTGCAGTAGATGTTTTTACATTTCTCTATTAAATGATACACAACTAAAAAGTTATGATAAAATGATGGGGAAAACTGACACTATTTTGGATATTTTATTATGTTGTCTTCACACTGAAATCATATATTGCAGCTTTGCGGACCTGCGAGGTGGTAGAGAGAGAGGGAATGGTTCCGCATGAGCGATGGGCATGCACGTCCGCTACTCGTGCAGATGGAATGCACGTGCATGCACTTGCCCACTGCACTTGCTTGCCCGCTGCTTTAGGCGGCCCGGTTCTGAATAGCTCATGGCCTGATAGTGGGCTTGGGGTTTGGGAATCCTGGATATATTGTACATTTAGATGTGTTTTATGTCAAACAAGTATTTATAGTTCCACTTATTACACTGAAATTATTAAGCAGCCCTTTAATTTTCTTTGAAAATAGTCAAATGGGAAACATATAATATTGGTTTCACTATTTTATGGAACTTTCCTTACATTTTCCAAATTTCTTACTAAGGAAAATTTTCACTTAAAAGTCTAAAGTCTGAGTAGATAGTTTCCATTCCATGTAGCATTAATAAAATATAGTTTTAACTGACCTCCAACACTTTTATTAGACTTACACAAGAAACCATGTTGCGCAGATGAAGCTCTTCAGCATCACATCAGGAAAGTCAATGTTATGCTCTAATAAAATATGCACAGTTCTGCTTAATAGAAATTTATGATAGGAAGTGCTCTCTGTTGTCAAGTCTGAGGTAAATTGATGGTTACTTTCTTCAAAGTATGTTTGAAGTCATGTTGACATTGGTATTTGTGTATATTAAGAGCCAGTTTGGTCAAATGGTTAAGACACCAGGCTAGAAAGCAGGAGACTGTGAGTTTAAGTCCTGCCTTAGTCATGAAAGCCAGCTAGGTGACTTCAGATCAGTTGCTATCTCAGGCCAGCCCACCTCACAGGATTGAGGGAAAAATAGGAGAAGGAAAATGTGTGTACTGCCTTGAATTATTTGTAAAAATAATAAAAATGTGATACAAATAAATGGAGGGGATGGCTCAGCAGTTAAAAACAGATGGACCACATGATGGAGTGAGCTCTTGTTACTTGCCCCAGCTCCTACCAATCTAGTAGTTGTAAACATGCAAATGTGAGTAGATAAATAGCTGCACTTTGGTGAGAATGTAACAGCGTTCTATGTGCCTTGGTGTATAGTTTTTCTGGCCATATCACCATAGAAGTGTCTTTGGACAACTCTGGCTCCCTCAATTAAGAAATGGTAATGAGTACTGCCCCCTAGAATCAAACACAACTAGACAAGAAAAACCTTTACCTTTATCTTTACAAATAAACAAAAAAATAATTACATTTCTGATTATATAGTGGCCACTTCTACTTATCCATTGCAGCTTGCAATACAATTTGAACATGTCTAATTGAATTATAGCCAATGAAAACAACTTGGAAGTCAAATATGTAAAGTCATATAGGTAAAGAAGCATATATTTTGATTACTTGCACTTTGTCACTTACCTCCAAATAATCAGAAGCCCCCTTTCCAGCTCTTTGATAACTTCTTATTTGCTATTTTCCCACATAATAGCCTTAAGTGGTTATTTGTCTCTGAAAAGTATTGAAACAAAATATTTTTGTCTATAAATATATAATAAACATATAATGGATTTTATATATTTTTGTTTACCTTAAAATACTTAAAAGATCCTATAATGTTTGACTACCGACTTATTAAAATCCATGGGAAATTTTGCCAGGAAAGAGAATTTGTGCTGCAGCTGCCAAAAAAGTCAGCAGTCCTAGACTGCATTGACAGAGGGATAAAATGAAGATCACATGAAGTGTGATCTTAAAATGGATCCAACATTTTCACGTATGCCTTCAGTGTTAGGAACACAGGAGGAGAATAAAGAAAAGCAAAATGAACAAGAGATTAAAAGGCTAAGCAGATGGAGATGGAGGTAATGGAAAAACAACAAGTTACAGAGGCCCTTTTGGACGAGCTGCTTTTGGATTCTCCTTCAGACGTTATAGCTGGATTACCTATAAATATAAGAGAGGCGGCTTTGGATTTTAATGTGATGTCTTATCAAGTTATAAACCAGCATGGAACTCAATCAGCTGATATACAAGTCCTAGAAAGGCAACTAGGATGGAGATCTAAACCACAAAAAGTTAAAAAAAGAAGAAGCAGGTCCTACAAAACTAAAATTTTTTAAATTAAACAACAGTCTAATGCCGGTTACTTAAGAGACGATTAAATATAATAAGCGGGATTTATAGATGGCTGATACATGAAAATATAGCTGAGGCAAATTATTGACTTATACTATTTTGAGAAGAATAACAGCACTCTGCAGTGCTGGTGCTTTTGGGATGTGGAAGATGGCCTCTGATTGAGTGGATTGGAACTTTCTCCATTGAGAGTGGAGACAGCAGTCAGTGTGGGTACTACTCATCCAATCAGATTGAAGGACTGAGTCAGCCAATAACTTTAAGTCCCGCCCTTGTTGCCGGGCAGGCCCAGCTTTGGCTCAGTCCTTCAGTTGGACTGGCGTGTGGGCCTTTAGCTCTGACTGCTTTCTTCAAATTATCTGTACCTTTTTGGAAATATTGGTGTTTTTGGATCTGGACTGTTTTCTGACGTTTCTCTGCTTCGCCCTATGGACTTGGTTGCCTTTGGATTTCGTGAGTTTTTTCCCTTTGGTTTCCTTTGAGAGCTGTTAATCCCTTGGTGTGTAGGCTTTTTTTTGTTTTGTCCCTTCAGGGACCCCTGCGGGGCTTCCTGGATGTTCCTGTCAGGCTTGGCAGCCCCTCCGTTTCAGGATCTGGCCCTTCCTTCCCAAACGCTTCACCCAGGGGCTTGTATTTTTCTTTGGGGCCGTTTTTTCGCGCCGTTTCTGTGGTGGCGGCCATTTTGTTGCCCTTCGCTTCGTTATTGAGCCTCCGACTTTTTAAAAGAGACTTTTACTTACTATTATTGGACTTTGGACTGCTGGCCTTCAGCGCCCTTTCCCCCTGGGGGCTGAATTTACTGTCTTCAGTGCTTCCTGGTTGCTTCTCTCCTGTTTAAACTCGGCCTGGCTGCAAGCGCTTTTTTCGCCGTTCCGACGAACAGCTGAGCTAATTAGTGACCTTTTGGAGCCGACGAGCAGCTGAGCAGAGGCTGAAGGTTCTTTGTTACTGCTACTGCACTACTGCTACTGCACTACTGGGGCTTCCTGACTGTTTGCC
This sequence comes from Arizona elegans, assembly GCA_022577455.1. Classification (NCBI taxonomy): domain Eukaryota; kingdom Metazoa; phylum Chordata; class Lepidosauria; order Squamata; family Colubridae; genus Arizona; species Arizona elegans. The sequence continues at coordinate 24,948,161 of JAKOOJ010000004.1, forward strand.
TATTGAGGCCTTTGACTGTGGAGCTTCGCGCCCCCCCTCCCAGAGACAGTTCTAGGTCTCTTCGTCTGTTATCAGTCGTTGGATTCGGCACACCATCGCCTCGGCCTACGACCTTCATTCTCTTCCCCGACCAGCTCGCTTGACCACTCATTCCACCCGTAGCGCTGCTACATCCGCCGCATGGGCTACCCAGGCGCCCTTGTTCGAGATCTGCAGGGCGGCCACGTGGACTTCGCCGGTTCCCTTTATACGTCATTATCGATTGGACCAATTTGCATCGGCGGAGGCGGCATTCGGACAACGGGTGCTTCAGCGTGTCGTTTCCGGGGAGACTGTTGTTGTTGACCAGCCGGTTCCCACCCTGAACTCGGGACAGTGAACTGGGGTATGTCCCACACTGGCTGCTGTCTCCACTCTCAATGGAGAAGGGGCGTTGGTCCTACCTGATACGCTCCTCGTTGAGTGGAGACAGCAGCCAGACCCTCCCTTACTCCGGCTGGAGTTTTTTTCTGTCTGTCTTTCTCCTCTCCTTACTTACCTGGTGGCCTATGTTGCCTTCTGTGCCCACACGCCGAGTCAGTCTTACGAGTCTTCGCCAAAGCTGGGCCTGCCCGGCAACAAGGGCGGGACTTAAAGTTATTGGCTGACTCAGTCCTTCAATCTGATTGGATGAGTAGTACCCACACTGGCTGCTGTCTCCACTCAACGAGAAGGAGCGTATGAGGTAGGACCAACGCCCCTTCTATTTTGGACTCTTTGAAAAATGGATTACGTATATGCTGAGTTATAAGGCAAGAGAACTATGGGATTGGGGCATGCAGAAGATCTGGTTGTTACCCCAATGTGGTGGTTGGAATTAATAATCTAGACAAAAGATACTACAGAAGATATTACATGGAATATAAATATAAAGTCACTCGGGTGGTTTTTTATATACGAAAATACTTATTATGGATGGGGGCAGATGGTAATGGAAGACTGAATATACTGTTGGAAGCTGAACCTGATGTTACCCTAACATGGGTGATGGAATTAATAATCCAGTTGAAAAACATTACAGAAGATACTATATGGATTACAAATTTAAAGTCATTTGAGGATTTTATTTATATATGGAAATATTTTTTAGTTGTCTGGTGTGGGCAGAAGAACAAAGATATTAAAAATAATATGTATGGTAGACCTGTAGGAAAATGGGTGGAGATAGGTTAGGTTACTGATTGTTTAGTTTAGGAAAAGGGATGTTATGTTCAGATATAAATGTACATAAAAGATTTGAATTAAGAGATATATGTATGGGGGTGAACGAAATGGGTAGATTATGAGTTGAATAAATGTTAAATTAGGATTTATTATATAGTTATATAGCTGAAGGTTGCTTTGAAATGTATAGTATAGGGGGGGATACAATAATAATGTTAGAAAAGAAATGGTTAGCATGTAGGGGATGATGTAAAACGATGGTAAAGTATTATATAATTTGATATCAATTTGGATTTTATTTTGGAGAAGCCATCGGGGGAGGGGAGGGGGAGGGGGGTTAGGGAGGAGGGAGGAAAAAGTCGGGAAAAATCTGTATTTGAAAAACTATTTCAATAAAAAGATCACATGAAGTGTTAGTATCTCTTTTTTAATACTTTGTAAGACCATACTTGGAATATTGCAGCTAGTATTAGTCACCACAATATAAAAAAGATGTTGAGACTCTAGAAAGAGTGCAGAGAAGAACCACCAAGATGATTAGGGGACTGGAGGCTAAAACATATGAAAAACAGTTCAGGAATTGGATATGTCTAATTTAATGAAAAAAAGGACTAGGGATGATGTGATAGCAGTGTTCCAATATCTAAGGGGCTGCCATAAAGAAGAGAGGGTCGTCTTTATGGGGTATTATTCTTCTATTCTAAGCACCTAAAGGAGGACAAGAAACAATGGATGGAAATTAATCAAAGAGAGAACCAATCTAGAACTAAGAAATTTCCTGATAGTTAGAATTCAGTTCAATTCAAGCCTTTATTGTCAATGCACAACATGTGTACAATGAAATTGAATGAGCCTCCCTTGGTGCAGCCCACCCAAGAACACAGAATACAATAAATAAATCAATAAATAAAAATGAAATCCCTAAACCCAAATAAATTAGCACACATTTCCACATACATACATATATAATATTATATTACATATTGCATGTTATACTGGCACTGTAAATCTATCACATTAAGCCTGATTGTGGTGTGGTGTGGCGTTTAAAAGTCTGACAGCCCATGGATAAAAGGTATTTTTCAGTCTATTTGTTCGGCTGGCTATGCTTCTATCTCTTCTGCCTGATGGTAGGAGAATAAAAAAATGTTCTCCAGGGTATGAATCATCCCTAAGGATTTTCTTCACTCTGCTGAGACAGTGAGATCTGCCGATTTCATCCAATGGGTTTAGGGGGCAGCCCATGATTTTTTTGTGCTGTTACACCCTCTGTAATGCCTTCCTGTCTGCGGCTGTTAAGCCAGCGTACCATACTGTGACACAATACATGAGGGTGCTTTCTATCGTGGACCGGTAGAAGGAAGTTATCAGCTGTTGTTCCACCTGATTTTTCTGTAAGACCGTAAGGAAATGGAGTCTCTATTGAACATTTCCAATAACCTGGGACATGTTATTTTTCCAGGTGAGATCTTGGCTAAAGTGCATTCTCAGGAATTTGAACGAGGAGACCCTCTCCACATAGCACCCCTTGATGTAGAGTGAGGCAGGTTCCTCTCTCTGCTTCCAGAAGTCCAACACCATTGTAGAAAAAATGCTTTTAAAAGCCTCTGACGATCCCAGCTGAGCTGCACGATAATCTTTGGCCGAAGAGGTTGTAGAAAAAATGCTTTCAAAAGTCTAAAAAAAAAAAAAAGGTGGCCATGCCCACCCAGTCACATTAACCCCCTCCACCAAGCCACACCCACAGAACAGTTAGTAACAAATTTTACATTTCACCACTGGTGCAGAGGTTTCTTCTCATTTTTATAATAAAGAGTCTGGGATCTCAGAATATTTTAATGTTTCTTGCTGTTTCCTGCAAAGGCTGCAGTGTGCATTTTTACTTTTGGGTTGCTATATATGAAATATATCAGCCATGTGCTGCCATAAACCAGTAGATGATAGACCAAAGTATGCCAATTATAGGGCTGTTTAAATGTTTATGAACCCTTTTAAATTGTCAATATTTCTGCAGAAATATTGCAGAAATAAAATATAAAATGCTCTTAAAATCCTAAAACTGAATGAAGAAAACACAAATGAGTAAAAAAATTATTATATTTGTTCACTGAAGAATATATTCCCAAACTACATATTTAATTCGTAATCAGGTGTGAGCGAGGGAGGTCCTGCCTTATTTAAAGAATAGAATACTGGGTATACAAGTCTAATATTTATGTTTGGAGATTTCTGAGAATCTCTGACAGACAGTTGTTAATGCTCACAAAGCTGGAAAAATTTACAAATCTATTTCTAAAGTTTTGGATTCTACCAGTCCACTCTCAGAAGATTGTGTACAAATGGAGACAATTCAGCACCACTGTTATCCACTTTAGGAATGGTTGACAAATCAACATCATACCAAGAACAAGGTGTTTAATACTCTAGTGGGTCTCGGAGAGGTCCAGGCTAATGTCTGAGGAATTGAAGGCCTTTCTTGCTTTGGTGAATATTACTGTTCATGACAGAACCATCGGGAGAAACTGAACAATAGTGGTATGCATGGCAAGGTTGCAAGAAGACAGTAGCTATTCTCCAAAAAGAAAATTGCTGCCAGTCTGCAGTTTGCAAAAGACCACATGGATAAGCCAGGCCATTGGAAGAATGTTCTGTGACGGATGACACTGAAACAGAATTTTTTTGGCTTGAATTAAAAATGTTATATTTGGCTGAAAGGAAAAACACTGCATTCCAGTATCAGAACTTTATCCTATTTATGAAATATGCTGGTGGCAGTAATGATTTGTGCCTGGCTTTGGACCAGGATGACCTGACAACATTGATGGAACTATGAATTTTGAATTGTATTAGCAATTTCTATAGGAGAATGTTAAAGCTGTCCATGAACTGAAGCTCAAAGGAATGCAGCAAGACAATTCTGCAAAACAAGTTGTACAAGCAAGGAAGCAGAAGATATTTAATGTTTTGGAATGGCCATGTCAAAATCCAGACCTTAAACATTCAGAAATATTGTGGAGGGGCCTGAAGTGGGCAGTTCAAGCAAGCCTACTAACATCCCTGAATTGAAGCTGTTGTATAAAGGGGAATGGGCTATAATTCCTCCAAGATAATGTGTAGGACTAATCACAGTTAGTCGATACATTTAGTTGCAGTTATTGCTGCATATGAGTTACTGAAAGCAAAGGTTCACATCCTTTTATCACTCATATATAGCGATGGATAATTTTCCTTAATAAATTACTGAATAGTATGTTTTTGACTCGTTTTTTAAAAATGACTTTTCTTTATCTAGTTTTAGAACACGGAGAAAAGATCACATTGTAGGTCATAGTTTTGCAGAAATATTAAAAATTTGAAAGGATTGGCCGCCACTGCATAATCTACAGTTGGATGTTAAAGATACAGAAATAATGTAAACATTTTTTTCATTTAGTGTAGTACAATCTCTTAAATTAGTCTATAGAAAGCTGGGTTTTCCTTTTGTATTACAAGGGCTTCTTCGTTAAAGATAATTGAATGCAATATAACACAAATTTAGAATCTTTGGAGATGTGGCATATTATTGAAGCTGTGTTCTAATTTCACGTATCAAGCTTTCTACAATGAAGATATTGGTTGATTTCTTCAGGAAAAATGGATAGGTCAAAGAAACTCAAAGAGAAGTAATATACTTGTGGGTGGCTTTTGCTTATTTTTTTTACATTGGAATAAAATGCAGCTTTTCATAAAATATTGCTTATCCCAAAGGGAATATCATGATGGTATAATGTCACAAAGCAAACAGCAGTCACTGGATAACTTATTTGCATGGGGTCATGCAATGGCATTATCATCACAATTCAGTTCAGATTAGAGTTCTTACAAAAGCTCTTAAAGAAGATGAAAAACCAAACATATGACATCCATTTTTTATTTAATTTGGTTGTGAAAATATTATCTTGCATTTTATATAATTCTAAAGTACAATGAAATGAGTGCATCCCAGCTTTTTGGTAGAGATGTTGATTGTACGACTAGTGATCTTTGTTTTATATCTTAAATTATCTCCATAATTGTTAACATTTTATAGTAATTCATCTGTTAAAAGAATTTTGTATAAGACATGGTCATTGGTCTTTAAACATTCTATCTTTTGAAAAAATGAAAATGGCATTTTCTAGAATTTCATTATAGAAGTAAGACTAAGATTTGGAGTAATTAGCATGAATTAGCAAAACTTTTGCTAATTAGAAATTCAAGGAATTTTTTTACTAAAAGGGATAATTTGAAGGAGAGGAATCTATAAAAGCAGAGCTGGAATAGAAATAAAATTAGAGTGCGGTGTGGCAGCAAAGTATGGTAGATGAAGGAAGCACTTAGAACATGGAATATGTAAAGTTGTTTCCATCATTCCATCATATTTGTTATATCCTAATATGTGATGTTTTCTATTCAGGGAAATATTAGAATATATATTTAGTAGGAGTGGAATTTTATTTTTTGTGAAATAATGTTGCTTTTTGAAATTCCCACAATTTTGCTATTTTTTTTATTTTAGGAAATTATTACATCAAACTGCCAGGGAAATTCCTCATATGAAGCAATTCAGGACATAATATAGGGAGTTTATAAATTAGCAGAGTTGTAGACTAAGATATGGATACAAAGAGACAATGCTTTGATGTTTACACTTTTTCTTATTCTAGCACAAATTTGTGACTTTCTCAGGAACTGCAGGAGATATGAAATAAGGCAGATGTATACTTCTGTGCCTATATCAAGTAACCTAGGAATTAATTCTATTTGTCTATGTAATATGCTGCATATTATTGAAATAGCACTAAAACATGTCTTGATTTATCTTGATAACTATCTAGGAATGTATAATATCTTTTAGGAAAGGCCTGTATGGAAATAGGTTTTTATTTTAAAAGGTCTTTGTGTTTCCTTATTATGATAGATGCTCCAGTTTCTGCAATAAATAAATAAAACATAAGCTCATTGATTATAATGATAATTAATAAAAGAATTAATAAAGTATGAGACCATAGTTTTTGTTGTCTAATCATTTTCATTGTTTAAAAGTTAGGCTTGTAGCTCTGTGAAGAATCTTATAATCTTATCCTGTCTGTATATGTTATGTCCTAAATAATGAATATTAAATAATTAAAATTACATGCAAATCATATGGAAGCTTCTTGATATGAATTTATTCTATTTATATTGTCAAAAATGTTAAGAATAAAATTAAATTAACTTTTTATAGGTTGGGCTCATGTGGTTTGTGCTCTGTACATTCCCGAGGTGCAGTTTGCAAATGTTTCTACAATGGAACCTATCGTGTTGCAGTCTGTTCCTCATGATCGTTATAATAAGGTATAATTAAATTATAACTTTTTTTCTTTATATAACATTGTTATTTTAAAAATTTAAAATATTTTAGAATTTATAAAAATACATCTGTGAACTCTTGCACTTCGCTTTTTTACTGAAACTAGTAAATTAGAAAAAAATCTTCTAATAATAACATATTGTAATTTGTAGCATGAAGTGATTTTTGTTTAGTTAATATTTCAGCATAGCCTGAAATATTTTATTTAAATAGATTTCCAAAATAAATAAAAAGTATTTTGTAATGTTTTCAGTGTTATTAGTAATAATTGTTCTTAGTACTGTTATAAGTAAATGAAGGTTATTAGAAATGCTAGTTGAGAGCAGAATGTCAGCTTGTCATTTACATTTAATATAATTATATATTTTGTTTCTTATAAAAGTCAAACTTCTTCGGTCATTGGTTTTGTCATTGAGAAGGTCAATGTGATATTAGCAATTCTCCTCTCTCCTAATATTATAAAATATAGATTTCTATTTATTATTAAATTGACCAAGCATATTAATAAATACCTAGATAAATTGCAAATTTGTTCCCCCCCTTTTTTTTTGCTATTTGCCAAAAAGTAATATATAATTAAGTTTATTTTACTGGTATGTGAAGAGTTTTCAGCTGTAAAATTTTTGAAAACTAAAATAAGGCTATGGTCTCCTCTTTAGATAAGTTTTAAAATGTTACAACGTAAATGTCATCAAATGATGATGGTTGCAATTAATAATTAGGCCTCATTTTTTAAAACACCTGGAATAAAATATTTTTAAAAGTTATAGGTAGCCCTTGACTTACAACTGGTCACATAACAATTGTTTGGAGTTACAGTGGCCTTGGAAAGGGTGCTGGACATACAAAATCATTTGGATTCACTCCCAGGTGGAACCTGTCAATGATGTTGGTCCATATGAGATGCCCGAGGAACAGTCTTACCCAGTTATCTGTGAACAGTTCAATCCTGTTAGACTTAATGAAATGGGCAGGGTCCTTGCTGCTGTCAGTGCAATCACCTGTCAATTAGTTCTTTGTCTATTTTGATTGGTGAAAGCTTTCAGGATAGTGATTGCCAGGTGGGTTCAGGTAGTAATTAATTCCTCACTGCTGAAGGAGATTTTCCCAGGGCTTTTTAAAAGTGACCCTGGGTTTGCCCCCTCTTAAAAAAATCCGTCTCTTGAGCTTGCCTACCTGGACAGTTTTCATCCAGTTTCTACCCTTTCTTTCCTAGAGAAGGTGGTTTCTTGGCAGTTTCAGAGGGCCCTGGATGAAGCTGATTATCTGGACCCCTTCCAGTCAAGATCTAGGCCCGGTTATGGGATAGAAACAGCAATGGTCACACTTGCTGATGATGTTTAACGAGAGCAGGATGTGGGGGGTGGTGCAACCATATTTACTGTCCTTGGTGGTTCAGCAGCCTTCAGTACCATCAATCAGGTATCCTTTTGGGCTGTCTGTGGGGTTTGGGGCTAGGTCGTACAGACCTGCAATAGTTTGGTTTCTTTCTCTGAAGCTGGTCCCAATTGGTTAGGTTGAGAGTGAGAGATCCAGGCCCACTCCTTTATGGTATGTTGCAGGGCTCAGTAATCTTTCCACTCTTTTTAAACATTATATCAAGCCCCTGGGTGAGATCATTTGTCACCATGGATTGAAGTATCATCAATGCGCAGATGATAGTCAACTCTATATTTCCACCCAAGTGATGCTATTGCTGCCCTCCTGTGTTGCCTGGAACCTGTGAGAGTCTATATGGGGGACAACATACTTCGACTGAACCCTGGCAAGGCCAAATGACTTTGGGTGCTTGGAAGGTTGAGATCCAAAAGTTTGACATAGCTAATGGATTTTTACAACGTCAAATAGACCTGATGCGCAACTTGGGGGTTCTCCTGGACTTGTGACTCCTGCTTTAAGAACAGGCAGAAGTCATGGCTAGGAGAGTATTTGCATAACTTAGTGCTGTGCATCAGTTACAACCTTACTTGGATTGGGAGTACTTGTGCTTAGTTATTCAAGCCTTGGTCATTTCATGCCTAGACTATTGCAATTTACTCTATATGGGCCTCGAAATGTAATTGGAAGCTACAACTGGTGCAAAATGTGGTGGCATGGGCTGTTTTTGGGACTCCTAGGGTGGCCCATATTACATTGTTGTTCAGCTGCATTAGTTGTTGGCTTGCTTACAGTGCAATTCAAGGTATTGGTTATCACCTTGAAAGCCCTTCATGGCATAGTTCCAGACTATCTGAAGAACCATCTTGCCACAATGGGATTGGCCCACCCCAACCTTGCTGGCAGAAGGAGCATGCTGCAGACCCCGTCAGTCAAGGAATGTCCATTGATGGTGCCCAAGAGCATATGGACAGACAACCATAGTTTCATGGGGAAACTATGACATCCTAAACTAAGCTTAGTCCAAAAATGCTATCAACATCAAATCAATATTAATATCAAATCAATATACACATAGACCTGAACAACATCTACATACTCTGCAAAAGAGATAATCAGCAAGCCAGTGATTGCTGAAAGTGATTGCTGAAAGTGAACAAAAAGACCAAAACACCTCCCTCTAGCAGTCAACACCCAGATTAACACCCAGATTAACATCAGAACTAAGTAAATAATATCCCAGTCAAGAAATTGCCACACAAGCTAACAGTAAACAGACCAACCAAAGAACCACTAAGACCTCTCCTACCAATTGACAGGGCAAGCCACTAGAGTATGAATTGAGAGGAAATCCTACTGCCTGTTAATAATAATTATGTTATTTAATTTGCGAAATGAAACATCACCAAAAAACAACCAAGCTCAGAGAGCACCAAGGACTGCTCATTTCAACCCTAAGCTACAAATATTCTCCTTTATCAACTATTCCATATTCTGTACTCTAAAATAAGAAAGTTATTATATATGACTTTTATTTGGTATTTGAAAAATGCTTAATGCTAAACATACCCATCTCCCTCAATCTTTCTTCATACAATTTAGTTTCTTGTTCTTGGATTATTGTTATTGAGAATAAAATACAGTAGGAGTAGGAATAGGAATAAAACAGGAATAGGAATACAATTCTTTTTTGCCCAAGCATGATTGGACATAGAAAGAATTTTGTCTTTGGTGCATAAGCTCTCAGTGTACATACAAACAACAACGTAATATAACCATAAGATACTAATAGGAGAAGATAGTAGAAAAGAAGGATAATATAGCCCTACTGCATGGGTAAATATACTTAGGTATAAGACAGTCCTTTGGGAATTAGATATTCAGCAGAGTGATGGCATGAGGGAAAAAAAACTCTCTCTGTGTAGTTGTTTTGGCATGCAGTGTCCTGTAGCAGTGTCCCAAGGGGAGGAGTTTTAATTTAATTTAATTTAATTTCCAATTTATATACCGCCCTTCTCCCTGAGGACTCAGGGCGGTGTACAGCCAAGATAAAAAACATAGAATACAAATATTAAAACATTTAAAAATATATATAGATTTGGGCCGAAAGTTAAGAATAACAAACTAATTAAAAAATTTAAAATTTAAAAATTTCTTCTAAGCCAACCCGGCTTGCTGGAAAAGATGGGTTTTCAGGGAACGACGGAAGGCATTGAGGTCATGGATTCTCCTTATCTCCGGGGGCAACTGATTCCAGAGAGTGGGAGCCCCCACAGAGAAGGCCCTCCCCCTGGGGGCCACCAGCCTACATTGTTTGGCTGATGGCACCCTGAGGAGGCCCTCTCTGTGGGAGCGCACGGGTCGATGGGAGGTCGTTGGTAGCAGCAGGCGGTCTCGGAGATAGCTAGGCCCTATGCCATGGAGCGCTTTAAAGGTGATAACCAACACCTTGAAGCGCACCCGGAAGACCACCGGGAGCCAGTGCAGCTCGCGCAGGAGCGGTGTTACATGGGAGCGCCATGTTGCTCCCATCACTACCCGCGCTGCTGCATTCTGGACCAGCTGGAGCCTCCGGGTGCTCTTTAAGGGGAGCCCCATGTAGAGAGCGTTGCAGTAGTCAAGGCGAGAGGTGACGAGGGCGTGAGTGACTGTGCACAAGGAATCCCGATCAAGAAAGGGCCGCAACTGGCGAATCAGGCGAACCTGATAAAAGGTCCCCCTGGTAACAGCCGTCAGATGTTCCTCCAAGGACAGCTGCCTATCCAGGAGGACTCCCAGATTGCGAGCCCCTTCAGTGGGGGCCAAAGACTCGCCCCCAATAGTCAGCGATGGAGTCAACTGACTATATCGGGATGCCGGGAGCCACAGCCACTCAGTCTTGGAAGGGTTGAGCTTGAGCCTGTTCCTCCCCATCCAGATCCGCACAGCCTCCAGGCACTGGGACATCACTTCAAGGGCATCGTTGGGGTGGCCTGGGGTGGAGATGTACAGCTGGGTGTCATCAGCGTACTGGTGGTATCTCACCCCAAAGCCACGGATGATCTCGCCCAGCGGCTTCACATAAATGTTGAACAGAAGGGGCGAGAGGACCGATCCCTGTGGCACTCCACAGATGAGAGGCCTCGAGGTCGACCTCTGCCCCCCTGCCAACACAAACTGCGACCGGTCGGAGAGAAAGGAGGAGAACCACCGCAACACAGTGCCTCCCACCCCCAACTCTTCCAGCCGGTGCAGCATGATACCATGGTCGATGGTATCAAAAGCCGCTGAGAGATCTAATAGGACCAGAACAGAGGAATAACCCCTGTCCCGAGCCCTCCAGAGATCATCCACCAACGCGACCAATGCCGTTTCCGTGCTGTGCCCAGACCTGAAACCCGACTGGAACGGATCTAGATAGGATGTTTCCTCCAGGAATTGCGGAAACTGTTGCGCGACCACACTCTCAACAACCTTCGCAATGAAGCGAAGGTTGGAGACAGGACGATAGTTGGCCAATATTGCTGGATCCAGGGACGGCTTCTTGAGGAGAGGCCTCACCACCGCCTCTTTCAGGGCAGCGGGGAAGTGACCCTCACTCAAAGAAGCATTAATGACGCCCTGGAGCCAGCCTCGTGTAACCTCCCGGGAAGCCAGTACCAACCAGGAGGGACACGGGTCCAGTAAACATGTGGCCCCACTAAGTCTCCCCAAAATCCTGTCCACATCATCGGGAGTCACAGCATCAAACTCCTCCCAGATAACATTCTCAAGACTGTTCCTCGTCACCCTGCCCTGATCTACCCAGTCAGAGTCCAGATCCCCCCGGATCTGAGCGATTTTGTCATACAGGTATTGTCCAAAATCCTCCGCCCTGCCTTCTAAGTTGAAACAGTTTTTCTCCAGTATGTGAGGGGTCTATAGATATTTTCTCAGCCCTCCTTCTGACCCATGCAATATATAGGTCCTCAATGAAAGACAGGCTACAATTGTTTTTTCTGCAGTCATAAATTATCTATTGAAATTTTTACCTGTTTGGTTGCTGTACCAAACCAGACAGTTATAGAAGTACAAATGACAAACTCAGTAATTCCTCTGTAAAACTGTATCAACAGGTCCTGGGTAATTTGAACTTTCTGAGACACATTATTTGGGCCTGTTCCAATTTCTCTGAATTCTTTTTAAAATAGTGTGCTCTGAACTGGACACAGTACCTGAAGTGGTACCTAAAGTGGTACCTAAAGAAGTAGAATGGAATAGAATTAGTATTTCCTGTGATTTGGAAATTCTTAGGCTAATGTATTCTAAAGTTGTATTATATTTTTTGCAGCCGTGTCCCTTTGCTGGTGCATATTAAATTTACAGTCAACTGTTTGGAGTGCTATGACCACCCCATATATCCTCAGTGCTATTTGATAGTTGAATTTGATAATTGTTTGCTAATTGAAGAAATTTTTCATTTTTATGTTAAATATAATATTGTTACTCCCAGCTAATTTGACTAATCTTTATATCTGTTAATATTGTTTTTGGTTTTTGTGGCTTAAACTGTGCAAACCAATTTTATATCATTCATATGCAGTATTTGATAAAAATTCCCTTCATTTAAACAAAAGTGTTCCTTACATGGCTGTATTTCTTACTGGTGTCCAGTTTTGATTTTAATACATTAATGACTGTTCCTTGAGTAGTGTTTTTTTAGATAGCTATATTTCAACTTAATTGTCATGTCATCAAGCTCACACTTAACCACCTAACTAATCTCCGAATTGTGTGATGGGTAGGATATACATTTAATAAATAAATAAAATAAATAAAATTTAACAAATATTCCTCAAAATAGGTTGCAACCCATAGGAATTCATTAGGATCTTTCGGAGAATTGCAAAAATTTTAAGGTTGCAAATGCAAGTGCTAGTCCAGGCAGAGTGGCAGTATAGTCTACCAGGATTATGCTGAAGCAATGGCAGCAAAAAAGTTTCCTCATTTGCCGAAAGGGAAGGAGCAAGGAGAAGACATCACAAGATAATCAGAACTAGAACATCACCTCAGTTTTTGGGTTGGCAGTAATGTGTTCTCATCAACAGCATACTTAAGTGGTCTGGCTTCATACTTTAAGATCTATTCTGCTTCTTTCTTGATTAAGGGAGCCAGGAGTGAAAATTCTTGCATTTCAGTTTCTCCCTATTCATACATCTATAATTTTGTTTAAGGAACAAGACACTGTGTAAAATACCCCCTTTTCCCCCCCAAAAATAATAAAAAAAAAATGAACAAAAGAGAAAACTCAGTATTTCAAGTGGTATTCCCTCCAACTTTGATGTATGAAATGTATGAGTAGTCTTTCTATCTTTTGAAAGAGTTAGCCAAAATAGCTTTGCCTCACACAAAACCCTTGTGTGAGGGGTTTATCAAAGATGGACTGATCAGTTATAGCAAAGTGAAAACTGCAGTAGACTTTTGGGGCCCCTGTGGTTGTAAAGAGGCAGAAAGATGCAACTACCTGATCAATTACTGTATTTTTCGAAGTATAAGATGCACCGGAGTATAAGACGCACCTACTTTTTTTGCTTGTTGTTTTTTAAAAAAGTTTTTTTTTTAAAGACAAACACACATAGAAACATACAATGTATTTTCTTTGAACAGAGTATTTGGCTGGTTCACAAATTTAAACAGTGTTTAGTCATTTCAATTAAATTTATAATTTCTATATTTCCTTTTTGCCATATTTATTCCTCATCTATTTTTTTAAAAAAATCAATATTACCCTTCATTCTCATCTCTAATCTTAATCAAATTCAATTTTTCCCTTCTATTCTATATTATACCCCTTCCCATTGTCATCTATTTTTATATCCATCCTCACATTGGTTAATTATGTCATATTACAATTGTTTAATACAAATTTAACATTTTAATATAAACCAATTAGTTATATAACTATCTTTTTTGTATATTAATCAATATGAACATGAATATTCCAATTATTTCCATGCAATCCAATTTCTTACAAATCAATTAATTATATTTACCAATAATAATAAACCAAATAATTTCCCCCATATATTACTCCAAACCACAACTTAACTATTTCTGCTTTCAACACAATATACAATTAATAGTATCTCAATTATTACAATTCCTTAGTTAAATAGAGCTTTTTTTCTTTTGTGTTTTAAAATCTTGAACTCTCCTCTTTTGCCCTAAATTTCCCATTTGCACCTACCTTTTTTGGTGAGCAAAAAGAAAAAGAAATCTCTCCCTGACTCATTTTGTCATGTTGCAGGTAAGAGCCTGTTTTACTTTCAGTTTTGTTTTTTCAGCATAGCTAGAGAAAAAAAAATCTGCTCCAGCACTCTTTGCAGAGGAGAGCCCTGCGCAAAGCAGCTGAGAGCAAATCAGCTGAGAGTTGGGAGGCCGATCTAATCAACTTGTTCTAATTAACCTATGCTGAAGCTGAAAGGGGCTGCTTTACTTGCTGTTTGCTTGCAAGAAGGTAACTGCTGCGAGGAACAGGCCAAAGGGTGGGGGCCAGTGGGTGGGCAGGGCTACATTCGATGTATAAGATGCACCTAAATTTTCACCCCCTTTTGGGGGGGTAAAAAGGTGCATCTTATACTCTGAAAAATACGGTAGTCCTGTTAAATAAGTGAAGTGAGGACTGGGAAAGAATCTTACTGTACACTTGTTACATTTTTGCCTCACTATCAAAAGGCTTAGGAATTTGACTACAAATAATTCAGCAGTGTAGGGTGCAAAAGTAAATGTGGGGTGGTTTTTTTTTTTTTTTATCTCAGGTTTTCCTTTGAAATATGGTTTGCTTATCTGTAGCAGACAACCTTAGATTAATTTGACAGTATTAGTTTACATTTTCCAGCACATTTAAGAATGGCCAGGTTGGCTGGGACTACTCCAGTGCCTTTTGAAGGATCACAATTCTAGATTAAAATGTATTATTAAAAGTAAATAACATTGTGACAGAGGGAATATTGAAAACATAGGAGTAGATTAAAAATACCTTCAAAATGGAGAAAAGAAAGCAATTGCTAATATGATATAGAGATTAACGTATTGGATTTAGTTGGGGAGACCTGGGTTTATTACTTTAAAATAAGAGGAGGAAGGAGTATTAATGTATGCTTGCCACCCTGAATTCCTTTTTTTCATAATAAAGTAATAAAAATAGGATTTAAAAACTAATCTAATATTAATTCAGCAAATCTACAATAAAAACTAATAATTACCCCCTTTAATATCCATTGTGGCACCATTAGTTGCCCAATGGCTCATTGTAAAACAATTCTTTTTAGAGCATTCTAAAGACCTTCAAGAAGATTGTCATCTTAATTCTTGGGAATATGGTATTCTGTAGGAATAAACTATGTTGCCTTCCTTCCTTCCTTCTAGTATGACACGGAAAATTTCTTAGTCAGGAATCACTCTTTGAATGTGTTGATTCTCATACATGTAAGAGAAAGTAGTTGCAGATACCTTGGTACTAAATCATATAGGACTTTACTGTTGATAGCTGGCACTTTGAATTGTTATTGGGGAGCCAGTGAAGCATCCCAAGTGCTGCTGTCATCTAAGCCTAATGGCTGTGTAGTAGGTTGCTGTGTTCTGAACCAGTTTCAGCTTCTGAATAATTCTAAAAGACTTGTGCAAACAACATCACAATAAGCCATTCTAAAAATGATAAGGATATGGATGACTCTTGCCACAGCTTCCTACTCCAGTTAAACACAGGTTGGGCAAAAGCCCCCTTCAGCTGGGAATCTGGAATGAACCTCATATTGTAGATTTCCTCCTTCAGGACGCTTGCTAACCTGTCCAGGCTAACAACAAAATCAACAAGACTCTTTCTTATTTTTGAATAAACATGACCTACATCATGCCAGAATTTCAATTTTGTTTCTTCCCATCCAATCCCTCATAGTTTTTAGATCTATATGTAGCAGGTATTATCAGCATTTTGATGGCACCTTACCCAAAATCTGACCTAGCAATTTCAGTGTGGTTGTTAAACAATAGGAGTGAAAGAGACAAAGCCTGCAAAGGAGTCACTGCTAGAATGAACTTGTTTCCCTTCAACTGAAACTGCTCACTTAAATGAGAACACAATCACTGAAGCATAGTGCCCCTCCCACAATTCTCAGAAGCATACCAGAAGGTTAGCATGGTTGATTTGCACTGAAAGCAGGTAAGAGATCTAAAAGGATCAAGAGGAACACCCTCCCCCACATCCACATCCTAACAAAAGCCTAGATCGAAGGAATGCTGTTTCTTTCCCATATCTGTCCCCAACACAGTTTGGAAAAAATCCAGATGATCCATTTAATTTAGTGACAGAAGTTATAATGCCTATATAATAAAGGCTAGACTAGACTAGATTAGACATTAGTTCTCCAAATTTGCTGGATTCAAAGAAGGCCTTTTGAGGAGATATGCCACACTTTTCCTGTGCGGTAGGATCACTTCTCTTGTCTAGAGAAGTTTCCATTCAGCTATGGAGAATTACTGTCTTTCTGTCCTAGTGCAGCCTATCTCACAGGTTGATGGCATGACTAATTTTTTTTGAAAAATTCCCACATTAGTTGCCCCCAGCTCTAGAGAAAAAGTTTGATTAAAAAAATCTGAGAAAATCAGAACAAATCAAATAGGTCAGAATTCAAGAGTAGGTTTTTTCCCAGCATTTTTAGTGGTACCATTATTGTTTCCAGAGAATGGATTTGGTGCAAATTAGATGAATAAGGTCTATCTCTAAAATAAAAAAAAATGGTTTGTTTGTTTTTGAATTAATGTAATAAGTGAATTAGAATTGATATTTTAATGCCATGTGTGAGTAGTTCAACAAATACAGTTTAAAATCTAATCTCTATATAGGAATGGGTAATTGCTTCAGTATTTTCTGCATATAGATTAGCCCATTGACACTAGGTATTTTTCAAACAGAAGAAAATTCCCCACCAGAAATGATACTTATTTTCTATAGTTATTAGAAATATCTGAATTTAAATTTTCTATTGTCTAATATATTGGGACTTCAATTTTGTTGCTGGCACCAACATTCATTTTCCAGAAAAGAAATAAATGCAAATTTACAAGGTCAGAACTTAATTACCAGTAGTTAATTAGAACCCTCCAGACTTTAATTCAATTTTATGCTGAAATCTTTTATTATCAGGCACACAAAATTTGGTTGTAAATGCATACATGGTCAGATATGATGATGATTGGTTGCATAGTCAGCCAGATGTTGAGATTGGATTTGGCATTGTTATCCACCTATCATGTCCTTCTCAAAGACCTGGAATAGGTAGATGATATTGTTTTAATGGTAGTAAAGATATTGTTGCAGGATGTAAACTGTTCAAACTAAAGCTGCCTTTTACAATAGATCGATGGTGATTTTGTCAATGCCAGTGGTATTCAAATATTATTATTGCGGTTCATCGCACTGTCAGCCAGATGTTCAGACTGTATTTAGCACTAACAAGGTAACTGCTAAATGAAGAGTGGCTGTCACATGCTGCCATAAGGAAGCATTGACATTGTAATATATGGAAATGACGTTGAGAGATGAGGGGAAGGGATGCTGCCCAGGAAACAGTCAGACAATGGAGGTAGATGCTGCCAGTGGCTTAATAGTCATATAAAGAAATCTAGGAAAAACTCGCCCTTATTGATCAGGCAGTTAAAAGTAAAGGGGAGAGAGTTGTACTTTCAGACTTGCAAGATTCTGTTAATGTAGGCTTAGAATAAAATAGTATTAACCCATCTAGTTGCATTTCCTGTTTAGTTTACTTGGAGTGACTGACAGATACAAGGATGGTCCTAATTTGTATCTATTACTCCCAAAGGATATGTAATACCCGTTTTTCCCCAAAAACAAAACCAAGTATTTTCTTTTCTTTTCTTTTTTTAATTTGATTTATATGACGCCCTTCTCCGGAGACTCAGGGCGGCTTACAGTGCGTTAAGCAATAGCCTTCAAACTTTTGTATATTTATACAAAGTCAGCTTATTGCCCCCACAAACTGGGTCCTCAATTTACCTACCTTAGAAAGGATGGAAGGCTGAGTCAACCTTGAGCCTGGCAAGATTGGAACTTACTTTAATTGCAGACAGCTGGTGTTAAATTACAGTGCTTTAGTTTGCAGAGCTATCTAGGCTCTGCAGACTCCTGCAGAGCCCTCTTTTGGGCCCCAAAATATGCACTAAGACTTATTTTTGGGGTTTATTCCCTTCCCCCCCCATGTATAAGAGGACTACTTATTCTGCTTGCTTGCAGCAGGGCAGGAGGCTGAGTAGCATGCCAGTGCTGTGGCCACGAGACAGGAGGGATGGAGCTGCCTCACCACCTCACACTGGCTTATCTCAGTGCCCCCACAGCCAGACCATCCATGCCCCGACACCTGCCTCGCCTCATGGTCGGTCTCCTGCTCTGTTGCGGCCACGAGCAAGCAGAAGAAGTGGGCCAGTAACCACATGGGCTCCTGCATATGGGTGCAGGTTCTGCTGCCGTGAGGCAGGTATTGGAGCATGGATTGCCTGGCTGTGGGGGTATTGAGATAAGCCAGTGTGGGGTGCTTGGGGCAGGTCCACTCCCTTCGCCTCATGGCCACGGCACCACATGCAATCAGATGGAAATGGCGGGCTGTTGGCTGCCCAGGCTCTTAGGACTTATTTTTTGGGTAGGGCTTATATTAGACTCACACGTAAAACATGCTAGAGCTTATTTTTGGGATAGGGCTTATTTTAAGAGTTATAACACTTATAAACAGGGTTATAGATGGTAGATTATAAGTAATCAAATATGTGACCCAGAACTAATTCAGTGTGCTATTAGCTAGATTACCTATATACTTATATACCTATAAATACAATACAATAATTTATAAATAAAATAGGGGCTGGAAAGTTCATAATTAAATGGGGTAGTCATTGAGACATCATGTGACCACCCCCAATTTCTTGACTTTTTATCATGCCCCTTAAATAAATCATTCCTGATTGTTAAGTGTGACATCACAAGACTGTCAGTTGTGACTATCTGCTTACTTCTCTGTTGACTTTACTTGTTGGATGTTGCCTGGGACAGTCGCAGATGATGATTATATGGACTTCAGGACACTGCAACTATTGTAAATATGATCCAGTTGGTAAGATCCAGGATCATGATCATGTGACTATGGAGATGCTGTGATAGCCAGAAGTGCAAGAACAGTTGTAAGTCACTTTTTCAGTGCCATTGTAATTTGAAATTGTCACCAAACAAATGGTGTTAAGCAAGGACTACCTGATTATGGTTGTTAATTTTTGGGTTGTGAAGTAAATGGAGTCCCAGGGAGCATAGACTGCTTAGGGGGTGAGAGGCCTGCTGCAATCTGTTAGTGTGTGTGCTCAGGTACTGAAAATTCTCCTTGCTGAAATCCAAGATTTTTCTGGATTTGAGTGAGAGAAAAAAAAAGCTCCTTGTGCCAGGTCTCTCCCACCTGCCTAAGGCATCTCTTGTTCCTTAGTTTACTAACTCTCCTCAGTCTTTCTACTCTGGACTGTAAATTCTGCCATGGCTGAAAGCTTGAATTTCAGAACAGACTTTTTCAGCCAGCCCCAAAGACAAGGACTCCCTCTAGGGGCTTATTTAAACACCTTGTATTACAAACACTGTGCCAAAATCCTTTAATTGTCTCTGGGAACTTTTTGAAAAAGATTTGTCCCCAAAATCCAAGTTGGAGTTTGAAACAGATTCTTCATAGCATGGGTGTTTGCAGCCAGCTCCTAGAGACAAAAGGACTCCCTCTCATTTCTTTCTCCCATTTATTGACTTTCTGGGGAAGCCAGCAGGGAAGATTGCAAATAATAATAATATAATCGTAGTCTGGTTGACAACTAGTCAGAAGTGCAAATGAGTTGTCAAATATCCAGATTGCAATTATGTTACTATGGGGGCACTGCAAAGGCCATAACATCAGACATGGGTTTTAAAATCCATCATCAGTGCCAACATAATTGCAAACAATCACAGAACAAATGGTTGCTAACTGAGGAGTATCTATTCAATTTATTCTGAATATGAAAGCTAGAAAAGAAAAAGGGCATACTTGCTGTTGAAAATTACTGCATTGAATCAACTCTATTAAGTCAGATGAATGGCATAGAATTTTAATTTTACCCGTGTTTTCCCGAAAATAAGACCCTGTCTTATATTTTTTTGAACCTTGAAATAAGCACTTGGCCTTATTGCCATGCACTCAAAAGCCCAATTGGGTTTATTATCAGCGGATGTTTTATTTTGGGGGAAACAGGGTAGAAAAATATGCTAATAGTTTATCACAGTCTGAACTTAGTAAAACTTTTGCATCAAAGCATGCAACAAGGAAGAATATAGATGCAGAGCTAATACAACTTGAGCATGTGATTTAAGCTACATTATAAACATGTAAAGTGATATACTGTACACAGTATATTCACTAGGAATTTAGTACTTGTGAGTGGATAATATTTTTAGAGGGTATCTAGAAAATATCCTGTTCTATAGGTGCATGTTATTAAAAATTAACATGTTTTTCTTCTTTAAGTTAATAATACAAGAAAGTTAAATTCTGATTTGAACAGCGTAAAAGAAGCAATGATAATCATCAGTTTAAGGGGCTGAGAAAGGAGATTAAATATAGGAATTTATATTCATGACAACTATTCATAATAGTTTATGATAATGTCTGAAATTATTACTAATGTTACCTGGAATTTTAGGCTTTATTATTAGCCTTTTAATAAAAATATTAGCATTTTAGCATGACCTCATGTCTTCCTTTTGGTTTAAGAAACCATATTTTCTTTTTAGCCAACCCCTTTTTAAAAAAAAATTGTATACGCGAACACTAGCCTATTCATAACACTATCTATAAACCAAACAACAGGGAACTTATTTTGGAGTCCCTGAGTGTTGCAGGTATCAAATAAATAATCTTAAATGGAGAAAGGGAAAATGGAGCAATTTTTAAGGTTGTCTGTATTTTCTCACATCTAATCAGTGTCCTTTATTGTTGCTTTTTGATGCATCACATATACTGAATGTGTGTATCATTTGTTTCTGTGTCCTACAATTTTTTTAAATCCCCCCTTTACATTGTCTGAAGTATTTATACTATTGGGATGGAAGGAAAAAAAAGCCACTTTGCAAAGTGGGTGTCTTCAAGGAACAGGTTCTTATCGGCTCCATACCAACTTGAGTGCTTGAGTTTTAAAGGTAACGCTAAGAGGTGGTAACAATACAGGTAGCCCTTGATTAACAGCCATTTGTTTAGTGATGGTTTGAAGTTACAATAGTATTGAAAAATGTGACTTATGACTGTTTTTCACACTTAACAACCATTGCAGCATTCCCATGGTCACGTGATCAAAATTTGGATGCTTGGCAACTGACTCATATTTATGATGGTTGCAGTGTCCCAGGTCATGTGATCAGCTTTTGTGATCTTCAGACAATCAAAGTGAGTTGGGAAGCCAGATTCTCTTTACAATTGTTATACTAATTTAGCAACTGCAGTGAGTCACTTAATAACTGGAGCAAGAAAGGTTGCAGAATGTGACAAAATTTACTTAACAACTGTCTCACTTAGCAACACAAATTTTGGACTCAATTATGGCTATAAATCAAAGACTACCTGTAATAAGAGATGGCTATTGCCCTCATGCCTTAGTTATGGATCACCTCATAGAGGTTTGATGGTAATAAATGGGATGCTATATTATATGCTTTCTTGGTCTAATCGAAAAAAATACTATGTTCTTATGAATTGTTCTCCAGTTTTAGACCACTAGCATAGTTACATAGGACGTCTCTGACTATGTTACCATTTTATTTCAGAAAGCTACAATCCAATTTTTGCATACATTGGGTATTCATCTGTCTACTGTATTACAGTGCATTATGTGTACAGTGGAACTGCATCTATGCATCTTAGCTACTTTTACATTACATTGAATTTACAGTATATATCTTAGGAAATACAGGCAATCCCCAGGTTATGAGCATTTCCTTGGCAAACGTTTGAAGTTATGCAATTAGAACCCTGTAGTGTTTACAGACAAGTCACAAAACTATGAATGTTGCAGCACCATGGCAGTTGTTTGCCCTTATGAACAACCATAGAGGTTCTGCAATAGTCATCCTGTCTATTCTTCTCCTCTCTGCACTTTGCTGGTCAAAACAGAGCTTTGGAGGGGCAGGCCCCTCTGACACTCTGTTTTGGTCTGCGCAGGCCTCGCCCAAAACTTTGCAGGCCAAAACAGAGGTTCGGAGGGGTGGGCCTGCCCCTTCAAAGCTCCGTTTGGCTGGCAAATTCCCAGGTGAGCCTGCACACACCAAAATGCAGCTGTGGAGGGGAGTGCACAGCTGAGAGACTGGAGAGAAGACATCTTATTAGATCTTCACATGGTAAGTGACCCAGCACAGCAGGTTGTGGGGGGGGAAGCATGAGGTATTTCAGAGCATCGGGGAGGTCTTAGGTGGTCTTAAGCAGGTGGCCTGTTCCATCACTAGGTCCCCCATGGCCCTCCCCACCCTGAAAAACCGTGCATTCAATTAGTGAATACGTGGGTGAAATGAGGGCGTAATCGCGTTCAAGATACGGGATTCACTCCCACAAATACTCAGATTATGAATGGAATGGGTAGGCTCAATTGCATTTGTAATGTGAGGACTACCTGTATTTGTATATGCTCCAAGGAACTTAATTACCATATTTTTCGGAGTATAAGATGCATCTTAGTTTTTGGGGAGGAAAATAAGAAAAAAGCTGATTGGTGGGTGGATCGGCCTCCCAGAATACCCCCCAATCAGCTATTTCCAGAGGTGAATTTTAGCAACAGGTTCGTTGGTTGTGAGCTCTGTGCCAAACTTTTTTCTGCCTTTGAAAGCCTCCGAAACAGAGCTTCAGAAAAAAAGGCCTTTTTTCTGAAGCTTCTTTCAGAGGCTTTTATTCTGAAGGACTATCTGTATTCTGTTGAATCTCCTTTCTTTGGTATAGGTATGTAGATTAACCTCTTTCGATCTGTTGGTTATTGTGTCATTTTCCAGATTTGTTAATATAGTTTGGTTAGAATCTTTACTGATTCTTCTTTTGTTGCTTGCCATATTATTTTAGATAAAAGCCTTTCAGAGGCTTTTTTTCTGAAGCTTCTTTCAGAGGCTTCTTTCAGCCTCTGAAATCTCCTTTGCGAGGCTGGGCGGGGCTACATTTGGAGTATAAAACGCACCCAGCTTTTTACCCTCTTTTGTGGGGATGGGGGGGAAAGGTGCATCTTATATTCTGAAAAATAGAGTACATCTTCATATTTTACTACAATACTTCTGAATAGTTACTTGCAAGTTCGTAAGGGTAGGCCTGCAACTATCCGAATTCATCTTGTGGTATTTGAAAAACTTCCTTATAAATCAGATTTTTTATATGAGAAAAGTAGGTACAAGTGTTTGTTTACATTTCATAATATGATAAAAATAGATATAGATTAGTCAGATACTATCAAGAAGAATGGAAAGATAATGCATTTGACAAATATCTAATTATGAGTTACAATGGAAATGTAGCATATTTTGAAGAAAAAAATTATGCTGCCTACTACAATCAGCATTTATTGTTCATATAATGAAACAATTAAATGAGATGTATATTATTGAGAGTTCCAATATTTGAACAGTACTTTCAAATAGCCTGTTACCATTTTAGAGGATCTTTGAAATTTTCATTTTTAAATTATTTACATAAGCTATAAATTTATGTTTAATTTATTTGCTACTTTTCTTGCTGTGGGACTCCTCTAGGTGGCTTACAATAATAATAAAGGAAGAAAATGAAAGAAGTGTAAACAGAATAGAAATTAAATAATAGAACAATAAAATAAACAGTGAAAAAGAACACAAGAATACGTCAATATGATAACCAAGAAGATGGATGATTGGGAGACCAGAGTGCAAAGTGGGAGGAAGGGGGGACTGGAATCTGCCATCAATCCAGCAGCCACCTCCAGCTCGGAAGTCCACCATTTGGTCCCCAGGCCACCCAGTAGAGCAAAGATTTTAGGCTCTTGCGGAAGGAGGAGGGCATATCTTACCTTAGATCTGTTCCAAAGGGCAGGCATTGCAGCTGAGAAGGGTCTTCTAGTTTCCGATAGTCAGAGACTGAAGAGAAGTCTCTATTTGCATGAGAAGGATGGCTTTAGTGGGCCAAGGCAATTCATCAGGACCTATGCCATTAAGGTCTTTAAAGGTCAGAACAATACTTTGAACTACATTAAGAAGCAGACCAAATAAATAAATAAAGCACCAGCTTTTATAACTAATAAAACTTTTTTCCCCTCCAAACAGAAAATTCATCAGACTTATCTGATGAGCTACAAATATTCTCTACTATTATCTGATGAGCTTTAGACATTATATGTAGGCATCATAAGGTTCTTTTCATGTTCTATCATTGCATTAATGTAGTGTATCATAAGAATAAGTCTGAAGTATAAGGGTTTCTTGTGCACTTATGCACAAGGCAGAAGCTTTATTTGAGATAAAAACTCTAAAAACTATAAAATATCAAGTATTTTATAGAACTGATTTTCCAGAATGTAACCTTTTCTGTGATTTTGGGAGATTTATTTAGGTTGTTTAAAAGTGGAGTCAATATACAATATATTACATATTGCTGAAGTTTTTATGGAAAAAAGTTTTAAATATTTAGAATTGACCTCATTTGTGCTTATGTATTTGAAATCACATACACACCTGTGTGTGCATGATCCTTGCCTTTTTGGAATACTTCCATATTACTGAAATTAAAAGGTTAGCAATTATTTGATGACACACAAATTACAGAATACAAAAGTTAGGCAAGTTATACCTCTTATTTTACTGATATTAATAGTATCAGTTGTGACTTCCTGGGCAGAACTTTTTGTGTGTTACATTTGTTCCTGCTGTAATATAGTATTTATTCATCTGCTATTAAGAATAGAATAGAATAGAATAGAATAGAATAGAATAGAATAGAATAGAATAGAATAGAATAGAGCACAGCACAGCACAGCACTGCACTGCACTGCACTGCACTGCACTGCACTGCACTACACTACACTACACTACACTACACTACACTACACTACACTACAGCGGTTCCCAACCTTTTCAGCTTGCGCCCAGCCCGGTGCACACCTGCCCATTAGTACGAGTAGTGCATGCGCTCATTCTCCACTTGTGAGAATAGTACTTCATATGGAAGTGGAGGGTGCTTGTGTTCGTGCACAAAGCTCTACTTGCATGAGCTGCAGAAACTTGTGCTCACACATGAAGCTCCACTCGTGTGAGCAGAGTGCACTCGTGCAGGTAGCTCCATTCACACGAATGAAGCTTCATGCATCAGCATAAGTGCCCTCCGCTTGCATGAGTGGAGCTTTGCCCACACGTGTAAGATTCCTCTGCTCGTTCAGGCGGAGCTTCACACAGGTGCACACGCTTGCCTGCCACTTGCACAGGTGGAGCTTCACGCACAGGCATTTGTCCATTTTTCCTGTGGTCTGGTTTCAAATAGGCCATGGTTAGTGGGCCATTACCTGGGAGCTGGGGACCCATGCTGTGCTGTGCTATGCTATGCTATGCTATGCTATGCTATGCTACGCTACGCTATGCTACACTACACTACGCTATGCTATATTTGACCAAGTGTGATTAGACACACAAAGAATTTGTCTCTGATGCAGAAGGTCTCAGCGTACATGGTAAAACAAAAGAGTAATAATATAATGATGATAACAAAAAGAGAATGTAATAGAAAAGATGAGAAGGACAATAGTAATATAGCCATATTACAGGGGTAAATATATTTATGCATATATGTGGGAATTAGGAGTTCAGCAGAATGATGGCATGAGGGAAAAAACTGTCTCCCTGTGTAGTTGTTTTGGCATGCAGTTTCCTATAGCAGTGTTCCAAGGAGAGGAGTTGAAACAGTTTATGTCCAGGATGTGAGGGGTCTGTAGATACTTTCTCATCTCTCTTTCTGATCCGTGCAATATACGAGCCTTCAATGGAAGGCAAGCTGGTTACAATTATTTTTTCTGCAGTCCTAACTATTTGTTGAAGTCTGTACCTCTCCTGTTTGGTTGCTGTATCATACAGTTATAGAAATATAAATGACAAACTCAATACATCCTCTGTAGAAATATATCAACAGGTTCTGGGGCAGTCTGAACTTTCTAAGTTGATGTAGGAAGAACATTCTTTGTTGTGCCTTTTTAATGATGGTTTTAATATTAGGTGTCCATTCCAAATTCTAGGAAATTATACAACCCCAAAATCTGAAGCATTCTACTGTTGATGCTGTGTTATCTAATATAGTAAGACACGATAGAATAGGAGGGCTCCTCCTAAAATTCACCCTCATTTCTACAATTTAAACATGTTCAGCTCCAGATTGTTCAGGCTGCACCACATGGCCAGTTGTTCAACCTGTCTATATTCAGACTCAACACTGTCTCAAATGAGACCAATGACTCTTGTATCATCTGCAAACTTCAGTACTTTAACAGAGGGATCCTTAAAGATGCAGTCATTGGTACAGAGAGAAAAGAGTAAGGGATAGGGCGCACAGTCTGAAGGGTTCAGATATTCAATGTGATTTTCTTTAGCTTCACCCACTGCTTTATATCTGTTAGAAAGCTTGTAATCCACCTACAAGTAGGTAGGCATAGCTAGCTGAATCAGTTTGGAGTGAAGAATTTCTGGAATGATGGTATTGAATGCTGAGATGAAGTCTACAAAAAGGACTCATGTACAAGTCCCTGGGGATTCAAGATGTTGCAAGGTGTAGTGTAGTGCCATATTGACAACATTATCTGCCAATCTATTTGCATGGTAGGAAAACTGCAAGTGGATCCATGATTTTCAACTGGGCCAGCATTAACTTTTCAAGGTTTTCATAACTACAGATGTCAGAGCAACCGGTCTGGAATTCTGGGACTATATCATTTAAGTGTGGAAATCTACCATACAATCAAGTAAATGCATGTATTTGCCAGTGCTATGTGTGGTCAGTAGTAGAAACAGTTTACTGCCTGGAGATCTGATACACAACTGGGAACTCTTACAGAATATTCAGATGGAGGTTGCATTCAGTGTAAAGTAACGTGTCTGAAAACAGAAGAACTGTTCAGTGTTTACTCTTTTGTTGTCAAGTTTTAACCTGCTTAAAGCAAATTGCATACTAATTACAATATTATTTTTTCCCCATAGACATGTTATATATGTGAAGAACAAGGCAGAGAAAGCAAAGCAGCCTCAGGTGCTTGCATGACCTGTAATAAACATGGATGTCGTCAAGCTTTCCATGTAACATGGTAAGTAAACAGAAAAGACAATCCTTTTTTTTCTGTGCTTTCTTTGTTACCTAGATAAATTTATATGTTTATATGTTGCTATAAATCACCAGAGTTATTCAGACAAGTTACGTATAATAGATGTAATTTACTGTTGCAATATCTCAGGGAAATTTTCTTTTTTTTTTATTTATCCTCCAAACGTTGATTGCTAAGTTCCTTTTATATCATATAGATATTTTATTATTAGTTTTACTTCATAATTGCTCCAAATTAAAAGGTCAGTTAATAACCAAATTTTGAAATTTTGTTAAGCATCCATGTTTCGTAGATGACCCTTCCTGTTTTTCTTTGTTTTGTTTTGTTTTTTTCAGTGCACAGTTTGCAGGACTTCTTTGTGAAGAAGAAGGTAACGGTGCAGACAATGTACAATACTGTGGTTATTGTAAATATCATTTCAGTAAACTGGTAAGAACTTGTTGAATTCAGAATTGCATTTCTTACATTTCACAAATACATAATTTTACTATTAGACTGATGGAATTTAAATAAAGTAGTGATTAAAATTTAATCTTGTGAACTGTTAAATGTGGATT
Source organism: Arizona elegans (assembly GCA_022577455.1). Taxonomy (NCBI): domain Eukaryota; kingdom Metazoa; phylum Chordata; class Lepidosauria; order Squamata; family Colubridae; genus Arizona; species Arizona elegans. The sequence continues at coordinate 24,976,052 of JAKOOJ010000004.1, forward strand.
TTAATAATCATGTAAAATTCAGTGCATTATAATATTTAAAGATTAGAGTTTCATCTCCAATTTTATATAACAGAGAGTTAGGTTTTCATTTTGGGAATATCCTGAAGAATATCCATAATTTTGCCCAAAATATATTTGGACAAATGTCACCCAGATATTCCTTGCTTCCTTGCTATTGTGTAAATGTAGCATAATATTTGCTTTATATAAAAAAGTTAATCTAATCTCTGATCCTAATGTTTGTATCTAGTAATTGAAGATATCATATTTTAATACAAATCCTTTTTGAAATACATTTCCAATAGTAGCTGTCCTACATTTATTTTCTATAATTTATTAAAAATTTGTCTCTCCCAGTTTATAAGTTTCAATTTACTTTTAATTTATGATCTTTTATTTTGGAGATATTTATTCTGTAAATCTGAGTATATTGGGGATTTTCCTCAAAAATCTGATCATACTGTGATTTTTGTTTCTCAGATTAACATTGTGTTTATCTTGTGTCAAATTCTATATAGCATTAAGGCTTGAAGAGATAACTATTGTTTTGTGATTGACTGACAGTATTTGTTTTATAAATCTGTCTGATCTGAATTTACAAGTATCCAGAGAATTTAAGTTTTTTGCTTAAAATATTTTATTTTGCTATTCCTAGTTTTTCTGCCTTAGAATTATTGTAAATGTCTTGATTGTGGAGGTAATCTTACTGTCTTTATTTAGAATTTCTATTTGTAGCATTTTTGAGTGTAAATACTTATGATAAACTTCATAAGTTAATAAACATTGACTTTTCTGAGAGTACAAAACAATTTTCAGATAACATTCTCTATTGTTGGAGATTGTATAAATTGGGATCAGTCATAGGTCTAATTCCTTTTTTTTCTGGTTGTGTCCTACATTTTAATATGAGGGATATACCTACATTTGCTTCTACAGTGGTACCTTGGTATTCAATTGCTTTGAAACTCATCAAACTTGATACTCAGTTGATATGAAAATTTTGTCCTGTACTCATCATTTGTTTGGTACTCAATCACAAATTAGAATTTGTTGGTGTTGGTTGCCTTGTTACTAATTACATTATTCCTTATGGGAAAATTTTGTTTGATACTCTTCATTTTTGGTACTCATCGTGCCTCCCAGAACCAATTAACAATGGGTACTGAGGTACCACTGTACTTTCAGATTCTCTAATTTGTACTTTTTTCAAATAATATTTAAATTGTCATGATGGATTCCTTTGACTTTGATATTCATTATTTTATTCTACCCTTGCTGTGAAAATATAAAATTTAACTAATAGTCTTCTATTTTTAATATGGAATTGGAATGGATTTGGGATCTTGGAATGAAACTTATAATAAACATTATATATAGAACTCATGCATGTCTGCTGTATACACAGGTTCTTTTTACTGCAATAGTAAATTAAAAGTTTAAATAATTTGGTATTTCTTATCCCTGGTTTTGAACCTTCCAACATTTCTAATATTTATACATATTGCATCTTTTTTCTCCTACAGCATCCTTTATTTCTAGCTCCGTGGTTAATTTTTCTTTCTGAAATTCATTTTATGCCACTGTCATCCCTCTGATAATCTTTCTGTTTCCTTAGTTTGGATTTTGTTTTCATATGCCTTGCTGGCAAAAGGTATTTGTTTCAGTTTATATTTGGATCAGACATTTAATACATTTCATTTAGTTACTTTCCTATCCAATTGTCATTAACTCTTTAAACTGTGTGCATAAATATGGATTATATTCAGTGGTGGGCTGCTGCCAGTTTTAACAACTGCCTGGAACCAAAAATGCGAGTGCACGCACGACATCGAAAAGGCGTTCGATGCCTTCGTGCATGCACATGGCATCGAAAAACCGGTGATTATATACAGTAGGACGTAATAGCACCAGGGCAGGTGGTGGGGCTAGGTGCCGGTTGGAACTACCAGTTTGCCCGAACCAGTCCGAACCGGCAGTAGCCCACCACTGATTATATTCCATCAAGTTGGTATCAACTATTAGTAACCACATAGACAGACTTTCTGCTAGAATCAGGTGATGTAGCTAGATGATCTTCTCCCAACATGGACCTTCAGATCTTCCAGTGGTGCATCAGTTGCCATTGTAAATGAGTCCATCTACCTTAGTAGCAGTCACCTCTTCTGCTCTTTCCTTCTAATTTTCTCATTATAGATTTATAAAGAGACTAGCCTTCACATATTGTGTCCAAAATTTAATAATTTGGTCATTAATGCAATGAATGGGAACTCTAGATTGATACATTCTATTTTCCCCTGTTGTTGTTTTTGTCTCCATAGTATTCTCAGGCTTCAATATCAATATTCAAAAGCTTCAGTGCTCTTTCTATCCTGCTTCATCAGAATCCAACTTATGCTTCCATAGAGTATCAAGGGAAGACCATTGCTAGCAAACAGTTGCTAAGTATAGGCTTGTCATGGTATCTGCATATCTTTTCCATGACCTTCATTGTTATCCTACCAAGTATTGTCTGGCTCTATACAGCTATTTTGAGATCTGGATGACAGTCCCATTTGCAGAGAAACTTAGCTATGTACATAATCCAATACACATAATCACAAGTATATGATTACACAAGACAAAACCTGAATCTTACAAATAGCAATTGATCTGTATTTTCCTACATTAATGTGATAGTCTGTAATTCAAAGATTAAGATGACCCAATTCCTTTACATTATGCATGTTTCTTTAAACATACATGTAGTACCATACATTATAAATGTAACTTGCATGAGTATTAATAATAGGGTCTTATATACTGTACCTTATTTATTCAAGCTAGATGTTGAGTATATTTTCAATATATATTAAGGCAGTTCAATTTCAAAAACAGAGTTCTGATTTTAAAAGTAAAGAGAGAAATATCAATAATTTGTGCTCCTTCTATGGCACAACTCTGATAACTGAAAATGCAGCTGATCGGGAAGCAGAAACAATGTCAAGGAGCACAGAGAAAAAAATTGGAAAAATATCTCATTCTTTTTTTAACAAAGGACATACACAAAAGAAAAGCAAAAAGCATAGTTTTCTTCTTTTTGACCATAGCAGAAACATTCATCTCAACCAATCTATTTATCAAATACTGCTTTGATTTAATTTGATTTTATTTCCTGTCCTTCATCTCTATCGTTTTTTTCTATTCGGTATTATACCTTTGGTTATTTCTTTGGATGAATTGATGCATATGATTTTTAAAAATGTACTACAAGTTCAACAGTTCTGGATACATTGCTCTTACTGCTGAGTATTTGTTTTCTCTGCTGTTGAGAATGTGTAATTTTCAAAAATTTACCAATCAAAGCTATCCATTGCATCATTGAGCTCTCTCTCTATTGTGAATATTGCTTCACATAACTGTTACTCCTATAATCAACATAATTCAGTGTTTGTCTCAGATCATTCCGGCTTAAAAATACCAATCGGGTACTTATCACATTTTCTTTGATATGGAACAATATTAAATAATCACAAATCTTATTTTAGAGCCAGCTCCAGCTTTGAACTTTCTGTTTTGGATTTTTTTATAAGATTATTCACATTGACATTATGATAGGAATACCAACAGTCCTCTGGTTTCCAAACTCTACAAATATCCTAGGTTAATGCTTTTTATTCATCATATTTATGAAAGTGAAGATAAGCAGTTACTTTGTTAGATAGCAGGAACTGTAGAAAGTAACGTGAAAAGGAAATGGTCATTTCCATAATTAGCTCAACATTGCTACTGGAATAGCTTTAACCATGGTGCATCAAGAAAATACTTCCCTAGTGGTTGGCTGTGTGGTATAGATTTAAATGCAATGTAACTTCCTTCAGTTGAAGTAATAAAATATAGATGATTTTAGGACATACTTCTAATGATGTTTAAATTATTTGGTTTATTTTGAAAAGAAAATCTGCAAAAGTTCACATGTGCTTCATTTCTGACGTAATGGAATTTTCTGTGGGAAAAAAAAGTGCTTTAAAAGATCACTTTTCAGGTTGCTTCTTTTAACTGATGTCATAGGAGGACTTTATTCAACTGGACATAAATGGGCAAGATACATAGAGGGTATGTCACTGAATTTCATTTGGTTTAAAAAAAAAACCACACTGATTAGGCTGCCTAGAAACTCAGTGAAGGAGAATCCAGAATGTTATCATCCACAATGAGCATCTCATCTTTTTATTCACCAGTAATTCCTCAATTTTAGTTTATAACAATCACATTGATAGCAGACCATAATTAGTAAGTTGCAGAACTGTCTGACTTGTAGACTTTATTGAATTTGATTCTGTCTGCCATATTTGCAGTTCTGGTTGCAGCAGTAGTACACATTAGACTTTTCTAGATGAGCTTTCTAGTGAGAGAAACGTTTGTCTTTTTATTAGTGTCAGTGGTTTGATTTAATTAATAATTAAATTAATGAATATTTATAATACTGACTTGTCCCTTACATTGCTTATAGGCTTGTTCCAGTACTAATATCCTTGATATCATCTATTATACTTTTCTTCTAGTGTCACTTAAATAGATATAGTCATGTGAAAAAGAAAATATATTCTTTTTGAGTTCTGTGGTTTTATGTATTGGGATATAATAAAAAACATCTGGTCCTTAGCAGTTCTTAAAAGTAGATAAGTACAATCTCAAATGAACAATAACACATTATATATTACACTATATCATCATTTATTTTACAAAAAGAAAGTCAAAGTGGAGAAGCCATGTGTGAAACTAAGTATACCTTATGATTCAATCAACCATCTTTTAGCAGCAATAACTTAAATTACTTCAGTTGTTTTCTGTATGACTTTTATCTGTCTCTCACATCATTGTGGAGGAATTTTGGTTCACTCTTCTTTACAACATTGCTTCAGTTCATTGAGATTTGTGGGCATTTGTTTATGCAGAATTTTCTTGAGTTCCCATCACTGCATTTCAATTGGATTGAAGTCTGGACTTTGACTGACCCATTCAAAACACCTTGATTCTTTTCTTTTTCAGTTATTCTGTTGTTGATTTGCTGGTATGCTTGGGATCATTGTCCTGTTACAAGATCCAAAGTCAGCCAAGCTTTAGCTGTCAGACATATGGCCTCACATTTTACTCTAGAATACTTTGATATACCGAGGAGTTCATGGTCAACTCAATGACTGCAAGGTGCCCAGATTCTATGGCTGCAAAACAAGCTAAATCATCATCACCATTGTGCTTGATGGTATGAGATGTGTCTGCTGATATGCTATGTTGGGTTTTCATCAGTCATGGCACTGTGCATTATGGCCAAACATTCCCATTTTGATCTCATCTGTCCAAAGGATTCCAGAAGTTTAGTGATTTATTCAGATGCAACTTTACAAACCTAATCCATGCTGCCATGTTCTTTTTTGTAGAGAAAAGACATTCTCCTGGCAACGCTTTCAAACAAATCATACTTATTCAGTCTTTTTCTAATTATAATGTCATGAAATTTAACATTTAAGATGCTAATTGAGTCCTATACAGTTTGATATGTAATTCTTGGATTTTTTTGTAATTTCTCTGACCATTGTATGGTCTGGGCCTGGGCTGAATTTTCTGGGATGTCCATTCCTGGAAAGATTGGCAACTGTCTTGAATGTTTTCCATTATTCTAATGTGAATAATGTTCCTCACTATAGCATGATGGACTTCAAATTGTTTGGAAATGGCCTTATAGCCCTTCTAGATTGATGGGCACCAACAATTGCTTCTCTAAAATCATTGCTGATGTATTTTCTCTTTGGCATTGTTTTAGCACACACTTTCAGATCAGAATAGACCTTGGAGGTCTTCTAGTCCAGCCTCCTGCTCAAGCAGGAGATCCTATACCAGTGATGGCTAACCTTTTTGTCCTTGCATGCCAAAAGTACATGCGTGCACACGACAGCGCATGTATGTGTGCCCACACCCATAATACAATGCGTGCACAACACCCCCATGCATATGCGTGCGCCACTTCCGCGCATGCATGCATGACCCCGCCCGCCTCCCATTTTGGGCCTCCGTGAAGCCTCCTGCGACCAAAAACAGGGCGCGGGGGAGAGCGGGGTGTGTGCCGCCCCTCGCGCTCCCCCCGTGCATGCCTACGCTGTTACAGGTGTTATGCCTGCCTTGTATGCAGATTTATTCCTCTCTAGCATTCATCTCCATTGTTCAGTGACAGTGATGCATTTCCTGCCTCTCTAGGATTTACCTCTAGCTGCTCCTGTGAGGCACTTCCTGTTCCTGTTGGATGTATATAGTTATATTCTTGTATAGTGTTTTAACTGCATTTTTTTTACAAAGTTTATTTTCATTTTTTAAAAATACAACTTTAGATATATACATACAAGGTTATTGCAACTAACATATACAAATATGCGCCTATACCACTAATACAATCCATTTAATTTCCCTCTCTTTTCTTTCACCCAATTTTACCATGAATTCCAACATTTGTAATAATCAGAATCTTTTTGGTTCCTAACTAATTTCGTTAACCAGTCTGCCTCTACGCATTCTGTAATTTACCAAATCAATTTATTTTCTGTGGGTATTAATTCGTTTTTCCATTCTTGCGCGTATAGTATCCTAGCTGCAGTAGTGCTGTGGAGGATCAAGTACCATTTTTCTTTAGTTATTTTGTCTGGTTTCATTCCTAATTAAAAAGTCTCTGGTTTCAGCTCTATATTATATCCTGCAATTTCCACTATCCAGTTCCGAACCTTGGACCAATATTTGCCTGCTTTGGGGCACGTCCACCATTGGTGGTAGTACGTCCCACTACCATTCCCACACTTCCAGCATGCCGGGGAAACTCCCGGGAACATTCTTGCGATTCTTGCCAAGGGGGATATGCCAACGATAGACCATTTTATAAATATTTTCCTTGTAGGAGGTTGACAAAGTAAGTTTCATATTCCTATTCCATATCTCATCCCATTTATCCAGATTTGGGGAAAATCCGAGGTTCCTCCCCCATGGTGTCCTTAATCACCTCCTCACCAATCCATTGTGATACCAAAAACTGGTAGCACCTTGAAAGTAATTTCTTCTCGATTCCCAATAAGATTTTATCTAACTCCTGTAGTGACCTATATATTCCCTCCTTTCCTTTGTCCCTTCTGACTCTCGATTGTATTTGGGCGTATGCCCACCAGTCTACCTTTTTGCCCTGTTTCGTAAGCTCCTCACGGGTCTTCAACTCCCCTTGAGGGTCAAGCAAATCCTGATAAGTCAATGGTATTTCCTTATTATATAGTGTTGCATGTGTTACTGCCTCTAATGGAGCAAACCAAATCGGAATCATTGAATAATACCTGTTCCTAACCCCTTCCCAAGATTCTAATAATATTCTCCGAAGGTAGTGTCTCTTAAAGTATCCACATTTCTTGCCCCTCTCACTCCATAAAAAGTGCCAACCTTGACACAAATTGTAACCCTCCAATGTAAGAGTCCTCTTCCTATTTAAAAGCATCCAGTCTCTAATCCAAGTTAAATTAGCCGCTTGGTAGTAAAACTCCCATTTCGATAGACCAAATCCCCCTCTACATGGAGCCTCTTGGAGCATTTTAAGTTTTATCCGGGGCTGCTTCTTCTGCCACACAAATTTCCTCACATAATTATCTAGCAATTTAAAAAAACCCACTATCCAGTCTCGCAGGGGCAGTCTCAAATAAATAATTCCATTTCGAAAGTACGTGGGTTTTAATCATAGCTATCCTATCAAGTAAGGAGAGTTGCAGGTGCTCCCACTTTTCTAGGTCTGTCTTTCTTTGGGCTAACAACTTTGTGTAATTATCTGTCATAATAGACATATTTTTAGAAGACATCCAAATACCCAAGTATTTTATTCTTTTAGTCACTTGAAGGCTCAATTCTCTCTCCAATTCACTCCAACGGTTTCGTGTCATATTCTTTATTATATTCTTTGTCTTGTCTTTGTTGATTCGGAGACCTGCAACTCTGCCATACTTCTCTATCTCCTGAAGCAAGTTTTTACCTGATCCTAATGGATCCTCTACGATAAAAACCAAATCATCCGCGAATGCCTGTGTTTTATATTCTTCAGATCTCACCTTCAGCCCCTTTATTCCCTGATTCTTCCTAATTTCCCGTAGAAGAGGTTCTAGTGTGAATATAAATAGAAGTGGGGACAGTGGGCATCCTTGTCTTGTGCCTTTTCCAATTTCAATCCTACCCGTTTCTTCCCCATTAATTAAAGCTCTAGCTATTTGAGTTGAGTAAATCGATTTTATCGCCCATATATAATTGTCTCCAAATTCCATCTTATCTAACAAGGCAAACATAAATTTCCACCTAACCCCATCAAAGACCTTCTGAGCATCTACAAAAATAAATGCTACTTCCTTATCCGAAAACGTCTCATAGTACTCCATTGCATCTATTATCGTCCTCACATTATCCCTTATTTGTCTATGTGGTAAGAACCCATTCTGGTTTCTATTTATGTAGTGGTTTTAAAAAAATTTCATTCTCTCTGCTAAAATTGAAGTGAAGATCTTATAATCGGTATTCAAAAGGGATATACGCCTGTAATTGTGGATCAGCGATGAATCTGTTTCTGCCTTGGGAATCAAGGAAATATATGCCTCCATTCAGGAATTTGGGTTCCGACCCTCCACGATGATTCGATTAAAGACTTCGGTCATATATTGTCCCACTATATCAAGAGTTTCCTTATAGAATTCCATAGGAATTCCATCTGTCCCCGGAGTTTTCCCTAATTTCTGCCTCCCAATTGCCTCTTCCACCTCCTTCTCTGAAATTTCCCTGTTAAGTATTTGTCTTACCTCTTCTGGCACTTTTGGAAGATCCAGCCCCTCTATATATTTCTCTATCTCTTGTTCTGACCCTTCCTCTCTCTTGTATAAATCCGTAAAGAACTTCTGTACGATTCCCTTCATACCTTCCCCATCAGTTACCCATCTTCCATTCGCATCCTTCAAACCACCTACTTTACTTTTTTCTCTTAACTTTTTAATTCTATAGGTTAGCCATCTTCCCGGCTTGTTAGCGTTTTCAAAATAACCTTGTTTGGCCCACCTGCTTTTTTCAGCTACTAATTCTTGGTCCGTTAAATTTATTTTATAGCAAATTGAATTTTTTTCCTCTAATAATGCCTGATCCATTGGTTTGTTTTGTAATCCCTTTTCCACCTGTCCTAAACCATCCATTAAATTTGATCGTTCCTTCCTTTCCAATCTTCGCTTCCTTATTGTATATTTTATTACCAATCTCCTAATTAACGCCTTATAAGTATCCCAATTATTTTGCAGGCTCGTATCCTCTTTCTTATTCTTTTTAAAGAAATATTCTGTTTCTCTCTTAATCCAGGTCACAACTTCCTCATCTTTCAGCACTCTCACATCCATCTTCCATCTTTTCCTTTTCTGTTGGCTCCTCCATGTTACAAGCAAGGGGCTGTGATCAGCCCAATCATTAACCCCAATCTCTATCTCGGAAACGTATTCCCCTAATTGTAGTGTCATCCAGGCCATGTCGATCCACGACCGTGATTTATGCCTGGAAGAGTAAAATGTATATTGTCTCGTCTCTGGATGTCGCTCTCTCCATATGTCCCGAAGGCCTAATTCTTCTCTCATCATGATTCCTTCCTTTGGCAACCCCCTCCTGTATATTTTTTCTCTCCCCCCGGCAGTTTAGTACCCGGTGAATAGTCCAAATTACTATCCAGTACAACATTAAAGTCCCCAATCAGGCAAACATGGTCATATTTTAATTCAATCAGTTTTTTATATATACGTTCATAAAAAGACTTCTGATTTCCATTTGGAGCATAAATGGTAACCAATAGACATTTCAATTGTCTTATTTCTAGTTCTATTAACAATAATCTTCCCTCTTCATCTTTAAACATTTCTTTAGAATTTAAGTGATCCTTCACATATACCACCACCCCCCTGTTTCCTCTTATCTGCCGATGAATGATACATCTTCCTAACTCTTGAACATAACAGAAGTTTCTCATGAATTTTTTAATATGAGTTTCTTGAAGGCAAGTAATATCATAATTAAGTTTTGCTAAATTATTTAGTATTTTTCTTCTTTTTAGAGGGGGTATTTAAACCATTAACGTTCAAAGAAATGAGTCACACCTCTTCCCCTATCACCACCTTTCTTCCCCTCCTCCTATTAGTCCTATTTTCCGAATACTTTTTTCTTGGTTTGCCGGGTTTCTCGTCTGCCTCCCCCTCCTTTTTCCTCTAATTTCCCATCCTACTTCCTTTCTTCTTGGTTTCCCACACTATTTTCTTCCTGCAATTCCTCTGAACTTCTACTCTCCTCCTCCCTTTCTAGTTCCAGCTCTAGTTGTGTAGATTTAAAATTGTGTTCATAAAAATCCTGAGGATCCCGGCGGGCTTTCTGTTTTCACTTTCCTATCGTTCCACGTAAACATGAGACCTTCCAGCAATAACCACCTATACATAATCCCATTCTTCCTCAGCTGTAGCATTAAAGGCTGGTAATTCCTCCTGATTTCCCTAACCTGTCTTGGAACTTGCCTCAGCACTGAAATCTGTTTTCCCCTAAATACTACAGCTTGGTCCTGAGATTTCTTGTAGATCTCTCCCGCACTGACTTCTTGTTAAACCTAATATGTACTTCTCGTGGGTGGTTATATCTCTTTGCATAATTAGTAAGAACCCGAAATACCTAATCAACATCACTAAGGACCGCTATTTTATCTTTTTCCAGTATTTCGGAGATAATGTCCCCTATAATCCCTTTTTAAATGATCTCCTTTTTCCTCTATTACATCTTGCAATCTTAAAATAAAGGAAGATCTTTCAAGTTCCAAAAACATTATCTCCTCTTCTACAGCTCTATTTACTGAAATCTGTTCGCTTTCATAGCCATCCAGTGTGCCTTCACATCTACCTAACCTGGTTTCCACCTTCTGTAGTCTTTCCTCCTGCTTCACCATGTCACCTCATATTTCTTCTAACTTCTCTTAAACTCCTTAATATCCCCCCTTACCCCTCCCATTTTATCTTTCATATCTGCAGTAAGATCCTCAAGCTTTTCAAGTTTTTTGGAGATAGACTCCTGGTTCTTTATCATAACCTCCTGCATAGCTTGGAGCATCCCCTGAAGACTTTGCAAGGTGGGAGCCTTTCCCGCAAAGGTCTGATCATATTTTTCACCATCACCAAGGTTGATGAAATCAGAGATGACACAACTGGAAGCATAACAACCTTTTCCCCTGTTTTAGTCATTGTGGTTGTCGCTGTAGTTGACATGGTTGCTATTAAATCTATGTAATACCGGAATTTAAGAGTTCACTTCTCCAGCACCAAGTCCAAGTCACCCTTAGGATTTAAACAAGCCATCAATAATAAATTTCTTAAAAGCATAAATTACAATACTCAGTTCTCTCTTCCACAGAGGTTCACCATCAGACGGAGGGGGGAGGACAGAGATCAAGTGTTCAGTCTGTATTCATCTTTTCAACACTAGTGGACTAATTACAAATACAAAAAGAACTACAAAGAGGAACTTCAGTGCTCTGATTTCTTTTAAATTACCAGCTTTCAGTCTGTTTAATCCCTCTAATCAGCACCAGAAAGAAAGTTTGCCTCTCACTGCAGCCACACTCACTGGCAGATCTAACACACAAAAAAAGAAATTCCAGTTCTTCCTCTCCTTTCTTTAATTGCGATGACAATTGTCCTTAGCACTCCGCTGTTTAATCCCTCCTGCTGCTCGTTAGAACGTAGACTTCCCTTCCAAAATGGCTTAGTCTGGGGGCAGCCATTAATGCCCCTCTCTTCCTAGTCGCTAGGGTCGAAGTATCTGCTAACGACATGCGGGATTGCCACCTCCTCGCGTATCTCAGCTCACCACACCTTCACTGACCTCACAGTCACTGCCAGCACCAAAAGCCGTTCGCTGGCTGGGAAAAAGCAACTCAAACCAGGAGTCATCTCCGTTCCCAACCCGCTGCAAAATGACGTCACCGGAAGCCCAACTGCATTTTGATTAAACAATAGCGCTGCAGAGACCAGAAAATCAGGTGGCCAGTGGGAGGCGTGCCAGAGCTCAGCTGGTGCGAGGGCTAACGTGCGATAGGTTCACCATCATGGCCCTATACCATTTTAGACAAGTGACTGTCCTTAAAAACCTCTGGTGATGAAGCACCCACAACTTCTGAAGACAAGCTGTTCCACTGTTTAATTGTCCTCACTGTTAGGAAGTTTCTCTTTAATTCCAGGTTGCTTCTCTCTTTGATTAGTTTCCATCCATTGTTTCTTGTTCTGCCCTCTGGTGCTTTGGAAAATAAATTGACCCTCTCCTCTTTGTGGCAACTTTTCAAATACTGGAATACTACTATCATGTCACTTCTAGTTTTTCTTTTCTCTAAGCTAGCCAAACCAAAATCTGCAACCATTTTTCATATGTTTTAGTCTCCAGGTCTTTAATCCTCTTAATTGCTCTTCTTTGCACTTTTCAACATCTTTTTTGTAGTATGGTGACCAAAACTGGATGCAGTATTCCAGGTCTGCTCTAACTAAGGCTTTATAAAGCGGTACTATTACTTCACGTGATTTTGATTCTATACCTCTCGTTTATACAATCAAGGATGGTATTAGCTTTTTTGGCTACTAGGACTCCAAGGTCTTCAACGATGGAGACCAGCAAATTCCTAAAACTTTTGATATAGAGATTATTAAATTGTAAAACTGTGTAAAGTTAATTTCAGTTAAAAAGGCCTCTTCCTTGCTATAATATGTAAAATATTGGCAAAAATGTTTAACAACTAAAGAAGTGGAAACACTCATTATGACTTCCAGTTTTATGAACAGATAATCTACATCAGAGGTCCCCAATACCAGTCCATGGTATTGGGTGGGAACCAGGCTGCACAGTCAGTGGTGAGCACGTGAAGTTTTATTTGCACATGCAGAGTATTAGCGCCGGAAAAGACGCCTGGAGAGCGGTTGGAGGGCCAGTCTCGCTGAGTCTGATCGAACACTGGTAAGGTCGCATATTAAGACCTACCTAGTGGCGATAAAGACGGCAAAGTTTAATTACTTTTCCACCTCTATTGCGTCATCAGGGAATCGTCCGGCCGCCCTGTTTAGGGTGACCCGCTCCCTGCTCCATCCGGGAATGCGGGAGGATCCCTTGGAAGGCAGGGCGAAGGATTTTGGACAATACCTGTATGACAAAATTGCTCAGATCCGGCGGGATTTGGACTCTGACTGGGTAGATCAGGGAAGAGTGACGAGGAATAGTCTTGAGAATGTTATCTGGGAGGAGTTTGACGCTGTGACTCCCGATGATGTGGACAGGATTTTGGGGAGACTTGGTGCGGCCACATGTTTACTGGACCCATGTCCCTCCTGGTTGGTACTGGCTTCCTGGGAGGTTACACGAGGCTGGCTCCAGGGTGTTATCAACGCTTCGCTGAGTGAGGGCCACTTTCCCGCTGCCTTGAAAGAGGCGGTGGTGAGGCCTCTCCTCAAAAAGCCGTCCCTGGATCCGGCAATATTGGCCAACTATCGTCCTGTCTCCAACCTTCGCTTTATGGCGAAGGTTGTTGAGAGTGTGGTCGCGCGACAGTTCCCACAATTCCTGGAGGAAACATCTTATCTAGATCCGTTCCAGTCGGGTTTCAGGTCTGGACACAGCACGGAAACGGCATTGGTCGCGTTGGTTGATGATCTCTGGAGGGCTCGGGACAGGGATTGCTCCTCTGTTCTGGTCCTGTTAGATCTCTCAGCGGCTTTTGATACCATCGACCATGGTATCATGCTGCACCGGCTGGAAGAGTTGGGGGTGGGAGGCACCGTGTTGCGGTGGTTCTCCTCCTTTCTCTCCGACCGGTCGCAGTTTGTGTTGGCAGAGGGGCAGAGGTCGACCTCGAAGCCTCTTATCTGTGGAGTGCCACAGGGATCGGTCCTCTCGCCCCTTCTGTTCAACATTTATGTAAAGCCGCTGGGCGAGATCATCCGTGGCTTTGGGGTGAGATACCACCAGTACGCTGATGACACCCAGCTGTACATCTCCACCCCAGGCCACCCCAGTGATGCCCTTGAAGTGATGTCCCATTGCCTGGAGGCTGTGCGGATCTGGATGGGGAGGAACAGGCTCAAGCTCAACCCTTCCAAGACTGAGTGGCTGTGGCTCCCGGCATCCCGATATAGTCAGTTGACTCCATCACTGACTATTGGGGGAGAGTCTTTGGCCCCCACAGAAGGGGCTCGCAATCTGGGAGTCCTCCTGGATAGGCAGCTGTCCTTGGAGGAACATCTGACAGCTGTAACCAGGGGGACCTTTTGTCAGGTTCGCCTGATTCGCCAGTTGCGGCCCTTTCTTGATCGGGATTCCCTGTGCACAGTCACTCATGCCCTCGTCACCTCTCGCCTTGACTACTGCAACGCTCTCTACATGGGGCTTCCCTTGAAGAGCACCCGGAGGTTCCAACTGGTCCAGAATGCAGCAGCGCGGGTAGTGATGGGAGCAGCATGGCGCTCCCATGTAACACCGCTCCTGCGCGAGCTGCACTGGCTCCCAGTGGTCTTCCGGGTGCGCTTCAAGGTGCTGGTTATCACCTTTAAAGCGCTCCATGGCATCGGGCCTAGCTATCTTTGAGACCGCCTGCTGCTACCAACGACCTCCCATTGTCCCGTGTGCTCCCACAGAGAGGGCCTCCTCAGGGTGCCATCAGTCAATCAATGCAGGCTGGTAACCCCCAGGGGGAGGGCCTTCTCTGTGGGGGCACCTACCCTCTGGAATCAGTTGCCCCCAGAGATAAGGAGAATCCAAGATCTTAGCGCCTTCCGCCGTGCCCTTAAAACCCACTTTTTCCAGCAAGCCGGGCTGGCTTAAGAAGAAATTTTAAATGTTTTAATTGGTTTGTATTTTTAATTTTGGGCCAAATTTATATATATTTTAATTGTTTTTAATATTTGTAGTTCATGTTTTTTAATTCTGGCTGTACACCGCCCTGAGTCCTCAGGGAGAAGGGCGGTATATAAATTTAAAATAAAATAAAAATAAAATAAATAAAATAAATAAATTAGGTTGTGTGTGCATGAAAACCTCCCCTCTTCCCTCTCATTGCCATTCTGTGGAACCAAAATGGTTGGGGACCACTGGATCTACATGTTGGCATTTTGTTCGGAATTATTGGGACTGTACATGTTATCAAGTTGTTTTTGTGAATACCCTAGATCAGCGATGGCGAGCCTTTTTGGCACCAAGTGCCAAAAAGGTCACATGGAAATGTCATGCATGTGCTCATTGGGGCTACACTCTGGAAAAGCTGAACTTCCGAGTTTCTAGTGCGCATGCGTGCCTGACAATCAGCTGGCTGGTGGCATGCACAGGCCAGTTTTCGGCACTGCTGTGTGAGCGAAGGGATTATGCTCCAGAAAAGCTGAATGTCCGGGTTCTGGTACGCATACATACCCGACAATCAGCTGGGTGGTGTGCACATGTACAGCAGTTTTCAGCATTGCTGCGCACGCGAAGAACAGCTGATTGTTGCGCGTGCATGCATGCCAGAAACCCAGAAGACAAACAGGCAAGGCCGTTTGTGGCTTCGTGTGCCACTTTGGGCACATGTGCCATAGGTTCGCCATCATGGCCCTAGATCCGTGATGGCGAACCTATGACACGCATGCCACAGGTGGCACGCAGAGCCATATTGGTAGGCAAGCCAGCTCAGCTCTGGGGTGCATGCGCGGGCTGGCCAGCTGATTTTCGGGCCTTCTGGGCCCACCAGAAGTAGGGAAACAGGCTGCTTCCTGCCTCTGGAGGGCCTGGGGGGTGGTGGGGAAGGCCCGTTTTTCTTCTTACCTGGCTCCAGAGCCTCTCTATGCATCTGGGAAGGGCAAAAACAGCCTTTTCCACTCCCTTGGAGGCCCTACGGAGGCTGAAAGGGCCCATTTCCCGACTCCCGGTGGGACAGGAAGTGACTTTTTTCCTGTCTCCAGAGACTCCTAGAGAGGCTCCTAGACACTCCTAGAGAGGCTCCTAGAGACTTGTAGAGAGGTTCTGGAGGCTGGGGACAGCAAAAAATGTCACTTCCTGTCCCACCGAGAGTTGGGAAATGGGCCATTTCAGCCTCCGTAGGGCCTCCAAGAGAGTGGGAAATGCTGTTTTCGCCCTTCCCAGATGCATAGAGAGGATCTGGAACCAGGTAGGAAAGAAAAAAGGGCCTACCAGGCCATCATGTGCCAGGAGCAGGGTGGATGGGGTTGCGTGCGCATGCGCGTGGGCATGTGCGCGTGCGACCCTCCCCCGCCCCCCCCTCTCCTGGCACGCGATGGCAAAAAGGTTAGCCATCACTGCCCTGGATGTTACAAGCATGTAGAAGCTCTGGTTATAAATGCTGCACAAAGAATAAAAACCAAACAGAAATAAGAGTCTGCTTGTTGTTGTGTTTAAGCTTCATAAGCTACTACTATTTCATATAATTGAGTCTTGATAGATGCTGATTCATAATTGCAAATGCATAATCACTTCTGCTTCAATTTTGGTCATCTTACTCTCTTTAGTTATTTTACCAGTCAGTGTTAATTAGAGGACACATGGAAATTATTAGTCCAGTACAAATTCATTAAGCTATAAAATGATAGCCTTACACATAGAAGTTGAACTGTGATAGTAGTGCATTAATACATTGCAAAATAAAATTATAATTTTATATTATTTTAATCAAGTTATATATAAAAATTTTTGGGCTTTCAGTTATTCTTTGCATAGTTTTGTTTAGACCATTATGTTTGGAGTGATGTAGCTGTCAGGCTTTAATTAGATAGCTTTTCTCTATATTCACTCCATGAATATATATATTATCTTTTTAGAAAAAGACCAAACGGGAATTTAATAGGTCATACAATCAAAGTTTAAGTAATTGTTCCTCTCACTGTCATGATAAGCACCATGAGAAGGAGAAAAAAGTAAGTGGGTTTGTTACCTAACACATCTACTTTATCATTTTAGCACCTTCCAAAGTTTCATCAGGAAGCAATAAATGTGTAAAGGTCTTTGGTTTAAACAATGTGTGAAACAGTTACATTAACACTATGTGTGTTGATTAAGAAATAATGAGAATTAGTGAAGGAGCTCTCCTTTTCATTCTTTAAATTTAATTTTAATAGTGTTCTCATTTCAGTGTATCAGCAAATTGAACAAAATTAGAGCAAGATTTCTTGTATACAGTTGATTTGTAAAAAAAAATTGTGAACTTTTTCATTTCAGTCTTGAGGAGGAAAGTAATTAGTAGTATATTTTTCACAGCTGTACCTTACACTTTATAACAATCTTTTTTATACCTATTTCACTTCTTAGCTGAAAAAAGCTAAGTGAACATTGTTGACTGAATTTTTTTTTTCAAATTTAAATTTTTTGATTTATATGCCGCCCTTCTCCGGAGACTCAGGGCGGCTTACAATGCGTTAAGCAGTAGCCTTCATACTTTTGTATATTTTATACTAAGTCAGCTTATTGCTCCCACAACTGGGTCCTCATTTTACCTACCTTAGAAAGGATGGAAGGCTGAGTCAACCTTGAGCCTGGTGAGAATTGAACTTGCAGTAATTGCAGGCAGCTGGAAGCTAAATACTACCTTTTTAACAGTAGCATTAGTCTGCTGCGCCACTCAGGCTCTTTAGTGGTACTAGCATTCTTTCTGTACTGCAACTCTAGAATGTTATCCGTAATGTGAAAATTTATTTATTATTTTATTTTATTTATTTTATTTTATTTTATTTTATTTTATTTTATTTTATTTTATTTTATTTTATTTTATTATTTTATTTTATTTATTTTATTTTATTATTTTATTTTATTTTATTTTATTATTTTATTTTATTTTATTTTATTTTATTATTTTATTTTATTTTATTTTATTTTATTTTATTATTTTATTATTTTATTTTATTTTATTTTATTTTATTATTTTATTTTATTTTATTTTATTTTATTTTATTATTTTATTTTATTTTATTTTATTATTTTATTTTATTTATTTTATTTTATTTTATTTTATTTTATTTTATTTTATTTTATTATTTTATTTTATTTTATTATTTTATTTTATTTTATTTTATTTTATTTTATTTTATTTTATTTTATTTTATTTTATTTTATTTTATTTTATTTTATTTTATTATTTTATTTTATTTTATTTTATTTTATTTTATTATTTTATTTATTTTATTTTATTTCTATACCGCCCTTCTCCCGAAGGACTCAGGGCAGTGTACAGCCTAATTAAAAACACAAAGACAGACAAAATTTAAAAATTATTAAAATTATTAAATAATAGGCCCAATTTATAAAACCCCAAATTTAAAATCCCATTTAAAACCAATTAAAATCTTTACATTGATAGCCCAGCCTGGCGGAACAACATGGTTTTGAGGGCACAGCGAAAGACATGGAGATCAGAGATTTTACGAATTTCTGGGGGCAGATCATTCCAAAGGGCAGGGGCTCCCACAGAGAAGGCCCTCCCCTGGGTGTCGCCAACCGACATAATTTGGCCGATGGCACCCTGAAGAAACCCTCTCTGTGGGAGCGAACTGGCCGGTGGGAGGCTACTGGTGGCAGAAGACGGTCTTGAAGGTATCCCGGTCCAATGCCATGGAGCGCTTTAAAGGTGGTAACCAACACCTTGAATCGCACCCAGAAGACCACTGGGAGCCAGTGCAGCTCGCGTAGGAGGGGTGTCACGTGGGCACAACGAGTTGCGCAGATAACCACCCGCGCAGCCGCATTCTGGACCAGTTGGAGCCTCTGGGTGCTTTTCAAGGGGAGCCCCATGTAGAGAGCATTGCAGTAGTCCAATCAGGAGGTGACAAGGGCGTGAGTGACTGTGCGCAAGGCGCTGCAGTCCAGAAAGGGCCGCAATTGGCGGATCAGGCGAACCTGATAAAAAGCCCCCCTGGCCACGGTCGTCATATGTTCTTCTAAAGACAGCCGTGCGTCCAGGAGGACGTCCAGATTGCGGGCCCTCTCTGTGGGGGGTAAAGACTCATCCCCAATAGTCAGCAATGGCACCAGCTGACTATATCGCGACGCCAGGAACCACAGCTACTCAGTCTTGGAGGGGTTGAGTCTGAGCCTATTTCTCCATATCCAGACCCGCACGGCCTCCAGGCAGCGAGACATCACATCAAGGGCATCGTTGGTCTGGGGTGGAGATGTACAGCTGAGTATCATCAGCGTACAGATGGACTCTCACCCCAAAACCACGGATGATCTCACCCAGCGGCTTCACATAAATGTTGAACAGAAGGGGCGAGAGGACCGACCCCTGCGGCACTCCCCATGCAAGGCGCCTCAAAGTCGACCTCTGCTCCCCTGTCAACACGAACTGCGAGTGGTTGGAGAGGAAGGAGGAGAACCACTGCAAAATGGTTCCCCCTATTCCTAACCCCCTCAACCGCTGCAGCCTGATACCATGGTCGATGGTATCAAAAGCCGCTGAGAGATCTAACAGGACCAGGACAGAGGAGCAACCCCTGTCCCGAGCCCTCCAGAGATCATCCACCAATACGACCAATGCTGTTTCTGTGCTGTACCCCTGCCTGAAGCCCAACTGGTACGGGTCCAGATAGATAGCTTCATCCAGGTGCCCGGGCAGTTGTCGTGCCACCACACTCTCAACAACCTTCACCACAAAACGAAGGTTGGAGACCGGATGGTAGTTGGCTAATTCAGCCGGATCCAGGGAAGGCTTCTTGAGGAGGGGCCTCACCACTGCCTCTTTCAAGGCACCCTCACTCAGAGAAGCACTTATAATCCCCTGGAGCCAGCCTCGTGTAACCTCCTGGGAGGCCAGTACCAACCAGGAGGGACACGGGTCTAATAAACATGTGGCGGCACTAATCCTACCCAGAACCCTGTCCACATCCTCGGGAGCCACAGGATCAAACCCCTCCCAGATAATATTCTCAAGACCTACCCTCGTCTCCTCCCCTGGATTCACCCAGTCGGAGTCCAAGCCTTCCTGAATCCAAGCAACTTTATCATGCAGGAATTGCCCAAATCCTCAGCTCGACCCTGCAAGGGATCTTCCCGCACTCCCCCCCGAAGAAGGGAGTGGGTCACCCTAAACAAGGCGGCTGGGCGGTTCTCTGCAGATGCGATAAGAGTGGGAAAATAGTTAGATTTTGCCGCTTTTATCGTCACTAGGTAAGTCTTGATATAAGACCTCACCAGTGTCCGGTCGGAATCGGATTGACTAGTCCTCCAAATGCTCTCTAGGCGTCTTTTCTGACGCTTCATCTCTCTCAGCTCCTCAGAGAACCAAGGAGCCAATTGAAGTCGGCATCAGGTCAGAGGCCGCAAAGGCACGACATGGTCCAAAGCCCTGGCAGACGCCCTCTCCCAGGCGGCCACCAGGTCTTCAGTCGAGTCGTGTGCCAGGGTCTCAGGAAATGGCCCAAGCTCTGTCAGGAACCTTTCGGGATCCATCAGGCACCTGGGACGGAAACATTTAATCGGTTCCATCTCCGTGCAGCGGGGGGAAACGGCAGGAAAGTCCAAGCGAAGAAGAGAATGATCTATCCATGACAAGGGTTTAATGTCTAAATCCCCTCTACCAAGATCATTCAACCACTGACCAGAGACGAAAATCAAATCCAGAGTGTGTCCCTCTGTGTGAGTGGGGCCCTGAATTAATTGGTCCATGGCCACCATGGAAGCCTTGAATTCCCGAGCCACCTCTGACACCTCACCTGCAGATGGCAGGTTGAAATCCCCCATGACAATAAGTCTGGGGGTATCAACCACCACCCCGGCAACAAGGTCGAGCAGCTCGGGCAGGGTCGCCGCCACGTGGCAGGGAGCCAGGTATGTAATCAGCAAACCCATCTGCCTCCCATGGCCCCACTTCACGACGAGGGTCTCACATCCAACTATCTGAGGAACAGTGGTCTCCCTCGGACTAAGACTTTCCCTAATAATCGCCGCCACTCCCCCACCCCTCCCCTGGGCCCTTGGCTAGTGAAATGCACAGAAACCTGGTGGGCACATTTCAATGAGGGGAACCCCCCCCCTTGTGGCCCAACCAGGTCTCCGTAATACCTGCCAGGTCTGCACCACCCTCCAAAATAAGATCACAAATGAGGGGGGCTTTGTTAACAACAGACCTGGCATTACATAACATCAGCCGCGGACCCAGGAACTGAGGCTCTGTGCAACCCAGGACCCGAGTCGCGCATTGGGAGCCGGAGTGCGCAATCGCTCGTAGACAGCGTATGTGTACCCCCAGAACATGATATGGTCCCCTGCGCCCGTCGTATCTGCCCCTCCCACTCACTATTTCAATTGCACTGCCCTTCCCAACACCTCGTTGTTCCCCAGACAAATTTCCTTCCGTGATCCTTCTGCTGCGCCCAAACGACCCATCATCCCGCCCAGTGGCTATATGAACACCCCCAGGTCCATCTCTACAACCCCCTCCCCTCCTCCCGGGTCCCCTTAAAATTTTTCTTGAAAATCCCGATAAAAAACCCCTCAACCCCCTCTTCGCTGCATGCCATCTCTTGGGGTTCCAAAGCCCGTCATCAAGATAGGCCCTCGATAACGTGGAGGGCTAGGCCTGCGAGAGGGTGGAGTCTCGCAGCGCTAGAAGGTCGGCTTTTAAAAGCATCATCCGAACCAAGGACGGGAAAGGAGGGCCAGTTCAGGGTTCCTCCATAGTCCAGAGAGATAACCATGCACAAGATCACAAATGTCCATCGTAGAGCTGGACTCCACTGTCCTCTCACGACAGGGATTTATAATATTTCAGTAAATTGTAAAAATAAAGAAACCACTAAACCATCATTATATTCCTGTTAACTTATTCTTCTTATACTTTGATTTTAGATTGTTTAGGGAAGAATGTTGATTCTATGTTAAAAAGTCAGCACTTGCAAATTTTTGGCTAACATTACCAAATCTACAATTCCTTAAAATATATTTTTCTATTGTATAGGATTAAAGCAATAGATCTTTATAACATAATTCAGGCCTCCATAGGATGGCATTTGTGAGATATTCATTTTACTGATGAGAGAACTTGGCTTTTCAGACCAAGTTTAGCAATATTGATTAATGTTCATGAAGACATAAACTGATTTGATTCTTTTATCAGTTTTTTAAAATAATATTCTCTTATCACATTTTTCTGAGAATAGTTTAAATCTGTTTTTTCATAAAATAAATAATATATTTACTGCATTGTCAGTCAATTTCAGTAGTTCTTAGTATTATTAGTTGCATGTAGTTATTAAAGAAAATGTAGTAAAATAAGTTGGCCATACCCTTGTTGTAGGTAGAACTTTTTAAACAAAAAACAGTGGCTTGAACAATTCTGCATTAGATTTACACTGGTTTGATTTGGAACTAATAAGGTAGATGCTTCCAGTATCTTAATAGATAGCAATATTATTTACATCCCTGAGCATACTAAAATTGATTGATCTTAATTTAAACAGCAGTAAAAAGATTTGCTGTATCTTATTTTTTGTTATGTCTCTTGTGCTTGTCAACTTTAGTTAGTACTGGACCCATTTCTGGACAAAAAGAACTATTTTCCGCTGACCGATAATCACATAGTTAAATAACTTTTATAAGTTGAGTTAGTCCTCAACTTACAACAGTTCACTTAGTGACTGTGCAAAGTTACCACAGCACTGAAAAAAGTGACTTTTTTACCCTTATGACCATTGCAGCATCCCCATGGTCACATGATTTATATTCAGATGCTTGACAACTGATTCACATTTATGATGGTTGCAGTATTCTGGGGTCATATGATCAGCTTTTGCAACCTTCTGACAAGCAAACTCAATGAGGAAGCCAAATTCACTTAAGCACCATGTGACTAATTTAACAAGTGTAGTGATTCACTTAACAAAGATGGCAAGAAAAGTCGTAAAATGGGGCAAAACTCATAGAATGAATTTCTCATTTACCGTTAAATTTTGGGCTCAAGTAGTAGTAAGTTGAGGACTACTGTATGTGATCCTTATGACATTTAGGTTGAATCAGCAGTTCATGAAGAGCATGATGGCCAAGTCCTGGGATGCTCTCCAAGTGACTGGCTGCTAGTGAGACAAGTCTATACCAATGACTGCACATCAAGGGAACCCTCCGTTAAAGTTTTGAAATTTACAGACAATACAATGATCATTAGCCTCATTCAAGACAGATATGAGTCTACTCCCTCTTATTATATTCAACAGCACAGAATCAACAGTAGAGTCCTTCAGGGGTTCTATAATTTCCCAGGATTTGAAGTGGACACTCAAAATAAAGAATGTTCTTCCTGCATCAATTCAGGACATTCTGACTGTCCCAGGAGCTGTTGATACAATTTTACATAGAATTATCTGTTAGTTATACTTCTATAACTGTGTGGTTGGGTACAGCAACCAAACAGGACAGGTGCAGACTTCAATGGATAATTAAGACTGCAGAAACAATAATTAGAACAAGTCTGTCTCCCATTAAACACCTGCATATTGTGCAGATCAGAAAGAGGCTGAGAAGATATCTGCAGATTCCTCACATCCTGGGCATAAACTGTTTCAATTCCTTCCCTTGTCAATGCTTTATTTATTCTATGCCAAGACAACTAGTCACAGGGACAAATTTTCCCTTCTGCCATCACGATGCTGAACACCTAATACTCACAGTTCCGTTAAATTTCTATATATTATCCCATATAGTGTAGCTGCAGTATTATTATTTATCCTTATTATTATGCAGTATTTACTTCCCTTTTTAAAATTGGAATTATTATTATTCTCTGTGTTATTTTGCATGTACATTGAATGCTTCTGTACTGGAGACAATTTTTTTACATGTCTAATCACACTTGACCAAATAAAGTATGCAATTCATTTCAGTTCAGTTCAGATTTTATTCTTATAACATAGGACTGAGATGGGCTAGCTTCATGGTTGTAGAATTATCAGTTTTTCAACTTGGTATCTTCTCATAGATTGGACTAAATGTATTTGTACATTTGCCACTTAATAAGATAATTCTTATTTACTGACTACCTCATTTAATATCCATTCAAAAGTTAAAATGATGCAAAAAATACCACTGAGGACTCTGTTAGAGAGTTAGATATCAACAGAAGGATCCTTGGAGGTCTTCTAGTCGAACCCTCTGCTCAAACAGGAAACCCTATACTCGTGATGGAGAACCTATGGTACGTGTACCAGAGGTGGCATGTAGCGTGCTCTCTGATGGCACGTGCGCTGTTTCCCTAGTTCAGCTGTGCTGCGAAACTGTGTGTGCCTCCCGCTGACTAGCTCGTCTTCGTATCTCTGTCATGCATGCACAGGCGGGGTGAGTGCGGGGGCGGCATGCATGCATGCGCAGTGGGTGGGGAGCATGAAGGGGGCCACCCTTCGACTGTTTTTGGCCTCCGTGCGCCCTGTTTTAGGCCTCTGTGCGCCCCATTTTCAGCCTTTGTACACCCCATTTTTGGCCCATTCCAGGTGGCGGAGATTGCCACTGGGGATTGCTGGTGCCTATTGCTGCTGCTGGCTGCCTAGTGACGCTGCTCACTCTGGCCATTCACCATTGGCGATAGGTGGCAGTGATAGGCAGCAGCAGCAGCCTCCACTATCTGGAATGGGCCAAAAAAGGGATGCTCGGAGGCTTGAAACAGGACATGCGGAGGCCGAAAATGCGGCACGTGGAGGCTGAAAACAGTGGCGGGTTGCTACCAGTTTGCCCTGGTTTGGATGAACTGGTGGTGGGAGGCTCCCCGCACTTGCCCAGACATCGTCAAATAATGCGCGGGTGCAGAAGTGGCACGTGCACAAGCGAACCAGTAGTAAAGGTAAGTGAAATCCACCACTGCATGGAAATGGGGCATGTGGAGACCAAAAACGGAGCATGCGGAGGCGTTATTTCGGGAGGCTGATCCAACCTCCAATCAGCTGTTCATTCTAAATCAGCCCGTGATAATATGCTGAAGTTGACCAGGCTATTTGCTGCAAGGACACTAGCCAGATGAATACCAATGGATTCTAGGAGGCAGAGGCAGATTTTTTCCTCTCCAAAAACTAGGTGTGTCTTATGGTCCTGAGTGTCTTATAGACCGAAAAATACGGTAATTGTCCACTATGACTTCCAAGATCCCTCTCTCAGTTACTACTGTTGAGCCAGGTGCCACCTATTCTATACCTGTGCATTTGGTTTTTCTTGCTTAAAAGTAGAACTTTACTTTTATTTATTTATTTTATTTATTTTATTTAATCAAATTTCTATACCGCCCTACTCCCGAAGGACTCAGGGCGGTGAACAGCCAAGATAAAATACAAATAATACAAATATTAAAAATCCCTTAAAATTATTAAATATTTTGGCTGAAACACAGATTAAAACACCCAATTTATAAAATCACAAATTAAAAAATTTAAAAAAATTTAAAAGAGGGGAGTTAGGCCAGGCCAGCTTGCTGAAATAGGCTATTGGTAGCAGAAGGCGGTCTTGTAAATACCCCAGTCCGATGCCATGGAGCGCTCTAAAGGTGGTAACCAAAACCTTGAAGCGCACCCGGAAGACAACTGGGAGCCAGTGCAGCTCGCGCAGGAGGGGGGTCACATGGGAGCGCCACGTTGCTTCCATAACCACCCGCACGGCCGCATTCTGGACCAGCTGGAGCCTCCAGGTGCTCCTCCAGGGGAGCCCCATGTAGAGAGCATTGCAGTAGTCCAAGCGGGAAGTAACGAGAGCATGAGTGACCGTATTTAACGAGCCCCGATCCAGAAAGGGACGCAACTGGCGAATCAGGCGGACCTGATAAAAAGTCCCACTGGCCACGGCCGTCATGTGCTCTTCTAAAGACAGCCGTGAGTCCAGGAGGACACCCAAGTTGCGAATCCTCTCCGTGGGGGCCAATGACTCGCCCCCAATAGTCAGTGATGGCACCAACTGACTATATCGGGATGTCGGAAACCACAGCCACTCGGTCTTGGATGGGTAGAGCCTGAGTCTGTTTCTCCCATCCAGATCCGCACGGCCTCCAGGCACCGGGACATCACTTCAAGGGCATCATTGGGGTGGTCCGGGGTGGAGATGTACAGCTGAGTATCATCAGCATACTGATGATACTTCACCCCGAAACCACGGATGATCTCACCCAGCGGCTTCACATAAATGTTGAACAGAAGGGGCAAGAGGACCGACCCTTGTGGCACCCCACATACAAGGGGCCTCGGGGTCGACCTCTGCCCCCCTGTCAACACAGACTGCGACCGGTCAGAGAGAAAGGAGGAGAACCACTGTAGGATGGTGCCCCCCACCCCTAACTCCTCTAGCCGGTGCAGCATGATACCATGGTTGATGGTATCAAAAGCCGCTGAGAGGTCTAATAGGACCAGGACAGAGGAACAACCCCTGTCCCGAGCCCTCCAGAGATCATCTACCAACGCAACCAATGCCGTTTCCGTGCTGTACCCAGGCCTGAAGCCCGACTGGAACGGATCCAGATACGACGATTCATCCAGGTACTGGGGGAGCTGTCGCGCTACCACACTCTCAACAACCTTCGCAACGAAGCGAAGGTTGGAGACTGGACGATAATTTGCCAACACTGCCGGGTCCAGGGAAGGCTTCTTGAGGAGAGGCCTCACCACCGCCTCTTTCAAGGTGGCAGGGAAGACACCCTCACTCAAGGAAACATTTATAATCCCCTGGAGCCAGCCTTGTGTAACCTCCCGAGAGGCCAGCACCAACCAGGAGGGACACAGGTCCAGTAAACATGTGGCTGCGCTCAGTCTGCCCAGTATCCTGTCCACGTCTTCGGGCGTCACAGAATCAAATTCTTCCCAGATAATACTCACAAGACCTGCCTCTGTCCTCCCCGCTGAATCTACCCAGTCAGAGTCCAGGTGTTCCCGAATCTGAGCGATTTTGTCATACAGATACTGTACAAAATCCTTGGCTCTACCCTCCAAGGGGTCCTCCCGCGCTTCCTGGTGGAGCAGGGAGCGGGTCATCCTAAACAGGGTGGCCGGGCGATTATCTGATGATGCAATAAGAGTGGCAAAATAGTTATACTTCGCCAGTTTTATCGCCACCAGGTAGGTCTTAATATGAGACCTTACCAGTGTTCAGTCAGATTCAGAATGGCTGGCCCTCTAACCACTCTCCAGGCGTCTTTTCCGGCGCTTCATCTCCCTCAGCTCCTCCAACTTTTATCACATTGAATTTTATTTTGTTAGATAGGGCTCAGTGTTCAAATTTTCCTTCTCTATCTTGAGCCTATCTTCTGGAGTGTTGCCTCCTGACAACTTAGTATCATCTGCAAATTTGATGAGTTCCCCCTTTATCGCCTCATCGAAAACATTGATGAAGATATTGAAGAATACAGCCCAAAGAATACAGCCTTGGCGTATCCCATGGCATACTTCCCTCCATTAAGAACTGCACATTAAGTGTGGTTGGTCAACTAGTTACGAATCCATTTGGTGGTGATGCTGTCTAACTCACATTTTTCTATCTTATCAAATAGTAGGTTGTGGTCTACTGTGTCAAATGCCTTACTGAAGTACAAGTAAATTATATTCACAGCATTTCAGTGGTCTACTAATTTTTACACTCTGTCAAAGAATGCAATAAGATATGTTTTGCATGACCTGTTTTTGACAAACCTATTCTGGCTTCAGGTTATGACTTTGTTTGCCTCTAGGCATTTTCAGATTCGTTCATTAATTATTTTTGTCATTAAGATTTTTCTAAATGGTTCTAGAATATGTATAACCTATGGACTTTATGTACCTCAGTCCCCAGTTTGTAGTCCTAGAAGTCTTGCAAGATATTATGAGTAAATACAGGTTGTATTTCAGGTAACTTTGGTGACATAATCATTGTATTACATAACAGCATTTAACTAGGAAACCTAGCTGCCTGCAACTACTGTCACCTACTGGAATTATGAAGTATCTGTAGTGGGTCAGCAGATACCTAGTTTGCCTGCCTGCCTGCCTGCCTGCCTGCTGCCTGCTTTCCTTCCTTCCTTCCTTCCTTCCTTCCTTCCTTCCTCCCTCCCTCCCTCCCTCCCTCCCTCCCTTCTTTCGTTTCTCACAACTTATACAATGAGTCACTTATGTTTACTGTACTCAGCTCATCTTTAGTATATCTTTTGTAGTAGTTTTCAAGCTACATAACATATCCAAAATAAACATGTTAAAAAATATGGCCTTCCAAACATGCATTAGATCAGCTCTTCCAGTGGTGAAATGTAGAATTTGTTACTACCAATTCTGTGGGTGTGGCTTGAGGGGGTAATGT
This sequence comes from Arizona elegans, assembly GCA_022577455.1. Taxonomy (NCBI): domain Eukaryota; kingdom Metazoa; phylum Chordata; class Lepidosauria; order Squamata; family Colubridae; genus Arizona; species Arizona elegans. Next base: position 25,004,387 of record JAKOOJ010000004.1, read on the forward strand.
GATTGGGTGGGCATGGCCAACTTTTTATTTTTTATTTTTAAAAGCATTTTTTCTACAACCTTAAGAGGTTGCAGAAAAAATGCTTTTAAAAGCCTCTGACGATCCCAGCTGAGCTGCGCGATCTTCAAAGGCTTTTTTTTTTAACTTTTAAAAGCATTTTTTCAGCCGAAGAGGTTATAGAAAAAATGCTTTTAAAAGTTAAAAAAAAAAAGCCTCTGATGATCGTGAGGCTCAGCTGGGCATGTGGGGAGGCAGGGAGTTTTGCTACCGGTTCTCCGAGCCACTCGCCGCCATCGCTACCGGATTGGGCAGTCTAGTCCGAACCAGGAGCATTTCACCCTTGAGCTGTTCTGTGGTTAAAGTTTTTAATCAGTAATAAAAAAATCAGATTAATGTATAATTAAGTTTGAAATCTAACTTTGTGCTTCATATGAAGTTACAGATTATGTAGTTTAAGATTTAGTTTAGTTGGTAACATTTGTGTAATTTTAAGGGAGCAGTTTTAGAGAGAGAGAATTATAGAAAACAATAGGTGGCAAAGGCTTTATCTTTCTATTTTTTCTTTTAGCCATTACCTTTCTCTCTCCCTTCCCAATTCAATGGAGATACTTGGCTACATTTGGATAGAAGAAGATAGGGAGGGATAGGGGGAGGGTGGGAGAGAGGTGAGGGAAGGAGGGTGTGTGTGTGTGTGTGTGTGTGTGTGTGAGAGAGAGAGAGAGAGAGAGAGAATTTTATTTCGTTAACACTACAGGTTTTTTTTAAATTTTAAATTATATGGATACTTGTTCAAAACAAATAAACCAATGTTAATGGTTTTCTTTTGTGGTGGTGTCATCCTGTATAAAACTGTATCAGCTGTACATAATTTATTCATAAAGACAGTATTTACTTTTCAATCGTTGAAAGCTGTGGTTTATTGTTTACTTACATGTTTTAGGTTATCCTTACACAAATCAACTGCAAAAAGTGACTAAAAATAACATGTGCCAATCCTTTTTAATAGAACACAGCCTGCTTTCATCTGCATAAAAGTCTTCCTGGCAAGTATTTTCTGAAAGCTCTCTATCTCAATTCAGCATGACATTGTATCTGAGCTTCTCAGCAAAAGTGCTAATTCGAAAAAAATGTTAACATCTGCCTAGACATTAGAGGTAAATAAATGTCTTGCATTGCGAGGGATTCCTTCTCAAGTTGTTTCTTCACAGTATTGTATATTTTTGGAAATCTTTGGAAATTCAGGTTTTTGTTGGCAAGTATGTGTTGCCTCTTGGTAGTTTCTTTTCACCCCCAAATTCCATTCCCGTTATGAAAGGTTTCTCAGTCTTCCTTAGGAAGAGTTTAAAAAGTTTAAGCAATTGCCTACTGCAAAGTTTATTTCCAAGAGGTTCCATTATAGTCTCTGTCATATGTTGAAAAATATGTTTTTCCCAGTACCTATCATAGCCGACAAATGCATCCAGGGCTTTCTGTCATCTGATTCTCAGGTTTCTGTGTTTAAGAATGCTAGACGGATATTCAAGAGCTTACATATATCAATTCTGGACTGAAAGAGGTATGGGGGAGGTCTGAAAGAGGTATGGGGGAGGGTTTTCATGGCTCAGTGAATAGAAAAAGTTTGAAATATATGAGGTTACATGAGGTTGAAATGAGAATGAGATTATCCTGTTATGAATGTGTAAAGAGACAAACAGTTTCTAATATACCATTCACTATTGTATAGAGAAGATCATAAGCTTGGCGGAAAATAAAATCTTGAATGTTCTATAACAAATTGCTAGAAAACCAACCAGAGTAGTTGCATTATGGAAAGTAAGATTTTTCTGCCAGAGAAGGGGAAGTGTTTATGCCCATGTAAATGAGCAGTTAACCACCAAAGCAGATACCTCTTTTTGGAATTAATTCTTACTTCGTTGACAACCAAGGCCCCAGTTCTGACTTCCACAATAATATTAATCAAACTACCAGTAATACATGGAATTAAATTCATATATACACCATAATTTTGCAAGAGACCCTACCAGTGCATCCATATCTATGCATTCTGTTTTGGAACACTTAGAAGGGATTTTATGAGGGCTGGTCTCCTTGCAAATGGTTGTATTTTGATTCCAACTGAGCTTAAAAGAGCTTAGAAAGACATAAGTACCTGGCAAGTTCTCAGATAGAGTGAATGTTTTGGACTCAGTCATTTTTTCAGAAGCTCATTGCTGGGATAGATAGAGGGAAATGTTAATGAAACAATGAACATAAGGGGGGAGGGGGGGAAGCAGCCACCATATGTTTATTGTTTTGGTATGGGCACCATATAGCATCTGAGAGACCATTCTGCTAAAGTACAGATTCAGTCCTAAGAGAATTCTTTTGAAAGGTGCAAATATGAAAAGATTCCTGAAAATTAATGCTTTGGAGAACTATTCTCTGTGGTATAAAAGTACTTCGGTTATAAAAGTAAATGGGTTACCCCCGCCTACTCAAACCATGATTTATCCTAGATTTGAGCAAGTGTCTCACAGTCCATAATTAATGAATAAGCTACTCAATTCGACCAATAGCCAGCTAGGTTCTACCTTTGAATATCCTCTCCTTTTATTGAGCAAAAACTGGGATCATTGAAAGGAGTGCAGGTGACTATATGTTACAGATTATTGTACCTATACAAACAGTTATGGTAACAGTATTTTTAGTTTAGTAACAGTCTCAATAGTTATTAAAGAGAAAAAAATTCCTCTCCTGGGAATGCAAACATAGAAATAGAATATTTAGTGTTACTAACTTTTGGTAGAATTACTAGTTTTAATAGATTAGAGTAGGAGTCCCAAACCTAAGTACTGCAGCACACTACTGGGCTGTGGCCTGTTGTTCACTAGGCTGCATGAGTGACTGGCCATTGCGTGTGTGCGGATGCACCCCCCTACTCATGCTAGCATTGCTGCGAAAGTCATGTGAATGCTAACATCGCACGGGCACTGGTGTTGTCACAAGTGTATCACAGGCGCTAGCATTGCCGTGAGTCTCACGTGGGCGCTGGGGTCGCTACGAATGTCACATAAGTACATTCACACATGCATGCAGAAATGTGCCTGCTCCTTCCCACCCTCCAGATTACCAATCCAGGAAGATTGGGGAACTCTGGATTAGAGGAATGCTGTGGATATAGTGTATCTGGATCTCACCAAATTCTTTGATGGATTATCTCATGAAATTCTTAATAAAAAGATTAAATGTGATCGTAATCTTAGATTGACTCAAAATTGGCTGAGTAACAAGAGCCAAAGGGTATTAATTAATGGCTCCATTTCAATGGAAGGAAGTATCTAGTAGAGCACACAGGGATTTGTCTAGGCCTGGTGCTTTTCAATATCAGTATTGGACCAAGGGATATCTATCAGGTTTGCAGAAGGCTCTGGGTTTCTTATCAACTGTAAGTTAAATATGAGCCAGTAGTTTAATTGTTAAAAAAACAAATACTATATTATGAAAGATCTGGTTATCAATAAATGAAGAGGAAATACCTGAAGGGCTGTAATATCTGGAATATGTCACATAAAAGAGGGAGTGGATTAACTCTCTATTGACCACAATGAAGGAACAGAAGCAATGCATTAAAACATTAGTGACATAGTTTCATGTTACATGTCAGCAGAAATATCTTGACACTGATGACCTGTCAGTCTATGGAACAGGCTGCCATATGAAATGAAAAATTCTTTTACTGAGAGATTTCATATAGGTTGGATGGTTATCTTTCAGACATCCTCTAATGCAGTGGTTCTCAACCTTCCTAATGCCACGACCCTTTAATACAGTTCCTCATGTTGTGGTGACCCCCAACCAGGGGTGGGTTCTAAATTTTTTTATTACTGGTTCTGTGGGTGTGGCTTGGAAGTCATGTGACTGGGTGGGCGTGGCTAGCTGGTCATATGACCAGGTGGCCATGGCTATGTGTATAGGGACTACACAGAGGGCTGAAAAAAGTCATTTCTGACAGGTCCTCTCACTTTTGACTGGTCCTCACACTTATGACCATCCTCACATTTATGCCCATGCAGCATTCTTAACAACCATGTCACTCATTTCACAACTGCTTCTCTTCAACATGGTGATAAGATAGGGCAAAAAACGTAAAATGTGAGGATAGTCGTAAATTCGAGATCTGGTCAAAAGTGTGAGGACCAGTCAAAAATAACTTTTTCAGCCCTCTGAGTAGTCCATATGCACAAAAGAACTAACCAGAGGGCTGAAAAAAGTGATTTCTGACTGGTCTTCGCACTTATGACTGGTCATAATTTATGCCCATTGTAGCATTCTTAACAACCATGTCACTCATTTCACAACTGCTTCTCTTCACCATGGTGACAAGATAGGACAAAAACGTAAAATGTGAGGACAGTCGTAAGTTCGAGGACTGGTCAAAAGTGCGAGGACCAGTCAGAAATAACTTTTTCAGCCCTCTGAGTAGTCCATATGCATAAAAGGATACAGCAATAGAGAGGGATGAAGGAAGGGGAGGGAAATTAGAGTAGGAGGGAGGGTAAGAGAGGGAGGAAGAGAGGAGAAGGAGAAAGGAAGAGGAAGTAGGGAGGAGAAGAAGAGGGGGAGGAAGAGAAAATAAGAAGGAAAGAAAAGAGAGAGGTGGTAGGTTTGAGGAGAAAGATTGCTGTACAATAAAAAAGATGAAAGGGAAGAAAGCCAACCCCAAACAAATATAAAGATATTAAGATAAAGAATGAATTGTTAAACTTTAAAGAATAAAAGAGAACGACTATGAATAAATAGCAATAATTAGAAACACACATACAAACATACAATGTATTTTCTTTTGTAGGAAGTTAGCACCCACCCCTTTCCTGGAAGAGTGAAATATTTTAGGAAATATGAAAAAGGCAGAATATTATATTTTCCTGGAATAAACATGTTTTGAAGCAGGTCCCATCTTCCTGCCCCCACCCTTTGTCAATGGGCCATTAAGGCCTGGGCCAGTCTATTCTACATAACAAAGATCTACCTCCTTCAGGCAGAGCCATAGTAGGAATTGCCAAAGATCCAATAAAGTTAGGATTAGCCCTCTACCCATCTAGCAACAGAAACTCACCACATGTGACAATCAGCCACAGCAAGGCTAGCTAAGACCCCCACCCCCTCGGAGTCTGACAACCAATCAGGATACTTTTTCGGGGCCCCAAGAAATGCAGAGCCAGAGAGAGCATAAAAACCAAAGGATTTACTGTATCTGCCCTTTTCTGTTCAGGAACTCAAGCCATGTGATCCTGTCCACCATTAAGCCATCTTTCCAAGCAGTCTCCGTGTTTCCAGTGTCTTTTTCCCCACTTGGAGCAGAACCTAGAAGGAGATTTCTTCCAACACTTTGAACAGTGTATTTGGCCGGTTCACAAATTAAACAGTGTTTAGTCATTTCAATTAAATTTACAATTTCTATATTTCCTTTTTGCCATATTTATTCCTCATCTATTTTTGTAAAAAACCAATATTACCCTTCATCCTCATCTCTAATCTTAATAAAATTCAATTTTTCCCTTCTATTCTATATTATACCCCTTCCCATTGTCATCTATTTTTATATCCATCCTCACATTGGTTAATTATGTAATATTATAGTTGTTTAATATAAATTCAACATTTTAATATAAATCAATTAGTTATATAACTACCTTTTTTGTATATTAATCAATATGAACATGAATATTCCAATTATTTCCATGCAATCCAATTTCTTACAAATCAATTAATTATATTTACCAATAATAATGAACCAGATAATTTCCCCCATATATTCCTCTAAACCACAACTTAACCATTTCTGCTTTCAACACAATATACAATTAATAGTATCTCAATTATTACAATTCCCTAGTTAAATAGAGCTTTTTTTCTTTTGTGTTTTAAAATCTTGAACTCTCCTCTTTTTCCCTAAATTTCCCATTGTTTGCACCTACCTTTTTTGGTGAGGAAAAAGAAAAGAAATCTGCCTGCCTAATTTTCCAACGTTGCAGCAACAGCAAAGCCAACAGCCTGCTTTACTTTCAGTTTCGTGTTTCAGCATAGCTAGGGGAAAAAAAACTGCTCCAGCAAGCAAACAAGCAGCAGAGCCCTGAGCAAAACAGCTGAGAGCAAATCAGCTGAGAGTCGGGAGCTGATCTAATCAAGGGCTAATTAGCCTATGCTGAAGCTCCGGGGGCCAATAAAATTACAAAAAAACACCGAACCATTTGTTAAATTGCTGGCTCGCCTGCCCTTCACCCACCACTATTTATTGGCAATAAATAGTGGTGCGGAGGAGCGGGGCAACCCAGCAATTTAACAAAAGCAGAATCTCACCACTAGCTATAGGGTGGCCCTTTGAAGCCCCACGGCAAGAATTTAAACCGTTTTTTTTCCTCTAGCCATCAGCTGGGACTCAGGAGGCAGCAGTAGATTGGAGTGGGCGGGGTAAACGAACGGCCGGCGATCCAACAGAGCAGAGAGTGAGGGTGAGTGAAGGCGTGAGGGAGGGGGGCGAGAGAGGGCTTTGGCGACCCCTGTGAAATGGCCGTTCGACCTCCAAAGGGGTCGCGACCCCCAGGTTGAGAACCGCTGCTCTAATGGATTCTTCACTGATCAAAAAGTTGGACAAATTTATCTCTATGGCCCATTGCAATTCTATGATTCTGTGAAATAGTTATTTGATCTGATATATTTTGTGTCTCCAAAGTGGAGCTGTAGTTGAATTCAAAACTACAATGGAAATGGAAAATTAAGAACACATTTAAGAATCAATCTTAATCTCTTAATCTCAAATATTCTACTAAAGCATGATCTACTAAATCTGGTGGGCAACTATGGTCCCTTTATGATCTGTGGTCTATAGCTCTGAAAATTCCTGAGCCAGTATGGCCATAGTTGCCCATGCCTGCACTAAACAATGCTACTGTAATATTGTTTACATATAGGAAGGGATATTTCTGGTTCATTGATTATATCAACTGGAAAGCGTCACAATTAATCCAAACATTGGAGGACTTTGTAATGAGAAAATAAAAGAGGAAAGAAAAGTTACTAAATCACACTTTTTTCCCCAGATGAAACATCCAGTAATAAATTCACTAAAGTTAAAGAAGAAAACAATCAAACATGAATTTATAATTCAAAAATAGAACAGAACATCAGAGTAACAACATTGCTTCTAACTGCATAGCCAGGCTTAATGTCATTCTTGTAGCATTCTAGAAATATAATACTTGCGTAATCAAATTCTATAAAAATCTGTTAGTTTTCCAGCTTTTAGCAGGACCAAAAGATGGGTAATATCACAGAAAACCAATAACTTCATTACAGTTAGTATTGACTCCATAGGAGAAAGTCAAGTTTCAGTTTCCTGCTTGTCTCATTCATTCCATAAAATAATGCTGGCTTGCTAACTCTGTTTTCACAATATCACTTTCCTAAAGAGAAAAGGAATTTTCTAATGGAATATTGAACTAAGTTCTTTGAATGCTGTAAGTATATTTCTGTTGGCTATAGAAAAAGGGTGCAGGTGGTGATGGAAACCATTTCCGTCAGCAAGCTGTATTCAGAACAACATGGCACCTGTGTGTAGATAGCAGTGGTGGGTTGCCCCCAGTTTGCACCGGTTCTATAGAACCAGTAGTAAAACCGGCGGGAGGCCCTGCCCACCGACCCTGACATCACCAAAACACTTCTGCACGGCCCTACTGTGAACCAGTAGTAAAGGTAAGTAGAACCCACCCCTGGTAGATAGGTGTGCTTCTGATAACAGAGTGGTCATTCTAGGTGCAAATGGACAGTTGTTGTGGGAATGATAAAAATATGTTGCCTAAGAGATTTCCCCAGAAACAGGATATCAGTATGTGTTATGCATATCCTTAAAGTTGTAATACTCTGAGTCATGTTATTCTTAGGTATTGAGAACATGACCAAGAATACTGCCACTGTACGTGCTCTGATACATGGTTCTTCAGGCTCAGACAAAGCTGATTCATGATTCAGGTGTCTTTTGGACCCCTCAGGCTGCAATCATTTAACTAGTAATTTAAGGATCATAAATCCAGTAGGCATGGTCATAAATATACTCTTGATTTCAAAGAGAACAGAGTTCTCCAACCAGTAGCTTGAGTTCACAGGGCAAAGTCCTGTTTGTTGTCAGTGTAGGTGAGATTATGGTTTCCAAGAAGATTTCACAGCTAAAGCTAAATACTGAATTTACATTATTTGACCTAAATTTTAAAATGTGGCTGTAATGGAGAATTGTTCCAAAATGATTGCATTCAGATGGGACATTACATCGTTGAAACTCTCCATTTGAATATAGATACATCTTTATTTTTAGTACCAGGCTGCTGCCATGTAGACTGGTCTATGCCAGGTGTTTTTCTATGGTGTTTTTCTATCTCTGTGCTTCCTGGCCTGTAACTCTACAAGATAATTTCAGCATTTCCATAGGTTGGGTTTTTCAGACTATGATTCAAGATTTGACTTACAAGGCCTCTTGTTACTTTACCACGGGTCAGGATTCTTATCAGATTCACTGATTTTCTCATCTTGAAAGTCTACTTCTCTTCTTCTACTTCTTCTTCTGAGAATGCCTCCTTAACAAAGGACATAATGTGTTTGGAAAGTCATATTTTTTTAACTGTCCTCTGGTGAAAGTCTTTGATATCCATAACAATAAGTATTTGCAGTTGTGACTAGTTAAATACTGTGATATATCTCAATGAGTTTTTCTAGTAAAGCTTTCTTGATATGGAATGTAGTATGATGCTATTCAAATAGAAGATGAATACAGTTATGATGCTTATCTCTGCAGTTGCTTAACCCTGGAAGATTCTATGATTTATGTTTGACTATTACTACCACTTTCCTCATACTTTGTGGGATATGTACTTCCAGATGTCATGAATAGTTCTCTTTTGTATCCTTGGCTGATTATTTCAATACTTCTACTAGTTCCAATGAATTCTTTCACCTGAATTTTAAATTTAACAGCCAGAAAATATATACTTAAATTACATCTTGAGTGTTCATGATATTATTAGTTATGGTTTATAATATTAGTTACAGCAACGATACTGTTTTTGATGCATTTGTAGAATGGAGCAATCTTAATTGATTGTAATACTTGATTCTTATCCTTAAGGGAACCTCAGCTTTCTTTCTCAGCAGGGCACTAATATATAAGTATGGGGTAATTCATAATTAATTTCTTTTAAAAATATCCCTATTACTAAATAGCTGCAGACTTCCAAGTATAGGCATTATCTGTAAGGGAATAAGATGTTTGGAGGAAAAACTGTAGGCGTGATGAGAAATAAATATCCCTTTTCCATCTATAGTTTTTGCTGTGTAATCCTTCCATGAATATTCATAGAAATCAATAATTATGCAAACAGTACTTTCCATGGAGGAAAAGATTTGGATATTCATTGAAGGAGAGATATTTATTTTGTTTGGCTATTAGCATTTTGAGCTATATTTGGAAGACTACAGATATTTCTATATCAAGTTTTTGAGATTGAATAATTTAAATAAATGTGGAAATTACTATATGTACTCATTTGAGATTGATACAATCAATCTCAATAAATTGTGCAATTTATTTTGTTTATGCTGTTGAGAAAAAATCATCTTGAAATTCTTCTTATGATACCAGTGATGATCAATATCCTCTTAGATATTTGTCTTTATATCAATCAGATGGAGCTGCCCCAGATTTCTAGCATCATCTTTACTTCCAAGAATGCTGTGTGTGCCATTTGGGCATTATTGGAAAATAGAAATGGTGGATAGTTGCAATGTGGTGCTTTAAGAATGCCTGGAATCATCCAGAAAAATGATAAAACCATGTTGGGATGACGGAGGGCATTCTGGAACGCTAGAATAATTTTGATTGAGCCCAGTTTCATCACTTTTCTTCCCAGGCAATGGTTTTATCTCCAGAAATTCTAAAATGAAACATAGAAATATATTGGGAAAAAGTTTTTGTAATGTTATGTTTAACTGTATCTACTATATTGTCTGAGTTCTTCAGGTTTTCTCTTCCCTGTTTTTTTTATATTACTTTTTAATTTTCTATAAGCTGCTTAGCATTGTTGTATGATATTGGATGCTTCTAAGAATGAATGTATGAATCTAGCTAGCTGGTTAGTTTTCAGCAACTACAAGTTACAACATTGATTTTGGACATTAATTTAAAAATAATTGGTAATTATTTTCGTGATCAGGTAGTGAAACACGCAATGCGTAAATACTAGAGTTGGTACCTACCTATTTCAATATTTATTTATTTTATTTATTTATTATATTTCTATACCGCCTTTCTCCTGTAGGACTCAAGGCGGTGTACAGTCAAGAAAAATATAGACACACAAACATCATAAAATTGCTAATTAAAATTATTACTTAGTTTGGTCAATTAAATAAAACCCAGAATTAGATCACATTTAAAAAATCATTCACATGTTCGTATGTTTAGCCCCGCCTGTTGGAACATCAGGGTCTTGAGGGCACGGCTGAAAGCACGGAGATCAGGGATATTCCGTATCTCCGTAGGCAGTTCATTCCAAAGGGTTGGAGCCCCCACAGAGAAGGCCCTCCCCCGGGAGTCGCCAGTCGACATAATTTGACTGACGGTACCCTGAGTAGTCCCTCCCTGTGAGAACGAACTGGTCGGTGGGAGGCTATTGGTGGCAAAAGACGGTCTCGTAGGTACCCAGGTCCTAAGCCATGGAGCGCTTTAAAGGTGATAAATAACACCTTGAATCGCACCCGGAAGACCACCGGGAGCCAGTGCAGCTCGCGTAGGAGAGGTGTTACATGGGCGTAACGAGCTGCTCCCATAATCACCCGCGCGGCTACATTCTGGACCAGTTGGAGCCTCCGAGTGCTTTTCAAGGGGAGCCCCATGTAGAGAACATTACAGTAGTCCATACGGGAGGTAACTAGGGCATGAGTGACCGTGTGCAAGGCGTCCCGATCCAGAAAGGGACGCAACTGGCGGATCAGGCGAACCTGATAAAAGGCACCCCTGGCCACGGCCGTCAAATGATCTTCTAAAGATAACCGTGAATCCAGGAGGACACCCAAGTTGCGGGCCCTCTCTGTGGGGAGCAAGATCTCATCCCCTATTGTCTGTGATGGTACCAGCTGACTATACCGGGACGCCGGAAGCCACAGCCACTTGGTCTTGGAGGGGTTGAGTCTGAGCTTGTTTCTCCCCATCCAGATCCGCACAGCCTCCAGGCAACGGGACATCACAGCAAGGGCATCATTGGGGTGGTCTGGGGTGGAGATGTATAGCTGTGTGTCATCAGCATACTGATGAACACTCACCCCAAAACCACGGATGATCTCGCCTAATGGTTTTACATAAATGTTGAACAAAAGGGGTGAGAGGACTGACCCTTGCAGCACCCGACAAATAAGGTGCCTCGAGGTCGACCTCTGCCCCCCTGCCAACACAAACTGCGAATGGTCAGAGAGGAAGGAGGAGAACCACCGAAGCACGGTGCCCCCTATTCCTAACCTCTCCAGCCGGTGCAGTAACATACCATGGTTGATGGTATCAAAAGCTGCTGAGAGATCTAATAGGACCAGGATAGAGGAGCAACCTCTGTCCCGAGCCCTCCAGAGATCATCCACCAATGCGACCAATGCTGTTTCCGTGCTGTATCGTGACCTGAAGCCCGACTGGAACGGATCCAGATAGACAACTTCATCCAGGTATCGGGGTAGTTGTCGCACCACCACACTCTCAACAACCTTCGCAACAAAGCGAAGATTGGAGACTGGACGATAATTTGATAATATAGCCGGGTCCAGGGAAGGCTTCTTGAGGAGGGGCTTCACAACCGCCTCTTTCAAGGTGGCGGGAAAGACACCCTCACTCAGAGAAGCATTTATAATCCCCTGGAGCCAGCCTTGTGTAACCTCCCGGGAGGCCAGTACCAATCAGGAGGGACATGGGTCCAATAAACATGTGGCAGCGTTAAGCTTGCCCAGAATCCTGTCCACGTCCTCAGGAGTCACAGAGTCAAACTCTTCCCAGATAACGCTCTCAAGACCTGCCCCTGTCTCCTCCCCTGGATCTACCCAATCGGAGTCCAGGCCTTCCTGAATCTGAGCAACTTTATCATGCAGGAATTATACAAAATCCTCAGCTCGACCCTTTAAGGGATCTTCCTGTACCCCCACCTGAAGTAGGGAGCGGGTCACCCTAAACAGCGCAGCTGGGCGGTTCTCTGCAGATGCAATAAGAGCGGAGAAGTAGCTAGACTTCGCCGCTCTTATTGCCACTAGGTAGGTCTTAATATAAGATCTCACCTGTGTTCGGTCAGATTCAGATCGGCTTGTCCTCCAATCACTCTCCAGGTGTCTTTTCCGATGCTTCATCTCTCTCAGCTCCTCGGAAAACCAAGGAGCTAGACGAGATCGGCATCGGGTCAGAGGCTGCAAAGGCACAACACGGTCCAAGGTCCCTGTAGCCGCTCTGTCCCAGGCGACCATCAGGTCCTCAGTCGAGTTGTGAGCCAGAGTCTCAGGAAATGGCCCAAGCTCCATCAGGAACCTTTCGGGGTCCATCAGGCGCCTGGGACGGAACCATTTGGTTGGTTCTGTCTCCCTGCGGTGGGTGGAAGTGACTTGAAAGTCCATGTGAAGGAGAGAATGATCAGACCATGATAAGGGCTTGATGTCTATATCCCCTATTCTTAAATCATTCAGCTACTGATCAGAGACAAAAATCAAGTCCAGAGTGTGATTCCCCAAGTGGGTGGAGCCTTGAACTACCTGGGTCAGGTCCATGGCCGTCATAGAAGCCATGAACTCCCAAGCCGTCTCTGACATCTCACCAAATCATCAAATATGATTTGATTCTGATGAAGAGATCTTAGATAAAGAATATTTTTAGCCTTTATAAAGCATTCTGTTAAACAACATTTAGATTTACAACATTCAGGTGTTTAGCTGGACGGGGAAAAATGTTTCCGGAAAGAAGCTATACTTTGTATATTTGTAGCTATACTTATATGATAATACTATTTATTCATTGGATCTTTTGGTAGTTATTTTTCATGGTACATATTTTTAGACTGCAACTTAATTTAGTAAGTCTTTTAAAAATTAAACCTTCCAGGCCTGGAAATAAGGCCTAGTGGAGTTGATTGAAATCTTGAGCACCATTTGAATTTTAATAAACATGCAGACTTACTATTATTTAGCAGACTTTTAGTGAATTAAATGTAAAAGTAATATTAAATAGAGAATGTAATATTTCCAAATTGTATTTTCCCATGAAAATGGCCAGTAGGAGGGGGGCAAACTAAAGAACAGGTTATACCTCCCATGCCTTGGGACCAGGTTATCTAAGGGACTGTCTGTTGTTGGTCACATCTACTTGACCCATCAGAGCAGGGAGGCAGGGAATGTTGCGGGTCCCGTCCCTAACGGAGATATACCTGGTGGGACCCAAAAGAAGGGCCTTCTCCGTGGTGGCTCCCTCTTTCTGGAACATCATTCCCCCAGAGATTAGAATGGCCCCCACTCTAATACTCTTCTGGAAGACGCTGAAGACCTGGTTCTACCAGTGGGCCTGGGGAACCCAGAACGGGATGGAGCCCATTAAATGGCTTGTGTGATCTGCTTCACTGGGGTGGGGAGTGGGAGTGATTTCATTATATTATACTATATTTATTTATTAAATTCTTTTTATTAGTTTTCTTTTTTAAATGTGATTTTATATTCTGTAAGCCTCCTTGAGTCACCATGGGCAAATAGGTGGCAATATAAATTCATTCATTCATTCAATCAATCGGTCAATCAATAACACACAGTCTATGTAGCGGTTTCTCAACCCCTGATGGCTGCTGTTATTACTCAGATTGTACAGGTAGTCCTTACAACAGTTCATTTAGTGACCATTTAAAGTTACAACAGCACTGAAAAAAATGACTTATGACCTTTTTTCACAGTTACGACTTTTGCAGCATCCCCATGATCATGCAATCAGAATTCAGATGCTTGGCAACTGGTTCATACCTTTTGCTACCTCCTGACAAGCAAAGTCAACTGGGAAGCCAGATTCCCTTAACAACCAGGTTACTAACTTATCAACTGCAGTAATTCACTTAACTGTGGCAAGAAAGGTCATAAACGGGGGAAAAAATTCATTTAACAAATGTCACACTTAACAACAAAAATTTTGGGCTCAATTTTGGTAGTAAATCGACTATTATGAACATTTAATAAAAAATTTGGGCTCAATTTTGGTCGTAAGTCGACTATTATGAACATTTAATAATTCTTTGAGCTTTTAAAACAAGCACGCACATGGATACACACACAGTTTATATACCTATATTTGGTAAAGTTTTGTAAAAGTAAAGTGCAGGTTTCTAGTCTGGAATCATCTAGCAATATTATCAGGTGATCAAATTGTTTGTAGTCATTATTTGTTGTGAGTGATATAAAATTCAGTGTTAGATAGCCAAAGATTCTAAACAAAGTAATAGCATGGAACTAATATTTATATTTATTTATTTATAATGCAATTTATATGCCGCCCTATCTCCAAGGACTCAGGGCGGCTCACAACGATAAAGATGCACAGTTCCTCATTAAAAGACAATATAAAATTAAAATTCCAATTAAAAAAAAATTTAAAATTCATTAAGAAACCCCCATCAGTCCAGGCTGCGGAACAACCAGGTCTTCAAATCGTGGCAGAACAAGCGAAGGTCAGGGGCCATCCGGAGCGCCAAAGGAAGTTGGTTCCAGAGGGTGGATGCACCCACAGAGAAATCTCTCCCCCTGGGAGTCGCCAGCCAACACTGTCTGGCCAACAGCACCCTGAGGAGGCCCTGTCTGTGGGAACGCACCGGGCGATTGGGAATTGTCGCTGGCTGCAGGGGGTCCGACAAATATCCCGGGCCTAGGCCATGAAGGGCTTTGTAGGTAATAACCAGCACCTTGAACCTCACCCGAAGGGCAACCGGTAACTAATGCAAATCGCGCAGGAGGGGTGTAACATGGGAGTGTCGGGATGCTCCCATCACAACCCGCACGGCTGCATTCTGCACCAGCTAAAGCCTTCAAGTGGTTTTCAAGGGCAGCCCTAGGTAGGGAGCATTGCAGTAGTCAAGACGGGAGGTGACCAGTGCATGAGTAACGGTGCGTAGGGCATCTTGGTCCAAGTAAGGGCGCAACTGGCGCACAAGGCGGACCTGGGCAAATGCTCCCCTGGTCATGGTCGTTACATGATCTTCCAGAGACAACCTTGAATCCAGGAGGACACCCAAGTTGCGAGCCCTATCCACAGGGGATAACACCTCACCCCCAATGGTCAACAATGGAATATCTCGATCGGACCAAGATGCTGGTACCCACAGCCACTCGGTCTTGACGGGGTTGAATCGGAGCCTGTTCCTCCCCATCCAGGTCCATACCGCTTCCAGGCAGTGGGATATCATGTCGAGGGCATCACTGGGCTGGTTTTGGGTGGATATAAAAAGGTGGGTATCATCAGCGTATTGATGATACTGCACCCCAAAACCACGGATGATCTTCCCAAGCGGCTTCATATAGATGTTAAACAGGAGAGGCGAGAGGACCGACCCCTGAGGCACCCCACAAGTGAGGGGCCTCATAGCCGACCTCTGCCCCCTGCCAACACCGCTTGCGTACAGCCCAAGAGATAGGAGAAGAACCACCGTAGAACAGTCCCTCCCACTCCCAACCCCTCGAACCGTCGCAGCAAGATACCATGGTTGATGGTATCAAAAGCCGCCGAAAGATCCAAGAGGACCAGAACAGAGAAGTATCCCCTGTCTTGAGCCCTCCAAAGATTATCCACCAGCGCGACCAATGCCGTCTCCGTGCTGTACCCTGGCCTGAAACCCAATTGGTACGGATTTGTAATATAAATTGCAAATAAAAGATGTGTAGGATACAGAAGGTTCTCGACTTAAAACAGTTTGTTTAGTGACTGTTCAAATGTACAATGGCACTGAAAAAAGTGACTTATGACCATTTTTCACACTTACGAACTTTGCAGCATTCCTGTGGTCACCTGATCAAAATCCAGATGCTTGGCAACTGACTCATATTTATGACAGTTGCAGTGTCTTGGGTTCATGTGATCCCCTTTTGCGACCTTCTGACAAAGTCAATGGGGAAGCCAGATTCACTTAATAATCAGGTTACTAACTTATCAACTCCAGTGATCACTTAACAACTCAGGTAAGAAAGGTCATAAAAAGGGGCAAGACTCGCTTAACAAATATCTCACTCAGCAACAGAAATTATGGCCTCCATTGTGGTCATAAGTCGAGGACTGCCTGTACTAAGCAAAAAAACAAAGTACAGTTTTGTTTTATAATACCCAGCTTTGGGAAGAAAAGACCAACTTTGGAAGAAAATCGACCTCATTAATAGTCTTGCTTCAACTGAACATTATTAAATAAAATATTTGTTGTATATACATCATAAATTTTCAGTTAATGTTAGAAAAGTAATTTATTAATATAGGTAGTCCTTACAACCATTATTTTAGTGAGTATTTGAAGTTAAAATAGCACTGAAAAAAAGACTTAACAACCAAGTTGTGTACTTAAAACTAACACAGTATTCCCATGGTCACACAATCAAAATTCAGGTATCTAGAAACCTTCATGTATTTACAATGGTGAAAGCACTCTGGAGTCCTGTAATTGCAACCTATAACCATCCCAGCGAGTTTCTAATAAACAATGTCACTGGGAGACTTAATGACTGCATGATTATTCAATAATTGCAGTGATTCGCTTACCGATCATGGAAAAAAGGTCATAAAATCTGATGCAATTCACTTAGCAATCACCTTTAAGGACCACCTGTTGTTAAAATGCAAATAATTATCTAATGTTGCTTTTACCTTTAATTCTTTTCTAGAAATATAAAGAAAAGGAAAAGCATAGACAAAAACATAAGAAGCAAACAGATTCTTCGCCATCCTTGGTTCCTTCCCTTACTGTAACTACAGAGAAAGTAAGTGAATATTACTTGTAATTTTTCTTGAAATGATGTCTACATTTTTTATATTTATGAGATGAGGATTTCAGTAGTTTCCAAACTTTATTATAAATTTCTTTTGATAATAAATAGTGATTTGGATTAAATAATTTTGATAGACATTTGTGATAAAATAAACTTGATTTTTAAAATGTTAATTGTTTACAAGAATAAAGTCATATTTATTTCAGTTGGATCTTTCCACAGAAGAACTATTCCTAGCAACTGAAATTAAAATAGAAATTATAAATACTGCAGCGGAACCACCTTTGAACTAAAATTGTTTAATTTTAGTTTATATTTAGAGACTTAAGTTTTCCAGTAAATTAACTCTGTTATGACTGTTACATGTGACATCTAAGTCATAATTTAAACCTGAAAAAAATCATTTATTAGCCTTTTTCCTCATTCTACTAAATAAATAATTATATTGTGTCTATAATCTAGTTTTATGTTTCCAAATGTAAAGTACTGAAAATTAAACACCTGCTAATATTTAAATACAACTTTTATGAAAGAGTAAGTAATAATCTTGGCATTTAATAAAATTTAAAATTTATTTTTATTTATTAAATTTCAATAAAAAAAATTCAATAAAATTTAAATATTTTTAATTTGTCTGTAATAACTATTTTACTGTTTAATTGATTGGAATGTATGTAGAAGAAAACCAAGGGATTATATTAAATCGATAGTATTATGTTTTTCTAATACAGATTTTTAGTTTTGTGGAAGATGTACCTTTTTATTTCAGTGGTGTATTTCAAATTTTTAAAGTATGTTTCAGGTTTTTACACAAAATAAATGCATACCCATGTTTCCCCAAAAATATGACCTACCCCGAAAACAAGCCCTAGCCCGATTTTCATGCCTGCACCTAAAGTAGTCCCTACCTCCAAAATAACGCCTAATTAAGTCCTGCTCACCTTCTAGTTGTACTAGGTGAGGTGTGGCGCAGCCGTAAAAATCAAGCTGGGGCGGGTAGAGGACGAAATGAGGTGGAGGTGGAGGATGAAATGAAGTTGGGGGTAGAGGATGAAACAAGGTGATGGGTGGAGGACGAAATGAGGTAGTGGGGGGTAGAGGACAAAACGAGGCAGGGTGTGTGGAGCTGTCCCATGCACCCCACACCAGCTTACCTGAGGGCCCCACAGCCAGGACAAAATGTCCTGCCTGGTCTTGTGACGGTGGCTCCAAAACTCCCATACAGGACTTCATGTGGCTGCTGGCCCGCTTCTCCTTGTTTGCTGCCGCAACGGAGCAGGAGAGAGGCTGAGCGATGCACGTGCGGTCCTAGATGGGGCTGTTGGAACTGCTGCAAGGCAAATTAGTTGTCAGGATGTTGATGGCCTGGCCATAAAAATATATTATAATTTTTAATGCTAGAACTAATGAGTACTAGTCCCCCTTTAAGTCTTTTTTTTTTTTTTGCAAAAACAATTTTTTATTTTAAAACAAAACAATACAAAACAAAACATAGAAGCATCATCGTTCCAAACAATTACAGACAGTGTATCGATTGATTAACATCCTTTTGTGCTCAATCCCATCTTCAAAATATCAATATATGACCAAAGCTTATTTTCATTAAAAAATATTTCACTTATTTTATCTCAACTTCCACTTCATATTTCATATTTATCTCCATGTTTTATTATCTATCCATTGGTAAAATAAATCCCATATCAAATAATATTGTTTATCTTCCTGTTCTCTTATTTCAAATGTCAATTTACTCATTTCAGCACAATCCATCATTTTCTTAATAACTTCTTCATCAGTAGGTATCTTTTCTCCTTTCCAGTTTTTAGCAAATACAATTCTGGCCGCTGTTAAAACGTTCACAATTAAATATTGCAATTCTTTATTATATGTCTCTGGTAAGATCCCTAATAAAAATATCTCTGGTTTAAAGTCAATGTGTCTCTTTGTCATTTTTTCCAACCACGTGTGTATCTCAGTCCAATATCCCTTTGCTTCTGTGCATGTCCACCACATATGGTAATAAGATCCTGGAGTCTGATGACACTTCCAACACTTCTCCGATTTATTCTTGAACATTCTGGCTATCCTCGTTAGGGGTAAATGCCACCTGTAAAACATCTTATATAAATTCTCTTTATATGCTATAGACATAGTCATTTTATAGTTATGCGACCACAATTTTTGCCATTTTTCTAAATCAATACCATGGCCAAAATTTTTCCCCCACCCTATCATTGATTCTTTAACTTGTTCTTCTTCCAACTTTATCTCTAACGAATATCCATATAGGTTTTTGATTAGACGATCATCAGAACCCATTACAATCTTATCTAAATTAGTCAAAACATTATAAAATCCTTCTTGTTTGAGATCTTCTTCATATCTAGTACGTATTTGCATATATGAAAACCAATCCATCTTACATCCTTGATCTTCTAGTTCTTGCTTTAATTTAAGTTCACCCTTTTCATCCAATAATTCACTATATCTAACAATTTGTTCCCTTTTAAATATTACTGGGTATGAAAAAGCTTCAATTGTAGATACCCAGACTGGAATTTTCAAATAATAATGTTTTTTAACCTCCTCCCAATTCAACAATAAAGCTTCTCATATCTGGTGCCTTCTAAAGTACCCCTGTATTTTTGTTCCTTGATACCATAAAAAGGCATGCCACCTGATCAACAAATCATGTCCCTCCAAGTTCAATAATCTAGTGTTTCTCAAAGTTATCCATTCTTTAATCCACATTAAACTTGTTGCTTGGTAAGTTCAAAGTTCAAAGTTAGGCAGGCCAAAAACACCCCTCATTTTAGCGTCTTGTAACAACTTTAACTTTATTCTCGCCTTCTTTCCCTGCCAAATATATTTCAACATCATTTTATTCAAATCCATAAAGAATTCCTTACCTGACTTGATTGGAATTGTCTGGAATAAGTACAAGATTCTAGGCAAAATATTCATCTTGATAGTTGAGATCCTACCAATCAAAGATAGCTGCAGATTTCCCTATTTCGCCAAATCTTGCCCTATCTGTTGCTTAAGCTTATTATAATTATTTTCTTTAGGTGCGCTACATCTTGCTGTCAAATATATCCCCAAATATTTTACCGTATTTGTGACTTGCATCTTTGAAATCTCCATCAATTCCTCTTTTTGCTTTTTCAACATATTTGTAGTCATTATCTTCGTTTTATCGTTACTAATTTTCAAGCCAGCTACTTTCCCAAACTCTCCAATTGTTTCTGTCAATTTATTTATTGTTGTTAATGGTTCTTCAATAATAAAGACCAAAGGCTTGTAATTTCTATTCTTCTTTTTGAATTTTCATACCTTTTATTTCTTTTTCTTCTCTAATATTTCTATTTAAAACTTCTAAAGTCAATATGAACAACAGAGGGGACAATGGACATCCTTGTCTAGTACCCTTTTCTATCTCGGTAGGATCAGTCAATTCTCCATTTATCATTACTTTTGCCGTCTGTTTAGAATATATAGCTTCAATTTGCCTGAATGAACCAAAACCCATCTCTTCCATTTGAAGTGTCACAAATCGCCAATTTACGTTGTCAAAAGCTTTTTGTGCATCTAAATATCAAGGCCATCTGCTTTTCAGGATGTGCTTCATAATATTCTAAAGTATCCAGAATTATTTTTAATAATTCTGAGAAGGGGAGGGCCTTCTCTATGGCAGCTCCTGCCCTCTGGAACGATTTGCCCCCAGAGATACGAAGGATATCGGATCTCCGGGTCTTTCGCCATGCCCTGAAAACTTTTCTTTTTCATCAAGCAGGGCTGGCGTGAACCCCCTCCCCTTTTTTTAGTCTATTTTAGTTTTTTAGTTTTTAAATTGTCATTGGGTTTTAATTGAATTGTTTTAAATTTGGGCCAGTTATGTAATTCTTTTAATAATTTTAAATTTTGTATTGGTATGTGTTTTAGTTCTGGCTGTGCACCACCCTGAGTCCACTAGGAGAAGGGCGGTATACAAATTGAAATAAATAAATAAATAAATAAATAAATAAATAAATAAATAAATAAATAAATAGTAAATAAATAAATAAATAAATAAATAAATAAATAAATAGTCTTTTGGGGAGAAATCCACTCTGATCTGTTTGTATAAAATTATTCAAATATCTCTTGAGCCTTTCTGCCAATATTGAAGCAAAAATTTTATAATCTGAATTTAGTAGGGATATAGGCCTATAGTTTTTGATTTGTTGTGGGTCTGTATCCTCCTTATGGATCAATGTAATATACGCCTCAGTCCATGATTTGGGTATTTTCTTCTTTGTCATCACTTCATTCATAACATCCAATAATGGGAGACTTAAAGATTCTTGTAATGCCCTATAGTATTCAACAGGTAAGCCATCTGGCCCTGGTGCCTTTCCATTCTTCTGCTTCTTAATTCCTTTTGTTAGTTTCATCATCGTTATGCTCCCCTCCAACATTTCCTCGATATCTTTGGGCATCCGAGGCAATTTTGCATCTTGTAAGTACCTTGCCACTTTTTCCTCCTCTATTATCTCTCTCTTATAAAGTTGTCTATAATATTCTTGTTGTCAAGTTATTTTTCCCATCTCTTTATTTCCAAATTTACTTTGCCCTTGATCATCAATTAATTGTGTGATTTTTCCTGATTCTCTTTCTTTTTTCAATTTATATGCTAACCATCTTCCTGGTTTATTCGCATTTTCAAAATAGTTCTGTTTAACGCTTCTTATTTTTTGAGCTAATTCTTCCTTCTCCAGTAAATCCATTTTGTGCTTTATTATATCCATTTTCATTTTTACATCTTTTTTGCATGGATCTTTCTGGAGCTCCTTTTCAAATTAATATTTTAGAAGTTTGTCTTTTCTTCACATTTCTTTTCCTTGTATAGTCTATTATTAGGCCTCTGGCATAGGCCTTCATTGTATCTTCTTTCTTATTCTCCTTAAAAAAGAAGGCCAACTCTCTCTCCATTTTCTGTACAAAGTCTTTTTCTTTTAAAATAGTGTTATTTAAAGTCGATCTGGATTTTCTTTTTCGACATTTCCAGGTAACTATCACAGGATTGTGGTAAGCCCATAAATTTGTTTCTATTTCCATGTGTTCTATTTTCAAAGTTAAATCCATTGTAGTCCGTATCATATCTAGCCTAGACCAAGATGAGTGTCTATCGGAGTAAAAGGTATATTGTCTGTTTTTCCCATTTCTTTTCCTCCATACATCTTTCAAATTTATTTCCTCTGTCAAAAGGATTTTGGTAGTGTCTTTCTATTATGTCTTACTGTTTTGAGTGTTTTATAGTCCAAGTTCTCATTCACTATTCCATTAAAATCGCCCATCATGCATATATTGTCATACTCCATTTCAATTATTTTCATGTGCAACTTTTGATAAGAGTCACTTTGATTATTGTTTGGAGCATATATTGCTACCAAAAGAATTTTCATATTATTATCAATTATTTCCACCATCGAAATTCAGATCTTCTGAAGCTACATATATTTGCTCCGCCAATATTGAATTTCTAATATATAAAACAACAACTCTCTTTTTACTTTATAACAATGATAAAAAAGTTCTTCCAAATTTGGGTTGTATCAGTAATTGTTCATGTTGCTTTCTAATATGACCTTCTTGTAGACAAATTATGTCAAATTTTAATTTCTCTAATTTATGAAACACCTTTCTCCTTTTCACTACCGAGTTAAGTCCATTTATGTTTATTGAAATTAATTTATTTTCTTCCATATTCATACTTTATATGTAGGTTTTGTTGCTTTAGTTGATCTTACTTCCCGTTGTTCCTTGTATTCCACAATCCCACCTACGGAGCCTTCTGTTGATTCAGTCATTGCCAATTCTTCTTCTGTGAACTTTACTGGCACTACTGTACTTTGAGTTTCCTTCCTTTTCTTTAAGAAAATCTTGATAAAAAGCTCTCATTTTATCAATTGTATCCAACCTATATCTTTGAAGTTGCCACATTAAGATTAACCCTTCTGGTATCAGCTATCTGTAGTTGATTCCTTTTTGGATTTAATATTTTCGTCAAAAATTGGTATTCTCTTCTCATCTCTCTCACTTTTCTTGGTATTTGTTTCAAAATCACCACTTCTTTCTCCTTGTATTTCAAAGCTTTTTCTCTGGCCACCTGAAGAATTTGTGCTTTAATCGATTTCTTAGTAAATCTTATATGTACTTCTTGTGGCAGCTTATTACGCATTACATAACCAGTATAGACTTGATATATCTCGTCCACACTATCCATCATCTTTTCTTTGGTAATTTCTAGTGCATCGGCCAGCATCTCAATCATAATGTCAGCCAAATTTTCTCCTTTTTCTTCTTCCACATTTTGAAATCTAAGATAAAATTCTGCTTTATCCATTTCCCATCCAATTAAACCAGTCCTTTCATGTTCAATAATATAGTCTATTATCTATATCTTTCATTTTTTCCTCTTTTTGATTATCCTTTTTCTCCAATTTTTGCAGCCTTTCTTCATATTTTGACATTGTTTGCTGAATGCTGACCACTTTTTCATCTATCTTAAGTAATTGTTGTTCCATCCTTTGGACTTTTTCATCAGTCGTGAGTAGTTGTTGTTCCATCATTTTGACTGTTTGCAGAATCGTTTGTATCGATGTGCCTTTGTCTTTGTCTTTGAAGCATCACCTGAATGTACGTTGTCCTCCAGATGGAGATGAAGAAGACGTGGTTGCAGCAACTCCCACTGTCGCAACTTTTTTGCTCATTTTATTCAGTGATCAGCCAAGGCCAAAGCCAAAAATTAATTGAAAAGAAGAAAAAAGAAAGAATGCCAAATATAAAAAGGAAAAAGGAGAAAATGAAACAACTCTTCAGGTTCTTCCAAACTCTAATCCATTAGATGTGAGAAAAAAAAGAAAAAAAGGATAAAAAAAAGAACAAAAAAGGAAAGAAAAAAAGAGACAAGCCAGCCAAAACCGGGGGGGGGGGGGGAGAGGGAAGAGAAAGTAAAATTATATAAAAATCCAAATTCAAAAAATCAACAATAAATCTTCAGGTTCTTGAGTTACTTAATCCAATTCAGTTATATAAAAATCTCAAAAAGAAGAAGGTCTTTCAAACACATTTGTACCCAGAAAGCATACAGAGAGTTATCTTTTAGCCAAGCCACAAACAAGAAAAATAAAGTAACTGCCCAAAAGAAGAAAACCAAAAAGATTTCCTTCTATAGTTTTCCAAGACTCCTCCTTCAAATAAATCCAGCAAGAACACCTGTGTAAACAATACAGATAGTTCCACTTCCTCAGATGTTCTCTTCACACACTTATCAAACTGGAAATTCAGAGTCATTTTATTATGGCTACAAAATATCTCTCAGTTTATTGCTTGTAAAGACATGGCAACAAAGTTTCTTTCTTTCTTTTCCAGCAGATGGCAGCACTACACACTCCCCTAACTTTCCTGCACTTTAAAATCCAGACCTTCTTTATTAAAAATTAATAAAAAGTTACAGAAAAAAGAAGAAAAAGGAAATACTTCAATCACAAAAAATCAAACAGTCACTTTAAAAAGGCACGGCTCAGAAAAAAATTTACCAATATTAGTCTCTTCTCTTTCAATCCAGTCCCGGTCAGTAGTAAAAAAGAAACTAATTTTAAAATCCTCAATTAGATAATCGGGTATAAAAAAACCATTCCAAATTAAATTCGCTGCTTAATTTGTCTTACTCTTGCTCTCCAAGTCTCTTATCTCTCAGGGTGTTCTTTGTATTAGTTAAAAAATAAAGCTTTCTCACCGCATTGATTTACTTTCATTCTTCTTTCTTCTTCCTGGAGCTGTCCCAGCCTCAGCAGCCGCAATGGCTGCTACCCTGCTGCCGGAAAAAGGGCTTTCCTGGATCAACCAGGGACTTTGCGATGTCCCTGGGATCAACAGGATGTGCCGTCTACTACCACAGTCAAAACTAGACTGTGGAGTCCGAAATGGACCGTCCAGCAGCGGGGCTATCAGCAGGGATCCTGGAGCCCCAGAATCACCCATCCATTTCGCCACAACGTCAGCTTCCGGTCTGCCTTTAAATCTTAAAGCCATGTCATTCTAACATTAAAAATTATAGTATATTTTCTGTAAATAGAAGCACCATAAGAATATTTTCCAGTCTAGTACTTTCCATAGCAGATGTTAATCCACATTTATCTGATTTAAAGAAATAAATAAAACCAATATCTATTAAGAATAAGAAATAGATATAACAACTGTGTGTACATAAGAATATTTTCTGTTGTTCACACTTTTATCCACCATGCCTTTTGCAGTTCTATAGTTCTATAAAATCACAAATATTTATTTTTATATTTCAGTTTTGATGACATTTGGTGTTTAGATCTTGTGAAATTTCCAGTGTTTTTACACAGGCAGCCAGGCCATCCACACCCTAACAATTGCCTTGCGGCAGCAACACCACCAGCTTGTTGTGGCCCGTATGCTGCCTGTGCAGCTAGTAGCTGATTCAGACAGTGAGGAGGCTGCTTTTTATGGCTCCGGCACGGCACTGGAGTAGGAGGTCAAGTAATGGATAGGTGCTGTGGCCACGAGACAGGAGGGTGGAGCTTCCCCATATGCTCCACACCAGCTTACCTCAGGGCCCCCACAGGTAGGCCATCCACACTTGGCTGCCGGCACTTCTGCTTGATTGAGGCCAGAATGGAGCAGGAGACCGAGGGACGCACCAATGTTGCCATCACGGGATGAGGTGGGTGTTAAGGAATGGATGGCTTGGCTGCAGGGGCTCTGAGGTAAACAGGTACAGGATGCATGAGGAAGTTCCTCACCCCTCGCCTTGTGGTGCTTGGGAGCTGTGCTGGTGCCAGAAGAAATGGGCCGGTGGCCACATGGGGTCTTGCTGGACGGGGCTGCCAGAGGTGCTGCAGTGAGGTGAGGCAGGTGTCGGGGCGGGGATGGACTGACTGCAGGGGCCCTGAGGTAAGCCCTGTGGAGCACGTGGAGCAGCTCTATACCCCCATCTCGCACCAACGGCACTCAAAAGAAATAAGACGTCCCCAAAAATAAGCCCTAGTGCTTATTTTGGAGCCCAAAAGAAAATAAGACTGGATCTTATTTTTGGGGAAACACTGGTAGATACTACACACTCCAAGTAGCAAAAATTAAAAAAATACCAAGAATTTTGGATGATACATATTTTTATTATTACCAGAATAATAATATATCTAGTTAAGCAAACTGCTATTTGTTTAATATTGAAAAATTCAGAAAAGGTTATGTGTAATATTCTGACCTAGAATTAGTTATTGATGCTGGTAAGTTATATACTTTCTTTGAAAATGTGCATATCAGTAACTGGTTTGGAATTGAGCAATCAGGATTAAAGTAATATGGAATACTGGCAGTTCACAACTTGATTAACAGCTGTTCACAGTCACAAAGGGCTTTGGACAAATGCTTTACAGTTCATAAGGCACTTCCAGTGGTTGTAAAAGTCATGGTTCTACCAGTCACAAGATTGTATTTCAGTGCTTGGCAACCTATTTGTATTCATAATTGGTTGCCAAGTTTCTTGTGATCATGTGATCACCATTTCCAATCTCTACTGGCTTCTCTAGAAAGTCAGTAGGAAAACTGATAGAGAAGATTGCAAATGGATTGGATGTTAGATTTGAAGTCTTTCCCCCCAGTATGTTACAGTGAAGAAAAGCTACAGTGAATCTGGCTGTAGATTACAATATCTCCCCTCACAGATATCTGGGATGCTACATCCTCCATTTTTATTTTATATGGATTGTTGTAATAATTGATTGGGATTTTAATTTTTTTTTGAAATTCTAATAAATAGAATTGTTGTAATTTATTTCACAAAGCAGATTAAATAATACTTTTATACAGATTAAATTTAAATTTAATACAGATTAAATTTAAATTTATATGGCATCCATCTCACTGATATAGTGACTTCGGTTGGCTTACAGATTGGTTAAAAGATAAATATAAAAACAGTTAAAAGTAATAAGACTTAAATAAGAACTAAAACCAAACCATTTTTATCTTTGAATGGCATTTTAGGGGCAAATTATAAAAAGTGATTAGGACAAAAACACAATTCCATTTGAAGTTGCTGAAGGGGAAGTAATTGCAGAGGAACATCTCCAACTGGTTTATACATATGTGAGAGCATATGTATACGTATATATTCAGAGAGCTTTTCCAATTCTTGCTTATACTTGTAAAGTTTTATCAGCTTAATATTACATATAATTTGGCCTGTTTGCTTTAGGAATTGCAACCCTGAAAACTAGTGTTCAATTATTATTTTTTTTGAAAAAAAAGTCATCTTGATTGTTGCTAAAGGGGAAAAGAGTAAAATTAATTTTAGATGCTAATTTTTTAAATGTCAGATGGTAATAAGTTTCATGGATGTGCTGTGAGATGACATTGTGTGCATACAATCATGATATTTTGTAACACTGTATTTTCTGAATTAAGCCGAAGAGTCATTTTAAAATTAAATGGCTTTTTCAGGGTAGATATTTGTGCTCTATCTTATATATACTTTTATTTGTAAAGCTAAGGTGATGAACTCTATTTGCCACTGTGCTGAATATATTAAAATAATGCAATTTTCTTTATTTTCTCTTTAGTCAGAATATCAAATCAATAGTAGTAGAGATTTAAGACACAGCAGTTAAAAACAGCAGACAAACAGAAAATGAAGCTTTTTTGGGTTATATCATTGAGTTACAGTAGAGAAGTTTTCAGAATCTTTCAATAAAGAGCAAAAGAATGTAATTAAATAGGAGCTGCTTTTATAGGTACTGTGGAGAGCCAGTTAAGTATAATTTAAGGGCAGGTATATATCTACACTGCCACTGATTGCTGCAAAGTTTTATGTCAGTTCCTTGTGGTCTAACTGTCTCTCTCAACTTCCCTTTTCTCAATTCAATACTGTTAAGACTTACACAAGCACTACCAACAGCTCTATGACAGGGTCATTGAAGAGACTGGAAGATACCACAGCTCGTTTTACAAATGCAAATTTCCAGGAAGTCTCTGCACATGCTTCAAGTGGCAAAGATGTTTCAGAGGCCAGAGGTTCAGAGAGCAAAGGGAAGAAGTCAGGAGGTCATAATTCAGGTCAAAGGGGAAGAAAGCCTGGTGCTGCCAGGACTCCTGGAACTGCAGTATCAGCAGCTTGTACTTTTCAACAAGGTATTATTGAAGGGTACTCTATTGCTTTCTTCAGTGCCAAGTGGAATTTAAATTAAAAATAATAAATTTAGATGAAATATATTTTTCATATTTAGTATGTGAAGAATATAAGTAGATTCAGAATTTCCCTTGAGAAGCTAGCAGCAGCAAAATTTCAGCACATGCTCAGTATCTTACATGGCATTATCTAGAAGTTATTTTCCTAACAAATAACTGTGAAAACTTATACTTTATTGATTTAAGAATTATATTTTATACTAATTTAGGGAAGAGAAAATATTTTTGAGAAACAATATACAGTATCAAAGAAAGCACTGCATGTTTTTATCAAGAATTAGTTGAATATATAATAGTACTGAGAAGAATATTTTCCCATATAAATTGAATTCTTTGCTTTTCTTGGAATGATTTTATAGTTGAAAAAGGTATTTCTCTTATTAGAATATTTCCTATTATCTTTACTGTAATATATTACATATAATGGATTGTTTCATTTGCCAATTCTGAAATCTGGAGTATTATTCTTCCCTTTTGATTTAAAAATATGTTTGTAATCAATAAAAAACATTTTTCAGATCAGGATTCCTCTTAATTGCCCAATCTAGATATTATGAGAAAGTGTGGTAAGAGTTAAGTAAGTTTAGTAAGAAAAAGGCAGAGATAATTTTTTTAGAGGGGAGAAAATTACCTGTTTATTTTGCTCCTGATCTTTGTACTGCCTACAAAGGGCATATCAGGGTCATATGATAAGAACAAGTTACTGCTTGTTTTAGCTTTCCCAGGATTATTTTAATTTCTTTCTTACATATTTTTCTGCCCAAAGAACCAGCAGTTGGAGAGATGTAATTTTTATTTTTATTTTATTTGTCTAATTCATATAAATGGCATTCTCAGAGAACAAGTGACTCTGGTTGGTTTACCATAAATTAATTTGAAGGTATTTTTTGTTGGTTGCTAACTTAAAAAATAATATATTAAAAGCCACGGTGGCGCGGTGGTTAGAATGCAGTACTGCAGGCCACTTCTGCTGATCACCGGCTGCCAGAAGTTTGGCAGTTAGGGTCTCACCGGCTCAAGGTTGACTCAGCCTTCCATCCTTCCGAGGTCAGTAAAATGAGGACCCAAATTGTTGGGGGCAATATGCTGATTCTGTAAACCGCTTAGAGAGGACTGGAAAGCACTGTGAAGCGGTATATAAGTCTAAGTGCTATTGCTATTGCTATATTAGCAGTAATATTAAGTAGAACTTTAGTGACTAGTTAGAAAACCTGCCAAGAAAGTTTTCTAAATTGTAATTTTTTTAAAAAAACTGTTGCTGTAAACCATGAATATGTGTAATTACTGAGTTGGTTAATTCTAGAAAACAGAAAAAACTACATGCATGTCCAGAAGTTCCTTAATAACTCAAAATTCATAATGTCAGTAAAATTTTCTTTTAATACTATACTTACATATTTGCTGATAGAGTAAACATCTGTTTTCAACAATCAACACTTTTCCCATCTCTTTTCTCCAGGAAGTTTTTTGGGAACTCCAAACAGTACAAAGTCATCCTCTGGAAGTTCTGTTCAATCTCCCCAGGATTTTTTGAGCTTTACAGACTCAGATCTACGTAATGACAGCTATACTCATTCTCAGCAAACTTTGTCAGCCAAAGATGTATATAAAGGAGAGATTGGAAGTCAGGAAGGTGGTTTGAATTGCTTTACTTCCTTAATTAATCTTCCTTCAACCTCAACTGTTTCCTCCCAGCCTACTATTTTTGACAGTTCACCTGGAGAATTAGGTAGTTCAAACCTTACTCCAACAGGATACAAACGTGCTCAGTCATCTGGGATAGAAGATGAAACCATAAAGGAAAAGAAACGAAAAGGAAATAAGCAATGTAAGCATGGGCCTGGTCGGCCCAAAGGAAATAAAAGTCAGGAGAATATTTCTCACCTATCAGTTTGTTCAGCCTCCCCAACATCATCAGTAGCATCTGCTGCAGGAAGCATAACAAGCTCTAATTTGCAGAAGTCTCCAACATTGCTCAGAAATGGAAGTCTACAAAGCCTCAGTGTGGGTTCCTCTCCTATTGGTTCAGGTAGGCATTAGTATTATTTTAGAAGATACATGTTTTAATTTAGCTTTACTTCAAAGTAATAATACTTTGGTGTTTGATTCCACTCTGTTTTAAGTTACATTTTCTCAAAAACAGTTGCCTTTTTATAAATATTTAAAGGCTAAATGAGATTTTTTTTCAAGTTTTTATCTTTATTGTTGTTTACCATGTGTTACATTTGCTTGACATCTGTTATCCTAGTTTATTAGAGGTGAGCACTGCTTCAGTTTCAATGGGACAAATGTGCTTTGGATTACATGTGGAAACCTACAATGCATCTGTAACAATCCTATAATCTGTTTCTAGAATTGAGATCCTAAGACAGGGGTTGGCAACCTATGACTCCGGAGCTTAATCCTCTGCTGTGGCTCTCTTCTTTCATTCTTCTGCTGCAAAGAGAAGCAGCCAACGCCGCTGCTGTTGCCACCTCCATGGCCTGCTCGCTGCTCTTGCAACGCCTTGCACAGCACAATGAA
Organism: Arizona elegans; assembly: GCA_022577455.1. NCBI lineage: Eukaryota > Metazoa > Chordata > Lepidosauria > Squamata > Colubridae > Arizona > Arizona elegans. The sequence continues at coordinate 25,035,215 of JAKOOJ010000004.1, forward strand.
ATTTAGTGTGTTTCACAATGGGGGAGATAGGGTCTCCTCCTCCATAAAGGAGCCCTTTATGATGCGGAGCCACAATGTGACCATGCCCTACTTGCCCCTGGCAGTGGCCACCTTGGCTGCAGTGTGGGCCAGTGTCAGGGCAGAGAGCAAGTCATGTGTCTCTCCGAGCGACCAAGGCGCGTACAATACCAACAAAGGTCGGAAGTAGCCTCCTGCCATTTCCTGCTGCAGTAGATTGGGCAGTGAGAGACACAGAGAGAGAGACAGACAGACACAGAGAGAGGGAGGGAGGGAAGGAGGGAGAGAGAGAGAAGGAGAAGGAGAAGGAGAAGGAGAAGGAGAGAAAGAAAAGCGAACAATACACCTGAGGCTGGGTGTGGCAAAAGGTGGCTGGAAGGGAGGGGTGAGGTGTGGCTTGCTGTGGCAAATAAATTAACAACCGGTTCTCTGCCCTAATGACTGGCTGGGTAGGCATGGCTGATGGGGGTCTCTTGACTGAGTGGGAGTGAGTGATGTCGAGTTGGCTACATCCACCTAGTCATACCAGTTGTTAAATTATTGGATCTTATAAATTATTGTTTTCTTTTCTGTGGGAAACGGGTACAAATGACTCTTTGAGTGTTTAAGGTTGCAGACCCCTGTCCTAGGAAGACAAACTGTTTCAAGGAGTTTGTAGTGTGCATTGGCGAGTGCTCCCACATGCTCCAAAGTACTGTGTCTTTTAAGATACAAATAGAAAGTAGGGCATGCAGCATTCATACAGTCAGGTCCAGAAATATTGGGACATCGACACAATTCTAACATCTTTGGCTCTATATACCACCACAATGGAGTTGGAATGGAACAAATACAATGTGCTTTAACTGCAGACTGTCAGCTTTAATTTGAAGGTATGTACATCCAACTCAGGTGAACGGTGTAGGACTTACAGCAGTTTGCATATGTGCCTCCCACTTGTTAAGGGATCAAAGATAATGAGACAGAATAATAATCATAAATCAAACTTTCCCTTCTTAATACTTGGTTGTAAATCCTTTGCAGTCAATCACAGCCTGAAGTCTGGAACGCATAGACATCACCAGACGCTGGGTTTCATCCCTGGTGATGCTCTGCCAGGCCTCTACTGCAACTGTCTTCAGTTCCTGCTTGTTCTTGGGGCATTTTCCCTTCAGTTTTGTTTTCAGCAAGTGAAATGCATGCTCAATGGGATTCAGGTCAGGTGATTGACTTGGCCATTGCATAACATTCCACTTCTGTCCTTCAAAAACTCTTTGGTTGTTTTTGCAGTATGCTTTGGGTCAGTGTCCATCCGCACTGTGAAGCGCCGTCCAATGAGTTCTGCAGCATTTGGCTGAATGTGAGCAGATAATATTGCCCGAAACACTTCAGAATTCATCCTGCTGCTTTTGTCAGCAGTCACATCATCAATAAATACAAGAGAACCAGTTCCATTGGCAGCCATACATGCCCACGCCATGACACTACCACCACCATGCTTCACTGATGAGGTGGTATGCTTAGGATCATGAGCAGTTCCTTTCCTTCTCCAAACTCTTCTCTTCCCATCACTCTGGTACAAGTTGATCTCTGGTCTCATCTGTCCATAGGATCTTGTTCCAGAACTGTGAAGGCTTTGTTAGATGTTGTTTGGCAAACTCTAATCTGGCCTTCCTGTTTTTGAGGCTCACCAATGGTTACATCTTGTGGTGAACCCTCTGTATTCACTCTGGTGAAGTCTTCTCTTGATTGTTGACTTAGACACACATATACCTACCTCCTGGAGAGTGTTCTTGATCTGGCCAACTGTTGTGAAGGGTGTTTTCTTCACCAGGGAAAGAATTCTTCGGTCATCCACCACAGTTGTTTTCCTTGGTCTCCCGGGTCTTTTGGTGTTGCTGAGCTCACTGGTGTGTTCTTTCTTTTTGAGAATGTTCCAAACAGTTGTTTTGGCCACGCCTAATGTTCTTGCTATCTCTCTGATGGGTTTGTTTTGTTTCTTCAGCCTAATGATGGCTTGCTTCACTGATAGTGACAGCTCTTTGGATCTCATCTTGAGAGTTGACAGCAACAGATTCCAAATGCAAATAGCACACTTGAAATGAACTCTGGGCCTTTTATCTGCACATTGTAATTGGAGTAATGAGGGAATATCACACACCTGGCCATGGAACAGCTGAGAAGCCAATTGTCCCATTACCTTTGGTCCCTTAACAAGTGGGAGGCACATATGCAAACTGTTGTAAGGCCTACACTGTTCACCTGAGTTGGATGTATATACCCTCAAATTAAAGCTGACAGTCTGCAGTTAAAGCACATTGTGTTTGTTTCATTCCAACTCCATTGTGGTGGTGCATAGAGCCAAAGATGTTAAAATTGTGTCGATGTCCCAATATTTCTGGACCTGACTGTATGTAGTGAGGCAAAAAGAGTAGACACTTGATACTTTCACAAATTAGTATTGACTAATATACTGTTTTAAAATTGAAGTAATAATCATATTGATTGTGAAAGATTATCAATAGTAACACAATCACGGAGATATTAGTTTGAAATATTGCATAATTAAATTACTAATATTCTTGAACGCCTAGCATCACTTGTGATAATTTGATAATTGGAACATTTGGTGATGAGAGAGCAATCTGTTTCTGAAACAGAAATTTTTGTATACCGCTATACCTCTGGGGTGACGCGGTGGCTCAGCAATTAAGATGCTGGGCTTGTTGCCTGGAGAGATGTGAACGCTATGCTACAGGTGAACTTCTGTTCTTGCCCCAGGTCTTGCCAATTTAACAGTTCGAAAGCATGCAAATGCAAGTAAATAAATAGGTCCCATTTCAGTGGGAAGGTAACAGCGATCTGTGAGGTCATGTTGGCCACATTACCATGGAAATGTCTTCAGACAGTGCTGTCTCAATGGCTTTGAAATGGAGATGAGCATCACCTCCTATATTGGCAATGACTAACAGAGTAAAATCCTCAGGGACTCTGCATAACTTGGTTTGTTTTATATTAAAGCTATTCAAGAATGACTGAAAAGAGGGCAAACTTCTAAGTGGCTATTTACATTCTACTGTAAAGAAAAACCATAGCTTAATTAATAATAAGATCCCAAACTTGTTCAATATTTTTGTTGCATTTGTAATCATATACAGGAGCGAATTATTGAAGTTAATTTAATTAAGTGCTCCTATCCATTTCAGGGGTGAAATGCCCCTGGTTTGGACCGGATCCCCCGATCCGGTAGCGATGGCGGCAGGTGGTTCGGAGAACCGATAGCAAAAATCCCTGCGTGCACTTCCACTCCCACCATGTCCAGCTGAGCCGCACGATCATCAGAGGCTTTATTTTTTACTTTTAAAAGCATTTTTTCTACAACCTCTTCCGAAGAAAAAATGCTTTTAAAAGTAAAAAAAAAAGCCTCAATAATAATAATAATAATAATAATAATAATTTTATTTCTATACCGCCCTTCTCCCGAAGGACTCAGGGCGGTGTACAGCCAATTTAAAAACACAGGACACAACAATGATTAAAAATTAAAATAATTAAATAGATTTGGCCTATTGGCCTCAGATGATCGCGCGGCTCAGCTGGCTCAGCTGGGATCAATCAGAGGCTTTTCAAAGCATTTTATTTCTTCAACCTCTTGGCCAAAGAGGTTCTGGCAACTCCCAGCTGAGTTGTCGGATCGGCAGAGAGGTATTTTTTAAAATGCCTCTCTGACGATCCCAGCTGAGTTGCCTGATTGGCAGAGGCTTTTCAAAGCATTAGAAAAAATGCTTTGAAAAGTTAAAAAAAAAAAAGTTGGCCATGCCCACCCAGTCACATTAACCCTCCCCAGCCATGCCCACAGAACTGGTAGTAACAAATTTTACATTTCACCCTGATCCATTCAATCTTACATTTCATATATAGGTAGTCCTCCACTTATGATTGGTTTCTTAGCAGCCATTGAAAGTTATGACAACTCCTCCCCCCCAAAAAAACCTACTTATTAGTCAGTTTCAAAATTACATCTGACGCAGTGCCCCTACGGTTGGCCCTTATGACCAATTGCAGGGCTGTTACAGTGCCCCCTTCCCCTGCTTATTTCCCTCACCATCCTCTCCTGAGGATTCCCATAGCCTTGGGCCTGCTTTCCAGGCAGGAAAAGATTATGCTATTGAGTGGCTGCATTTAAAATATTTAGAATTCTGAATATTTTTTGGATGTAATATGTGAAAGACCTCTAAGTATTTGTCATTTATTTTATATTTCTCTTAAAAATATTTCAGCTTATCTCATTTCAATTTTTTAAATAATTATTTGACATACTTTCTCAAAAGCAGATTGTGCATCAATTTCAGATATGTTTTTTACATATAAAAGTTTAGAAGCAGCATTTTTAAAGGAAAAAAGTACAGAGTAATTGCAATAAGCAATAGCTATTTGAATTTCTTTCTGATGCTAGTGAAATTGTGGGTATAATGTAATTGGAAAAGCAAGAGTCTTTGTTTTGAAGCACACCATTTCCTTTTCTCTAGAAGAGGGCAGTCAACAGCATTGTGGTGTGACTTTAAAGTCACTATCCTTCCTGAATGTGCTATTTCTTCCTTAAAATTGCAACTGTTTTTCTGGTGGATGTAACAGCTTCTTTCTTAGGTTTTTTTTTTTTTTAAAGAATGACTTAAATATCCTGTGCCTTTATGTTTGAGTTGTTTCAAATTATTATTTTTCTAGTTATTTTAGCTATTACTCAAATATGTAAAATATTTCTGCTCATGGTTAATTTCAGGAAATCACTCTTTCCTGTTCTTCCTTAACAATTTTTGGGCACAGAAAGTTTTTTCGGAAAAATGCTTGTGATATTTATGTCTGATACACTACCATTTTTCTTTATTTCCTCAGTCAGTACCTGCACAATTAGTTGTTTACAGTGAAGGAATTCAAATTTATTATCTGAAATAATCTCTTCACAAACCTAAAAAAACCTGCTAACAGCAATAGTTACAATTAAAATGTCTTGAAAACAATGGATAAATGCCATAATAGTGTTCACAATATAATTTATTTATACTTTTCAGGCATAAAGAATTATTTTTCTTTCAGAGATCTTACATACAAACATGTAGCTATGGTGGCGCAGTGGTTAGAATGCAGTAATGCAGGCTACTACTGACTGCCTGCAATTTGGCAGTTCAAATCTCACCATGCTCAAGGTTGACTCAGCCTTCCATCCTTCCGAGGTCGGTAAAATGAGGACCCAGATTGTTGGGGGTAATATGCTGACTCTGTAAACCCCTTAGAGAGGGCTATGAAGCAGTATGTAGGTCTTAAGTGCTATTGCTAGGCATGGATATGGTATATACATCCAAAATTGCATCAAAACCCCACTTATAACTAGGGATGCATTTTCGATTTTAATACATTCTGGGAAAGTAATCTAGTTTACTGTTCTTTGATGGCTTTATTTTTTAGCAAATGTAGACATTTTCAGAAACTGCAGCTCCTGTAAGTGAAAGCATGAAAATTGACTACGAATATTTATTTAATATCTTGTTTCTGAAGAATACTTTTTTTAAAACAACAACTTTTTGAATTGATTTGACTGAGAATGACTGGCTCAAAATCATATAGTGAGCTTCTGTGGTTGAGCAGATTTAAATGGGCTTCTGTGGTTCCATTCTATCTTTTTAACCATTGTACCGCTCAACTAATACCAATACTAATATCAATACTAAAATAATTTCTTTTATTCTATTCAAGTAATGGCTTTTATTTTTAATATCTATATCTTTGGGATACAATTTAGGAAGCTTTTTTATCATTACTAGTCCCTTTCTGTATAGTAAGGAACTATCCACTGTCTAATTCAAATCTACTCTTTCTCAAATGCTTTCCACCAAGTAGCCTTTTTGCCATTGGCATTTAAAGTACTTACTGATTGTAGTAATCAAGCAGTTAATCTTTACATCTTTATTGTGTTAGAATTTATTTTATCGTTTTGTTTTTATCATCAGGAACTGTTATGGATTTGACAGATCAAAACATGTATAAACTTAAAATGTTACATTTTTGTTGAATGCTTTCTAAGAAAACAAAAAATTAGGACTGTCTGGAAATCAATCATTTTTGGACATCTGGAAATGATTTACCACAGACAGCATTTGTGGTACCTCATTTGCAAGATAGCAATCAGCAATTAACTATTAAAAATTGTTTAAAGTTTCCAAGAAAGAAAAAAAGTGGTTCATATAGAAAAAAATAAGTTTAAATTTAGATATTTATGATACTGTAGAGTATCTGCTATGGATAATTATTGATAAGAGCATTTGAAACAATATATATGAGAGCAAAAAGTGCCGGATCTCCAGCAATTTGAGGAAGTTTTATAGAAGAAATATTTATGTAAACAATATATATACATACATACATACATACATACATACATACATACATACATGTGTAACATCATGCATTTTTCACTTGAATAATTTATATTTTCTAATAATCTGCAAAACATAGACATAGACTGCATTTCAAATTTTAGTGTCAGATACTTCTTTCTCAATATGGCTGCCAAATTTATTTCACATTTGCTTTTCCCCAGACTCTGCATTCTAATACAAAACAACTCATGGTTAAACTGTGGAGTCCTTAGTTTTTTCTGAGCTTTGTTTTTTGCTTGTAGATGTTTCATTATCCAATTAGGTAGCATCATCAGTGCTAGCAACAGTAAGGTTTCCTCCCTATTTATATAAAGTAGCTTACTCTGCCATTCTTGGTGGGAGCATTGTTTTCTTCTTGGTAGTTCCCTGATTAGGGTATTGTTTTCTACTTGATTGTTTGTCTAATGTTAAGCCCCATATAGGAGCTTGTGGCTATACAAATGTTGTAAAATTGGCATGATTTAATATTTGAACTACTTTTGTTAATGATCAGTTTATAGTGAAGCTATAATAATTAAAATAACTGAAAAGGAGAAAGAATTGTGATTGTTATTTATTTATTTAGAAAATTTATATGGCTTCTTAACTCACTCACAGTGATTCTAGGGAACCAGCAGAAATAAAATCCCAAAACAAAAACCCTACTGCACTGGCGATAAAAATCGAACCAGCCACTTGATGGACTTTGTACCACTCTGGAGTCTCCAGACCACTGGCAAAACCATGTCTTCAGTTCCTTTCGAAAAAGTGTCACGGTGGGGGACCAGTCTTATTTCCACAGGGATGATGTTCCACAGGGACCAAGCGACCATGGAGAAGGTCTTTTTTCTTACCAGATGAACCTTCTTAAGACAAGGGTCCCATAACATATAATGCTTCCCTTCGCTAGTGGATCAGGTACATGTAGTTGGGAAAAGACAGTCGATTTCAAATAACATGGTTCTAAAAGATACGTGGTTGTGTTCATAGTGCCCAGGATCATGTCCACTTTCTCAAGAGCAACAGATTGTTGCTGATGACATATTGACATTGAAGCCTATATAGGCAGGCGGCATGTCATTATTTAAGACACATGAAAAAACATTTTTCAGTTTGCGTATACAGATGCAGAAAGCTTTTAATAATCCAGCTAAATGTGGAATGATGATTGGTGACAATACCATGTCTTTAAAAGCTAATCTATATTTGTAAACTAGATTGTTAAATAGCCAATGTGTAGATTAGGATGTTGAACCAAGTAGGGATGATTGAGATTCAAACTCACCTCCATGGAAACTCGCTGTGTGATGTTTGGACCAGTCACTCTCTCAGCCCAATTTACCTTAGAAGAACATTTTTGTGGGGAAAAATATATAGTAGCTTACTTGTTGTTCCCAAACAAAAGGAGGATATAAACAATTTAAGAAAAAAAATCAAATATGCATATTATTGAATGGAAAGTGGATAATCCATCAAATTGTATATTAATATTATCACTTCATTCACAATTAAGCCATGTGCTTACAGTAAATGTACTAGGATATTCTTAAAATATCAATATTAAATAGGTCAATGACTTTACTTACATATATATACATATACATTTACATATACATATACATATACATATACATATACATATACATATACATACATGCATACATACATACATGTATATATATATTTTACAAAAAGAGGTAAAATACATATAATTTCCAACTGGCCATCATTATAGGTACAGCTATAAAAACAATTGTCAAATAGCAGCAAAAAGTGGTATTTTTATTAATTACATTTATATTCCATATATATATTCTTTTTCTGAAATGTAGTTTTACTATCAATTTTTATTTTCTTAATTCAAGCTTCTTTGTAGTATATGGTGATTAGTTCTTAGAATATCTACATATTAATTACATCCAAAAAATGTCCCTTCATCATTTCTGATTGAAGATCCGTCTGTTTTCTTGATTACCTGTATTTGAAATCATTGTACAGAATCATTTGTTGAAGATCTTGAAAAAGTTTTTATGGCTGGCTGGGCAAGTTTAATAGAAGTTACTTTTCTACTTTAGATATAGGTTTCTGCATTCTATGCTGCTGGATTAGCAACCTATAGTAGTTTTTTTTTTACTTCTTATTGGACTGGACATTATCAATTTTAGACATTGTTGTTTCAGTTATGTTTATGTTTTGATTGTGAATTAGTTAGAATTTTAGGTCTTTTTTTGTAATTAACCATTCTTAGTCCAGGGATTCTCAGATGAGATCTGAGTAAAACTATTATATCATATTCTAGCAGGCCTTTCACTTTTCAGAAAGGGCACCCACATTGCCTGGAAAAACTAATTGTTGGCTTATCTAAGCAACAATTAGCACAATCTGGCTGTGATCCAGTTTTGTGAACACCTAGCCATGTTTGCACATTCATTTATTCAAACATATATTAGGTAAAATATCAACTTTAGTGCTTGTACTTGAGCAAGTATCTGTATTTTAATCAAAAATCAACCAAAGTTAAGTATAATGTCTTATTTATATCAATATATTGATAGAAACAAAGAGATGCCTAAATTTGGAGCAAGAGTAAATTCAGAAAGTTAAATTTGGTATCCTGTTACAGTAGATCTGATTTATATCTAATTAATTTAACTCAATTTACATATAAGTGAAGTCTCAATTGAATGATTTAAGATATTCATTTGTTAGGAAGATTCTGTAATCTTTTCTAGTAAAAATGTATTTTTGTTGTTTGATGTAGTCTGAATATTACTCTGCAATACTCAGAGAAAGATGTTCACTTTTAAGATGTGTGTGTGTGTCTCCATTATTTTTCAAATTAATTCTAATTAAAAATTGAAAATTATTGCACATTTATTAATTCATTAGGAGCTAAAGCAACTCCACTTCAGTAATGCCATTTTTCAACATTTTGAAAAACACTTTTAGCAGATGTGTCAGGAAAACAACTCACTAGTTTTTAATACATTTAATAAGAAAGGTGACTGCCTTGCCTTAATTAAAAATGGATGTGCTTGGTTTTGATTGCTGAATTTACATAATTTCCAGTAATTCACTCATTATTTTTTTAAAAAAATACCATCATCAAATATATACCTTGGCTGAATATCCTAATTGTTCTGAAATTTATTGTAAATGATGTCACAGGTACTGTTTTGATGGAGGTCTATGTGATACCTGATTCTTTCCCATCAAGGATTGTTTACCGAAGTTAGTTTTATAACCATGACATTCTTAACTAATCCAATCATCAGCCTAATTCTGATGGAAACTAAGGCACCACACAATTGGGTCAAAAAGCATCATTGCAAGTGTTAGGAAATCTTTAGGACATTTTTGCTTTCTCCATTTAAATTTGGCCATTTAAATAACAGTAAGGAAAACTTAGCTTTACACCTAATCACTGTTTGGGATATGTGTCCATTGTTACAAACCTTTGCATGCGGCTATTTTGATTGCTCTTTCTCTTGAGCTTAAGAATTAGGTATGCATTATGGATCAACTGATCAGACAGAGAGGTTCCCACGAGATAGCCAACAGAATTAACCCTATGTAACTGTCTGTAGTTATACTTTCTCTCCCAATGGATAGTTGCCTAGGTCAACTGAGCTTTCCTTGATGTATCCAACAAAAAGGCCATTGTAAATTTTGGTCCTGATACTAATCTATTCCACCAGACATTTTGTTGGAAGGTTTGATGTGTCCTCCACTTCCCACACTTTCTTCATAGCTTGTGAAATACTTTGCAACACTTATTATACTAACTTTGTTTTTTTGCAGCAAAATAGTATTCCATGTGTACATATTAATTTGAGAATTCCTTCACTTTTGAGTTATGTATAGCATTATCTATGCCTATTCCTGTAAGATAGAGAATTAGTTTGCAGTTTGGGGCTGATCTTTCAGTATTATTTAATAATAATATTTATGGATCACTGCTATCATAATTAGTAGATGTTGATGTTGATGAAAAATTAGATATGGGAGACAGCCATCAGAATTTGGATAGAGTCACCCAAAGAAAAGAAATAGATGTAAACATTCCACATTTTTACTTGTTCAGAATTATTGACTGAATACATTAACAGAAGTGAAATAGTGGTTGCTGATTTAATCATAATGAAATAATGGAACAACTGTATGTTTGTGAACTGTGTAAATGTTCAGAAGAAACAGTTTGTAAGAAAGAAAGAGTATAACAATGTAAAACTGTTTATAAGGTGATGATCAGGCATGCAATCTTAAATTTCTTGTAATTATGCTTTATTTGAACAAGGAGCTTTTGGTTAGTTTCCTTGCACCATTTGCATTTTGCATAGTTCCCTGTTTTACCCACTGGTATAGAAAATTGATTTCCATATACAATCTCTTTTACTGTCTTTTACTGTCTACTAACATGATTAGTTTGAATCAATAAACTGTGCACTTCAGGATCAGAAATATAATAAGTTTGTAGTTTTGTTTTGTGTTCCCTTTTTATTTCAGTTTCAGATTCATTTAATTCCAAAGAAATCCCATCATCAATGTATTACATTTTTTCTGAATATTTTCCTGAACAGTTTACAGCAGGGCAAAGCTTTTGTTTATAATAGTTATCAATCTTGCCCACCCCCACCCCAAAGCTTGTTATAACTGTTTTATTTGTTTTTAAATAAATTGCTTAGAGACATGATGTTTTTTAGCTCCAATTTCTGTAACAATTTAATTCATATGTGTTTTTCCTCTTTCTTTTAACAGGCATTTATAGCAGTAATGAAGTAGCAGTATCTTTTCCAAATGTAGTCTCTGGCTCAGGATCTAGCACTCCTGTTTCCAGTTCACATTTACCTCAACAGTCTTCTAGTCATGTGCAGCAAGTGGGAACTTTGTCTTCTACACCTTCTGTAACTACAGCTGTTGCTGCAACTCAAGTAGGTTGTTAAAAGTATTTGATAGTCAATATTGGTGTGATAAATGGGGCATACTGGCATTTTGCATATGCTTTTTCAGACATGTATCTAAAGAAAGAATAAACTGTACATGTATCTTAAGTTTCTTTTAATGTGTTATGGAGAAAACCAGACTAACTTCTAATTTTTCCACTTTTGACTAATTCCACAAATGGATTTAATGTTCAGAATCTGCACACTATAAAGTTAGATATTTTTTAAAAATAGATTTTCTGTTTTGGTATTCTATTTGTTCTTCTGCTAGCTATATCTACTTAGCAGTTATGGTCAATGCCAGGATTTATTCATTATATTAAACTAAATTTGTTTGTTTGGTTGTGACTTAACATGGTATGTTAGCCCAGTCAATTGTGAGTCTGTATTTAACAGACTGTATGGTTAAACAGCGTTTACATTATATTTATAAACCCAGCTAATGAATATATTTGAAAATCTTCAGTGAATTGTAGTTAGTAATTACTATTAATTACTTAGAGTCTTACTTTGGCATATCTAATGTGCATAATAATTTGATGAATGTATCTTTAAATTTGTAAGCAGATTTGAAAGCCAGTGAAGTTGCTATGATTTTTTTTAATGTAATCACTTGCTAAATAATATATTACAATTGTAGCAGAAATGCTGTAATGTGATATGAAAACTAGTATATTAATCATAATAGTAACAGTATAAAGGCAAACTAACAAATATTTATATATAAATACAGCTAAATAAATACCTGAGGTAGTAGCAAACAAACTATTTCTTTATTTAAACTATTTTACTACATGGATATTTTTACTTATAGAAATTATTCATGGTCTCTTTCAAAAAATAATGAAGACAACTCATGCTTAATTATAATAGCTTCTTTAGCTATTCACCTATAGACCTAATAAAGCTAAATTGCATCTTAGGTTTATTTCAGGAAAGTTCCTTAATACATTAACCTTTTAACCACTAAAAATTAGGTGAAAAACTTCTGATCTTTTGTCATCATAACTACTCCAGGAGTCATTTTTATAAATGAGGAATTCTCAAAAGGCAAAATTCTTTGTTTTAAACATAAAATATCCTACTAGGTTACTAGGATTGAAAGAAACTTTTGAACTTCAACATTCAAGTGAAATGCTATACTTAGTGGTTCAAAATAAGTCCCATTGATTACAGTAGATCTCTGGTAAATCTGCATAGCATTAAAGTCTGTTAATCCTTTAAGAACCTTTCATAAATTCTAGCTTTACAGGTGAGATACATTGAAATATTTACTGAAGCTTTCATTTAATGCCCATAGTAAGTAGTGTCATCATTAAAACAAAACTCTGCAATAATTTATTTTTAAGTAAAAATATAATTTCTTCAGACATATAGTTTTCTTTCTAAGAAATAAAGTGTTGAGAAAGTATCTTAAACTAATTTTTCAATTATATGGGTAGTCCTCAACTTACAACAGTTCATTTAGTGCCAGTTCAAAGTTACAACAGCAGTGAAAAAAATGACTTATCATTGTTTTTCAAACTTATGGCCATTTCAACATCCCCATGGTCATGTGATCAGAATTCAGATGCTTGGCAACTGACTCATATTTATGATGGTTGTAGGGTCCCAGGTCATGTGATTCCCTTTTACAATCTTCTCAGCAAAGTCATGGGGAACCCAGATTCATATAATTGTGTTACTAATTTAAAAACTGCAGTGATTCACTTAACAACTGTGGCAAGAAAGGTCGTAAAATGGGGCTCAATTGTCATAAATCGAGGACTACTTGCATATGTGATTATATAATAGTGCTTTCAATTGTATATTTCTACTTTTGAATTCACTCTAGTATTCTCTATGCACACATACATTTACTGTAATTGCTTTGAATATCTGGAATTTAGTTAGATGATGTCATATATCGATAGCTTGTATTTTACTTATGTGCTAAATTGGATAAATACATTTTAAGAAAGGCATTAGTATCTTTTTAACCTCATTATTCCAAAGAAAGAGAATAATAGGTGGCACATATTGCATAATAATTGCTCATTATTTGTTCCTTTAATGCTTCTGAAAAAGTGGATGTTAGATTTTTGACAAGTTGTTTGTGTAATGCTAAAGGTGTAATCGGTTGTACATTTACCTGAAAATAAACTCCATAGAAAAGCAAACAGGAAGTAATGAATGTTAACATATTAGCATGTTTATTGCTGTAGTTTAGTTTTACAATTAATATCTTAAATATTTTGTTTATTTTTCTGTTCTAGCTCCTTTTCCACACATTTATTCCTAAAATGAAAGTGTTATATCCCATTCTATATGTTAATACTGTGTGGCTTTGCCTTCTCTTTTATCTTCAGTACCACTTTTTTATTCCTAAAATATATTTCATTTGTTGCATATTAGATAGCTTTCCTTTCCTTTTTGAAAAAGAGAAAGCTACCAATGTTGTTGTCTAAACTATATTGTGCTGTTTATATACTGTGATTTATTTTTATATTTTCCATATTTAAGGAAAATTTTCCATATATGGAAAATTCCATATTTTCCACATTCTTTTAATTCCTGGAGTTCCATTCTTCCTAAGGTGAAGAGGAAAAGTTCAAATAAGCATACTACGTATACAAGTTGTTTGCATTAAATTGTTTAAGTTGCAATTTGCAATTGTTTGACTCCAGACATGTTCTTTTCCAAGACATGCTGTTTCATTTCCCCTTCCCCAATAATAAATCAATGCTCCATGGTTACTGAACATTGTTAAACTTCACTGAACTATTTTGGGATATTTTCTAAAAGCCTTTTTTGATATTTCTGGAAACCTTAGTATTTCCTTGAGTATGGTAATACTATTGTACTCTGCTGGGTTGTTTGACTATACGAGGACCAGTAAATGAAACAAACTTGCTGCTGAAAGATGTGAGTGTAGAGTCATAATTATTTATAATATTTTTCAGTAATTTATTTTTAAGTAAATACCTGTGAAATATGTTCAAGTCTGTTTATATTATGTAGAACTATCACTCATCCAAGGCATACAGTTCTGTTTATTTCCATAGTTCTGAATCAGTGTTATCGTGTTTTCCCTTTTTTTAACCTATTTATATAGCAATTTCTTTTTTTCCCCTTTTTGAGTTTCTGTAGAATTCAAATTATGTGAAGTCCTGCCTTCCTGCTTTTAAAAAAAAACAGCAATAGCAATAGCATGTAGACTTACATACTGCTTCACAGGGCTTTACAGACGTCTCTAAGCAGTTTACAGAGTCAGCATATAACCACTGCACCACCATGGCTCCTCCAATTAATACTAATTATTATTTTTTTTTAGCAGAGCCCTTTTTTTCCATCAGAATATATCCAATTTTTTTAAAGTATGAATTATCTGAGACCATTTATTTAAAAGTGGATTGGGAAATGACCATCTCTCATCCATAATTTTGGATCCAGGCATAGTCCCAAATAAAGTATATGGATTTCCTATATCTACATTCCAGGAATTACATTATTACATTACCGGAGAAGAAATTGTAATTAGCAGTCATGTATTATCATAGAGGTTTATTATTCTGGAAATGCAGCAAGAAGCTAGTAAATCCAAATTTATCAGAAAGGCTAGAATGTCTAACTATTTACCTAGCTGTAAAGGCACTGAATTCATGAGGATTTGCTTCTCAGTAGATAATTAAAACTATGCAACAGGAAAGCGTCTCTTTGGAGAACAATATTCACAGATTAACCACAGTGGATATTTACAATATTTGGATAACAATTCTGTTTTTCAAATGTTAACTACAATGAGACATAATGCAAACATGGTCTTAGTATTTTTCCTGAAAATAGGAATAGACTTAACAGTACTACTGTATGTAACTTATATTGGAATGTTAACTATCCACAGCAGTTCTATGCACAAAGTATGTATAGAGAATTGTGGGAGAATTGTTATATCAAGTTCTGAACTTTGTCCTGAATTTGTTTTTTGAAAAGTGGTATTGTATTTATAACATTCCAGAGTGACCCCTGGCAGGTAGTACTAAAACAGTGATATCTAATTAAATTTTCCTCTTTCTGTTAACACAAGGTTTCCTAAATGATCACATATTTACAGATATCAACAGTAACTTACGTTTATATTTCTGTGTAAACTTACCCAGCTAATAGTAAAATGTTTCTATGATCACCTTTATATAAAATGTAATTTCATAATGTCTCATTTGAATATCTGTTACTAGGTAAAATTAAGCAAAATCTCTTTTTTGAGTTCATTAATTTGATTATAAATTTTGTGGTAAATTAGATTCTGTGGTAAAGAGTAGAATTAATAACCAAAATGGAAATTTCAAACAAACTTGTGATTTCACTATAAGAAGAAAAGAATCATAGCTACTTGTGATAATGATCCTTGGTTCAGTTAAAATGTTTGCTGCTCAATAATCTGATTTCAGTAACATACGCCTCCTTATAAATATAATTCAGTAAGTCTGCTAAAGAGTTGTGTAATCTTTTGCACACCACTGCATGCTGAGACAGCTGCATCAGGGCTTCAGTCCGCCAGTAAATGGTTTCTGCCTTCAAGCTGAAGCTTATTTAGTCGGGCTTATCTGATGCTGCTGTAGCAACCATCAGTCTCCAGGCAACTGAGGCACATTGACCTCTCTGATGAACTGAGAGAAGCACTACTTCAGTTTAGCTTCCTAAGACAATTACTGATGGTGAATTTATATATATGTTCATAAATCCGTGTGTAGATACACACATACAGTTCATAACACATTATGCACATATGTGGCTGTATTCTCTGAAAGGATGCTAAGGTAATAAATTTAAGAACACCTTAAGCTAGCACAAAATCTTTTATACGATAAAAGTCTGATTAATTTTTAAGTAATGTGCAATTATATTCATATTTCATATTTTTTCATATTTTTAAAGAAAATTTTAAAAGATTTTGTTTTAAAAGTTGCCTAGTAAAATTACAACATGTTCAAGACTGGGTAATAAAGCAATAACCATGCTGAGATTTAGAGTTCTTCCATGTAATTAAAAATTAAACTGTTTGCCCTTAATTTTATGTTCTATCCTTCTATAGAGGAAAGTGATAGATATTCATTTCTTTACACGTGCTGTTACTGTCTTGGCTTTTAACTGTTGGGTGTTAATATTTTTGTTTTTAAATCAATATGAATGTGTTTAATTTGACAGGGATTTTATAGTATCAGATAGTTTATACTTCTTATGTCTGGCTATGCACATTAAAAATATCTATAGCATAAAACATGTGCCCGACAAAAATATGTCTAAGCAATTATGTGTTTTTTTAAAAAATGATGTAGTCCTTTTAAATTCAAATGGGGCTTCAAAAGTACTGAAATAGAATGTAATGGCTTGTCAGTTTATTTTAGTTGCATCTTTATTTCAATTGCATCTAATATTCTTGAAAATTAGTAATAAAAATGAACAACACAATTTGAAATTATGTCCTTCCTCTAGATCTTCCGATTTGGGTGGTTGTCATGGGCCCTCTAAAGGTGGAAAGACACATCTGTCTTGGCAGCCTGTAATGTATCCTCAGAAAATTCTGTGGTGTAGATTTATGACTAGCAGAGTTTCCCTTGGTAATAGACTTTGAAATGTGGCATTCCAGGGTCAGGAAGTTGGAGGTGGTCCTATATCTGATAGAGTGGCATAGGTATTTAATTAAATCCATGGGGAAAGAAAAGGGGGAAAAATCCCTGGAGAAGAAAAAAAAACTAGATGCTCCACCCTAACACCTGGGGTTAATTTTATAAATGGCAGATGAATAGTCACTTAATCCTTCCCATCCTCACACCCACACAAATTACTCTTTGGAATGCTTTTTTGGACAAATAACTTACTCTAATGTAAACCCTCAAATATGCTAAGTGTAGTTTTTTTTAAAAAATCTGAGGAAAAAATAGCCTTATGTTTCTGATTAAATGAGAAATTTCATAAAAGATTGCTATAGAATCTCTGGGATATTTTATATTATTCTGTGTATCTTTTGGATCGTTGATGTGTCTGTTCTAAGTGCTGAAAAAGGTTAACACTGCTGGGCTCCTTTTATCATCTTTTTATTTCTGCTGGAGAGACAAGCCGTTTCTGAAAATAAAATTGTGCAATGCATTCTAATTTTGAACCTCAGTATCCAGGTGAGTGAATCCAGTACTTGTATGGCTATTCAAAATTTGACTCTGGTGAGCGAAAGTTTCTTCTGGAGTTTGATAATGAGCAGTGTTGCAGGAGCTCCTTCATGACTTGCATTATATTATGTTTCTTAGTTTACCTTGGTCATCTTTATGTTCCATATTTGTATTTTGTTGATCAGAAGATTTGGCTGGCATCCAGTTGAG
Organism: Arizona elegans; assembly: GCA_022577455.1. Lineage (NCBI taxonomy): Eukaryota > Metazoa > Chordata > Lepidosauria > Squamata > Colubridae > Arizona > Arizona elegans. The sequence continues at coordinate 25,052,924 of JAKOOJ010000004.1, forward strand.
TCACTTTGCTGCTGCAAATTTTGCTCATAGAAAAAAATCTGTTTAATTAAAATGAAACATAATGCTTTGATTCCCCTTGCACACTTTTTTTTTTTTTGCAAATCTGTCCAATTCTTCATTAAACTAGGTGCTTGTGCGATGTCCTTAACTAAATGCTTGGCACTTAACTAAATCAAGGTGCTTGTACAGTAGATAGCAGACACACAACTACTAATGAAACTGTGCTGCCAGCATCTGTATACAGCAACTTGTATTTCTGTTGGTGTTATGTTAAATACAAATTCTAGTAAGTTTCTTCTTTTTCATAAATATTTATATTGTCCTGTTGTTTATAAAGATTAGTTCCTGTTTTTCTTAAGTTAAATATTGAGTGCATATCAGAATTTTGTTGATAAATGCACTTTAAAAAATGAATAAAATTAAGTTTTGAATAAATTCATATAAATAGAATGCATTGATGGATCTAAAAAAATACATTTGTAAATTTTAAAAAAGAACGTTTATAGAGATAACTTATTTCCAAGTTGAAGCAAGCAGATAAAATTGTTCTTTACTTCATTTTTAAATATGTTCCTCTGTTCTTTAACAGCGACAATAAAAACTAATTCTCAAGAAGAGTATTGATTAGATATAAACTGATTATGAAGCAACCCTGGAATTGGTGGCCCAGTCATTTCTTATACAATTAAATCCCTCCTTCTTCTTTATGGAAATTCAACTGTGGGCATTTTAGCATTAGCCTAAACAATGGGTTTGAATATGTTAAGCCCCTAACAATTAGAGAGAAGTTTGGGGCATTGAATAATGTGGAATGATGCAATTGAATCTGACAGCTTTAACAGTCAGCCCTCTCATGGGACCTCAAAGTTGTTCACACTTGGTTTCATCTCTCATCACATGCTGAGTATTAAAACCTTACTGGAAGGTGTCTTAAACTTAAATGAGGTGTATATCAGAAAATATTTAGTATCTTAAAAGATGAGTTGACTTAGAGTTTGTGCTTTTTAAAAAGATATTATAAGATTCAGTAATATACAGCAGGACAATTTTTGTTTAAAAGTAAATTTTGAAATGTAATGTATAGCTCAGCAGAACTTTTTTTTCTCTACGTTCAAGTCATTTCTGATCCTAGTGTCTGCCTAGACTAATCCACACAATTGTATTGCCAAAATGTTCGGAAGTAGTTTGTCATTACCTTCTTTTTAGGGCTAACATGGAATGACTGGCCTAAAGTCATCCAGCTGACTTCGTGCCTAAAGAAAGACTAGAACTCTCACTCTCCCAGCACACCCAGATTGGTGAAGTGTTTAGTGAAGTTGTGTAAAGTCTTTGTGTTTCAGTATCAGCAGATCAGATGCATTACATATATTGTAAAGTATTTGGTAAATTAATTTACATATTTATATCAAAATGTCAATATTTTTCTATTTTATTCTTTAAATGTAGGTAATGAAGGCAAAATATTCAGCCTGCTCAATACAAACATTAAAATAATATTTATATGATTTGTTACTGTGTTCCAGTGCTACATTTTTTATAATCAAAGGATTTTGGGAGTATATAGATACATACACAGAAAACAGACAGGCACACAGACAAATATATATAAAAATAGACACACAAGCACACACACACCACCAGTTTATTTTAATTTCAGTGTTATCATTTTAATAGTATATTTCAGTTCTTAATGATTTTCATTAAATTGACCCAAGTCAAATAAGGTGTATCATACTTCTAAAAGTGCTAAAAGTTATGCCTTGATTTGACCTTTTTCATATGTTCAAATTATCCTACATTTTAATAAATGCTTTTTAATGAAATCAAAATACATTGTAAATGGTACAAAATTGATAATACCAATCCAAAATAATACCAAATAATACCAAAATTGAATATTTATCTCAATATGTGAAATTGTTATACTATGTAGCTTAGAGAGCTAAATCCCCCCCTTTTAACCTTTTTTTAAAAAAATAATAAAAACTGTTTTGTTTATGGCACTGTTGTAGTTACATAACCAATTTTTAAATTTTTATCCCAGTGCAAAGATTGCATTATAAATATAATGTATAGCTAATGATAGAAGAAACCAATGATATTCTATCTTGATCAGAGAATGCTACTGCCTTGGTATCAGGTTTAATGTTTTTCTTACATTTGGGGAAACAATTAACCAGAAATGAAAGTTGGCATTTTCCACAGCTTTTATTTAAATAACACAATTATTCTGTTAAAACAGTAGTGTCTTGTTTACCTTTTAATCTTACTTATTAATCTTTTATCTGCTAGAGTAACTAAAAAGACAATAAGTAAATTAATAATTTTATAAAATCCTTCCTTTCATGAACTTTCATCTGAAAAATGATTTGTTTACATGAAGGAATGTACAAATGAATTCAAAATTTTTCATAATCTTTAGTAACAAAAAAAAAATCTCTGCTGATTTTGTTCATGTAGTTGCTTGTTCACTGTTTGATGGCTCTAATCTAAAAACAAATAACTATAGTACCCAGCATACTTACGTGAATAAGTTGTTATATAAGATGTGATGAGAACATGTTTTTGTTCCGTACAACCATTTGATATATGCAGAGTTATAGAAAGTTTCATTGGACATTTATAGGTTTCAGGTGCTCAAATTCACACTATTTCTGTTGAAATTACATGTTTGTAAACCTGCTTCAGCTTTTAAAAAGTTGGGACACAGGATGTTCTGTGTAGGTACTAGGAATGTCTCTAATTTATATGATCTCACTTTTCCTTTAAGTGTTAATTTTTTATACTGTTGTATATCTTACTTGTGAGAATTGAATTACTGTTTAATTATTCATTAATCATGCGAGGTTTATGAATGAATAGATATTATGCAATGGGAAAAATACTTTATTAGAGGGGAGCCTTATTCTTTGGATCTGGAAAGTGGCATGCTCCAAAACAACAGTGAAAACATCAGTCTTTTCAAATGAAATTTCACAATCTCCTTCCATCCTTGATTTTTATTGCTAGATCTCATATTGGTCTTGTTTTGGGAAAGGGAAAACTAGAAAGAGATAAAGGACTGACTTTTCTTTCTCATTGTCTCTGGAATAATGTTTCTTGGCACAACTGTTAAAAAATTGTCTTGGTTGAGGATAAAACCTACCAGTTCTTTATTCTCACTTCCTAATAGGAAAATGTTTAAGAAGTAGTTCCTAGAGGTTTATAAGCAAGGTTTATCAATTATCACTTTAAAAGTTGGTTTCAGGAGTGAAAGACCAGGTCCAGAGGTGAAGGTTCAGTTAAGCTGATTTATTGCTAAAAGCTTATTCACAGGAATTGTCTCAACTAATAGTCAGTACCTGGCTAGAGTTAGATCAGGGTCAATGGCATTCAAGGAGAGTTGTACTTAGTTCTTTTGTGGCTAAATAAAGGTTCTAGGCTGATCCCCCTTTTCGCTCAGCTTCCAGGTTCTGCCATTCCTTCTTCTATATTTGGTAAGTATGGAGTGTTGGCAGATCCTAATGGCAGAGAACAATGCTTCTAAGAAGTACAGAACTGTGTTTCTGGTAGTTGCACTTGTGCAATTTTAACAATTATTTTGAAGCATTTAAAGTTTTGTTGATCACAAAGGTAGAATTATGATTACTTTTTTTTTTTTTTGCTGAACCCACTAGCCTGTTAAGTACAGTACTTAGCATACTATTTAAATACTGCCTCCTTTGTTTAATGGGTAGTAAGTGTTCTTAACTGTTTTGGACTGCATTTGGTCTAGTAATTTGTTTGTAAAGCAAATGTGTGTTCTTTTCAAATTTCAAATTGAAAGTGCTTATAATTTCAGTCATTTTAATGGTTTGTATATCAAAGCTGTAAGATGATATATTTTTTAGAAATTCTGTTCTGAAAAATAATAGTATTATGTCTGGCCATTACACTTCTGAATTAAGTTTTCAAATGCCATAAGTTAATTGAGAGTAATGTAGTCAAAAGATGTTTTTAATACAGTGATTAAGCAAAGATTTTGCCAGACTTAGAACTGGGCAGAACTCAGTTTATCTTGTTGAGGGTTCATCTTCTCTTGCTTGACTGAAGTCCCATTAGAAAAATTGAGAATTGTTGTTAGCAGGATGGATGGATGGATAAATTGTGTACCAGTAAGTCAAGCTGGCTATCTGCCAAAAGTCTATTCCTTATTATGAGGTTCAGGGCAGAGCTGTGATTTTGGTGAGACCTTTATTATATAGAAAACATACCTGGAAGTAGTGCTGCTTTTTTTTTTATGGGAAAAATAAGCTTTCATGTGCATAAAAAAAATAGGAAGTTACTAAGCAATAAGCAGGTTGTCCTGATGACAGAGTACAACCAAGGAAATACGACTCAGGGGTACAACTGAAATGGGACCTTTTGACCCCATTGCATTTTGTGAAGTAAGGAACAGGAGCATTTGTGAGACATCTGTTGTCTACCTGCCTTATTTTGTAAATGGTTTTAAAAGATTAAACAATTAGTGTAAGCACATGGACATCAATAAGCAAAATCTTTATATTCCCAATGTGATTTAGAAATGTGGGTAATTTTTGTGTCAGCAATACTTTGAAAATATAATTCATGGTTCATTGTAATTTTACTATAAAGAAAATCCTACAAATGCATTTTTACTGTGCTTTTAAACTTCTATCAACAGGATACTTGATAACTTCATTGGATTGACTAGATCAATTTTTAATTTAATATGTTAAATATATCTTTTAAGATTTTCCTTTGCATATTTCAAATTTCAATAATTCTGTGTTTTGGCAGGCATTACCTGGATCTTCCCTCGGCCTTCCTCCCTCTCATGTCTATGGCAATAGGTTAAATTCTAACTCGACAATGGCATCACATACTACACAAGCTGAAAACATTCAGTTAGGCAAGTTAAAAAATGTTTTAATGGTATATGTATTTCTAAAAAAATGTTTTTTATTGATTTGCATGCTCAACTGCTAGCTGCATTTTACACACAAATAATGTTTTACACCGCAGAGTATGTGAAATGTAAATGTTTAAGCAGAGCAATGAGCAGGCAGGAATGCAACAATGTCTCTTGTGACTTTTTGTGATTGATGTGTTCAGTTGCTTTAGTTCTTTGCAATGAAAGTAGCATTGGGTTTTTGTTGTGAATCATTTAAATCTTTATTTGCATAATTTATGGAATTACATGATCTCTGAGCTGGTATAGCTGAGATCCTGTTACATAAATTCACCAGTAACTGAATGAATACTAGTTGGTCTTTTTCATAGTACTAGTTTTTTAAAAAATTAATGAGCTTCTGGATTTGCTTTGTTTCATTCTATCTTTCAGGATTTGTTGACATGTCCTAATAGTCATGCCTATCTGGGGGAAGGGAATGAGTTTAGCAGTTTACCAAGAATGGATCAGTCATGTCTTGCCCTCTAAAAGGCCAAGGGTCATTTGCTGCAGAATAGGGGGAGGGCTGCCTTGAAAGGGGCAGATAGGGTTATTTTATTGAGAGGCCATAGAGAAAAATAACCCTTTTGAGTCATGCCATGCAAGACATTCAGTATATTTGACAAAATGTTTTTTAAAAAAATCTTTTCATCTCTTATTGTTTTTTCTTTTTACATAAAATTGGAAATTGCTAAATACTTATTCTTGCTTAAATAGAAAAGAAACATTTTCTAGCATTTGTTGCTAAAATTTTGTGAGAAAAAGTTACTAGTAGAAGTGACTGTGTGGAATATGGTTTGTGAATTTTCCTGGGATGCAAAGTGTTAAAAAATACAAAGCCTGAGGATTTGCTGTGATAAGCATACAGATTAGCTGTCCGCAGCTGTGATTCATTACTTTCACTGCAGAAATTAAAAGTGGCTGAGGGGAGGGTACTAGAAATACAAACCATGCTTGTGTGCTGTAAAACTGAAAGCAAAGAAAAGACTAAGGCTAATCCATGGCCTGCTTCACCCACAGAAATTTGTACGGAGAATACTTTATCCATTGCAGTTAGCAGCTTTAAAGTAGTAGTCCTCTCTGATATTGCTACTGGAATAATTGCTAATAATGAAGGACATCTTGAAATGAGCTCAGTCTGCGACATTTTAAAATCTTAGTTCAGAAAGAGTCACTTTTGGCTGTGAAATATTTGCTGTGCAGATCAAGATCTTGGAGACAATAGCCGGAGCCTGGTTGGAAGGGGAGGTTCACCCAAAGGAAGTATTTCACCACGGTAAGCAAAATTTACAATCATTTAAGGAAAAAAAATATTTTTAAACTACAGAAACTTTTATAAGGTGCCCTATTTAAGTTGAATAAAATTATTTAGGTTCAGTTGGAGTAAGAAAATATTTTAGATTACTTTGAAATCACAGGGATATCTAACATAATAAAGCTATGTCTTTTTCTCATGCATAGAAATTACTGAAGAATTAGGTACATTTTTTACATTATCTGGTCTCACTTATATAGTTAATTTTACAGAAAAGCAATTATCAAATGGATGCTATAAGAATATTAAATGCAAATATTTGTGTCTGTTTGGAGTGTAACCACACTGAAAAAAGAGAAGACTCTTGTATAGGCAATGAAATCAATATTTTAAAAAAATTAAAACAACCAGGATTCTATCAGCAGTTGATAGGTCACTAGCATAAAACCATGGTACTGCATAGTGAGTATGGAAGATTTTTTTAATAATTATTGGATAGCATTTTAAGTGTTTTACTTTAATGTATGATTAGCAGTACACATTTCTACTATAGTCTGCAAATAGTTAATGCATGGATAATAAACTTAAAAAAAGAATGTCAGTGTGCCACTTTTGCTTATGAATTGCTATATCATGGATAAAGTGTGTGTTAGTGATCTGTGGCCAGATTTTCAAGAACCTGGAGATCTCAAAGACTGACTGAAAAATATATCCACTCTGCAAATTAGGCCAATGGTCATTTTAGGAACAAATCCTTTAAAATCTTTTGAAGCTGAGTGTGATCGACTTGTAGAAATATACCTCTACTTATTGAAATATAAAGTTATATAAGAAAGTAGATCTCTTTCTTTAAAATGGTTTAGTTTGAACGGCTTTTATACATAATTATTTGCAAGGTTCCAGTCCCCAGTTACTCATTTAAAATTAAATTAAATTGAGAATGTAATATTTCTTTGTTCTTCATGCTCCTTTTCAAATTTGTTAAATCTTAATTTTAATGTAAGCCCTGTGAATAATGTTTAAGACAGTTAACTTTTTATTTTAGCTTTTTAAGAAGGATTTTGCCCACTGTTTTAAGGCTGCTAAGTAGATAAGAGAATTAAGGAATCAGAATCAAGACATAATACTGAGAAAAATTATTTTGTTGTCCCTTGGATTTTGTCAATTATAATAAAATATGCATGGATTGAAATAGCATAGAATTGCCAAATTTATACACAATGCTAGCAATATAAGCATACTACTTAATAAACATGTATATCAATATATGAAGGAAGAATTTAGAAGATCCACAGTACTATAGAATGTATGTAAAGATTTTCATTCCTCAAATGAGGCAAAAATAATCTAAAACAGAAATACATGTGTCAGAAAGATGCATATTAAACATAGCAAAGAGTCTTCTTCATTTTAATCATATTCACCTACTTTTAATATAAAAGCTGTCAGAATTATATCTAGCTAGTGACCTTCAGTGAATCTAGTACCAAAAATCCAGCAAAGGCTCAGACTGTTTTTCAGAGGAATTATTCACGAAATACGTAGGTATGGGTGATTTGTTCTCTGTCATTTTTTTCTTTATACATACACATAGCCAAGCATCCAAGATATTTTAATTTTACTGCAATCTCTTATACATCTGTGGCTATATAAGTATTTCCATAAAGTTTATACTAGTGTTCAGCAATGCATTCAGGGCAACAAATCATATTGTGTAGCAGTACTGCTTGAAGAATACAATACCTTTTGAAAATATGTCAGTAATTTGCTAGTCATTGGCTAGTAACATCCATAAATATTTTTATCTTAATTTAATAATTGTATAATTCAATACAGTATATTATATCATCCTAGACATGGATGATGTGGTTGATTAACCATATGGAAGAGCAATTTACTGTTGGGTGAATTCTGATATTATAGAGAAGAATGATTAGTTAACACTGTAATTTGAGTGCATGCCAAAACAAAACAAAACAAAACAAACAAACAAAAAACTGGCAAAGGGTTATGATCTATTTGAAATTTTAATCCTAAAAACTATGAAAAGATTGGTTCCTTTTAGTAGCAGAAATAATTCTGGTACAAATACTACAACATTAAATCATGATTAAGTACATTTGTATATTATATGAATATAATTTATTCATTATTCCATCTCCACCTTCACCGATTGCTTGGTATATACCTTCTATTGTGTAAAAAAGCCTGGAGTGCTGGCTGTGTGTGTGTGTGTGTGTGTGTGTGTGTGTGTGTGTATTAATATGTGTATTTTCAATTACAACTGGGAACATGGGAAAATAATGTTACATATTTTTACAGTGAAGCAAGGGAACAATTACAATTCACCAACAGAAAAGGGTTGCTAAATTTATTTAATTTCAAAATACTTATGTATAAGTTCTGTGATTTGATTATTTTGATACATCATGCTGCTATAATGATATTTGTAAACACATATAAAATGTTTCACATTTGACATTTTAGTTGAAGTCATTGTCATCAAATAATTTGCAATGTTGGTTTGTATGCATTTTAGGATATAAAACTTTCCAAATTGTTAAGGCCTCTGTAAATTAAATGTTGGTCATGATTTCCTAAATTAGTGTATTGGCTACATAAATATTTAATACTTTCCTGCACATCATTATGGCTGCTGTTCCACTCCAAAAGGGCTTTTTCTGTTGTTATTAATTTGTGAATTCAATTATATAGTGATGTCAGATGAATTCTTACCAAAAATATTCATTTTTAGTGAAGATATCTGGGGCATGATAGCTGTTTTTTGTTATATCTTCTGTATATATTTAATTGGAAGAGACAGTTTTGCTCTTTCTTTGTGCCATAGGGCTGAGCATTTTATCAAGGTACTTATTTGATCTGATATTTTCTAAGTGTATTATAATTAATTTCATTATATATGTACATATTTCTCATTAAGTTTATGTATTATTAAAATACCCTGAAAATTAGTACACTTTCAGTTATTTATGTCATATTAAATTAGTTCACCTAAATAATTGAAGTTTTGATTTTAGTGCAAAACTCTCCTAAAAGAATTGACATGCGGGAACTTCATCATTAAACTCTTTGATGCTGAGACCTATAGGTATCTTAAGGAGTATTGATTAAAAGAGTTAAGAATAGCCAAGAAAACTGATATGTGTATGTTGTATATATCTCCTCTCCCTTTGTTCTTTTAGTGTAATTCATAACCTTTCTACAGGTCTCCTGTAAGCAATTTACAGATTCGTTATGATCAATCTGGAAATAGCAGTGTAGAACATTTGCCTCCAACACCATCTACTATAGAACAACTTTTGGAGAGGCAGTGGAGTGAGGGACAACAGTTCTTGCTAGAACAAGGAACTCCCAGTGACAGTAAGTTTTTCATCCTGTCCTGGTTAATTTTTTGATTGCTTTTAACGATATGCATTGATGGCCTTACTATGTAATCTAATATCCATCAGAAAAGAATTATTGATATTTGTAAATTTTATATGTAAAAGATGATCATCATTCCTGGAATGTACCCATATATTAAAATGTGATTCTAATCATCTGTTCATTCCTGGTATGTAAAGACATGCCTAAAACATTAGTCATTTACTTTAATTTTGCTGCAGAATTATTCTGAAGTGGGAGGATGGTGATAAGAAAGAATTTGATAATGAAAGATGAGATCATAAATTTATTTTGAAAAGATATAATTAAAGCTTGTCTGAATCTTCAATGACTAGTGATATCTGATTACATATGCATATAAATGCATTAAATATTTGAATTGTTTTAAAATTATTTTACTATTTTACAAAAAGTTTCTTTAGTATATTTTCTTGATTACTGATCATGAGTGAAGTGCCATCTAGAGGTATGTATGCACGTGTATGTGTGTGTGTATTTTGTGTGTTTTTATGAATGGTATCCTGACAAAAATGCTAATTGTGAGGAAATTCATGCAGGGATAATCCTTTAAACATGATAGCTGGAGGACAGGTTTAGCTAAGTCTTATTGCATCTCATTTGGGCACACTGAGAGTTCCTTTGTATATTCTTGAAGAGGAGGGATAAAAAGCTAAATCCTTGGGAAATGACCAGATGTGCTTGCACTGCTATACTTGTGTCTGTACTAGGCCTAAAGGTCATGTTAAACAAATACAATTTAGAATTTTAAAAGCAGCTTTTATGATGCTATAATAGCTAAACTTTATGTGCTAACTGAGGAAAGTTCCAAATTTTATCTAAAATTCAAATTTCAGAATAGAAGTGACTGAGGATGTGCTTTATTTGCAGGAAGAGGACAAGGGCTGCAGGAGCCATAATGATCCCTGCTGGGTCCTCTTTAAATGGACATTGGAAACAGCTGGATTCTGTTGATTTAAATGCAATAAAAAGTTCTCATTGATTACAGAAATTCTGTGGGTTTTTTTTTTTTACATCAGCAATTGTCTTGAGATTATAATGATTCATTGGTTTATTTTCTTTTCTGAAACTATATTGTTACTATTTGTTAATAGAAGGGATATTTTCTCCCAGCCTGTTTTCTTTAAAAAAAAAACATCCATTTCAAATTGAATAAAGTAGAAAACATATGTACAATGTGTTCACAAACTTTAGAAGGGCAAATGATTGCCTGTGCTTCAAAGACTCTGGACTGAAGCTTTGAACTGTTAAATATCTCCACAAGAAATTTAAAAAATTATGATGTTTAAGAATTTCACAATATTTTTGATACACCAATAAAGATACTGCTCTTTCCATAATGGCATTGGCACTATACTTCCAGCAAGGGAGGAATCTTAGGCTATATATTTGTGGATGAACAGATCTGGTGCACACATCTGGTCTGTCTGTCTGTCTTATGTAGAAATAACACAATTTAATTCTCATCATGGCTAATTTCAAGGAACTTTGAAATATTTTCTATTTCTTCAATATTTTATATAGAGATAATTTACATTGCAAAGAAATATTCTCCAGCAATTTATTAGCAAACAAATAATTACAATAATGTACCTATCTAATACAGAAATATGCACAAACAATTTTTAGCTGCAACTTTCAGAATTTTAAAATGTTTTTGTTTAGTTTTAGGCATGCTGAAATCTTTACACCAGCTTCAAGTTGAAAATCGCCACTTAGAAGAACAGATTAAAAATCTAACTGCTAAAAAGGAGCGCCTCCAGCTCTTAAATGCCCAGCTTTCAGTTCCTTTCCCAACAATAGCAACCAACCCAAGTCCTTCTCATCAAATGCCTACATTTTCAGCACAGACTGGTAAGTAGAGAAAAGTAGGTCTCTCTTTTAAATTGAGTTTTACAACAATTTCTAAAAGGCTTGTAGGCTCTTACCTAAATAAATAATGAATGTTATCTCTGTGGGAAAAATAATTTTATTATTCCTCTCTTCTATAAATGTCTTCCAAAATGAATAAAGCCTGAGAACATTTTCAAAGAGAAAGGCACATGCATATTAGATATGTTTAAACTTTTGAGGATGACCCAAAGGGAAATTGACTTAAATTATCAGTTTATATACCTTTATGATGTCAAAAATCATTCATGGGTAATGGGATTTCCCACCTAAATATTATAAAAACTGCAGTTCAAATAACAGCTTTCTTTTTAACTTTGTCTTCCAGCTGTGATTGAATCCATTATCAGCAATAAAAATTTTGGACATAAATAGCTTGATTTATTAGTTTCAAAGTTTAGATTTTATTAAATATCCTCACATAATTTCTGCATCAAAAAGCATAAGACCTTATTAAAATTGTTTTTCAATTGTCAATCTAGCTGTTAGCTCTGATTCTCTAAACAGCAGCAAAAGCCCTAACCTGGGAAGCAGTTTTCTACCTGACAACTCCCTCCCTGTGTTAAATCAGGTACTGTTTTTTAATAGCTTTTACATATCTCATTAGTTAATACTAATTTCCTATTATTTTGCTGTTTTGTGAAGTTTGATACAGCTGAGTCTTTGTATTTTTATTAGGAAATACATTCCAGTGGACAAAGCACTAGCAGTTCCTCTGCTCTTTCCACTCCACCACCTGCTGGGCAAAGTCCAGCTCAACAAGGCCCAGGAGTTGGAGGAGTTCAACAGGTCAATGGTGTGACAGTGGGGGCACTTGCCAGTGGAATGCAAACTGTAACATCCAACATTCCCACAGTGGGTGGAATAATTGGAACTCTGCCAGGTAACCAGCTGGCAATCAATGGAATCGTTGGGGCTTTAAATGGAGTAATTCAGACTTCTGCTACAATATCACAGAATCCTTCTCCTCTAGCTCACACAGCTGTGCCACCAAATGCAGTGCATCCTCTGCCAACCACACTCAGTAACAGGTAAATTCTTTTGCCAAGTAGATATGTAAATAGGTATATTTGGATATAATATTCTTAATGATGAAAGTATTTGCTTACAAGTTTTTGTCTCTTTTATGTCCATCCTGCATTACACAAGTAATTTACCAAAGTATGTTTGGATTTGGTGGCATATAGGTTCAATCAATAAATAAATACATACATACATACATTCCGAACTGCATTCTCTACTCTTCCTTCCTATCTCATAGTTCTCATTTTACCTTAGAATGTTTATGAGAATACAAAATTAGTGATATATGTGTAGGAAAAGAGAAAAGTCAGACTATTTCCTGAAACAATTTAGCAATTTGGTCTCAATCCCTGCATGCATTCATGCTGTGCAAATTAAGCACCATAAAGGCATAATAAATCAGTCTACAGTAGAAAATCAAAGAGGATGCTCCACAGAATGATGACCATCATCAAAAAAATCCTGTCTCATATAGGTCCTAGGTTCTCAAATTTACGTTTGAGACACCCCTGAGACACATGATTGCATCTTAAGCCTTGCAACTGGCTCGTATTTACAACTCACTCCTACCTTTCTGCGATCTCAATCACAATTTGCAACATATTTTGCCATTTTCCAGCAGAAGTTTGAAACCCCATTTGACATGCTGGATTCAGTTAATGACCACATGGTTTGCTTTACAACTGTCATAAAAAGTTCATAAAACCAAATCTGATCAGCAATCCTTCAACATACAACCATAAAGATTTATGATTGAAATTCTGTACTCCAGTATGGTCATAAATTGAAGACTAGATATAGTGCAGGTAGTTTTCCTGCACTACAGGAATTTAAAAATTCCCTATATTTTTTAAATATGTAAAGAGGCATTTGTGGCTCTCATCATTGCTTCTTTAGCATAGCTCAACATGCCACTGAAAACGTGGATGAGATTTTCAATATTTGTATGATTAAATACACCAGTTATTTTATTATCATATTAATGATATTAAGTACTTTGCTAGTTCAGTTGTACTTATTTACTATTGTTACATCCGTAAATGTTGTATAAATAAACTTTTAAGATCAAAATTGAGCATATGGTTAGAGAAATACATGATCAGCCTAGGCACATAAATCTGTGTATATTTTAGTTTTAAATGGTTTAGTTTTTCAGAAAGTAGGCTACAGAAATGATTCAAGCATGTTTGCTCAGTAAAATGCACTTTGTTATTTCGTAGAACCTCTGGACTTGGATTTCTTCCTGACCAGCAGAGACAACTGTTGCTGCATCAACAACAGCAACAATTTCACCACTTACTAAATACTCAACAATTCACATCAGTAAGTGTTTCTATTTTATCATTATATTTTCAATGTTCAGGAATAAGTGTTGATGCTTAGATATTACAGCCTGTCTTTCAATGTTCATGGATAAGCCAAGGATCTGCAATTTAAAAAAAAAAACAGGAAAGAATGTGATTAAAAAAACATAGGCCTTATGACTACCTTAAAAGATTTGGCATCAAAAAATAAAAGAGCAATAAGAGAATGTACACACTATTAACTAGAGAGCCAGTTTGCTCTAGTGGCTAGAGCACCAGGCTATAAAATGGGAGACCACGAGTTCAAGTCTTGCCTTAGCCATTAAAACCAACAGGGTAACACTCTCTCTCAGCCCAATAATAATTTATAGGGTTGTTGTAGGAAAAATAAGAGGCGGAAGATATGTTGGATATGTTCACTGCCTTGAGTTATTTGTAAAAACAATAAATTCAGGAAATTAATTAATTAATTAATTAATTTATATGTCATTGTGATTTCTGATCCACACATCTGGGTTATCTGCCTGCAGAGAGTCCATTCAGACCTGTCTAGGACTTTCAGACTTGTTTGATTGGAGGCTCCTAGACATAAATTCCCATTGATTCCCTTCAATCTGTTTTCTGTCATCGCAACTTTTAACATTTTTGTTCTTCTGCTTTACTGAAAGCATTTCATTCCTTATTTTTAATTTTTTTTAAATGTCTTTTTAGCATTTCTTCAAAAATCCTTAAGAGTTTTTCATCAGGACATGTTTTTTTCTCTCACAGATATCCAACCTTGAGCCTTATGACTATAAGACTATTTCACAAGTGCTGGTGTTTGAGAGGAAATGGGCATGAATTTGACTTTTTTGCCTTGGTGAAATAGATTTCCATTATATCTTCCATGCATTTACTAAGTAGTCTTGTTGTCTCCCAAATTGCCTGGTGATCATCTCATTTTTCCAAAGGTTGATTGAACTATCCACAATCTGGAGGGATTACATAGATCTCTATTGCACCACCATTAACATATCTCATTAAACATTCAGAACTTTTTCAGTGGTTTCAGATTTCAGTCAGGGCAATAGGAAAAAGCTTTTATTTCCTGCCTTCTTGAATTATCCTTTTATTGTTCCTGCTGTTGCTGAATTTAATTTATACTGTCCAGTCCTTACCAATTTTTATTCAAGCGCGTGATTTGATCTCAGAAACATATATTTAGGTCCCTCTAAAAACCTACTTTTGCAGAACTGTACTCCTACCTATTGGGAAAGTCAAAACCAACATTTTCCCTTATTGGGAAAAACCATTTAACTCAAATCTGATTGCCTCATGCCTATTCTGTTTCTGAAGGACACATCTCTCCAAATTCTTTGGCTCCATGCTTTCCCATTCTTCTATGACATATAATTTCTTACCAAGTTTTTCATAATCACAATTATTGTACCTGTATTTCCTGAAATAGTTCAAGATGTACTAAGGCAAAACTTTGCAAGTATTGATTATTTCCATATTCTTATCAAATTCCATCACCTCATATTTGTAGACTTGTAATATATATAACTTTGCATGTGTTGCATTCTCACTCTCAGAACTTTCCTCTTCAGAGATGTTCCTTCAAGGTAGATCTCACATCTGAATTTAAATTGGTGTGATTTCGTGTCCAGCACTATCTTATCCTAGACAGAGAAACTTCCATCTGCTGAAGTCATTTGGCCACATTTTTGGTCCACTGTCATTGCTAAGATGACATCATGTTCATTCATTCCCTATCAGAGTTCATGCCAATCATTTTCAACTTGGTGATTATCCCTCTGATTCATCCTTAATCTAGATTTTAGAATCCACCTCACTGGAATACTTTTGAAAATGTATTTAGATTCTTAGCATTCCCAATAAATTCCTTCAGGGAAGAGCCATTACCCATTTTGTCTAAAAAGAGAATTTTGGAGCTTTTTCTGTCTTTTCATTTGTGCATCCTTGTAGTGTCTATTCTATAGTGCTTATAACTGAGAGTTTAGAAGAGGGAAGGATGAATTCCCAGTGAACACTGTTGTCCTCAAGAAACAAAGTGAAATATCACTTAAAATAGTACAGATGTTGCCTTAAAATATGGCAGCTGCCATTTTGACCAATTTAATTTTTGAATCTTGTTGGCTGCAGAGGACGATGTTGTATAATGTGTAACGGATTGAATTAATGTTTTGCTTGCCCAGTTGTTCATTTCTTGATCTAAATCAAGGAGGAATCTGTTATCCAGTGTATGTTTCTAAAGGACAAATTTCTTCATCCCGAATTACTGGGCATGCTAGCTAGTTGGGAAACTAAAGTTAGGAAACATTTCAGTAAGCGTTGAAAGGCCACACCACTCATTTTCTAAATCTTGAATCCAAAAAGGACGAATATGTGTAAAGAAAAATCATTTGCATTGTTCAGAATTTCTCTAAGAGGATAGACACGCCCACATCTTCGAGAATGTCTATGGAGATTCTCAGTCATTCAGGTCGTGGTTGTCCCAAAGATGCTTTTCCAAAAGCATCTTTTTTTTCCCTTTGAAAATGTTTCACTTCTCACTCAAGAAGCATCTTCAGTTCTGAAAAATGAACTGAACTGCCTTTTGGGAAAAAAAACGCTTGTGGAACACACCTCTTTGAGAAGCTATTAGATCTGTAATTCCTCAGGAAGATCTTGTCAGAATGGTTTTCCAAAAACAGGTTTGCTTATACCTTATCTCACCAGTATTTTGATTTTTGACATAGCATATTCATCAGTTATAATTTGAATGTTTGCATTGGTTATGTCACTAGAAGACAGCTGGCATAATCTTTCTTGCTCTACCCTGCCCTTTCAACTTTTTCTCTTTTTGTTTTATAGTTCACAGGATGAGTGAGAGGTTTGCTGCTTGTTTTCATTCCCTTTTTGTGGCTGTTACATTGATTCTCTCATAATTGTCTGCTTAGAATGAGATTTTGTTCTTACAATAACCTTGTAAGAGATTATAATTTGGGGCCAGTGAACTTCTTAGTTGGTCATGAATTTGAATCTGAATATTCTGTATCCAAGCTCAACCATGTATAATCTCTGATTAGGCATGGAATCCTTCTGCAATGAGGAGCTTTCAGAAGAATATTTTTAGCTTTCTTTCCTGCAATAATGAAATAATATTATCACTTTTTTGTACTCCAAACTATAAAAAATGACTCCTCAGGATACAATGAGAGAGCTATAAATCCTGTCTGAGTGAGAACCATTTGAAAGTTTAGTTTTCATCCATGTTTAACTCTTGCATGAAAAATAAAGTAATCTATAAAGTAATAACTACAATGTGCCTCCACTATTGTACTAAAGGAACAGCATCAGGCTCTTCTGTATCAACTAGTGCAACAACATCAACCTGAAGTACAGCAACTGCAGCTTTCAGGAGCTACACAGATTCCCATTAATAACTTGCTGGCAGTCTCTCAGGCATCTCCACTTCACACAGCTGCTACTAACCCATTCCTTGCAGTTCATGGGGATAATGCAGCCCCAAAAGTCTCTGTAAGTATATAGAGGTTGGGTTTGCAATAAAAAAGAAAAAAAATATTCCTGTTTATAGGAGAAGTGCAACTTAAAACAACTAGCTTGTACTATCATTTGGGTAGCTGGTCACTGAACGGGCTGGGCTGGCCTAACTCTTTTTAATTTTAATTTTAATTTGCTTTTTTTAAAAAAAGGAGTGTTTTAATTAGTATGGGCCAAATTTGTTTAATATGTTTTAAATTGTTTTTAAATTTTATATTGTATGTGTTTTATCTTTGGCTGTTTACTGCCCTGAGTCCTTCGGGAGAAGGGCAGTATATAAATCCAAATAAACCTAAACCTTAACCTAATGAACCAAGTAACTCTAATTGTTCTATCTCTCTGGTAAAGCTGACAAAAGCTGGCTTTTAACTACAATGAAAATTAGCATAAAACTTTCCAAGTTCCTAATTATTGTTCAGTATTTTTGACTTCTAGGATATTAGTGGCTGAATGGTCTAGATATAGGGGATATAGTCATCGAACCCTTGTTATGGTTAGACCATTCTCTCCTTAAGCTTCACCGTCTGACCACTACAACCCACTGCAGGGAGGCGGAATCAATTAAATGGTTCCGACCCAGGCGCCTGATGGATCCTGATAGGTTCCGGATGGAGCTTGGGCCATTTCCTGAGACTTTGGCTCATGACTCGGCTGAAGACCTAGTGGCGTCCTGGGATAGGATGGTCGCTGCTGCTTTAGACCGGGTCGTGCCTTTGCGGCCTCTGACTCGGCATCGAACCTAGCCAGCTCCTTGGTTCTCTGATGAGCTGAAGGGGATGAAATGCTGGAAAAGACGCCTAGAGAGCAGTTGGAGGACCAGCCGTTCCGAATCCGACCGAACACTATGAGATCTTATATTAAGACCTACTTAGTGGCGATAAAAGCGGCAAAATTTAACTATTTTTCCACTCTTATTGCATCGGCAGATAATTGCCCAGCTGCCTTGTTTAGGGTTACCCGCTCTCTACTCCAGCTGAGAGCCCGGGAAGACCCTCTGCAAGGACGAGCTGAGGATTTTGCACAATATCTACACGATAAAATCGCTCAGATTCGGGAAGGCTTGGACTCTAACTGGGTTAATTCGGATGAAATGACGAGGGCAGATCTTGAGGACATTATCTGAGATGAGTTTGATACTGTGACTCCTGAGGACGTGGACAGGTTACTGAGGAGGCTGAATGCGACCACATGTTTATTGGACCCGTGCCCTTCCTGGCTAGTGCTGGCTACCCGGGAGGTTACACGTAGCTGGCTCCAGAGAATTATTAACGCTTCTCTGAGCGAGGGATTCTTACTTCCCACCTTGAAAGAGGCGGTGGTGAGACCCCTCCTTAAGAAGCCCTCTCTGGATCCGGCTGTTTTAGCAAACTACTGTCCAGTCTCCAACCTTCGCTTTTTAGCGAAGGTTGTCGAAAGTGTGGTGGCACGACAGCTCCCACAGTACCTGGATGAAGCTAGACTCGTTCCAGTCCGGCTTCAGGCCTGGATACAGCACAGAAACAGCATTGGTCACGTTGGTTGATGATCTCTGGAGGGCTCGAGATAAGGGATGTTCTTCTATCCTGGTCCTATTAGATCTCTCAGCGGCTTTTGATACCATTGATCATGGTATCATGCTGCCCCAGTTGGAGGGGCTGGGAATGGGAGGCACCGTATTACGGTGGTTCTCGTCCTACCTCTCTGACAGGTCGCAGTCTGTGTTGACAGGTGGACAGAGATCGACCTCGAGGCCCCTCACTTGCGGGGTGCCACAGGGGTCAGTCCTCTCCCCTCTCCTGTTCAACATTTATGTGAAGCTGCTGGGCGAGATCATCCGTGGTTTTGGGGTGCGATGTCATCTGTATGCTGATGACATTCAGCTGTAGATCTCCACCACAAACCACCCCAATGATGCCCTTGAAGTGATGTCCCGGTGCCTTGAGGCCGTACGGGTCTGGATGGGGAGAAACAGGCTTCGACTCAACTCTTCCAAGACTGAGTGGCTGTGGCTGCCGGCGTCCCGGTACAGCCAGTTAGTCCCATCACTAACTATTGGGGATGAGTCATTGACCCCCGCAGAGAAAGCTCACAATTTAGGCATCCTCCTGGATGCACGACTGTCTTTAGAAGATCATATAACAGCCGTGGCCAGAGGAGCTTTCTATCAGGTTCGCCTGATTCGCCAATTGCGTCCCTTTCTAGACCGGGACTCATTATGCACAGTCACTCAAGCCCTCGTCATTTCCCGACTTGACTACTGCAATGCTCTCTACATGGGGCTCCCCTTGAAGTGCACCCGGAAGCTCCAACTGGTCCAGAATGCGGCCGTGCGAGTAATCATGGGAGCAACATGGCGCTCACATGTAACACCTCTTCAACGCGAGCTGCACTGGCTTCCGGTGGCCTTCCAAGTGCACTTCAAGGTGTTGGTTCTTACCTTTAAAGTGCTCCATGGCTTAGGACCTGAGTACTTACGAGACCACCTGCTGCAACCGATAACCTCCCACCAACCAATACGCTCTCACAGAGTAGGCTTAGTCATAGTACCATCATTAAAACAATGCCGTCTAGTAGTTCCAAGGGAGAGAGCCTTCTCTGCGGGGGCACCTACTCTTTGGAACAAAATACCCCCTGGAATACGAATAATCCCAGATCTTCGCACTTTCCGACGTGCCCTGAAGACCTTTCTGTTTCAAAAAGCAGGGCTAGCATAAACATCTAAATTCTATGCCAAGGTCTTAGCAGATACACGAAGTTGACTCAATTTATTATTTACTGTTTATAAAAAAAAATATTATATGTATATGAAATCTTATTCTGTTCACCACCCTGAGTCCTTCAGGAGAAGGGCGGTATAGAAATTCAATCAATCAATCAATCAATCAATCAATCAATATTGTAGGTCCTCCATCTTCAGAAAGTAGAAAGAGCGTCTGTAGTCAAATTGTTGGTGATCTGTGCTGGCTTCATACCAATAGTTGCAGCTTTGACCAGCAACAAGTTTCTAAACCTCACCCAAGCAGCTAGAATCTGGTCAGAAAGCTAAAATACACATACATTCTCTATTTTTTAAAAAGTTCATTTACTTCTCTGGTTTTAGCCACTGGCAAGTGGCATGGGAACTACTTTTTCTTCTAGTGGACAGTTTTAAAACCATGTTAATTCTAGCACAATGTTCCATTGTATAAACTATCATTACATGCAGTGTGATTTGCATATATAAATTTAATGATACCAAATATGGTTTCAGTGAAAGGACCCACCTCTGGAATATCTTAGTAAAACAATAAAGAGGATTGTGACTATTAACTAAATATGCCTCACATATATGCATGAATGGCCAGGAATTTTGAATTGGAGGGAAGAATGGCTTGAAAGGTAGTCTTGTATCTCAATTCTTTTTTTCCCTTAGCTACTAATCACTGTTCTGAAATAAGATCTGTCCAGTAATTACTTTTAAATTCCCTAATCAGCCAGCCGTATTTACTGAACTGATATTTTAGTTATAGTTAATTTAAGGAAGTGAGAGAATTAAGGATTGTACAAAAGTTTTAAAGAGTTGTTTTGTTAAATTGTTTTGAATTTCCTATTCTCCCCCACAGCTAACCCTAATCAGTTTCACATTTGCTGCTTTTCTATTTCAATAATAGGCCAAATGAATATAGAACTTTTTCTTGGCTATTCAGTACAGGATATGTCCCTAGCTTCCTTTTTAACATTATTTCCCATTTTGTATACCGCTAGTATGGCAAAAGCAGAAGCCGGCTGACTCGAGGAGCAGGATAAGAGGTTTCTAGCTTGAGATGGGGTGACCTCTTCACTCCCTCCCCAGGAGTGAGTGTACTCAATGCAGATAAAATTCCCTCTCACTCAACAGCAGGGAACAAAAAGGAAGGACCACATGCTGCTTTCTGTGCCCATTTGGACTTGCAAAAGAGGCTAAGCAATCAGAAAAGAGAACAATTAGCAGATGGAGATTTACCTTGGCAGCAGCTTTGGAGGCCAAGAACTCCTCAGTTCAAAGTATCAGTTGTAGTATTACTTCTGAGCCTTAGAAAGTATTGCCAGATATGGGTACATGGGTGGGACTAAACAAGTGCAATCCTTTAAACTTTCTTTGCTGTGCTGATATATTCTGGCTAGCTGTATAAATTGTTTATTACAAAAACACTGGCAATTTTAGCAGTTGTAAAACAGTATTTTTTTTTTCCCCCTCCAGAGGCTTAGTGATAAAAGTGGATCTCTTGCACCGGAAAAAAATTAACACTTGGAAGTGTATGTAAAATTGCAAATCCTGCTGATAGCACTTCATCTGGCTGTGAGTTGCACTCTCTCTCTCTGCAGGTATGATGAGACACATCAATGAGCTAACTGCACACTGGAAAAGTGAATCTACCTGAAGATGTTTATTGTAAAATTTGACCTTGTTGCTTTGTGTTGCACTGAAACTGAACTGTTTCCATCAAATTGCCTGGAAGCTTGGATTTCAGATTAGAGCACTGTAAATTCAGTCAACTGATTGGAATTCAGTTGCTGACTTTACAAAAACGGCAGTGCTAAAAATCAGATGTTTAGTTCCATCACTTCTTTGAAGAAAGCAAAGAAAATATGAAATTTTTGCCAATGACATGGTGGTTTGTCATCAGTGTTTTAGAAGCACCATTTTTTCTTCAGAAAAGAACCAGATTTTAAGTCATTTTTTTTTGTCTTACTAGTTTTTAAAATGTTTTGCTAGAATGAAAACATTTAAGAAATGACAAGTAATATTTAATTTTGAGATGGATTTTTCAAGATCACTGGAAAAACATCTGTTGAAAGTCATAGAACTCTTACCAGATGAGAAAGGTAACTCCTATTCTGGTAGTATTTAATGTAACCCAAGTGCCTGTTGCTTCCCTCTGTTGGGTTAGGGATGGCTTTAGACAGCTGGGCATGCACTAAAATGAGATAAAAAAGCCGCAAGCATATTCAACTTTGCACCAGCAGCCTTCCTTTCTGATCTGCCTTTACTAGAAGTGTTTGTCACTATTGATAGCTCAGGCAAATTGTTACCTGGGTTGCTTTCCACTAATAAATTACCAAAAAAAAAAAAGGGGGGGGGGCGGTTCCATTGCTATGAAATGTTAATGGATGAAAGAAACATATTTCACTTCGAAGAGTTAATTTCATGGTATGACTATGCAGTAAAACAGGAAATAGTTTTAATTTGAGAGTTAAACCACTAATTTGAGTCTGTGAGTTATTAGTGGAAAATACTCAAGTATACTTAGACCTTCACTGTGTACTTAATTGGAAGAACCTATTGTTTCTGCAATATTGTTCGGTTAAACATTGCACAGTTCTTACCTCATTTCTGTAAATAAGTTTTTGTGACTGTTTTGTATTGTGAAGAATTCATAAAATGTGGATATTTTGATTTGTAAAATTTCTAACTGGTAGTTTTAATTGAAAGGTAAGAATAATTTATTTTTATATATTAATGACAAGTTTTCAAGTCACAAATCACTTTTGTAGATAAATTTACTAAAGTAAACCAGTGTGGTTTAATATATTTAAACCACTTGTTTAATATTCTGTAATAATTTGTATAAATGTTGTTTTGCCTAGATGTAAAATTGCCAATTTATATAAAGATATGTACAAAGCTTTGGTTAATAAATTTTAATATTGTTTATGGCTGTAAATTGCAATACATGATACAGACTTCATCAGAGGAATGCATTAGTCACTGTGTCTACGTCAAGTCCTATTACAAGCATGCTTTTAATGCATACTGAGAGATGTCCAAATCATGTTGTTTTAAATGGAATTTAAACAGGCCTATTCTAATGTGGATACTCTAACAAAAATATATAGCCAGAAAGTCCAGTTCCTGCTGCAGCAGAAAGTGCCTTGACACAGAATTATCTTTCTTGAGAAAAAATTGTTGTTTTACAATGTTTGATATCCTTTCACCCAATAGAAAAAATTGTATATTAGTTATAAGGAAAAATGTGCTGCCACATGCCACAAAGAAAACAGGCACAATTGGCTTCATAAATTTTGAGAAACATAAGGTTTTAGCACTTTAAAAAAAAATTGACATCCTCATTCTACAATGGCATTAGTATGAAATGTGTAGAGTTTTTAGGCTGAAAGCAGTAGTTTTCTCCCTTACATATTTTCCAATCCTCCCTGCAAGGCTGAAAACTTGAGGATTCTTCTGGTATAGTAGAATTATTCTTATTTGGAATGAAGACTTGCATTCATCATGAGCCCCAGCCACCAGCAGACAGAGCTTGGACTATACAAATGCAATTTTTTTTTATTTTTTCCTCATATTTTACAACTGGAATATATATTTTAAGTTGTGGCTGCTTCTATATATAGAGTGTAGGAATGCCTGAAATATCACACATAGTCTGATATCTAATGGGATTATATCTTGGGTTAATATTCCTGCCATGGGAGGGAGGAGGGAATCCACTTTTGATGAATTACTGACTTGGACTGATCATTCTTTTGTTCTTCAATTGAGGTTTCCAACTGTTGATTTTTTTAAGTTAAGTTATTTCTCAATTATTAATGCTGTCCAGCTGTTCTCTGTGTGGAAAGAAAGATGGGCAACTTTTCCTACCTGAAACTGATTTACAGGTTTGAGGCAGCAAGGTCGGTTATGGGGCTGCAGTCAAGGATTAACTGGAGGATCAATTGTTATAATGTAAGGCAATAGATAGAATTTTCTATATTGAACATTATGGTCTGAAGATAAATATTAATAGGATCCACAGTGAAGGCAAATAGAACGAAATTAGAAATTCAGTTCCCATTTGTTGGCTCTCCATAAATCTCCAAAGGAGCAGTAGCAATAGTACTTAGACTTACATACTGCTTCACAATGCTTTACAGCTGTCTCTAAGCGGTCCTCATTTTACCGACCTCGGAAGGATGAGTCAACCTTGAGCTGGTCAGGTACAATGGAATCAAACTCCTGGCAATGTGAGAAGTTAGCCTGCAATATTGTATTCCAACCACTGCGCTATCATGCTCTGGCATATACAAAATTTGTTGACTAAGAATGGAGCTTTTGTGGAATGTTCTATTTCAGAATTGACTAAATTTTTCACTTCCCTACCTCTGCATGTTCCATTGGAATAGGATGAATGTAATGCCAATGTTATATGATAATAAAACAGAAAGTGTAATATTCTTAGGGAATGAGTGGTTATTAACGAAAAGTGAAATGTAAGATACTTAGAAGATACAATGTTTCCCATCCTGCAATATGACTTTATATTAAAAGATATTTGCTCAGTTGTTCCAATATGTATTCCAAATGATATTTCTTAAGTACCAGTTAGTGGCAAAACCCCCTCCTGTACAAAAATATATTGATTCTATTAAAAAATTTCAAATTGAAGGTGTAAAATTTACAGATTTTTACTAAGGCACATGACATACTGAAATACTGAGGTACAAAAATACAAGTCACTGCATATGATGTTTAATGTATCCCATTTTGATGAATAATATTCTTCAAAATGTTCAGCTTTTGGCCATTTTTTTCTTTTGTATAAGTTCAACCAACAGTTTGTATCTAGTCATACATTCTTCCTGTAAAAAAAGAAAACATGGAGTATTAATGTGTAATATTCATTTTTAAAAGCATTACAGACAATTTATACTAGGCAGGAGAGAAAGGGAAAACAGTTTCTGAGAATTATGGGAAAAAAGTAGTATCTATTATTACCACAATCTCTTATCTTGTACATCTCTTATCTTGAGCTAGTCCTCAACTAACAGTCACCTAACAGTCATTTGAAGTTATGGTGCCCCTTCCTCCTGAAAGCTGCTCATGCTCTGGCCTGATGTTATGGCTGCTGAAGTTCATTGATTCATCCTTACTACTGATTGCAGGGATGCTGCAGCACCTCCTGCCTATCTTCCTCCTGCCTAGGTCCCTGTAAACATTTCCTCAATGGCTCCCCCTTGGCCTTTTGACTTGATTTTCACCCTACCAAGCCCTGTGCACTCACTTTTTAGAGTTCTGAAGCCTTCCATAGTGATGGAACAGGTTGCTTTGTCTCCTGGTTGCTTGGTGTGCCCATCTCTGGGCCACATAGTGGCAACCTGGAAATGGCCAATTTGGTCCTGTCCACTTGTGGGTGAGGACAAAACGGCACATGAGATATGCTGCTTTATCAAGGTTGGACAGCACTATGGAAAATTTTTGAAAGCTGCAGGAAGATTCTGCAGCACTGTGCAAACCACATTAAGGTAACAAACAAGTGGTTTGTCCCATGGCTACATGGCATCATTCTGGAAGCAGCACCCATATTTCCAGGGGCTAAATTGCATTCTGGTATTGTAAATATTGCAGCCACTTTTGGAATCGTGCCACATGGACTTGCAATGAAGTCTTTCAGCACTCTGGAAGACCTTGGAGCTTATCAAAAGGTAAGTGAGGAGGAGGGTGTTTGGCATAGTGGGGTGGGAATTAGGCCTAAGGCTTGGGGAGACCTGAGGGGCGTGGGGAAAGACCTGTGGAAACCTAAGGAGCAAGAAGCAAGTGGCCCTGGGTCTATGTTAGGCCTACAAGGGCCTTTCCCACCTGAGACACTCCAAGCTCCACCTGACCTGTAAGTTTGTTTGTAACAACTTTGTAAGTTTGTAACAACTGCATTAGGAAAAGCAGAGATGGGAAGTTCAAGTGAGACACTATTTGTGTTATCACAACAAAAAGCCATAATGGACAGGCTCCATTATAGCTATATCTTGAGGATTACCTACATTCACTAGGCAGCTTCCAATATTAAATCTTCCTCCACTACTGAACTACTCAGCTACTGAAGATTTTCCATTCCAAGGACCCTGCAAATAACTGCACCCATTTGTAAATGTCCCAAAAGTGGGAGCCTGACTTTGCCAGGCAAAGTATTCCATATGAGAACACTGCTAATGAGAAGGCAGTCTTGCAAGCCTCTGTCCACTCAAGCTCTTATGGGCCAGTACCTGTAGCATCCCTGGCTAGTTCAAGTCAAGTTGGCATATTCTATATGGATCAGACAGCTCCAAAGATAACATAGGGCAGGGATATCAAACTCAGAGCTGGTCTGTGGGGCAGTCCTGGAAACAGCGGACTGGCCTGTAATGCCTCTGCCAGCGAAAACAGCACTCTTTTCACTGGCAGAGCACTCAGGCCAACACAGGCATCCAACATGAGTGATACCAAGCTGGCCACACCCACTCTGGCCCCCGAGGTCAAACCCAACCCTGAAGTGGCCTTCAATGAAATCTAATTTGGCACCCCTGATATAGGTTTTTTATACGTATTTCCCACCATCTTGAATTGGGCTTGGAATGGGCAACCAGTGCTGCCCTCAAAGAATAGACATATCAATTATTAAACCTGTTCAATCCATGGCAGCTCCAGTCTCGGGTTGTTTTCAAGGGCTTTCCTGTGTAAAATGAATTGCTGAAATCTAACTGTGAGTTAATAAGAGCCTGATTAATTGCTAGTGTTTCTATAATCAGGTAAGGTTGCAATTGTTAGACTAGTGGGACCCAGACAAAGATCCTCCTGGTGCTCTGGAGATCAGGACGTTAAATTGCATACCTGCTTCTTGTAGAGCAGTGCCATCAAAGTCAACAGTTGAACTGTCTATGGATCCATAAGGGTTTTGCCCTTACAATGAATGTGTCTTGCTGGGATTCAGAAAGCATGTGCTTCAATTCATCCACTCCCTTCTAGCTTCCAAGCATCAATTCAAAATAACTGGAATCTGTAGTGCCTCAAAAATTCTAAGCCTATTTTTCCAGCAGACATTGATTGCTATAAGTCCCTGTTCACTGCATATAGAAACATATTTGTACCATTTGCTGCTACCCAAAATATATAATTAAAATATTCTCAAAATTCACAAGCCTGATTAAGCAGTAAGCAGCTTTTTGCTTGTAACAGTTATAGTTCTACTACACTTCAGGAAATAGTTTGAACAAAGTTCGATCTGCTTTGTGCACCTCTAACAAAAGCAACTACTTCTAATATAGTTTAACATAATGTACCTCTCACTAGAAAAATATTCAGCTTGATAGCCAAGGCAGATGTACTATTTAAATCACCCTTTCTAGCCATATCCTTTCCAACATTATCTTTCATATATTCCGGACAATGCGACAAGCAAAGATATAATTAATCAGTTCCTGTCACCTGGTATTCATTATCTAGTACATTTGACAACTGCTTACTGGCTAATTGTGGTACAGCCATTAATATTAAGACTACTCTACTGAATAACATAAAATCTGACAAAGGTTTTTACTTATTCTTCCATTTTCCATCTTTGGCCATGTATACAAAGCCTCTACAAAACCTCTGAAATTATTTTGTTAGGATTGCTTATCTCAAGATGCTCACCTTTAAATTAAATTTACAATCATGTAATATTTCCATTAATAAACTATTTAATTAGTTGTTTGGACTGGTCTTTTGCTCTAGTCCCTTTATTGCCTTCCATGCTTTGATAATTAAAAACATTAAACGGAGATACGGAAGATCCCAGATCTGCGCACCTTCCGCCGCGCTCTTAAGACCTTTTTATTCCACCAGGCGGGCCTGGCCTAATCTTTCCCCTCTTTTTAATTATGCAAATTTTAATCGGTTTTTAAATGATTGGGGTGTTTTAATCTGTCTGGGCCAAATTGTTTAATTCGATTTTACTTTGTTTTTAAATTTTGTATCTATGTATTTTTACTGTTTGGCTGTTCACCGCCCTGAGTCCTTCGGGAGTAGGGCGGTATATAAATCAAATAAAGTAAGTAAGTAAATAAGTAAGTAAGTAAATTATCAGCAAGTTTGGTGGGGGGGGGGAAAGAAAGAGAGACAGAACATCATTTCCCACCTTACTTGGTTATTTTCCTATTGAATATACTGCTACCTGACATGTCTGGGAAAAATGAGTGAATAGAGGAAGCAATGTATCAATTAACTAATTGAAAGTATCTGCTCCCATAGCAGTCTCCAAATTTTCAATCAAGAATACACTGGAGAACTAAGTATTGACAAAACGTGGATTTCTTCAGTAACTTACAACCTAGAATATACAGTAGATTGCACTCAAGCCTTGGAAAATCCTGCATTGAAAGTAGTAAGGAATGTAAATGGAAAGAAATTAATCATCACTCACAGGTAGCTTTCTAGCAACTGCTTGAAAACTGAAGCACATGCTCTCTTCCCTTAGATAAACCTTTTGATATAATCAAGGAGGCTATTCATTCACTTGAAGCTTCTTTTGAAACCCTGGTCCTTTAAAACTTTCCTGGAACAGATTACATGACAGACTAGGAATACAATAAATATTTTCCAGGATTGTGATTTCATGGTCTCACTGGTATCCTGTATATAAGACTATGCAACATTTTTTTGTGTTCTAAACACAGTATCCAACTGCTTTCTGCATATTAAGTCAACACAGTTGAATTAGCTTCTATTATTC
This sequence comes from Arizona elegans, assembly GCA_022577455.1. Lineage (NCBI taxonomy): Eukaryota > Metazoa > Chordata > Lepidosauria > Squamata > Colubridae > Arizona > Arizona elegans. Next base: position 25,081,748 of record JAKOOJ010000004.1, read on the forward strand.
TTTCAGAGGTAGGTACAGAGAATATTAAAAGGGCAGGCAGTTTGTTAGAAATACAAGCAAAAACCTTGTTTACCATTATCTTTAAAAATACTCTGTAATTGCATTAAATTTAAGAGAGTTAATCTTCTAAAACTAATTTTACAAGAAAAATTAATACAACATTATCCAACCCCAAATCTATGGCTTCACCTTGCTTTTTCCTGGAACACACTTGGCAATCTTATCCCAACGTTCCAGCGTTCCCTTTGGGTACTGTTGCAAAGCCAGCTCTAGAAGCTTCTGTTGATTCTGAGTCCACAAGTCATCTGAACTGCGACACTTCTCTTTTTTCCTGGCCTCATCATCGCTATATTCCTCTTGTTCTGCAGTGTCAAAGTCCTTCTGGCGCTTCCCTCTACATTTGTCCTCTGTTGTCTCTTTTGTCCCTGGGAATATTGTTTCACCAGCCTTTGGTATTGTTTTCCGCTTGCGATGTCGGGCTTCATTTAACCCAGTCTCTTGTTCATCTATTGTGACCTTATTTATTGTTTCTGGATCATAATTGTACTTTGTTTTTTCCTCCTGGTCATCTTCTTTATCCCGTTGAGTGATTATAAGATCAGGTAAGTTAATATTGGCCTTGCTGGATCTTGAGATTTGAGCCAAAGTTTTCAACTCTGAGAATTTAATAGTACCTATTGAAAAATAGCACACATCAGGTTAACATATAATAAAAGAGAAGATGGGGGGAACCAATATTCCAAGCCAATTTTTGTTTAAAGTATGCTTCATGAGTGTGTTGAACCAGCCTTGAAAATATCTGACACCTGCATTCAAAAATCAGATTTGAAAAACGTAATAGATTAAATCCAGACTTAGTCAAATGTAAGTCTGATTCCAAGCTAATAAAGTCAGGCTTTCATTTTTACTTGTATGTTTCCATGGTAGTCACACTTAGTTTAAACAATCCAGAAATAGCATCAATTAGGTACGATGTTAAGAGGTCTTCCGTTATATTCTGGCTCTTTTGTTAACATGCACTCCTCTATGCACTGATACACTGAAATGAATGAACTGCAGTGCTCCCATTGAAAAGGAAGAATAATGCACTGCCACGGTGTTTAATCAATGGTACCCTTAGTTATTTTAATTCATCTTTTGGTTCTCTGGAACAGATGTCACAAATTTTTGTTTTCTTTACACTGCTGACAATTTGAGGCAGAGTTTCACATTATCCACTTAATGAAGGCATATATGCATAGAAGCTCCTTTTCTGCCTGTTATTTGTTTTCAAAAGAAGCAGCCAGTATGCTTAGTAAAGGTTTAGTAATACCTAGGACCACCTTTTGTCCACCACTACTCTAGCCAATACAGATATTTACTCTCTGGCCTCTACAATCTTTTAAGTAGGACTCAGAACTTCTGGAGGTTGCCACTTTCCCATGACTGTAGAGGAGAACTCCACAACCTCCTAAAAGCTTTGGTTTTTTTTTTTTAAATGAATTACTAAAAATGATACAATGAAAAATATTAAATACTTAAGAGGCAAGCAGTCATTGCTTCAATTCATTTTAACTATAACTGAAACAAAAATATAGATTTGAGCCTCACTTCACCAGATTTTGGAGGATTATCTGGTACTCTGGTCAAAGGCCAAGTTTAACTATCACACCAGAAAAAGAATCATTTTTCAGGTATACAGTAGAAGAACCCCAGCCTTCTTTCTCTCCAAATATGTTAATTTGATTTACTGCTGTGGAGAATTCCTAATCCTGATAACAAAGACAAGGAAGCTTTACTCACTATAAAATGAAAAGCATGTTTTTACCTATCCTGCCATTAGTTGAGTCCTATGAATATTCAAGACTGCACCAACAAAAGACTAGATTCTGTGGTTCTTGTTCTTAAAACTCCTGGCTAGGAAAGTTCAACTCCAGTTGTCCCAGATTTAGGAAGGCAACTCTCCCTGGTTTACAGCACAATAGGTGGGCAGAGTGCCAAGAAATTGAGGCCCATTATATTTTATTTTACTTTGCAAAGAACACTGAATTAAGATATTAGCTGAAGACATGATCTTCAGTATATCTATAGTATATGCTTAGCCACAGAAGTGGAAACAATTGAAATATTATGTGTTGCAACTCTGTTTTGGAGGATTGCACAGAGCCATCAGGAGAATTTTGGGATCATTTTTAAATGCTGTTTTGGGAGTAAGAATGAGAATAGGAAGTCTTTGGGAAATTATCATCCCTACCCTTACCTCCATAATCTTCCTAAAACATCCCTATTTGGAAGTGGATTTTTTGGAAGTCTGATAGATCCAGAGTAGGAATGGTATTGAATTAAATTCTTAAATTTCTAAACCCATCCTCTGAGGACAAAACTGCCATGAAAACAGTGATTTCAGTTTGTTTTTGGGTGGCACATTGTTGCTAGAACAGGTAACAGCAGGCAGCATCTAGGAGGCAAACTAGTTTGTAGACTAGTTGGCCTGGCTAGGTGGCTCAATGGCTAAGACGCTGAGCTTGTTGATCAGAAAGGTTGGCAGTTCAGCAGTTCGGATCCCTAGTATAGGTCTTCCTGCATGAGCAGGGGGTTGGACAGATGACCTCCAAGGTACCTTCCAACTCTGTTACTGTTTTACTGTTTTAGTTACATCTCCATGCTTATTTCTAAATGAGCTTCTACTTATGGAGCCACCAAAATGTTGGCCATTTGACCATCAAAATTTTACCAATCTTAAAGAGTTACAATACAGCCTGTACATTATAACATCCTAAACTTGTTCTTCAGCAAAGAATATCCCTACAAATTAATATACAATCCAAAGAGGGCGGGGGGAGGCATGCAACTGAAAAGTCATGAGGAATGAAGAGGGAAAAAAAGCAAGTCCAGCTATTAACCTTTAAAGGCAAATAAATACATTTTCTTTAACCATTGTGAAATATATAACAATATATATTCTTTATCAGTGAAATAAGACGCAGACATCCTGCGAGCTCCGGAACTTAAAATTTTAAAATAATTAAAATTTTATTTAACTAAGCTTTCGTCAGCCATCTGCTGACATTGTCAGAGTATTAAACTACCATTACAGAGATCTCTGCTTTTATATGCCATTAATCAATTTGGCCCTTGCGAGTGTAATAGGCCCTTCCAGCCTATTACAGCCTATTCCAGTCTCCCACTTGTAATCAGCTGTGTTGTTTTTGCTGTCGTCATGCTGGATGATGGAGGCTTAATGCCTACTGTTTCATCTCTCCTAGCTTGCTTATCAGTGGGGGATGATGTTAGCCTGTCAGCCATTGCAATTTGCTGCCTTGTCCGTGACCTCGTGATCGGCCAGGTTCGTTTCTCATTAATCCTATCTGTTACAATTTGAGACAGCCCTGCCGGGTTGCTCTGTGTTTGGTCAGGACTAACTATGCCTTCACAGGTTGAGTCTGCATGCTCAGAGGTGCAGGGTGAGTGCCTTTGAGCTCTGCTTACTGATGGAAAGCTGTCTCTGCTCATCCTGCAGGGTCTTTCCTGATGTCTCAAAGCCTGATAGGCCAGTGGCAGTTCGATATGATGGAATTGTTGATGGAATTATTATTGGAGAACCAGGCTTCTTTTAGTAGGCGTCCTCCTTTAGTCCTATCATGGGCAATAACCTCAGCTTCTTGAAAATCAAATGTATGCTTGTTCTGTTCTCCTTCATATGGGTCCAGATCTGGGAACGCTGTTCCTTGATAGCTAGTTCGTGTTCTGGAACTCTGGTCGTAACCGCTTGGCCGTTTCCCCTACGTAATTGCTTGCACAATTAACAGTAGGAATTAAGCCCCCATCATCCAGCATGACGACAGCAAAAACAACACAGCTGATTACAAATGGGACACAGCTGGAAGAGCCTATTACACTCGCAAGGGCCAAATTGCTTAACGGTATATAAAGGCAGAGATCTCTGTAGTTTAATACTCTGACGATGTCAGCAGATGGCTGACGAAAGCTTAGTTAAATAAAATTTTAATTATTTTAAATTTTTAAAACTTTTAAATTCCGAAGCTCGCGGGATGTCTGCTAAGCTATTTAGCTCTCATCAGCTACCCATACCCTTATTCGGATTCGAAATTATCCTATATATATAGTAGTTACATTAGACATTACCTGGAGCACTTGAAACTGAATCTTTAATCTGCTTGGCTTTCGTTGTAACCTGTTTAGGAAGAAAGAGAAGTCATCTGATTTTCAATGATTTTGGTAAGAGTGCTTAAAATGGACGTTGACTTACCTGAACGCCCCTTTTCGGTGTGCTGCAGGATAGTCCAAGCATGGGTTATCTCGCATCTATTTGCCAGAGACTGAGTGTAGATTTTTTCTTCTTCTTAACTACGCCTCCTCTACTCGGCTGACCTTCAGTTTTTTCACGAAGGTGAAGTCATCAAGTGTGTCTAAAAGGAAGCAGAAGGAACCCACCCTGGGACTCCAATTAGGAAGCCTGAAGAGTGGGTTGGATTATCCCACAGCGCACTGAAAAGGGCATTCAGGTAAATCAACGTCCATTTTCCAGTGCTGTGCTTGGATAATCCAAGCGTGGGATGTACCCAAGCTCAAGGTAACTGGGCGGGAGGCTGACTGATCCTCGGGCCCTGGGTGGAATGCACAGTCTGCAACACCCACTCAGCTGAGGCATAACTATCTAATTTGTAATGTCGTATAAATGGTGACAATGAGGACCAAATGGCCGCTCTACAGATGTTGCTGATGGAAACCTGTGTGGCCCATGCCACCATCGTGGCCACACTACAAGTTGAATGGGCTATAATCCATCCAGGTAAAGGCTTGGCCCTGAGTTCATATGCTTTCGCAATAGACGCCTTCAACCAATGGCCCACCGTAGAAGAGGAAACCTTTCTGCCCATTGACAAGGGGTAAAACGACACAAAAAGAGCTTCAGTCCATCAAAAGGAAGCCGCCTGTTTAATGTAACTGCGGAGGGCCCTCCTGACGTCCGAGGTGTGCCATCTTTCTTTCAGCGGTTGGTTGGGAGCTGGATAGAAATCAGGCAAAATGAGCTCCTGGCCATGGCGAAACCAGGAGTTCACCTTGGGCAGAAAGGAGGATCCATCCACAGAACAACTCTGTTCGAATGGAATATACAGAGATCCCCACGTATGAAGAGAGCCACCAGTTCAGATATCCTCCTGGTGGATGTAATTGCCACGAGGAAGGTAGAGACGGATGGAATTCAATGGTACAAATGGTGAAGACGTAAGAACTTGCAGTACTAAGGGAAGGTCCCATGTGACCTATGTACCACTTGGGGGCGTAGATTGGTAGCCCCCTGGAGGAAACTATGTACTCTCAGATGTTGAGTGAGAGTACGGTGAGTCACAGGTATGTACTGTAGACAAGGCCACTATCTGCTGGCATAGGGTGTTGGGGGACAATCCCTTGTCCAGTCCCGCTTGCAGGAATTCTAGGACCTCAGGTACTGATGCCAAATTTGGGTCAATGTGCTCCTTGGAACACCAAAGACAGAAAAACTGCCAAGAAGTGGTTTGTAAATCCGATTTGTCGATGCGCGCTTGGAAGCCTGTATGGTTTGGATCACCTTCCCTGAAAGATTATTTTTCCTCAGGAAGATCCTCTCAAGTGCCAGATGATCAACTGGAGCCACTGGGGCTCTGGATGGAGTACAAACCCCTGGCTGAGAGAAATCCTGTCCTGGGGAATCTTCCAAGATTGGAACATGGAGAGGCTCACCAGGTCAGCATACGAGGGATGCTGTGGCCAATGCGAGGTGACAAGAAGCACCTCTGCTCTTTTGGTCAACACCTTTCGAATTACCCTCAGGATAATGGAAGGGGAGGGAAGGCGTAGAGCAGCCCAAGGTCATGCACAGCAGTGGGCATTGCATCCTTCCGCCCTTGGGCTCGGAAATAGAGAGAAAAACCTCAGAAGTTGTGTGTTCTCCGGACGGGCAAACAGGTCGAGGATCAGTTGGCCAAATCTCATCGACAGCTCCTGAAAGAGCTTTGGATGAAGATGCCATTCTGAAGAATCCAAGTGTTTTCTGCTCAATCAGTCCACTTGAACGTTGGATGAGCCGGAGATGTGCTCTGCTTTGAGGGAGAGCGTTATCTCTCCGTCCAACTCATCAACCTTTCTGCCTCAGCCATCAAAGGCTTGGATCGAGTGCCCACTTCTCGATTTATATGCCCTTTTGTGGCCACATTGTCCATCAATATCAACACATGATGACCTGTCACAGCAGTTCAAAATTGGCGGAGGGCCAGGTGAACTGCCCTCAGTTCCAACCAATTGATGCTGTTCTTCTGTTCCATTGGGGACCACTGTCCCTGAGCCACCTGAGAGAGAAGATGGGATCCCCAGCCAAAGAGGCTTCCATCCGATCTCACGGTGATGCACTGGGGCTCCTGGAACACACACCCCGTCTGAATTGCTGTAGATGTCCACCACCAGAGGGATAAATGGACATGGGGAGATACTCGTACCTTGGCCCTGGAGTTGCTGCAGCCCGTTCTCTGGAACGGTAGTAAGAACCACTGTAGAGGTCAAGCATGCTGTCGTGCCCATGGTACTACTGAATGCATGAGATCAACTTCCCAAGCAATTAGGATAGAAGGATCACGAGAACTGACCTTTGGGGAGCAATTTGAGTCACTAAAGCCTTGATGCCGTGTTGTCGATCCGGAGACAAGTAAACCTGGCCTCTGATTGAGTCTATCACCGCAGCAAGGTGGAGTATGAGAGTGGTGGGTCGCAGATGACTCTTCTTCAGGTTTAGAGAAAAAAACATGTTGTTACAGTGTTTGGGTCACCATCTCTAGGTCCTTTGTGGCTTGCGATTGTGTGGACTATTGAATTAAGATATCATCCAAGTTACACTGTAGGCATACTGGGACCAATCGGATAGTCGCAGCTACCACCACTAATAGTTTGGTAAATGCCCTTGGGGCCAATGACAGGCCGAATGGCATGGCTCGATATTAAAAATGGCGACTGGCATATGTGAAACGTAGGTACCTTTGATGTTGGGGATGGACCAGGATGTGTAGGTAGGCCTCCTTGAGTTCCACCGATGTCAAGAAATCCCCACTCTGTATGCTTCCCAAGATATCCTTGAGGGATTGCATTTTGAATGACCTGTACAGAATGAAATTATTGAGTTGCTTGAGATTCAGTATCCCTCTTCAACCCCCGGAACTCTTGGGCATGAGGAAAAGAATTGAGTAAAAACCGGTCCCTTCTTGATCTTTGGGCACTGGTTCGATGGCCCTGGTGTCTAACAGATGTTGAATCTTGGCTTCCATCAATCTTCTCTTTGCGGGAAGACGGGAAACTGGGCATTGGATGAAACGGTTCAGAGGGCTGGAGTGGAATTCCAAGGTGATTCCGAGTTTCACCATCTGAAGAACCCAAGCATCGGTGGTGGATGATTCCCAATGATGGTAAAAATGCTGTGGCCGTCCGCCAATGGGGAAGGCAGGCTGGGAGACACTTGCCACATCTGAAAGGTCTGTTCCGGCCCCACAAAATGGCCACTTCGCCAGAGGGTGACGTCTACCCTAATCCCGGAAGGTAGACCGGTCTGCTGGTCGGTTGAACCCTTGGGCGTATGACTTTTGGAAATAGGACCCACTGGAGTCAGACCAAAAGGGCTGTCTCTGTGAGTCAGGTGAATACCTATGATCCGGCCTCCTATAAGTGAAAGGCAACATCTTCCTTTTGTCCTTGTTTTCAATAAGTAAGGGGTCTAACGCTTCTCCAAAAAGATTAGATTCTTTGTATGGGGCCAAAGTGAGCTTCCACTTTGATTTCCTATCCACCTTCCAAAGGCGGAGCCATAGAAGGCGGTGGGAAGTCACTGCAGACGCCAATGCCCAAAAAGCAAATTTTGCCGCATCCAAGGATGCGTCGGCAGAATATTCAATACCTGCCACCAATTTATTAATGTCCTGGTGTTATCTTGTATCATCCAGTGATAACCGCTCTTGTAATTGGTGATGCCATATCAGGGATGCACAGTTGTAAAAGGAAGCCGATGTTGTGGCTCTGATGGCCCGAGCGGCTGCCTGATGAGTTTTTCGGCAGGATAATTCCACTTTCCTATCCTTCGTCTTCAAGACCTCCACATTGGAAAAAACAGTGCAAGATGTTAAGCTGGCAACTGGAGAGTCTACTGAGGGAAGCTGCAAAATCCCTTCTAAATCTGGAGTCGTGCAGTAAAGTTTTTTGTCATGTCCACTAAGCGCAGCCAAGGAATCTGGCTGACTCCACTGCCTTTGCATCACCTCAGCAAAGAGCTTCAGGCAAGGAATAAACTCCTGTTCAGTTGATGGCACTGCAAACAGCTCATCATGTGGATGGTGACTCCCCTGGGGTTGATCTGCTGGACCAGCAACCAACATATTAGTTGTTACTTTAGCTTTATGAAGCAACGATTTAAACATGGAGGGACAGAAAAGGCCAGTGAAGCCAGTCTCTCTGGCAACATCCCTTCATCTTCCGAGAACTCTAGGTCTCTCAAGTCATAATCTCCCAACAAGGAATCTGCGTTATGGGTAGAATCCTGTTGAGAGGGAGATCCTGGCATTGGATATATATTTGACAGAACCTGGGGCTGTAGATTGGACGACAGAGGGGGGAATTGACTGCTTTGTTGGACCCCTGTTGCCATGGCCTTTGAGATCACTTCAGCAAACAAACTATGAATATCCAGTGACAAACCAGTACACTGCCCCTGCCCTGAGCGGAGGCCCGCAGCTGTTGGGTGAAAGTTGCTTCCAGCCCCAAATGTCTAGTAGGCAGTGCCACGTGCGACTCAAACACTGTAACATCTGGAACTGGCAAGAGAACATCATGAGGACCCCCAAAGTGATACTGTTGCTGCTATCCAGCACCATGTAATGACCAACCCTGTAGGTGGTTCGCCATCGGTTGAGGCAAGGAAATCGATTTCTCAGATTCAGATAAAACTGCTTCGGTGGTAAAGAGACTTCCGGTTGGCGCTGCAGGGATACAGATGGGGAATTAGCGGGCTCTTTGGAGCCCCGCGAAAACCCCGTCTGCCAAGCCCCCGCCGGTAGGTCTTTGGACCTACCCTGTCCTGTAGAGACAGGGGGTTAGAGAGGGACCCCTTGGACGGCCGAGAGGGATGGGCAGGTTCCTCAGGGCTGGAGGCTTGCCCTCTGCGCCAGTGGCAGAGGAACAGCGGCCATGGCGGCTGCCCTGAGACCGCAGCAACCGAGATACAAGAATGTGCAGGAGGAGAAGAGGAGAAGCGGAGAGCGGAGCTGGGAGTTTGCATGCCGGGTGAGTGGACATCAACCCAGGCAGGAACTGCCCACAAACACTGAACTACAATTAGTCTGCCCCAGCCTTAACAGCGACTGAGAACTATTGGGGCACAAAGACAAAAGACTTGTTGGTGGATAACATAAATTACTGACTTTTTGGAAATGTTTGATTACAAATCTGGATATATTTTTTTCTGTACTTTTTGGTGGATAAATGAGATTGGACTATGTTTGGGAGAGAGGAAGGAGAAGAGGAAATAATTATCCCTTCAAAAGCAAAGGAAAAAGACAAACGGAGACAGAAAAAATGGTTGCCATCTGAAAAGTGAAAGTCTAAATTCCAGGCTGCTTGTTACTTGAAAAGAGAAACTTTGTTGCTTGTTATTTAAACTTGACTATTTTGAGGAAAAGACTTAGAGAACTTGACTTAGGATACATAATCTGTTCACTGGAGGATTTATTGAAGATTAGAAAGAATTAAATGGAACAATGAAAACTGAACTAATAAACGTGGCAATAAAAGAAAGGTGTGGCAATAAAAGAAGGACATGATGATACCATATATGGAATAGCTTCAGAATTAACTTTGTAGAACTCATAACTTTGATGACATTGAAATGGAAAAGATACATATTTGAACAGACTGGAGAAAGGAATAATGGAATATATTATGTAACAAGACAACAAAATATTATATTTTGATTTAAATGAAGTAACGGTTTCTGGTGAATAATGCTAGAAAATACTTTTTTTTCTTTTTCTTTTTCTTCTCTATGCTCTCTCTCTATTTCTTTCTTTTAGTATCTTTTTCTTTGTTTCTTTTCCCCTCTCTATTTTCTTTTTTAATCCATTTGACTTCTTTTGTTATATTTCTACTCTCTTCCTTTTTTCTTTTCCTTTTTTAGAGTTGCCCTATTTCTTTGTATTTATTTTATTGTAATTATCATTATTATTACTATTACTCTCTCCTTTTTTTCTATTATTATTTTCATATAAATATATAAACAATTTGATTAAGAAATAAGAGCATAAATGACTGAAGAAAAACATAATTTTTGGATGTTCTAATGCATTTTTTAAACTTTGAATTTTAGCACTACCTACAGATTTAATAATCTGGAAGAAAATATTTACCTTTAAAGGTGTTGGATGTTAAAAAGAATTATTTATAGAATTAAGAACCATAAAAAATTGATTTTAAAGTGTTTCAAAATGTTTCCTATTGAAAATAAGAAATAAGCATGGAATGGGAGAAAACTTAAGAGAGAATAGGAGATAAGATATTTATTGAAATATACTTTTATCTTAAATTGGTAAGAGATATGGAGGAGAATAGATGGGAAAACAATATTGGTAACAAATTCCGAAGTAATTTGTAGCTAAACAACTGAATAAGAGATAAATGTTATGAATTAGTTAAATAAATGAATTTAGGAGTGGATGAAAGCATTATTCTGGAGAACAGTTAAAGTAAATTGGGAACCAGTTAAAAATAAAAATAAGAGTTAGGAGTGGAGGAAAGCATGTGCTGGAAAACAGTTAAAGCAAAGCTGTGAACCAGCCAAAATACTGAATTAGGAGTGGAGGAAAGCATACACTGGGTAACAGTTAAAGCAAAACTGTGAACTAGCCAAAAATAAAAAGTTAGGAGTGGAGGAGACGATACCTGGGGATCAATTGAAATAAAGTTGTGAACCAGTTAAAAATAGGGGTAGGAGTGGAGGAAAGCATTGCTGGAAGGCAACTACTTGAGTTGTGAACCAGTTTTATAATAGATTTAGGAGGAGTTAAGAAGGTTAAAATTATACTGTGAACCAGCTAAAATAATTAAGGTAAAGAGTGGAGGAAAGCATTGCTGGAAAGCAGCTGATTAAGATTCGAATCAGCTAAAAAATAAATTTAGGAGGAAGTGGAAGAGATTTTATTGGAGAATAGTAGCTAAACTGTGAACCAGTTTAAATAAATACAGACAGGAGTATTGGAAAATACAGCTGGGAATTAGATATTTAAACTATGAACCAGTTAAAAATTAGATTCAATAAAATATGAGAATAAACTTGAAGTAAAAAAAATAAAGTATTGTGGAAGTAACAAACTATAGAAGGAAATGTTGATTGTTTATGAAATGACTTTAAGAGAGGACGAAAATACTTTTTGTTAAGATTATGGATATTAGATGTCATTTAAGAGAAGTAAAATATAGATTTGAGGTAATGGGTTTTAGGATTGAGGATTATATATGAAATATTGATTGTTAAAATGATAAAGATTTAGAACGGTGTTTATTGTTTAGAATTTTGGGTGTAATAGTAGAATGATAAATGTTTAGAATAAGATTTTTTTTCTTTTTTTTTAAAGATGATAAAACTTGGAACAAAATTGATTGAGGGAATGTGAATAATTGTACTCATTTTATGCCGGATCAAACCCTTGCTCTAAAAAGATGTATTTTATGTTTTGTTTATAAAAAAAAAAATTGGGGGGGAAAAAAACTGCTTCGGTGGTAGAAGCAACCTGGAGCTGTTTACCCTGGGCCTTCTTTTGAGGTTTATCAAATTGCTTTTCCAAGGCCTTATGATATCTCTTCATGTCTTTGTCCCAAACATCAGACTTTTTGGATGGCAGAGGAGTTGAAGGTCTACTCTTGCCCTGGTGGTATGCTTAGAGGACTTACTACCAGGATTATGTGCCCTGCGGGCTCTGGGGGGACTATCAGTTGGTCAATGTCTGAGGACTGGACAGGATCCGCCATGAGTCAACAACCTGCCTTGGCAACAGCGATCAGTTTAAAACCAAAACTTTAGCACTGAAAGGTAGACCAGAATGCAGAATTGGCTGCCTAGCATCACTGGAGCTAGAAAAAAATTTCCAAGGGAAAATTGATGCGATAGCCAATTAGTCCTCCCAGCACTGCTGCCGCTCACTGAGCTGAAATTGTCTGGCGACTGTTAAGTTTTGGTGCGCAATTTCAAATTAGTCTGTTAGCACCACCGCTGCCCTTCGCAGCTGTAATTTGGTGTGAGAGCGGCAACCCTGCTCTCCCAGTGCCTGCCCAAATGGAAGTCCGTGACCACAATGAGCAGGATCTGAAACGATTACCTCAGCTGCTTTGCCGGGTCACCTGCACTCTCCTTTCCGCCGCCTCGGCTTGCCAATTAACAAGTTCCTAATGGCACAAGAGTGGATCTCAACTCTCACAGCGCCTCCGCATTCCAATCACTCACAGTTGGTAGGAGAGTCAATAAGACCTCCAGGCGCCGCTGCAGAAGAATCAAGCTGAGGAAATTGGCGCGAGAACGCAATTGTTCTCCCAGCACTACAAAGCCTCACAAATCTTTGAAGTTTGCCACGGCAGACCAGGCAGTGACTCCAGAGCTGCCCACTGGATTGGAGCTGTAAGGTGGTGGCGGTTGTACTGGTGGATCGGGAAACCAGCTCATCCACCAGCAGCAAGTCCAGCGAGGAAGCAATCACTCTTCCTATCCAGAGGAGCCCTGGATGGGCAGAACTCCAGGTGCTGCCAAATGTAGTCCTGGTTGGTGGCGATCGGCCTGGAGCCCCAAGGATGATCAGTGCACCGCCGGCAGCGGAGGACACCATATTCAGCCTAAAGCTGTGTTGGCTGACAACTCCTCAATCACAAACTTTTTCTTCAGCTCCACCGTTGGAAAATCCAAGTCAGAATATCTACTCTATCTAATTGCCAGAGCAATGACACACACGTCTCTCTAGCTAGACTGAGTGAAAAAACTGAAGCTCAGCCAAGTAGAGGAGGCATAGTCAACAAGAAGAAAAAATCTACACTCAATCTCTGGCAAATAGATGAGAGATAACCCATGCTTGGATTATCCAAGCAGCGCACTAGTTCCATTTGAAAACTATCAGTAACAGGCATCCATGATGAGGGGACAAATTATCAAATGTGTGTCATGACATAAACTGTTCCTTTTGCACTTGCATTTTGATACTACAGTTGCTCTGGATACTCATGTCAACATACTTTCAGACTTGGATGATTGATGTCACCCTTGTAGGGTAGTCCAGCAGGACGCACACCCAGAAGTAGATCTCTACTTTTATTATGAGATTACATTAAAACAACATTCTCTCCACCCTTACTTTTATGGTCAAGAAAGTCCTTTCTGAGTTGTTTATCACCACTTCATTCTTTTACCAGTGAACTCAACTGTCTTTTATCTGATTATTTCCAGACTGCAGTTCCTCCTCCTGTCTCCCAAATTCATTCCCACATACCATTACAAACATTGTATACTGAATTTGATGGATCCCTGTACATTAAGGAGACATACACTTGCTGCTAGCAACTCAAAAACACAAAATGTAGTTGAAATGCTTCAGGAAAGAGCTGAAATAAATCCTTTATAGTTTTTAAATAAAGATGTTATCATTGGTCTAGAACTAAATAACCATCCTGAGAATTGTTTATTCATAAAGTTTCAAATGCAGCCCCCAAGATTTGAATCCACCTAGTTTCTGATTTCCTACAATTTCTGCAACAGAAGTGAGGAAATTGGTTTTTCAGGTGATGCCTTTATATCCATGAGACAGATCTGCTGGGGTTAATAGAAATTGGCATCCAATAGCAATTGGAACATCACAGTTCTAGACAATAAATTATTTGGCAGATTATTCTTTGTCCTAATACATTTTTTGATTAGTGAATCTCTCTAGCCGGCATGTTGTTGGGAGAATTCTGGGAGTCAAAGTCCATACATCTTAAATTTGCCAAGTTTGAAAAATACTGTTCTTCATATTTCTATACTTACCTAGAGAGATCAGCACAGAAGAAACCATTCTCATCCATCATTTGTAAGGTCACTACTAGAAAATAGAGTCAAGAATGTTCTCCCCTATGCCCACTCCAATTGTAAAGCATTTCCTGTCTCTAACATAGCATCCAACACCAATGTTACACTGTCTAAAACTATTGTCAAGCAGCTGATACAATACGAGGACCAGATTGCTCCGGCTTAGAATTCTTCTTGTGCCTTGGAGCCTTGTAATGCTCATTCGCTGAATTAGAAGTTCTGGAATCCATCATCAATATTCACTCAGCCTGGACTGAAGAGAGTTCAGCAATAGTTATAAAACACAGACAGAGCACATGCGCAGGGAAAATCTGGTGAGTTTGGCATGTGAGTACAGAATTGAACTTGAGCCTCACAAATAGATGGTTTAGTGGTTTGGATTGATGGATTATGAAGTAGACTCAAAGAACCACTCAGCCATGAAACTCCAGTCACTCTTTTTTAGCCTTTGAGGGTTGTCATAAGAATAAAAGTAATGCAGTGTAGGTGGGAAGGGGAGGTAAAAAGTAAATATATTTCCTTGCAATAGATCAATAAACTACATTACATCTTCTCATATGTTCAAGAGAAGCTTATATTTTCATTTGTCCTATTCCTGACACAATCCAGGTTAGGCCTCTAAACTTGCTTTTCAAAAATGAAAACAACACTTATCATTTGCAAGCCATAGTTTCCTGCATTGGGTCCTTTTTTAAAATGACAGATGTATCTTTAAATTACTCTGCTTTTCTTCAATACAATCAATATATCCATCTCTTTTTAGGAATCCCTTGGCTAGGAAAAGCTCCCTGAAGCCACGAAGTAATCCATCTAAGTATGTTTAATATAAATCCTGGACTATTTGAATGTTAACACCTCCCCTCCACAAAATAACCACAACAACTAACTGATAATATTTTTCTCCCTGTAATCTTCAAACTCAATGAGAGATAGGGGTTTCTCAAGCTCCTCTGTGAAAACGGGACACTATTATAACTGCAACCACTTTGGCTTAGAGCAGCAGGCACTAGCTAATTGGAAAAATGTGTTTCTGTCTATCCACCTGCGTATTTTTTATGGCTTACTTGGGCCGTTTCCACACAGAAAGCAAATCCCGCATCTGTCTGCTGTTGCAACTTGAATACAAGAGATTAGTGACAACAGAGACTACAGAATCAGTTTACCTCCTCCCAGGCGAGTAAATGATATTATTTCATGAGGATGGAATTCTTTGCTGTCACTTCTGAAAACCTGCAGTTAATAACCATATTAAAGTCTATGTTTTTTGCAGACTGGTCTATTTTATTTTCACAATTTTTATTTCCTTTTAAGTTTCTAAAAATAATGACCTGGATCCAGAAACACATTCCTTTATTCATAAAGCACTTCCATCCCTCTTTACTTTCAGCAGCAATTGTGTGCCTCTACTCCAGAAGAGCCTACAACCTTTACTGCCTAGAAGGCCAAGAGAAACAGCAGGGCTTCCATTAGCAGAAAAAGACTACCATGCAGGCATAAAATCCTGCACATAGAACTCAAAAGCTTCGTCTGCACCAATATATACTACCCAAGATTATAACGTACCTATCCACCCTGTTTGATCTTCCTTTCAAAATTTCAGTGCAATTTGAGCCCTGGTGGCGCAGCAGACTAAAACACTGTTATTAACATCAGCTGCCTGCAATTACTGCAAGTTCAAATCTCACCAGGCTCAAGGTTGACTCAGCCTTCCATCCTTTCTAAGGTAGGTAAAATGAGGACCCGGATTGTGGGGGCAATAAACTGACTTTGTATAAAATATACAAAGACTATTGCTTAACGCATTGTAAGCCGCCCTGAGTCTCCAGAAAAGGGTGGCATATAAATCAAATTTTAAAAAAAAATTGTTGTAGAAATTCATTTTACAAAAAATGTTTGGCAAATTAAGTAATACTTCAAATTACCTACCTGAAAAAAGTAACAAAAATAAAGACAGAATTTTGTCATTATTTTTGTTAATTTTGTTCTTGTTATAGGTAAACCTCAGGTGTAACCATTCAGCGATTGTTCAAACTTACAATGGCACTGAACAAGGATATGTAAGACCAGTCCTCAGAGTTCCAGCCGTTGCAGCATGTGATTGTGATCCAGGTACTCAGTTGTATGATTGTGATTTCAGGCATTTGTTGCTAGCATCCCAAAAAGAAAATCAATAGGGAAACCAGCAGAAAATCACTCTCACTACTTTTTTGCCCAACTGCATTTTGTTATACCTGCTTGAGATACCCTCTATGCTCCACTGTTTGCTTGCCTGGACTTCCTGCATCCTACAACATCTTGAATCTCCGAAGACCTACGCAAGGGTTCTTTTCGTAGACCTCAGATCAGTATTCAATACCATCATTCCAGATATTCTTCTAACTAAACTAAATCAGCTAGCCATGCCTGATCACACTTTTAAGTGGATTATAAGCTTTTGAACAGTGATGAAGTAGCAAGTGAAGCTAGGCAAAATCACATCAGATATTTACTTGTACAATTAGTACAGGGGGCCCCAAGGCTGTGTGCTCTCTCCATTTCTCTTCTCTCTATATACCAATGACTTCATCTCAAAGGATCCCTCTGTTAAAATTCTGAAGTTTGCAGATGATACAACAGTGATTGGTCTCATTTGAGACAACAATGAAACTGGAATCTGCATGCAGATGGGAGGTTGAACAACTAGCATTGTGGTCTAACTAAACATGCTCAAAACTGTACAAATGATAGTATATTTTAGGAGAAACCCTCCTATACTACCATCTCTTACAATATTAGACAATACAGCATTAACAGTAGAAACCTTCAAGTTCCTATGTCCTATAATATCTCAAGACTTAAAAACGAATACCTAACATCAAAAACATCATCAAAAGAGCACAATAAAGAATGTTCTTCCTGAGCCAACTCAGAAAGCTCAGACTGCCCAAGGAGCTGCTGATAGAGAATTCTACAGAGGAATTATTGAGTGTGTCATCTGCACCTTTATAACTGTCTGGTTTGGCACTGCAACTAAACAAGACAGACATAGACTTCAACGGATAATTAAAACTGCAGAAAAAACAATTGCTACCAACCTGCCTTCCATTGAGGACCTGCATACTGCAGGAGTTAGAAAGAAGGGTGTGAAAATATCTACAGTCCCCTCACACCCTGGATATAAACTGTTTGAACTTCTACCCTCAAAATGACACTATAGGGCATTGCACGGCAGAACTGGACACAAGGAGAGTTTTTCCTCTCATGCCGTCACTCTGCTAAACAACTAATTCCCACAACACTGTCAAACTATCTAGTAAGGCTGCATTACTATTATTCTTCTCATCTTTCCTATTACCTATCTCTTATCTTCTATAACTTTGTTGCTTGTATCTTACGATTTATATTATTTTATTTAGTATCCCAGTATTATTTATGTTGATTGCTTATTTAGTATTCTATGACTATCACTAACTGTTGTATCTTATGATTTATGATGAATGAATGTATTTTTACAACGACTATGTTCATGATTTATCAGTTATTACTTGTATGTACACTGAGAACTTATGCAATGGAGACTAATTCCTTGTGTGTCCAATCATACTTGGCCAATAAAGAATTCTATTGTTCTGTTTTGTTCCTATTCCTATCTATTTATTCTACTGTATTTATTCCATTCCATTCCTATTCCATTCCATTCTATTGCTACCTCTTGTTTTTCCCACAACAACACCCTTTAAGTTGGTTTGGTCTAAAAAAGCATCTGACTCAAAGTCATCCTAGTCTCCCAGTGTGGCCTGAAAATCACAGCTTCCAAATTTTTAGGCTAGCACCTTACAGGAACTACAACAAACTATTTGAATTAGTAGTCTAAATATGTAAGTCCATACATTGAATGATGTCATCTGTTTCCCAAGCAGCATACAGCCATTACTGAATGTGTCATTCTACCAAAAATTTAGATTAATCACAAAAATATTCAGTGATACTACATCTTGCTAAGTGATCACCACATCTAAGATGTGACTGCATAACAGCTGGCCATGACTGAGCCCTTAGGCAGAAAACAGTGCATCATAGTGGAATTCTTAGAAGAGAAGCAACAGTATCAAACTGGTGCAAAGGGTTTTAACCTCAAGTCGTTGATGGTATAATTGTTAAGAATAGTAGACAATTCTGACAGCTATGAAACTCATTAAGTGATTTGGCCAATCATTTTCTTTTCACTTAACTTCCTTTCAGAGGATAAAATTTGGAAGAAGTACAACATCATCTTGTATGTCATAGGAGAGCAGATAATAAATGAACAAATAAACACATCAGAATCACCCTTATCTAAACTTTAACTTTCCTGTAAAACATCTCCCAAAGGTGAATCATAACTACCTGTTTTTGCAAATAAACCAAAGCAGCAGGGGTAGTACTCAGAACTCTTGAGCTACACTAGGGGGAAAGGGAATGTGACTGGCGGACCGGTACACATGCACAAACATGCACAGCTTGATATGTGCAAATTGAGTTGCATGTGTGTGTGCACGCCTACCGGCCCACCGCTAGTGCAAGTCGGCCTACCACATGTGGGGCCCAGTTCCAAATAGACCTTGGCCCAGTATTGGGCCATGGCCCACAGCCCAGGGATTAGGACTAGAGCATATAAAATATAAACTACATCTTAGCTCACCACCTCTATCTACCCTGAAAACAGAAGCACACAAGTTTGCTTGAAAGCCACCTATATGACTAAGCTTTCCTCCTATGGCTTCTCTGACCAACTTACCTATCTGAACACATTTCATGCTTATCTTGGCTTACTTAAAAAATTATAGCTGAAATTAGTATCCCAAAATAATATGGAAGAATTTTTGGTTCTCCAGTCATGCACTAAAAAGTTCAGAAGATGATAGACCCATTTGCAGTGTGTTCCAATGCCAATTCTAGGCAGCCATGAGAATATATATTTCGGATAGCATCAATGCATAGTCCAGCATTACAAACCTATGGAAGTCTTGAGGGAAAAATAGAACTTGTCCTATCAAAAATCTGGAAGACGTGATTATTGATTAATTGAACCCAGGATAACTCACCTTTCCCTGGGTGTGTGTATGAATGGAGAGAGCTTGTTCAATTATTTCTTGAAATAGTAAAAGGAAGGTTTGTGAGCTCCAAATTCAACAAGGTGGGAAATGGACCAAAAACAGATATGTAGAGATAGACATGGAATATCAGTTCAGCTAACTAGGTTAGGTGGCAGGAACCCTCATTAAAGAAAACTGAATTAAATCCCTTTCATAACTGAAATATCTGGAAAGACCTAGGGGAGGGAGGAAACCAATCTAACGAGAAAAGTAATCTACTAAAGGTTGCATTTCCTTTTTACTTTTAAATAAAAACAAGGTCCCATTATTCTTATTGGTTTAAGAAAATCTTTGCTTGTTTGGGGTCAAAACAAAACTAAGTTGTTTACAATGTAGCAGTTCTTACAGTCACACAGACATGGCAAAGTTGGGGCTCAAGCGGATTTAAGCTGATGTTGCTTCTCTCCATAAAATTGTTGTATAAACAATTTTAGGCCAATATTTAAGTAGCTGTGCTTCATATGGCACATCAAGAAGAGACTAAAAGCCACTTTTTCATAATTAATGCTTTTAGCACATTTCAAAAATATAATTGAATTTATAATATCTACATTTTAAAAAAAACATGGCTAAAATGATGGGAAAAGAGAAATGTCAATACAAGGTTTCCAGTCAGGTCACTGTGACCAATCGTCACATTATTTTGTTGCTTACATTTTCCAGAAACCTGACTCTTCATGGCCAAGCCTTTAATCATGAGTGGGCATTATCTTGTTATATTATCTGGAAGTCCTTCTGTCCAACAGACCCCAAGGACATGAGCAGAGTATTCTCTAAGGTTTTTTTTTTCCACTTGCAAGCCTGACTTTTCAGGGTGGGGGGGGAGAGAGAGACTAGGAATAATTGCAGCTATCAAACAACTTAAAAATGGAAAAGTTGCAGATCCTATCCAAGTCAATGTGGAGGTGTTCAAGGTAAGGTAACTGTAGCAGTCAAATATATTCACAGGTTATCCTCAATATTAGCTTTTTAGCTTTTTAAGTGTAAATTGGATTTTAATTGGATTGTTTTAAATTGTAGGCCAAAGCTGTATAATTCTTTTAATTGATTTTAAATTTTGTATTGGTATGTTTTTTATCCTTGGCTGTGCACCGCCCTGAGTCCAATAGGAGAAGGGCGGTATATAAATTGAATAAATAATAATAATAATAATAATAATAATAATAATAATAATAATAATAATATGGAAAGAACAGGTCCTGCTTAATTGGACCCTGCTGATATTGTTCCTGTATTTAAAAAGAAACAGGTATGATGTGAAAACTATCACAGAATCACCCTTCCAATCAGAAAGGTCATTGTGCATGTTTTCAAAGCATGATTACCGTCAATGCAATAATTCCACATCCAGGAAAAGTAATGTGATTTTAGATCAGGCTGTGATCAGATTTTCATTGATAAGCAAATATTTAAAGAGTATACATACTATGCAAAAAATGGCTGCTGTGTTTACTGATTTTAGAATTGCCTTTGACAGAGTCTACAAAGACATACAAAATTATTTTGGTGATCAGTGTACCTAAACATTCATCCAAGTCATTGCTGTCTGATATCCTTTGCAAGGTTGAAGTACATAGTGAGAAAACCAGTACCTTCATGGTCAAAACAGAAGTGAGATAAAGATGAATATTATTACCAATTGTTCAATGTGGTGACAAATTAGGTGATGGAGAAAACCTTGGTTGGGCATTTAGGAGTTGAACGTGACATGGATAAACTGAACTCACAGATGGACCATTAAACCAATGACATTGTTTTCAAGAAATCAGAACTGTAGGTAGGGAAGCTATTAGATGTCATAAACAAAAGAGTCAAGAGGCTCTTAGGCAAATTAGTATCCACATTATGGATAAATTCAAAAAAGATCAAGGCCATGCAATTGAAATCACACAAATTAACTTTGCCTTAAAAGCTAAGCAACTGAGCAGATTGATTAGTTAAAATATTTAGGTGCTTTGATCCCTGCATCTGATGCTGCTGAATCAAGTAATATGTAGCCCCACAGCAAGATAGGTAGCAAATAAATTTAACAAATAGACATCAACGTGAACACGAAAGATTTGAATACAAGTAATCCTTGATTTATGACCACAATTGAGATTAGAATTTACATAGTTAAGCAAGGTGGTTTTTAAGGGAGTCAAACCCAATTTTACCATCTTTTTACTATGGTTGTTAAACAAATCACTGCAGTTGTTAAGTGAATCATGCAATTTTTAAGGGAGTATAGCTTTCCCCATTGACTTTTCTTGCCGGCTGTCAGCTGGGTAATTCCAGTCATTAGGCACACATCAGGAATAGTGGACTGGACTCAAGCATAACTAAAAGCAATGGGTAGGGAAAGCAGAAAAATAATGACAATGAATCATGCCCTTCATCCTTCCAGAGACATTGACAGATTCTACCTACCAAGGCAAATAGGTAGGCGTGGAATTGCAACTACATCACTTCATGACTGGTACATTAAAAACAATATCAGGGAAAGGAGATAATAACAAGACCTAATAATGGCTAAGAGCAGGAACATTAAAGAAAGAGACTGAGGGACTAATTCTGGCTGCACAAGACCAAGCCTTAAGACAAATACAGAATTGAAAAGACAGTAACAGACAGTAAGTGCTGCCTATACAATGAAGCTGAAGAAATAGTGGACCCCCTGGTAAGCTGCCACAAGAAGATTGCACAGACTGACTACAAGCAACAGAATGACAAAGTAGCAACAGTGGTGCATTGGAAGATCTGCAAGAAATATTATTTGCCTGCAAGCAAGAGTTGGTGAGACCATAATATAGAGAAAGTCATAGGAAATTAGAAAGTTAAATTGTTCTGGGACTTTAGAATTCAAACAGACCTGCTACATAATACTCCAAACTTAACAATTATGAATAAGAAAGACAAAAAAATCTGGATAGTGGATGTGGCAGTACCTGGAGACAACAGAAGAGAAGAGAAAAAACTGGAGACAATAACAAAATGCAAAGACCTATAAATAGAAATAAAATGACTGGGGCAAAAGCAAACAAAGGTAGTACCAATAATAATAGGTACCTGGGGTGCAATTCAAAACAACTGGAGCACCACCTGAACACCACTGGCCTTGACAAATTCACTTTCAGTCAATTGCAAAAAGCAGCTGTCAACTCGCAAAGCTTTCCTGACCTGCTTTACTGGGAACAGCTTCCATCCTGCAACGATAATGCCATCAAGCATCCACATCAGCCTATTCTAGGTCCTTAGTAAGGACTCAATAGGTAGAAAAAAATGCCAAACAAGTCTAAACATCTCGTTGACTGTGCAATGAATAACAGCAGCAGCAGCATGAACAACAGGTGATGCACAAACTGAAGAGAAACAACTAGAAAAAATAATGAAATGTCACCATCTGCAAACTGAAATTGAGCGATTGTGGAGGAAAAATTCAATGGTTATACCAATAATAGGAGCCCTTGGAGCAATACCCAAAGGGTTGACCAAATACATGGAAATTTTGAACTTATCAGACCTCAATATTCTGACTTTGCAAAAAACCACCTTCCTCAGAACTGCCTATATACTCAGACATTACTTCAACAGCTCTTAGATTCTTGGTTGGGACTTGAACTGTTAAGTTTTAATCAGTTCCAGATTGTGAATCAAATTGAAGATTAAATCTTGCATAACAATGAAAGCACTGCAAAAGTGACAAGAATGGAAAATGTTCACATAATGACAGAAATGGTGCAAAAACAAGCAAAGAAGATAAAACACTGGAATGGTCCTGTTTTGGATGAGCTGCATGGATTCTGGTGGAAATCACTAACAAGTTTGAATGCAAGGTTAGCAAACCAGATGATTCAGGTTCTGGAAACACCAGAAAAGTGAAAAATGGCTAACAACCGGAAGAACTTTTTTGATTCAGAAGGATGCAGAGAAGAGAAATAAACCTGAAAATTACAGACCAATAACTTGCCTGCCAATAGCATACAATACATTATTGCAAACCAAATTTATAAATATTTGGAAAATAAGGATTTGCTGCTTGTAGAACAGAACAGAAAGGGTGCTGCAAAAATTCAAGAGGAGCCAAAGACCAATTGATGATTGATAAACTGGTTTTGAAGAATTCAAAGAAAAGACGAACAAATTTGTTCATAACCTGGATTGATTATAAGAAAGCATTTGATTCTGTTCCACACAGCTGGACTGAGAAATGCTTAGACATTTTTGGAATTACCAGCAACATCCAGAAATTCCCTGAAGCTATGGCAAACGAAGTTGATGGCATGTGGAGAAGAACTTGGTAGTTGAAATCAAATGAGGAATCTTCCAAAGTGACTCATTGTCATCTTTGTTATTTATACTTTTGATAGTGGAGCGTCTTATAGTGCAAAAAATACGGTAAATAAAACAAGAACTGAAAATCTTGAGATCAAAGCTGAACGGAGGAAATATCATAAACACAATTAACATCTGGGCAGTGCCTGTAATATGATACTCAACTGGAATAATTGATTGGACTCAGTTAGAAGTTGATAATTTGGATCGAAAGACAAGAAAACTAGTGGCAATGCACCATACGCTGTACTCAAAAAATGATACTAATCGATCAGGGAAAACACGGCTTAAATGACTACACAACGAAAGCAAAAGAGCCTCTGCTGAAGGAGGGAAACCTCTTGAAAACAAGATTGAAAGCAGAATATTGAAAGGAAATAATTGAGCATTGAATTCCTAACTGGAAAAAGAAGCCTTTGCACAGTCAATATACAAAGCTAACATGATATATACAACTATTTTCATTTGGAAACCAGGCACCCTCTTCTCTGCCTCAGGAAGAACAAAGCCCTCTAACTAAAGAAGTAAAAGAACTGAAACAAAGAATAACTGAGCACTTAGAACAGCAAAAAAACAAAAAAACAAATAAAACATCAGACAAATTTTCTACAAATAGAAAAAGCAAGCAAAAGTAGTACCAATTGTAATAGGTGCCTTGGGTGTAATTCAAAACAACTGTAGCACCATTTGAATACCATTAACATTGACAAATTTGCCATCAGTCAATTGCAAGAGGCAGCTTTACTGAGAACAGCTGTGACGATAATACTATCAAATACCCAGATCTGCCTGTCCCAGGTCCTTGATAAGGATTCAATAGGTAGACAAAAATGCCAAACCCAATTTGAACATCTTGCTGATTGTGCAATGAATAACAATAACAACAACACCTTACTCAGAAATGCCTATATACTTAGATGTTGCCTTAACAGCTTAGATCCTTGGTTAGCACTTAAAGTGTTACATTTTTACCATCCCAGACAGTGAATCAAATTGAAGATTAAATCTTAAATAAAAATAATAATAATAATTCCCCAGTGGGGCATTACTTTGATGTGGTTGTGGGGCTTGTATGTTCTGAGGAAGATGAGAATGTAGCATGGATTGACTTCAAAAAGGCATTCAATGCCAGAAAAATCTCATCAGAAGAGTCAGATAAAGATTGTCTCTCCCATAAAAAATATGGTAAGGCATAAATTTAATTAAGCCATACCAGCTCGGATGTCACCCTGGTTAACAAGGTCTGCACTAGATGTTGTAACTCCTGGACATTTGATGAAAAATGGGCTACAGGACTGTTGGCTGAGCAACCAGGACCAGCAGCTGCAGAACTATTGGAAAAAAGAGTGCCTGAGAGACACTTTGTACAGAATGCCACAAGGAGACATTAGTTTGGGCTAAAGGCACAGGTAAGACGAAGGAAAGTAAATGCTTGCTGGGATAGGGAGAACATGTGGCTAGTGGTTGTGGTATTTAGCTAACTCTACCATGGGCACAAATCAGAGATCTGATTTAGTTATTACTGCTTCTCTTCTACAAAAATCTTTTTTTCATTTTTGCAGGTCTAGCTTCCATATGGAGTAAACAACGTAATAAAAAAAAAAAAAATAGAAAATAGAAAACTAGCCTGTCAGGAAAGATGTGTGTATCTGTTGGAAAACAGTCTGCAGATGACCAGGCTGAGCCTGAGGAAGGGTTCAAATGAATTATCAGTCTCGAGTCCCTTTGTTCCCACAAAAGATCTATCGTATTTTTCGGAGTATAAGATGCTCCAGACTATAAAATGCACCTACCTTTTTTGGGGAGCAAAACAAGAAAAAAAAATCTGCCTCTGCCTCCTAGCAATTTGCCTCCTTGCAGCAAACAACAGCCTACTTTAGTTTCATTTTTGTTTTCAGCACAGCCTGAGTAGCACAAGGGGGGAAAAAAAAATCTGCCTCCCAGCAATTTGCCTCCTTGCAGCAAACAGTGGAGGCCTGTGCAACAACAGGAAATGGCAATCCCTACAGTCTGAAACAGTCGAGGGTTGGGAGGTCGATCCAACTGACAATCAACTGCTTGTGCTAATCAGACTGTGCTGAAGCTGAAACGAGCTGTTTGCTGCAAGGAGGTAAATTGCTGGCTGTGCTGGAGCTGAAATGGGCTATTTGCTGTTTGCTACAAGGAGGTAAATTGCTGGGAGGCAGAGGCCAAAGGGTGGGGGCCGGTGGGTGGGTGGGGCTACATTCGGTGTATAAGATGCACCCAAATTTTTACCCTTTTTTAAGTGGGGGGGGGGAAGTGTGTCTTATATTCCGAAAAATACGGTTATGTCCAGCCCACCTTGAATTCCACTGACTCTTATCTACCACCAATTTGCTTTGACTGTTAGTAGTTCAGATTCTTGTAGCAAGCTTAAGTTTGCAATAAATCTTTATATTCATTTGAATTTCCTGGATTTCCTGATTTCTCACGTTTGACAGTCATTCTTCTGTGGTTCTGCCTAGCACTTGGAAGTGAGAAACAGAAGCAGCTCAGGTGGAACCAAGTTACACTGAAGTAAACAGAGCTTCTTTCCTTGCATTTTCCTAGTGCAGTATTTCAATTGTTGATTAATAATCAGAAACACCATATGCTAGCAAGTGCCAAACAGCCACTGACAAGCACCCTCATTCACTTCCCTTATCAGTTTGGATTCAAAGCATCCAAATATAATCCTATTCCTTTTCTTAGGAACACAAACTTTTTAAAAAGTCCATATTAAAATAAGCACTCTTTTATCTTCATAATCTGGCAAATTAGTCATTTTTACATCACCATATATACAGACCTCAGTCTATGGCAAGCACCTCAAGTTCTAATTAATGTCTGCCACCTGTCTAAATACTATTAGCTAATGAGGTTTCTTTTTTTCCCTCTCTGCTGCTTTTTCATTTCTTTTAAGGTCTACGCAGAAATATAATCTTTATTTAAGTCCGACAAATGTTCTCTTCCAGCAATGAGAATTTAGCACAAAGACTAAAACCAGCATTGTTTTTTTGGTTATCAGGTTACAGTAGCTTAAGTCTCTAAGCACTAGGATCTCCATATAGCTGATCAGTTACAGCTGTTAATTGTAGAGTGGGGAGACCAGCTGACATCTGTTTCTTGCCCAGTTACCTAATGGTTCATTTCCAGGTCTTAAAAAGGTAGTATCCTCCATCCAAAGACAATGTCCAACTCTACCAAGATCTGCCCTCTATCCTGCTTGTCTTGTGCTGGTTTGTTCATACAATGCAAATTTGAGTGAACTCACATCTGCCACTGATCGACCCAATTCGTGAGCAATCTTTTCCCATCGACCAGGCGTCCCCCCTGGGAACTTAACCATACTTCTTGTCAGTTGGCTAAGGTCCTCTTCCATCCATTCAGGGGCCTGTAAAATATTTGTAAAACATTTAGTATACCAAGAAACTCGAAGGGCTTTTATAGTAATTAAAAACACCAAACATGAACCTTAAGTAAAGCAGTCCAATAAAATCTGTTAAGCAATAAGAACATTTTTTACAGCTTTTTAATGGCACCTACTTGTAGAAGATCCAACTTATCTGATTTATGTAATAGATGTTGCACACCTTTCTTGAAGACCAAGCCTATCTACTTAACAAAATAATTCTATCTTTTTATGGGTGTCAATGCAGGGAGAAAAATAAAATTAAAAAGGCCCATGTTAAAAATATTTTTCATGGACACATGTTTTAACTTACAGGCACTATAAAAAAAGCATAGAGAATATATTCCTTGGGGAAGTACATTTAGAAATGATGAACCAGGCCCTTATTTAACAAAATAGATATATTTGTTAAGTTATAAATCGCTCTGGCAAAAAAGGGATTTTGAGAGATTGTGAATAATGTGTTAAAAAACAGCCAAGCCTCCATAGCTCCTAAGCATGGTGTGCTCATTAGGGAGGGTAGAAAACGCACCCATCAACTTCCAGGCACTTGCATGTCACACCTATAGTGAACAATTTCTTCCTTTTTGAATCCTTTCTCCAAGCAAAAGAAGCTCTATGAAAAAGCCTTCACAAGCACCCAAAGAGCAATTTCCACTGTCCTTTCCTATCAAAACACCATCTGGATCAGGCTTCCTCTGCACTGATACAGGCCGTGAGCAACAGCTTCCCATTTCTCTTTTATTTCTAAAAGGAACCTTTTATGACAAATACCTCCCCCTAATCACTATTTCTGATAATGAACAGGCAGGCATCAAGCAGTTTGCATTACAGAGCCATCAGTACTAAACAACAGTCAGAGGTGAATGACCCCTGGGACCATCTCCACAGCTACAGCAAAGCTTCTGCCTGACACTAATCCCGCCTGTCATTCTCCCACTGTGCTTGAACTGCACTGACGTCCGCCTGCTGCACTGCAAGCAGAAACGGGGCCCTCCCTGACTTTTTACTGTCTCCCCCAATCAATGGCTCCAGCGTGCTCTTTTCACCATGTCCAAATGGCAGCTTCACTCATCGTCAGAGGGCCTTGCCCCTTGTTTAAAGGGGCTCCCCAAAGGCACTCCCATTTGCATTCATTTGCAAAGCAAACTACTCTTATTCACTTTGTTCAGGGCGATCAGGAATGCTCCCTGAAGCAGAGAAATTGGCATAAATATACAGCCTGCTGCTTAAAAGACAGTAAATAACAGCCAATAATTGGAAGGATTTTTTTCAGTCATCCTTCTCTTGTATCCATGCCTGTCTTTGTCCACCCAACGCCAAAATCAAATCTACCTGGATTATTGTACCATTATCAGTGATCAAAATAGAATGCAGGAGCACAAAATAGATGAAGACATGCACTGCCATAACCTAACACAGAAAATCCCATTTTCAGCAAAACAACACTTATACACGCACAAAGTGGCATTGGTTTGGCCTATAAAAAGGAGGAGCTAATTTCCATTAGACAGTAATCATAGCCTTCAATGAGAAGGTTCTACTAACCAGTTTCCCCAAAACATTACTTAGAGTTATGTGAGGTAAAATTGACCATCCAAGTAACAGAATATCAAATGCACACAACTGGAAACCCTTTGCAGTATACTGCATGCCATACATTGAATGGGGTTCTGAAGATCCTATTGCCTTCAAATCAGTTCAATGATATTTAAAGATAACATATTTAGAAGATGTTATAAATTATCAGAAGAGAAGCTGAAAGGTGAGAGATTCTTCTGCATGAAATGGAGACAGACTATGATGTCCACTCTGGGATATCAGCAACTGATTTGCTATCGACACCAAGAATGGCATTGTATACTATAGTCAACAGATATTCAGGCTCTTTGAAAATCCAAAAAGTTTTGAACCATTTGAAATTGAGTAGAGTGGTACAACAGGAAAGGAAAATGATTCCCCAAATTGCCTTTAATATATAAATAGATTAAATATAAGCATTTGCACATAGGTAGCCTTTGACTTACTACAATTGAGCCTAATGTTGCTAAGTGAAACATTTGTTCAGTAAATTTTGCCACATTTTACTACCTTTCTTGCCATAGTTGTTAAGTGAATGTCTATGGTTGTTAAGTTAGTACCACAGTTTATTTATTTTATTTATTTATTGGTTCGATTTATATGCCACCCTTCTCCGGAGACTCAGGGCAGCTTACAAGGCGTTAAGCAGTAGCCTTCATACTTTTGTATATACCTGCTTAGTAGGGCTTTCAGCCCCCCTTAAGCGGTGTTCTTTTTTATACAAAGTCAGCTTATTGCCTCCACAATCCGGGTCCTCATTTTACCTACCTCGAAAGGATGGAAGGCCAAGTCAACCTTGAGCCTGGTGAGATTTGAATTTGCAGTAATTGCAGGCAGCTGGTGCTATTTAACAGCTCTTTAGTCTGCTGTGCCACCAAGGCTCTTATTGTTGATAAGTGATAAGTTACTCTGCCTTCCCCATTGACTTTCTTTGTCAGAAGGTCACAAAAGGCAATCACATGACTCTAGGACATTGAAGCCATCTATAAATATGAACCAATTGCCAAGCATCTAAATTTTGATCACGTGACCATGCTGCAATGGTTGTAAATTTGAAAAACAGTTATAAATCATTTTTTCAGTACCACTGTAATTTCAAACAGTTACTAAATGAACTTGCAAATCGAGGACTGCCTGCTCAAGTTTTGATACATATACAGGCATACATATTTATATATACCCCCATCCATACCCCTTCATATATGTATGGTAAATGCTCATAATTTATTTTAAAATCCTCACTTTTAGATTCTCAGTGCATATATTTATCAATCACAAAAGGTTGTCTATTATTAAGATCTGCCTCTTTTTCAATCTAAAAATGTTATCTATAAGGCCTCTAGGGTAGTTAACCATTAACTACCCTAGAGGCCTTATAGATGTATTGGGTATGAAGTGTAAAGGCTTAGACAGAAACTTCGTTATCAAATAGTCTGATGCATTGTGTAGTTGTTTATTTAGCTTTGAGTGAGACATTTAAATAATTTTATGTTTATCAACATTGATGTTTTAGAAATCATAGTTAATTACTGATATAAATTTATTTTTATCTGTAAAGGTTTAAGTTATCTAAACATTAGAATGCTAATAATTTCTAGTCAGTATTGTATAAACATCATTGTAGCCAACTAACACAATGTATTATGTGTTATAATAATACAATAAAATAAATGATAAGAGAAAAAGATTTATTGTGGGTACAATTTTTACACATCTGAGGCACAGGTCAGTTAAAGCATCTGGTTACTGGTTACAGTCACAAAGCGATTGCCATGAAGATCTTGTGCAGAAAGAAAATGATTAGTGTAATCAAAAGAAAACCTGGCTTCTTTTTTCTAGTGCTACATTGTATCTCTGCTTTTTGAGAAGCAAGAGGCTGCATTTTCAATAAAGCAAATTTTTAATTTAATATTTGGTTTTATAAAAGATCTTTATTTTCCAATTATGTCTTTTCATGCATACTAGATTCCTATTTAATTATTTTTAGTCAGAATAATAGGCAGTCTGAAGAGAAATGCCTATGAAATAGATAAATTTGCAATTTTCCTTTAAAACTTTTGAAAGAGTAAAAGAAATGTATGAATATCAACATAAACTGAAAGCATTAGCTTAATAAGTTAAAAGAATTAGACAACAGCCAGCTTTGCAGGATATCTGATCCTTTACATGGACAGTAGACATATAGTCTGGAGAATTTCACACAGATCTGAGAAGCAACTCTCTGAATGCCAAGGTAAAATTTAGATGCCAACAGCAGATAAAGACCCATTATAATTAGAATGCTACTAAAAGCATAATTGAGCTTTTCTCTCCAGAAGTCAGATTGTTCTTAGAAATATCCACAACTTATACTATGAGAAACATTTCAAATATTAATCTATAGCATCCATCCTTAAGCAAGAGTCCAGAATTTCTCTACCAGGATTTCTCCCCTCTCAGAGAAGTTTAGATACCTAAAATGCAAAAACACAAACAATTTTATGTTAGAAATCAGCCCTTCACAATCCTTGTTTGTTGGTGAAGAGCCACAGTTTTGTTCTTCTTTTTTTAAAAAGGTTTGCTGAATTTACAGCTCTTAGGCAACAGTTAATTGGGCTTTTAGATGCAGCAGAACCTCCTACAATTCAACTGCTACAATCATCTAGGAGGGTGGCCACAGTGTGAATTTATTTTCCTGCTGAAGCCAATACTATGAGAGTTAAATGAATGCATATGCATAAGCCTTTATCACTTCAAACTACGTTTGTCCAATATTACCCAAAACCTGGCCAGAACTCATTTCTATGGTAAAGTAATAGAAAATGCCACATAGCGAGGGGACAGCTGTTGTATCTACACAAGCATCCAGATTTTACATCAGAAAAGCTGTGCTTTGGGATTAAGTCCCCACATTGAATGCTGTGCAGTCAAAAAGAAAAGCCAGAAACAAGAGGCCCTATTTCAACACAAAAATTAAAAGGGATTTGTGCAGTTCATAAATATTCGTATGATTTGGTGAAAGAACAGAAGGAGGTTACCATATTACATTTCAATAATGCGTATCAACTTCTATTAGCTTATTATGTTTATTGCTGTTTCAAGCAAAAGTTATTATATATAATATTTCTCCTCAGGTGGTTCTAATTTGTAATAATTAAAAGTAATTAAAACACAGTGCTTATTTACATGAACATGCACATGGATTTTGTTGACCCAGTCAACAACTCTACCTGAATTTTTAGTGTTCTGTCATTCATTTTCATTCAGAAAATTCTATTGCTCTTGATTTTAAATTATTTATTTTAGCTTCATATCATTCAGCATACTTAGCTATGCTAAGTTAGCAGTCTCTTCAATTAGAATGGTATGGATTGTTTAGAGTAAAAGCCTAAGATTGTGATAAAATTCCTGGTATGAATTATTTGTTTACTTATTAGGAAAAGGAAACTTTGGTTTTTGATTAATGATAGTTCTTTAAGAACTTCCCCATAGTCTATCATGGTGTTTTCAAACTTGCCAACTTTTAAGCTATATGAATTCAAGTCCCAGAGTTCCCCAACCAAATGTTGACTGAGAACTCTGGGAAGTATGTGAAGTACACATATATTAAAGTTGCCAAAAACACTCACTAATGCATTTATCTATGTCCTTCAGCACTGTAATGGCAATTAAATAAGCTAAGGCCAATATAATAAAACTGAGCTCTGAGCACGTCATGGATACCCCATACTTGACAGCAGAGAATGGACAGCTGCAGTTCTTTCTATGCAATTCCAGCTGAATTTCCCATGATACTTTGGCCTCACTCATGAATCCATAATCTACCTGAAGAAGAAAAGTGGGGGTGGGTGGGTGGGAGGGAGAGATAGAAAATCAGAGAAAAGAAGATGGCTTCCATTATTTTTTTCTAAAGATACTAAAGCTTGAAATAGAAGTAGCATAGGGTAGCTTTCTGAGATAGGTATGTTAATGCTACTCATTCCATAGCAAAGTTAGCATTATTAATTGTTCCGAAAGTACTGTTCCATGTCAATAGTGTCCTTTAAAACAGGAAATTCAGAGAAATACAGTACAGTATTTAAGAGAAGTACTTTGCAACATTCACATAATCTTTAATGATGTTTCTGTCATTTGTCTGGTGACCCTGCACCTGTTGAATGTCTGTCTCAACCATCTCTCCCAGCTTCAAGATGACCTAAAAGATTAAGGCCAATTAACCCTGAACTATAAAACAATCATAATACATGTGAGAGAATAAAGTCTTTACAATCATAATCTTGATTTACATTTTAATCTCCTAGGTTTTTAAAAACTAATTGAAATTGTGATCATTTTACAATATCACCTTAAAAATAAAAAAATAATAATTACTCAGCATGGCATCCAGTTAGTAATAGCATAAAGATCAAATTAAAATGAGCAATAATTAATACTGTCTCACAAGATCAAACTAAAGATAAAAAATACTCTAAATTCTCTTGGTGTCATCAGCCGCTAACTGCCCACAAGTCTGAAAAAGCTGCAAGTGTTAGTTTGTTTGGAAAAATATTAAATTTATACCCATTTCTTCATTAAACAGACTAAAGTGAGCTCTATATATCAGGGCTAAATCCAAGAGGGCACCCAAGCTACAAATCCCAAGCTCAGCTTGATCTCATGCAGGTTCAGTCTCAATTGCTTTTTCAGTTGACCAGAGGAATCCCCATCTTGTCTAGATTAAACTAGTCAAAATCTTTGAAAAGGGTATGTATGTGTAGAGGAAAGTGTTAGGAATGCTATTGTTATTAAGGAGTTCCTAACAGCTTGTAAGAGATTTGGATGTTATTTTGCTTGGTATGAATACTTTTTATGTTATACTTTTCAATGTATTTGCTTGAGCTAATAAGAAAGCTCAAAATTGTTTATTTACTGGAATGTTTGTTCATTGCCTCTAGATACAAAAGAATTAGTTGTCTGGGCACCTATGACTGCCCTGACACTTGGCAAAACATAATTAGCCACAAAGGTTGGATCCAGTGACAATGCCCTCTGGGAAAGAAAATCGACAAGATGATAGTGATAGAGAATTATATCTCTGGTTGACCCAGCATAAGTGTCTGGGGTCAGAGGCTAAATATTAAACCAGATGATCTCATCAGTGTCATGACAACATGAGTTGGCACAATTTGGAGATTCAACTTCCAATGCAATATTTAAATGTATATAGTTACTAGGAGTAACAAAAATCAGTGGGTGAACTAGAATGGGTCTTTTTCATTGTGCTCCAGAACATCTGGGAGCTAGTCAGAAAAAGGTACATCAGCAAGATGAAGAAACTATCGTTTATAAAGATTAGCAATCTCTCTTTTGAGAGTGGGACTAGAACATGCCCAAAATTGGGAGAGAATCAGCAGAGGAATTAACTGTAACTATGGCTGTTTGGTTGCAAAATTAAAGCATCATAAACAGGCAAAGAAAAGGTGCATACCCAACCTTGCAAAGTTAAAGTTCTCATATTATCCTGGGAGTGGAATATAGAAACCTGGGATGGTCATATGTGAGATTCTGATGATGAGGAATCCAGTTTAAAGGACTGGGGAGGGGCCTCCAATTTCCTGGTGGAGATGACAGTGCCTGGGAATTTTATACAGTGTAAAAACTGGTGGATTATTGTATTTTTGTTGTCTTTAGGAATGCATTTAGGGGCATTTTAAACAAAGGAATAAAAGAATTGAAGTTTGGTATGTGCTCTTCCTTTGTGAGCTTTAAAACATAATTCAGTGTCTGTATTTGGACACTGAATTTGCCATTGCAAAGGGTGTGGCAAATTTGTTGACCTAGTTTACTAAAAACCTATGAAAGCAAACTGCTTCTAAATGTGGCAAAGACTTATTATTTATAGCCAATGTTCCCCCTCCCGAAACTGACAAATAAAACAATGTAGTTTTGCAAACGTTGAGGAGAAGGTAGGCAAAGTTCACTTGGGAAGACAATTAAAAGTAAGGTGACTAGGAGACTACAGGTTGATTATTAAATTAGCCATTCATTAGGCAAACTGAAACATGAAGAAATAATTTGAACACAAGAGCTGAAAGCACCCCTGTGCATGGAAATCCTATAGGATTTCAGAACCCACAGCTTTCATTGGGAATGGGGGTGGATAGGGTTAGTTCCCTGGAAGTAGCATAGCAGGAGTCTTAAAGAAATTATTTTAAGCTGTTAACTTTGCAAGATGGGGAGAGGTTTGCTTTCTACTCTAGTGTAAAAATGACTGCAATAAATGGGCTGGACTTTTAAGGCCCTTATCATCAAAACATCTGAATTTGAAGTTTTTTTGTAAATGTATTTTCCTAAAGCTGTTGCTGTTAGGAAAATATGATTCTTCCTTTTGAGGAGACCTAGGCAAAGTTTGCTTATTGCTACTGCTTAACTGTTATGCAGCTCCCAAGAATGCTTTGCATTCCATTTTTTACTCGCAATCCCACTCCCCTCCCTTCCAAGCAGATTCCATTATTGGCTCTAATGCGAATTACTGGAAGAGAGAGAGAAGGTGGAAAAAAAGGGAACCAAGTCTAGAAGAAAGGAAAGTTAAATTGCAGGTGTCTTTGCTTATAGCAGTAACAAGAAAAAATCAGGAAAGTAAAAGTACTGAAAGAATAAAAAAAAAAGGTGGGGGGAAGAAAAGAGAAAGAATCCCAATGATGAGGAGGAAAGCTAAAAGTATTTTCAAGGAAACAGAGGAAGGTTCTCACTGAAGACAATGAATGCAAGGGTTTCAGAAAGAATGAATGGTGATGACCTCATGTGTTTTAGCTTTTAAAATCAACATAGATTATAAAACACTTTTTGGATTTTATTTGTACCTCAATATGGCATATGATGAACAAAAGTGAAAAGAAAATATATTTTTGGCAATGTTTGATAGAGCCTCCCTGGGCTAGTATAGCTAGTATTGGGAAAAAATTAAAACAGTTTTTAGCTGGGGAAGCAATTCAAGCACTGAATATGCATCAATTTTCTTCTTTCCAGCTTTGTAAATTTTGATTCTGGAAAGTTATTTCCAGAATAAAATAGTACTAAATTTTTTTGCAGTCGGGTTGTATGATGTTGTCTTTATCTAAACAGAAAATGCAATGAACTGTTCCAAGGCTGCTTGCCTCTAGCCAGATACAACTGTAATTATATTAATATTTGAATATTTATCTCTACTTCAAAAATATTCAGATAATCTATAAACATATTTGCTCACCTAAAAGCGGGCAGTTAATTCTAATGGTCCACAAATCAAACACTAGCAAAAAACTTGAAATGTCCTATGGTCAAGAACCTCACACTATGGTTGACATAGTTGGTTGTTTGAAATTGAAAACAAGATGCTTTAAGTGAGGCTATATTTTAGTTTAATAAGCAATTTCTTTATAAATTCCAGAATAAGAGAATCTTTTAAAACTGGCAGTGGAAGTCACAGAGGATGGATGTACAAATTGACTCTAATCAAAAGAAGTGGCCTATAGGATTCTGGTCAAGTGTAGAAGCGTGGTAAAAGCAATTGCTGGCAGTTTTCTGTGCACCACAACTGATCAAGGGAATCAACACAGTCACAGTTAAAATAGTCATCCAATATAGGGGTGGATAAATGATTCCTAAAAAGAAAAAGGAGGTCAAGGTCAGCACAAGCCTCTACTCTGGAGAAATGGAAACCTTATTTACAACTAAAAAGTATACTAACTTTATCATCATTAAGCACTGAATAGTTGGTAGTTTGGGGACTAGTCATATTTTGGGGAAAAGGTTAATAATGAGTTCTGAAGGGTCCCACTAACAAAAATTAAATTATTGGGAGATGCAGTTGATAAACAATCATTGCCTTCCCCTTTGAAATGATTTGAATATCCCCTGAAGTCTCCATTTGGTTTAATGTACAAATGCCTACTAGTGGCATTTGAAAAGCAATTGGGGTCCTTGGTGCTAGCTAAGTTTGGTTGGTTTTTTGCCAATATTTCATTACTCAACTAGGTAACATCATTGGTGCTCATTTGCACAAGAGCAGGGGTGTCAAACTTCCAGTGTCATAGTGGTGTCACATGACGTAGTGGGACTTTTTTCCCCTTCGCTAAACCAGGTGTGGGTGTGAAAAAATGCAGATTAATCCTCACAGCTGGTCCATCACCAATTTAGAACTTTGCTCTGAAATGTTGAAAGTATTCATCACAGGGATCATACAAAAGAATCCCACCACTGATAAAAAATGTTAAAAATACTAACTCAATTAGAACTTCTCTAGCTGATTTAATCAACCAGTATAGATACAGATCAAGTATCCTCATACTGCTGTTGACATACCTTCTGAGTAAAAACCAAAAAGATGACACACTGAATCCATGTCTTTTGCATATGTTTGGAACTGTAAATCTGAAGTTAATCTGAACAAAAATTTATATTTAATAACTAATTTAAAACTTTTTCCTCTTTCAATTGCTCTTTATATCAATATCGAAATAATTTTTTTCAATTTTGATGAGAGTGAAATATCCAAGAAACTTAAAAATTTAAAAGCTGGTGAATAACACAGGAATCTAGGAAATGTGGGAAAGGTCAATTATATCAGAATTTGCAAAGGTTAACTAATCCCCAAGCATTCTCTCTGAGTATGTCTACCAAAATGACATTCAGAACCAAGTTTAATTAGAACAGATAAAAGACATTTTATCTGGAAAATGTTTATTAAATTGGTCACAATGATAGAAAGTCATCTACCAGCCCTTCACAGTTAAACTTTAGCAATCCCCAGATTATTTACTCAGATGGGGAAAAAACCCCAATGTAGTCAGAAAAATGAAATCTCTTACAAAGTATTTTTTTATTTATTTCACTGAATTTCTTTAAAAATCCAATATATCACCCAGTCAGATAATTTCTCAAGAGAACATATTAGTAAATTTCTGGATCAGCGTTTATTTAATTTGGACACCTTCTAAATGGTATCAACAAAACAAATACTACCCAGAGTCAGGAGACATACACATTGTTGATTATTATCATGGTTGATCACAGTCAGCCAAATGTTTAGACAGGATTTGGTATTTGTGTCTACTGAATTTTAGACATTTATCCTTTTATTATTTTATTAATAATTCAAGGCAGTGAACACACCTAATATTCCTTCCTCCTCCTATTTTCCCCACAACAACAGTCCTGTGAAGTTGGTTGGTCTGAAAGAGCAACTGACTCGAAGTCACCCAGTCTGCTTTCATGCCTAAGGCAGAACTAGAGCTCACAGATTCTTGGTTTCTAGATCAGCACCTTAACCTCTGCTGCCTAACCAAATAAAGACTAATCAATTAAAACAACTAAGTAAAAAGGAATTAATAAATAAGGCTTTTTAACATGTTTTTCTTTCCTATCATGCAAAAAAAAAAAAGAGTTATAACTCCAACATATTAAACTTTTGATTGAGTATACAAGAAAAGACAATGGAAAATCTGTGCAAAATGCCAAAATCCAAATAGTTTTAACTATTCAAGGTATAGTTGTGTCTTCTTTAAACAAATGCTTTGAAATACAGCAAGAGTTAAGAGCAGAAATATAGTCACAAATCCAATTTTCTCCATTTTTGTCCTTGAGTTAAAGGCATTATAAGAATATTTCATGTGTTACTTGATTGGACAAGATGAGATACATATACACAAATTCCCCACAAGCATCCACAGGAGAGGCAAGTTGGAGCTCTATGTGCAGAAGCTTTTAAGCAAATAGAACCTTTTGACAATGAAGGATGCTTGTCTGCATGAATATCTCCACTGGGTTTCCATTAACACTTAATCCTAATCCATAATTAACGCAGTACAATTGATATATTCATATACCCTGCTATAAGTGCTATATTTAAACTAATAAAAGCTGAATCACAGTTTAATGTGATGTTCGATTCACTCAACATGCAAAGAGTTCTGGCTTTTTCACCTAGGAAAAGGTGCCTGAGCCACTTGATAGTTTTGGTTGTTTCTTGTTACAAATTCATTCAATTTGCTTCTTGTTAAGCAAATTCATTTACGACACAGATCCTATGAAAACGGCAGATGCTTAGCAATGGACTCATTACACTTGTTAATATTTGAGTACCTGATACTTCTGAACTTGTTTTAAAAACAACTGAATTCTGTCATTTTCTCTCCTGTGTATTTAGCTTATAGTGATGGCAAATATTTTTTGTCAAAAACTCAAAAAATTGGTTCTTCTAGTGTCTCTGTCTCTGTCTGTCTCTCTCACACACACATACCTGAACAAAAAACCCAATTATTTATCTTCCCCCATCCTAAGGCTATCCTAAATAGCAGCACTCACTGACATTGCCAAAATTGGGTCTGAAGCAGAGGCCCAGACCTTGATTTCAGCTCAAGTGCTATCACTGCCAGTCTATAAGGCCACTTTGCACCATTATCCAAGAAGTATGAACCTTGGGGACCAGCACTGTTGCCTGCAGAGCCCAGTGCTTTCAAGGATCTGCCATGGTACTCTTTCTGTGGCCTACTCCAGGTCACATAAGGCCTTCATTTTTAAAGCAGCTTTGAAAAATGTTCTTCCACAGCCTCTGCAGCCTCCAAACTTTCTGGAAGCAAACCCTGTACTTGTGCAATTTTCAGAGGCTCCTGAACCCATGCAAGAGCTCACCCCACTCCTACATGGCCTCTAGCCTCCAATAATCACATAATAGGCATGATTTTGAGAATAGTTCTGTTGGTGGCATGCCATCATTCACCATCATTGGATTAATTGTTTCCCTCCACTCCTATTGTTTTAATTTATTCTAATTTACTCATATTCTCCTTTTTCTTTTAGGATTTTTTGGGCAATACTAGGAATATCCATGGGTAAAATGTGATGTATGATTATTTGACCTGAAATCTAAGTCCAGTTTTCAGTACCAAAACCATTTTATATACTGGTACATCTTAAGTCTAAATTCAGCTGCACCCATGTTAAATATAATGACTCCTTAAAAAGTCGGACCTACCTTTAGGTAGGTAGACAACAACAGACGGAAAATTGGGATTACCACCACTTTAACCAAATAAATTGCTTTACTAATTTAGCTTATCAAAGAATGTGGCTCTCCAGAATAATTTATTGTCTTGCCCTATATACAGTCTCACTCTCTGAAAGCATATTTAAAGAAATGACACAGGTCTTTAATGTATTTGATCATATTAATCAACAACTTTATTTTGTTAACTTCTAAATCAACAACTTTAACAACAAAGCTCAACTGTTACATAGTGATCTACAACATGATAACTTCTGCATTATATTTGTACAATTTAACAATCATTTTTCTAAAAATACTAGGACTAGAATAGAGCTGTTAATCCAACAAGCCTTGTATGCAGAACAAGTCAAACTGTCTTTTCTTAAAACCAGAAGGAAAAAGAGATGAAGCCTATGAATCATGACAAGAAAAAGAAGAAAGATTACTACAACATAACAAAATGCATCCAGCTCTAGTCAGAGGAAGGATTATTGCTTTCTCTATCACTCAAACCATTTCCCAGCCACCACCACCCCCTCAACAGATTCCCCCGAACATCTCAACCATCAAATGACAGAAAGAGAACACTGCTGAATAAAAATTCCCCATTCAGTCATCTCTGATGTAGCTTGGTACAACAAACATGATTGATATGAACAGATTCTGTGAAGAATATTCTGCTTTTTTTTCATCTATTAAAACAGACATTACCATCACATTTTACTTTGAGGTTATTATTAGCTAGTCCAATTAATAACATATCAATTCTGACATTCCTATCTCCTGAGTATCATCACCAGGTCTCTAGATGGACCATAATTAAGATGATTATTTCTGATCTTTCCTGTTTCTGCAAACTTGACAATATTGACTAGATTAATTTACAGTAAGTGTTTTCAACTGCATAAAATAAAACCACATTTTCACCAATTACAATTGTTTAAAATATTGATGCTCAATCCATTGATAACATTACTTAGGTCTACTATACTCATAATTCTATTTACATTAGATTAATTTTATGATACATTTTATATTGTTGGAGCTCATATAGAACATTTTACTTTCTTCCAAAACTAAGGACAGATTTCATTGGCAATATCGAGACAAAAGCAGCTCTTGAATCACTGTTTTCATTTAATATAAAATATAAAAATGGAATAGCACCATCCTTAAAATAAACAATCTTAGAACCAAAATCTCCTTTTTGCAATCCTAAAACAATTTCCAATCACAATGGAAATGAAGTCTCCTATGATTAACTATATTGTAAATGCTAAAATATACTTAACCAACCTTGGATGTTAATATCCAAGTTGGACTTTCAGTATTTCTTCATGTTCTCTAATGATCATCTGAATTAGTGCAACCTAGATATGGTAGCCCCACCAACAGCAATATTATTAGTCATATTATTATTTCTATTCTGTACCAGCTACAACCGGTACAGAATACACTGATGTGGACAGTTCTGAAGGCCCCATGGATGGCACATGTGATACTGTTGTTATGTGAGTTACAAAGATTGCCAGTTTGCTTCCAGGTCCAATTTAAGGTGTTGGTCATTACCTTAGAAGTCCTGTAAGAAGTCACTTTCTAACTTTTATTATAGTGTAAGTTGCCCAGAGTCACTCTATCAGTGAGATGGACAGCATAGAAATCTAATAATATTATTTCTTCCCATATAATTTATTCAAGGTATTACCGTAGAGAAAGAATCATAGTGCCTTCAAAGAGGCTATGATTTATGATTGTGAACAATACAAAATTTATGAGTGAGCAAATGTCAGGAAAAGTGTGAATGCTTCATCTGGATTTCAGCATAAATACAAAATTAAAACTACTTTACAAGTTTGTCTGCTAATCTTTTAACCAATCTTTTAACCACAGAGGGTAAAATCTTTAAGATCCAAATTTACTTGGAGTAAATAATTATAAGCAATTAATGGAATAGTTGTCTTCAATGAAAAGATCATTTGTGTGCATATGCCCTGAAAGGTTAAAATTTTCATTTTCAAATAAAGCAGCTTCCAAAAAATGTGTCTATATTTGTATTCAGCAATACAAATGGGGGAAAAAAGATTAAGTTGATCTGTGCATCAGGATCATCATCTTATGATGAAAAAATTGTCAAGAAGAGAACAGCATCACAATTAACTACAATTCATAAAGATCTAAGTCTCTTTTATGGAAAAAAATTAAAATGCAATTTTTAATTGAAAGGCCAATGCAATTGATGGCAATTTAGAAGAAAACATTAATTTATTTCTTTTCTGATTAGGACAATTGTATAGAAATCAATTCAGTAAAGAACATAAATTCTCTGCATAAAATTTCTTTATAAAGCACTAAGGCATGTAGAATTTCACTGGCAAAATCATTAGTTGTGAAGAGACTAAGGCAAAAGATGTGTTTTCAAAATACAAATGTTTTGGTTAATGAAAGCATTTGTTTATCTGTAATGTTAATTTCTATCTTTTGATTAAACATCATTTTGCTTTGGTAGGACTATGCAGTTAAAGCACATGATGCACACAATACTAGATTATTTACTAGATATATTTAATTTGCACTGTTTATGTTCCACAAATTACATACACTCCTTTTTCTTTACAAGGCACATTAAAATATATTAAAACTACAAAATGGCAATAATTGCATTCCCACCAAAAAAGCAAACCAAGAGGAAAGCTAGATGGCTCTTCATTTCTTTAAAATGCTGAGTAGCATCATGCTCTATTACCATCCATAATTTGAAAGTTTTTATTTTATTTTTATTATTAAATTTATTTCTGTCCTTCTAATTTCAAAGGGACTCTGGGCGACTGACAGTATTGAAAGCAATAAAATCATAAATGATAAATATTTATAAAACAATAAAAATGGAAATCAAAGATAAAATTGTGGTTAAAAAAATAGGGAGGAAGGGGACAGGATGTGCAGGAGGGTTGGTGGGATTGCCTTTTAATTCATCAACTACCTCCAGTGTGATGTTCCCCCAGTGGGGCTCCAACCCATCTGGCAGTGCCAGGTCTTCAGGCTCTACAGAAGGTCAGAAGAGTGGGAGCTGATCTCCTTAGGGAGATTACTTAGGGAGTAAAATGTTCCAATGATCAGAAGCCATGGCAAAGATGGTCCTTATCCTAGACACTGTCAGCTGAAATTTATTGAACCACAGTATGGTTCTATAAAAGCAAAAGGCTTCTGATTTCACTTATAATATTGGTAATACTATTTTCTGTTGTATCATTTCATTATTTATTTTATATTATTTATTTTACATGATTTTACATGTTTTGCATTAGAGATGGTTAGTAAGTTTTCAAGAAACCTCCTTTAAAAGTTATGCATGAACAAATTTGATTTCTTGTACAATGCAAACTACATTAACTCTGCTAAGACTTATGACTTTTAATATTCTTCCTTCCTTCCTTTTCCTTCCTTCCTTCCTTTCCTTCCCCTCCCCTTCTATGATGTATTTCATCATTCATAAACATTCAATAAATTTGTTTCCCTTTCTCTTTAGAAGAACTGTTTGTCCTGATTATTTACAGTATATACATACATGTAATTCAATATTAATCAACTGAAATAATATTAATAAACTATGTGCTCATCAATG
Organism: Arizona elegans; assembly: GCA_022577455.1. NCBI lineage: Eukaryota > Metazoa > Chordata > Lepidosauria > Squamata > Colubridae > Arizona > Arizona elegans. The sequence continues at coordinate 25,124,885 of JAKOOJ010000004.1, forward strand.
ATTAACCAAACAAACACAACAAATGTTTTTCTTTTATTTATTATTTCTTTCATATTTATAAAATATTACCAGTCTCAATGATAATTATAGCACAATTGCTAGCATAGTTTCCAAGACTAAATCCTCCTTCCCATTTCAGTCTGATCACCTGTATCTAGATTAACTGTAATATAGACTGCATCAAACTGGTGCCTGCCAGATAGGTTATACCCAGTTATTATGTTTTTATGCAACCACCCATAGCAAAACAAAAACAAGTTGGTGGAGAAACTCCAGAGAAACTTGATTTTCTAATAAAATAGTGTATTTGGTCAAGGGAAAAAATAAAGATACCATGGAATGTAATTGTTAGAATTGTTAGAATGCTCACACTGTAAGAATGCAATCTCTAGTCAAAATTTGTTCAGATGACTAAACCATACTGTAGGGTTGTTGGAGGTTTTTAAAAAAGGAGGGATAGGGGAAAAGCTGAACTGCTTCTAGGAAAGGAATAAAAAAGTGATAAATAGTATTTAATTTATATTGGTGTAGTATTAAAGAAACCAGATTTCATTAATTAGAATTAGCTTGTGATTCTAGCCATTGTCAGTGTTCCAGAAAAACTCCAACTCCAAGTAAAGACGTGGAAGCAAGCATTTTCCAAAGTTCTCTTTACTAGAATAGGCCAACTGGCACATCTGGGAAAACCCGAATCTGAAAAGCCCGGGTTTTCCCTCAGTAAGTCAAAAGCCCCAAAACCATCCCCTTACTCCCCAGTCGATCACATGCTCCAATCAACGTCCGTTCCATCTCGACCTAGCCCCCTGACCACTCCTTCTCCAGCTGCTGGATCGCCCTGTCCTTGACCGACAGAAAGAATGCTATTATGTCTACTAACAACCCCTCTCCTCAATTCCCCCTCCTACTTTCCCACACATGAGAAGGTGGCAGCATTGAAGCTTCCAGCCTAATATGGCTTCCAAAACTGACAACCATTACATTTCCTGCATCTTTTGTTAAATTTTGAGCAATTATTTAATTCACCAATTATATCCAGGCCATTGGTGAAATTTAGAAATCTTCATATAAGTCCAAAAAAGTATGCATTTATAATATACAAAAAGGTACACATCTAGAACATGTTGGATTTTTTTCTCTCAATTTTCTAAAATATTTAATTGCTAACCTTACTGATTGAAACTAAATTTCTTACAGCTTACTTATTTTTAAGTTGGGTTAGGCTACTTTTAAGTATAAAAAAACTGTCAGAATAGGAAGCTGGTTAAAGGAAGCAAAGTCACTGTTCCTCTCTATTCTGCATTGATCAGACCATACTTAGAATATTGTATTCAGTTCTGGGCACCACATTTTAAAAAGAAATTAATGTACAGGAGTGTATTCAGAGGGGCATGGAAAAAAGATTAAGAAGAATGGAGAATATCATAGGGAGATATGAGAACTCTCTTTAAGTGTATGAAAGGCTGTCATGTAGAAGCCTGGGCAAAACGTTTTAGAGTCATTCCAAAACACAGGATGAGATACTGTGGATTTAAATTCAAATCTCCAGACCAAACATATAACATGTTAAGGCACTGAAAGCAATAACAGAAGAATTAATGGATCTCAGTAATCTCTCAGTAATCTTTGAGAATGACTTAGATGCAGGAGTGAAATCCAGCAAGTTCTGACAGGTTCTGGAGAAACGGTAACGGAAATTTTGAGCAGTTCGTAGAACCGGTAGCGGAAATTTTGAGTAGTTCAGAAAACTGGCAAATACCACCTCTGGCTGACCCCAGAGTGGGGTGAGAATGAAGATTTTGCAATAACCTTCCCCAGGAGTGGGGAGGGAATGGGGATTTTGCAGTATCTTTCCCCTGGAGTAGGATGGGAATGGAGATTTTGCAGTATCCTTCCCCTGCCACGCCCACCAAGCCAACCAAGCCACACCCACAGAACTGGTAGTAAAAAAATTTGGATTTCACCACTGCTTGGATGGGAAAGTTGAAGAGGCACTTCTCAGATCTGCAGGTGATACAAATCTGAGGGCCATGACAACATTTTAAATCAATATTTCTTAAATTTGGACTTCTAAATCCGAGACGCCTCCAGCCAGCCAACTCCCAGTAGGAGTTGAAGTCTGTCTATTTAACATTGTCAGGTTAGATGAACAGTTTTAAATGAATGACCAAAGTTTCAAAAAGATCTGGGCAGGCATGGCCAGTGGCTGAAATAATTGGGATGGCATTTAGTAGGGAGAAATGTGGAATTCTGCATTTGGATAGGAAAAATGAAAGGCACAAGTCTAGCACCAGATAACCTGGCTTGGCAGTAATACATGGGGAAAAGATGTTAGTATCCTTGTCACCTTCACATTAAACATGAACCAGCAGTGTCATGCAGCTGCTAAAATGGCAGTCCTATCTTCAGATAGAGAGGAGTCTGATTTACAGATGTAATTAATTTAGTCCACTCTAGTCAATATTATTCACAGTACTATGCCCAGATATGGCAGGACAGTTCAAAAAAGGTTAAGGATAAACTGACATGACTTCAAATGAGGGCTCTCAAGATAGTGATTGGTCTGGAAACCAAGTTCTATAAGGAATAGTTCATGGATGAATGGATAGATTGTGTGTGTGTGTGTGTGTGTGTGTGTGTGTGTGTTTAGCCTTCAGGAAAAATGATTAAGGGACGATATGGTAGCAATCTTCAAATAACTGAAGAATTATCCCATAGAAGAAATGAGCTCATTCGCCTTTGCCCCACTAAAAAAAAGGAGTTTCAGGCTAGATCCCAGAGTAAGTACTTCCTGGCTGCATAGGCTGATCTGCCAGTGAAACAGATTGTCATACATGATGTGATGTAATAGGTCTTCAAACAAAGTCTGAATGACTATCTGTCACAGATACTCTAGAGCAGTGATTCTCAACCTTTTCTTCACCAAAGTTCTCTTTTAAATACCTTTTGTGGTCACGGACCATGGCCGTGGACTCCAAGACAACTCAAGATTTAAATCAAAACATTGCTTCAAGCTTTTGCAAATCTCCAGTGATGACATCGTGTGCCCCAGGGGTTCATGGACCACAAAATTAAAAGATTCAGAATTGCTCTTATCTCATGAAAATAAGTATGCATTATAATTGTATGTGGGTTCATTTTGCTCCAGCCTAAAATAATATTTGTTCATAAACGGATCAATTCTGGGTGAGATGGAAGAATTCACACTAACACCAGCTTTTCTGATCTAACAGATCAGAGAACTTTAAAAGTAGCTTCTGAAGTCACATTAAGGAGACATCTTACCACAGAGAGTGGTTAAGGACAGCGATAAGGTTATAGGAAGCTTGCTTCCTGTTGTGCTTAGAGCTCAAAGCATTGTCAGAGACCCCACACACCCACTTCACATCTGTTTCTGTTGCTCCTCTCTGGGGAGCAGGGAGGAGGTTTCAAAGTATTTCTAGCAGGACTACCAGATTCTGTAACATCTTTGTTCCCTATACCATCTGTCTGTATACATCCAAACTAGACTGTGTTGTTTCACTGTGTCATATAAAATATGTGGGTATACACATAATTTTGCATTTATTAATTTACTTTGTCATGTTTATGTAATGTATATTGGAGGTGGTATATTTCGTTGCATATAGCTTTAAGAACTACATGCAATGAAATTTCATTTTAATGTATGCCGATTAGTGTACATTCAAAGTGACAAAGTTATTCTATCTATCTATCTATCTATCTATCTATCTATCTATCTATCATCTATCTACCTACATACCTACCTACCTATTATCTATCTCTTTAAAAGACGGAAACTTACATACACATGCCAAGAATCTGAAATATAGCTTCAAAGTTTAAATATCTTAATGCTTCTTTAAACATGATGCTTTATTTTAATACCTTTTTTTAAAAAAAATCAGCATATCGTTTTTACAGCATAGGATTCAGGCCACTTAGATTTTCTGTTGTCTTTATGTTACTCACCATTTCACTCAGTCTTAAACTAATTATTGAGGTATTATTGATGTACTAAGAAACACTAAAGGTGGTTACGTTATTACTGGATTCAAATGTGGTTGCTTAGCTATTTCCACAAAAGAACAACCGCTGTGTTGAGGTCTTACATTATGCTTTGGTCATCATTTTGTAGTATTTTGAAACAAATGTATTGGTCAGATTGTTGCACTGCGTTCAATCAACCAAAAAAGACTGAATACAATGATAGAAATATCTTTTAATTAGCTAAAATAATTCAAAGGGTTTATATAAATTTACAGTGCAAAGATTTTGCCCATTTAGATTTTTTTCTCACCAGTTACACATTTAATAGTAAATTTATTTTATTTAAAAAGATGGTTCAAATGACTTCTTTTTATATATTTGGCTAAGAATTACAGCCATGAAATTTTCCATGTGAGAAAAAACAATACATAATCTTTTAAAAGTTCACCATGTTTAGAAATACCTTAATGAAACTCTCCAAGTATACCAATGGTCATCAAGAAGACCCAGATGACATTTCGTAATCCTCAGAAAGAAGTATGGCTCATTAATAGTTTTTAAATTTTGAAAACTGTGAAGTTTTTTCATGCATTGGTAACTGGTAATGTGCTCTGGAAATCCAAGATAATACTCAGATTCATTTCCTCAATGTGTGGTAAATTAACTGCTGCCAATCATGGTTGTCTTATTGTGCTTATCCATGGTAGATTTAGACACCTAGAATTCACTTGTCTTTCATCTTTTAGAAATGTTCACTTTTCTAATGACAAACAAATGATTCACTCTACACATTTCCGCTTCTTAGCACTTCAGCTTGGACCCATGAATTTTTACAGGGGCAGGATTAACATGCCAGATATAAAATAGTATGTATTTGGTAGCAACTTACAATATAACACATATGATAGCAAAGTACAATAGAAACAGCTTTAACTTTTGCATTGTCTTGAAGTATATCTTTACTCAATCTTTTTCTGATATATCAAGATAATTAGAAAAATAAATACAAGGAAATTAGAATTTATGTTCAATAAATCCAGGATTTAAAGGACTGAACCCTAACTCTTTTCAGGTAATTCAAACTTCTCATCTGCATAATGTTACTTCTCATCTGCATAAGACAACAAGGAAGTTGACCAAAACAAAATGCAGAATTAGCACAGCTGTTCTAATTTATTTATTTATTCTACAAAAAATAGTGGGATCACATATAATTATAAATATTAAATGTATCTTAAATAATTCAGCCCTGACCTGCTATATGAGAGACACTTTGCCTCTGTCAGATTTGATAGCCATTATTTTGACTGCTTACTCAAATACAACCTACAAGTATTAGAATATACTGGTAAATACATCAATGTATAATTCCTTGCCAGGTCTTCATTCTTCTTTATCCTTTTAGAACAAATATATACTTGCCTTTTTTTTAAGTGATTTGTTCCTGTCTTCCAACCAATCATCCATCTGGTCCTCAATTTCTTCAATAGAAGTCCCATGATCATATGATGGTATATATGCATTTGTTTCAGCCACAGTATACACGGGAAATTCAGATTTTGGTTTCTTGACTTTAGGTTTTTTTTCCTCTGTGAAAAATAAGAAGGAATTTAAATGACAAATTTTGGGAAAAGCATGCTTACAATACCTGCTACCCTCAAATATGTCTAAGAAAAAAGAGCTATTTGAGATTAGCAAATTTACACCCTGAATTTTAGAGATTTTTTTACTTCATTAATCAATATTGTGTTCCTTCAGAAATGAATTTCGGTATCACCGGAATTATGATAGCACACTTTTGTTTCAAAAACGGTTTGGCAAGAAAAATAATTGGAGACCCTGTACTGTCACAGAAGTAAAGACAAGAGACAGGTTTTTCAATCTAGAAACTAGTACACTAGTAAAAGGAGTGATAACCCCCATAAGCTTCATGTGTGTTAAGAGATTACAGTGAAAATAAAAATTATTCTGGATGGCCACATATTATAAACACAATATTCATGTTGCATCTATTTGTTGAAATATAAGTTGTCCATATGGTGAACATCAGAAAAAATCAGAAGCTAACTATTTCAGCCTACAAGATTTAAATCATGCACAATCTGAAATATGGGGCTAAGATTAAAGCACTTTTCAAATTATAATTATAATTCATTTTTATCTTATAAAATACAATCAAGAAAAGTATTAAAAATGGCAAATGTTTTCCACTTTATGTACTTAAAATATTCCTTCGATAGAATTGTTCCTTGCAAACCCAGTTTTTAATGTGTACTAGAACAGTATACAGTATAATATAAAATAATTGAAACAATTTTTTAAAAAATTAAATTCATAAGCTCTTTCAAGTTTCTAGAAAGATGCACACTTAGATTTCTAATTGAAATATATTTCTGTTCAAGTAATGAATAAGGCCCATCATGAAAATGAATTAAGACTGGGATTTTGGTTGGTAAAGATATCTTCCATATAACTTCTCAAGAACATATTAAGAATGTTCAACTACGATTTCATATTATGTGCTCAAACCTAAGTTTTGATCACTCCTTTTTCTTCATTCCTCTTTAGCAATCCAACATTAATTGGATACTGTATTATGCTTAAATAAAATTTAAACAATAATGATTTTAAAAATTATTTAATGGAAAAATAATTCATTTAACTAGTTTATAGTTAATCTCCATCAATATCCTGGTTCCAATGGCTGGCAGAAGAGTCAGGTCTTCACAGCCTTTTTAAAAGCAAAAATGGTTGGAATTATTTATATTTTGGGCAGAGGCCAAAGATAGGTATAAGTTGGGTGAGAGTCAGTGAGTGTGTTGGTTCCATTCCCCTGGTGAGAGCTGGGGTGAGTGGCTCCCTGCTTGGTAGGTGAGAGTAACTGAGCAGGGTGCTGTTTGTGCATTGAGTTAATGTATTGTGAGTGTGTTAGGGAATAATGGGGTGCTGGATGTGACCTCTCTGCAGAAGTGAGGAAGGGGTGGTGTGGGCTTGAGGGCACTGAGAGCAAATGCTATAGTGCCTGTTGAGCTCTCTTTGCCCGTTTGTCAATTGGAGGAGATTCCCCTTTATACCAAGGAAGAGTGTGAGAGATGGGGGATGGAATGGTTTGCAGGGAAGGCCGAGGAGGGCGGTTATTTCAGTGGGGTTGGGTAACAGAAAATATGCGATGGAAGGAGGGCACTCAAGGGCAATGCAACATCGGTGTTTAGAACCAGTTTCATTTTCTGCCCCCTTGTACTCCACCTCATTTACCTGGTCAGCAGATCTATGGTGGTCCTGGTCTTAGGCTGCTTTTAATTGTCAGATCAGCCTGATTTGATTTTCGAAGAGAAAGCTGATCTAGCTTGTATAACTGAGATCTGGTTGGGCCCAGAGGAAGGTGTTCCCATCTTAGAAACATTCCTAATGGGTTACTGAGCATGGCATCAGCCTAGAGCTCAGGACCGGGGAGGGGGTGTGGCTGTTGTTATCAGGGATTCTCTGGCAGTCTCTGGGGTACAGCTCCACAACTGCTCAGCTATAAAACCCTTTTATTTAGGTTGGGCTCAAGGGATCAGGTGGGATTGCTGCTGCTATACCACCTTCCCTGCTGTGTGGCAGCTTTCCTACCCGAGCTCCTGAACCTCACCGCAGGGTTGGCAATTGAGTTCCCCAGGCTTATAGTTCTGGGGAACTTCAATCTGCCATCTCTGGTGGTGGGGTCAGATGCAGCCCGGGATTTCATGGAAACCAGGACTTCCATGGGCCTGTCCCAGATTATCCAGGGCCTGACTAGGAATAGTGGTCACATACCCGATTTGGTGTTCTTGTCAGGGAAGTGCCTATGTGACACGGAATTGGTGGAATTTGGTCCCCCTGTCATGGTCAAAACACAGTTTGGTGGCAATTAGTTTCTCAGCCGAACTCTTAGTCACTATTTGGAATAGAAAGGTGACTGAGACTCTGGATAGGATTATGCCTCTGTGACCTCTCCTCACTCATAGACCTCTCTGTCTTCTGTGGTAGACAGAAGAACTGAGGGGGATGAAACAGATGAAGAGTGTCAGTATATAAGGTTTCACGAATTGGAATAGACATAGTAACAGGTCAGCCAATGGGGACTGTTTGGTGACCTAGATGGCTCGGAGCCTAGGCATGGCTTAGGTTCGATCTGTGTGTGTGTGTGTATGTATGTTTGTATGTGTGTATATATATATATATATATATATATATATATATATATATATATATATATACACATATATATATACACACACACATATATACACATACATATACATATACATACATACATACACATATATATATACACATACATATACATATACATATACATATACATACATACATACATACATACATACATATATATATATATATATATATATATATATATATATATATGAGTGTGTCTGTGATTATTGATTCTGTACTTCTGGATTCTGAGTTCTGGATCTGGCTTCTGCTGTATGGTTTTGTATATAAAAAAGTTTCTTATATAAATCAATCCTGCTGAATTATTTACTTGTGTGCTGGTTGGATTGCTGCAAACCCTAACAAAGAGATGTCTAAAGCACTGCTGACAGAAGACAAGGAATGAACTCGATCGAACATGAATAAGATCTTAAGGGTAATTAATGCAGCGAAATGTAAATACTTCTCTGCACTAATTGCAGATAACTGACCAACAAATCTCTTTAAAGTGAGCCATCTCCTCCTGGGGAAGGAAGAGACCGAGGCCCACCTGAGGGGGCGCGCTAAGGAATTTGTGAATTTTCTGAAAGGCAAAATTGCTGGACTTTGTTCCCAGTTAGATGCCAGCGTGGTTGCTGATCTGATGGAGGTCCCTGAGGCAGGTTCTTGCCCTGTAATCTGGGAACAGTTTGATTCTGTTGCTCCTGAGGAAGTGGACAGGATCCTAGGGAATATGCTTGCAGGCACCTGTGTTTTAGAGCCATGTCCCTCCTGGCTTGTGAAAGCTTCTGGGGAGGTGAAAAGTGGGTGGCAATGATTAATGCTTCCCTACAGGAAAGGGTAGTCCCCTGCACTTTAAGGAGGCTGTAATCAGCCCTCTTTTCAAGACACCATCGCTGGATTCCACCCTGTTACGTGGATAATTTTCGACCTGTCTCCAATCTTCCCTTTTTGGGGAAGGTTGTTGAGAAGGGGTTTTGAGGCAGTTCCATAGGTTTCTGGGTGAAATGGATTATCTAGATCTCTACCAGTCAGGATTCAGACCTGGATGAGGGACAGAAATGGCACTGGTTGCGTTATCTATGGTGGGAGCGGGATGGGAGTAGTGTATCCATCCTTGCTCTACTTGACCTCTTAGTGGCTTTGATACAATTGACCACAGTATCCTTCTGGAGCAGTTTCAGGGGTTGGAAGCTCTGTGCTATCCTGGTTCACTTCCTTCTTCTGTGGCCACTGCCACTCAGTGTTATTAAGAGGCGAGAGATCCAGCCCTCATCCATTGCTTTGTGGGGTCCCGCAGGGATCGGTACTCTCTCCGCTCCTATTCAACAGGCACATGAAGCTGTTGGATGAGATCATCTGTCACCATGGTCTGACATATCATCCATATGCTAATGATACCCAGCTGTATATCTCAGCCCATGGTGAGTTAAGTGATGTCATGATCTCCCTCTCGCAGAACCTGGAGGCTGTTAGGGGCTAGATGGGGAGCAACAGGTTGAAAATGAACCTTGGGAAGACTGGGTGGCTCTGGGTTTGGAGTTCTTTGGCCCATGGAGAATTACCACCTTTGGTCTTAGGTGAGATGGCATGCCCCAAATAGACCGTGTGTGTAATCTGGGGGTTCTTCTGGACTCGTGACTCCTGCTCAAAGAGCAGGTGGTAGTCGTGGCCAGGAGGACTTTTGTGCAACTGCGGGTTGTGAGCCAGTTATGCCCTTTCCTGGATCAACAATCCCTACTCACAATCACTCATGCCCTAGTCACCTCCCATCTTGACCATTGCAATGCACTCTACATGGGGCTACCCCTGAAAAACATCTGAAAGCTCCACATGGTTTTGTGCAGACCTCGGTGTACACATGTATCACCTCTTCTGCGGGAACTGCATTGGTTATTTGCTTCCGGGGGCAATTCAAGGTGCTGGTTGTCACCTTTAAAGCCCTTCATGACTTGGGACCAGGTTATCTGAGAGACCATGCCCACTAGAGCAGGGAGGCAAGGAATGTTGTGGGTCCCATCTCCTAAGGAGATACATCAGGCAAGACCCAGAAGAAGGGTCTTCTTTGTGGTGGCTCCCTCCCTCTGGAACATCATCCCTCCAGAAATTAGGTTGGCCCCCAATCTAACTCTTTTGGAAGCTCTGAAGATGTGATTTTGCCAGTGGACCTGGGAAACCCAGAGTGAGATGGAGCCCATTAAATGGCTGATATGAATGTTTGCTTTCACCAAGGTAGGATATGGGGTTGTATTATTATTATTTTCTTTTATATTGTGCTTTTATGTCATGTAAGCCGCCTCAGATGTAAGATGTCTCACCATGTGCGAGTAGGCAGTAATATAAATTTTCTAAATAAAACATAAATAAATAAGATAGATACCATGACAGAGAAAGCTCAACAGAAGGAACCTAGAGCACATCCACTTTGCTAGAATTAATAGGTGGGCAACAGGGAAATAAATTCTGCAATAATCTGGTCACAACCTATGTAGGGATCTAAAGGTGACAACATCTACCTTAATTTGTACCTGGAAGCCCACTAGCAGCCAATGCAACACTAGTAACAGCAGTGTTATGTGAGTGTATCATGGCATAGGTAGTAATCAATTTACAACAGTTCATTTAATGACCATTCAAAGTTATAATAGCACAGGAAAAAGTGACTTATGACTGTTTTTCACACCTATGACTGTTGCAACATGGTCACATGATCAAAGTTCAGACACTGGGCAACTGATTCATATTTATAAGGTTGTAGTGTCCCAGGGTCCTGGGATTACCTTTTATTATCTTCTAACAAGCGAAGTCAATGGGGAAGCCAGATTCATTTAACAATGTGTTACTAACTTAATAACTGCAGTGATTCACTTAACATCTGTGGCAACAAAGGTGGTAAAATAGGGCAAAATTAATTTAACAACTTCTGTATCTTGCTTAGCAACAAAAATTTTGGGGTAAATTGTGATCATAAATTGAGGACTATCTGTACACCCCAAACTGCATGTGCCATTCATTGCACTTTAGACCACCTGAAAGCTTCTGAGCACTCTTCAAGCACAGGGTCACATAAAGAATGTGGCAATAATCTAATCGGGAGATGAGCAAGATGTAAGTGACCATCATTGGGTCTCCCAAATTAGGAATTCAGTTCAAATAGAAAAAAAGCAATAATAAATGTTCATGATTCAGAAATTATGGCTTGAAATTGCCTAGTTTTTAAAATTATATTGGAGACTAAATACGGTTCATCTGATTCAAAATTACAGGTTCCAAAACATTAAGAGAAATATTTTAGATCTCTTCATAACCAGGGAAAGAAAGAGGAACATGATTTATTTTCTATCGATTAAACTCTATTTTATTTTTGAGGCCAAATAGACTTTCTGGAACACTCTACTATTTGATATCCTCCAGATTCTTTGACTACAACTCCCATAATTCCTTAGCATTATCAATGCCAACTAAGGTCAAGGAAAGTAGAAGTCAAAAACAACTGAAGATCAGCAGGTTGCTTACCACTGCCCTTCCACACCATCAAAACATGGATCACCAGAAAGTTTTATGGAAAACAGAAAGCTTGATTCTCAATAGATGAGGTTTCACATTTTACATACCAATGTTCTTTTAAGAACCCCTAACTTTTTCCCAGATAAAAAAACTGCATTTTATTTCTATGAAGTACTGTGATATGTGCAGTTGTTCATATTGTGAAATCAAAATCTGTCTTCCATTTTACTGTTGGATAATCCTAATTCAACAAGAACTACCACCTGAAGCAGCATGCATTACACGGATATACTTTGGGATGGTCAGTTCACTGTCATGGTAATCAACCTTACAAAATAAAATAAAGAAATAGAGATAACCCTTGCCAAGTCATTGTGAATTGCTTGCAGAAAGGTGAATCAAAATGTAATTAAATTAGACAAGTACTTTAGTAGTAATTTATGTATTTATTAATTCTGGCAAAGTTATTATTAACCCAATTAATACTCCCTAAAATTTCACTGCAGTCCCATTGCTGCCCAGACTCTTTGGAATACTGTATACACCCATACAAAGATTCTTCTAGTAGCCGGTTTAGTCAGCTTCCAAAAAGCAATGGAAATATGGTTTTTCTTTAGAGATGATTATTCTGTCTTCCCTATATGACTAGTAGTCAGCTACCAGTCACATTTTGTTTATGGTTTTCATTATTTTGCTGTTTTGATTTGTAAATCCATCTAGAAATGTAGCAATTTAAAAATACTTGAAATTAATTAATAGCCTGATCCCCTACTTTCCATTCTATAAAACAAAATAAATAAATATGAACCCAGCTGGGGTTAGCTAGAAGTTGTATAAAGATAAAAGATAGCCATAATGAAATAAATTCATAGTGAGGTTTGCTAACATAGCATGTGTATGTCTGGAAACAGATAAATTCACTGGAGTAGTAGATAAATTTTGGGGACTATGAGCACATTTGGCATTTTCAGAACATATACTATGTTTCTCCAAAAAGAAGGCCAGATCATATTTTCTTTTGACCCCCGAAGAAACTGCTAGGCCTTCTTTTTGGAGGTTCTAATTATTGACTCACCTCACGGCGGTGGCACCAACAGCCCCACCCAGCAGGAGCCTGCTGCTGGCCCACTTCTTCTGCAGTCACTTGCCATCACTCGCACGCATCGCCCTGGCCTCTATTATAGCTTGCAGATGCCTTCTGGCAGGCATCTGAAGGTGACATGGAAGCCAGGGTGATGCATGCGAATAGTGGCAAGTGGCCGCAGAAGAAGTGGGCCAGCAGCAGGCTCGTGCTAGGCGGGGCTGTCGGAGAAGACAAGGCAGGTGTCGGGGTGTGTGAGGCCTGGTAAGTAGGGCAGCTCCACTCCCCCATCCCCACCCTAGCTTATTTTTTACCTGTGTGCCTCGCCCCACCCCCTGGACCCTGGGGTTGGTGCGGTCTTAATTAGGGCTAATTTGGGGAGGCTTAATTTGATTGCACGCACTCAAAAACGTGATAGGGCTTCTTTTCAAGGTGTGTCGTCTTTTTGGAGAAACACGGTAGCAAGTATAAGTGTTTTTTTATCAGGACAACCTGGTCTACCCAAATATGGAAATGGAGCATACTGCTTCCGCTTTTGTCTTTCAGCCCCAATCCAGGATCCTACTCAGGCAGTCGCTTTTGCGACAAACTATTTTTTTTGTGTGTTATTGTCGGTAAATATAAATTTTACATATGGCAGGAATACTTACAAAATAGCTGCTGTGGGAAACTGCTTATTTACTAAAATGGCTAATCAGAAAAAAATCCATTTCCAGAGCATAAATTAGCCTCAGATAATACTCTCTACTATCCTAAAAAAAACACTCTGGTGCTCAAAGGCATGGCTGAAAAATCTACAATGTTATAGTCTAGTGTTCTGTTCTGCAAATTTCCAGATTTGTATTTTATAAGAGATTGTTGTTGTTGTTCAGTTGCTAAATTGTGTCCAATCCTTCATGACCCCATGGACCCCCCCATCCTCCTAGAGTTTGGCCAAATTCACGTTTATTGCACTGATGCCACTATCTAACCATCTCATCCTCTTCTATCCCCTTCTTCTTTGGTCTTCTTATAAAAAATTATAACCTTTAAAAAAAGTCAGTTGGGTATGAAGTCCAGTGAACACTAAGGAATACCTGACGTCATCATGTTAAAGGTAAAGGTAAAGGTTCCCCTCGCACATATGTGCTAGTAACTCCCGACTCTAGGGGGCAGTGTTCATCTCCGTTTCAAAGCCAAAGAGCCAGCACTGTCCGAAGACGTCTCCGTGGTCAAGTGGCCGGCATGACTAAATACCAAAGGCACACACAACGCTGTTACCTTCCCACCAAAGGTGGTCCCTATTTTTCTACTTGCATTTTTTACGTGCTTTCGAACTGCTAGGTTGGCAGAAGCTGGGACAAATAACGGGAGCTCACCCCATTATGAGGCACTAGGGATCGAACTGCTGAACTGCCGACTTTTCGATTGAGAAGCTCAGCGTCTTAGCCATTGAGCCACCACATCCCTCTTGTTGGGACGACTTTCATGTTGCCTACTCCTTAATATGACAGAAATGGGGCAAACTGGAAAATCTGTAATAGCACTAAGAGGCAATAATATTGCAAAATAATATTGCTAAGCATTTTATGATGCAGAACAATTACAGAATAAATAAGATAAGGAGCCTGGATAGCTCAACAGACTAAAAGCCTGTTATTAACATTCATATTGCAAGTTTGAATCTCCCCAGGCTCAAGGTTGACCCAGCCTTCCCTCCTTTCTAAGGTAGGTAAATTGAGGACCCAGTTTGTGGGGGTAATAAGCTGACTTTGTTTAAAATATACAAAAGTATGAAGGCTATTGCTTAATGCATTGTAAGCTGCCCTGAGTCTCCGGACAAGGGCGGCATATAAATCTAATTAAAAAAAAAAAAAAAGATGAGGAAAAGGAGAAATAATATTCACAGTTTTTATACATAGCAAGCAGTTTACGTATTGCAATTAAATAAAGGTGAAACAGAAAAATCTCAAAGGTTCTATTTCAAATTATCAAAGAACCACATCTTTTGTGAGTAAGTTACACATAGCAACATTTTCAGTAAGTTCATATCATTTTGAGCACATTTTATAGTGCTTAGTAGTCAAATCAATTTGGAACTATTATAAAGTTTATCAGAATTTTTTCCCCAGGAAAGCACAAAACTAAGTGATTACTATTTCTTCAAGACATTATATAAAGTCATATTTTTTGGAATTGTTAACATATTTGTGCTGTTTTATCCAACCTTATTTCTTACCTGATTAATTGATTTGAATGCAATAAGACAACAGGAATTCAGAAGTAATTTTGGGAATTTCATATTGCAGTTAATCTGATCCTTAGTAAACCCATTTTCTGCACAGATGGAATCTGACTCCATCTATAGAATTAGATTTCAGTTAGACTCCATCTGTGTAGAAAATGGGACATGCTGAGATAGGTGGAAAACCCACCCACCCCCCTGCCTCCCACACATACCATTTTAGAAAGAATAAATGCAATAAAACTGCACTAAAAAAAACTCACTCTGAAGTGTTTCCAGTTCAGCTCTTGCCGAAGCCTCTTCTTTCTCTTTTATTTTTGTTTCTTTATATTCTACGTAGAGTTGCCTGGCCTCCTTTAAGAAAAAGCAATGATATTAGCATTTCAGAGACCAACTCTGAAAGGCATAATGTTAAAGTTTTACACTTTATTTCAAGCCTGGCAATTATTTTCTTTAAAAAAAATTAAAGGGTGAGATTTCTTAATAACAATGCAGCATAATGAAAACAAATTCTAAAGATGTATTTTAGCAACAAGCTTCTGTGGTCCTAATTATTGAAAAGATAGTGGATGAAATGGTTCAATTGTAGATTTGAAATGCAACATTGCCCACTAGTTATTACAGTATGCAAGATGTCCTATCAATTATCATTTCAACAAATCATCCCAGCAAAGTTCTTTGGTTGGCTGGAAATTAAAAGCACAGATCAGTCAAGCCACTCACACTTGCAACTGTGTAAGTAAATTCAGCAAAAACTATATATCAAACTGATATATCTGATGCATTTAGGATGAATATCTGATTAGAAGAAACGTAGAAGAAACCTTTCTGTTTAGAATGATGAAGGTTTTCATAGTGCTTGTTTTACTGCTAATATATCACAACAGCCCAAATGTCTCAGCCACTTAGCACTCTAATGGCCAGTTTTATATTTCTTTACCGTGAGTAGAAAATTATATTAAGGTTTCCTTATGAGACAAAGAATAGGAAAAAAAGAAAAAATTATTCACACACACACCCAACACACACACCAATGCATATATCCAGCTTTTAGTTTCAGCTGCAGGGAAGGAAAATAGCCTAGGGCAGTGATGGCTAACCTTTTCCGAACCTAGTGACCAAAGCATGCACGCACACCTGAGCCTTCAAAATGCAATGCATGTGCAGGCCCCGCACATACGCCCCGCCTCCTGTGCATGCACGTTTCCTGCACATGCATCCCATTCCCGTGCATGTGTGCACGGTCATCTGCCCCCACCCACGCATGCACCCCCCTGACCCCCATGCACCCATGGGGCCCCGCACGCACCCACCCTCATGTGCACACAGCCCCTCCCACAACCCTGCCTCTTGCGCATGCGTGGCAGACCTGACGACCAGCTGGCTGGTGGGAAGCACGCGTGCATGCATGGCAAAACTGAACTGGAGAGGGCAATGTGTGCCACTTGCGCCACGTGTGCCATAGGTTCCCTATCATGTGTCTAGGGCATTTGGGAGGGTAAATCCAACAGCAAATACAAGCTTATACACAAATTGCAAAGGTTAATACATCCATTTAAAATCAATAAGCAGTAAGAAAGAGGTAATTCTATCCTTGCAGACTGAGGCTTTCCTGCAACAGGTTATAAAATGGAATTTCCTATCATGGTTACAACAGAACGTTTGAATCATATGGAGATACTTGATACAAATCATCTCTTCACAAACCATATATCTCTAGCTACAAACAGAACCATAGTATATAAATTAAATTCAATCCAAGAAGAATAACATTGTATGTTAAACATTTGAGATAACAAGCTTAATGTTTGCTGTTTATATTTCCCAAATAAGACAAATTCAGCTATTTAGATGTATTAGCACTGTCTGTTATATAGCACTACTTTTCTGAATTGCCCAATTTCAAACAAGAATATTTGGATACTATCTGGAGCCTTAATTCATATTATCAAATTACCAAAACATGATCAGAAATCAGTTTCCACAATGAGGTTTAGAGATTATATCAAAAGCACAAAACCAATAAGGCATGGATGCTTTGCTTGTGAGTTCAGGTTAGAAAGAGTTAATTGGCATTTAACTCTAACCCTTCTGACACTGAAAGCCAATATTTGATGCTAAATTCTGGAACAGAATCTATTACTGCTTATGTGACCTCTAAACATCAGACTCCAAGGGGTATCTGTCAATCTCAGTAGTGTGTCAATCATGGAGCAACTGGAAGTGAGGCTCAGATGAAAATGAGAGAATAGAAGAGAAAAACAAATAAAGTTTTCAATAATCAGAATTGGTAAAAGTTATGAATTGTTTGGGATTAATTGAAATTAAGGCAGCATGGCCTTCTCCAATTCGAAGAGACACTTGTTCAGCAGGCTGAGGCAAAGAGACAGTCCTGGAACCAGCAAAATCCGGGGGCTGGGCAGGGGACAGAATGTATCTGCCCTCAGTGTGGAAGGGATTGCTATCTTGAATTGGCCTTTTTAGTCACACTAGATGCCGTTTTAGGACCTCTTTCCAGAGCACGATACCACAGTCTTTTAAGCCTGAAGGATGCCAAGTGAATTGAAATTAAAAGAAGCAGGATAGAAAAATGATACTTTTGAACTTTAATATTGGAGAAGACTCCTGGCAATACATTGAAACCAAGAAAACAAACAAATAGATCATTAAATAAATCAACCTAGAGATACAATTAACCAGGATCATACTTTGAATACATGTGAGGACTTACCAGTACTTGTCAAAAAATACATGTAATGCTGGGGAAAGCGGAAGGTAAGAAAAAGTTTTCTACTTCTATATGGAGAACTAGTCTGGTCTAAAGATTAAAGGCACCAGGCTAGAAACTGGGAGACTGTAAGTTCTAGTCGCACCTTAGGCCTGAATGTCAGCAGGGTGACTTTGATATTCTCTTTTAGCTCAACCCATCACTCAGAGCTGTTGTGGGACAATAGGAGGAGGAAGGAATATTAGGTGTGCTCACCATCTTAATTTATATAAATAATAAAATAATAATTGATAAATAAAGTATACAATAAATAAATAATGTAAATAATAAAAAGGATAATCAACAATACTAAAATCTAAGAATCAACACTGACTTGGCACATACAGTATATCACAGAAGTGAGTACACCCCCTCACATATTTTAAATATTTTAGTGTATCTTTTCATGTGACAACACTGAAGAAATGACACTTGGCTTCAATGTAAAGTAGTGAGTATACAACTTGCATAACTGTAAATGTGCTGTCCCCTCAAAATAACACACAGCCATTAATGTCTAAACTGTTGACAACAAAAGTGAGTACACCCCTACATGATAATGTCCAAATAGGACCCAAGTAGCCATTTTCCCTCCCTGGTGTCATGTGACTCGTTAGTAGTACAAGGTCTCAGGTGTGAAGGGGGAGCAGGTGTGTTAAATTTGGTGTTATTGCTCTCACACTCTCATACTGGTCACTGGAAGTTCAACATGGCATCTCATGGCAATGAACTGAGGATCTGAAAAAATGAATTGTTGCTCTATATAAAGATGGCCTGGGCTATAAGAAGATTGCCAAGACCCTGAAACTGAGCTGCAGCAGGGTAGCCAAGACCATACAACAGTTTAACAGGACAGGTTCCACTTAGAACAGGCCTCGCCATGGTCGACCAAAGAAGTTGAGTGGCCGTGCTCAGCATCATATCCAGAAGTTGGCTTTGGGAAATAGACGTATGAGTGCTGTCAGCACTACTACAGAGGTTGAAGGGGTGGGATGGGGGGTCAGCCTATCAATGCTCAGCCCATATGCCTCACACTGCATCAAATTGGTCTACAGGGCTGTCATCCCAGAAGGAAGCCTCTTCTAAAGATGATGCACAAGAAAGCCCGCAAATGGTTTGCTGCAGACAAGCAGACTAAGGACATGGATTTCTGAAACCATGTCCTGTGGTCGGATGAGACCAAGATAAACTTATTTGGTTCGGATGGTGTCAAGCGTATATGGCGGCAACCAAATGAGGAGTTCAAAAACAAGTGTATCTTGCCTACAGTCAAGCATGGTGGTGGGAATGTCATGGTCTGGGGCTGCATGAGTGCTGCCAGCACTGGAGAGCTACAGTTCATTGAGGAAACCATGAATGCCAACATGTACTGTGACATACTGAGGCAGAGCATGATTCCTCCCTTCGGAGACTGGGCCGCAGGGCAGTATTCCAACATGATAAAAGACCCCAAACACACCTCCAAAATGACCACTGCCTTGCTAAAAGAAGCTGGGTAAAGGTTTGGTTTAGTTTAGTTTAGTTTAGTTTAGTTTATTGTCATTGCACATGGTACAATGAAATTAAATGCCATCTTCAGTGTACATTATAACTATAAAAATAAAAACACAAACATAAATCCTTTACATTCTATATAATTTAAACTGAAAACCCAATATTGCAGTATACCGTAGAATTCAATATGGTTATTGCCCCGAGATAGAAGCTGTTTTTCAGCTTATTTGTCTTTGTTTTTATTATCTTGTACCGTCTGCCAGATGGTAATAGTTCAAAAAAAGGGTACCCAGGATGAGTTGGCTCTTTAAGAATGTTTTGAACTTTCTTAAGGCAGCGGGAGCTATAAAGCTCTTCCAAAGAGTGGAGAGGGCAACCAATGATTCTCTGGGCAATGACGTTGACCCTCTGGAGTGCTATCCTATCTACCACTCTGCAATTTGCAAACCATACACAGATGCAGTAAGTTAAAATACTCACTATGGTGCCGTGGTATAAGGTCACCAGTAGTTTTTCATTCAGTAGTTGTTTCCTGAGAAGTCTCAGGTACTTTAATCTCTGCTGGGCCCTTTTGACCAGTGCTGCATTATGAGTACCCCAGGTCAGGTCCTCTTTTATGATAACACCCAGAAACTGAAAACTGTCCACTTGCTCCACTCAGTCCATTGATAAGCAAAGGCTGGATGTCTGATCTATTCCTTTTATAGCCCACTATAAGCTCCTTGGTCTTATTTGTGTTAAGGACCAAGTTATTGTCTCCACACCATGAAAGGTGATGGTTTGGCCAAGCATGTCTCCAGACCTAAACCTTATTGAGCATCTGTGGGGCATCCTGAAATGGAAGGTGGAGGTGCGCAAGGTCTCTAACATTCACCAGCTCCATGATGTCATCATGGAAGAATGGAAGAGGACTCCAGTGGCAACCTATGAAGCTCTGGTGAACTCTATGCCCAAGAGGGCTAAGGCAGTGCTGAAAAATAATGGTGGCCACAGAAAATATTGACACTTTGGGCCCCATTTGGACATTATCACTTAGAGGTGTACTCACTTTTTTTGCCACCAGTTTAGACATTAATGGCTGTGTGTTGCGTTATTTTGAGGGGACAGCACATTTACACTGTTATACAAGCTGTATACTCACTACTTTACATTGTAGCTAAATGTCATTTCTTCAGTGTTGTCACATGAAAAGGTATACTTAAATATTTACAAAATGTGAGGTGCACTCATTTCTGTGATTTACTGTATTTCATAACAATAAACAAACCCAAAATCTCTTAATTGAACTTGATTCTTAGTGACTTTAATGGACATGTCTGTGTCTAATCCTCCTCCTCATTATCACTATTCCATATCAATTTACTGCAAACTATCTCTTCATTGAAGGTTATGGGTTACAATCTATCATGCAGGTCTGAAGTGTGTGCGTGTGTGTGTGTGTGTATTGGGGGTGTGTGTATATGTATGAAAAAGAAAAACCTGGATGAAAATCTTCATAAAGAGATTCAGCTTCCATATAAAGGCTGAGAATTTAAATGAAAACTGCTGCTGACTGGCCACATGTATCTCCCATATTAATGAACAAGCTATAGAATTGATCAGCATCAAAACTAATAAATCATTAAAATTATTATCACTTTACAGTTTACTTGAATGTCAAATAAAGATGTGCTAATATGATTTTTAATCAGTGAAAAAAATATAAAAGAAAAGCCTATCTTTCCTAATTATTTAATTCATACGAAACAATACAGCGAAATCTTTTCACTAGAGAAAAATGTTTAAGATAATCAAAGAACATAGATGATAGGCAGATAGATATGGACAGACAGACACACATAGACAGATAGATATAATTTAGAACAGGGGACCCCAACCTGTACGCTGCGGTCCACTAGTGGGCTGTAAGGGGTTTGCAACTGGGCTGTGGAAATGGAGCACACTCTCCATTTAAGTGACCAGCAGGCTCGTGTGCTCGCCACTTATACAAATGGAGCTGTGCTCACACTTGCCGGCCGTGGAACCATCCCCTCTCCCCTCCACCCCCCTCCGATCCACAAAGCTGGAAACCTTGGGAAATTCTGATTTAGAACCTCTCAGGCGCCAAAATATTTTGCTTTTGCATGCATGTGTATTTAAGATAAAACTACCAAGCAATAATCTAGAAACTGGAATGAGTGACAAGAAAGCAATCTAATGTTCTTCTATGTCTTTTATTCATTTCAGTAATGTTTGTACCAGTACTCATAGTAAGTATTATTTACATGTTTTCCAATATGTAACTTCAAAAACTTCATTTATTTTTATTTTAATTACTTATATAAAATTACTGTCCTGCCATTCTAATGTATATGCCTCTTTCAAGGTTAATTGTTTCATCTGTGTATGCTAAAATAAGAAACATAGTAAAGCTTTTTCAGAAATTCAAAGAAAACTGAATGAAAGTTTGTGGTTTACAAATGAAAGGTATAGGAAGATGCAAAAATAGCTGAAGAAAGAGAAAACTTTCTCTGTACAAAGGAAACAATGCAGCACTACAATACAAAAAATATCCATCTTAAAACCACTGATTCATGCAAGTAAGCCATTCTATCAACCTGCATTTTACAGAGCTTCTTTTCACTCTTTAGGATAAGATAATATGGATTTTACTTTTAGTAGTTGTATTTTACTTTAGCTTTGTAACTTATTGCTCTTTAAACTATCTTCTTTGCTAATAGTATCACTTCAGGATCATCAAATTCTCTCCAGGATCTATATTTCTGTTTTTAGTAGAACCTCCTCACAAATATATGTCATAGATGTTATGGAGCCTTAAAGATTTCAGAATGGTGAGCAGTAATATACACATTAACATAAATAAAATGTTAACTGCAATATAAGATCTGATGAAATGCTTCAAGTTTTCATTTAAAAATATCAGGAAGTATAAATCAATCTTATAACTCTCTATATAGCTTTCAAAATAAACTGCTTTCATTTTGTTATAATTTGCTTCCTTCCCTAAGAAATAAAACAAAAATCAATTCCTTTTTTTTATTGGAAGATTTTGGATTCTTTAAAGACAGATATATTTCATTCAACACTGGATAAGTGCTGAGCTTCCCTGACATATCTTTACACATGTCTGAAGAATTCTCATTTACCATGGTCAAAACAAGATTTGATATAGAGCAGCTTTTCCATTTCCATATCATTCTGCCAGCACAAGATTTTAGTGGCACCTAATATTTCATTAAGAAGACAATTTAAAGCAAGAAAAGACTACTCTCTCTTCAGAACAAAAATCTTGCAGAGATTGTATCCAGGATTCCTTAGCAATTCCTGAAAGTGAAAACTGGTGGTACGCGAGGTATAAATGTCGAGAAAAGGCTACATTTTGGGAAACTGAGTGGAAACATGATGCTTCCATAGTATACAATACCCATGTTACTAGTTAAATGTACGTGAAAGCTACTAAAATATATGAATCAACAGCTTTTTAGCACCAGATCCAGGATCAGAGAGTAAGTTTTCCTATTTAGATTGGCTAACAAAATGCTTCAGTAGTTATATGTACTAGAGTTGACTGTCCTGTTTGAGGCACCTGGGCAGTTTTATTAAGTAATTAATCACAGTAGGAAGACTTGGCATGATTCCAAGATACAACAAGCTATCCAAATAATTCAGAGAGAATATGACATATGCAAGTTGAATAATACATTGCAGAACAGGGCCTGCAGGAACATCCATGCCTTTGCAATGAATTCCTGTTTCTAGAGACCATGATTTAATAAATTGTTCTGTCCAGAGTCAACATCCTAGATTTAATCTTCAAAAACTAAAGAAAAACATAAAACACTCAGCAGTTGGGGATGAAAGATGAATGCCCAACACTACCAACAGGTTATAAATGTCATTCATGGTAGGTTCATTCGCAGAGGACCTTTAACCATATGGTCGATCTTTTTGCTTAGTATGATATGCAAATTTATCACTATAGCTTGTTCAATAAAACATGCTTTAAAAAACTGAGTATTACATCTGTATTACATCTTAGTATTACATCTGTATGACAAAAATATCTCTGTGCTAAACAGGTTATTTCTGAAAGAAAAAAATATGTCCTGACATCAGAATTCTGTTTAGAAATGGCATCTGGAACTATGTACAAAACCAAGCTTTGGCTGGGGACATTTGGTAATATTCACATCAGCTCTCCTCACTTCAAAAATCCATCTTAATCTACTTCCTCCCATCATCCAAAAAATAATTAAAAATAAAGCTCTCAAAAATATTGTGCTTTGAAACTGAGCACCATTTTCTTCTAACCCTAGAGAACAGCTGGCATAGCAAAGAAAAGGAAAATGACAACAACAGCTAACCTGTGGACATGCATACAAAACAGTTTTCTGAAGTAAAGAACCACCTTAATTATTTTAAGTGCCTTCATGTATTAGAGTTAAGGGAAAGGAACAGAAGGGACAGGAGTAATAGAAAATATTCAGATGGATAAATGACAAACAGATGTGAATAGCAGTTTTGCAACATGATTTGTGTAAATAGATATTTAGTCAGTCTATTTAACAGCTAATATCAGTAGATATTAAAAAGATACAGGCTGGGATCAAAAGATACCCCTGTCTAAACAGACAGGCCTTCTGCTTGCAATCAGAGTATATATTTTCAAATCCAGCTTTGGCCAAGACCTGTTTTCGTCTACATCTTCAAAAAATAAGATGGGATACAATAGTGCTAATCAGGGGAAGATGATGGAAACAGAAACTGCACTAGAAAAAAAACAAATTTAATTGGAAGATAAGGAAAAAGTGCAAATTCTTGATTTCAAGAGTGAAGAATTGTCTCTATTGTTATCTAATATAATATATATAATTCTTTAAAAGTTTAAAGAAATAAAATACCTTTGTATTCCATTTCTGAAGCATCACCACTACCACAACTCCACATGTTTTAATGAGGCGTTGATTCAGACAGAATAAATAACTCTGTGATGCTGTACCTTGTCCGAGGGTAGGAGTGACTCCGAAAACATATTCTGATTTACCAAATGTAATATATTTAATATTTGGAAAATGTATATTGCCACCTACTTGCTCACGGTGGCTTACAGGAAATAAAAACACAATATAAAATAATAAAAATAATATAAAATAAACATAATAACTCCACAAACTCATAACAGCCATTTAATGGGCTCCATCCTGCTCTGGGTTCCCTAGGCCCCTGGGCAGAACCATGTTTTCAGGGCCTTCTGAAAGACTGATAGAGTGTGGCCAACTCTAATTTCCAGAGAGATGAATTCCAGAGGGAGGCAGCCACCCCAGAGAAGGCCCTTCTTCTGGGTCCCACCAGATGTATCTCCTTTGGGGACAGGACATTCCTTACCTCCCCACTCTAGTGAGTTGGGGGCATGTGAATGGCAAGAAACGGTCCCTCAGATAACCTAGTCGCAAGCCTTGAAGGACTTTAAAAGGGGACAACCAGCACCTTGAATTGCACCCAAAACAAATCAGAAATCAATCTAGCTCCCACAGGAGAGGTGATACATGTGTACACCAATGTCTATACAAAACCATATGGGTCACTGCAATTTTCCCCAACTGAAGCTTCCAGATACTTTACAAGGGCAGTTGCCTGTAGAGGGTGTTGCAATAGTAAAGATGGGAGATGACTAGGGCATGAGTGACTATGAGTAGGAATTGTTGGTCCAGGAAAGGGTGTAACTGGCTCACAACCCACAGTTGCGCAAAGGTCCTCCTGGCCATGACTGCCACCTGCTCTTTGAACAGGAGTTGCAAGTCCAGGAAAATCCCCAGATTACACACAGAGTCTATTTGTGACAGTGCCATTCCCTCCAAGACTAAAGCTGGTAATTCTCCATGAACAAAAAAATCTCAAACCCAGAGCCACTCAGTCTTATCAGAGTTCAGTTTCAACCCATTACTTCCCATCCAGCTCCTAACAGCCTCCAGGCACTGTGAGAGGGAGATCATGGCATCACTTAACTCACCATGGGCTGAGATGTACAACTGAGTAACATCAGCATATGGATATTTCAGACCATGGTGACAGATAATCTTATCCAACATAGATGTTGAATAGAAGTGGAGAGGGTACCAATCCCTGTGGGACCCCGCAAAACAGTGAGCAAAGGCTGGATCTCTCATCTCCTATTAACACAGAATGAGAGCGGCCACAGAGGAAAGAAGTGAACCAGGATAGCACAAAGCCTCCCATTCCCAACCCCCAAGGTTGCTCCAGAAGGATACCATGATTGATGGCATCAAAAGCCGTCAAGAGATCAAGTAGAGCAAGAATGGATGCACTATATCAATCCCACCAGAGATAATCAAAAAGCGCCACCATGCCATTTCTACCCCATATCCAGGTCTGAATCCTGATTGGTAGGAGTCTAGATAATTTGTTTCATCCAGAAACCTCTGGAGCTCCCGCGCAACCACCTTCTCAATCACCTTCCCCCAAAAGGGAATATTGGAGACAGATCTGAAATTATCCAATAGGGTGGAATCCAACAATGGCTTCTTGAAAATAGGGCAGCCATAGCCACCTTAAAGTGCTGGAGCACTACCTCCTCCTGTAAGAAAGCATTAATCAACTGCCAAAGTCCACCTGCATGTCACCTCCCAGGAAGCTTTCACAAGCCAGGAGGGACATGGGTCCTGCCCACTTCCTCAGGAACAACAGGGTCAAACTGTTCCTAGATAATAAGGCAAGCACCTGCCCCCTGGGTCTCCACCAGACCAGCACTACACTGGCATCTAACTAGGAACGAAATTGAGCAATTTTGTCTTCCAGAAAATCCGCAAATTCCTCAGCTCAGGTGGACCTCAGTCTTTCTTGTCCTTCCCCAAGTGGAGATGGCACACCTTAAAGCAGGTCGCTAGTTGATTATCTGTACACGCAATTAGTGTGGAGAGTTATTTACACTTCGCCACATGAATTGCTAGAAAGTAGGCCTTAATAACAGCTCTTACTCATGCTTGATCGAGTTCATCCCTTGTCTTCTGCCAGATCTTACATTCTTTTCAAAGAAAGACAAATCCTCTAATCTTAATAGAAAGAGCACTTCATAACAAGTCTGGAACAGCTGTAGTGTCCCTGTTCCTAGAGGGCAAAAATTATCTAATCCAGCCTTCCCCAACACTATGCTTTTTTCTAATCTTTCGGGATTCCGATTCCATAATTTCCATCCATCATGGCTGGATGAGTTCCCATCCCAGCATATCTGGAGAACTTCATGTTCAGTAAGGGAGTCTTACATTGTTTTTAAGATATCCAGCAAAAGTTTGGTTTGTCAAATATCAATAGTTTAGACATCAATTTAGCAGAGAAGCTCCACAACCTAGGCCTTCTTCAGTTTTTGGACTTCAATTCCACAATGCTCAACAAGACTATGATTGCTGAGTATTGTGGACTTTTACTGGATATACAAAAGAAGCTGGATGAAGTTTAAAATTAAAGGAAATGTAAGTGATAAACCAAGAGAATGATCTGGTGATTTTTTAAAATAGGTAATCTTCGTTTAATGACCATTCATTCAGCAACTGTTCCAAGTTATGGAGATGCTAAACAAATGGTACTTATGGCCAGTCCTTAAAGTTATGGCTCCCAGTAGGTGATCAAAATTTGGATGCTTGGCAATCAGCATACAATGACAACCGAAGTTATCAACTTTCCCCAGCTGTCTATTTATCCGCTCACCCCATACACACAGAAATCTCTACCCTGTACCCTGCACAGCGATACTCCTCAGCTGGGACTGAAGTATAGGCCTGGGGCTTTCAGCAGTCTCAGCCAGCTATCCCTGTACCCAAGACCTCTGCTTTTACCTCAACATTGCTGCCAAGGAGTGCCATCTCAAGCCCTGCATGTAGCCAGCCACTATAGCACCACAGCACAAAGACTCACCAGCACATTGTCCTGATCACACCCAACTGATCTCTTCCATCTTTATCCTGCTGCTGATGAGGCATATCTGACCTGGACCTATGTGAAATAGCTACTGGCTATATCAGGCCTTCTTCTGAAGGCCATCTGCACCCTTCTCCAAATAGCATGTGCTACTTTTGGAATGGCTTTTGAGGCTGTTTTCCAAATAATATAGCTTTAAACATTTAAAGATCCTTGAAATAACGTAAATAGATAAGAGAGACAAAAAGGCCAAACTAATTATTGAATTTTTTTTTACCTAGATTTAATTTTGATTGTTTTGTCTTTCCACTTATGTAGCAGAACTCTCGATGCCTCCCATGTTTATAGATATAGGAATGATTGAAGTTCCATGTTTAGCAACATCAAAACATTTCTTCAATCAAATTAGAATGGCATTACAAGCAAGGAGTATAAAAATGGGGACAACTTAGAAAAACACAAATACACAAAAACAGCAGCAGTACGGTGTTTTGATTATTACCTGAAATAATTGAGGCAATGCTTTTACCGTTGTGTAGAACCATATTCCCACTTTACATGGAAGTAGATCCCGCCATTGTGGTTTTTCCACCAGTCTACAGAAAACACAGTTAAAAAAAATTACTAGTGGTGCTTTTGCAGCCAATTAGGAATAATAAAGGTTCAAAGTAAGTAACAGCCTATCATGGGAATATGTAGGTAGTTTCATTCAATGTGTAACTACAAAGACAGATATTTCTTAAGATTGGTTTTTTTTAAAAAATTTGATTTATATGCCGCCCTTCTCCGGAGACTCCGGAGTTTTGCCCTTCTCCGGAGACTCCGGAGTTTTGCCAATTAGGCTTGTTTGTATCTTTCCAAATAAATCTTCCGCTTTTTCTGGTGGTTGCAGAAAGAGAGGGAGAGATATTAAGCATCACCAAACCAGTTTCAAGCATTGACAACCAGTTATGAAGACTGTACTACAAGCAAGCCAATACATAAAAATTAATGTCATTTGCCATTCACTGGAGCATTACTTAGTGATGTCATAAGAATGGAGGATGGGAAGAATGGTTTCTGCTCTTTTACCCTGCATTGATTCAGTTCATGTTCCTGCTGTGTGAATTATTTAAGCCTTTTATTTCTTTCTATAATTCAACAAAAGAAAAGATGGTATCTTCTGGAGCATTCTGAATGTCACTATTTCCTCCCCCATGGTTTGTTAGCTTCAAAAGTGAAGACGGAAATAAAACATTTTACTAATCTTTTACTTTTAAAGCCAAACTCTGTCAGACAAACTCAGACTAAAGTAATGAGAGGATCATAGCAAAAGATCATGTATTATGTAACACCACTGAACATCAGCCTTCCCTTAATTCTTCGCCTGAAATTAAAAGAAAATGTAAATTAATGGTTTCTTTATTAAAGTTCTATATAGACTTCAGTGCTCCCTGAAAATTATTCCAAAATGTGTATTCATTTCTTTATACTTTCAAAATTTATTTCTATCAATTAACATCTATAACTTCAGCACTTTAAAAAAAATAAAATATAACTCTTCAAAGATTCCTTTCAAAAAAAACAAAAACATTTCCAAATCTTATTTCCAGTGCCTGTTATGTCAAAAACTATTGTGTTCCTCTTCTATGGAAGGAGCATTCTTACAGAAGTATTTCCTAAATTCCCACCTTTCACTCTTCTCTACACCAAGTTTCACTTCATCACTATTCTTTCCTCCAGACCTTTTCTTCTTTTCCTTTTTTTTTCTACTAAGTAGCTCATCCTAAGCAAGAAAAGAAGAAAAGAAAGAAAGAAGGGTTCCACAATTGTTAGGAAAACTCTACAAATAAAAGTAAAAATAAAACAGGACAGGGACTGCTAATTATTTTAAAGAAATCATTAACAATGTTCTTTCTATGATAGTCACTCTTTAAAACACTGCTTCCCAAACTTTTTTCTTCATTATGCAAAACCACTTTACAGAAAGTCCTTTTTACCCAAAGTAGATAAAACTCTTTAAGTAAATTTAAATGCTCCTGTTGCAATTGGATAATGTGTTCAAAGAAAAATCACTTTTATCCAACTTTGTGTAATTTACCCAAGTTTGGGTAGGACTTTCTTAAACACATATGATTTCCAACAGTCAGGTATGTTATTCACATTAATCAAACTGTCCCTTTTTTACAGTTTTAACTTATCCTTCTCATTCAAAATTGTAATAATGTGGTTCTGAAAATATTTTAAAAATATAGGTGGCTTAACTCCTGAACACTGCTGAAAATGCAAAACCAAATTCAAACATAAATAAGAATGTTCTTTTTTTTTCTGGTAATCAGAAAGGTATCAGCATTTAAAACATTTATTTACTTCTGTCATTTTCCATTTGAACCATGGACTATTTATCATCTTTGAAAAGACACTTCAATTTGTGGGTGTAGAGGAGACCCTCCATTAAGAGTGAACATATTTTTTTCTTTTTAAAAAAGGGGTGGGAGAAAGGAGAAAAAAAGAAAGGAAAGGAAAAAAGGAAAAACTTAAACTAAATATCAAGGAAGGGAATTTAGCTTGATTGTTTTTTCAACTCTGCTTCCTCTGAGATCTTCCGATCTTGATATTAGAATGAAAACTAAAATATTTATGTACTTCAAAACGATCTTAACCATTTAAAAAACTTCTAGAGGAAGGAGAGAGAAAATACTTTTTCTTTTCTTTTCTTTTCTTTTCTTTTCCTTTCCTTTTCTTTTTACGGCTATTATTGTCAGCATGCAATCTGAAAGGCTAATTCAGACAAGAGCCTGTATATCTGCATGTATAAAAGGCAGAGCATGATCAAGATTCCCGAGCTGTGCCAAGACATTTTGCTGCTTGAAGCAATAAACAAGATGGTGAGAGAGACAGCCTGAAGCTGACTGGACAGAGAGCAGAATCTAATTTTCAGCATTGTCCTATCATCAATGTCCTCCACTACATTAATGGAGTATTGCATTTATAGCCCTCTCGGCTGTCTCTTCCAATCCTCACTATTCCATCCCCCATTTCCTGGTTGAAGCTACCTGTTTCTCTCTTCACCTCCTAACAGATTAACTATTAACAGTATTAATAATGAGACATTAATGCTTAATTCAGAAACGCTGAACAATTCTTGATGATTTTAGAGCAAGCTTCTTACCAGTTGTTTTTCCAGGTAGATAGACCAAACCACGGCATAATGTCCTACTGTGAGGATAATGAACAGAAGTAATGCCAACTCTTCATTGCTCATTTTCCTCACTCGTCTGTAATAAAATACAGGCTGTCGCCAATCTGGTAGCCCATTGATCAGAATATCATCATACCTAGGGCAGTAAAAACAAACAAACAAGCACTCATAATGCATTTAAAATTAACCTATTTCCTTCTTTTTTAATGAGACAGATATGGCTATTTTGTTTCACTCATCAGATGTTTTGTTTTTAACAGCAAACTCCTACAATTATATAGCTTGTCGACATTTAATCTGGGTTCCTAGCATAAAATTTCGAACCAGACTGCTATGGAAATGTTTACCACCGATTACTTTAAAAATGGTGACTCTACTGTTCTTACAGCTCCCCCAATTGATTCACTGGAGAAGTGTTTTTTCTCAACAATAAGCCACATGTGTTCAGCCTACCTGCCAATCAAGGGTCATGTTCTGAGAATAAAAGAATTACAAAAGGATGATTGTAAGTGGAAAGGCAAAGACCATCAAAATCATTTATTGCCTATAATTCCTTATTTATAGCCATACGTAGAAGTAGCCTTAATTCTCCAAAACATATTTAGTTTTTTAGAACTTTGATGTGGAAACTAATTTAGGAATGACTAATTTAATTGTAAACATTTAAAAAAAAGAACTATCATTTTAAAAATATAAAAAAGAATAACTTTAGCCTAGTAAGAATTTTCATTTTAAAGATTGAATTTGCATTACTTCACATTAAAAAATAACATGGATAATTTTTTAATATTTACTCTTACTAGTGTTTTAAATGGATGATTTAAACACCCGCCAGACAATATTAATTTCTTAAATGCATAAAAATAATTTTCTCTGAAAAAAACAGACAAGTCTATTATTGAAAACAGTTCAAATGGAGACATATTATATGCTCAAATTAATCCTAAATAGAGTACAGCTCATTGAATATTCTAATCACACTATTTCCAGTATTAAATCTGCACTAAAGGACTAATTTGGTGCAACACATTGACCAAAATATTTTAATTAAAAATATTCTGAGTTAGTCGCAGGCCTAATTACAGGAATAGCAATAGGGCCTATATTGTCATGCAGGTCAGTAGGACTCAGTAGTAGGTTTTTCTCAAGTAAATTGACCGATCCAGGAATAATGGTGCAGCTGCTAAACTGCCAGTCTTGACATGTAAATCAATTTAAATGCAACAACTGCAGTAGCTACTTTGACAGTTATTAAATTGATACCTTGGAGATATCTTAACAGAGAAAGTCAAACTTTTAAAATATCTTTTTATTTTAAAAAAATCAAATCAAATTTTCACTAAATACCCAGCTCATACTGTTCATCAAGCAAAATGCATTTTATTTCTATAGTTAAATGTTAACAGAACACATATAATAAAACTATCTTATGTTAGTTGGTATCTATAAGATTTAAAAAACAGAACAAAATATAGCTGTATAAATTCACTTGAAGTCTTTAGCCAATACCATTCCTAAAAGGCTTAAACTACAATACTAAACACACCAGCAATTTCCATAGCATTCAATGGATTTGATTTCAAGTAAACCTGCATAAGTTTTCACCAAAAAATCTTTTTCTTCCAAAAATAAAGAGAATCGCATTAGTTTTTGAGATTCAAACTATCTTAAAATGTTAAATGGGTTTTTAAAAACAGTTAAATATTTTTTAGATTATATCAAGTCTAAAATTGAAACACATTTAACAAAAAATAGTATAATTTGCATATCAATTAGAAATTTCAGATTAAAATTACAGAAATTAAACCAAAATAGAAGTTTATTCCAATACATCTAACAAATATAGTTCACTAATAAGCAAAAAATCAATAATATTATTTTTCAAAAACTGCACAATTCACAACTCGTGTATTTTTAAAATTTGTATGCCATTCTTCAAGCCAAGTTTTTCAAAAACAGATTTCAAATTAAAATTACAAATAAAAAACAATAATCATAGTAGTTATACTTCTTAAAATACTTTTAATATATTTCCAGATTTGATGCAAGAAAATCTCACATGCTAAAATACACTAAACACTAAGTATTTACCAAGCTCTATCTGCTATTTTGAACAAAAGTCTCCAAGGATTTAGTTCCAGAATCAATGCTCTATTGATTTTACTATCAATGAACATTATGGCTCACATGACAGGCCATTTTAAGGGAAGATAGCTTCTATTATATTCCACTTTTTAGAATATATACTGTCAAAAAATAAATCACTGAGTTCTGTGGCAATTCAGGACTATATTTAAAAATTAAGCTGTCTGCTCAATTTTTAGGAGTACATATAAACAATGATCCTTAGTTAGTCAGAATGCTTTGATAATTTTAATCTTGTTTTTCACATTTAGGAAATTAGATAATTAGGAAGTATACAGACAATTCATTACAGCCCTTGTTTGCAGAAATCAATCTATCACATAGAATGAATCTTCAAAGACATGCAGGAGAATGAAGCACATAAGCAGATTGTCAAGCAGCCCATTCTCCTAATTTCCTCATTTCAAATTATGAATTACATAGAGAAAATAATTCACTATATTCATAACTAATAAAGGTCAGAATAAGATTCCCCCAAATTCCCCCCAAAATATTTCTTCAAACTAGAGATTTATTTTGCAAAAGATGCAGTTACTAAACAAAAAATTTGGTTCCTCTTATTTAGGTGGCTCAAGGCTACTATAGTGTAATTGGCTATCACATATGAAAACCCAGAGCTATAGTCCCTACTTTTTAATTAAAATTGTGACAAGATTAGAACTGAAAATTATCACCAAATTTAACTGACTCTTCAAAATTATTTTGTATTGCTTTGTCTTCCATTTGTTTTGGAGAGAGTGGGGGGAGAGGGAGAGGGAGAGGGAGAGAGAGAGTGGAGGAGGGAGAGAGGAGAGAGAGAGAGAGGGAGGGAGTGTGTGAGAGAGAGAATGAATGAATGTAAATGAGTTTCAGAACACTTCTATATTTTCCATATGGTAGTTGCAAAAACCTATTCATTACAAAAAAGTGCTAGGATATACAAGACTGGTGTTGGAACAATTATTTTGGTGCTCCACCAATTATTTTGGCCACAATAATTTTAAAAAGCTATTGATGAATTGAAAGGAACACTCTGAAAAAGTTATCAAAAATATGTTGTTCTAAAGATCTTTTTATTTCACCAGGCGGGCCTGGCCTAACTTTCTCCCTCTTTTTTAAATAATTTAAATATTTTAATATGTTTAATATTTTTTAATCCTCAAAGTTTAAAGCTGTTTTAAATTGACGGGGGTTTTAATCTGTCTGGGCCAAACTATTTAATTCGATTTTATTTCTGCTTTTTTAAATTTTGTATGTATGTATTTTATTGTTGGCTGTTCACTGCCCTGAGTCCTTCGGGAGTAGGACAGTATACAAATCAAATAAAAGTAAAGTAAAAGTAATAATTAAAGTTTTTATATAAATAACAAGTTTGGATTATACTTTTTTAAATTTGTCTAATGAAAGGGAAATAATTTGTTGGATATCAACTTAATTTAATCTACATATTAAAGCTAGACACCAAATTTACATTCTAACTTGGCAACTAAAGTAACTATCTTGAAAGTAACTCCTATCAATCCATATATAATAGAGATCATGGAAATTTTAAATATTATTTTACCTGCTGTTCACTCATCTACTATGTGCAGTAGGATATTAAACCTTTCGGCATTGTGCAACAATTTCCAAACTACTATTTATCTTCCTCCAACTTCAGAATGCAGATCGTTTGACATGTAAACAATTCAAAGGGGAATTCAAAAGTTCAGCCTTTGTACAGCTTCTCTTTCACATGCTCTGGAACCAAAGGTTCAAATTTCTTGTGAATTGGGAACAGGGTTCTGAACAAACAGATTTAGAACCAGAAATTCAAGCTTTCTTAAAAATTCTGATACATATTTTAGATATGCTGGCTTTATTTACAACAATGATATTCAATAGGTAAGCAATATTTAAAATGATTGTTACAGCATATAAGATAAATGGAACATCTGCACCCTGAGCAAAATATTTGTTTCATGGCAAAAAAAGGCTGAAAATTGAAATAGCTGAAGATTTTGATCCAAATAATATGTTCAAACTTTAATATTATTACGACCAACAAATCTGAAGGAAATTAATTAAACAGATGCATTGTGCAACTGGGAAAAATATACTTTTAAGAAGGAAAAAGCATTTAAAAAGCACTAGTTGTCTCTTGATTAGCTGTTATTTAAGGAAGATAAATATCCTCCATATTGTAATCAACACCAGCAGTTTTTCAACTGAATCAGTGAACCAATAGTCAAAAATTCCTGCAGGCAAATACCTGGGGAAAGATTTCTCATAGAAGAATGGATGTTTTGTTTGTTGCTTTTAAGAGGAAACACCTGCTGCTACTGCATATTCCTAGCATCATGGAAGAGATCATCATAAGAGATTCTGAGGCATTTAAAGCATCATAAAATTTAATTTTTGTTTAATCGTAAATCATTCTTAAACATGGGCAGAGATTGGACTCCTGTAATGCCACACATTTCTAACATAATTTTAGTAAAATTATGAAAATTATAAAAAGCCTCCTGGCCCCCCGTGGTCAGGGGGGCTTTTTATCAGGTTCGCCTGATTCGCCAGTTGCAGCCCTTTCTGGACCGGGACGCCTTGTGCACGGTCACTCATGCCCTTGTCACCTCCCGGATGGACTATTGTAATGCTCTCTACATGGGTCTCCCCTTGAAGAACACTCGGAGGCTCCAACTTGTCCAGAATGCGGCCGCACAGGTGGTTATGGGCGCAACCCATTGTGCCCACGTGACACCCCTCTTGCGCGAGCTGCACTGGCTCCCAGTGGTCTTCCAGGGGCGATTCAAGGTGTTGGTTACCACTTTTAAAGCGCTCCATGGCATAGGACCCGGGTACCTTCGAGACCGACTTCTGCCACCAGTAGCCTCCCACCGGCCAGTTCACTTCCACAGAGAGGGTCTCCTCAGGGTGCCATCGGCCAAGTTATGTTGGCTGGCAACACCCAGGGGGACAGCCTTCTCTGTAGGAGCCCCAGCCCTGTGGAATAAATTGTCCCCGGAAATGTGTAAGATCTCCGACCTCAGGGTATTTCGCTGTGCCCTTAAGACCCTGCTGTTCCACCAGGCCGGGCTATCAATGTAATGATTTTAAATTGGATGTTTTAAATTTTGGGGGGTTTTAATATTGAGCCGAAATTATTTAATAATTTTAAATTATTTTAATTGTTGTTTGTCCTTGTGCTTTTAATAGGCTGTACACCACCCTGAGTCCTTTGGGAGAAGGGCGGTATAGAAATAAAATTATTATATTATATTATATTATATTATATTATATTATATTATATTATATTATATTAAGTGTACAATGTGTAAATATTTACATGAAACTTCTAAATAATAATATCCATAGCCAGCAACTACAAAAGGCAATTCCTTGACATTCCATCTGTATTAAACAAAGAAGGCTGAAAATTTTAGAATCTAAATCTTTAGTATCAGTTAGATTAAAGAACAGTATGCATATAAAATAAGCACTACAAAAAATAGCAAAAATGATGCACACATATGTATATGTGGCAAGGAGTTGCATTTAAAGTAGCTCGTACCTTTGCAACCATTTGACACAAGACATTGACCCCCCATTGTTTAACTTCCTAAACTTCCTTGATCTATGACTCCAAGCTGAAAGAGTGCAGTAGGAGGCAGGGTAAAAACCATACACAAAATCACCAAAACTCCTCTGAACACTGTTCCTTGGCTCTTTCAACACAGAGGATTATCTGAAAGTAGATAATCTCTACTATGAGACCTGGAGTCATGCCAAGACGTCTACAAAGCCAAGAACCCCTAGAGAACATTCAGCACCCCTGCTCAGAATATTGAAAACCTAGAGATATTTCAAATAGATCTCCTATCCTGGTAGTAAGCCTTTTCTTCCTTCCCCCAAAATATCAGGGTCACCAATAGTTAAATTGAGCATCTTAACAAACCGTGTAAGTCCTGATTCTTATTCTACAAGAATTGAGAAAAGCAAACCAAGCATAAGTGATTGCCTGATTATGTTCTTTTCTCATGGAGAGTAAAAATATTTACTGTGTTTTGCCCATTAAAGAAATTACTGAGTAACATAAAAACAATTGAAAGCTAAGTATACTCATTGTTCTTAAGTCTATGCATAGGTGTGGCAGAGAAGAAACCCTGAAGATGGCAGGGGGACTTGTTCTGAGGACCAAATTAACGATCAGAAAAGTAACAGTTAAACAAGAATGTGTTAGTAATTGAAAAACACAAATATATTTTGTGAGCAACTATAGAAACCTCTGTTCCCTAAGAGAAAAGCCATTCATACTTATTGAGAATTTAGCAACAGTTAGAAATGTATGTAACAATCATACGCAAATCATAATCCTTGCAAGAAGCGCTGAAATTCTGGCTCATGTTAGTGGCTACACAGTTGAAAATATTGTTTTGAGATATATTCAAGATAAACTCACCTACGCCTTCTCTCTTCATCCTTTAAAACCTCATATATGGCCACCAACTAGAATAAAAGGTACTTTTATGTTCAAAAACTCTGCACTGAAAAACCAGAGAGTTTTGCTGTAAAATTGTAAAAATGCTGGACTATCTTTCTTAAAAAGCAAACAAAGAATAATGCAAATAATTTCTTGAAAATATTTAAAACTCTCAAACATTTCTACCAATATTCCATCTTTGGCAGTTCTAAATATTTTTTCTCCACAATTAAGGTAATATTAGTTTAATTGTTATTTAGCCTAAAATAAAAATATTAAACATTTTAAAACATTTTATTGGTTCACTAATATAAAATCTACCAACAGATTCCATGTGAAGTAGTGAGGAAAAAATATTTCAACATAACTAGAGCTCAATTTTAATGTACAAGTAAACCAAATCTTGTACAAATATTTGCTTTCCATTTCCTAAACTATAGCTTGTGACTTTGTCCTATCAAAAAAAAAAAGATCCCTTAATGTCTAACTCCCAAATTTAAGAATTGTCATCTAAGAAGGTTCTATTTTATACAATGTTCCTTTCATCTTTTTGTTTTGTTTCAACTGAACCCTGTTTTAAATATTTAGGAAAAAAATAAAGCTTAAATGCTTCCAAAATCCTGAATTCGTTTCTAAATATAATACCACAGACATAATGAAGTACATTTTTCAT
Organism: Arizona elegans; assembly: GCA_022577455.1. Lineage (NCBI taxonomy): Eukaryota > Metazoa > Chordata > Lepidosauria > Squamata > Colubridae > Arizona > Arizona elegans. The sequence continues at coordinate 25,162,511 of JAKOOJ010000004.1, forward strand.
ATTTTTAATGATCACTTAAAATTTAATAGTACTTATCACTTACTTGTCTAAACTGGGTTTCAGCATTTTCATCTTTATTCTTGTCTGGATGTAATATCAGTGAAAGCTTGCGATAAGCTTTCCTAATATCTGCTGATGGAGCATCCTACAAAACACAAAGCAAACTTTGTAAGAAATGAATTTCCAGAACCTTGTTAAGATCAGAGAAGGCAGCCAACCAAGCGCAGGGACCTGAGGCAATGTAATTTGAGCAATCATTCTTTATAGCCAGGATATGCAGCCAGTTAGGCCCAAAAGACTGAACAATCGGTCAATCTAATTTTGTTCTCCTCTTAACTTGTTTCAATATCATGTGCTCATTACAAGAAGACAGTATTGCCAGGATACTTTCAAACACTTGTTTTCTTAAAATGTGCAAATAAATCTTCAGTGGCAATTAAGAGATCAAGTGGATAAATTAAAATTAATACATCTGCCTATCTTGAAAAATATGATCTTTTATTCAGGAGTTTTCTTATTTCCATAAATTGCACTAGTGACTAAAACTAGTTTTATTACTAAATTTATATCCCTTTAATTTCTTTCAGACAACCACTGACACTGCATGCTGCATAAAAGGACTTGTAAGAAGTGCCAGCTTCATTTTCAAAAGAAACAGAAATACAAACAAAAGCAATTCCTCAAATTTCAGTTCAATTGCAATTTATTTTATTCTTTAATCTTGAAAAGGCCAATTAACTACATTTTCGGGAAAATCTCAATACTTCTTTTCTAAAAAATGCACAAAATGATGTATCTGAGTCCTAGTGCTTTTCTTAAGAGACATTGTTCCTGTTGCCTTCCACAACTGAACAAAATACCATTTGATGTACTATTGAGGGAAAAGATTATTTAATAGTCATTGTGTCAAAAATATTCAAAGATATAGTATTCTGAGTAATATGCAGAACCACCACATCAGTTTAGTTCAATCTTTCTCAGTTGGTGAGTCCTTGATGAATAGGTGGTATTTTGGGATTTCAAGCAGTGGGGATTCTCAGTCATCCAGGTCATGATTGTTTCTAAGGTGCTTTTTCAAAAGGCAACTAATCTATGTTTTTTCCTTGAGGAAAAAGATGTTTTGCTTCTCATCCAAGAAACTCCATCAGTGAATCATGAACTGATGAAGCTTCTTGGATGAGTGGTGAAATGTCTTCTTCCTCAAGAAAAAAAACATAATCCAATTGCCTTTTGAAAAAGCACCTTTGAGACAAGCCCAAAAGATACTTGGGACAGGATTAATTTTTTGTCAAAAAAAAATCAAGAATTAAGGATTTGATTTTAGAAATGTTTTATTTAAGTTTCTGTCAATATGCTCAATGCATTCTCAATGTATATATGCTGAACATTTTCTAAAATACAATATATATGTGCAAACTTACTATAATCAGTCAAAGCAGAAAGATCCTCTAAAACTGTAAATCAAAATTAAGGCAATTAAAGCAGCACTGTAATTAGTCTGTCAAACCTTCCAATACAAAGCAATGTTTACTTTACATTTATAGCACAGTATAAAATATTTGAGGCCAGAAGGAAATAATAAGTTGGGGTTTATTCTGTGTGAGGGAATGTCTGACTATATAGCATACATACATTGAGAAGCTACATCCAATAATCATATATATGCCATGAAAACAAATCCTTGAAAAGGTATATGATTTATATACCTGCAGATTTCATTCATCCAGCTCCTAATCTGAAGTGTTTTTCATATAGGAAGTGTGCAATGGCTAAAGCATTTTTTACTAATTAATGGAGAGAATGAGTACCAAAACCTTTTGAATAAAGAAAAAAGTATCCAAAATTCAAACAGAATTTCTAGCTCCAATAGCTAAGTAATAAAAATTTACTGAAAATCTAGATTCCTAAGCATATTTATGAAAGCACTTGTGTTCTCATTAAAAATCAAATTCCATGCAAATCAATAAATATTCTACCAATATAGGTTTTAAAGAGGTTTATATAGGACCTGGTAGCTCAGCAGACTAAAAGCACTGTGATTAACACCAGCTGTCTGCAATTACTGTAAATTCGAATCTCACCAGGCTCAAGGTTGACTCAGCCTTCCATCCTTTCTAAGGTAGGTTAAATGAGGACCCAGTTTGTGGGGGCAATAAGCTGACTTTGTATAAAATATACAAAAGTATGAAGGCTATTGCTTAATGCATTGTAAACCGCCCTGAGTCTCCAGAGAAGGGCGGCATATAAATCAAATTAAAAATAATAAAAAAAATGCTTCTAGAAACTAGTATAAATGGGACTAAAAGACATTTACAACCTATCTTTATGACAACTGCCTATAATGTAATTCCAATTTATGCCTATTTGTAGAAGACTTTGGCTTCTCTCATTCAAATGTTCAAACAGTAATAACACTAAGAAAAATTACATATTGTCAAAAAAAAGAGGAAAAGAAACAAAGTTAGTTCACTTTAATATTCAATCATGTTTATATGAAGTGAAAATTGACCTTATTTATAGAAAGCCGATTTGTAATATATGTAAATAAAATAATTTAAAGGCTAAGAATTTACTTCTTCACATACTGCTTTGGCAAGATGTCTCACTAACACAATTTCATTATGTTTGGACTTGGCTATGAGAAGTTGAGTTAGCCAAGGCAATATTGACCATAACTTTGCAGTCAATTACACTATGACAAATTGCATTCAGCATCTGTCACTTAATTATGATTAAACCCTAAGAGAATGAGGTAGGAGGTGGGAAGGTAGGAGTGAGGGTAAACTAGGGAAGATGCATGTTTAGTACTCAGTCATGTTTTGATTAACACTAGTGCTTGTGTAGGCCAAACTCTGTAAAATTCCAATGTTGTAATATTTAATTGCTTTTCTCATGTATCTTATTACTGCTAAACATATATCATCTGTTTCCATATTACAGTCAGCACTGTACAGGGTTTTATCATTTCAACCATTTAATATTGTCTGCATATCCAAAAGGCTAAAGTAAACCTAATTTGGATTAACAGCATTTGACAAATGAAAATAAATCAAAACACTTTTTACAAGGGAATTTTCACCCAAACATATTCATCAGAACTGCAGCTTTTCTTGCTCCAAGAAAACTATTTTTATTTTAAATCTTGACAAAGTAGATAATTCTTCATCCTCTAATTTTTTTGTAATAATTTCAACTTTTACAATCCCTGTCTTAAAATTTCAGCAATCCTACCAACTTTCCCATCTTACTACTTTCCAAATATAGGATACAGTTCCCATCCACCCTTTTAACATTTGTGATTTAGAATTTTTGTCATTCAGAATCCAAAATATATTTATTTTATTTATTTGAATTTATAAACCATCCAATTCCAATAGACTACTTTTTTTATCATAGCAGTTGCATCGGGTGGCAATAATTTTGTATTTTCAAAACCTAAAAAAGTTACTGAACTTGGTATTACTCCTAGCCAACTATCTACTGTAAAATAATAATCACAAAATGGGCCTTGGTTAAAAAATAATTCTGTGCTTCTTTTCTGCAAAATTAAAACAGAAAATAAATAACTGCAATATCATGCTTTATCATTACTGAATAAATAGGCAAAAATTCTCTTATTCATATAAGTTTAAAAATCACCAGAATTAGACAAACTGAAAATAAAAGCAAACCATGACAGAGATATTATTTTGATATTTTTCAGTTAATTAGAATGGGGTTAGAGCTGATCAAGTAGTTGGTCCAACTGTGTTGCTGCTGCCATGGAAGGGTGGCTGCATCTGGTTGTTATGCTGTAGATTTTTAAAGTTGTAAAGTGCCAGGAATCACCTGCGTATGGGTTACCGTATTAATTTGTTTAATAAATAAATAAATTATGAATTCAATTAATGTTCATGCTGAGCTAGCACTAGGTTTTTCATTTTTTTACTATTTTTCTATTATTAAGAAATTAACACCTACTGTTATAAATCCAAACCAGACCACTTCTCAGTCCATTACAAATTTGATTCCTTTCTACATTTAATAAGTATACTGGATGCAGTACCAAATCCAGCACTTAAACCATAGTTTCTCATTCTGTACCTTATTTTTGTATAATGAAAAACTGTGAATGGAAATGTTAAGAGTATCAGTTTAACTTAATCAATGCAAATAGAGTTTGTATCCTCAGCACATATTCAGTATATGACTTGTATTTTCAACTGATAGATTATAGGCACAGCATCTTGACTTGCAAAACTGCTTTTAAATTAGAGCTCCTAGTTTGCACAAAATAGTGGGATCATTCTCACAATAAACTGAGCTTTGCTAGCATTTATGGCATATTGCCTCAAACATGCTAAAGTTGGCTAAAATAGTCTTTACTATTACTATGGAACAGGAATAGATCTAAGAGACTCTTAAATTTAACCTTCTCTATTTTCCTAAATAGCATTGTATAAAAACCTGATTGATCAAAGCTATGCGGGGCAGAAGATAAATATATACATATTTAATGATGAACTCAGTATAAACTTAGTCATAAAATGAGTAAATGAAAAATAGGAATTAAAAAATAAAATGAAATATAAAATATATCTAAATGATTTCAAATAGACATATATATTTAAGATGTGTATGTAAAACTGAGGTTCTATCTAATAAAAGATAGAAAAATGAGGATTTTAAAATGAGGGACAGACCTTTTTTACTATAGTGTCAACACATAGTTTTGGAAAGAAACAGATGTAGAAGGAAAGAAACAAAAGAAACTAGAGTAGAGTTGAACTGTTATAGGAAGAGAAAGTATGAGTTCTTTATGAAAAAGTATTAGAAGTTAATTTCTTATCACAATTAATGGAAAGTAGACACCAGTAAATATGTTGTTGAAGCAGTTTAGAACATAGCTAATATGTTATAGTATGCCACAGAAAAGTATGGAATTATGCTAATGGGAATTATTAAAAATATGTTTGATGGAATGATAAAAGAGGCCATCAATAAGAAAGATGCACATAAAAACGATTGCTTCAAAAATGACAGTAAAATATTGTGTGACTATAGAGACAAAAAGACTCCATATTGCAAAGAATATTGTCAAAGACCCCAATGAATAGCTAAGAACAAAGGAAGCAGAAAAAATTCAGAGCTATCTTGACTGAAAGAAAAATAGCTTTGGAAGTGAAGAAAACTAAACTAGAGTTGCCACTGAATGGACATAAAAATAAAGAGGAGAAACTAAAGAGATGGAATGTTAGAAGGAATATTTTAGAAATTACGATGGTGATTATAGAGGATTATAGATCTGAAAATTAATGGTATCAAAGACCAAAACAGTAATGTTTAATGGAAAAAATGGAACAAATTATTTCAAGATTACTTCATGTGCCTTCATGAATGTTGGTAAAGTGGAGTGATCTATTGCAAAGAATAACTACTGGTATTTACTGGAAAAATAGAAAATTTGTAAGAGTATGAAATTTATAAGAGTATTCTTTTGCCCATTTTGCTATAAAGATGAGAAATATGTCAGAAGTAACATAAAAAGTTGAGCACTATTAGAATGAAGTAATTAAGAAACATGGTTAGCAAAATAGAAAGAGATAGGGCAAAACAATGGATGTTGAATTGATATGAAAATAAAAGTGTGATCTTTTGAAACAAGTCAGTTCAGGTACTTTGGAAAAAGAGGAGCAAAATGCAAAAGAAGTACATGAAAGAATTAATTCAGAGGAAAGGGTACTTTATTTATTAAATTTATATGCCACCCATCTCTGTTGAAGCAACTCTAGTTTAAAGGGAAAGGGGAAATATAAAGGAGTGTATAGATGTAATGGAATAGAGAACAATATGGTTAGAAATAAATGAAGAGAAATTGTTAATATAAATTTTAACTATATTTCCTTTTGTCTCATCCCCACTGAGGAAGCAACATTTTCTTCCTCAAAAAAAAAAAAACAACAAAAAAAAAACCAGTCCAATTGAAAACACACCTTTTGAAAACACACCTTTGAGACAACTATGACCTGGATGACTGAGAATATCCACAGAAGCAATTCCTTTTCTTATCTCATGCCTTATCTTCTTGACTTACTTTTCTATACTCTGTATAATGTAACTTACACCATAAGAGAACAATAGGGTAAGCATAAATATGAATGTTTGAATGTTGCCTTTACAGGCAGTCCATGACTTATATCCATTCATTCACAACCATTTGAAGTTACTAATAAAGGAGAATATTCACAGCTCAAGGTGAAATGCAAATGTTTCACTGATATTACATAGTTTGGGTAATGAAATATCTGTAAGAAAACAACCAAACTCAGAGAGCATTAAGGACCCTTCCCCCCCCCCCCCCCGCATTTGAAATTACAATGGCATTGAATCGTGATTAAAATTGTCTTTATATTCCAGTCCCAACTGGCACTTCTCGCACTCACTTTACAACCATATCACTTAGCAGTGGAATTTTCAGGACCAATTCCATTTTAAATTGAACATTACCTGTGTTTATATAAATAATTACAAAATTCAATCTCTCTTTCTCTCTCTCTCTCTCTCTCTCTCTCTCTCTTTCTGTTTTCTATCCTCCCTTCATTTTTTTTTTCTTCATCCATCCTCAAAAGAGGGGATTTACATCAAGCACAAAAATTGAATATTCTTCATTTTGGTGGCATGCATTAAAACAAACTGCAAAACATGGGAGAATAATGGAATAAACAGATTTTATATTAAGGATCACACATTCAGTTGATTCCAATTAAAAGTTACTCATTACCATTCCTCCCAACACAAAACTATGATTAGAAAGTAATCTAGGATTTTTCTAAATAAATAACAAATTAGAAATTTCCATATATCATTGATAGCTTTTTTATACAAAATTCATTGCTTCATACAATCCCTGTGTCTAATAATTACATGAAACATACTTTCTACTTTTTAAAAAGGATCCAGAAGACCAAGCAGAGCATCCTGGATTACTCGAAATGTATTGTTCTGCATTAGTTATAAATATTGTATGAATTTTGCAGGCAAGCAAAATAGTTATCTCATCATCAGTCAATGTCTTTCTCTTTCCTTCTTTTTTAGCTGTTCCCAATCCAACTTTATAGATAAGAATTTGGGCAGAGCTCAAGCCAGAAAATACAGCAGCACCATGGGTATTTAGTATGCCAGCAGCCATACAGTGTTTATTACAGAGGTAAAATTCCAACCAAGATTTCCTTATCCGCAGCTCAGTCTCTTAGCATTCAATGCCTTTTCCCATTGTATCTTACCACAGCACAAACATACTGCGACAATTTCTCTCGTGGTATAACATTGTCTTCATTTTAAATTCCACTAATGTCTCAAGCTGTTTAAAGTTGTCCTTAGTTAATACATAAAATACTTTTCTTCTTTAAGCAGGCTACAAGTTATGTGATGGTTGCAAAGGACATATTTTATGGTCATATAATCTGTATCACAATCAGATTCCTAGATTGTAGGATCAGACTGGCATCTACTTCTTCTTTAAACTGGTGTGGGCATGGCTCCTTCACTCCACTGTCTTCCATGGACACCCTGTTTTTTGCGCAACTGGAGAGTCGTTTCTTTCAAACTGGATCCCCCTCTATCCACTAGATCTTTGACCCAAACATTAGTGGTGGAAGGCATTACATGGTAAACTAGAAAACAGAAGAATATTGTCTCTGATGCTTCTGCTCTCCCTCTCCCTGACAGCTGTTTTCAGGTAGTTCTTCAATACAATTTAAGTGCTATTCAAAAATGGAGCATTTGAAATTACTAATAATTGGACTCTTTTTGAGTGCTTCCTCACAAAACGCCTGTATGAAACCTGAGCAAAATTTGGGAGATTTAAACATGCTTGTCTAAGCACCTGTTAAAACTTGCTTCGTTTACCCTCAGCCTCAACTATAGTAATTGGTGAAATCTGCCAGCTGAAGTTTGATGAGAAGAAAAACCAATGGATGTATTAAATGAATACCAGTGGATCTGTTGTGTATAATGTCCTGTACAGGACCCCCTAAACAAGAACAGTTCTAGTTTCAAATATCATGTCTATAACAGAGTAGGCATCACCAGTAGAGATAGCAAATTTTATGCAAATATTGCTTTCTGTTGGCTTAAGAACTAGTGGAACACACTAATTCAAGCATGAAGAGCATAAAAACACTAAATTTGCAGATGTTCCTTTCATGGGTTTTATTTTGCTTAAAAAATTAGTTGGAGGGAATATAAATATGAACAGAAAGGTCATGCTCACAAAGGATTTCATCTGCATTCTGGAGGAGATAAGCTGACACTGCACCCCATGCAGGTGACAGTTTATTCCACTTCATTAGATACCTAAATGTCTCTTCATCAGGATTCATAAAACAGCACTGTTTCTTTTCCTGAAAAATTCCCCAATGCACAGAATTAAGACATTAGAATTGTTAAGAAGTTACCAAAATCTTTGAGCTATTTGTGCAAATGTACGTAATACCTTGGCAGTCAGTTGACTCAACTCTATAGAAATTAACAAGTCATGTTTATTTCTAAATTAGCATCAGTACAGCCAAATAGCATGGCAATATTTTATTACATAATTTTTTTAAAAAAGTAGCCCTGCTCTGACACAGTGGTGTTTTGGAGATTTGCTTTCATTTTTGTGGCAATATTTTTTTTTCAGCAAATTAATGGTAAGACTATTATTGGGTCATCTAATTCTGCTCCATCATTTTCATTATGTTGAAACGTAATGCACTCTTTAAAAACACAATTTCCAATTATCTTTTGAAATTTTCTTTATAGAAAAGCAGTCTATATATTATAATTCTGTATCTTTGGAAGCAATTTTCAATATGTTGTACAAACATATTTTTAAAAATTAGCATATCCTGCTTTTTCCTTTACTACAACTTAGTAAGGAATATTTCGTAGCCATAAATCTATCCACTGAACAAGTAATTCTGTGATCTTTTTCTATAGCATGTGACACATTTGAAGAAAACAGCCTAATAGCTAAAGTCCAATATTGTCTCAACTATTTCCAGAAAAGGCACTGATATAAAATGCATATCTAAGAGGCATGTGGAAAGAACTGAGAAGAAAATTAATTTTAGGAATGAATAATCTGCAGTACAAATGTATGGAATTCTTATTCCAAATGGCCCCTTATGTTATCTTAAATTAAATTATTTTATTTAATTCTTCATATACTATAATCTAGAAATGGGAGTTTATTCAGGTATGTTGATATGCTGTCCACACAGATGAAGGGTTTTGTTTGTTTGTTTCCAGCAGCCCTGTCATCTGGGCATTAATTCAGTTCCTTCCGTAATGGAAAACATTACAGAAGGAGAAGGAGCAAAAAATCTACAGCTAAATCTAGGTTGTAGAAAAAGATCAATGGGCTGACAGGCTATGAAATCTGGCAGAATATTACACCAGTTTCATTACAGCAAAGGATTTTTCACCAGGATTCCATCATTTAGGTAATTCTAAGTATGGATCTAACTCTAGAAAACCAGACTCCTCTTAAGTCTTTTTACAGGCCACTTAAGAAGTAACTACTATAAATGGGACCTGATAATCATTTATACATTTATTGCTTAAATAAATGTACTTTATAAGGTAACAGAAATAAATTCTCATCAAGTTGTCTTCTAAGATCTCTTTCCTGTAAATTCACCAAAGTCTAAACTTCACTATTTTCCAAATCAGTCAGTCAAGATGACTTTTAATATTCATCCAAAGGCTGAAGACATATGTATACTTTCAGTAGTTTAAAAATGCCAATGCAACATCTCTGGGAAAGAAAAGGGATGTACTAAAACAAGAAAAAATATTTGCTACTGAAATTATGTTTGCTTCAGGATCCATCCAGAAATTTATTTTTAAATTTATTGAATGACTGCAACAAAATTTTTGCTACGGAAAAGGCTATAAGGAAGTTGACTGTGTAACAAAAGATGCACAATATTGTAACATACACACTAATATGATTACAAATGTCAAAAGGCTTTCTTGAAAGCTATTAGCAAAGACCAGAGATCACAACTATGGGGTTGTATCTTCAACTGTTAATGGCAGATACACATGAAATGTTCTTCTGAAAAAAATCATGCCCCTCTGATCATTGTAAGTGAGATCAGTTGTTAACCTACCCAGTACTTCCAAATAATTTATTATTAGAGCCTTTTGCCTTGGATTGCTGGCTGTACCCTAAGGCAACATCAATCATTTTCTCCATTAAGACCAACCTCGTATCATTAAATATGATGGTTATTTACCGTTTTGCTTTTTTATCAGGATAATTAAATGGTTTAATTTTTTTTCAAGATTTTTGCAGCAGCCAAAGTGAATTTCTATAGAACCCCCAGCATTAGCACAGCACACATAAATTTGACTTTTTTTCATTGCTTTTTGTCACCAAAAGATCCACAAAACTTATCCTTTAAAAATCTGATAATATAATTTATTTTTAGTTTCGGTAACAGTTTGTGCCTATTTGTGTTTTAACTTCATTATTTGAAGAGCCTTTTTCCCATATATATTTTTCTGTAGCATGGTTTTGTGCAGATCATTTTCAAGCAGAAGATTAAACTATCAGAACAATGCTTACTGAGGAAACAGCACTTTCAATGCCAGTTCTCAAGAAAGAAAAAAGGATGACAAAAACAATAACTGGACAAAGAAAAATGGTACAGAAATAAGAAATTGAACTTAATTCAAAATTGTAAAATGCCAATCCATTTTTGATGAAACCAAAATTAAAACAATCCATTACCAAAAAATACATTTTTAAAATATTTTATCTTTTTTCTAAAATACCATTGAAGTACATCTTTCTTTTGATTTTCTAACTTCAATCTAAATTATGGAAGCCTTTAAAACTAGTTCATTTGAACATGAAAATGCAGGTAAAATTAATACTATTAATTTTACATGCATTTTCCTTCCTATGTAAATCTTTCAGATTTTTTCTCTTGAGACTATTTATATTGAAGAACAAGCAATAGTTCTAAAGACATTTTCATTGCATATTGCAGACTTATTTTCTATACACAAAGAAAGGAAAAATAACTTTGAATGAACTTGTTGTAAAATTCATTTTAAGGCTGAAAAGCAGCTTTCCCTTTAGAAAGTGCTGAAGCTCTATCTAGAGGTGTTCTTTTTCATTAATTTTACATGCAAGATCATCTACAATTAAGGATAATATAAAAGTGTCAGAAACTTCCTTTGTTACCTCCACATTTTGTAATCCATAAAAGAATCTTGCCTGAACTTTTCCTAACCAACTTTAGCTCCTTCACTGCCATCAAGTGGTAAGAAGTCAAAACTGATTCTTTAAAAATTAATCTCTTTATATACAGTACAACAACACAACTAGAGATATAATGCCTTGGGAGTAAAGTTGAATGACTTAGTAGTTCAAAAAGTTCTACTTAGTTGTCTTTAAGCTACATATTGAAAATAAAATCACTAACCCCAAATACTCATTTTAGTTTTTTTAAAATCACAATGCAACTGATAGAGGTCATTCTTTTCTTTGCATCCATGTTAAACACAATATGTATTCCAATGTTTTATCTTGCTTACAAATGAAGCTAGACTGATATTTAATATCCAACAAAGATATAAAGAAGATTCAGTATAAGTTAATAAAAGCTCATTACATTGGAGCTTATGATGTAGCAAATAATTCTAACTTCACATGCATGCTGAGGTTTTTTTTCCTGGTTTTTAAATTTATCCATTTTCAAAGGAAAGCACTCACAAATGTTATATGCAAACAAGAGGTCTCAACAAGACAAAACAGCCTTAACTGTATGTAAGGCTGAATACACATTACTTGCTATGTATTTTCCTCTTTTTTTTTTTACCATATAGATCAATTAGAAATTCAATTAACAGCACCTTTAAATGGAAAGAACATATTTTTCACTCTTTTCCACTCTAAGCACTCAACTAAATTGGGAAGACTAGGTACATATCACCTTAGGAAGGAAATTCTATCGTGTTGGAGCAACTTATAAAGGCCCTCTCTCATGAGGTTAATCAAACAGAAAGCAGGGGCTATTCAAAAAGAGCCTTCATTGTATGCTAACAAGTACTGTTAATCACTGCCAAGAATAATGCAGAAAGGAAAAACTCTCATAAAGTTGTTTTCTTTTTTAAAGTAGAAAAAAACAGCATGCAGTTAAGCAGAGAAATTCTTGAAAATTTTGCACTTTGTGGAGAAAGTGAATAACAACTTTTTTTTCCTTGTTCTCTCACAATATCAAAATCTGTAACTAATGCAATGACACTACATGAGATTCAGCTTAGATCAAAGTAAGCATTTCCTTATATGGGAGATAGAGATGTATTCATTTATCTAATATTTACTATCAATACTGAAATATAATTTTATTTTATTTTACTTATCTATATATCAAATTATTGTATTTTAACTACAATTTCATTTTAAATTGTTTTTATAGGATTTTATTAGTAATTTATGTTTGGAACTCTGTATTTTGATATGACCTATAGGTCTAATCAATAAACTAAACTCACTAAACTAAACTAATATTTACTGCCAGTATCTGTGAGTATCTTTATATTCTGTTTATAATGTTTCCAAAGGTATGATTGGTCACCATGGAAAATAGGACACTATCAAAATCCTTGGCATGATCAAGCACAATTATGTCTTATGTTGGATTTTATTAAAACAGCATCTTCAGGCTGCATATTTCCATGATTGAAATTATGTTGCCGCCAACAGAAAATGGAAATGCACCTTGACTAGTCTGGCAACATCACTATATTTTTTTGGTGAAATCCATTATTATTGCATAGCATAAGTGGAAAAAAATCTGAGTAATTAATATGTTTGACAGTGTTCAGGTTAGAGGCTGAGAGATTTCAAGCTCTATTAATGTCATTGATGCCCTTGAACAAAATCACTCATCATTTAGCTTCTCTATTTCCATTTCTAAAATAATGACTTCTCTCCCATCAGTCTTTTCCAAGGATAAAATTTGTAGCATAAAAGAGAAAAAGCAGTGGAGTTAAGGTTTTTAAATCCACCCAACATTAATTTTCCTGTAGAAAAATGACCTTCCAGTAGTAAAAAAAATAAAAAAGCAAGACTTTTATTCTTAAGAAGGCCTCACCTGGATCCACGATCAACAGCTGTTGCTTCTTAAATGTGCTTCAGATTAGTTAAACCATACCATTTAATGTAGTAGTATAGTTCATGATATATATTGCAAATAAAGTAAAACTTGTTCTTTGCTTCTGATACTCCTGCCTAAAAGCAGCACAATAAGATGGGGAAAAAATCCATCCTTGTGCACTTCTCCCTAATTTATGGCATCAGGATCCATAAAGCAAATTTTTAAAAGCTATCTCCCCACTCCCAATTTTGGTAGAAAATGTTCATTGTGTAGTATTTGAAAACTGTATTTACTGAAACCCAGCTTTATCTACAATCACTTCCATTTGGTCTTAAAAAATAGCAAGGAAATGGAATAAACTATAATCCATGATTCATTGCCAGCCCCCAAAAAGGAAAGAGGCGAATTTTTTTGTGCTAATAATGAAATATAGTGACTCCTAATTTTTTTAATTTTTTTAAAAAAATGATCCAAGCAGATTGTCAACTCAAGCAAGTATCTTTTTCAAGTTGGACCAATGTATGTTTCCCATGTCTTGTGAACATGAAACAAGCTCTAATAATACAAGGGTGGAATTAGAGGATTCATGCAGCCAGTTGCTAGGCAACTACTCATACGTGTACCAATACCACTGCCTTTCGTCAAAACCCCAAAGCACTGGTTCTTTCACACATTTAATTGGAGGAATTCACAGACACAGAATGTGATAATCCTACCAATCGTGGTAAGCACTGGTTAAATGCATGAAGCTATCTTGTTTTTAGTAACTGCACACAAGACAAGCTGATTTAAATAAATAACAGCAACATAATAGGTTGCTTTGTTTCTAGAATCAATGATAGATATAAAAATCACAATCGTATCTTGGTATTCATCTTTCTCAGTACTTAACAGCAGGTACATTACAACTCTAATATTGGACTGAAGCAGTTACCAACTTGCTTTGGAAAGAGCTCTTTGACAAATTCTCACTGAAAGTCTGTCTGGACTAAGAACAGTTGGTAAAAAAAGCAGCACAAACTTATCTGGCATTTTAAAAATCAATTCTGCTAAATCAACAAGCATATACCAAGATGTCCTAGTCTTCAATGTAGTGCCAATTCCTACAAAGAAAAAACTCCTTCTGAAATACATCTAATGTACAAGACTATGTAGAATAGAGAGAAAATATGTTTACAAGTATCAGCCTTGTTAAAAATTTTGTGCATCTTCTGACCTTATACTTTCTGAATATGGGAGGGGAAAAAAGTAGACGAGCATTTCATTGTGAGACATTTAGCAGTTTGGGTTTCAGTCATTATAATAAGTCTAGGATGAGGTAGAGAACCATAGCATAAAATATTCATCTGTATTGCAAATGCTGACTTTTAAATATATAATAATAAAACATTTACCACAATGTACCAAAGTACTATTAAGCTTCTTAAATCAAAAAGCATCAATGGGAATGATAGGTATTGAAGAATTTAAGAGATCAATCCATTTTCATGAATTTGGAACGCAAAAGGGGGGGGGGGACCCTATTAGGTTTTCATACAGTAGTCCAGACATTGAGAATTAAAATTTCGTGCAAAGTAATTTAGTAGGAGGCTTGAGAAATTTACAATTACAATAATTGTTTCTTCAGTCTGGTTCTATTGAAGGCTATTCAGTATACTCAAGAACTGTTCCAATTCCTGCTGTCTGAGCAAGCACAATAAGAGTGTAAAAAACCAAGAAGCTCTGAATTTTTTTACTGCATAGAAATAAACTCTTCTTTGAGTCAAGTTCAATTTCTGGTAATTTATTTGGAAACAGATGAAGCAGCAATATGAAAGTGGTTTAAGTGCTGTCTTCTTCCAGAATATTTTCTGATTTCCCGATTTAATCTGCAACTCTTGTCATTCCAAATGCCAATCCTATGATCAATGAAACGAGCTACTTAGCTCAGTGAGAAATGATTATTTATACAAAATTCAAGATTATTTTTTTACATTTACTGGTCAGAAGTGTCATTTTTTGCCCTACAAGGTTCTATGCCTCCTCAGGTTTCTTTATTACAATTTTTAAAAATGAGCCTCTACCCAATCATCCTGCATAGCAAATCTGGTGAGAGTATGTTGGGGAGAGTATATCCATCTTTGCTTTCCTTGACCTCTCAGCAGCCTTTGATGCCATTGATCATGGTATCTTTTGGGCTGGCTATGAGATTTGTGGCTGGGTGGCACAGTCTCAAAGCCAGTCCCAACTGGTGTTGATAGAGTAGAGATCCAGTTCATGGTCACTCCTTTATGGCATATTGCAAGGCTCAGTATTCTCTCCACTCCTTTTTAATATCTGCATTAACTCACTGGATGAGATCATCTGCTACCATGGAATAAATTAGCATCAGTATGCTGATTATCTCAACTTTAAATCCCTGATGACCCAAGAAATGCTGTTGCTGCCCTCTCACAATGCCTGTGGGATTCTGGATGTGGGACAACAAGCTTTGGATGAACCTTTGTAAGATTGAATGGCTTTGAACACATGGGGCTTTGAGATCTAGGAATTTAACACCTTTAGTTCTAGATGGAGTTGCATTGCTCCAAACAGGCCTCGTACATAACTTGGGGATTCTTCTGGGCTTGTGACTCTTGCTCAAAGAGCAGATAGCAGTCATGGCTAGGAAAACCTTTACACAACTTTGTGTCATGCTCCAGTTATTTTCTTTCCTGGATCAGGAATCTCTGTGCTCAGTCACCCAAGTCCTGGCCATCTGACCCCTAGACTACTTGAATGTGCTTTATATGCGGCTACTCTTGAAGAGTATTGGGAAGCTACAACTGCTGCAGAATGCAGCTACATGGACAATTCTTGGGGCCCCTAGAATGATCCACATTATACTGCTATGGCATGAGCAGCACAGATTGTCAATTTGCTTCCAGGCCCAATTGGAAGTTTTCATTACCTTTCCCTTCATGGCATGCGTTCAGATTACCTGAGGAACTATCTCACTGCAGAGGGGCATGCTATGGAACCTGTCAAGGATTTCCAGCTGGTAGGGTCCAAGAGAACTTTTTCTGCCATGGCTCCGCCCTCTGGACAATTATGTTTCCCAAGCTAAAATCTGTATCCACCCTTTTGGCCTTCCAAAAGAGTCTGAAAACCTGGCCTGGGGCTGCAATGGGAGCATGTCATTCTGGAAGTGGTTAATGAACTAAGAGAAGACCTCACCTCCTCCCCGTATGCATCTTGCTCCTTTCCTTCCCATCTTTGCAAACTTTTAATTAATTTTAGTGTTACTATTTATTGTTTTAATGTTTCATGTGGTTGCTTTCAGGAATGCTTAAAGGTTCACTTATACCACTGAAAATAAAAAATGGTAACTAGCTGCAGTACAGTCTTATTGAATGTATGTCCTTCCTGCTATCCAAATGAAAACAGTCAGAGGGGCAGTATAAAAAATTAGGGAGAGGGGCTATAGGAAATGTTTAACTTTACTGATTTTCCTTTCAATAAATAAATATTATGTGCTAGATCACAGGTCAGCATCATTACGTTTTTAAAATTCTACATGGCATGAAGTCATAATGGTACTTCGACACAGGATCTGTATTACAAAAAATATTACACTACCATTAATATTAAAACATTGCTTGTGAGTTGTGTTTGGCACTCTCCTGCTCTTTTATGGTTTTTTGATTAATTATTTTGTTTTGAATGTTATTTATATTTATACAGTTTGCTCTTATAAGCCACTCAGAATCACATAGGTAAGATGAGAGACTATACAGATTGAACTAAATAAATAAAATGGAACTATACTGAACAAAAATTAGAAAAGGTTACTGAAAAGTTGCTGTAACTGCACGCCATATTCCCAAAGGTATTTTAATCCATCCACCTGAATCTAATACTGAGTACTTTTCATCACCATATCATGTGTGAATTGGTGGTCACATAAATCTATTAAATAAATCAATAAATAAATAAATCTCACTGCATGAAGAAAGCACATCTATTTCTAAACCTGAAGAAAATTGTACAGCAATGTCCATACAAATTCATATTGGACTCCATGTTCCCACTTACAAAGATTTATGGTCATTTAATTGTACAATAGTAAGGAAACTGACATGTTTAAGGAAATTTTAACTTTAAGGACATTTTCAAAAGTAGAAACTGAGCAATTCAACAAAATGCAAAATGAGATAAATGAAGACTTCAACTGAACCCTAGTAAGACTTAGTGGCTGTGAGTTGGTCCTGCTGTATACAGGACTTTATCATCTTTGGACCTGGATGGGATTGTGCTATCCTAGACAGAGTGTAACGTGGAAGTCATTTTAGACTCATGGTTCCTGCTTGAAAAGCAGGTGGCAACTGTGACTATGAGGGCCTCTGCCCATTTCCATGTTGTGCACCAGTTACACCCCTTCCTGGACAGAAAGGCCTTCTATTTGGTCACTCATTCCCTGGTTATCTCCTGATTGGACTATTGCAATGTGCTCTACATGAGGCTACTCTTGAAAAGTACCTGGAAGCTTCAGCTGGTGTAGAATGCAGCCAGACAAGCCATATTGGGTGCCAAAAGAAGGGCATGTATAACACCTTACATGAGGGATACAGAGGCCCACACAATCGTGGGGCTGGCTACCCCCAGGAGAACTCTCCCTCATAAACATTTTCCATTATTTTCTTTGTAATGATGAAATATAACAAATTTAAAGTAGTAAAACCAATTATTGAACCATTAAAAAAGTTCCTGGATAGAAAAGGGAAAGAGAATAAATGCCAGTTGTGTTTGAATTAATTTTGGATTAAGTTTAATGGTTATCTGTCAAGAATACCAGTTCCATACTAATACTTCAAACTATGAAATTCATTTAAAAAAAACCCTCCTAATTTAAATGCTGTGTTTCCCTGAAAATAAGACCCTGCCTTATATTTTTTTGAACCCTGAAATAAGCGTTTGGCCTTATTGCCATGCACCCAAAATCCCGATTGGGCTTATTATCAGGGGATGTTTTATTTTAGGGAAAACAGGGTAATAGGAAGTGGCAGTTTTCACAAACTGGCATAGTGTTTGGATGAAGCTTTTCCTATCTCCTCTAAGAAATATCAACATAATAAATCTATTTCAGACCAGTAAGCCCAAACTTCAACACTATTTTGTTAATCCTTTAACTTTCAGTTTCACCTCCAACTAATCAGGTCCAAAGCTTTCACATATGCTATGTGTTTATTTATATCCAGTTTTCAGTATATGGTAACCTGTAGTCAAAATAAACAAAATAGCAGCAGAATATCAAATCAAAAATAAAATCAATGAAACCATATCCAAAGAATCAGCAACACTTGCACTATGTATGAAAGCCAGGTATGAAAATAAAATAATAATAATAATAATTAAATCTGATATAAAGGACTTCAAAACATAAGGCAACTTTGAACAAGAAATTCTACATAAATACAAAACAGGATGACAGGAAAAGTATTACCCTGTTTCCCCCAAAATAAGACATCCCCTGATAATAAACCCAATCGGGCTTTTGAGCGCATGGCAATAAGGCCAAGGGCTTATTTCAGGGTTCAAAAAAATAAAAGACAGGGTCTTATTTGTGGGGAAACACGGTAGGTCCGAGTCTCATTTAATAGTTCTGGAGACCAGCCTTTGAAGTTGTTCTCAGTGGGTGGGCACTGAAAACAACGGGCATTAAGCCACCAACAAGCTTGCTCCTCAGCGTAATATTATTAATACCGGTATAATTATCAATATAATTAATATTATTCCCCTCCCCCTTTGCTATTAGTGAGCAGAGTCATTCAAGAACAAGGGTATCAACCTTGTTTATATTTTACATGACTATGTTATTGTACTTCATTATACTCTGTAAACTGAAGAAACCCTAGGGATGTATAAATAAAATTGTGCGATAATATATAAAAGGCATCAGTGGAGACAACTACACTTTAATATATATATAGAAATGGCAAAACTGATATAGGCAGTCCTCGATTTACAACAGTTCGTTTAGTGATCATTCAAAGTTACAATGGCACTGAAAAAAGTGACTTATTACTGTTTTTCAGTTATGATTCTTGCAGCATCCCCATGATCATGTGATCAAAATTCAGATGCTTGACAACTGGTTCATATTTATGACTGTTGCTGTGTCCCAAGGTCATGTGATCACCTTTTGTGACTTTCTGAAAAGCATCAACAAGGAAGCCAGATTCACTTAACAACCAGGTTACTAATCTATTAACTACAGTGATTCATTTAACAATTGTAACAAGTAAGGTCATAACATGGGACAATATTCACTTAACAAATGTCTTATTTAACAACAAAAAATTTGGCCTCAATTGTGGTCGTAACTCAAGGTCAATACTGAACTTGGTCACAGTATTCAAAAAAAAGTGATAACGCTGCATTTAGCAATACCAGCAATACCGCTGAAAGTTTGAATAGCAAGAAATCAATCGAACCAGATTATACAGAATATCGGAAGAAGCAGGATACATTGAATGGAAATGTAAAGAGGAAAAAAAACAGGATGTCTATCTACTAAAACACTGGCCTTCTTCAAGCCAGCACCTTTCAATAGTGTTCAGCTACAGGATAGCGTGAGCTACGAAAAGTTCCAGAAGACTTATTGTTGAGCCTGTTAAAAAGCAACTTTAAAGATCCCATTCTCTGTTACAAGAAATCCCAAGTCTGTGGTTTAATACAGACATTGCAGGCCATGTCCCGCGGAGAAGTCCCCGCGAAGAAGCCCCAGAACCCGCTTTGGTCTCTGCGGTGCCTCTAAACGCCCCGGGATTCGGAGGAACTTCCAAGGCCCAGCCTAAAGCCACGAATAGCCCAGACGCGCTTCTCTCTTCACCTGCTCAACGCCGAGGAAAGCATAGAAGTTTTGCGGGACTTCCTCCACGAGGTCGAAGAGCTCCAAGTCGCCGCTCTCCCAAGCGAAAGCGAGTGGTACGAGCAAACCAAGCGCCAGCAGCTGCGGCCAACGCAACCCCGTCCAGGGGCGCGCGCGGCAGCCCAGAGCGCCCTGAGAATTCTCCCGCATCTCCGCTCCTAGGCTGAGTTTAACCCAGAACAGCTGCTACTGCTGCGCCGCAGCTACACAACACAACCCGGCAGACGTGGCCAGAAAGGAGACTGCCTTACTATTACGCATGCTCCGCTCGCCACGCCGGTTCCGCTCCTCCCTCCGTGAGTCCCACGAGGGAGAACCAGGACGGGGCCCGGCCAATGGGCGATCGCAATACGGTGCGTCATGAAGCTGAACAACCACAAGACTAGGGAAGAGGCCTGCAAAGAGGCTGTAGTTTGGCTGCTCGGGCTGAGAGAAAAGGAAAGGGTTAGAGCTAGGACAAAAGGAAGGGGCTGGGACGCTGTTTGGAAGTGAGGCCTCCTCCGGGGTGGTAAATTAAACCGACTCTGTAGTGAAGGGTCAGTCCACTGCAAGTCGCATAACTTGCTGGTTCCCTGTTACACCTGCACTTACTCGATCCTGGAAAAGCTCTGGATAACCTTTTCATGCATCCGATGAAGTTCAAGAAAGCTTATGATTTTTAATAATCTGTTAGTCTGAAATATGCTACCAAACAGATGACGACCTCAGAGAAGTAATGTGGCAGAGACCTGGAATGCTGCTGGAGAAAGATCTATCTCAAGCCTGACCCAACTTTGGTAAGAGTTCAAGCTTCAGCTACACAGTGACAATTTAAGAGGCAAAAATAAATATTTTGCTGTCCCGATTGCATCACTGAGTGCTATCCAGCAACCTTTTATAAGGTGATTTGGTGAAGATCTTCACCAAAATCATATGAAAGTCTCTGTTAAAAATGTTTTGCCACACTATGTTGACAAAGTCACTCAGAATCCAGATGAGCTAATCTCCAATTTTGGATATCAATAAGTTGGTATCATGTTGAGCCTATTGGACAAGCCTTCTGCGATTGTATCCCTGGATCCTTGACTCCATGATTGATTAAAGCCATCTGTGAGATGAGAGATTGGATTTGAGGAATCCTGAAGTCAAAAATTCTGGTAAACTTTAAGAACTTATACACTATTTGTTATCTAAAATTCTAGAAGTCCTCAATTTACAACCACTCATTCAGTGACCATTTGAAATTATGACTACTGAACAAGAGATGGTTATGACAAGTCTTGGAAGTTCTGGCCATCCTAGCACTCCTTGGTCAAATGGTCATATAATAGCAATCTGGCCACTTGGCAACCAGCAACTAGCTGCAATATCTTGCAGTCATATGATCTCTATTTGTGACTTTTCCTATTGGCTTGCCACAAGCAAAGTCAAGCTGGCAGGAAAGATTTCAAATTGGTTGGGTAAGTCTGTGTACCCTCCGGAAGCTTTGTTGTGCTTACACCATGCCACTACAGCCACTCATGGTATTCTCCACAGCCATCTGTACACCTTCATTCACACTCCCCCCAAGAGCAGCCATCCCAAGACCCTTTGCATTTATGACTTCCCCTGCGCACATCCTCTCCCATCCAACAACAACCACTTCAAACCACCATAGCTATGTAGCATCTTCCTGGCCACTGTACACCCCCTCACTCCCTCTCCCACCCAGCAGTAGCCACCGGCCTGTTGGCCTGCTTGCAAGGTAACTGAGACTTGCAACTTCATTTTGGTTTCACTACTAATTTTAGTTTTAGAAACGCAGGAGCTTTCAAAGGTGCTCATTTAACACTGGCAATGGGAACTATATGAATTGTGGTCATGTGACATTTCAGGTTACAACCACATCATTTAGCAATAGAAATTACAATTTTAACTACAGTGTAATTATGTTCAGTATTAGGAATCAAACCTAATAAATGTCTACCTTTTGTGACCAAAGAAATTACAGTGTTTTACAGTTTTCCCAACCTGCTTTCAACAAGCAAAATCAATGAGAAATCCAGCAAGGTAGGTTACAAGTCACTCCAGTAAGTCACTCCTACCCTCTCCCACTCAGCAACAACTACCTTTAACTTGCTGCATCTGTGGACAGCTGGCATCCATTCATATATTTTCCTTTATTCAGTGGGAGGCAACCCTGCTCTCACACCACAATTCACCAGTCACCCAGCACTCTCCTCACTGGACAGCATACCTGCCCACCAGCCTGTATATGAACTACCTTCCCACTGACACTGTTTTTTGGAAGCCAATAGGAAGCCTAATGGAGGTTCTCAGCGACTCATGATCCTTGCTTAACAATGACAAACAGGAATGCCAGGATTTCCATTGTTAAGCAATGCAATTGTAGGAGTTGACCAGGCTGAGCCCAAGGGAGAGGTCAAATGTGTCATCAGTCATGAGTCCCTGCACACCCACAAGAGATCTAAGTCCACCCTAATTTGAATCTTTCTTAACACCTGCTAATTTCCTTGACCGATAGTAGCTCAGATTCTTGTAGACAGCTTAAGCTTGCAATAAATCTTTATACTCATTTAAACTGCCTGAATCTCCTGATTTCTCTGGCACTTGACATTACTAACCTTCATCAAAAATTTTCAGAAGCTCCAGAATATCCTGGCCATGATCTCAGATCCCAACACTGCAGCAATAGCAATCAAGCAGACCTCCAGTCTATCAGCAGATGCCAAAACAGTATTGAAAATAAAAGCAGGAATCTTGCAGCCAATTTTCAACAAATGTTGCAGCAAATACAGATCTGGACTCACAAGGCATTCCTCTGAAACCACAAGCACCTGCTCCGCCCATCCAGGCACAACTGCCTTTTCCTGCCGCACTCATCCCCAAGTCTCCCAGCTGCCTTCCACAAAGATTCAGTGGTGAGCCTGATAAGATGAGGACATTCCTAGTGCAATGTGTTCATCAGCACCCAACCTGGGAAATATCCAACAAACAGATCAAGAGTCTCCTTCATCCTCACTCTCTTAATCGACTTTGTTGCCAAATGGGCACTTCCACTGAATCAACAATCCCATCCTGGACAGCTAACCAAACTTTCTCACTAGATTTAGAGAGTATGTTGGAGACTATTTGGATAGAAATTGCCAAACAACACATTTTCCAACTCTACTAGGGCAACAACTCAATGATAGTATACATTGAAGATTTCAAGCTCATTGCAGCAGATCTGGATTGGAATGAGCCAGTCTTAAGAGCACAATTCAAGAAGGAGCTCAGCAAGGCCATAATCATACAGCTAATACAGCATGGTATTCCCCAGGGTCTACAAGACCTCTACTAGCTACTATAGCAACTGAGTCTTGATTTGCAGAACTTAAAAGCATTTTTTGGCAGCCCCAGTTAACTGCTTCCGAAGCTGACTTCCCATGTCACTACCCCTAGCTTCCCTGCTTTTTGGATTTGGACACTAAAGAGCTGATGCAAATTGGAGCAGCCAGAAAAGCCCTAGGTCTAGGAGCAAAGACACAGAGAAGTTGCCCTGTGTTTCTACTGCTGAGAGCTTGGCCACATGATCAAGAATTGCCCTACTAAACCTCCCAGGAAAGCAACTGACAGACTAGCAATGTCTCCACTACTCACCACCTAGACAAGTCCCAAGGCCAGAGAAATGCCTTCCCTCCATGAGCTTATGGGGGGGGGGGGGTACACCCAAGCACCAAACGCACCTCAATTACCTCCAAACTCAGGTATATACCGTAAATGAAATTTGATTCTATCCTGACACTTCCCAGTAGTCAGGAAACCATCATCCCTGTTTTGATAGATTCTGATTTAACCTCTGACTTCATAAGTCTAGCCACATCCAGAAACTTAAGATCCGTACAGTTTCCATTAAGTCTCCATTGCTAGTGATAACTATTGATGGCCAAATTTTAAAAACAGGCCCCATTATTCATGCCTCAATGCCTTTGAAGTTAACAGTAAATCAGCAATCTGAAGCTGAACACATTGATCTTTCACTAGTGCTGGGAACTACTTGGTTACAACATCACGACCACACTATTGGGTGGAAAGATTGGTCTATTGCCTTTGAAATCTTGAATGCCTTTCTCATTGCAATTGGCCCTCCACAGTTCCTCACCAGCCCTCCCTAAAGATTCACAGAGAGATTCCCAATCTGCCAAGTAAATATGCAGACTTTGCTGATGTTTTCCGGGAGGAGGAAGCCTGGGCCCTCCACCCACATATAGACTGCAATTGCACCATAAATCTGGTCCCTGGTGCTAAAATTCACACCAAAAAACAATACCAAATGTTTATTAAGATAGTCTTCGACTTACAACAGTTCATTTAATGACCATTCAAAGTTACAAAGGCATTGAAAAAAGTGAGTTTTTCACACGACCATTGCAGCATCCCCATGATCACATGATCAAAGTTCAGATGCTTAGAAGCTGGTTCATATGACAGTTGCGTGTCTTAAGGTCATTTGGTCACCTTTTGTGACCTAACAAAGTCAATGGAGAAACCAGATTCATTTAACAATCATGTTATTTAATAACTGCAATGATTCACTTAATAACTATAACAAGAAAGATCATAAAATGGGGCAAAACTCACTTAACAGATATTTCACTTCGTAACATAAATTTTGGGCGCTATTGTGGTCATAACTTGTACAGAATTAGTAACTTTAAAACAATATTTGGACTCTAATTTGCAAAAGATGCTACCAGCTTCCTGGCTTGGCTCTCGCCTTCTTCATACCCAAGAAGTAAGACCCCAATGGGCCTAATAAGTACATTTAAAGCCTTGTAATCGCAGTAAGAAACCGTTATCCACTGCTGTTAATTCCAGACCTATTAGATATGCTGCAGAAAGCCAGCATTTTTCTGAGATTGGACCTCTGCAATGTTTACAACCTCATTTGAAGCAAAGGCCATGAATACTTAACCTCCTTTGACACCAGATATGGCAAATTTGAATACACAGTGCTGCCTTTTAGACTCTAATGCCCCAGTTTTTGCCATTTCTCTAAATCAATCCCATGACCAAAATTTTTTCCCCATGCTATCATTGTTTTTTTAACTTGTTGTTCTTCCAATTTTACCTCTAATAAATAACCATACAATTTTTTAATTACATAGTCATCAGAACCCATTAAAATTTTATCTAAATTAGTCAAGACATTACAGAAACCTTCTTGCTTAGAATCTTCTTCATATCTAGAACGTATTTGCAAATAAGAAAACCAATCCATCTTAAAACCTTGTTCTTCCAGGTCTTGCTTTGATTTAAGTTCACCCTTTTCATCAATTAATTCACTATAACAATTTGTTCCCTTCTAAATATTACTGAATATGAAAATGCTTCTATCATTGATACCCAGTCTGGAATTTTCAAATAATGTTGTTTTTTAGTCTTCTCCCAATTTAATAACAAAGCTTCACGTATATGATGTCTTCTAAAATACCCCTGTATTTTTGTTCCCTTATACCATAAAAAAGCATGCCACCCCAACAACAAATCATGTCCTTCTAAATTCAGTAATCTAGTATTTCTTAATGTTATCCATTCTTTAATCCACATCAAACTTGTCGCTTGATAATAGAGTTCCTAGTTAGGTAAACCAAAACCCCTTCTCATTTTAACATCTTGTAACAAATTTAATTTTATCCTCGCCTTCTTTCCCTGCCAAATATATTTTAACACTATTTTATTCAATTCTTCAAAAAAATCTTTCCCCAATCTAATTGGAATTGTCTGGAACAAGTATAAGATTCTAGGCAAAATATTCATCTTAATAGTTGATATCCTCCCAATCAATGATAATTGTAAATTTTCCCATTTCGACAAGTCTGTCCCTATCTGTTGTTTCATTGTTTTCATTCCTTTTATATCTTTTTCTTCTCTGATACTTCTATTTAGCACTTCTAATGTTAATATGAACAACAGAGGGGACAGTGGACAACCTTGTCTGGTGCCTTTTTTAATCTCAATAGAATCTGTCAATTCTCCATTTATCATTACTTTTGCCGTTTGTTTATAATATATGGCTTCAGTTGTTTGGGTAAACTTTTTACCAAAGCCCATCTGTTCCATTTGAAGCAGCATAAATCACCAATTCACATTGTCAAAAGCTTTTTGTGCATCTAAAAATATCAGAGCCATTTGCTTTTTATGATGGGCTTCATAGTATTCCAAAGTGTCCAGAATTATTCTTATGTTGTCTCTAATTTGTCTTTTTGGCAGAAACCTATTTTGATCTGAGTGTATAAAATTGTTTAAATATCTTTTAAATCTTTCTGCCAGTATTGAAGCAAAAATTTTAAAATCTGAATTTAGCAGGGATATAGGTCTATAGTTTTTGATTTGTTGTGAGTCAGTGTCCTCCTTGGGAATCAATGTAATATATGCCTATGACTTGGGTAGTTCCTTCTTTGTCATCGCTTCATTCATAACTTCTAAAAGTGTGAGACTCAAGGATTCCTGCAATGTCCTATAATATTCCACTGGCAATCCATCTGGCCCTGGTGCCTTCCCATTCTTTTGTTTTTTAATTGCTTCAGTTAGTTCCATCATCGTTATATTTCCCTCTAGCATCTCCTCAATATCTTTAGGAATCCGAGGTAAATTTGCATTTTGGAGATATCATATCACATTTTCCTTCTCTAAATTTTCCTGCTCATACAATTGTCTATAAAATTCCTGTATAATTTTTTTCTTCTCCTTGTTTCCAAATTTACTTTGTCCTTGGTCATCAATTAGTTGTATTATTTTTCTTGATTCTCTTTTTTCAATTTATATGCTAACCATCTGCCTGGTTTATTAGCATTCTCAAAGTAATTCTGTTTAGTACTGCTAATTTTTTGGGCTAATTCTTCTTTCTCCAATAACTCCATCTTATGTTTTATTGTATCCCTTTTCATTTTGACATCTTTTTTGTGTGGACATTTTTGGAGGTCTTTTTCAAATCTCTTATAATCATCTTCCAATATTTTATAAGTTTGTCTTTTCTTAATATTTCTCTTCCTTGTATAGTCTATTATCAAACCTCTAGCATAGGCCTTCATCATATCCCAAAGATTTTGCATCAATGTATCCTCTTTCCTATTCTCCTTTAAAAAGCCAATTCTCTCTCCATTTTCTGCACAAAATCCTTTTCTTTTAGTACAGTGTTATTTAAAGTCCATCTGAATCTTCTCCTTTGTCCTTTCCATTTCACTGTCATTGGATTATGATCTGCCCGCGTATTTGCTTCTATCTCAATTTGTTCTATATTCAAAGTCAGTTCCATTGTTGTCCATATCATATCTAGTCTAGACCAAGATGAATGTCTGTCAGAATAAAAAGTATATTGTCTGTTTTTCCCATTTCTATCTCCCCATGCATCTTTTAAATTTACTTCCTCAATCATCTTGAAGAAAGATTTCAGTAGTATCTTTCTGCTATGCCTTATTGTTTTATGTGTTTTATAGTCCAATTTCTCATCCACTATACCATTAAAATCTCCCATCATATATTATCATATTTCAATTCTATTATTTTCATATGCAATTATCTGTAGAAGTCACCTTGATTGTTATTTGGAGCATATCTTGCTATTAAAAGAACTTTCATATTATTATCTATTATTTCCACCATCAGAATTCTTTCTTCATCATCTGCATATATTTGCTCCGCTGGTATTGTATTTCTAGTATATAAGGCTCCTCTTTTTTTACATTGTGGCAATGATGTAAACATTTTTCCTAATTTTGAATGCGCCAATAACTGTTCATGTTGCTTTTTAATATGTACTTCTTGCAAACAAATTATATCAAATTTTAATTTCTCTAATTTTGAAATACCTTTCTTCTTTTAACAATTGAATTAAGTCCATTTATGTTTATTGAAATCATTTTTTTCTCTTCCATGTTCATACTTTATAGGAAGGATTTATTGCTCTAGTTGTTCTTGGTTCACACTGTTCTTTATACTCCACAATCCCCCCTACTGCTCTTTCTGCTTTTTCAATCATTGCTAGTTCCTCTTCTTGCAGTTCTATTGATACCACTATCTTTTGCAATTCCATTTCCATTTACTTCTTTAAAAATTCTGGATGAAATGCTTTCATTTTCGCTTTGTCTATTGTATCTATTCTGTATCTTTGCTAGTTGCCACATTAACACTAATCCTTCTGGTGTCAGCCATCTGTAGTTCACACCTTTTTGAAATAGTATTTTAGTCAAAAATTGGTATTCTCATCTCCCTCACTTTTCTTGGTATTTGCTTCAGAACCACAATTTCTTTCTCCTTGTACTTCAATGCTTTTTCTCTGGCAATCTGCAGTATTTGTGCTTTAATCGATTTCTTAGTAAACCTTATATGTACTTCTCGTGGTAATTCGTTGCACATTGCATGTCTAGTATAAACTCGATATATCTCATCTACACCGTCCA
The DNA here is from genome assembly GCA_022577455.1 of Arizona elegans. Taxonomy (NCBI): domain Eukaryota; kingdom Metazoa; phylum Chordata; class Lepidosauria; order Squamata; family Colubridae; genus Arizona; species Arizona elegans. The sequence continues at coordinate 25,190,959 of JAKOOJ010000004.1, forward strand.
TCATCTTCTCCTTGGTAATTTCTAGTGCTTCTGCCAAAATTCCTATCATTATTTCTGCCAAATTCTCTCCTTTCTCTTCTTCTACGTTTTGGAATCTAAGATAAAATTCTGATCTGTCCATCTCCCATCCAATTAATCCACTCCTGTCACATTCTCCCAATCTATTGTCTACATCTTTAATTTTCCTTCTCTTTGCTCCTCATTTTTCTCAATTTTTTGCAATCTATCTTCATATTTCAACATCATGCCACTTTTTCATCTGTCTTTAATTGTTGTTCAATCTTCTGGACTACTTGAAGAATCGTCTGTAAAGTCATCTCTTTCTCTCTCTTTTTCCTTCTCTTTCTGCTGAAGCATCGTCTGAATAGATCACTGTCCTCCAGATGGTGATGAGGAAGGTGGAGTTGAGACGGAGCCAACTGCCATTACTTTTCTACTCATTCTATCAATTAGTCACCAGTAGCGAAAACCAAAAAAGGAAAAGCCAAGAAAAAAGAGAATAAAAGAAAAAAGGGAGAAAGAAAAAATTAACAATTCTTCAGGTTCTTCAATACCCTAATCCACTTTGAAAAAGGCTTAATGTAATCCCAGTGTCAATAAAATATCATCAAAATCAATAGAAAAAAATGAGAGAAAGGGAAACAAAACTGAAAAATGAAAGGCCCAAAAAGCCAACCAAGAAAAATCAAAATCAAAATCAAAAATCAATCTTCAGGCACTTGTACACCTTAATCCAATTCAGTTATATATGAGAAGAAGAAAAAAAGGAAAAGTTTCATAAGTTCATTCAAAATGTTTAAGCAGGGGAAGAATATAGAGAGTTATCACTTAGCAGAGGAAAAAAAATGATGAAAGGTGAAAGAAAAAAGGATTCCAGTTTTTTTCTACAATTCTCCTTCCCAAACATTAACAAATCTCACTGAATAAGAGAGATTTTCTTATAGTTCCCCAAAGAACACCTGAATAAACAATACAGATAATTCCAACTTCCTCAGATGTACTTCCAACTATCTTATCTGCAAGAAAGTTCAGAGTCTTCAAGTTGTAACAAAATATAACACAAAAAAAGAGTAACAAAGTTTCCAATCCAGTAGATGGCAGTATTACACACTCTCCTTTCTTCCCCACTATTGTAATCCAAAACTTCTTTGTCAATAAAATGAAGAATTAAAACAATCCTCAGAGGGAGAAGAAAAAATTAAATCCCCCCCCAAAAAGAAATGTTTTAAATAAAAGGCACAAAGGTTTAAAAATGTAAGACAGCTCTCAGTTCTATTAGTCCTTTTCAATCCAGACCTGGTCAAAAAGCAAAACAAAGATTTATACCTCCATCAATGCAAATGGTTTAAAAATAAGAAATAGATTCAGCTTAATTTTGCTGCTTAATTTCCTTTTATCTCCAATTTAACTTTCACTTCAGTCTCAGGGTGTTCTTTTATATTAATTTAAATTTAAAGTCTCTCACCGCATCGGCTCACTGTCCTTCTAATCTTCTTCCGGAGCTGTCCCAACTTCAGCAGCTACAATGGCTGCCGCCCCACCGCTAGAAAAAGGGCTTCTCCCGGATCAACCAGGGACTTTGCGGTGTCCCTGGGATCATCAGGATGTGCCCTCCACTATCACAGTCAAAACGAAACTGTGAGGTTCAAAAAGGACTGTCTAGTGACGGGGTTCTCGGCGGCGATCCTGGAGCCCAGAAATCATCCAACTGTCCCGTCACGTCAGCTCCTCCCTCCTCAATTCGTTTCACATTTTGATTATTATGTTAAATATGTCCCAGGCTCCAAGAACTTAATGCCAGATGTCCTCTCTTATAAACCATAATATTCCCTTGTTTAACAGACTCCAAAACCAACAAAATCCTACAATCTTTCAATTTCCAGCTTCTCCAATCGCCACCAACCAGTGGGAGGTTGGGAACTGGTCAGTTGCACCAGGACTTAGTTACAAGGATAAAGACACAGCAACAGCTAGATTGCTTCTCGCGGGCCAGGATAGATGACCTCAAGGAGACCTCAAGCAGGTGCTGTAATCCTGTTTACCATGGAGGGTGGTGCCCTGAAACACACAGGCAGAATAATAGTTTTCCCCCCTCCCCCATGCAGGGAAGAAGTACTGCAGTTTTGCCATGACAATCAAATGGCTGGGCATGGGGGCATGTTCAAAATCATGCACAGAACATTAAGGGACTTTTGGTGGCCTAAGATGGCTACAGACATCAAAGAATATGTGATCTCTTGCCACACATGCAGGAGAGTCAACTCCCTCTATCAAAAGCCTACAGCCACTGCCTACATGCATACCCCCATCTTTTTCATACAATCTCTGTGGCTTTCATTACTGATTTACCCTCTGTCCAAAGCTTCACTACCATACTAGCGGTGGTAGATTTTTTTCACCAGGATGGCCTATTTCATCCTCTGCAAGGGGTTGCCCACTGTCAAAGACGCAGTCTAATTTTTTTTCTTCTTTTGCTACCATGGTACATCCTCAGCACTCTTTTCAGAGAGAGGCACACAATTACAAACTAGATTTTGGAAAGCATTTTTCAAGCTATTAAATATTCTCAGCTCATTTACTCTGCCATGAATGGGGAAGATAAGACTAACCATCTCCTTCAACGGTACTTGAGGTGCTACTGCACCTACAGTAAAGAGAACTGGCCATCATTACTGCCACTCACATAATTTTCTTACAACAATTCACTGCACTCATCAACTTCAATGATACCATTTCAAACCATGTGTGGCACAACACAAGATATTGCCAAACCACCCTACACTGGACTCCAGTTTTCCAGGAGCAATTAACTTCTTACAAGAACAACTTGCAGCCCAAGATCTTTTGAAATAGCAACTTGACCAAGCAAAACAGGCTTACAAGATGCCCATCGACAGGAGGGTCCACCCATAGTACCAGTAAGAGACAAAGTTTGGCTCTCCACTAGGTTCTTGGCCACTTCAAAACTTCCAAGAAGCTAGATGCTAAATTTCTGGGCCCAACAAATCAATCCTGTAGCTTTCCAACTCCAAATACCCCTTTAATAAAAGTATATCCAGTATTTCACTGAGCGTTACTTTCCAAAGATGCCCCCCAAGCAGGGGTGAAATGCTCCCAGTTCGGACTGGATCGCCCGATCTGGTAGCGATGGCAGTGGGTGGTTCGGAGAACCGGTAGCAAAAATCCCTGCGGGCCCCCACCACCACCATGCCCAGCTGAGCTACACGATCATCAGAGGCTTTTTTTTTTTACTTTTAAAAGCATTTTTTCTACAATCTCTTCCGATGAAAAAAATGCTTTTAAAAGAAAAAAAAAGCCTCTGATGATCGCGCAGCTCAGCTGGGATCGTCGGAAGCTTTTTAAAGCATTTTTTTCTGCAACCTCTTGGCCAAAGAGGTGGTAAAAAAAATGCTTTGAAAAGTCTCTGACAATCCCAGCTGAGTTGCTTGATCGGCAGAGAGGCATTTTTTAAAAAGCCTCTCTGACGATCCCAGCTGAGTTGCCTGATCAGCAGAAGCTTTTCAAAGCATTAGAAAAAATGCTTTGAAAAGTTAAAAAAAAAAAGTCTGGCCACACCCATCCAGTCACATTAACACCACCACCACCAAGCCACGCCCACAGAACCGGTCGTAACAAATTTTACATTTCACCCCTGCCCCCAAACACAATAAGACCACAGCAACACACTCCGCCACCAGTCATAGTAGAGAAAGAACCAGAATATGAGGTGGAAGAAATCTTAGACTCTAGGAGAAAGGCAAAGGCATCCAATACTTGATTCATTGGAAAAGCTACCCAGTTGCAGATTACTCCTGAGAAAATGCACTTTATGTTCATGCCCCTGATTTAATTTGTTAGTTTCACCAACGCTTTCCTGACAAGCCACAGCTGACCAAGCTACCAGTTCCCTACCCAATTTCCCCTGAGACACTTGTCAAAGAGAATAACCAGTCACTCTGCATTCCTCTGGGTGAAGGAGGGAGACTTGCCTACAATGGACCTTCTACATCTGGCCTTCAATTCTCAGAAAAGGGAGGGGAAGAACCCTCTAAAGATGTTTGTGTGTTATGGCAACCACCACCTGGCTCACTAGCTTATGTAGAGGAGAGGGACGGGGGTTCCTTTAAAATTGCCTCCCTTCTGTCCTTGTCAATGTCCTACAAGAATTCAGCCTTTGAAATCACAATACTGAAAGGGAAAGCATCATAGAAGAACCTGTAGAAGAGAGGGGGCCAAGATGGAGGGGCGGTACTGTAGGAGATGACCAAACTGAGCCCAAGGGAGGGTCAAGTCTTGAGACAGTATGCACCTACAAGAGATCTAAGTCCAGCCCACCTTGAATGTCTTTCTTAATTCCTGCTAATTTCCCTTGATCATTAGTAGCTCAGATTCTTGTAGAAAGCTTAAGCTTGCAGTGAGTTTTTATACTCATTTAAACTGCCTTAATTTCTGATTTTTCCAGTGCTTGACAGTGGTCATGTGACATTGCACTTTATATTGCATTGTTCAGCAACAGAAATTCTGGTCCCAATTACTGTTAGTTACGTACCTATATTACTAACGTTGTAAATAAAAAACTGGCCAATACAAACCACCATGAACTTCTGCAGTTAAAGTGATACACTCATAAAGTGATTCAAACCATACTAAAATTAATGTTTCCAATAAATGAAAAACAACTTCTGCATACTGTGAACGTTGCCAATACATCAGGGTATATTTTCTTAGTTCCCTTTCTCTCTATTTTTTTTTTCTACTGGAAATTATTCTTCATTTGTTGCTTTTCCACTCACATATAATTAAAACATATCACTCTTTTTAATTAAGTTCATAACTTTTATTTTTATAAAAAATAAAGTTATTGGGAAATGGACGTTGGCTAACCTAAATGTCCCTTTTCTTGGCGATGCAAAGCAATTCAATGGTGAGTTCTCTCATATTTGGTTGATAGGGACTAAGTGTAGTGTGTCTTTAAATTTCTTTGTCTGACCATGCCTCCTTAGCTCCGGTGATCGCCAGTTATTTCTCGAAGACGCCCTCAGAAGACGTGACCTAAGGAGAAACACAACTCCCTGGGAGGACCCCCCCAGGCAGCCTGAGTGGTTGCCTGGGGGGTCAAGAAAAGGGACATTCAGGTAAACCAACGTCCATTTTCCATTGTGATGCTATGCAATTCAATGGTGGGATATGCCCAAGCACAGAGTCAATAGGAGGGAGGCTGGCTGGATCCCGGGATCCCAGGAGAGTGGACAGACTGAAGTACCCTACGCCCAAAGGAGACCTCCGCCGAAGCGAAGGAGTCCAATCTATAGTGTCTAACAAAGGGCGAGAGGGATGTCCACGTAGCAGCCTGACAAATGTCTAGCACCGGTGCCTGAGTAGACCAGGCAGCAAACGTAGCCGCGCTACGTGTGGTGTGGGCCCAGACCCTACTCGGCAATTGCTTGCCCTGAGTGCTATAACCTAGCGAAATGCATGCTTTAATCCATAGAGCAACTGTCTGTGATGATACCTTCTTCCCCATGGATGCAGGGTGAAAGGATACCAGGAGTACTTCTGACTTGCGAAATGATGCAGTCCTGGCAATATAACGACGCAAAGCTCACCAGACATCCAGCGTGTGCCACTGGATCTCCAAAGTGTTTCTAGGCTGCTGGCAAAAGTCGGGCAGTATAACCTCTTGACCCCTGTGGAATGGCGAGTTCACTTTTGGCATGAAGGAAGGGTCCAACCTTAGCACAACAGTGTTAGGGCGGGATATCAACAAGTCACTACGTATAGACAACACCGCCAGTTCAGAAATCCTCCTCGCCGACGTAATGGCAAGGAGAAAGGCCGGCCTGAGGTTAGTGGCCCTCCGCAGAAAACCTCTAATTCGAGGATCGTGAGACAGAGACTGAACAGCACCCGGAGCCAGTACAGTTGACAAGGTGGCTACCTGGCATCTCAGCATTGAAGGGGCAAGGCCTTTGGTCAGACCCGATTGCAGGAAGTCTAAAATATCAGAGATGGTCACCGACGTGGGGTCCACATGGTTGTTGGAGCACCAGAGACAGAAGGCCTTCCATGAGGCGTCGTAGATACTGATGGTTGAAGGACGCCTGGCGGACTGGATGGTATGAATGACCTCACCAGAAAGGTTGTCTTTCCTCAGGCGGATCCTCTCAAGCACCATATGGTTAATTGCAGCCAGTGGGGGTTTGGATGAAGTACAACCCCCTGGCTGAGGGAGATCCGATCCTGAGGAATGCACCAGGGTTGATCCATGGAGAGACTCACCAGGTTGGCAAACCAGGAATGACGAGACCAATGAGGTGCCACTAACAGAAGCTCTGCCCATTCAGACAATAGCTTATGAATCACCTTGGAAAGAGAAGGATGGGGGGAAAGGCATAAAGAAGACCCGGAGGCCACGGGCAGCGGAGTGCATTGTATGCCTCAGCCCCCCTGCAAGGAAACCTCATGACGAACCTGGGCAGTTGAGCATTGTCCGGTTGGGCAAAGAGATCGACCAACTGTTGGCCAAACCTGCGGACCAGATCCTGAAATAGAGTTGGATGTAGTCTCCATTCTGACGGATCCAATTATTTCCTGCTGAGACAGTCCGCCTTGATGTTGAATGCCCCCGAGATGTGTTCCACCCTCAGCGATAACAGGTGAGTCTCAGGCCAGTCCAGTAATGATTCTGCCTCCGTCATCAGCGAGCGTGAGTGAGTGCTCCCTCCCAACTTATGTGGGCCTTTGCAGACATGTTGTCGGTTAAGACAAGAACATGCCGGCGAAGTAGAGTGTGTTGGAAATGTACCAGAGCGAGATATACTGCTCTCAGCTCTAGCAAATTGATATTTCATTTCATTTCATTTTATTAAATTTGTATACCGCCCTACTCCCGAAGGACTCAGGGCGGTGAACAGCCATAATAAAACATATAAATACAAAATTTAAAAAAGAGATAAAACAAATTAAATAAATTTGGCTGACCATTTTAAAACCCCAATAATTTAAAACCAAATTTAAAATTTTCCATTTAAAAGAGAAGTTCAGGTCAGGCCGGCTTGTTGGAATAAGAACGTCTTAAGCGTGCGACGGAAGGTACGCAGATCCGGAATCCTCCGTATCTCGGGGGGGAGCTCGTTCCAGATAGTAGGTGCCCCCACAGAGAAGGCTCTCCCCCTGGGGGCCGCCAGTCGACATTGTTTGGCCGACGGCACCCGGAGGAGTCCCTCTCTATGGGAGCGTACTGGTCGGTGGGAGGCTATTGGTGGTAGCAGGCGGTCTTGCAAATAGCCAGGTCCTAAGCTATGGAGCGCTCTAAAGGTGATAACCAGAACCTTGAAGCGCACTCGGAAGACCACCGGGAGCCAGTGCAGCTCGCGCAGGAGAGGCGTTACATGGGAGCGCCACGTCGCTCCCATCACCACCCGCGCGGCCGCACTCTGTGCCAGTTGGAGCCTCCGAGTGCTCCTCAAGGGGAGCCCCATGTAGAGAGCATTACAATAGTCCAGACGGGAGGTGACGAGGGCATGAGTGACTGTGCGTAACGAGTCCCGATCCAGAAAGGGACGCAACTGGCGAATCAGGCGAACCTGATGAAAAATCCTCCCGGTCACGGCCGTCAAGTGCTCTTCTAAAGACAGCCGTGAATCCAGGAGGACGCCCAAGTTGCGAGCCCTCTCCGTGGGGGCCAATGCTTCGCCCCCAATAGTCAGCGATGGCACCAGCTGACTATATCGAGACGTCGGAAACCACAGCCACTCGGTCTTGGATGGGTTGAGTCTGAGCCTGTTCCTCCCCATCCAGATCCGTACGGCCTCCAGGCACCGGGACATCACTTCAAGGGTATAGTTGGGGTGGCCTGGGGTGGAGATGTACAGCTGGGTGTCATCAGCGTACTGAGGGTACTCCACCCCGAAACCACGGATGATCTCACCCAGCGGCTTCACATAAATGTTGAACAAAAGGGGCGAGAGGACCGATCCTTGTGGCACCCCACATATAAGGGGCCTCAGGGTCGACCTCTGCCCCCCTGTCAACACAGACTGCGACCGGTCGGAGAGAAAGGAGGAGAACCACCGTAATACGGTGCCTCCCACCCCCAACCCTTCCAACTGGTGCAGCATGATACCATGGTCGATGGTATCAAAAGCCGCCGAGAGATCTAATAGGACCAGGATAGAGGAACAACCTCTGTCCCGAGCCCTCCAGAGATCATCCACCAACGCGACCAATGCCATTTCCGTGCTGTACCCAGGCCTGAAACCCGACTGAAACGGACCTAGATACATCATTTCATCCAGGTACTGGGGAAACTGTCATGCCACCACACTCTCAACAACCTTCGCTACAAAGCGAAGGTTGGAGACTGGACGATAATTAGCCAATATTGCCGGGTCCAGGGAAGGCTTCTTGAGGAGAGGTCTCACCACCGCCTCTTTCAAGGCGGCGGGAAAGACACCCTCACTCAATGAAGCATTTATAATCCCCTGGAGCCAGCCTCGCGTCACCTCCCGGGAAGCCAGCACTAACCAGGAGGGGCACGGGTCCAACAAACATGTGGTCGCATTCAGTCTACCCAGAATCCTGTCCACGTCCTTAGGAGTCACAGAATCAAACTCATCCCAGATAACATTCTCAGGACCTGCCTCCGTCATTCCCGCTGGATCTACCCAGTCGGAGTCCAGATCTTCCCGAATCTGAGTGATTTTGTCATACAGATACTGAACAAAATCCTCGGCTCTTCCCTCCAAGGGGTCCTCCCTCGCTTCTTGATGAAGCAGGGAGCGGGTCACCCTAAACAGGGCGGCCGGGCGATTATCTGATGACACAATAAGAGTAGCAAGATAAGTGCAGCAAGATATTGTCTAGGCAGTATGTCTGTGACCAAAATCCCTGAACTACCTGAGTCTCTAGATGGGCTCCCCATCCGGAGAAGCTTGCATCCGTCGTGACTACCACTCGGTTGGGTTTGTGGAACACACATCCCTTTGACAGAGCCCCTGATGCCCACCATTGGAGGGATGCACGTACTTGAACAGGAAGGGATACCTTGGTTGTGGACAAGCCGCGTCCCGTTCTCTATTTATTTATTTATTAGATTTCTATACCGCCCTACTCCCGAAGGACTCAGGGCAGTGAACAGCCAGGAAATAAAACACATACATAGAAAAAAATTAAAATTGAATAAAATGAATTAAATAAATTTGGCTGAATTTAAAATACCCTTAATTTAAAATACCCATATTTTAAAACACACTAAAATTTAAAATTTGCACTTAAAAGGGAGAAGATTTAGGGCAGGCCATCTTGATGAAATAAAAGAGTCTTAAGCTCACAGCGGAAGGTGCGCAGATCCGGGATCCTCGGTATCTCTGGGGGGAGCTCGTTCCAGATCGTAGGTGCCCCCACAGAGAAGGCTCTCCCCCTAGGGGCCGACAGCCGACATTGTTCGGCTGACGGCACCTGGAGGAGCCCCTCTCTGTGGGAGTGTACTGGTCAGTAGGAGGCTATTGGTGGTAGCAAGCGGTCCCGTAAATAACCAGTTCCTAAGCCATGGAGCGCTTTAAAGGTGATGACCAGAACCTTGAAGCGCACCTGGAAGACCACCAGGAGCCAGTGCAGCTCGCGTAGAAGAGGTGTTACATGGGAACTCCATGCTGCTCCCATAACCACCCACGCGGCCGCACTCTGCGCCAGTTGCAGCCTCCGAGTGCACCTCAAGGGGAGCCCCATGTAGAGGTGCTCCCCTCTAAAATGATAGGAGAAACCACTGGAGCGGTCTCGAGTGTCTGCATGACCACAGCACTATTGATAAACAAGAGATAAATTTTCCAAGCAGTTGTGATAAACTTAGCAAGATCACACGTCTCAGGAACAGAATGTGATGGACCAACGCTTTGATGTTCTATTGCTGGTCAGGCGAAAGAAAAACCTGGAGCCGCTCCGAGTCGATCCTCGCTCCCAGATGTTTGATGGATGTGGTGGGAATCAGGTGGCTTTTCTGGAGATTTATGGAGAAACGGTGTAGATCCAGGACATGACAGACGGTCAGCAAATCCTGTTGAGCTTGGAGGTTTGAAGGAGACAGAATTAAAATATCGTCTAGATAACAGAGGATGTGAATAGGGACCAGGCAAATAGAGGCAACCACCGCGGCGAGAAGTTTGGTGAAGGTCCATGGTGCTGATGAGAGGCCAAACGGCATCACCCGATACTGGTAATGTCAGTCGGCATACGTAAATCTGAGATCCCTTCGATGGTGTGGATGTTTAATAGTTGATGTTTGTCTTGTGCTTTTAATAGGCTGTACACTGCCCTGAGTCCTTCGGGAGAAGGGCGGCATAGAAATAAAATTATTATTATTATTATTATTATTATTATTATTATTATTATTATTATTATTATTATTATTATTATTATTTTGCCTTGCTTGTCCTTGTGATGGGAAACTGGAGAACGAATGAAAAAATTCTTGGGAGTAGTTCGGAATTCCAACAGTAGTCCTTGTTCCACCGTACGTTGAACCCAGGAGTTGGACGTGGTGGTTTCCCACTGGGGTAAAAAATGATGTAGCCACCCCCCAATGGGAATGTGGGACGGGGAGTCATTTGCCCCGCTTGAGTGGCCCTAGAACCTGTGCCTCTAAACGGTCGTTTGGAGGTAGATTGGTACCTACTCCGGTCCCTAAAGCCTTGTCTATTGGCTGCACGATCAAACCCTTGAGCAAAGGATCTATTATAGTAGGACCCACTGGGCCCTGACTCTGCACAAAAGGGCTGCCGGTGACCATAGGGAGTGAATCTACATTCAGGTCTGTTATACGAGACTGGTAACACCTTTCTCTTATCTCTGCCTTCCACCAATATCGGATCTAAAGCTGACCCAAATAGGGAGGATCTGTGATACGGAGCTGATGCCAACTTCCATTTAGATTTGGCATCAGCCTTCCAAGGCTTAAGCCAAAGCAGCCTGCGAGAGGTCACAGAGGAGGCCATTGCTCTGGCAGCAAATCTGGCCGCATCTAACGATACGTCCGCAGAATACTCCGTGGCAGCTACTAACTTGCTAAGAACCTGTTTGATCCTGGTGTCATTGGGGGGAAGTCTCTCCTGTAATTGGCGAAGCCAAATCAGGGTGGCCCTATTAAAAAATGATGCAGAGGCTGCTGTCTTCACTGCCCAAGTGGCCGCTTGGTGCGTTTTCCTAAATGACACCTCCGCCCTTCTTTCATCCGACTTCAAAACCTCTACAGTGTCAGTAGACAAAACTGTAGAGGATGACAGCCTGACAACCGGAGGATCCACAGTCGGGAGACCAAGTAACCCATCCAACACCGGATCAGCACAATATAGTTTCTTATCATGCCCACTAGGAGCCGAAAGAACACCCGGTGAGTCCCATTGTCTTTTGATTACATCTTTAAATAGGACAGGGAATAAAATCCTGGTCGGGAGCAGGCACTGCAAATAATTCTCCATGAGGTTGAACCCCTCCTGGGCCTTGGTCAGCAGGATTCACAATCGTGCCCATGTTGGTTGCTATTTTGTCCTTTCTAAGAAGGGTCTTGAAGACCGCAGGCCGGAATAAGGTGGAGAACGCTGGTCTATCCGGCATAACCTTCTCATCGTCTGAGAACTCAGGATCAACCTGTTCTCCCTCCCCAGCCCCAGAATCATCACTACTAGCCACTTCCATTGGCACCTCAGCTACTGGGGCAGGTATAGGAGGAGGAACCATAGGCATCTGCCAAGCAGGTGGCCCAGGCATCCCCTGACTTCCTTGATGCAGCCCAGAAGCAATAGCCTTGGCCAAGGCATCAGAGAAGAGGGATTGGAAATCAAATTGAGGAGGCCAACCCAGCCCCTTCTGTGGGCAGAGACCTGCAGCAGTTGGGGTAAAGGTCGCTGATGGCCCCGGTCTATTAGAAGTAGGAACCCCTTGGGAATTTCCATGAATGTCCCCATGTGAAATAGGAACTGGTTCTTGAGAAACTTGTGGAAGAAGTTCATGACCTTGAAGGTCCACAGACTGGTAATTTATAGTTCGGTCTCCCTAACAACTGGGAGAGCTTCCACCCCTTCCTGAACTTTCTTTTGTGCCTTTGAGAATTGTCTCTCCAAGGCCTTGTGTTTTCTCTATTCTTGCTTGTCAGTGGTGGAAGAAGTAGAGTGAAGCCTGCTGGAAGTAGCCACATTGGTGCAGGGGTTGGGCTGACCTGGAAGAAGAAGGTTTAGAACCTTTTTTGGTGGCCTTCTTGGGTCTGGGTGGAACTGGGGCCTGTTCTGAATCAGAGGAAAATGCTTGGTCAGCCATGTGTAATATAGATCCTTGTCAGACCCTGAGAAGCTGTCAGGCGGTGACAGAGAAAAATATTTTAAATGATCCAAATAGGTGGTAACAGAATTAATTAAGATGTGCAGTCAAATAGTGCCAAAGTCACTTCTATAGTCGAAGGCCTCGCCAATAAACCCCCACAAGACAGGCGGGAACAATAAGATCCCTAAAATGGCAGCCGGCTCACAAAATGGCGCTCCAAATTGGCGCGCAGCTCAAACGCCTCAGTCATTTCTCCACTACTCACAAATCAATGAATTGTCCTTTGGTGAGCCTGGCGATCCAAGCGCAAGAGACAAACTGCCCCTTAAAGCGCTGCGAGGTGATCTAATTTAACAGAGTGTGACTCGGAGCCCCGAGCAGGTACTCTGTAGCTGCTCAGGCTAAGAGGGAGCAAATGGCGGTGGCAGAAAATCCAGCAGACCACATCCTGCTCACATGCCAGCGGCCGATCAATCAGCCTTAACAGGCTGTCCGGAGGTCCTCTCGAAGGAAAACTCCGATCACTGCTGAAAAAAAAGGTAAAATTGACGGGACAGTCAAGCCGGATCCCCAGTGGCACACCCACGCCAGTAGCGGGTGACTGGCTGCAGCCGCAGCAGTCTCAGTTCACTCTGTTTCGCTCCCTCAGCCTAACCCAAAAAAATTGACTATCTACACTATCTACACCATACAATATAACTCATCTTATATATATCAGCCACTCTCAAGAAAAACAATACAATATTTTTAATAGAACCCTGACTATGTCAAAATATGCCTTTAATTTTTAAGCTGTTCTGAAATGATAAAGGATATACTACAGGTAATATTCATCCATGAAGCACTTCTGTTCATTAAATTGAATGTTTATAAAATTGTCATTAGAGCCCTCACTTTTATGAGCCTAGCAGGTATTGGTTAAAGCCTAGCTTAGTGCTGGGGACATGGAAAAACAAACAAACAAATCATTCCTTTTTCTTGTTTTCTTTTTTTTGGTACAATATATTCAAATTTTATCTCATACTTAATGCAACAAGTGTGCATGTTTGAATTGGAGATAAATACCTGTAATAATATTTTTGGGAATCAAAACTGACACAGGTTAGCTTAGACATGTACTTTTGTCCCTTCATTATTACAGGACATTATTATTACAGGACTATTAAGGAACCTAGGCTTACATCTTGTCATAAACAAGTGTGAAATGGTTCGCCTCTATTTTGGACTTCAAATTCATAACTCCTTAAGGAGACTTTAGAAAGCCTGAGATTTTCTACCCCAGATTTTTTTAAAATCTTGAACACATCCATAGGATCTAATTATATGGTAATCTTCTTCTAAAAACATCCACATTAGATCAAGGCCTCAGTGTATGGGTAGGATCCTATCATAACCATGTTTCCCATCAACGAGATGTTTTTAGCACTCCTATAACAATATGAAGAATGTACTGTTAGGCCTGGCGCAGACATCAAAATGGAACATAAAGAAAAATGGCACAATATATATAGGTTAAAAAATGAAAATAGTTTAACATGGATGAGCTATTTTAGACTTGGAGAACACAATTTTGTACAACCCACTAATCTTGCTTCCAGAGAAGATGGTAATTTTTTAGATTAGGTATCAGTATTCTCCATCATATCCTATCCTAAGTATTTTCTTTCTGATAAGCATTAATTTACTACTCAAGTTGCTATCATTGTAACCAGAAACAGGTAATTATTTTGTGTTTTGTTTATTGGAGATAGTTTATTTTATTTATCTGATTGGCCACCCCATCATCATTTTCTCCTTCTAAACCATGGGTGTCAAACTTTCTGCATCACGATGACGTATCATAATGTATATTGCCTTTGCGGAGCTGGGGTGGGTGTGGCCTGCGTGTGATGCATCCAGCCCGCTGGCCACCAGTTTGACACCCCTGTTCTAAACTGAATTTATCAGATAGTACAGAACATGATGGCTATTCTAACCAAGAGAACAAATAAAAGCGATTAAAGGCATTGTTAATGCTGAGTATCAATTTGATTATAGCTAAAAACAGAATATCTCAGTTGAAAGATCATGAGAAGGGAGTGGATACATCTAAAATTGATTGACTAAAGGCTGTGAACATTCTTCGTGATCAAACAGTTCAAGTCTCACTCTCACTGGAACAGTTTATGGGTGTTTAGAATTCGAAAAGAAACTGAGAAAGGCCAGCTGGTTCTCTTTATGAAAGCTCTGAGATGGGAAGGTTTGTATAAAGATTATTAGATAAATATTGAGTGGCTTCTTGAGAAGGCTTCTCATTTTTGTACAACAACCTCATCCCTACTTATTATGAAGTTCCTTAGATTTGCCTTGAGAAATAAAAATTTTACAGAAAGTAATAAAATAATTAAATGGGGAAGAGATAAAAGTCTCATGCTTTTCATTACTACAACAAGGAAGATAGATATACAGAGAAAGATGATCAACACAATAAATGATATTTTTGAGAGAAGAATCTTCCAAATTTTATCAGATTTCCAGTTGTTTTTGTTTTAAACATTTTTAAAGGCACTCAGAAGTCATTTCATAAGAATGAAAGTTAAAATAAATTATATACCTTTAAACTCCCATTGAAAGAAGATGATTTTTTAAACTATCAGGTTTTGCTATTATGCTTGCTTATGTTCAAGTTATTACATTTATTTATCTCTAGCTCTTATATGCATTTTGCTTGTAATACCTATATATTTGGGGTCCAGAAAAGTTTACAGATTTCAGGTTCTTTTACAGTTTTATTCTGTATTCCCTTATTTCCTTTCCCTCTTTCTTTGCTTTTCCTTTCCCCACCTTTAAATATATCTTCATTACTAGGTGTGTGTGTTTCTTTTTTTGATTGATTGTATGCCATCAAGTCATTGTTGACTCTTAGCAACCACATGAATAGATTTTCTACATGACAATTTGCCACTAACCTGGTGAATCAGGCCTTCCATCGATGCACTCCTGGCCACTGTAGCTTAGTTCATCTATCTTGCTGCTACTCATCCTCTTCTCTTTCCTTACGACTTTCCAAGAATTAGAGCTTTTTTTTCAGAGATATGGGTCTTTACGTGATGTGTATGTTTCTCTCTCTCTTTTGCTCTCCTTCCCTTCCCATTCATTCATTCCTAAACAGGGCAAAGGGCCTTCTATATTTTATAGATCTGTTTTCTTCTATTTCCAACAGGATGTTAAGGCTTTAAAAGATATTTGGTCATAGAGGTTACAATTTATTATTCAAGCTGTTGAACACCCGGATAAGGCAGGATTTACACTAACATTAAAAACTTCTAACAACACCATTTGAATCAATGCTTTGCTCAAAATTAACATCAATAAGATGTAACAGCTATAACCTATTTGGATTCTCTAAAAAGATTAATAAGGGTTATTTTTGAAGTTTTTAAGATGAATTGCTTCTTCACCCCCTAAATCACCTATAGCAGGGCTGCCAAACTCTAGGCCCATGGGCCAGATGCATCATGTGCTGGCCACGCTTTAGCGAAGAGGAAAAAAGTCTTGCTACGTCACGTGATGCTGTCGTGACAATATGAGTTTGACACCCCTGTCCTATAGGGAGTAATTCTATGATTTTTGCTTCATTATAAGTAGTCCTCAGGTGGTTACAAGCAATTGAGAGCAAAATTTCCATTACTAAGCAATGCAGTTGAAAAGTGTGATGTCATATTTTTCGTTATCATTTTTGTCTTTTCTTTATTAATTTTTAGGCCTGCTACCTTTCCAAATATTTCAGTCTCTTTTATTAATTTCAGGGCTGTTTCTATTGGATCTTCTATGAAGAAAACAAGGTCGTCCACAAAAGCTTGGACCTTGTAATCCTCTCTCTTAATCTTTAATCCTTGTATTCCTTTATTTACCCTAATTCTAATTAGCAGGTTTTCCAAAGTTAAAATAAAAAGTAAGGGTGACAGCGGGCATCCCTGCCTTACTCCTTTATTTATTCCAAATATTTTTTTGGATCTCCATTCACCAAGATGCATGCCTTTTGGTTCTGATATATTGATTCTATCATTATTGTAAATTTCTCTCCAAAATTCATACTTTTAATTTGCTGTTTCAGGCAAGCAGGCTGGTGAGTGAGTGGACAGGTGACTCAGAAGTGCCATAGGTAGGCACTCTAGAGCATGGGTAGATAATAATAATAATAATAATAATAATAATAATAATAATAATAATAATAATAATAATAATAATTTTATTTCTATACCGCCCTTCTCCCGAAGGATTCAGGGCGGTGTACAGCCTATTTAAAAACACAGAAACAAAACAGCAATTTAAAATTTAAAATCATTAAATAATTAGGCTCCAATTAAAATCCCAGAAATTTAAAATACCCCCAATTTAAAACGTTATGTTAATAGCCCTGCCTGGCGGAACAACAGGGTCTTCAGAGCGCAGCGGAACACCCGGAGGTCGGAGATCCTACCTATTTCGGGGGGCAGTTCATTCCAGAGGGCTGGGGCTCCCACAGAGAAGGCCCTCCCCCTGGGTGTCGCTAGCCGACATAACTTGGCCGATGGCACCCTGAGGAGACCCTCTCTGTGGGAGCGGACTGGTCGGTGGGAGGCTACTGGTGGCAGAAGTCGGTCTCGAAGGTACCCGGGTCCTATGCCATGGAGCGCTTTAAAGGTGGTAACCAACACCTTGAATCGCACCCGGAAGACCACTGGGAGCCAGTGCAGCTCGCGCAGGAGGGGGTGTCACGTGGGCGCAACGAGTTGCACCCATAACCACCCGCGCGGCCGCATTCTGGACCAGTTGGAGCCTCCGAGTGCTCTTCAAGGGGAGCCCCATGTAGAGAGCATTGCAATAGTCCAACCGGAAGGTGACAAGGGCGTGAGTGACCGTGCGCAAGGCGTCCCGATCCAGAAAGGGCTGCAACTGGCAAATCAGGCGAACCTGATAAAAGGCCCCCCTGGCCACGGCCGTCATGTGCTCTTCTAAAGACAGCCGTGTGTCCAGGAGGACACCCAGATTGCGAGCCCTCTCTGTGGGGGGCAAGGATTCACCCCCAATAGTCAGCGATGGCACCTGCTGACTATATCGGGGCGCTGGAAGCCACAGCCACTCGGTCTTGGAGGGGTTGAGTCTGAGCCTGTTCCTCCCCATCCAGGCCTGCACGGCCTCCAGGCAGCGGGACATCACATCAAGGGCATCGTTGGGGTGGTCTGGGGTGGAGATGTACAGCTGAGTATCATCAGCGTACAGATGGCACTTCACCCCAAAACCACGGATGATCTCACCCAGCGGCTTCACATAAATGTTGAACAGGAGAGGCGAGAGGACCGACCCTTGCGGCACTCCCCATGCGAGATGCCTCGAGGTCGACCTCTGCCCCCCTGCCAACACAAACTGCGAGCGGTCGGAGAGGAAGGAAGAGAACCACCGCAGAACGGTGCCCCCTATTCCTAACCCCCTCAACCGCTGCAGCATGATACCATGGTCGATGGTATCAAAAGCCGCTGAGAGGTCTAATAGGACTAGGACAGAGGAGCGACCCCTGTCCCGAGCCCTCCAGAGATCATCCACCAATGCGACCAATGCCGTTTCTGTGCTGTACCCCTGCCTGAAGCCCGACTGGTACGGGTCCAGATAGATAGCTTCATCCAGGTGCCGGGATGAAGTGCCAGATGTGTGGGTACCATGGTTCGGGTTGCAGTGTCCAAATGCTGTGGAGAATACCATAGGCAGACAGTACAGAGCATGGGCAGGCGAAAAAGTGGCAGAGCAACTTCTGACTTCTTACCTGCTTCCCCATTCACATTGCTGGTGGGAAGCTAGCAAGGAACATCAGAAATTGTGATCATTGCAGCTCAATGCAATGTTGTAATTGCGATCTAGGCACTTAAATACCCACATTAAATTCATGTAACTATGGAGATGCTCTGATGGCCAAAACTCTTGAGTAATCCTAAACTACAAGTAATTCTACACTGAAGTAATTCTATGCTCTAAGTAATTCTATCCTCCTTCATTACAGGCAGTTCTTGGTTATGGTGCAATTGGAGCTAGAGGACCACATCGCTTAGTAGTGGCAATCCTGACAATCCAAGTTGCTATTATAACCTCAGAACTGTGCAGCTCATTAAATGGGAAGAGGCAGTGGTGAAATGTAAAATTTGTTACTACCGGTTCTGTAGGCGTGGCTTGGGGGGGTAATTTGACTGGGTGGGCGTGGCCAACTTTTTTTTTAACTTTTAAAAGCATTTTTTTCTATAACCTCTTCAGCCAAAGAGGTTGTAGAAAAAATGCTTTTAAAAGGCTCTGACGATCCCAGCTAAACCGCGTAATCATCAGAGGCTTTTTTTTAAAAACTTTTAAAAGCATTTTTTTCAGCGGAAGAGGTTGTAGAAAAAATGCTTTTAAAAGTTAAAAAAAAAGCCTCTGATGATTGCACGGCTCAGCTGGGCAGGGGGAAGGGGGGCAGGGATTTTTGCTACAGGTTCTCTGAACCACCTGCCGCCATTGCTACCGGATCAGGCGATCCAGTCCGAACCGGAAGCATTTCACCCCTGGGAACAGGAGAATCTCAGGTAAGCAAGCTAGTGGGTGTTGTGGAAAAACAAAGAGTTGCTGCAGGCAAACACTCCAGAATGCACTGGATGCACTGGAGAATGGCAAAAACAGGTACCCCAAAGAACAGGCAAGCCAAAAAGAATTGGGAGCAACTTCCTGCCAACTTCCCTTAAGGAAAGTTGAGTTAAGTTCCCTTTGCTTAAGGAAAGTCAGTAAGGAATGTCGAAAATCATGATCTCAGCTCATTGCAATTTTGAAATAAATGGCTAGGCACTAAGCAATTGGATCATGTTCGTATGACTGTGGAGATGCTGTGATGGCAGGAACTTTCAGTCGTGAGTTGCTCTTATTCAGCACTAAAATAACTTCAAACAAGTAGTTACAACTCAGACTATCTGTACATTTATTTTTATTTTTTTATAAAAGTTTTTTTTATAGACAAAAAAACATACAATATATAATAATTCAGTGCATCTTCTGAGTACATCTTTTGTGTCTTCATCCTACTCCTCCACTATTTATCATATCTTAATGTTATCATTTCATTTATTATAACATTTCTCCCACATTTCTTGCTTTTCTATTAATACATTTATCTATCTTCTTTCTCTTCTTTCTTCTTCACTCATTTCATTACATTACTCTCTCTCTCTCTCTCTCTCTCTCTCTCTCTCTCTCTCTCTCTCTATATATATATATATATATATATATATATATATATATATATATATATATATATGCATATTCTTTCTAGCCAGGTTTTACCTATGTAAACTAAGTTGTTCTGTAGCCCTGGTTCTGTGAAATCTCATTCATAAGCTTCTGGGCCCACAGAGAAGGCCCTCCCCCTGGGTGTCACCAGCCGACATAACTTGGCCAATGGCACCCTGAGGAGACCCTCTCTGTGGGAGCGGACTGGCCGGTGGGAGGCTATTGGTGGCAGAAGTCGGTCTTGAAGGTACTCGGGTCCTATGCCATGGAGCGCTTTAAAGGTGGTAACCAGCACCTTGAATCGCACCCAGAAGACCACTGGGAGCCAGTGCAGCTCGCACAGGAGGGGTGTCATGTGGGCACAACAAGTTGTGCCCGTAACCACCCACATGACCACATTCTGGACCAGTTGGAGCCTCCAAGTGCTCTTCAAGGGGAGCCCATGTAGAGAGCATTACAGTAGTCTAGCTGGGAGGTGACAAGGGCGTGAGGTGACCTTGCGCAAGGCATCCCGGTTCAGAAAATGCTGCAACTGGCGAATCAGGCGAGCCTGATAAAAAGCCCCCCTGGCCATGGCCATCATATGCTCTTCTAAAGACAACCATGCATCCAGGAGGACACCCAGATTGCAAGCCCTTTCTGTGGGGGGTAGAGATTCACCCCCAATAGTCAGCAATGGCATCAGCTGACTATATCGGGACGCTGGAAGCCACAGCCATTCAGTCTTGGAAGGGTTGAGTCTGAGCCTGAATTTTGAATTCTTCCTGATTATTATATAAATGAGTAAATTAGAGTTAACATGTACTAGTCTTATGAATAAGAATTGGGTTCTAGATTATGTTCTTGATTGGGTAGATGCAGGGGCGACATTATAATATAAATTTAATTATATTTAAATGGTACTTTAAATTATTGTATTTTATCCCGATTTTATTTTAGATCGTATTTTATTCTAATTGTATTTTAATTGCGAGTTATTCCAATCTTACTTAATTTGTTTTACCAAACCTTTGTAATGATTTGTCTTTGTAATTCTGCACTTGATATGGCCCAAAGGGCTAATCAATAAATAAATTGAATTGAATTGAAATTGATTATGTTCTAATTTCCTTATTTATCTTGGTAAAATAAATCCCATGAAACTTCACTAACTAGTAAATTTGAACATATTCCTTGTTTTGATGCAAATGAATGAAGATCTAGATAAAATGATTTTATTGTATCTTTATAGTTTTATTTTTGTTTTTCTTTGCACAGGCTCTACTAGGTTTGGAGAAACTTATAAATATTGTTAACAAAAATAAATACCTTTAGTATTTGGGCTAAGATTATTAACTATTACAATTATTTTAAGCGAGAATTTAGAATTTTTAATTTTTAACCTGCTGCATATCACTCAGGGTCACTGCTGTGAGACTATGTAAGCAACCTACAGTATTAGGCAATATTAGAAGAACCATACAATTTGATTGGTAAGAAAGAACTATACATTCTTACAGAATACAGATTTTATTGACTGAAATTCTCAGAGCCGCAAAGTCTTTTACAACATAGCAATATTGTACCTTGCCAGTGTGAAGGCAGTAATCGGAAATTGTTATTTTGAAAAATAATTTGTTTTGAACATTTAATTTTCCAGTGTAGCTGCGGAATAGTCCAGGAATGGGTTGTCACAGTCTGATCTGCCCAGAGACTGAGTCTTAATTCTTTAGACACACCTTCTTGCTTCTCTGTCAGGCCCAGTTTTTTGACTCAGTCAGACCAATAGAGACATTTTTTGGACTACGGCTATAGTTTTCTCAATCCTGGACTATTTCTAACTCAGGGCTCCAACTTCCTTCTATAGGGACGGCTTGTTCGGCTACACAGCTTTCCATTGTGCGTCCTGGCTAATTCAGCATAGCTGACAAAGCCGTCGCCATTTTCAGGCCCCCACTACATCAGAGAGGGGCCTGCTTCCTTGTAGTGGAAGGAGCAGATCGGCGAGCCCCTAACTAATTCAACTGCCGCTGCTCAACTGTCTATATTCTTTGCTGCCACCACATGCTGGGCATAGCTTGGAGCGGTGCCTGTCCTACTTGCCTTGGGAGAGGATCAGCAAGTGGCAGGCAAAATCAAACAGGCAATGCATAGCTGTCGCCATTTTGCAGCCACTGCAGCGTGTCTCGGAGTGCACCAGGACTCTTCTTGGAGCATTGCTTCTTTGAATTGCTGAGGGAGCGAATTGGCGAGCGGCCAGCCAAATTCAATAGCCGATGCTCAGCTGTCACTGTTTTCACCACAGCCATGGTGCGCCCTTTTGAGAGCACCCAGAATCAACTTTGCTGCCAATCCCTGGAGAGTCAGGTTTGCAAGTGGTGCGTGGAGCCCCTGCAGTTGGGCCGCCAGTCCCTGGTCTTCCAGGGTGAAGAGGCGGTGCTGGGTACTGGCTACCCTTAGGTTCACCTAGGAATGCTGCCCCTGAGAAGCAGGCCACTCATCCTGCTTGCAAGTGTCCTGGCTAGCCCGGAGTTTCTCTGGCATTGCCGCCACCGCCCTTCTCCTCCCCACCTTCATGACCATTATTGGAGACACAAGGTCCCTGCCTTATTACACCTAGACATTACCCTGTTCCTGGAGGGCAGAGCTTAATCTTCACTACAGGCTCTTGCAACCAAAATAGCAGAGAGCTCCAGGATGGGGGAGGAGTGCCTCAGTGTGCAAAAAGGCAACCTGCAAATCTTCCAGGGGAAGGAAGGACAGGCAGATCTCAAAAGGAGAGTTAAAGAACAGGGCATGGAGGCAGAGCTCTGGAAAAGTAGGTCTCCAGAGCTGAGGAACAACAGAGTTGGAGAAACTGTCTCCCTCAACTGGACCATCTCTTTCCTGCCCTTTTGTTTCCAAGCAAGTAGATCACTCCCCTCAGGCTTGGTCACAAGGGGGAGCCAGTGAGCTATCCCCAACTTCAACTTTGCTGGATTGCAGGGACAGGGAGATGGAAAATGATCCATTTGCCTGCCAAATCGCAGAAGCAGGGTTTCAACCCACTTATGCCAGGGCTTATGCCCCAGAGGTTTCCCTCATGCCCCAACCAGCTGGTTTGCCCTCAGCTGAGGCCCACTGCTCAGAAGCTTAAAGCAACTGATTTCTCAGGCAATCTGATTTCTCAATGTCACTAAGGACATTGCAGCTGGATTGAACCAGAAGCGTTCTGCTTCACTGGTCTCGGAATCATCTGCTTATTTGCAAAAGATTTCGCTCACTGCCAATTTACAAGAGCTCCCAGGTCAATCACTGGTCATTCTATAGATAGTAATGACTCCTTCTTGGGTGGCAAATCCCAGAGAGACCCGAACCTCTCAGAGATGAAGGGATATCCGGTGAGACTCCAGCCTTTAGAGGGCTATTTCCTCCGGGGCTGTTCAAATCATTACTGCATAAAGCAAAGACCACAGCCCACCTGCAGTGGAGTCAGTGGCACCTCCCCTTGACCATCACCAGGGCCTGTTTTCAGAGCACATAGTGCAGCAACAATTCATTCCTGCTCACAACTGTTTCTGGACATTGTCCAGAAACAATGGACAAAGCTGGCGTTGCTCCCCACTCCCAGTGAGAACGACAAGAGGTTCTATGGCATGGCACCAAATTTGTCACAGGCATTACAATTGCCCACTCTGGATAATAATAATAATAATAATAATAATAATAATAATAATAATAATAATAATAATAATAATAATAATAATAATAATAATAATAATTTTATTTCTATACCACCCTTCTCCCGAAGGACTCAGGGCGGTGTACAGCCAGTTTAAAAACACAAGACACAACAATAATTAAAAATTAAAATAATTAAATAGATTTGGCTGATTTAAAACTCTAAAAATTAAAATACCCCAATTTAAAATGATTATATTGACAGCCCTGCCTGGCGGAACAACAAGGTCTTCAATGCGCAGCGGAACACCCGGAGGTCGGAGATCTTGCGTATTTCCGGGGGCAGTTCATTCCACAGGGCTGGGGCTCCCACAGAGAAGGCCCTCCCCCTGGGTGTCGCCAGCCGGCATAACTTGGCTGATGGCATCCTGAGGAGACCCTCTCTGTGGGAACGGATTGGTCAGTGGGAGGCTATTGGTGGCAGAAGACGGTCTTGAAGGAATGGATGATCCCATTCTGGCCCTGTCTTTCCCTTTACCATATTTGGCTGGTGATATCACTGAGGAGTTGCAGCTGGAGGACAAAAAATCAGAATTGATTATAAAAAAAACCACCAGGCCATGGACTGGGCAATTAAGGCCTCTTCAGCAGCATCATTCTTTAACCGCACCTCCCTCATTTGGCTCCGCCAACTGCAATCAAGGGTAGCCCCCCAAAAGGCTCACCTGCATCAAGATCTTAGTAAGATTATTACAGTGACTCAATTCTCAGCAGATGCGACTCTGCATGCTGCCAATTTGCCTCCAGAGCCCTAGCCTCATCAATAACATCCAGGAGGCTATTGTGGCTCCGTCAGTAGCAAGCTGGCGTAAAGTCAAAATGGAGGCTGACATCCACTCCCTATGTAGGGGACATGCTGTTTGGTGAATCTTTATACTCAATCCTGATTGAGAGCAGGGATAAGAGAAAGGTACTGCCTTTGGTGGCAAGATGGGCGGACCGTCATACTATCCCCTTCTACCAAAGGTTGTCCTTTCAGGCCAATGAACAGGAAGGTCCATCCCAGAACAGACCGACAGCATGAGAAGCAGAACTTTTGGGACAGGCTATGGCAGTTTTTTCCCAACAAACGGCCATTTTGAGAAACTGGCAATCATCAGTTCCATAAACAAAAATGACTCGAAGACCAGCCCCCCTATTGGAGGACGCTTGGGCTTCTTTGTAGACCAGTGGATGCAGACAACAACAGACTATTGGGGTTTTTTTTTTTATTAAAAAGTTTTAACAAGTATTACAGCAATTTTTCCCATCCCTCTTCCCCCCGTCTTCCCTCCTCCACCCACCCCCATCCCCCTCTCCCTCCAACCCCCCTCCCCCCACCCACCCACCCACCCCGGACTTCCCAGAGCAAAAACAGGGTATAGCATAACAAACATAAACTAAAATAATCTAACTTTCTGTAGTCTCCAAACTCCCTCTTGCTCTTTAACTCCCCTTTCAACTAACAAAACATAATTCAAAAAGAAAATATTGGTTCATTCATAAGCTATTTGAAACTTTTTAGTCCAATATTTGTTTTGAATATAGTCAATCAATCTTCTCCATTCCGATATATATCTTTCATTTGTATGGTCCTTCAAATACGCTGAAATTTTGGCCATCTCTGCTAAAGTCACTACTTTTAGTGTCCATTCTTCAATAGTAGGCAAGTCTTCCTTCTTCCAATACTGCGCCACCAAGAGTCCGGCTGCTGTTATTAAATTTAAAATCAACTTAGTCTCTATCACAGTACAATCTGTAATTATACCTAACAAAAAGAACTGTGGAGTAAATTTTATCTTCTTTTTGAGAATATTTTGAATAATCCACCATATTTTTATCCAAAATGCCTTAATTTTTTTACATGTTCACCATATATGATAATATGTAGCATCATCACATTCATATCTCCAACACTTAGGTTGCACACTTGGATACATGCAGGCTAGCTTTTTAGGATCTAGATGCCATCTATAAAACATTTTTATAAAAATTCTCTCTTAAATTTGGGGCTTGCGTAAACTTCACATTTCTAACCCATATTTTTTCCCACGTTCCCATCATTATTGGTTCTTCAATATTTTGTGCCCACTTTATCATACAGTCCTTAACTAACTCCGTTTCTGAATCTATTTCTACCAATGCATTATACAACCTTTTTATATGCATTTGACTTTGATCTCTAATCTGTTTTACCAGGTTCTCCTCATTTTGCGAAATACCAATTTTCTGATCTTCTCTCCATCTAGCTTGCAACTGTACATATTGAAACCATGTTTGAATGATCCTTTCTTCTCTTAGTTGATTCAAAGATTTTAATTGTAGTATACCTCTTTCCTTGTTAAGAAGCTCTTTATATGTAATCACATCTTGTTTTTGCTCTACACTTATATTCTCTATTGCGTGTCTGGGTATTGCCCACATTGGTAACTTCTCGTTTAATTTATACTTATACTTTTTCCAGACACGCAATAAAGCATTCCTTAATATATAACTTTTAAAAGTCTTATCCACTTTCTTATCATATAATAAATAAGCATGCCACCCGTAAACCAAATCATATTCCTCAATATTCAATATTCTTTCTTCTGTTGAGTTCATCCAATCACTCATTGCTGATAGGGCAGCTGCCTCATAATATAGTCTTAAATTGGGCATTTTGAGACCTCCTCTTTCACGTATATCCTGCATTATTTTTTGTTTTATTCTCGGTCTCTTCCCTGCCCAGACAAAATTATTAATACCCTTCTGCCATATCTTCAAATTCTCATCTTTTTTAAGTATTGGTATCATTTGAAAAAGAAACAAAAACTTAGGCAAAACGTTCATTTTTACAGCTGCTATTTAATTGTAATTTTTTCCAGTTTTCCATCTGTCTCTGTATTTTTTGCCACAATGGATCATAATTATGCTTAAATAATTTTGCATTTGATGTCATAATGTAGACCCCTAAATACTTAACTTTTTTTACAATTTCAAATCCTGTTAGTCTTTCTAATTCATCTTTTTGGTTTATAGTCATATTTTTAGTTATTATCTTCATTTTCCCTGCATTTATTTTAAATCCAGATACTTGTCCATATTGATTAATTATGTCCATTAAACCTACAACCGACTGTAATGGTTGGGTTAAAGTAACAACCAAGTCGTCTGCGAATGCTCGTAATCTGTAGTCATACTGCCTAATTTTAATTCCATTTATTTTGTCCGACCCACATATCTTACTTAACAAAAATTCCAAGGTTAAGATAAACAATAATGGAGACAAAGGACATCCTTGTCTTGTTCCTTTTTCTATATTAAAAGTATCTGTTAAACTACCATTAATTATTATTTGCACTGTTTGTTTCTGATATATTGCCTTAATAGATTGTGTAAAATATTCTCCAAACTGCATCTTTTCTATTATTTTCAATAAGAATTGCCAATTCAATCGATCAAATGCTTTCTCTGCATAAAGAAATATCAGCACCGCAAGGATTTGGTTGTTCTTCCCCAAATTCTCCAATAGGTTAACAACTTGCCTTACATTACTCTTCATTTGTCTATCATTTATAAAACCAGTTTGATCATTATGAATCATTTGTTGCATTGCTAGTATTTTAGCAAAAATCTTGTAATCTGTATTTAAAAGTGATATAGGCCTATAATTTTTTGGCTGGGTGTGGTCTTGCTCCTCCTTTGGAATCAGAGAGATATAAGCTGTCCTCCAGGGGTACATATCCTCCAGATTGTATGTTAGTAAATAATTCTTTGAGTGGTCCCACCATTTCTAACTGCAAGTGTTTATAATAAGCAGCTGTCAAACCATCCGTCCCAGGAGCTTTACCCACTTTCAATTGCTTAATTGCAAACATAATCTCTTCAGAAGTTATTGGTTGATTTAAACCCTCCCTTTGCTCTTTTCTAATTGTAGGAATATTCTCTTTCTGTAAGTATCTATCTATATCTATACTTTGAATTTTATCACTAGCATACAACCTCGTATAAAATTCTAAAAATGCTTTTTTAATCATATTTTGCCTTTTGCCTCTTTACCTTTATATTCTATTTTCTCTATGGTCCTTGACTTTTGTTTTTTCCTTAACAAATATGCTAACCATCTCCCTGGTTTATTAGCATTGCAAAAAGTATTATGTTTAGCCTATCGCAAATTAGTTGCGATCTGATCTGCCATTAACATATTAAATTGCCCTCGCAATAAGTTAATTGCCTCTTTTATTTTCTTGTCTGCTGGGTTCAATATCAAAGCTTGTTCTTTTTTTTAAATTTCCTCTTCTAAGTCCTTTCTTTTTTTTTCCTGTTTACATCTATGTTTATTATTCAAATATATCAAAATACCTCTCATATATGCTTTACTTGCATCCCAAACCATTTCAATAGATGTACCCTTATGCATATTTATAATGAAAAATTCTTTCATAAATTTTTTACATTCTTTTACATTTTCCTCATATCTAAACAGATTTTCATTTAACCTCCAAGACCTCTTAGATCCCATTCCATAATCTAATTCCATCCAAACTGGATTATGATCTGTTAAAACTCTTGGGCAGATCTTCGTCTTCTTCACCGTAGAAAAAAAAACATTTGTAATTAATATAAAATCAATCCTAGAGAAAGATTGATGTCTATCAGAAAAAAAGGTAAAGTCTTTTTCTTCGGGGTTCCTCTCTCGCCAGATATCTCTCAACTCCATATCATCCATCATTTCAAAAAACGATTTTGGCAATCTGGCATGCGTTGAAATATTCTGCAAGAACCCCTTATCTTTTTTAGTGTCCAAAACTCCATTCCAATCACCCAGTAAAATACATGATTTATAATCCCATTGTAGTAACTTGGAATGTAAAAGCTTATAAAATTTTTCCTGTTGTTGGTTTGGTGCATAAACTCCAATTAAAAGTATTTTTTCTCCTTTTATTAAAAGTTCAATTGTTATAAATCTTCCTTGATCATCTGCTTCAATTAATTTGGCAATTAAGTCTTTTTTTAGGTATATAACTATACCATTCTTCTTCTCGGGAGCAGATGCAAAAAAATGTATACCTAACCTTGCATTTATTAAATATTTTTGATCTGTCGTTCTAATGTGAGTCTCTTGTAGACAGATTACATCATTTTTAAACTATTTCAAATAATGAAATATTTTTCTCCTCTTTTGTGGTGAATTTAGGCCATTAACATTCCAGGTCAAAAATCTAGTTGCCATTCTTGGGCCTCTGAAGCTTTTGGAGCATCTGCTGGAAGTCTCCTTGCATTTTACTTTTTGGCCTTGCTCCTCCCACTACTTCTGTTTTTGTAGTTTCTTGAATCATCTGTAGTTGCTGCAAATTCTTCTTGACACTTGGCCGCCGCTCGGGTCTGTTTTTGATCCTTAGGTTCTTCTATTTTGTTGAATATCTCCAAAGCTTGAGCAGTAGTCGAAAATTGTATTAAGTCTTCTTGAGTAATCAAAGCTCCCCCTTGAGCCTGTGCCAACAATTCTTCCTTCTCCCCCTTTTCTGCTTCCGTCTTCCTTCTAGCTTCTGGGCTCTGTGGGCGTCCAGCCTTTAGTACATTGGTATAGAAATCTGTTGCCTTCCACACTGAGTTAAGACGATGTCTTTCTCCTGAATAATTCACCACTAGTCCAGCTGGAACCTCCCATCTGTACTATATCTGACGGTTTCTCAGTTCTTCCACGAGAAAGCCATAATCCCTTCTGGCTCTCAACATTTTGGGGGGGATTTCTTTCAGTATTAAAACCTCCTGCCCCTGCACTTGAAGTTTATTCTTAAAAGTGACTTGTAGGATTTCATTGCATATTCTCCTTGTTGTAAATGTCTCTTGGTAGTACCTTGTTGTACCAATGTCTCTTGGTAGATGTTTCTGTCTGGCAACCCATAAATTGACACGGTAAATTTTGTCAATTTGCCATTCAAGATTTGCTTTTTGGTCTCCCATTATCTGTGCAAATGCTTCTGAAAAAATCTCTCTCAAATTCTCTTGCCCATTTTCTTTGAGGCCTCTTATTCTCAAAGCAAATTCCATATTTCTATATTGTATCATTATCACATCGGCCTCTGCTCTTTCCATCTTATTCTGGACCTCCCCCATTTTATTTCCCAGGTTCTCATTAGACTGCTTAATTTCTTCCACTTTTTCATCTATTGCTTCATTGTGGTCTGCCAGGCCTTGTACTGCCATGATAATATCTTCTCTAATTTCTTGATTTCGTTTTTGAATAATCTCTTTAATTTGTACTATCTCCTCAGCAACATCTCGAATTTTATCCTCAAACATTGAAGCAATTTTTTTTTCTGTAACAGCGGCTTGTATTTTAAGGGCTTCCTGCAATATTTCAAATGTTAATATTAGTGGTTCCATTGGAACTGAGAGAGATTGCAGTTTGGATGTTTGAGCTGGCGAGGTCCCAGCACTTTTAGTGACAATAGTCTTTACTTGTTTTGAAGCCATTTTTAGTTTCCAATTTAAATTTATTCAGCAACCAGAACAACAAATCCACCAAATCCAGAAATTTCCAGTCTTTAAATAATATCAATCCTTTTTTAAAAACACTGCTATAGTCTTTTTCACCTTTAATCCTCTTTCTTTCCAGGCCAAGATCTCTAATTTTAAACCGAGGCTGCCAGCGCTAAACGAAACTTTCCTTTTTAACTTTCACTTTCACGCCCAATTAAAGCTCAATCGCCATCTTGGTTTCACTTTCTCCCCTTAATAAGTCAGAAGGAAGTAATACACATTTGGAGTTAAAGTTCAGTACTTGCAGATCTGATCTCTCCTGAGTTTGGTCAGCCTGCTTCCGAATGATGTTTATTCAAGCGTTGTTTGCAGGGGTGGTTGCGGCGTCTTCTTCTGCTTAAAGCAGAAACGTCCCGGATCCGGAGCTCTGTTGGGCTTCCAGGGAGCTCTCACCCTTCGAGCCCCAGAATTGTTCCTGGGCTTCTTGGGGAGCTCTACCTGCACCCGTCTGCTCTCTTCCTCCCCTTTTCCCGGGGAGAAAGTTTCCAAGCCGCTAGACAGCTGATTTGCGCTGTTTTACGAAATCGCAGGGCTGGCGCTCACAAAAGGAGCGTCTTCAGCGCCTGCGGTGCCACCGGAAGACCAGCCCCCCTATCAGAGGACGCTTGGGCCTCTTTGTAGACCAGTGGATGCAGACAACAACAGACTATTGGGTTTTGAACACTGTAAGATTGGGTCTCTCATTGGAATTCCTCTCCAACCCCCCGAATCACAACTCCCATTTGGTCTACAGGAGGTTCAAGATGAGTTCCCTCTAGTCCATCCTAGAGGGAATTTGGCCCGGGGACTTCCTGGCATCAAGCGACTTAACTGAGGCATACCTGCACATTCCAGTTCTGCCAGCACATAGCAGGTTCCTCAGATTCTGCTATGCAAGGAGCCACCTTCAATACAGGGGCCTGCCGTGCGGCCTGGCATTGGCACCCAGGAGCTTCTCAAAGCTCCTATCCACCCTTGCAGCTTACCTGAGATCAATTCCGGTGAGGCTGCAATGCTTCCTGGACAATATTTTAGTCCAGCCCTCCTCACTGCCCAGGACAAGGGAGGATCTGGGCATAATGATTCGGGCACTACAGGACCATGGCTTCCTGATAAATAACAGGAAGAGCCACCTAGTTCCCTCACCATCATAACTCACCTAGGTGCGATTATCAACACCAGATGGGGGGAGGTGTTTCTTTCACTGGACAGGCAAGACAGCATAAGGGACCTGATAGCTCAGATCCAACAGAGCCCCAAGCAGGGGTGAAATGCTCCCGGTTTGGACTGGATCACCCAATCCAGTAGCGATGGTGGAAGGTGGTTCGGAGAACCGGTAGCAAAAATCCCTGTGCCCCCCCCACCATGCCCAGCTGAGCCGCACGATCATCAGAGACTTTTTTTTTTTACTTTTAAAAGCATATTTTCTACAACCTCTTCTGACCAAAAAATGCTTTTAAAAGTAAAAAAAAAGTCTGATTATCGCGCGGCTCAGCTGGGATCGTCAGAAGCTTTTCAAAGCATTTTTTTTGCAACTTCTTCGGCCGAAGAGGTCGTAAAAAAATGATTTGAAAAGTCTCTGATGATCCCAGCTGACTTGCCTGATTGGCAGAGAGGCTTTTCAAAGCATTTTTTAAAAAGCTTCTCTGACGATTCCAGCTGAGTTGCCTGATCGGCAGAGGCTTTTCAAAGCATTTTTTTTCAACCTCTTCAGCCGAAGAGGTTGTAGAAAACATGCTTTGAAAAGTTTTTTTTTAAAAAAAGTTGGCCATGCCCATCCAGTCATATTAACCCCACCACCACCAAGCCACGCCCACAGAACCGGTAGTAACAAATTTTACATTTCACCCTTGGCCCCAAGTTTTCCAAAACCACCTTGTCCAAGCTGTTGGGCAAGATGGTATCTTGTATGGCAATAGTGCCTTGGGCCCGATTACATGCAAGGAACCTTCAGTGGTTCCTGCTTCCATATCAGAGGGCAAACAGATCCAACTCTCTGACAAAGGTCAAATGTTTCTCTGCCCATCCTAAAGTCCTTCCACTGGTGGACATCCTCAGTCCTCAACAAAGGGAGTATCTTCAGGGAGCCCACCCGAATCACCCTAATGTCCGATGCAAGCCTCTTTGGCTGTGGAGCTCACCTCCAATCCAGAGTAGCACAGGGCTACTGGTTCCCACAGGACCTCACCAACAACATAAACTGGTTGGAGTTGAAGGCAATTCATCTAGCCCTTCATCAGTTTTAGGACTCAGTGCCCGGGAAACATGTACTTGTGCTGACCGACAATGCCACAGCAAAAGCCCATGTTAATTAACAAGGAGGAACCCAGTCCCAGCGCCTCATGGCAGAATCCTTGAGGTTAGGGAGGTGGGCAGAGCAGAACATACTCTACCTCAAGGTGGAGCACATCACTGGGACATCAAACACTCAGGCAGACTACCTAAGCAGGATTACAGTGGACAACGGCGAATGGTGTCTCCACCCAAAGATCTTCTGAGTCATTTGTGACAGGTTCGGACATCTGACGGTCGATCTCTTTGCCTCATAGACAAGCTCCCAAGTTCCTCGCTTCTTCACAAGGTTTCTGACTCAAGGAGCGGAGGGGATGAACGCCCTCCAGAGCACTTGGCCTCCCAGTCTCCTATATGCATTTTCACCTCTCCCCCTGAGTCCTTCGGGAGAAGGGCGGTATATAAATATAATAAATAAATAAATAAATAATACCGGTGGTCATACGGAAAGTGATTTCAGAGGAAGCAGAGGTTCTCCTGGTCGCCCCTCACTGGCCCAGGCAACCATGGTTCGCGGACTTTGTCAGTCTGTCCACTTCACGGCCTTGAAGAATCCGTCCAGAGAAGATCTCCCTCAGCCAGGTGGTCTTGGAACACCCGGAGCCACAGTGGCTTCAACTGACTGCCTGGCACTTGAGGGGGTCCTCTTGAGGAGAGACAAATATTCTGACAAGGTCATAAGGACTATCCAAGCGGCCAGGAGACCATTGACCATCAAGGTCTACAATGCCACCTGGGCTGGTTTTGCCTCTTGATGTGGCAGAAATCACATTGCTCCTGCTTCCACTTCCATTCCCCAGGTACTGCACTTCCTACAGGAGGTTTTGGACAAGGGGTTGTCGCACAGTACCATTCAGTGGCAGGGAGCAGCCTTATCTACTGTTCTGTCTGGCAGTGACAAGGGCTCTCTCGCATGCCACCCTGTCATTGTAAAGGGGGTTGTAAAGGTGGACCTGGGGGGGGGTCCATATAGCCATTGAGCAGGGTGATGGGTCAATTGGACACAGCGGAGGGGTCGTGGAAGGAAATTTGACTGGGGAGCAGGGGGTTGATAGGAAGGGCAGTGCAATTGAAATAATGAGTGGGAGGGGCAGATATGATGGGCGCAGCGGGCCATATCATGTTCTGGGGGTGCGCACATGCTGTTTATGAGTGATTGCCCACTCTGGCCCCCAATGCACAACTCATGTCCGGGGTTGCACAGAGCCTCAGGCCCTGGGTCCGCGGCTGATGTTATGAAATGCCAGGTCGGTTATTAATAAAGCCCCCCTCATTTGTGATCTTATTTTGGAGGTGGGTGCGGA
The DNA here is from genome assembly GCA_022577455.1 of Arizona elegans. Lineage (NCBI taxonomy): Eukaryota > Metazoa > Chordata > Lepidosauria > Squamata > Colubridae > Arizona > Arizona elegans. The sequence continues at coordinate 25,224,312 of JAKOOJ010000004.1, forward strand.
CCTGGCAGATATTACGGAGACCTGGTTGGGCCAGGAGGGGGGATCTCCCTCATCAAAATGTGCCCACCAGGTTTCCATGCATTTCATCAGCCAAGGGCTCGGGAGGGGTGAGAGAGTGGCGGCTATTATTAAGGAAAGTCTTTGTCCGAGGGAGACCACTGTTCCTCAGATAGCCGGATGTGAGTCCCTTTTTGTAAAGTGGGGCTGTGGGGTGCAGATGGGTTTGTTGACTATGTACCTGGCTCCCTGCCATGTGGCGGCGACCCTGCCTGAGCTGCTTGACATTATTGCCGGGGTAGCGGTTGATACCCCCAGACTTATTGTCATGGGGGATTTCAACCTACCATCCGCAGGTGAGGCGTCAGAGGTGGCTCGGGAGTTCATGGCTTCCATGGTGGCCATAGACCTGACCCAGTTAGTTCAAGGTCCCACTCACATAGGGGGACACACTCTGGACTCGATTTTCGTCTCTGGTCAGTGGTTGAATGATCTTCATAGAGGGAACCTAGACATTAAACCCTTGTGATGGACAGATCATTCGCTCCTTCACTTGGACTTTCCAGCCGCTTCCCCCAACCGCAGAGAGACGGAACCAACCAGATGGTTCCATCCCAGGCGCCTGATGGACCCCGAAAAGTTCCTGACAGAGCTTGGGCCGTTTCCTGAGACTCTGGCACACGACTCGACCGAAGACCTAGTGGCCACCTGGGAGAGTGCGGCCGCCAGAGCTTTGGACTGCGTCATGCCTTTGTGGCCTCTGACCCGATGCCGATCTCAATTGGCTCCTTGGTTCTCCGAGGAGCTGAGAGAGATGAAGCATCGGAAAAGACGCCTAGAGAGCATCTGGAGGACTAGTCAATCCGATTCTGACAGGACACAGGTGAGGTCTTATATCAAGACCTACCTAGTGGCAATAAAAGCGGCGAAATCTAACTATTTTTCCACTCTTATCGCATCTGCAGAGAACCATCCAGCTGCTCTGTTTAGGGTGACCCACTCCCTTCTTCGGGGGGAGTGCGGGAAGATCCCTTGCAGGGTCGAGCTGATGATTTTGTGCAATTCCTGCATGATAAAGTCGCTCAGATTCGGGTAGGTTTGGACTCCGACTGGATGAGTCTGGGGGAGAAGGCGAGGGTAGGTCTTGAGAATATTATCTGGGATGAGTTTGATCCTGTGGCTCCTGAGGATGTGGATAAGGTACTGGGTAAGATTAGTGCTGCCACGTGTTTATTGGACCCATGTCCCTCCTGTTTGGTACTGGCCTCCTGGGAGGTTACATGAGGCTGGAATTATAAGTGCTTCCTTGAGTGAGGGTGCCTTTCCCGCCGCCTTGAAAGAGTCAGTGGTGAGGCCCCTCCTCAAGAAGCCTTCCCTGGACCCGGCTGAATTAGCTAACTACCGTCCGGTCTCATACCTTAGTTTTGTGGCGAAGGTTGTTGAGAGTTTGGTGGCACGACAGTTTCCCCGGCACCTGGATGAAGCTATCTATCTGGACCTGTACCAGTTGGGCTTCAGGCAGGGGTACAGCACAGAAACGGCATTGGTCGCGTTGGTTGATGATCTCTGGAGAGCTCAGGACAGGGGTTGCTCCTCTGTCCTGGTCCTATTAGATCTCTCAGTGGCTTTTGACACCATCGACCATGGTATCATGCTGCAGCAGTTGAGGGGGTTAGGAATAGGGGCACCGTACTGCGGTGGTTCTCCTCCTTCCTCTCCGACCATTCGCAGTTTGTGTTGGCAGGGGGGCAGAGGTCGACCTCGAGGCACGTCGCATGGGGAGTGCCGCAAGGGTCAGTTCTCCCGCTCCTTCTGTTCAACATTTATGTGAAGCCGCTGGGTGAGATCATCCGTGGTTTTGGGGTGAGAGTCCATCAGTATGCTGATGACACTCAGCTGTACATCTCCACCCCAGACCACCCCAAGGATGCCCTTGATGTGATGTCTCGCTGCCTGGAGGCCGTGCAGGTCTGGATGGGGAGAAATAGGCTCAGACTCAATCCTTCCAAGACCGAGTGGCTGTGGCTTCCGGCGTCCCGATATGGTCAGCTAGTGCCATCGCTGACTATTGGGGGTGAATCTCTGCCCCCCACAGAGAGGGCTCGCAATCTGGGTGTCCTCCTGGACGCGCGGCTGTCTTTAGAAGAGCATATGATGGCCGTGGCCAGGGGGGCCTTTTATCAGGTTCGCCTGATTCGCCAGTTGCAGCCCTTTCTGGACTGGGACGCCTTACGCAAGGTCACTCACGCCCTTGTCATCTCCCAGCTGGACTACTCTCTACATGGGGCTCCCCTTGAAGAGCACTCGGAGGCTCCAGCTGGTCCAGAATGCGGCCGCACGGGTGGGTATGGGCACAACTTGTTGTGCCCACGTGACACCCCTCCTGCGCGAGCTGCACTGGCTCCCAGTGGTTACCACTTTTAAAGCACTCCATGGCATAGGACCCGGGTATCTTTGAGACCGACTTCTGCCACCAACAGCGTCCCACTGGCCAGTTCGCTTCCAACAGAGAGGGTCGCCTCAGGGTGCCATCAGCCAAGTTATGTCGGCTGGTGACACCCAGGGGGAGGGCCTTCTCTGTGGGAGCCCCTGCTCTGTGGAATGAACTGCCCACAGAAATGTGTAAGATCTCCGACCTCCGTGTATTTCGCTGTGCCCTCAAGACCCTGCTGTTCTGCCAAGCCAGGCTATCAATATAATGATTTTTAAATTGGGTGTTTTAAATTTTTGGGGTTTTAAATCTGAGCCGAAATTATGTAATAATTTTAATTATTTTTAACTGATGTTTGTCTTTGTGTTTTTAATAGGCTGTACACCGCCCTGAGTCCTTCAGGAGGAGGGCGGTATAGAAATAAAATTATTTATTTATTTATTATTTATTTATCCACAGGTTCATTCATGGGATGACTTAACCTGCAACCACCTACCATCCACAGATATCCCACTTGGGATTTGCCCAAGGTGTTTCAAGCACTTACAGCGCTGCCCTTGAGCCTCTGTGGACAGCAAGCCACAGATACTTGACTCTTAAAGTAGCCTTCCTGGTGGCGTTACATCTGCAAGGCACATTTCCGAGATGGCAGCACTGTCGGCAGGATTGATCTCTTCATTTTTCATCCAGATAGGGTGATCCTAAGGCTCGATCCCTTCTTCATCCCAAAGGTAAACTCCTGGTTTCACCAGGCTCAGGAGGTCATATTGCCAAACTTCTGTCCAGGCCATCCCATGGGCTGGAGAGAAGGTAGCATACCTTGGATGTAAGGGGGGCCCTCTGGATCTATATTAAAAGAACTGTGCCCACCAGGAAATCTGAGGCACTATTCATATCTTTCTAGCCTACATCATTAGGCACCAAGGTGTCCTCTTCAACCGTTGGTCGTTGGATAAAGGTGTGTACCATCAAAACGTACAAGTTGCAGGCGACCTAGACAGATAACTCCACATGCAACTAGAAGCACAGCTACCACTGCTGCGTGGTCTACGCCAGCCTCCCCAGAGGAGATTTGCAAGGCAGCTACCTGATCTACATCCTTGCCTTTTATCAGGCATTATAAATTGGATGACTTGGTGTCCATGGAGGCATCCTTTGGCAGAAGCGTTTTGCAACAGGTGCATTTGGTCTTGGGGGCTCCAGAACCAACGGCTACCCACCTTTAGGACAGCCAGGCTTCGGTATGTCTCATTCCTGGACTATTCCACAGCTACATTGGAGAATGGACTTTGGTCTTATGAATGCCTTTTCTCAGTGTTGAAATGACAAATTTAGGTCTTACAGCTTCCAGAGTCCATCCTTAAGTCATAATATAATTAAAGAATGAAATTAGAGGTGTAAAGGCTGCCTGTAGGAAAACACCAGACTGCTTTTAAGACTGTTCTAAAGCATTAATTCAAAAACCAAAGATGTAAAGTGAACCATAACCCACATTCTAGACCATATGACTTCTTCTAGAGCTTTCTCCTTGAAAAGTTTAAAAATTCACTTGTCGCTTAACATAAAATACTATACAATCTAATAATTATGAGGGGATGCATGATTAATACATAGATCATGCAGGTCATCAACCATCTAGTTGGATGCAGGTTAACTATTTTTTTTATTGAAAAGTTTTATAAGAAATACAAACATTTTCACCCCCACCCCTCCTTCCCCTCCCTCCCCCCCACCCCCCTCCCTAGACTTCCCAGAACAAGCACAGGGTATAGCATTCACAAATCAAAAGCTAAAATATGCTAACAAATAATTACATTACATATTCTCCCTAGGTCCTTAACTCCTTATAACTAAAAAAAAACAAACCAGATATAAACTACTTAAACTTATTTCATTCATAAGCTATATGAATCTTCTTATTCGGATATTTCTTCTGTATACAATCAATCCATCTTCTCCATTCCGATATATATCTCTCATTTGAATGGTCTTTAAGATATGATGAAATTTTCGCCATTTCTGCCAAATGCACAACTTTTAATGTCCACCTCAATGGTAGGTGGATCTTTCTTCTTCCAGTACTGTGCCACCAGTAACCTGGCAGCCATTATTAAGTTCAAAACCAGCTTAGTCTCTATTACAGTACAATCCGTAACTATTCCCAACAGAAAGAACTGTGGTGTGAATTTAATTTTTCTCTTCAAAATGTTTTGAATAATCCACCATATTTTTATCCAAAAAGCCTTAATTTTTTTACATGTCCACCATATATGAAAGTATGTAGCATCTTCACACTCACATTGCCAACACTTGGGTTGTAAGTTTGGATACATACAAGCTAGTTTTTTTGGATGCAGGTTATCTTCAGAGCAGATTTAAAAAGAGTTGATGCTTCCGTCTCTGGTCATGACTTCCATCTTGTTTTTTTATTGAGCCCTCACCACTCCCGCTCCTCCCACAAAGTTATTCCTGGATGTATGAGTTCCTTTTCCTAACATAAGAAAACACAGCCAGGGGACAGAGAGTTAGGAGCTGCTAGGATTTCCACCTCATTCATCTTAGACAAGAAGGGCTGTTTAATGTATGAATTTGTTTCAAAAATAAGTGCCAGGCTTATATACTCATACTGTTTATATTTTCCATGCATTTCTCCCCTTTAATTCCTTTATTCAGTGGTGACAGTAATATTGCTCAATCTTGACAAGAAAAATATGGTGGTTGGAAAACTGTGCCACCTTTAGATTTTAAGGAAGCTGACTTTGAAAACAATTCTGAGTAAACCACATTGTACATACTATTCAATATATTGCTAGGAAGCTTTTTACCCTGAATAATACAACTCAGATAGGACATTTGATTCCACAATTTAACCAGTGACAAGACTCAAATTTTGACTGTGGTTTTCTTTCTCATAAAAATTAGATAAGATATACTTATCTAGTCCTAGTAAATGTTATTTTTCCTTTGCAGATTTCAGACTTTTAACAAATATAGTGTCATTGTGTTATGATGGCCCAAACCTGTTGCTCCTGTTGACTTTATTTCAATAATTTGGTTTTTATGTGTATCCAGCTTCACAGATGATGCCAGTTATTCATTACTAAATTTCACAAATATTTCCATGTAGACTTCATAGATATTTGCAGTTTTTTTAAATGTCATTTGACCACAAGGGGGCAAGGGGAAGTTTCTCTCAGCTCAGCATAACCTCATAACAATATTTACATTGTTTTTTGTCTTAACATGGAAAATACAGTGAATCAATGTTGTCATAATCGTAGCTTTTCCTTAATATTTCCTTATAGCATTTTTAATTAATATTGTTATTGTGGGTTTGATACTGTTTTATTTTCTTGTGAGTTTTCTGGAATATTAGAAAACTTTTAGAAAACTTTTATTAAAAGTTTTATAAATGTAGGGGTAACACATAGGTAATATAGGCTTGAGTATCATATTAAGCCAGAAAATGAATTATTTGATTTTGGTTGACTTATTTTGCTATAAGAACTCAGTCACTACAATTTGTAAATCATTGTACATGGTTTGACATGTTATATGAAAGTTTCTTAGGTAATACTGACAGCTGAAGTTTACAATCTCTTATTTGTTACTAGAACTCCTTCTAATCACAAGTACTAAAAATCTTTGATGCAGTTCCCCTCAGTTTTCAAGTAAGAGACACTAAAATAAGTTTATTCTAAGCCTCTAGAACTGTGATGGCGAACCTATGGCACCCGTGCCAGAAGTGGCACACAGCGTCCTCTCTGATAGCACATGAGCTGTCGCCCCAGTTCAACTCTGCCAGGCATGGTGCATGCTTCCCACTAGCCAGCTGATCTTCGGGTCTCTGCCATGCATGTGAGGGGTGGCGGGGCACGTGTGGGGGCCGCACACGCATGTGTGAGGGGAAGAGCATGTGCACATGCGCAGGGGTGGGGCAAGTGCATGCATTGCATTTTGGGGGTTCAGGCGTGCTTTGGGCACTCGATCCAGAAACGGTTAGCCACCACTTCTCTAGAATAAGTTTAAAATAGTTTGCATAAAATAATCCTTTATAGGCCTTTAAAACAGGTGTTGGTCTTACCTGATACGCTCCTTCTCGATGTGTTGAGAGAGAATCCAGGAATAGGTTAACTCTGTCTTGTAGCTCATTAGACTGAGTCTGTCAAAATTGTGTGGACATGCCTCCTTTGCCTGTGGTCCTCAGTTTTGATGAAGGCATAGTGACAGACTTGATGTGTGTCTGCTCTAATGGTGCCCACTCCTGGACTCAGGACCAGACAGTCTCCAGGGTGGGGCTGGATTCTCTCTCAGCACACTGAGAAGGAGCTTATCAAGTAAGACCAATGCCCCTTCTCCAGTGTGCTGATGAGAGAATCCAGGAATGGGACATACCAAACCTGGCTTGTCCTACGGGTGGGCAGCAGTCTGGTCCAGAGTCCTTGGTTCTGTGTGCACCCTCTGGAGGACTTGTCTGCCAAAGGCCGCTTCAGCAGAAATGAAGGTATCCAGTTTGTAGTGCCTAATGAAAGGGGATGGAGAGGACCATATTGCTGCTCAACAGATTTCGTCATTGGGGGCCTGTGTCGCCCACGCAGCCATAGTGGCCGCACTTCTGGTAGAATGGGAAGTCACTCTCCGAGGTAACGGGAGAGCCTGGTGTTTGAAAGCCTTGGTGATGCAAGCCCATATCCACCACCAGTGTGTCCTTGTTGCCCAGTGTAGAGGGCTGGAAGGACACAAACGGGGACTCTGTCTTCCTGAGAGAGGAAGTTCTCTTAATATAAATGTGGAGGGCCCTCCTAACGCCCAAGATGTGCCACTTCTTCTCCAGGGTGTGGATGGGGCCTAGACAGAAGTCTGCCAAAATTATTTCCTGTGCCCTATGGAACAAGGAATTCACCTTGGGAACAAAGATGGGATCCAGTTGCAGGATCACCCTATTTGAGTGGAACATGCATAGGTCCTCACTTATAGAGAGTGCCGCCAGTTCTGAAATCCGTCTGACCAATATGATGGCCACAAAGAAGGCTACCTTGCAGATAAGGAAGTACAGGCTGGCCAAATGAAGCTGCTCAAAGGGGATAGAGGTAAGAGCCTGCAGGACTTTGGGCAGGTCCCATGTAGGCTACCTATGTACCATTGGGGGCTTTAAATTAGTTGCGCCTTTTTTTTTTAATTGAAAAAGTTTTTTAAATACAAATTTTTCCCCCTTCCCCCCCTAACCCTCCCTCCCCCTCCCCCCCCATGGCTTCTGCAAGATGAAATCCAAATTAATATCACATTATATAATACTTTACCACCCTTTTACACCACCCCCTATGTGCTAAACATTTCTTTCTAACATTATTACTATGTCCCCGGTATACTATACATTTCAAAACAGCATTCGACTATAAAACTATATAATAGATCCTAATTTGGCATTTATTCTACTCATAATCTACCCATTTCCTCCACCCCCATACGTATATCTCTTAGTTCACTGTTGCACAAAGGAAGGGTCCAATTTTAGCACCACAGTGTTGGGATGGAAGATACACAGGTCACTGCGTATAGATAAGGCCGCCAGTTCCAAAATCCTCCTTGCCGATGTAATGGCAAGGAGAAAGGCCAGTTTGAAAGACAAAAAATGGAGACTAACTGATGCCAATGGTTCAAAGAGAGAAGTGGTAAGGGCCCTTAACACTAGGGACAGATCCCAGGAAGGGTAGCAATGAATGACAGGAGGCCTGAGGTTAGTCGCCCCCCTGAAGAAAACCTCTAATACGAGGATTGTGAGACAGTCTGAACAGCACCCAGAGCCAGTACAGTTGACAATGTGGCTACCTGGCATCTCAGCATTGAAGGGGCAAGGCCTTTGGTCAGACCAGATTGCAGGAAGTCTAAGATGTCGGAGATGGTCGCCGACATGGGGTCAACATGGCTGTTGGAACACCAAAGGCAGAAGGCCTTCCATGAGGCATCGTAGATTCTGATGGTCGAAGGACGCCTGGCGGACTGGATGATATGAATGACCTCACCCGAAAGGTTGTCTTTCCTCAGGCGGATCCTCCCAAGCGCCATACGGTTAATTGCAGCCACTGGGGGTTTGGATGAAGTACAACCCCCTGGCTGAGAGATCCGATCTTGAGGAATGTGCCAGGGTCGATCCACAGAGAGACTCACCAGATCGGCAAACCAGGAACGACGAGGCCAATGAGGTGCCACTAGCAGCAGCTCTGCCCATTCTGACAATAGCTTGCAAATCACCCTTGGGATGAGAGGGATGGAGGGAAAGGCATAAAGAAGACCCGGAGGCCACGGGCAGCGGAGGGCATTGTATGCCTCAGCCCCTCTGCAAGCAAACCTCGTCCATTGTCCGGTTGGGCGCAGAGATCGACCAACGGTTGACCAAACCTGCGGACCATGTCCTGAAATAGAGTTGGATGTAGTCTCCACTCCGACGGATCCAATTATTTCCTGCTGAGCCAGTCCGCCCTGATATTGGATGCCCCCGAGATGTGTTCCGCCCATAGTGATAACAGGTGAGTCTCTGCCCAGTCCAGTAATGATTCTGCCTGCCTCATCAGCAAGCGTGAGTGAGTGCCCCCCCTCCCGATTTATGTGGGCCTTTGTGGACATGTTGTCGGTTAAGACAAGAACATGCCGGTGAAGTACAGTGTGTTGGAAATGTACCAGAGCAAGATGTACTGCTCTCAGCTCTAACAAATTGATATTGTCTAGGCAGTCTGTCTGTGACCAAAGTCCCTGAACTACCTGAGTCTCTAGATGGGCTCCCCAGCCGGAGAGACTCGCATCCGTTGTGACTACCACTCAGTTGGGTTCGTGGAACACATACCCATTCGACAGAGCCCCCGATGCCCACCATTGGAGGGATGCACCTACCTGAACAGGAAGGGATACTTTGGTCGTGGACGAGCCACGTCCCGTTCTCTGAAATGGTAGGAGAAATCACTGGAGCGGTCTCAAGTGTCTGCGTGACCACGGCACTATTGATAGACAAGAGATAAATTTGCCAAGCAGTTGTGATAAGCTTAGCAATGTCACATGTTTCAGGGACAGAATGTGACAAAACGCTTTGATGTTCTGTTGCCAGTCGGGCGAAAGAAAAACCTGGAGCTGCTCCGAGTCGATCCTCACTCCCAGGTGTATGATGGACATGGTGGGAATCTGGTGGCTTTTCTGGAGATTTATGGAGAAACCGTGTAGATTCAGGATACGACAGACGGTCAGCAAATCCTGTTGAGCTTGGAGGTGGAAAGGAGACAGAATTAAAATATCATCTAGATAACAGAGGATGCGAATAGGGACCAGACGAATTGAGGCAGCCACCACGGCGAGAAGTTTGATGAACGTCCGTGGTGCCGATGAGAGGCCGAACGGCATCACCCAATACTGGTAATGTTGGTTGGCATACGTAAATCTGAGATATCTGCGATGGTGTGGATGGACGGGCATGTGGAGGTATGCCTCCTGGAGATCCAAGGAGGTCATAACGTCCCCTTTCCGTATACAATCTAAGATGGTCTTGAGGGACTGCATCTTGAACCTCTTGTAACAAATGAAGTTGTTGAGATGCTTGAGGTTCAAGATGGCCGTCCAACCCCCTGACGACTTGGCCACCAGGAACAATATGGAGTAAACTCCTGTCCTTTCCTGTCCCGCCGGTACTCTTTCTATCGCCCCTATTTCCAGCAGATGCTGGATCTCTGCCCTCATATTGTCTTGCCTGTCCTTATGATGGGAAACTGGAGAATGAATGAAAAAATCCTTAGGAGTAGCTTGGAATTCCAAGAGAAGTCCTTGTTCCACTGTCCGTTGCACCCAAGAGTTGGACGTGGTGGTCTCCCACTGGGGTACAAAATGATGTAGCCGCCCCCCAATGGGAATGTGGGACAGAGAGTCATTTGCCCCGCTTACTGGCCCTAGAACCTGTGCCTCTAAATGATTGTTTCGAGGTAGATTGGTACCTACCCCGGTCCCTAAAGCCCTGTCTATTGGCTGAACGATCAAACCCTTGAGAGAAGGATCTATTATAGTAGGACCCACTGGGCCCTGACTCTGCACGAAAGGGCTGCCGGTGACCATAGGGAGTGAATCTACGTTCAGGTCTGTTATACGAGACTGGTAACACCTTCCTCTTATCTCTGTCCTCCACCAATATCGGATCTAAAGCTGATCCAAATAGGGAGGATCCGTAATACAGAGCTGATGCCAACTTCCATTTAGATTTGGCATCAGCCTTCCAAGGCTTAAGCCAAAGCAGCCTGCGAGAGGTCACAGAGGAGGCCATTGCTCTGGCAGCAAATCTGGCCGCATCTAACGATGTGTCCGCAGAATATTCCGTGGCAGCTACTAACTTGCTAAGATCCTGTTTGATCCTGGTGTCATTGGGGGGAAGTATCTCCTGTAATTGGCGAAGCCAAATCAGGGTGGCCCTATTAAAAAAATGATGCAGAGGTTGCTGTATTCACTGCCCAAGCGGCCGCCTGGTGTGTTTTCTTAAATGACACTTCCACCCTCCTTTCATTCAACTTCAAAACCTCCACAGTGTCAGTAGACAAAACTGTAGAGGAGGACACACTGACAACTGGAGGATCCATGGTCGGGAGGCCCAGAAGCCCATCCAACACTGGATCAGCACAATATAGCTTCTTATCGTGTCCACTAGGAGCAGAAAGAACACCTGGTGACTCCCACTGTCTTTTGATCACATCTTTGAATAGCTCAGGACAAGGAATAAAATCCTGGTCAGGAGCAGGCACTGCAAAAAGTTCCCCATTAGGTTGTATCCCTCCTGGGCTTTGGTCAGCAGGATTCACAATCATGCCCATGTTGGTTGCTATTTTGGCCTTTCTAAGAAGGGTCTTGAAGACCGCCGGCCGGAATAAGGTGGAGAATACTGCTTTATCTGGCATAACCTCCTCATCGTCTGAGAACTCAGGATCAACCTGTTCTGCGTCCCCAGCCCCGGAATCGTCACTACTAGCCCCTTCCATTGGCATCTGAGCAACCGGGGCAAGTATAGGAGGAGGAGCCATAGGCATCTGCCAAGCAGGTATCCCAGATGTCCCCTGACCCGCTTGATGCAAGCCAGAGGCGATAGCCTTGGCCAATGCATCAGTGAAGAGGTCTTGGAAATCAAATTGAGGAGGCCAACCCAGCCTCTCCTGTGGGTGGAGCCTTGCAGCATTTGGGGTAAAGGTTGCTGATGGTCCTGGTCTACTAGAGATAGGAACCCCTTGGGAAGTTCCATGGATGTCCCCATGGGAAATAGGAACTGGTACTTAAGAATCTTGTGGAGGAAGTTCAGGATCTTGAAGGTCCACAGACTGGTGACTTATAGTTGGTGTCTCCCTAGCAACTGGGAGAGCCTCCACCCCTTCCTGGATTTTCTTTTATGCCTTTGAAAATTGTCTCTCCAAGACCTTATGTCTTCTCTGTTCTTCCTTCTTAGTAGTGGAAGAAGTAGAGTTAGGCCTACTGAAAGCAGCCACATTGGTGCAGAGGTCGGACTTTACCTAGAAGAAGAAGGCTTAGAACCTTTCTTGGTAGCCTTCTTGGACCTGGGAGGAACAGGGGCTTGTTCGGAATCAGAGGAAAATTCTTGGTCAGCCATGTTTAAAAAAGATCCTTGTCAGACCCTGCAAAGCGGACAGGCAGTGACAGAGAAAAATATTTTAAAAGATCTAAATATGCTGCCAACAGACTTAAGTAAGATGTGCAGCCACACAGTGTCAAAGTCACTTCTATAGTTAAAGGCCTCGCCAAAGAAAGCCCCACAAGTCATGCGGGAACAAAAGGATCCCTAAAATGGCCGCTGGCTCACAAAATGGCGCCCAAATTGGTGCACAGCTCAAATGCCTCAGTCATTCCTCCACTACTCACAATCAATGAATTGTCCTTTGGTGAGCCTGGCGATCCAAGCGCAAGAGACAAACTGCCCCTTAAAGCACTGCGAGGCGATCTAAGTTGACAGAGTGTGACTCAGAGCCCCAAGCAGGTACTCTGTAGTCGCCCAGGATAAGAGGGAGCAAATGGTGGCGGCGGAAAATCCAGCAGACCAGAAATCCCGCTCACACACCGGCGGCCAATCAATCAGCCTTACATGCTGTCCGGAGGTTCTCTCGAAGGAAAACTCCGACCGCTGCTCAAAATTAAATCAATTTGATGGGGCAATCAAGCCGGATCCCCAGCGACACATCCACGCCAGAGCAGTCTCCGTTCACTCCTTTTCACTCCCTCAGCCTAACCAAAAAAAATTGCCTATATACACTATACAATATAACTATATATAAAATATACACACTATTAATAATAACTATACTAACAGAAAACAAGAAATCTCACAAATAGTGAGGACAGCTAAAACAGACTGAGAGAAATAACTGAAGATCAACAAAGCCAGGGAGCCGTGGCCAGACAAGAAAATTTAAAGACACACTACACTCAGGCCCAATCAACCAAGTATGAGAGAACCCACCATTGAATTGCATAGCATCGCAATGGAAAATAAAACAGTGCTCTTTCACACTGATCTGGCCAGCACGGAGCAAAGGAATGCTCCTGTCAAAGCTCCTGAACCCCTAGCCATCAATGGAGTCTAACTGAGCTGGCCAATTTGAGTGAAGGAATATCTCCTGTCAGTCAAGTTGAGCCCTCAGCCTTCAGCAGAATCAAACCACGGCTCTTCATGTTAGAACGAAACACAGCGGCTATTCCAGTCAGACCGGGAAAGCCAGCTAGGTGGGAGTCGAACATCTCCCAGGAGCATCTCCAGTCAGCTGGGAGAATCCAGGAAGGCCTTGAATAAGTTTGAAAGGTGGAAATTACATGTCTATACGAGTGAGAGACTGAGTCAAAACTGGGGACTGCAGGCAAAGGCTTGTCCACACAACTTTGACAGACTCAGTCTAATGAGCTATGAGACAGAGTTAACCCATTCCTGGATTCTCTTGTCAAACACACTGGAGAAAGTTTTTTTTCTTTTGTAGTGCCTATAACACGTCAGTGTGACAAGCAAATAAATGTGAAGACTTTACATCTACATAACAATGACTATTATTTACATAAATATGAAAAAATATCAATGTAAAATCACAAGAGAATTGTACTATAGCTTTTTAAGAATTATCAGAAAGTGTTAGAATGGAGGAATAAAATACAGAGATTAATAAAATATTCAAAGAAACATAAAATAAAATAATATGCACTATTTCTTGTGCAAGTTTAAGAGACTGCTGCTTTAAAAATCATGTTAAAGATGTTCTATTTTTAAGGACTTGATTCTTTAAGTCAAAAACAAACCACAAATCATGTTTTGACAGAACTGTCTTAAGTTAACTGAACTAATAATATACCGTATTTTTTGGATTATAAGACACACTTATCTCTCCCCCCCAAAAGAGGATGGAAAAGTCTGTGCATCTTACAGCTAATGTTGCCAAAGCCCCACCCACCCACTGGCCCCCACCTTTCGGCCTCTGCCTCCCAGCAATTTGCCTCCTTGCAGCAAAAAGAAAACAGCCTGGTTAGCTTCAACACAGCCTGATTTAGCACAAACAGCTAATTAGCAGTTGTATCAGCTTCCTGGAATACCAACGATCAGCTGTTCCAGGCTATGGGGATTGCTGCCACCTAGTGCCGTCTCCGTGAACCCCATTTTCAGCCTCCGCACATCCCATTATCGGCCTGTTTGAAAAAGAAGACATGCAGATGCCAAAAATGGGGCACGCAGAGGCAGTGATGGGTGGCAGCAATCAATCATCGGTATTCCGGGAGGCCGATCCAACCACCAATCAGCTACTCGTGCTAAATCAGGCTGTGCTGAAGCTGACCAAGCTGTTTGCTGCAAGGAGGCAAATTGCTGCAAGGCAGAAGCTGGGGGGGGGGGTTTCCCCTCCCCCAAAGCTAGGTGCATCTTATAGTCCAGAGCGTCTTATAGTCTGAAAAATACAGTGAGTAACATGCCCCTCAAGTTGATCTCAACTCCTGTTGGCTCTATTGACAGAGCCAGATGCTTCCCAGTTTAGCCTACAGCTCTGTTCTTAGTAAGCTTGCATCCAAAGTCCAGACTCTCCTTAATTTTTGAAATCATATGTTAACTAAGTTCAGCTAGGACTTGTCCAATTCTCTAAAATGGATTAAATTAGTTTGGATTTAAGATACATGAATGTCAATTTTAGGAATTCCTCATCTAGGATATTGGCTGAGGAATTCTGGGATCTTATATCCAGATATCTTACTGCTGCCAAGAAATACTATTCTAAGGTAATACTCTGCTTTCCTCTTTCCCTGTCAGTTTTTTCATCATAAGCTACATAACTTGCTGTAGTTTGTATATATCTATATATGTGTGCATATACATTAGTGTTTTCTTTGGAATGAATACATATATATATACTATAAAATAATATTTGCTAAGTGGAAGAGCTTCTTGCAGAACTATGTTTTTATTTCCTGTTCTATTTTCCTTCAAGTGGTTACTCAGAGGTTATTCAGAGGAGATAAAAGTGTTGAGTGTTTCCACTGAATCTTAAAGAGAGATCCATGAAGTAGTCCCTTAATTATTTATTTTTCATTTCAATTCTAACAAAGTTGTTGCTAGTTCAACACATTATTTTTTATATTTAAAAAGAGGAATCCTTTGATTTATCCTAAAAAAGTGGTAAGGAAGGTTCAACTTTCTGCATTAGCTGATGGATGGTAGAATATTTTAGACTCAGCCAAAGGGTGCTGGAAAATGAGCTTTCTGAAACACTCCAGATTTAGATCTTTCCAGCTACCTTGAAGAGATTGTTTCTAACTGAACTGACTTTCTAACTTACTCTCCTTCTCTAAAAAGTAAGGTTTGGGAATGAAGAAGGGACTTAGAACGGAATGTTGGTCGGGGTGATAGAAAGCTAGGTTTGATATGATTTAAAACAATGTTTCACTGATCTAGCTAGGGATACACATCGAAGTGCTTCATTAGGAAAAAAAATAGAAGCTAAGGATACCTCTTTCTGTCTATGTACAGATGATCCTCAACTTGTGATAATTTGTTTAAAAAATGGGAAGAGATTGTAATGCTACGTGGCCACACAATACTCCCTGCTGGAATCATGAAAAGGCAGTTTATATTGAGAGCAAAAAGTTAAACATTTTATATATGCGTGTGTGTGTGTATGTATATATATACACGCATCATAATACTCAATTTTGGGGTAAGCAACAAAGGAAGCCACAAAATCACAAAAAAGGTGCAAGAAAAAGTAAACCAAATGCTGATTCTCCCCCTTCCTCTCAACTCATTCACTCTTTTTTCCTTTGTATATTGTTTTGCAATTTGATCCTCATTAATTCTAATATTACCAGTATGAAGTAATTTGTTATACAGAAAAAAATGAATGATAGTGAAACTGCAAAATAAGTATATGAAGAAAGAATAAAGAAGTCAAGGGGAAGGGACTGATTGAATTGTGATTGGAAATTTTTAATGAGGTCCTCAAAAAGAGAGAGGTGAGAAGTTTAAAAAACTAAAAGCAATCTATAGGCATGGTAGAAGATAGTTTGCAAAGATATAAAGATATAATGAATGGTCTTGATATAAACTAGATCCAGCTAATTTATTGTTTATTAAATTTGCACCTCTCTGTTTAGCAATACTGGATGGCTTACAACATCATAACAGCCCAATATAAAACAATGAAATAATCAAAAGGTGGGGTGTGTGGGTTTCCCAATTCAGCATTAAAATTTAACAGAAAATTAAACAAAAATGAACCAATATGTAAATAATGCAGATGGAATCTTCTCCTAACCTCCTCTCTGTAGAGTGGAATACCCCCATCAAGACCCCAAGCCATTTGGCAGACCCAGGTTTTCAGGTCCTTTTTGGAAGACCAAAAGAATGGGGTAGACCTCACTTCAAAGGGCATAATGTTTCAAAAGGGAGGAGTCCCTGCATAAAAGGCTTTTCTCTTGAAACCTGCCACTTGACCCTTGGCCAACAGGATCTGCAGTATACCCCTTCTACCAGAGTGAATGAGATGGGCCAAAATTCTTGGGTTTTTGTTCCATATCTCACGCCTTTATTTTCTTTGGCTTACTGCCTTGTATTCCCTTTTTAGTTTTTCATAATGATGTCAAGAGAGAACAATGTGTTGTATATGTAGATAGCCCTTGAGTTACAACTATTCATTTAAGGAAAAAGTGATTTACAACCTGTCCTCGAAATTACTACTGTTGTACTACCCCAAGATCACCTGGTTGAAATTCAAGTTTTTGGCAACTCGCTTTCATTTATCATTGTTGCAGTGTCTTGTGGTCATGTGGTCATGATTTGCAACTTATCCAGCTGATTTCCTAGCTGTCAATTGGGGAAGTTGGATGCATTTAATGATCTACTTAATGAAATAATAAAAATAGTTGTAAAATTGGGTGTATTCATATGATGACTCATTTAATGACTGCATCTTTTAGTGACCAAAATTCTAGTCCCAATTGTGATTGTAAATTGAGGACTACTTGTATTTCCTCATGTATTTTCTCCTTTTTGTCACATTAAATGTTTCAGTTTATAACTTATGGAGAAGCTCTGGAGCCCAAACTGAAAGTGACAGAATGACAGGAAATTGTGAGTTTCTATTCGAAATAGCTCAGGGGTGTCAAACTGGCGGCCTGTGGGCCAGATGTGTCACGTACAGATCACGCCCATCTCGGCTCCGCAAAGGGAAAAAAATCACAAAACATCACATGACAGCAATGTGACGCCGCGAGTTTGACACCTGTGAATCACTCAAAAGTACAGTACATTAACTACTATTGTTCTTGTGACCTGTCCTTCTTATTAATGTAGATCAGCGATTCTCAACCTGGGGGTTGCAACCCCTTTGGGGGTCAAATGGCCATTTCACAGGGGTCGCCAAAGCCCTCTCTCGCCCCCCCACACCTTCACTCACCCTCACCCTCTGCCTCTGTTGGGTCGCCGTTCGCCGTTCGCTTACCCCGCCCACTCCCATTCTATTGCTGCCTCCAGAGTCCCAGCTGATGGCTAGAGGGAAAAAAACTTTAAATTCTTGCCGCGGGGCTTCAATGAGCTAGCTGCAAAGAGGTAAATTCCCGGAGCAATTTTTTTTCCCCCTAGCTATGCTGAAAAAGCGAAATCGAAAGTAAGGAAGCAGGGTCTTTGCTGCAACGTGACAAAATGAGGCAGAGAGATTTCTTTTTCTTTTTTCTCACCAAAAAAGGTAGGTGCAAAACTGCAAACAATGGGAAATTTAGGGCAAAAAAGGAGGTTCAAGATTTTAAAACACAAAAGAAAAAAAGCTCTATTTAACTAGGGAATTGTAATAATTGAGATACTATTAATTGTATATTGTGTTGAAAGCAGAAATGGTTAAGTTGTGGTTTGGAGGAATATATGGGGGAAATTATTTGGTTTATTATTATTGGTAAATATAATTGATTTGTAAGAAATTGGATTGCATGGAAATAATTGGAATATTCGTGTTCATATTGATTAATATACAAAAAAGATAGTTATATAACTAATTGATTTATATTAAAATGTTGAATTTGTATTAAACAACTGTATTACATAATTACATAATTAACCAATGTGAGGATGGATATAAAAATAGATAACAATGCGAAGGGGTATAATATAGAATAGAAGGGAAAAATTGAATTTGATTAAGATTAGAGATGAAGATGAAGGGTAATATTGGTTTTTTTAAAAAATAGATGAGGAATAAATATGGTAAAAAGGAAATATAGAAATTGTAAATTTAATTGAAATGACTAAACACTGTGTTGGAAGAAATATCCTTCTGGGTTCTGCTCCAAGTGGGGAAAAAGACACTGGAAACATGGAGACTGCTTGGAAAGATGGTTTAATGGTGGACAGGATCACATAGCTTGAGTTCCTGAACAGAAAAAGGGCAGATACAGTAAATCCTTGGGTTTTTATGCTCTCTCTGGCTTTGCATTTCTTGGGCCCCCAAAAAAGTATCCTGATTGGTTGTCAGACTCCCAGGGGGTGAGGGTCTTAGCTTAAGGTGACCAGACGTCCCGCTTTTGGCGGGACAGTCCCGATTTTTAGCAATTTGTCCCACATCCTGCAGCGTTTTTAAAAAGTCCTGATTTTTCATTCTGCCTCCTGAGTCCCGGCTGCCTCCTGAGTCCCAGCTGATGGCTAGAGGGAAAAAAACTGTTTAAACTCTTGCCACGGGGCTTCAAAGGGCCGCCCTACAGGTGATCAGTGTTAAAAGAAAACAAATGAGTAGACCGATGCCTACAAAAATAGAAAAAACAGCCCCTTACAGCTTCCGCATAGATTAATTAGCACAAGTTGATTAGCTCGGCTTCCCCACTCTCAGCTGATTTGCTCTCAGCTGTTTTGCGCAGGACTCTGTTCTGTTGCTAGCTGCAAAGAGTTCCTGGAGCAGATTTTTTTTCCCCTAACTATCTGAAAAAGCGAAGCGAAATTTGTGAACTGGCCAAATACTCTGTTCAAATAAAATACGTTGTATGTTTGTATGTGTGTTTCTAATTATTGCTATTTATTCATATTTGTTCTTTTTTATTCTTTAAAGTTTAACAATTCATTCTTTATCTTAATATCTTTATATTTGTTTGGAGTTGGCTTTCTTCCCTTTCATCTTTTTTACTGTACAGCAATCTTTCTCCTCAAACCTACCACCTCTGTCTTTTCTTTCCTTCTTATTTTGTCTTCCCCCCCTCTTCTTCTTCTCCCTATTTCCTCTTCCTTTCTCCTTCTCCTCCTCTTTTCCTCCCTCTCTTACCCTCCCTCCTACTCTAATTTCCCTTCCCTTCCTTCATCCCTCTCTATTGCTGTATCCTTTTATGCATATGGACTACTCAGAGGGCTGAAAAAGTTATTTTTGACTGGTCCTCGCACTTTTGACCAGTCTTCGAACTTACGACTGTCCTCACAATTTACATTTTTGCCCTATCTTGTCACCATGGTGAAGAGAAATAGTTGTGAAATGAGTGACATGGTTGTTAAGAATGGTACAATGGGCATAAATGATGACCAGTCATAACTGCGAAGACCGGTCAAAAGTGCGAGGACCTGTCAGAAATCACATTTTTCAGCCCTCTGGGTAGTCCTTTTGTGCACAGGGACTACTCAGAGGGCTGAAAAAGTTATTTTTGACTGGTCCTCGCACTTTTGACCAGTTCTCGAATTTACGACTGTCTTCACATTTTACGTTTTTTGCCCTATCTTATCACCATGTTGAAGAGAAGCAGTTGTGAAATGAGTGACATGGTTGTTAAGAATACTGCACAGGCATAAATGTGAGGATGGTCATAAGTGTGAGGACCAGTCAAAAGTCCGAGGGCCTGTCAGAAATGACTTTTTTCAGCCCTCTGAGTAGTCCTATACACGTAGCCATGGCCACCCGGTCACATGACCAGCTAGCCACGCCCACCCAGTCACATGACCTCCAAGCCACGCCCACAAAATAAGCCATGCCCACAGAACCGGTAGTAAAAAAATGTAGAACCGACCCCTGGTTGGGGGTCACCACAACATGAACTGTATTAAAGGGTCGCGGCATTAGGAAGGTTGAGAACCACTGATGTAGATGATTGTTGATCCAGCTATCATTACTGCTAACATGATTATAAATGGTTACATTAGTAAAGAACTAATCAAACACAAGTTTCCTTAGATAATTTTCAAGTAAAAAATAAATAAAAATGTAAAAACAGAGAAACTTGCACAAGTGGGGCCCTTTCTATATGGGAATTTATAACCTTTGATTTTTGATGGGGTTGTACCATCAGCCAGTGCATAATATCTGCTGAAGAGCAGCCATGGTTTTTGCTCAACTTCATATTTGTGTCAGTTACGCCCAGGCCTGGATAGGGAGGCTTTCTGCTCTGTCACTCATGTCACTCTGTCACTTATTTCCTATTCAGACTACTGTAATGGACTCTATATGGAGCTATCATGGAAAAGTATCCAGGAGCCTCAGCTGGTACAGAATGCATCTGGGCAGCAAAAAAAAATAGCACGACACCTCTGTTATGCAACCTACATTAGGCTTTAGTCTATTTCTTGGTCCATTCCAATATGTTCACTATGACCTATAAAGCCCTACATGGCATAGGGCCACGTTATTTTACTTCAGCCCATTTCAGACAGGCAGGGAAGGCATATTGCAGATCCCATCAGCCAAAGAATTCTGACTGATGGGGTTCAGAAAGAAAGCCATCTCTGCAGTTGCCCTCCTCTCAGAAGTGAGGCAGGCCCCCATCTCTTGATTTTCCAGAAAGGCATGAAAACATGGCTCTGTGGCCTTATTTGGAGCATATACAGCAGCACACAGCCATGAGGCTGGCTGGTCATCCCCTAAAAACTCTCCCCTGGCTTTTTAATTAATATTTAACATTGCTTGCCTCCTTTAAATTTTATATCATTTTTTATGTTTTAATACTGCCTCTTACTTGGAAGAGCTCACCCTCCAAATTGATTTCTTTAGTAGTAGAGTAGCGTGTCTTATAGATGAAGCCTTCCAAATGAGAAAGGGTGACTCAGTTTTTCTAAAATGTTATCCAGGAAACAAAATTTTGTTTCCTTCTCTCCTTCAGGCCAACTCAAAATTGAAGACTATATAGCTAGGTAATAAACAGTGGCCACCAGCCAATAAGAGGCTACACACTCATTGCTTATGAGCAATGTAATATGAGATCCGTTCCTAAGAGACTAAAAAGATTTGTATAACAGCTGTCTTGTTTTAGTTATTTATTATTTCCAGAGTTTTTATAACAATCTCACTTACTTTCAGTTTCTATCAGAAATGTAATCTTGTGCATCTGACTGACTCCAAATGCTGATTTTTTTACACCATGTGATGGATTTATATGATGAAAACATCTTTTATTTGCATTTCATTGCTTGTCTGTTTCTTCTTGTTTGTATCTTTCCCAGCATCAGGTTTTTTTGCCAATTATGAAAAATTTAGCACATAAAAATGCTGAACACCCTGTACTCCAAGAACCTAATAATCTATTTATTCAACTAAACCAAATGGGTGTCTCCAATATTTAATTTGTAAAAGCAGAGATGGCAAAAATAAAGCACATTTGAAAACTATACCCTTTGCCTTGAGGGCCCTGACCTATAAAACCATATCAATAAGAGATTCTGCATTATTATTATTATTATTATTATTATTATTATTATTATTATTATCTTTGCTACAGATTACAGCATGAAAAATCTCCGATGAGACTAGAACTCACAGTCTTCTAGTTTCTAGCCTAGTACCTTAATAATGAACGGGGTGATGGTGGTGGTATTCAGATGGTTCACAAATATCAGTTGTTCGTGATATTTGATAGTAAGCCTACGTGCTACATAAGAGAAGCAGAAAGCTTCATCTAAAAATACCTCTACACTTCTGCCATTCTTTTCTAAGAATGATTCCTGCTCAAAGTTTCTGGTATCTTCTTGATTAACTATAAAATAACAGAAACTCTGAAAGACTGCATCAACTTGGTACGGTTTTGCCAAATCTAATATGACAAAAAGCCTGATTACTGAGCAGCATTAAGAAAGATTTTTAAAAACATGTTTTTCTTTTTTAGAAAATGGAAATGGTGTCAAGAGGAAGGACACCAAGAACAGAAACATCATAAAGAGAGGACTAAAAAGAAAAAAAACCTGAAGGAAAAAAAGCAAGAAAAAAAACAAGAAATATTTTAAACTTGACAATTTAAATAATCTTTTTTTTCTTCTGTTCAATTTTATCTACTTCTCAGAGGCTACCTGGAAATGTCTCAGCAGTTAGCAAGGTCTTAGCAAGGTTTTTCAGAAATACCTCCTTCCTAGGGCTAAGTGACTGGCCCAAGATCAACCAGCTGGCTTTGTGCCCATAGCAGGACTACAACTCATGGTCTTCTAGTTTCTAACTTAATACCATAATCACTAACCAAACTAGCTCTCAAACACTATTTACAAACCCCTAAACTAATAGGGGGAAGTTGAATAGCTATCCAAAAAAGAATATAGAAAAAAACAGACTGAAATTTTTGCATTAATGTGATTGGTTGATAACTTTTGACCCTATGAAAATATTCAGTTTGGAGGCTTGATTCAAACAGTTGAATTAATAAAGGAGACCATTGTGAAAATGGCACTCTTCTTGAAAACAATATTTACAGCTATTTAGAGGATTGGACACCAACAGTTATAACCCCAGTTTTTTAATCAAAATCTATAAGAATCTACATAATTACAAGCTTTTAGCAATAAGATACCTATAATGCTTAGAAAGAACCTGTCTCTTGCAGGAACAACAGCAGGAAAATATGATTATTCTGGACGTTCCTCTAAGTGCTGGGGTAGGATGAGGAGGATGAGAGGATTTAATGAAGATGTTGGAAGTTTAATTTCAGTGCCAGGTTTTTAATGTTTATGCTTTTAATAGATTTATGTTATGCTGTTTTTACTGTTGTTGTTTAATTGTTGGTTGGGAGTTGCCCGGAGTTCAAAATAAGATGGCCGACTATATAAAAGTTTTCAAGAAATGAATAAAATAAAGTAAATAGGTTTCTAAACAACTAGCGATCACCCCAGATCAGGTTTTCTATGAAGCATCTAGAAAATATATATTTAAAAATTGAAGTTCATAGATCAACTTTATTTTATTTATTTATTTGATTTGATTTATATGCCGCCCTTCTCCGGAGACTCAGGGCAGCTTACAATGCATTAAGCAATAGCCTTCATACTTTTGTATATTTATACAAAGTCAGCTTATTGCCCCCACAATCTGGGTCCTCATTTTACCTACCTTAGAAAGGATGGAAGGCTGGCTCAACCTTGAGCCTGGTGAGATTTGAACTTGCAGTAATTGCAGGCAGCTGATGTTAATAACAGTGCTTTAGTCTGCTGCGCTACCAGGGCTCCTCTAGGTCTTTGCTTGCACCCTCTTCAGTCCCATTTAATTTGAGGGTGGAACATTTGAGAAGTTAAAATAAAAAGAGTGTGTACAAATCTTCCTGCTGGATTTTAAAAGGACTGATATAAAATACATTCATCATCTAGGTGACACTAATATACCTTCTGCCTGATCCAGTGTCCACACTTCTGTAACTCGAAGTTGTGATCAGAGATTGTACCCAATATTTCTGAATATCAAAAAGGCCAAGTTCATAGTTACTGCAAGGAATAAAAACATCAAAATAGAAATTGAGAGTGAAGAGATAGAATGTGTGGAAAAATTCACTTTCCTAGGATCACAGATCATTCAAAAAAACGAATACAACCCAGAAATGTAAAGTTGGGTTGCATTGGGTTACACAGCAATGATGAACATGAGCTGAATATGGAAAAGCAAGGATATCAGCCTGGCAACCAAGTGGGTTAATCCCCTCTATTGGACCTATAGTTGTTAAAATTGGACCTTAAAAAAACAAGACAGGAAAAAAATCAAATTGTTTGAGAGATGATCTTGGAGAAGGCTGCTGCATATTCCAGGGACAGCAAGGATGATTAACAAACAAATACTGAAGTGCATAACACCAGACATGTCACTGGATGGCAAAATTAAAAAAAACTCAAAAACCTGCACCTCTCTTATTTTGGCTATGTTAACATGGAGGAGTACATTATGCTTGGAGGAAGCAGTGGTGAAATCCAATTTTTTTTACTACCGGTTCTGTGGGCATGGCTTGGTGGGCGCAATGTGGCTTGGTGGGCATGGCTTGGTGGGTGAAGGAGAAGGATACTGCAAAACCTCCATTCCCTCCCCACTCCTGGGGGAAGGATATTGCAAAATCTCCATTCTCATCCCA
Source organism: Arizona elegans (assembly GCA_022577455.1). NCBI lineage: Eukaryota > Metazoa > Chordata > Lepidosauria > Squamata > Colubridae > Arizona > Arizona elegans. The sequence continues at coordinate 25,248,556 of JAKOOJ010000004.1, forward strand.
ATCTGGGGGCAGTTGGTATTTGCCAGTTCTCCAAACTACTCAAAATTTCCACTACCGGTTCTCCAGAACCTGTCAGAACCTGCTGGATTTCACCCCTGGGAAGAAGCAATTATGCTTGGAAGAATTAGTGGTAAAGGAAACCAGGCCACCAAAGATCATGATGGTTGGACACCATCAAAGCCAGAGCCTAGAACAACTCAAAGTAGTGCAAGATAAGAAGACATGGAGAGATCTGGCCATAGAATTGCAAAAGTGAGAGAAATCTTGCAACATAAAGATTTGAAAATCTTTTTCTGAAAGTTTTAAATTCAATGAAATTCTTATTTTTTAAATATTTTCTGACATGATACCATGTGTGATTGTTGCGTATGCACATAAAATTTTATACTAAGCTGGCTTGATGATTGTTGCCATCATTTGCAGACATCATTTGACATCAGAATCCACTTTCTGTATTATAATATTGTAGAAAGAAATGTGCTTTCAGACATTTGAAAAGTTTAGGTTTTTTTTTTGCCAGGGACAGTAATTCATAATTATTCATTTCTTGTTTTAATAGAAATAGAAATAGAATAACAGAATTGGAAGGTTCCTTGGAGGTCTTCTAGTCCAACCCCCTGCCCACTTCAGACAAATGTTATCCAACATCTTCTTAAAACTTCCAGTGTTGGAGCACTTACAAAATTTGGGGCTATCATTCAACTGAAGAAACTACATTCAATTTTATAACTTTTTTTGAGGTGTTTGTTAAGCAAATGCCATGGTTGTTAAGTAAACCGATAGTTCATTATACATCAGTTTTGCCAAAAACTGTAATGCCATCTTATGCAAATCCATCATAAAACCCATGACCATGGGATACTGCAAACAGCCACAAGTAAGAGCTGTTGTCAAGTGCCCAACATGCGGTCACATGACCAAGGGTGGCCATTAGAATTTCAGAACCATGTTGTAAGTGCCCCCAAAGAGATCTGTCCTAATTTTGAATGGTTATGAAGTGACTGGTTGTAAGCTAAGGATCTGCATATAATTACAAAATTATAAATACTGATTAAAAATTACTATTAGGTTTTAATCAAGAATAAATATCAAGAACCACAAGCAAAAACATAAATCACCACATAAAGTTATACACTACAATAAACTGAGTCAGAACTGATAATCTGCCCCTCTTGTGAACAACAGATTCCAAATATAAGCAGGCAATAATAGTTATGGCATTTAGTGATTTCTGAAAATCACCAAAAATTATTCTCAAAATCAATAGTGCATGTATATCTGTCAAAGAGCACAACTGATTAACTGGATCCCACTTATTATTTATTTCTTTAAAAAATTATTATAGCTGCCCAACTCACACATGTGACGCCAGGCAGCTTATAACAATTTTTTGATTTATAGAGTCACTCAGCTCCAATAATGTGATAATGAATGGTGTACATTAAAAACAATGAACAGGAAAACAAATGCAGGTAGTCCTTGACTTAAAAGTGATTTATTTAGTGATTGAGCTTACAACAGCACTGAAAAAATGACATGACTGGTTTTCACACCTGCAATAGTTGAAGCTCTCCAAGGTCACATGATCAAAATTTGAATGCTTGGCAATTGGAATGTATTTATGAAGTGGCCAGGGTCACATTTTGTGATCTTCTGATAAACAAAGTCAATGGAGAAGCCAGACTCACTTAACAACCTTGTTACTAGCTTAACAATTGCACTGATTCACTTAACAACTATGGCAACAAAGGTCATAAAAGGGGGCCAAAGTTTCAATACAACTGTTTTGTCTGGCAGTGGAAATTATGGACTCAGTTGTGGTCGTAACTTGAGGACTACTTGTAATAACTGCACAGTGTTTAAAAAAAACAGTCCAATTATAGAAAATGTAAAATGGTAAGCAAAATGTAATAATTAAATAACCCAAGGATATTTCATTCAACAGGTCCTAAATGCCTGGTCTTAATATTGGAATTTCATAAAAAAGGAATCTACTTTGCAAAAAAAAAAAATAGTCATCATATATCTATGTAGTGTACAATTTCTTGAATAAATTTGGCAGTAGTTCTTCAAGGTATTTACTGGAAATCTTTCCCACTCAGAATCATTAAAATTAAACCAGGGGTGAAATCCAGCAGGTTCTGACAGGTTCTGGAGAACTGTAGCAGAAATTTTGAACAGTTCGGAGAACCGGTAGCTTAAATCTTGAGTAGTTCAGAGAACCGGCAAATACCTCCTCTGGCTGGTTCCAGAGTAGAGTGGGAATGGAGATTTTGCAATATCCTTCCCCCAGGAGTGGGGAGGGAATGGGGATTTTGCAGTATCCTTCCCCTGAAGTGGGATGGGAATGGAGATTTTGCAGTATCCTTCCCCTGCCATGCCCACCAAGCCACGCCCACAGAACCAGTAGTAAAAAAAATTGGATTTCACCACTGAATTAAACATTCAAGATTTTGCAGACTAGTCCTATAGAGTACAAAGGACATACACCTCTTTTCCTGTCAATGGGGCAATAATTGAATGCTGAAGATATACCAGTTCCAGAATATCCTCATATGCAATTGTATATAGAGGTAATGTCATGTGGAAAATGTCTAGAAAACTTAAAGAAAAGATTGTCGATGAACATTCTCAGTCATCCAGGAAGAATTGTCTGGAAGTTGAGTAATGGCATCTGGACTTATTTTCTTGTTGATTTGAAATGTTTTGTTTCCTATCCAAGTAGCTTTTTCAGTCTGAACAAGTTGGTTAAGGGAATCTGAATAGGCAGAAAGTCGTTGGAATGTACCAGCTCCTAAAATTCTTAAGGGTCATTAAATGTGGCCTCAATGGTAAAACTATGAAGTGGTCTTGAACTGATATCAGAGCAGCGTAAAAAATGGGGGGACAGGTTGTTTTTGAGGCTCCCACCATTATTGCGGGAAGGATTTTCCACTTTGGCATAAATGGATTCCTTCACTCTTCTCTCAAATCATTTATTTTCTTTGCCCAAATATGAACATTATTGTCCTCAAAAGAGTGTTCTTTTTCTTTTAAATGAAGGTATACTGCTGATTCTGGTCCTGTGGTATTGTTTCTCCTGTGCTGGGTCATCCTCCTCTGTAAAGATTTCTCCAATGTAATGCTCTGAACACTCCTCACTGCATCAGACTGCATACATTACATTATTCTTGTGTTTCTGTGTCCATCATAAGAAACATAAGAAAGAAACAAAATTAAGCAGCCTTTACGCAAGAGGATAAGTGTGATTTGTTTGATATCAGTTGAGAACAGGCAGATTTAGGGGCATATCAAATATTGTATTTTGATCACACTGTTGTGACCACCATCTTGATGATGATGATGATGATGATGATGATGATGATGATGATGATGATTCCCAGCAGATATCCCTCTTTTGCTGGAGCAGGGGTCAGCAACCTGCAGCTCTGGAGCCACATGTGGCTCTTTCACCCTTCTGCTGCTGTCACTCAAAATATGTGTCACAACTGCCAATGTGCGACAACCACCGGCACGCAATTTATTAAGATTTTCAACCCCTGGTAGGCCAACCTTGGATAAATCCAAGAAAAGTTTCAGAAGAAATCACAACATTTAATTCAACTACATATGCTAGTTTTGTGGTTGCTCAAGAAATAGGCACGGGAAGGGTTTTGTGGCTCCTGGTGTTTTCTTTTCTATGGGAAACGGGTCCAAGTGGCTCTTTGAGTGTTTAAGGTTGCAGACCCCTGTGCTAGAGGATCTTCTTTTAAGCATACTAAAGGCTTTTTCTTAGTTATCCATCGGTCTTTGAATCAGCAGAAAATTATGCTACTATGCAAAGAGGTCAAACTCAAGGCGCAGGGCTGGATCCAGATCTGGCCCATGAGATCGCCCTGGAAACAGTGAAGGACCAGCTGATGGTGCCTTTGCCAGTGAAAACAGAGCTCGGGAGGTCCTCCCGAGCTCTGTTTTCACGGGCAGAGGTTTGCAGGATGTCGTCGCAGCCAAAAACAGAGCTCAGGACCCCATTTTCTCTGGCAGAGCACTCAGGCCTCCACAGGTGCCCCCAACATGAGTGATATCGAGGTGGCCATGCCCACCCTGGCCCCCTGAGGTCAAACACAACCCTGATGCAGCCCTCAATGAAATCAAGTTTGACACCCTGGCCCCCCGAGGTCAAACACAACCCTGATGCAGCCCTCAATGAAATCAAGTTTGACACCCTGGCCCCCCGAGGTCAAACACAACCCTGATGCAGCCCTCAATGAAATCAAGTTTGACACCCCTGTACTATAGTCTCTCCTAGCCCCACAAATATCTATGTATAGCCATACTAAAATGTGTGTTCCAGGGTGCATTTTGCTGTTGTACTTGTGTGTCAGCTCTTAAGAGGTAAGCCAGACCACAAAATAGACTCCAAAAGTAATACTGGAGCTCTATTATTGATGCAGGTTATAGTAACACAATCTTAAAAATCTGACTGTGTTTTCTATTCCTTTGTTCTCATACCCCAGAACAGTGATGGCTAACCTTTTTGCCATCACGTGCCAAAAGCGGAGGGAGTGCGGGGGGTCACGTGCACGCATGCCGACACCCATAATTCTATGCACCCCACCCCCCATGCATGTGCACGCGACCCCCACCATGCTCCCCCCACCGCTTTTGGCACGTGATGGCCAGTGGGCCCGGTAGACCCGTTTTTCACTCTCTCCAGGCTCCAGAGCCTTTCTAGAAACTTGGTGAGGCCTTCCCCACCCCCCCACCCCCGAGGCCCTCTGGAGGCTGGAAATGGCTCGTTTGTTGACTGGTGGGCCCAGAAGTTCCAAAAATCAGCATGCCGGAGCTGAGCTCGCATGTCCACTGATATGGCTCCGTGTGCCACCTGTGGCATGTGTGCCATAGGTTCGCCATCACAGCCCCAGGACATTAAGGGAGTGCAAGTATAAGTTTCTTTGTAACATTTTTTTTTTGTTCTCAGGTTTACCAAATGAACGTTTTGTTTGATTTATAAATTTATTTTAATCAAAAACAGTATAGAACAAAACAATTAACAAATTTTAAAACTAGAGGAGGAAGGTATTGGTTGTTGAGACTGTCTCTCCATACTTTATGTAAAGTCATCTTTGTGACTATCTTGTGCCACAAGTATGGGCAGAATTTATGTTTTAACTTCATAGTGCACATTTTATCACTTAGCTCCTCCTGTGGTCACTTCTAGCTGGACCTCTTCTAGTTATTTTCAACCATTGGGTGTCCATCCAAGGCAATGGGTGACAAAGCCTAACAAATTGTACACCCTTTGCAGAGACTATTCATTGGTGTTGGAATAAAGAGATGACACAGGCAACTATTGGGATAATACTTCTTCAATACTAGTAACAGCTAAGGAAAAATTAAAGCCTAAAACCTGTCTCACTCATGGGCTGGGAACAAGACAATGGCACCATTGAGGAGACATGGCAGGAGAAAAAAAGATATTGCCAAGGCTTGTACTGTATTAGGAAAAAATAGTGTCAGTCTTAATCACTTAATCACTTAGTTCTAGTTTAGTTTAGTTTAGTTTATTTGATTTGTATACTGCCCTACTCCTGAAGGACTCAGGGCGGTGAACAGCCACAGGATAAAAACACATAAATACAAAATTTAAAGCTGAATAAAATCGAATTAAACAATTTGGCCGAAGACAGATTTAAAACACCCCAATAAATTAAGAATGAATTAAAATTTGCGTTTTAAAAAGGGAAAAAAGGGAACAAATTAGGCCAGGCCAGCCTGATGGAATAAAAAGGTCTTAAGAGCACGGCGGAAGGTGCGTAGATCCGGGATCCTCTGTATCTCCGGGGGGAGCTCATTCCAGATTTTTTTTTTAATCATATTTGTATACCGCCCTACTCCCGAAGGACTCAGGGCGGTGAACAGCCAAAATAAAATACAGAGACATACAAAAGTTAAAAACTATTAAAAACAGATTAAAGAATTTAGGCTCAAAAAATTAAAAGCATCCAATATAGATAGTAGGTGCCCCCACAGAGAAGTCTCTCCCCCTGGGGGCCGCCAGTCAACATTGTTTGGCCGACGGCACCCGGAAGAGCCCCTCTTTATGAGAGCATACCGTCCGGTGGGAGGCTACTGGTGGCAGCAGGCGGTCCTGTAGATAACCAGGTTCTAAGCCATGGAGCACTCTAAAGGTGGTAACCAAGACCTTGAAGTGCACATGGAAGACCACCAGGAGCCAGTGCATCTTGCGTAGGAGAGGTGTTACATGGGAAAGCCATGTCACTTCCATAACCACCCACACGGCCGCACTCTGTGGCAATTGGAGCCTCCAGGTGCTCCTCAAGGGGAGCCCCATGTAGAGAGCATTGCAGTAGTCCAGGCGGGAAGTGATGAGGGCATGAGTGACCATGCATAAGGAGTCCTGATCCAGAAAGGGACGCAACTGGCGAATCAGGCAAACGTGATGAAAAATCCTCCCAGTCACGGCCGTCAAATGCTCTTCTAAAGACAGCCGTGAATCCAAGAGGACGCCCAAGTTGCGGGCCAGCAATTCACCCCCAATAGTCAGTGATGGCACCAACTGACTATATCGGGACATCGGAAGCCACAGCCACTCGGTCTTGGAGGGGTTGACCCTGAGCCTGTTTCTCCCCATCCAGATCCGCACGGCCTCCAGGCACCGGGACATCACTTCAAGGGCATCGTTGGGGTGGTCTGGGGTGGAGATGTACAGCTGAGTATCATCAGCGTACTGATGGTACTTCACCCCGAAACCACAGATGATCTCGCCCAGCGGCTTTACATAAATGTTGAACAGAAGGGGCGAGAGGACCGACCCTTGTGGCACCCCACATATGAGGCGCCTCGGGGTCGATCTCTGCCTCCCTGCCAACACAGAGGAGAACCACTGCAACACAGTGCCCCCCACCCCTAACTCTTCCAACCGGTGCAACATGATACCATGGTCGCTGGTATCAAAAGCCGCTGAGAGATCTAATAGGACCAGGACAGTGGAGCAACCTCTGTCCCGAGCCCTCCAGAGATCATCAACCAATGCGACCAATGCCGTTTCCATGCTGTACCCAGGCCTGAAGCCCGACTGGAACGGCTCCAGATACACCCCAGGTATCCAGGTGCTGGGGGAGCTTTCATGCAACCACACTCTCAACAACCTTCGCCACAAAACGAAGATTGGAGACCAGACAATAATTAGACAACACTGCCGGGTCCAGGGAAGGCTTCTTGAGGAGAGGCTCACCACCGCCTCTTTCAAGGCGGCGGAGAAGTCACCCTCACTCAATGAAGCATTTATAATCCCCAGGAACCAGCCTCGCATCACCTCCCGAGAAGCCAGCACTAACCAGGAGGACACGGATCCAACAAACATGTGGTCGCATTCAGTCTACCCAGAATCCACATCATCAGGAATCACAGGATCAAACTCATCCCAGATAACATTCTCAAGACCTGCCTCAGTCATCCCTCCTGAAACTACCAAGTCAGAGTCCAGACCTTCCCGAATCTGAGTGATTTTGTCATGCAGCTACTGTACAAAGTCCTCAGCTCTACCCTCCAAGGGGTCCTCCCGCACTCCCTGGTGGAGCAAGGAATGGGTCACCCTAAATAGGGCGGCTGGGCGGTTCTCTGATGACGCAATAAGAGCAGCAAAATAATTACACTTTGCTGCTTTTATCGCCACTAGGTAATTGGCACTACGATAGTGCCAATAGAACAATCGCAAACTATGATGAGATTGATCAATTAATATTCTACCCAGTAGGGTGAAGAAATGTGAAATAGGTGATGTTGTTACATATCAGGATCAGCCAATTAATACTCTTTCCCAACTGGCTTCTGGAAGCTGGAAAAATTCATTCTCCCTAGTCTTCATTAATCATGAAATAGCAATTTCATTGTACGTAAATGCACATCTTCAAGAGTGCATTCCCCCAAGTATATCTTATTGGTTGTTGTTGTTTTTTTTGAACAATATTGAGACCTTCTCTTCAGAGGGAGCATTGTGATCTACTGTTAGGCAGTAATTGTTGTGCAATGATGAAAACTGGAAGAGAGTTTCAAATTCATCAGTAATAAGGGTTTATTTGTAATACATAAATAAGATGATTATGTTTTTAGACAATCCTTGTCAAATTCTTAACCTCTATGTTAATTCTTAATATGTATGACATTACCAGTAACAAACAATTATTCTGATAATAATTCTGGTAAACTAACAATAGCTACCTAAATCATATTTCCGAAAATAATGAGTAAAAGGTTAAAAGCCTCTTTGTCTTCTGTATTTCTTTCTTTCTTTCTTTCTTTCTTTCTTTCTTTCTTTCTTTCTTTCTTTCTTTCTTTCTTTCTTTCTTTCTTTCTTTCTTTCCTTTCTTTCTTCCTTCCTTCCTACCTTCCTTCCTTCCTTCCTTCCTTCCTTCCTTCCTTCCTTCCTTCCTTCCTTCTTTCCTTCCTTTCATGTGGCGTAACAGAATATAACATTAACTGTTGGTTTTATTTTTAATACTCATACTGCTGCTTCCTGCTGGGAGATTCGTGTGACTCCAGCAGCTAGAATGTGTAGACTATTTAGCCATTACACAATCACATTCCCTGGGATAAGCCTCTTGGGGATGTGCACCACAAGGAGGCTAGTCTACATTGCACCCCTTAGTCAGTCTTGATTCTTTATTATTTCAATAAAATGTTAATGTAGGGCTTGGGGGATAGTTGCAGCAATATAATGTACCATTGCTTTATTTCCAATCTAGCAATAGGATTTACTTCATAGTTTAGGTTTGCGTCAGATGTTAAAGCAACATCCTATAAATGTAAATTTGGGGGGAAACATTAATATAAACTCCACCTTTTATTAGCATAAGGAAAATGTAATAATGTACAGTAAGAATTTGAACACTATAGGTGTATCAGTCCAGAAGGTGAAGCATTTTTATATCATTTGTCTTACTACTTTCTTACCTAATATAAAATTTATTCTCTTTATTTAAATACATATTCTTGGATAATATTATACTTAAGATTATTCTATTGGCATACATAAAAAACATATTAAAGATAAAAAGTACAGTAACTAATGTTGACTCACAATAAAAACACACAGATTTGTGATTAGCAAATGTAATAATCAGATGTTCCAGATAGCAGTGCAATGTATAGTATCTGGGATCTATACTTATACTCAGATATACTAATAAACTGGTAAACTGGAAGTATTGTAAGTTGTTCCATAAGCAAGGATTCCCTTGCTGCCATATAATGGTCATGAAGACATTGATACATCCTACTAAATGGTTGAAATTACCAATGAAACCCTCTTACAACAAGGGCCTCTACTTCTCCAATCCTTTAATCTCTCTTTTTATTGACTTCCAATCCTTTAATCTCTTTTATTTACTATTTAAGATATTTCCAATCAATTTCATTCAGCAAAATAAATGCACCAAATTCTAGCAGCAGAGACCAGTTCCTAATGATTAGTGAAGCTCAATGTTCTAAAATCATTTCCAATTCAAAGATCCCATTTAGGGGTAATGATGGGGGCTCAGGATTAATTGCTAGTTCCAAGAGCTGATAGCCTTAGGCAAACCCTCAGGCTATTAACACTTGCAGGTCATATTATACCCAAAGGAAAAGCACCAGAGTCAAGTTCATTGTTCCTCTTACAGATTCTTGAAGAAGAAAGAGATACCAAAATGTTTATACCTTTTTTTTCTCATCTTCAGTTTCCTAAGGATGTTGGAAGACTGTTAGCAATCCTGTATATTTTACCACAGAAGCAGAGATTAAAGACATATGTTCTTCTTATATCTGATATAATAGATACGGTAAATGGAATTTTTAAAATGCATTGGCAGAGCAGCCATCTGAGTTTCTCAACAACAGAGAAAATAATATAGCGGTGCAAAACAGGAGAGAAAAGTATTTTTTTTCCTGTAAAAGTCATATTGTTCTATTCAACCTTTCCCAGAATAAGCTGTCAGTTACATTATGCATGATGTACACAACTCTTAACCATTTATGGGAGACATAATTAACACATTTGTAAAGCACCAGTTTGGACATTTATTGTTATTCATTTCTCCCTTCCTGGCATCATGATTCAAGGTAGGATTTTGTTATTTTTTAACGAACTCTACTGAAATTGGAAATGAGTTAGTTCTGATTATCTAGCTTACTAAATTAATAATTTGAAATACTGATTACATACACTTATCATCTACATGCTTGCTCAGTTATTTTAAATCAGTTGTTCAGTCACTAAGTCATATTTGATTCTTTGTGAACCCATTGACCATAGTATGCCAGTCCCCCTGCCCTCCACTGTCACCTGGAGTTTGCCCAGATTTGCATTCATTGTGTCAATGACATTGTTTGACCATCTCATCTTCTGCCATTCCCTTCTTCTTTTTTCCCACATTTTCCAATGAGTCTTCTCATCTGATGGCCAAGATATTTGAGCTTCAGCTTCAGTGTCTGTCTTTCCAAAGAACAGTCAAGGTTTATTTCCTTTAAGATTGACTGATTTTGCAGTCCAAGGGACTCTCAACACCAAAATTTGAAACCATTTAAAACAGATACTCATAAACGCATACATACACACATATTCCCTTCTCAATCTTATGTGTTATTTGTGTCTTTCTCAATCTCAGGTCTTACACCAGAGGACTGGGAGTTTGAGGGTCCTTCACAGGATCTTAGCTGTTCCTAGTACTGCACTCTTCTGGACAGAGAGCTCTGATGTCAATGCTGGGATGGAGCCACTCTCCCAGCTTAGAAGCCACAGCTACAGTGCTCCTACCAATGATGGGTTGCTACCGGTTCGCCCCGGTTTGGGTGAATCCGTAGTGGTGGCGGCGGGAGGCTCTGCCTACCTGCCCAGATGTCATCAAATATGGTCTGTGCATGTGCAAAAACTTCTGTGCATGCGCAGATGGGGCGCACGAGCGAGCGAACCAGTAGCAAAGATAAGTAAAACCCACCCCTGGCTCCTACCATTAGTGGGGCTAGTTTGGTCTTTACTTTCCACATCTTCTCAGTTCCCCCTTCACATCCTGGTATTTCTCCAGTTTCTTTTTCTTCCTAATGTTGTTGTCACTTGACACTATTACCAACACTGCTTAAATTTACTTAAATGACAATGGTATTTGTGGCATTTGCTTAATGATTACTACAAAAAAAATGTTGTAAAATCACATGATGACCCTCTTTATGACTATCACAATTTATTATCATAATGGTAACCTTCATTACATTATAGGCCTATATATGTGTACTATTTACACACAAATGAAGGCAAACATATGTATCCCAAGATAATGTTGCAGGATACAATCTGGGTCAGTCACTGAGACCAGGAGTTTAATTTTCCAAGTTTTTGGACTTGTGCTGGAGCCCATCCTCAGGATTTTCTCTGTAACAGAGTGCATGCCTTTGGCTTTTTCATGTGTGGTGTATATATATATATATATATATATATATATATATATATATATATATATATATATATAAATATGGTCCTTGGTTGTATATGGCTTTTTATTTGTTGATTCGGGTGTTGATGAGGTAATTGGTGATATTTGCACACACTCACACACAAACACACATACATACACACATACACTTAAGGACTATTTCTGTAGTATCCATTTTGGCCTATGAATTAACTAATTTCATTGTATACATGATGTACAATGACAATAAAGGCTATACTACATTAATTACTGAGTAAACATGCTTCTGATTTAGCTGCCAATGATGTTTCTTACTTCATCCATTTTAGAAGAATGGTGTGCATAAAGAAATCTATCTGTGAAGGGGAGAACCTCATTCCATTAGAGATTTGTATGCCCCATAATAGGGCTGCAAAAATACACATATTCAGAAAATAGCACCAAAAGGGTACAGAAAATTGAACTCTTATTTCCATCTACTGGTCATTCAGATCTGTGCAGCCCACTATGGGAACCCTTGTATTTGCTAATGATTCAAATTTCTTTCTGAAGGGGAAAAAAAAGCTTGTCTTACTGGATTATGATTATACGCATTGCCTATCCCATCTCACTCCAAGGATTGAATCAAGAACTGATAATTATCTTTTTTTTGGAGTTGAGGAGGCAATTGTAAATTTCCAATCAAAGGCCAGGCCTAAAATTGCATAAAACAAAGCCCTGATCAGAAATTAGAAAGATTTAAAGATTTTAAAAGTACAAAAATATAGAACAAAAAGATTATAAGATGGAAAGCTGACGAATAGCAAAAAGAAAGAAAAAGAAAGATATCTAAAATAGCAGCTTTCATTCTTCTTTGCAGTAGTTACAAATACAGCAATTGCCTTCTCCAACCTCCCATATTATATATCATAGTCCTTTATTCCCAAGAAGCTAAATATTTGGAAGATTCCTCTCCATAACACCAGTGAATAGTCTCCTTTTCGGACAATCCATAATTCAGATTTTTATCAGTTCTCTAAAATTATTCCCATGGGAAGGCCTGAAGAGTTTACACAGAGTGCTATAAAAGATCTCCCTTTAAGTACAATAATATTTGTCCTGCTGAGCTTGCTAAAAAAATATACATAATATGTATACAGTAAATATATGTCTACTTCAGGAAGCTGTCTTTTATTTAATTTTATTTAATTACTTATTTTTTGGACTTGCTCTTGAATTTTTCTTTGTGAAGCAAAGTTATAAGCAACTAAACAAATATTCTTATGAACTTCTTCCAGATTTTCCCATTTTTCAAGTGTTTATTTTTTTCTAAGAAAATATGGCCACTATAAGTATGTATGGACAACACTTAAAAATGGAAAAAAGAATTTTTCCCCTTCCTATCCAACATTCTTCCTCAATTTTGCTATAAATGACCAACACAACCAACTCTGAGAGTGGGAAGAAAAGAAAAGATTGTAAACTACTCACACAAAAAATAGTCCTAAAACAGCTTTCAATATTTTTTATAACCTAATACAGATAAAGATCTCTTATCAGGCTTATTTTAAAAAACATATTGGAATTGGAGTTGAAAACAAAATTTATGAAATGTTCCAAACATTCTCAAAAGTTTTTAAAAGTACAAATGCATTAAAAATAATAAAACAATCATAAGAACAAGGTAATCTGTAAGTAAACACATTTGGAGATAAATAAGAAAACTAAAACATGTACACCATAGAGTTAATTTATACATAGAAACACAAACTCATGCACAATTTAGGCATACCAACTAATGAACAAAATGAACATAGTTACAAAATAGCTCTTACAGAGAATTGACTGCTTTTTGTTAATTGACTAAAAGGATTTGCAAATGCTGAATGGAAATCTTTGGCATCAATATTTAATAAAGGACTGTAATAAGATGCTAATCATTTTATAAGATTAAGTAGATAGATGTGAGAAGATGATTTAGTGCACAACTGCTGATTCCCAGAAAGTGCTAATTAAATTCTGAACCAACAAACCAAAATTAAAGAACAGGTTCAAATTGAAGGGGAAAAACAGTCCTGGTTTATTACCCAAATAGGCTTTTTGTTATGTATTTGTATGCTTGAGGAAAGAAAAATAGAAAGTTGAAGAGAGTCTAATCTATAATCCAAGTCATTACTGAATAATCTGAATAACAATACACTCCAACACAGTAAAAGAGTATCTCACCAATCCTAATTTAGTGCTTTCCAAAGCACTAAGGATTTTGAGTTTATTAGTTTAGTTTAGTTTAGTTTATTCATACTTATATGCCGCCCTTCTCCCGAAGGACTCGGTGCGGCTCACAAAGATAAAACAACGGAACAATAAAATTAATACTAAAATAATCCAATTAAAATCCCCAAGAAGTTAAAACTAAGACTCCCAGCAGATCAGGCAATTTGTTGGAAAAGCCATGTCTTCAGGTCATCACAGAAAGAGCGGAGGTTGGGGGCCATCCTGAGCTCAGTGGGTAACCTATTCCAGAGGGTTGGTGCACCCACAGAGAATGCCCTCATCCTGGGCGCCATCAGCCGACATTGTCTGGCCGAAGGCACCCAGAGGAGGGCAGTCCTATGTGAACGCACTGGACAGTGGGAGGCCAGTAGGAGGTGATCCTGCAAGTACCCTGGGCCCATGCCATGGAGGGCTTTATAGGTTTATATTATTGTTAGTTGCACAAATATTTAGACTGGAATTAGCATTTTTGTTCATCTATCAAGCCCTTCCTATGGACTTGTGGTGTGCAAATGTTGAATAGAACTCTGAATTCTAGTCCCATCTTAGATACATGACAACTGCTAGGGACTTTGGGCCAATTACTGTCTTTCAGACCAATTAACCTTGCAGGGTTGTTGCTGTGGGAAAATAGGAGGAGAAAGTAATATTGGATATGTTCATCACCTTCAGTTATTTATAAAAATAATAAAGATGGGATTTTAAAAAATCAATGCAGCATACAATATTAATTAAAAATGAAATACAGACAAAAATGTCAAAAACCAATCAATTAAAAATGTAAAATACAGACAGCAATTAGGATAGCTATTGAAATAAAGGACATGTTTGTGCACATATACATTTCTTTTCAATTTCCTAAAAACTATTGCAAATTTGTATTAAACCACGGTATATAATATGTATCACCACAGAACATAACTATTTTCATACCCCAACTGAGTCAATACTAGCAAAATGTGGTACAGTCAGTAGGACATTCTTTCCACCTGAAAAAACAGGGTAGAAATTGATATTAAAAAGGCATTTCCTTAAATAACCTGTCCCAAATTATTTAGAGTTTTATGTATCATTGAGTTACTAAAGGTGTGATAAATAGATAATAAATAAAATTAAAAAATCAGACAAAACAGCTCCATTACTAACTGCCAGATAATATAGGTATCTTTGTAAATAGGTAGAGAGCTCACTGACTAACTGAAATGCAAACTTCTGCACTAGCTTTAATCATCAAATCACCCTTCTTCACCCTATATGAGGAAAACTCATATAGAACATGCTACAAAGATCACAAATTTTATTCTGTGTGTAGTTTGCAGTGAAACAATCTGATCTACCCTTCTTGATAAATCTGCATTTTGTAGTACATTAACTCTTAGCAGTCTCCAAGTTTTGTTACTACTGTTTACCAAACAATGTCTGCTACCACCAAAATACTCAAATCTCAAAAAACTACTTCTTGATTCTGAAAAGTTTACTTTCAAAAAACTACTAGACTGTCATCAATATAGTCAGAACAATATACTCCAGAATTAGAGCAAAAAAATTTTAGTGTTCCTTGGAAACTTCTTTTCCCAGGATGGTAAATTTTGCATATCTCAATTTTGTAATCTCATTCTCAATTCAAAAAACATACCAATTTATTCTCTGAGATAAAGATAAAAGATCTTTAGAAAGATATTATTAAAGAAAAATGTATTTAGAAATGTAAATATATGCTATGATAATACTGTATAGTTTAGAATATGTGTTTACAATTGGGAATCTGATTTTATTTAATCTGAGACTAATGCTGAAATATGACAATAAATTTATGAATAAACACATGGAAAATTGGCATGAAAGAAAATTGACATATCCATTCATTAATGATACTGTAACATCAGAAAATATGTATTTAGTGGAACTAAAAAGGTTTAGATACAGACTTGATGTAATTTATAAATTGCTGTTAGAAATCTCAGACCCATTTCCACATTTTCTGTCAGTAAAGTCCCAGTGATTTCAATGGAAATTTCAATTAGTCCCTAGAAAAGGTTCCTTACTGTCCAGTGTGAACCTAAACTACAATTTACCTACAGGTATGACACAAAATCATTATGGGTAATTTAACAAAATGTAATAGTGTCAGGACATTAATTTTAAATAGCTATTTATAAAATGGTGCTTGCAGCATACTTGGCTAGAGGCAATATGCTCCTGTGCATTGTGAAATTATTAATTCTCATTAAACTATAATGTTCTATCTTGGAGGAGGAGAACTAATTAACAGTTCTTTGCTTAAATTAAGTTTTGCTGCTTTTGATCAGTCCAGTTAATTTCCTACTTTGTTGAGCCAAATAAACTATATCTAGCTGTAGCAGCGCAAAATATATTCTGTGCACTTAACAAATAAACGTTATAACCATAATGAATCATATAACGTTATAACTTTATATGATTCCTTTCCTATGGAATCAACTCCCAGGAGAAATATGATCACATTTCTCATGATTAGTATTTAGAAAATTCTTGAAACTTTGGCTATTTAAACTTTGGCATTTGGGGACTGAGATCTGGAGAATGTATGCCTTTAGGATATATGCAAGTTCTTGTTGCTGTTTGGTTGATTTTATGGGTGATCCTCATTTAGTGACTACAATTGGGACAGACAACTCAATTATTAAGCAAAGCAGCTGTTAAATGAAACTACAAATGTGCTTATAATCTTATGACACTTTGCTTACAAAAGGCATAAATGTGAAGATTGGTCACAAAGTTATTTTGTCATTAGTGACTCTATAACTGAACTGTCACAGTGGTGGGATTCAAAAATTTTTACTACCGGTCCTGTGGGCATGGCTTGGTGGGCGTGGCATGGTGGGCATGGCAGGGGAAGGATACTGTAAAATCTCCATTCCCACCCCACTCCAGGGGAAGGATACTGTAAAATCTCCATTCCCTCCCCACTCCAGGGGAAGGTTACTGCAAAATCCCCATTTCATCCCAACCATGAACCATGGGACTCCGGAGGCAGAGAATAGATGGGGGCAAGGCCAGTCTCAGGTGGTATTTACTGGTTCTCTGAACTACTCAAAATTTCTACTACCAGAAATGGTCAGAACCTGCTGAATACCACCTCTGAATAGTCACTATATGAGGCAGCCGCTAAACAAAGACTATCTGTATTATACTGAAGTATTATAGTTTTGTACAGTTTATCATAAATAAATATCATAAAGCTAAGACTTTATGATATACAAGTAGTCTTTGATTTATGACCATAAATGGAATCAGAATTTCCATTACTACATAAAGCAGTTGTTAAGTGAATTATATCCAATTTTACAACCTTTCTTGTAACAGTTGTTAAGCAAACTACTGTGGGTGTTAGATGAATCATGCAGTCATTAAGCAAATCCAGTTTCTCCTGTTGACTTTTCTTTTGGAAGCTAGGTGGGAAGGTGTCAAAAGTTGATCATGTGACTCCAGGCCACTGCAACCATAAAAAATACATGCCTATTACCAAGTACCCAGATTTTGATCCTGTGACCATGGGGATGCTGCAACAGTCATAATCATGAGGTCTGGTCATAAATCATCTTTTTCAGTGTCATTGTAACTTCAAATTATGCCTAAATGAATAATTGTATATGGAAGACTACCTGCATTTTCTTTTTTTACTGAAGAGGATCTAAGTGCTTGGGATAAATAAATAAGTAATTCTCGCTTAATCCCACAGTTGCTGTTCCTGAAGAGATCATATCAATGCAACTTCTTTATTGACTAGTATATTGGCAGGTATGCCTTATGCCAATAATTTTTTCAGGATTGCTTGTGCAGTGAGATGTTATTCTTTCCAACCATACAAGTCAGGTTGAACTGGAAGCCATTTTCCCACATTTAATTTAAATATACCTATTTCTTTCCAGGGATGAGCTCTAAAAATGAAAAGTTCAATTTCACAGGATAGATGGTACTAATGGCCAGTAACCAGGACATCACTTGGCTGTCCATCAAGACTTCTCCAATGTTGTAGAACCTATTGCCTTCTAAAATATTGGACCATCCTCAAATTCCTACCCAGCCATCTGGGGAATTCTAGAATTCTAGAAACAGTCGCAACACATTTTAAGGGCAATCAGTTGGAGTAAAGAGGGCTTTATTAAAAGTAATATATGGAAGAGATCTTTTCTGCCATAGAAAAGATCTAGATACCATAGAGATCTGCTAAGAGCAGATCATGGACTATTGGACAGTTTTGTAATACGTCATTCCAAATAGTGGTACCTAGTTAATTAGTTCCAGGAGGCACAAGAAGTACTAAAAACTACATGTGCCAAACAAACAACATGACTTACCATGTGACCCTTTGTTTCGGCTGCGAATAACTTTCAATCTGTGCGTTTTCCTATGTCAGCGGCCTTCCCAGCAAGGACAACTTCCTTTCTACCCTCTGCAGCTATCTCCCTCTTCCTTTTGCAGCTGTCTTCCTGGCATGGATGACTTCCTGTATATTCTCCAAGGGAGTCCTCTTTTCCCATCATTGTCAAGTACCAAACAAACAATGAGTAAAGGGACAATTTCACATCAAAATGCATTGAGTACCAGAAGTTGTAATTTTGAAGCAGTCAAGTACTGAGGTACCACCACATAGCAATTATGGCATTCATGTGCCCTGATAAGTTTTTTTTTAATTGAAAGAAAATTATAATCTAGGTTGAAGACTCAGCTGGGGAGTCCTATAGTCCTGAGGGCTAAATCAATCAAAAACAGAAGTGTTTAGTTCCATTTCTCCTCAACAGCAGACTATCAGCCACCAATGGCCTTTCCATCCTTGTGATTAATTATGACACAAACATTACCTTGTAACATCTTTTTGTTCAATGCTTCCATGAATGGCCTTCATCTTACTGTCAACTCCAGACAGAGGCACTACTAAGTCATCCTTAAATGTATCCACATAAAAAAAGTCTTTTTTCCCTATCCAAAACTGTCCAATGGTGTATAACATCTGTTAGATTTTGTTACCCATTACTTTGGAGGAACATCAGATGAATGGCGATTCCTGGGAACGGGGGCAATAAGGCAGGATAGGAATTGGCAATGTGAATAGCAAATGTAATGCTACAATTGTTGCATGTTCAGTTAAGAATGGCTAGAGAGCACTTTAATTCAGCAGCAATGAAAAGCACACTATTGGATTAGTCCTACACACAATAATATTCCTATGGTTCTACTTAAAAATGCTGAAAAATCATCATTATACTCTATTGTTCCTCTCGTTACAGCCTTCAATACAACAATAGAACAACAGCTATTAAAAACTGGAATTCTCCGTGCTCAGTACAAGAATCTTATAAAAGGTGATTATACAGTAGCTATCCACCTACCATATCTGCATAATATATCACTTTTCTATATTTCAGCACTTTTTATTATTAGAAAGTTTTTCCAGTTATTAACAAAATATACTTTTTTCTATACTATTTCTACCCTCTGTTCAACTTTCTGTCTGTTATAATAATTTTAAAAAATCATGATTTTACTTAAAATAGAATCTACTGTATATCAACTTATAGCACTGGCATTACACAGCCAACTCCAGATAAAACCCAGCATGATTTGATCAAAAACCTGTCAATTATCTCAATAGAAAATATGCAAATGATTCTCAGAATATAGCTGTAACTATATATTTCAAAGATTATATCATGTTAAATTCAGAGAGAGTTTTTTAGATTAAATAATTAGGATTGCCCAAGCTTTTTTCACTTGACTGAACGTGTATATCCTTAGTGGTTGGTTACGAATCAATAGTTTTCATTTAGAATGTGTTACAATTAAGTAATATATATTTGAATGAAATGTTAATGCTTGCTCAATATGTCATCTTTTAAAATGTTATGATTTAGTATAATGGGTATGCTTAACTATTGAAATAAGTAGTTAAAAATACCAGTATTAATACCAGTATTATAAAATATCAATTAATTTGTAATTATTTATTTTGATAAAACAAGTGTAATAGCAAACCAAACATATGCTACTTTTTATGAGGTTTAAATGAGACTATTTAGCCACAAAGAAAATACTGACAAAAAACTCTCATTAAGCCATTGAGCAGATGACTTAATTTTCTTCAGTTCTTTTTAGTTTTATGCCAGTGTGTAACACAATATGACACAAATTATGAGTAAAATGTTCTTATAATTAACATGTCACCTTTTCAGAATAATGGTGAAGAGTTAAGAGTAAAACAGAACCAAGAAATAGGTACCTTATGTAAACAGGAGATTTTTAAAAGTGGCATGATCAGTACTGGTAGGTGCTTGGAAAAAATCAGGGCTATAAGTACTGAATTCCTGATATGCTGTAATAATAAATGAAATTGCTTTAGCAGTTCTTAATACCAAGGGACTTTGGTACAGCAATAACAGCTGAGATATCAAATATACAAGAAAAAACCATTTTTGTTCATGCATTGATTTACTGTAAATATCAGGTGAAATGTAATAGCTATTTTCATTTCCAAAAATTCTGGATGGCTGAAAAATCAAGAAAAGGAATAAAAAATATTTACCTGAAAATTTTTTAAAAGTGAATTATTTCCTCCCTTCCAACAGCAGCTGAGCCGTTTAAGTATGTGTGCAATAAAAAACTGGAAGTGTGCCAATTGATAAAATTATCTAATAAAAAATAAGTTCAGTCGACAAGTCAATCAAGATCAAGAACTTGGATTTCTGCCAAAATAATCCCACTGATTTGAACCAGACTATAAATCAAAATTACATACATTTGAAATATTTATGGCTCAGACTTCCGGTTTGGCGTCGCGGCAATGCAGTCAAGGAAATAGCAGGGCTCTGATGAGCCCCGCAAAAACCCCAACTGGCAAACCGCCGCTGACAGGTCTGCGGACCTATCCTGTCCTGAAGGGACAGGAGAAAGAGAGGGACCCCTTGGACAGCCGAGAGGAACGGGCAAGTTCCTCGGAGGCCAGAGGCAACCCTCTAAGTCAGTGGCGGGAGACGGCAGCCATGGCGGTTGCCTCAAAGCTGCAACAAATTGGGACAAGAAATGTGCAGGAGGAAGGAAGAAAGGACGATGTGCTTCAGAGCCAGGTGAGTGACACCAACCCAGGCGAGAAACAATGTGTGAATAAGGATATTTACAAATAAGACCCCTAGCCTTACACAGCAGCTGAAGATCTGAGGGGCTTGAAGATTTTGCAAAATAAGGAAAGGAGTTAAAGACCCTTTAAGACAGCGGTTCTCAACCTGGGGGTCATGACCCCTTTGGGGGTCGAACGGCCATTTCACAGGGGTCGCCAAAACCCTCTCTCCCCCCCCCCACGCCTTCACTCACCCTCACTCTCTGCTCTGTTGGATTGCCGGCCGTTCGCTTACCCCGCCCACTCCCAATCTATTGCTGCCTCCGACGTCTAGAGGAAAAAAAACTGTTTAAATTCTTGCTACGGGGCTTCAAAGGGCCGCCTAGAGCCAGTGGTGCAGCCGAACCCTTTGTTAAATTGCTGGCTTGCCCCGCCCCTCCACACCACTATTTATTGGCAATAAATAGTGGTGTGGAGGGGCGGGGGAGCCAGCAATTTAACAAATGGTTCGGTGTTTTTTTGTAATTTTATTGGCCTGCGGAGCTTCAGCATAGGCTAATTAGCCCTTGCTTAGATCGCCTCCCGACCCCCAGCTGATTTGCTCTCAGCTGTTTTGCTCAGAGCTCTTTTGCTTGCTTGGAAAGAGTGCAGATTTTTTTCCCCCTAGCTATACTAAAAAACGAAAGAGAAAGTAAAGCAGGCTGTTGGCTTTGCACGTTGGAAAATTAGCCAGGCAGATTTCTTTTTCCTCACCAAAAAAGATAGGTGCAAACAACGGGAAATTTAGGGAAAAAGAGGAGATTTTAAAACACAAAAGAAAAAAAGCTCTATTTAACTAGGGAATTGTAATAATTGAGATACTATTAATTGTATATTGTGTTGAAAGCAGAAATGGTTAAGTTGTGGTTTGGAGGAATATATGGGGGAAATTATTTGGTTTATTATTATTGGTAAATATAATTAATTGATTTGTAAGAAATTGGATTGCATGGAAATAATTGGAATATTCATGTTCATATTGATTAATATACAAAAAAGGTTGTTATATAACTAATTGATTTATATTAAAATGTTGAATTCATATTAAACAACTGTAATATTACATAATTAACCAATGTGAGGATGGATATAAAAATAGATGACAATGGGAAGGGGTATAATATAGAATAGAAGGGAAAAATTGAATTTGATTAAGATTAGAGATGAGGATGAAGGGTAATATTGGTTTTTTACAAAAATAGATGAGGAATAAATATGGCAAAAAGGAAATATAGAAATTGTAAATTTAGTTGAAATGACTAAACACTGTTTAAATTTATGAACCGGCCAAATACTCTGTTCAAAGAAAATACACTGTATGTTTGTATGTGTGTTTCTAATTATTGTTATTTATTCATATTTGTTCTCTTTTATTCTTTAAAGTTTAACAATTCATTCTTTATCTTAATATCTTTATATTTGTTTGGGGTTGGCTTTCTTCCCTTTCATCTTTTTTATTGTACAGCAATCTTTCTCCTCAAACCTACCACCTCTCTTTTCTTTCCTTCTTACTTTCTCTTCCTCACCCTCTTCTTCTCCTCCCTACTTCCTCTTCCTTTCTCCTTCTCCTCCTCTCTTCCTCCCTCTCTTACCTTCACTCCTATTCTAATTTCCCTTCCCTTCCTTCATCCCTCTCTATTGCTGTATCCTTTTATGCATACTCAGAGGGCTGAAAAAGTTATTT
This sequence comes from Arizona elegans, assembly GCA_022577455.1. Classification (NCBI taxonomy): domain Eukaryota; kingdom Metazoa; phylum Chordata; class Lepidosauria; order Squamata; family Colubridae; genus Arizona; species Arizona elegans. The sequence goes on from JAKOOJ010000004.1 coordinate 25,271,072, forward strand.
CTGACTGGTCCTCGCACTTTTGACCAGTCTTCAAACTTATGACTGTCCTCACATTTTACGTTTTTGCCCTATCTTGTCACCATGGTGAAGAGAAGCAGTTGTGAAATGAGTGACACATTGTTAAGAATGCTGCACGGGCATAAATGTGAGGATGGTCATAAGTGTGAGGACCAGTCAAAAGTGCGAGGACCTGTCAGAAATGACTTTTTTCAGCCCTCTGAATAGTCCCTATACACATTGCCATGGCCACCCGGTCACGTGACCAGCTAGCCACACCCACCCAGTCACATGACCTCCAAGCCACACCCACAAAATAAGCCACGCCCACAGAACCGATAGTAAAAAAATTTAGAACCCACCCCTGGTTGGGGGTCACCACAACATGAGGAACTGTATTAAAGGGTCGCGGCATTAGGAAGGTTGAGAACCACTGCTTTAAGAAATTTACTTTACCACTGATTGATTGGAATGAACTGCTTATTAATCAAATAGAGCTGGATATTTGAACTTTCTTGTTAAAACTGAAATGGACTTGATTTTTGGAAAAAAAAAGCGATAATTAAGGATTCATCATCTTTAAAAGCCAGACAAAGAGATTAAACAGATAGCTATATAAATGTTTCAAAATGGCCATTGAAGCTGTGACTAAGTGAAAGTGTTGATTGCAGAGACTTGGTTTTTTTTTCCTGAAAAGAACCTACTTGACTTGTTACATATTGTGGATTACTTTGAATAGAACTATGGTTTTTTGAACTTTGGAGATTCCTATTCTGTCTTCTAATGGCTTTATAAAGAAAGAAGAAACACAATGACTAATAAACTTTTAACTAACTGGCGTAGCAACAAAAGGTCTGATGCAGGAATGGAAGTGGAAAAGCTGATGGATTTTACTGGAAACAGATTTTACAATAGAATTAAAAGGATATGTAGAGTTTTAAGCGTGGATGTATTGACTTTGAATTGAAATGCTTATGGACAGATAAGGAAATGAAGAAGCAAAATAGATAAATCAGATAGCAATGTTTGAATGCCTAATTGTTTAAATGGTTCAAAGTTTAAGTGAGCTTTAAATAAAAACAAGAAGTGCTTATGGTATAATAAAGATAGAAAATTAGAAATAAAAGATAAGTAAAATAGAAGTGGGAAGTTAAGGTGACTAAAAATGATATTTTCATAAAAGCATAATTTGATGTAACATGTTTCAGTTTTAATTTGATAACAAAATGGTGGATGATAATTATGATCAATTGTTAATGATTATAGATTATATAATAAGGTGCACAGATGGAAGTAATAACTGAGATTGAATTTAATACATGTTGGAAATGATTAATATTAAGAAATAGATGGGGATATACCCTGGAAGAGTATAGTTGAAAACAGTGGATTAATAGACAACATATTGAAAAAGAAATTTTTTTGAGTTATGGAGGAGAATATGCTGAAAATTCAGCCAAAATAATTTAATGCTGGAAATTAGCCAAAACAAGGGAAAATGCTGGAAATCAGACAAGTAATAGTTGGAGTTATGGAGGAGAATGCTGGAAATCAGCCAAACAATAGGTGGAGCTATGGAGGAGAATGCTGGAAATCAGCCAAATAAAGCATGCTGGAAATCAGCCAAAATAAGAGAAAATGCTGGAAATCAGCCAAACAATAGGTGGAGTGATGGAGGAGAATGAGGAGAATACATTGAAGAACAATTATTAACAAGGGATGAAAAAGAAAATGTTGGGCGATAATTAAAATGAAACGGAAAATCTTGAGATGTCTATGTAAAAGTTTAAGATTAAAAGATTGGATGAATTGGGTCCAGAAAATTAGAAAAATAGAAAATAATAATAATAATAATAATAATAATAATAATAATTATTATTATTATTATTATTATTATTATTATTATTATTATTATTATTATTATTATTATTTTATTTCTATACCACCCTTCTCCCGAAGGACTCAGGGTGGTGTACAGCCTATTAAAAAGACAAAAATATACAGACATCAATTAAAAATAATTAAAATTATTAAATAATTTCGGCCCAAATTAAAACCCAAAAATTTAAAACACCCAATTTAAAATCATTTACATTGATAGCCCGGCCTGGCGGAACAGCAGGGCCTTGAGGGCACAGCGAAATACACGGAAGTTGGAGATCTTGCACAATTCTGGGGCAGTTCATTCCACAGGGCAGGAGCTCCCACAGAAAAGGCCCTTCCCCTGGGTGTTGCCAGCCAACATAACTTGGCCAATGGAACCCTGAGGAGCCCCTCTCTGTGGGAGCGGACTGGCCAGTGGGAGGCTACCGGTGGCAGAAGTCGGTCTCGAAGGTACCAAAAGAAACTTTGATTAAAAAATTGAATAAAAATTGAGTTGTATACATTTGGAAATTAAGATTCATGGTGATAAAATTGTAAGGTAAATATATAGATTAACAGATTAGATTGTTTTTGTGTTTAATGTTGATGTTAAAAGGAGCAATGGAGAAAAATTTAGACAGCAGTATTGAATTTTGATTTATAATTTAATTTATAATTGAAAATAAAAATGAGTTTTGCTTTAGTAGGAAATTAAGATGTATAATGAGATAATAGAAAGATTTAAATTAAGATGTTGAAATTTATGTTAAAAATATCTGTCTTCATTTGTTAAACTAGTATAACCATTTGTGACCGGACCAAGACTTCGTTCTTGGGGGGGAAAAATTATTTTTATGTTTATGTTTGAAAAAATTAAAAAAAAATTATATATATAAAAAAGAAATATTTATGGCTCAAAAGTTTAATAAACTTAAAGGCAATGGTGTAATGACAAATATTTCTCAGGCAAAGAAGCAAATCAATGATTTCCAAATTATTTACTCAGCTCCCTTATCAATAAGATCAAGAGGGCATAGCCCTGACAGTCTGCACTGTTACTCAGTGTAGCCCATTCAAGAATTCTTATATACAAATAAGATTCAAGACTATTCACGAAGTAGCTATTCCATCCATTAGTGGCATTTCCAAAGCACTTCTGTGTGTATATGCGCCTGTATGTGTGTGGAGAGGGAAGCATGTGAACTGTCTTACACAATGCCTTATATGGGCTGCACTTGAATATTCTGGAAGTTGACTACAGTTCTCAAAATGAAAACATGTAGTCAATGATATATGTCATATTGTATCATACTGTTATAAAAACTTGCTCAGTTTTATGTATTATAGCATTTCCATGTTGTAGTAATTTTCAACTTGGCATCTCCTTTTTCTTCTATTATAGAACTCAAACAGTATGCTTAAGAGTAGTCGTGATAACACAGGAAAAACATTTTTTTTAAAAGTGCTTCTGTCTGGCCCAGAACTTTAATGCCTTCCTTATGAGGAAACTGTCAATATATTATTGTTTTCTGGTTTTTTTAGTTCATAGGATAGGCTTTCATGAATTCAGCTTAACCCAATGATGAAGAGAATTCTCTCATTCATGATCTTTTAATTCTATTTCCTTTGCTGAAAATGTTTATGTGTTTACCGTAAATATAGATACTCTGGCTTATCTTTAGCTTCTCTTATTTGCTTCTATTAGAATAGATTGCTACAGATAGCTCCAGTTTGGCAAAAGAATGAAGCAAGGCTGTATACTCTCTCCATCCTATATGCTGAATATAGATTAAGGGGCTTGGATTGGAAAAAGATAAACATGATGATTTTAAAATTGGAGAAAGAAACACGGATATCCAATACTATGCTAATAACACTACTCTGACAGCTAAAAATTGGAGAAAGAAACACGGATATCCTACACTATGCTAATAACACTACTCTGACAGCTAAAAATGCAAGTTATTTACAACATCTAGTAACAAAAGTCAAGGCGCACAGTGAAAAATGGGACTAATCTTAAATATAAAATAGCCTAGACAAAAGACAATAAGTACAGTGATATATTTTAGAATGACACTGAGGACACTGAAGTACTGCATTTGGATATTTTCCCCTAACTTTCTGTAAGAATCTCTTCCCATAATTTAAATCCATTATAGGTAGTTTTCAACTTAGGACCATAATTGAGCCCAAAATTTCTGTTGCTAAGTGAGACATTTGTTAAGTGAATTTTGTCCCATTTTACAACTTTTCTGGCCACATTTGTGAATCATGGAAGTTAAGTTAGAAACATGGTTGCTAAGTGAATCTGGCTTCCCCATTGACTTTGCTTGTCAGAAGATTGCAAATGGTGGTCACATGACTCTGAGACAATTGTAATAAATATGAACCAGTTGCCAAGCACCTGAATTTGGTTCATATGACCATGGGATGCTGCACTAGTCATAAGTGTGAAAAACAGTCATGTCACTTTTTTCAGTACCATTGTAACTTTGAGCAGTAACCAAACGAACTGTTGTAAGTCAATGACTCCCTGTATTTCATTTCTTGTATTCTGGAATACGAGAGCACTTGTCCTGACATTCTATATGACATTTTTTTTAATATTTGGAGAGTGTTATTATAACCTCCCTCAGTCATCTTTTCTGAAATATGTAGGATCAGTTTTCCTCCTTTGTTCATTTATCTGTCTCTAAGCTGTAGTTTTGTCTGTCAGTCTTCCTAAAGGTTAAAAGAATACCTGCTTTGTGTGTTGCATTTCTCAGATTATTCAAGGAAGGCTGGAAAAGTTGAAAAATATCTGGAAAAGAACAATTAATCCATCTGGGCAAAATTGGATTAGATAAAGTAAGTCCTAAAGCCTCTCTAGAATAGATTGATTCAAACTCTCTGGCCAAACTCTCGATTTTTGGAGGTGGATGAAGCAGTAAAGACTGAAATTGGTATCTTGCACCTTGCAGTAGTTTTTTAAAGAACCATTTTATCCCTTAAAGATCCTAGATTCATAAAAATTAGGCTTTCTCCATTGGGGTACACATTAAAGAGCAATGCAGGTGCCTTAAATCAGAGGTCCCCAGTCCCTGGTCTGTGGCCCAGTGCTGGCCATGGCCTATTAGGAACCAGGTTACACAAGCGACAGGTGAGCAGGCAAGTTGCATTTGTGTAAGCAACACATACGCATAACTATCCCCACTCCCTTCTCCATTGTCACCACTGCTGGTCTGCAGATTCTGAAAGGTTAAGGGACCGCAGCTTTAAATCACCAAATTCTTTTTTTAAAAAAACCATCAAATTCTAAAATGATGCCACTGAACTCCTCCTCTAGACAGCTCTGAGTTTGGCTTCCAGGCCTAAAAAGAATACTTTTCCCTAAGTTAGATAGACTTGGTTCAGTATAAAGCATCCACCTTCTATAACATGAATTACAAATTGCAGATGTTTTCCTCACAATTTATTAGTCTGGAGAAAAAAAATTTAGTATGAAAGAAACGTAGTATTCTTGGTGTGACTCAAATGCACAGCAGATGCTAGGGCAGTCTTAATAAACACCGCATTATGATCTGCTGCACTCTCATCTTCCTGCAACGAAGAGGTCAGAAGCCCTTTTATTCAACTGTAAAACATTAATCTATACTCAATAACAGGACGAATGTATTTCACGGGCATAAGAGTTAATTATCCTGCATAGTCTTGAGAACAAGTGGCAGTTCATGTAAGTATAATAGATACATGTAAATCAACACACAGTTCTCACAAAGTGGGGGGGTGCATTAAAGAACTATTTGCATAACATATTCCTTCACCTGAACAGATGCATTGTATAGATTAAAAGATTATGTTTTCTTAACAAGCTAACATCTCTGGGGTAATCCTATTCTTTATGTGAACCAGACACAGTAAAACATTGCTGCACCTATATAAAATTATACTGGTCTCCAAAATCTGAGTTCAAATTCATCTCTTTAGGCTATTTTTTTCTTTAAGGGTTAAACTGATGCAGTCATGAGGAATTTTTGTAACATGGACTTTGTTACTTAGAATGGCTCAAAAAATTTTTTTGCTAGTAGAATACTCCTTCCAGCGTAGATCCTTCTATAGCCAAAACAAGACCATCCACATTTAAGAAAGAAATATTGCCAGATATTTGAGGTGGAGTCATCAAAGCTTGGATAAGTAACCAAAACTTTTTGGGAGATGGGAAGATGGAAGCGAATAGAACAAACAAAATACCCAAAATATCACAATGAAAATTGAGCATGATATGAAACATTAACTAACCATAATGGGTTGCAATAGAATGGCTGAAAATGCAATATTCCAGGAAAGGATGTATCTTAGAAGAGAATAAGGTTGATTGAGGTTTGTCACACAATGAAATTGTGCTTTTGCTATCTACCAATTTGCTAAATTCTGTTAGTAAGATATTAGTAGCAGATATTGGAAACTGGTGATTATTTTTTCTGTCCTTATACCTATTTTAGGTCTTACATTATTATTTTCATCATTTCCTCACTCAAAATGGTAAGAAGTTATGTTGTCAGGTTTCAGTAATCATGGGAATCCAAGGGCAAGAAAAATGGAGGATGGGTTGCTCAACTTTGCTATAGAGATTTTTCTACAGCTGTTTTTTTTAAAATTTGATTTATATGCCACCCTTCTCCGGAGACGCAGGGTGGCTTACAATGCGTTAAGCAATAGCCTTCAAACTTTTGTATATTTATACAAAGTCAGCTTATTAATCCCACAAACTGGGTCCTCAATTTACCTACCTTAGAAAGGATGGAAGGCTGAGTCAACCTTGAGCCTGGTGAGATTCGAACTTACAGTAATTGCAGACAGCTGGATATTAATTACAATGCATTCGTCTGCTGAGCTATCCAGGCTCCTGGATAGGTTTTTAAGTGTTCTTTCATTGTGCTGTTTCATAGAAGAACAGCAGGCTGCTTTGATGATGTATTATGAACAGCTATACCATTATTGTGTTGTAAATCTTTCTTGCAATTCACACTTGTATGCTCTGTATACAAGTGTGTGTTCATATATATGGATATGTATAGCCAAAATAAAACCAAAGAAACTCATTGGGAAACCATAGATTTATGTGGTGGATGTGTGGTAATGGTCAGGCACTCACTTGTCGTTAGGATCTAGTAAGGTTACCAGATATCTAGCAAAAGGAGAACATCTCTTTTTTGTCTTCATATCATCCATCCAGCATTACATAGTCTTAAAATGAAATGTTTTTTGGCATGAGCGGATTTTTTTCACAAATATTTCCCAGGCAAAGAAGCAAATTATTCACATCAATGATTTCCGAATTATTTACTCAGCTCCCTTATCAATAAAATCAAGCATAGCTCTGACAGTCTGCACTGTTGCTAGCAATTGGCTTCAATTCAGCTCCTCCAGATCTATGATCACTGTATTCTGTAGATCACATGATTTATCATATGTTTCTATGGTGAATTTTGTAAAGTATATTGTGATTTACTACCATTACAGCTAAGGCTATATTCAGTATATTCAGTATATTCTGGCTCTTCAAGGTCTCCCTGGAAATTTCTGAAATTTTGAAATAAAATTAATTTAATTATCTATCTGCATGCAGGACTCTTTACAGAATGTAAAACAATAACTCTCTGCTCAAAGGATTATACAGTTTTTCACTGGTAAACCACAAAAGCATTTTCAAACTTCCCCAGTTTCGAAAAGCTGGCCTCATGTTCCTTATTCAAAACAGAATTTTGAAAAAATAATGCATGTCAATTTCATGAAAGAGCTGCAATTATGACATAGTTGCATTCATTAGTGGTATTATCTCCCTTTCTTTCCTTAGCACCAAATCTTCATAAACAAATATTGCTAGCTGCTTTTTACTAATTTATAATCATTGGAAATTCATAGAAAAGGCATTGATGCTAGGAATGGTTAGTAGAACAAGAAGGGGCAAGTAAAGAACACGCTGGCTTGATAACATCATATCTGATACAAAGCTGAACATCCAACAATTGAAAGAAGCTGTGCTGGATGGGGTAGTGCAATGGAGAGCAGTTGCAATGGTTAAAACATCAACAATAATCAACATTATTTATTGGGAAGATACACTGTAAACCATAGCTTGTTGAATAAGCAATAACTGACTAGGTTCACATATAATGCTTAGACAAAAACATGAGTTAATATATCATTAAGTTGGGTCTATGCAGTATGTTTAGACTACAATTAGAGAGTCATGTGAATTAGATCCCAAACAACATGAAAGTCAACACTGTATTTAGAGTTAACACGACAGTAAACTTTCTGCAGCTCTTGTGATCAAAGACACCTGGGTCAAGGTCAACGTCTGCTGCACACATGAAAAACAAAAAGCAGCTCATAGTTCGACAACTTAAATAAAGGGATCGAAGCAATGCCATTCTTATGAACAAATTTAATATGCCTTTATGTTGTCTGCCTTATTATTTTGAGTTAACAAAAATATGGTACTCTCAAACTGTTAATTTTCTGTATTGCTTTCTGCCTTTCTTCTGATGGTCCTTATATCCTGATTGCCTTTCCATGAAGCAGTCCCATGGACTGCTGTCCAGATTAGTTGAGGGCAAGACCTTTGGTCTGATTACAAACCTCCCAGAGAAACCCTTTGGCCTCCATGACCAGGGGCACAGGAACCGCATGCCAGAACAACAAAGAGCAGAAATTCTTTCAGGAGAATTTCTAATATAATTGATACCCAGCTTGTCTACAATATTGGTGGGGGGATTTTTAAACAACCTACCTGGGGTTTTGTTTTAAATTTTTAGCAGAATAGTGATTGTACTGAAGGTACTTTGAAACTAGGCATTTCATTGTATTATGTGCTGTTATCTGCATTTGCACTGCATACTGCTTTCAGCAAAAAACTCAAGTTAATAACATTCTAACAATAACAATAATTATTTGGGCCTCCAAAAATATTAGAGATTATCATGATTTACTCTACTCTCACAATATAGGTGTTGTAATTTCCTGCTACCCAGCACCTCCCTGCTGGCTGGAAATTATTACTTAGTTAGTTAATCAATGTATATATCACTTCCTCTGTCAGGAAAAAGATATGTCGAAGCAGTGACCCTAGGAATGTGTGCATTTGTCCAGATCTCCATCTCCACAATTTTCTTGGCCATCTTATTTTCAATAAAAATGAATTCTGGTTATGAATTTGAAGCAACAATTCCATATACCTATGTGGTTATAGATTTTACCTCTTATCTTGTTCATTGCCCCTGACTGTTATGAGGCATTTCCTCGCTATTGAGTTAAGCATTACCCATCTTCCCTTGAATTGGCAGAAAGCCTACTGACATGAAATGTGTCTTCCCTTTGCTGAGCTATCTTCCATGTCTGTTTCTATTCCCGTCTGTTTCAAGTCATTACAATCACCTAGCTTCTCTTCAAAGAACAAGTAATACCCTGTTTGCCCCAAAATAAGACATCCCCTGATAATAAACCCAATCAGGCTTTTGAGCACATGGCAATAACGCCAAGCGCTTACTTCAGGTTTAAAAAAATATATAAAACAGGGTCTTATTTTTGGGGAAACACAGTAAATATTATGTACAAATCAAGACTGCCCTGGCATTAGAATAATGAGGAAACATTACCAGTAGTACAGCTACATATGACTTAAGGCTATCTCATCCAAGTGCTATGAAATTGTTGGAGGCAATGTTATAGGAGCTGGTAGAAATAATATGTTGCAATATGTTTGTGATGAGGTGTAGTGTAAATATGGAAAAGTGATTGGTGGCTGAATAGTTTGTTCTGAGAGAGAACCTGAAGTAGCAACTCTTATTTATCAAAGTCATCATCATAAGGTTTTCTTGAGTGATTTCCGCCCCTGTATACTTTCCATATTGAAGATTGTAATAATATAGCAGAGATTACTAGTTTGTTTACACAGCTTTGCTCTCTATATAGTCATGTAAGATTACCCTTGTTCATTGTCTCTTCATAAATCATCAACATGATCACTTCATTCTACCTAAGGGTAAATCAACCCTGACTATTTTTATATGTTTTCTATATTATGCAGTTGCAACAACATTCATCAACACACACACACACAAACTCATTCCAGTATGCATTGCGTAGTAACATCAAACTAGTAATTGAAAATAGTATCTACACCAAATCAAGCAACATGTTCCAGAACAGAAAGATCTTTTCAAGGGGCTAGAAGGCAGAGTGACAAAAACCATATGATTTTCTTGAAGAAAAGATCCTGTCACACAAATCTGTGCACTTAATTGTGCAAAGGAGATATTGAAGACTTCAGAAATAGCTATATTTCCATGGAAAGATGATATTGTAATATTATCTTGCAATTGGAAATTGTATGGATCTGCAAATAGATACCAAAATAGAATACTTTTTTATGGGAAGGGCAACATATTGCAACGTGAATATGTATTAAAATATTTATGTTACTGTGTTTCCCCGAAAATAAGACCCTGTCATATATTTTTTGAACCCTGAAATAAGCGCTTGGCCTTATTGTCATGTGCTCAAAAGCCCAATTGGGCTTATTATCAGGTGATGTCTTATTTTGAGGGGGAAAGGGTATTTGTACTAAAATTTTAAGATTGTTTTCTGAATATTTTAATAATAGTAATAATATTTCAGAATCCCTTAATTCTATTCATTATTGATAGTCAAATCTTATGAATCAACATAATAAAAGTAGAAAGAAAATCAAGAGACATTAGTATCCAAAGAATTTTGAATCTGATTCTAGCTCAAATTAAAGACATTCTTCATTATTTAAAAGGTTGGATTATTAAATGTATGTGATTAAATAACTTCATATTGTTAAGGAAATATTCCATAAATACAGAAATCTGGAGAAGATATATGTTGAATCTTCTGAGATGCTTTTGACATCAAATATTTTACTTTCTCAGTCTTTTAACTGTTTTCATATTTTATACTGTTGCAGATGTTGAATTTCTGATATGAAGCTGTCTTTCCTTATTCTAATTTTTTTGCCATAATAGTTCTATTTCATTTTTTATTTTATTGCTTTATAAGAATTACATAATTTATCTTTGAATTATTTTGTTTTGAAGGACAGATTATAAGTATATCTAAAACAACAAATAAAATTCATTTTTTGTTGCTATTAATACATGATTGGCAAATGTTTAATGTTTGACACTCATGGTTTTTCTTAATTCTAATTAAATTTACAGATGATACAAAACTAGGTAGGATAGCTAATAAAGTATTACAAAAAATTAAACTATTCTGAAAGGTTATAGAAATGGAATGAAAAAAATAAAAACAAATGCAAAATTCTTCATCTTTTCTTATTGGAAGAGATGAAATCTGTCCCCCAATAAAAATAAGTAATTTTTTCATGCTCAAAAAGTGGGCAAATGAAATAAACCCAATCAAGTTGTTTGATTACCAAACCATGGCAATCAGCAGTACCTGATTATCTTGAGAAATTACATAACAGGAGGAACATTGGGCACAGTATACAACTAGAAGAATGGGAAAGAGCATGGGAAAATACCTATAGCATGACAAAATCGGTAGCTTACAAAGAAAATCACTATAAGATGTGGTATCGATGGTACCTGGCCCACACAAGGTTAGCAAAAATGTATCCAAATGTAAATCCGACCTGTTGGAAATGCAAAAAAGCACAGGGAACTTTTTATCACGCTTGGTGGCTCTGTCCAGAAATTAAGAAATATTGGAACAAGATAAAAACATGGACAGCAGAAATAACAGATTACGAAATTGAATTAGAACCCGAAATTTTTTTATTAGGCATGATTAAAAAGAACATTAGAAATGATATAAAATATTTAATGCTTCACATAACGGCGGCTAGATTAGCGGTAGCACAACTTTGAAAAACAAATAGATTGTCAACTGATCAGGAGCTAATACAAAAGATATACACATGCGCAGAAATGAACAAATTAACTTTAGAGTTACAGGATAAGGAGGACTCAAAATATTTTACAATATGGAATAGATGGTACCAGTGGATAAATCAGAGGAGGGCAAATGGGTATAGATGAAATTTAGAGGAAATTAATATAATTAAAAACTGCACTGTCAGATAGATAGAAAATGAAATATGTCACTGTAGGTTTGTATATATGTATATATAAGAATAGAAATTAGTTAGTAGTTGAAGTTGTGTATTGTATATGTATATGTAAATTTGTTTTGTGATTAAGTTAACTTTTAACTTAATCAAGCTTTTGTATGTTTTAAATGTTTTTAAGAATGAATAAAGTTTTGTTTTTTAAAATTAAAAAAAGAGAGAGAGAAATTACATAACAAATGCTTAAGTTATCTTCACTAGTTCTAGTATTAGTCTAGTAGCCATATTGTGGCTGCACTTTTAATTTCCCAGAAATATCTGAAGGACTTCACTATTTCAGCAATCCCTGAGGCTCTCCAATATTATTACTGCTGCCAGGTAAGTCCTCCAGAGCTGCTAATGGGAGAGTAGGCCCATTAGCTGTGTCTAAAAATACTTAAGAGTCAGAGCCAGAATTGGACATGCCCACAGCTTTCTTAGAGCATTATACAAATAATTTGACAATTATATGTGAAAACATACACCAGAGTCTTGTTTTATACACAGGAAGTCCAAAGTTCAATTAGGTTTGCAGTGATCTGATGATGGCTAGGGATTGCCTCTCTAAATAAGACATCTGAAAGCTGCTGCTAACACAGATCATCTATTTTGTATAATATTCAAAATTATAAAAACTGATAGTATTAAATTTGGCTTTTAACTATTTTCTTCTGTATAAATAAGCACCGACATACTTTTATGTCTTAAGGAGCCTGAAACAATAGAAGAATGAAATTACAGCTACCCAAAATGAAATTTTCCATATTCATTTTATTAAATGCTTAATTATTATTTGTTAAATGCCCATATTAACCTTTTCACTGTTGACACTCAGGATAACAAATATACCTAAACTCCTGCCTATTTTTCCGATATCAATATTAAATATTCCCATTATATTTAGATTATATTAACAATACTAATATTTATTAACATTTTAATTAACAGTTGAGGTAAAAACATTAAATGCTGAAGGACCCAAGGTTCATATAAGGGACAGTGAAGTTTTCTTTAATTTACTAATAGTTGTTTTTCCAGCAGTGGTAGAGGCAATAAAATGCAATTGCCTAATAAATATTCCATATCTTACAGTGATATTTGATATTAAAGTATAAGAGCCAAATCAGGATTAAAAAATAAAGACAGAAAGGGAAATATGGAAATATCTGTAATTGAAATATAGAATGCCTTAATCGACATTTCTAAGAGATAAAACATAGGTTTGAAATGATCATGCTATGTTTATATTTTTTTTAGTTAAGAAATCTATATATTCTCCTCCTCCTCCTCCTCCTCCTTTACCACTTAGGGTGTCGAGGGAGATACAAAGTTCTGGCTCTTGCTCTTCTGACGGCCTCAACCATTGTTAACTGATGTTGTTGGTAACAGAACAAAATAAGGATTGGGTGAACTATGGCATGGCCTTGTGCTGCAGCAGCCATGAAGGCCTTCCTGGGTCACCCTAAAATGGCCTGGCTAAAGGTACTGGGGTGAAGTTGCAACAGCTCCAGCAAGCCTGCAATGGATAATATATTGCTACAGAAATTATAGCGACATACAAACAGACTGATCTATATATACTGGAAGCAAAATTCAATTGTCACTTGCTTAGCTGCATATTAAAAGATTTGTTTAATAGTTTATTGTGGGGGGAAAGTTTTTAAATAAAATTTGGGATATATACAAGGTCACTTACTATATTTCATGTTTCACTACCATATTTCCTAGCAATTAGTCTCAAGTAATTATAACCTTGTGATTGTATTTCTAGATTCACTAATAGTAATCTCAACTTTCTTTGCAACTTTTTACATGTTGTGTAACATAGGGAAGTAATTGATAATGTTATCACTGTGAAGAGCTGAATTAAGAGAATTTAAAAGTTAATCTATATAAGCACTCCTGAAGGTAGTTACATTTTAGAAATTATTTGCAATATTTCATATGTCAAATTATTCAGTTCTTAACAATGAACGTGCAGATTTAAAAACTATAAATTCATAACATCTTCACTTCTATAGTTTTATGTATAGGCTGGCTCCTTTTAGATATTGTTGGTGAAGGCACAGCTTCATATTTGAGTTAAAATAGACAAATATTCAGTAGCCTATGCATGTACTTAAGAAATTTAATCATTTGGGTGCAATAACTAAGAAGAATAAAACCTCATATTGCATGCACGGATTTAGATGCTCACTAGAAGCATTCACAAGTAAAATCAGGATTGCAATAGTATCTTCTGAGTAAAAGTTAACACTGGGAGGTAGTTTCCAACTGACATTAAAATCTGCCATTCCCGCTTAAAATTTAGAATTATAGTAGTTGGTTGTTGCAGATAATACCTACTTAACATAATGGTTTTCTAAGTATGATCTAAGAAAACATAGTTCTAAAGATATTTTTTTTTAAAAAAAAGCCCTCTTCTGCCCTATTTTAGATATCTATCTATGAAAATTTTGCACTTTTATTCTCTTTTAAAAGCTAGCATTGACATTTAACACACCTAATGAAAACAAAACAACTGTTTTCTTAAAAAATATATAGATGATCCCAAGGGATGCTTTGCAATTTTAGCAAGGGCAACAATAGTTGGGCCTAAGTGCTGGGTCTCCTGACACTCTTGAGACACTCCCTCCCCTAGTTTCCATAGAGATGGTAGGAGCCACAAAGAGCTCCAGTCCTATTACTGACTAGGAGGGGGCTCAATTTGTATGCATGAGCCCTGCTGGGAATGAAAAAAAATACAAAAGGAGGACAGGAGAGAGAACAGAAAGGGGGAGGATAAAAAGAGATTGGTTATAAGGAGGGAGAGAGAGAGGGAGGGAAGGAGGGAGGGAGGGAGAGAGACAGAGAAGCAATATGTTTAAAAACAAAGGAGAGATACAGTGATGAGGTAGAGGAAGAAAAAGATGAAAAGAGAAAGGGATTGAGAAAAGAGAGAATGAATACATCTCCCCTAATACAGTATCTCTTGTCATTCACTGACAGGAAATGCTGTCCCCACAAGAGCTAATTCACAGGCACTGGAAATAGGAACAGCAGGGGTGCCTCCATCACATGACCTCCTCAGCAAAATCCAGAAAAAAAGGCATAAAAAGGAAGGCTGAGAAGTAAGTAAAAACACCGGAAATGAATGACACTGATTGGCTTATGATTAAAATGATTTGGAAAGATTGATACTTAAATAAGAAGGCAATAATAAAACCCTAGATCTATTGCTGACTGGTAAACCTGCCAGTTCAAAGCCAAGTAGAGCGATACATGTACATGCACATTCACCATCCTAACATTTTAGGGTCTCAGTGGCTTAGAAGTGGGGCTAGTCTCCTTTAGCACATAGGAATTGACTCATATTCTAGGGGGATTTGAAACCGATCTATTCTTCATTATCATATTCATCAACCCAGTTAACACCTTCACAAATATAGATGGAATAAATCATCTTCCTTTCAAGATATCATTATTATTTAATGATAATAAATCTGTTAGCCTCTAGCACTTATAGAGCACCTTTTAAATGTTCAAAGCGTTCTTCATATATTATTCCAGCAGTTGAATAAACTGTGCAGATTGGTATTATTTTCTGGTAAATTGCATATTAAGCAATTTAATGTCATGGATAAGGGGATATTTTGATTTCAAATACTTTGGGCATAACTATTTTTATTTAACTTGGTAAAGAATAAAATATATTGCAAAAAAGAAAAAGAAAAATATACTAAATAAGCAGATTAAAAAGTGCCCAAAACCAAAGAGTTAAATGTTAAAATTAAATTTTCCATCTTTCCTTCCTTCCTTCCTTTCTTTTTTTCTTTTTCTTTCTTTCACATTTAAGTCAGTGTGACTTTTGGTAATTGCCTGGACAAGTTCCTACATTCTCGGGATTTTAGAAGTGGTCTGCCATTGCCTTCTTTCTAATGCTGAGAGAGATAGAGTTGAGAGAAAGTGATTACTCCAAGATCACCCAGCTGGCTTTGTGTTCAAAGTGAGACTTCAACTAATGCTCTTGTGGTTTCTAATTTTAACCACCACCCCAAACTGACTCTCAATTTTTAATCTATTCAATTATAAATTCACTTTTTTCTAGATTCCAGCAATCCCATTCAAACACAAAGTAGTCCTGTCATCCAGATTTGTCATAACTAGGCTGTTGTTATATAATGTACTTTATTGATTTTAATTCCAACCAATTTGCTATCATTGCAGATCATTCCTAAATCTAAGAATTCATTGTTGCAGTTTTTAATTATTATTATTATTATTATTATTAATAATAATAATAATAATAATAATAATAATAATAATTATTATTATTATTAAATTTATATGCCGCCCTTCTCCGGAGACTCAGGGTGGTTCACAATACATTTTTTAAAAATCATTCTAAAAACATTTAAATAATAGTTGAGTGATCTTGTTTTTCTTCAGAAGCTAAGGAGTATCAGACCTGGTGGTTCTTGGCTGAGAAATGAGAATACCAGAGGTTTAGAATAATGGAATCTTGAGAGGGGTTAAGATCATTATTGTGCCACAAGTCTATTCCATTGCACTTATCAAAAAGGGATGGAATGTGTAGTGCAGTGATTAAGGTGTTATTAAAGTTAGAAAACAAGCATTCCATGCTGAATAACTCTAGAAGAGTAAATAAAGGGTTCTTTATTTATGTAAAGTTAAAACATTGTTTTAGACTTCAAAACTTCCTACTGTTGAAATCAACAGAACAACCATTGAGTTTAAGATAATTGGATTATTTCCTCAGGATAAGAAAAAAAGAAACCTCAAGCTATTACAAACAAACTGATTCAGAAGTTAAGGCATAACTCCTTTAACATCCAATTTTAAAATGTCTCCTATGGTATACATCTGCATGCATGTACTTTTTCAGTTCATACTTAAAAATAATTTAACAACTCTGAATTAATTATATCTAAATCCAACCTAATATTTAAAAGTAGTTTTGTCTGAGTAAATCTGCATGCATAGTCATGTTTGGTGTGGGTGTGGTGCGCACACACATGGACAAACACTAAGCACAATTTCTGAGCTCATCATAAAAAGATTATTTTACAAAATAGATGGTCAGAGGCAAATGATTACTATAGTTTATTCCATATCAAATAAATGGAACTAACTTTATGACTAAATATTCATTTACATAAATATCCTACCTTTCTTAGAAAATAATGAAGATTCCAGTATAGTTGTTTGGTACCTAATACATTTTAATAAGATTCATGAATATATTTCATAATTAACTTCTTTTAAACTGAAATGCAAGAATTATTAGAAAACTAATATTGCCATAGCATTCGTAAAGTTTGTGTTACAATATTTTTATTTCTAAAAGTTTTGCACATTTTTGAAGATGTAGCTTATTTTATTTGTATAGAAAAAAATCTATTATAGATCTTTTGAGCAAAAGGGTTTATGGGACAAAATAACAATAATAGAGCTTGTTTTACCTTAGAGTTGCTTGAAAAGTTCATGCACTGGGAGATTTTTCTGTTGTACTGTTTCTAAGGAAAACACTGTTGAAATTATAAAAAGAATTGTTAAAATATGTTAATATATGGCTGATCTTGGTTTATTAAAATATTAAGCTGGATTGAATCTTAATAATGTTGGGTGGGAGATGATTAGGAAAATAGGATTGGGTTAAACTAGGAAATTGAAAATATTCCAGAAAAAGGCAATACAAATTGCAAGAAAACTTTGTGGATGCATTCATGTAGTCTTTAGCAGCTGAAATTGATTCAAAGAAACCCATATCTTTAGTTGGGCTACAGTTCTAGAATTTCTTATAAATTATTCTAGTAAAAATTTTCAAATAAATGATTCACCACTTTTTCAACAAAACAATGAAAAAGAGTACAAAGAAATAACTAAAGGTTTAATCTTAAGAGTTTTAAGTAAAATAAAATCTGCAGCTAAAAGCTGTATTAAAATCAAAGAAAACTACAGTATATCTGAAATTATACAGAGCACTATTATATTTTTCTATTGTTTTTTAATTTGTAAAATGGACAATTTGGCATGATGCTCATAACAGAATTCAACAAGAGCAATAAATAACCTAATCTACTATTGTGAATTATAAATAGTTTATATATTCTTTATCCAATAAATGTACCTTGTTGGGCTGAATCAAAGCATATTTAAATACAGAATAGAATTCTGAAGATTGCATACTCCAGTTTTCTGCATTTATACTGCACTAAGTTCAAATGCTTTTCTTCCCAAGCTAATGTGCACTAAAGCTTTTTCCAAACACATTGGACATTCACTCTCACCATTCCTACCTATACAGACATAGTGGGAATCAATGCCCAACATGTATATGGAATATTAGGTTGGATAAGGCTAAGGACTGCAGTTTGAAATGAATTAGAACAATTGCTATTGATTATAGGAAAAATTTGATGGGTGACATTTGTTGATCATGGAAAAAAGGTAGCTAATTATTGCCATATCTGAAATTGATTTTCTATGCTTGAAAGCAATACATCTGAGATCAGCATACTCAAGGAAAAATTGTGTCAGCATACCAATTTGATTAGCTTCCGGTTGACAGGTGATGGCCATTTCTGGAGGCAAAAGGGCTGGATTAAATAGCCCAGGCCTGCAGGGCTCTCCTAATGTTCCAAGATGAAATATGATAGTAAAGAAGGAAAATAATCTAAATAACTGTAATATGTGTTTTCTAAATTAATCCAAAATAAGAAAAAGTGAAATTATCTAAGCTCTTAGGTAATTGGGCTTGATAATTCTATTTTATATATACATAGAATAGTTGAAAAGAAGCAATACAAGGAAATTACTTTTTCCTTCCTTCCTTCCTTCCTTCCTAAATAATTTATATATGTAAAGAACAACTTAGTGTTCAAAGGTTCTTTGAGTGCAATTCTTCGCTTAAAGCTTTGTTTTGTATTTCTATGTCAAACCATTTCCATAAACAAGCTATCTAGAAAATTGGTTGAGTTTAGTTCACCTTAATATATTCTTCCTCCCCTCCTTTCTCTTACCAGAGTATTCAGGCTGCAACCTTTCACTACAACTTCTTTTTTTTAATGACTGCGTGTGGCAAGAAAGGTTTTTCTTCTGGCTGTCAATTTGCAGATACTAAACCCTTACATTTACAGAGGAACCAATATATTCCAAACTGCCTTTCATAATTCATTTCCACAGATGTAAAAATAGAATGAGGCTAAATTATAGTTTTACATTTATTTATTTTGAACCCAAGTTATCTATGTCTGACTTGAAATCATTATTTTAAAACTGTTTTCGGAAAGTATTCTAACAGGGAATTTCAATCTTTATTCTCTGACAAATGTTTTACAGTAAGTAATTGGCACTGCTCTTTTTGGCCTAATGATATTAACCTTCAAAATATCTTGGACTTTCAACAATAGATGGCATTTCACAAAATTCTGAACTTGGCAATGTATAAAACCTTAATACTTGATCTTTCTATAGATTTCAAAGGGGCCTTCCATCCACACTGAATCTTAAAACATTGTTACAACTGAGCTCTTTGCAGTCAAGCTCATGTTCTCTAAATGGCCTTATCAGTTTGTTCTCTAAGTACAAAGCACTATTTGTTATTTCTGAATTGAAACTTTAGATATAAAAACAAAAGTTTTCATATGCAGATTCTAATTGCTAGAATTTCAGGTACATTGTTCTTGTTTCTTGGTTTTTAACTTACACACCATTGCAAGCTGAGTTGAATTTATTAAGAATATTAGTTACAAAATATGCAGATGTTCTGGGAGCACACAATTCTTCATCCATAAGAAGTAAGAAATGTAACTATCTTGTATTAACTGAGAACTTGCATAGATTTTCACCAGTATTTTCTAGTTTTCACAAATTACACATATGACTTCCTAGATAACTATGTAATTGGCCTTCATGATATCTAAATAAAAACATTTTTTTTTCCAGATCGAACTTTTCAGCCTGGATCTGTAGGGGCATGCCTAGATTGAATGTACCATGTTCCCTAATCATGATTTAATAAAAATGCAGACCAAAATTTTGCACTGATAACAAGCAAATAACCTAGTCATATTTGAATAAATATAAACTTTAATTTCTATTATGGTCTTGTGATGGTAGGAGGAATGCTCTGCATCAAATCTGAAATTCAAGCATCTGCAACTCAAATTTAAAAGAAAGTCAGTTTATAATTTCTAGCATTATATAAGATAGTCACTTCTAATTAGATGAAAATTTGAGGGAAAATCACTTTAAAGTTATATTTGAACAACATCACAATCCTAATTTAAGGTGGTTTATTTGTGTTCAGTGTTATGTAAATTTAACCAGAGACCTTCGTTTATTCTCAGATTTCTAATCCTGATCACTGGCTTAATTCAGTGAATCATGGTTAAGTAAATCAGGTGTTAAAATGTTTCACAGGCATGACTCATTCTAAAATGGCTTTTATTCTTATGGGTTCACTGTGTGGATGTATAGAAATGAAAATAGATCATATCATGACCAACACTTGTAGAGCGAGAGAAAATTCATATTATAATTCTTGATAATATTAATTTAGTACTACAATACTTAATTTGAAGAACTGCATTGCTCTTTTCAATCATTACACTTTGCTAACTGAATCTTTCAAATAACGGAATAGCAGCATTCCAAAATTAGTGGATCCTGCTTGCTATTAGAGAAACTGTTTATCATAAACTCCCAGATTTTTTTTCATAGGATTCACTATTATATTAACAATATTTATGAAATTGAGTAGGATAATGAATGCTGCAGGAAATGCTGGTTCCCTGCTCTGTGAGCTTCTCTCACACATTTGGCAGGCCTGAAAGAAAATAATACTCAAATGTTATTAGTTCAATTTAGAGATACTGAATTGAAGACCCAGTTATTTGTATTGTATTCTATTTCTGAAAAGAGCTCTACCAGGCCTTTGCTTTGTTTTGCCATGACTTTTTCTGCAAAGTGCAAACCATGTGGTACCATAACAATGCAGGGAAATAGTTTTATTTTTTATTTTCATAATATTTTTTAAATGTTTGGTTAGGGCTTTCATTATTAAGTTTTCATTTGACTGTGAATTTTGTTGTATATTACATACACTGTAAAAATAATACATTTAAATAACATTCGCTTTATCCTAGGTTTCTGGGAAGGACTGGATAAGTAGACAAAGTGCAAAATCTAAATATCTGGCTGAGTGTACCACCAATCATAACAATGTGTTTAATGGAACAATACACTAGCATCTAAAATATGTCCCTTTCCTCTTTTTATGGATGGAGAGGACATTAGATTAAACCGCTTGCATTGATACCGGCCTGCTTCCACCCGTCCCAGCAGAAGGCAGGATAAATTCTGGCCCACCTCTCCGGGGACCCGCGGGACATGTAAACGGTGACTGGCGACTAGCGCTGATCCATCGCCAGTTGGAAATTGTTCCTGGCTTTCCGAGCCCGAGCGATAAGTTCCTTTGAATAAGGCTCGGATCTTCGGAGAGAAACAGTTCCCACTCCCCGCATCCAGTTCCCCTAGTGACTCTTCCGAACGAATTATGCCTGGGTCGCTCTTTCGCTCGGGCGCTCTCCTCTGCCTCGCTGTCGCTGCCAGCTTCGGGAACCCCTGATGTTCGGCCACGGTCCTCTAGGGTTCTTCCGAGGCCGGAGAAATAGGGAGAATGGCTGCGTCGTTCCAGCGGGGAGGATTGGCAGAGAGAAGCTGCCTTCTTCCCAAAGTCCTTACCCCTTTCTCGACTTCTGCTTTCTTCTCATTTCCTCCTTCCTTCTCCTCCTCTCCATCCTCTTTCGTTTTTCTTCTTCTCTTCCTTCTGGTTTTCATTCCTCTTTTCTATATTTGTCTTCTTCTGTCTTCTTCCCATTCTTCCTTTCCGTTCCTTCTTTCTTTTTCTTTTTCCTTTCCTCTATCTGATTTCCTCTTTCCTTCATTCCCTTTTTTCAGTATTTCTTCTTTCCCATTTCCTTTTTTCCTCCTTTTCCATTTCTTTTTACCTACTTTTTCTGCTCTTCTATTCCCTTCCTTTGTTCCTCTTTTTATCTCTTCCTCCCTCCCTTCTCCTTTTCTATACTTCTTTTCCTGCTTTTCACTTTCCTTGTTTCTCTCTTCCCATTTCCCCTTTCTTTTCCTTTTCTTCCTGGAAAGGGAAAGCTAGAAAGAGAAGAAGGCAGATGTGGAAGATGCAGAGCTGTCGAATGCTGGGGGTTACTATGCTAAGAGTAGTAAGCCCTTTTTGGTCAGCAACCTTCTAACCTGTCGTAAGTCATCCATTCCTCTCAAGCCCACACCCAGTTTGTGGGAATTAGAACTCAAGATCTCTTTTAGTTCACACCTTTAACCATAAAGTAAGTGTGTGAGAGGGGGGGGGGGAGAGGGAGAGAGAGAGAGAAAATAATATCACTAAGAAGTCTCAAGCTTAGATCAGCTTCCCCTGAGAGCTTTTCAATGGGTTAACCTACAATTCCCATCATGTGCAACTGTCTCCATCCAGAAGACACCAAATTAGGCAAAGCTGATTAAGGTTGCTTAAAGTGAAGCTTGCTTAGGATCTTAAGTGCACTTGAGAACAGTATAGAGAACCGAATGCCTCTTTTATGAATGACTGCTGTACAATCCTCATCCCTTGCATCCTTGCCTAGTGTGTGAATTTGCAAGGATGGTATTCCTGAGTCAGAGAATCAGGAAGCAGAGAAGTTCAAGTCTTTTGAAATTTTGGTTTGGAGATCCAAGAGAGCTGAAAGAAGAGGTCAGGAGAGGGTGAATTCTGGGTGTGTGTCTAGCTATAAGTGGAATGTTGGAAAATGTGATGAGGAATAACAATGGAAATGAATCAAGGGACACAACAAGCAAAGACTTTGAAGATTAAAGTACCTTTTAAATATTATTTTAGTACTTAATATTAGGCATCTCTGTGTCCATGTCCTCTAATGCTACACATCCTCCAGAAAAATATGAGTATAATCCTGTCAAAGACCAGCATTTTCTCTCCAAAGTCAGTCAATCAAGAAAGGTGAACACTTCAGCAGCTCACTGCTTTGCACAATTTCTCTAAAGTGCCACATTCTTTGCAGGCATTTCTTAGAGTCTTAAAATAAAACCATAGTCCTGTATAAAAGAGGGATGAAATATCTGCTATCAAAATAAAAATGAAAAAGAATTTCATTCAAAAGCATTTTTCATCTATTTTTAGGTTTTAATAGTTCTTAGAAAATACATGTTTAGGCTTGATTCTTACATTACATTACATTTAAAAATGCAGTGCACTTGAGCGTAACATTATATTTTAATTGAGCATGCCTTTAGGAATTCAGAAAGGACACAGCACTTTATGAATAGGAGGGATAATATAGATCAAATTAGACATTTGAGTGAATCCTTTCCAACTGGTGTTTGACTTCAGAAAGCTTATCTCAGCCTCCCCTCATGGTCAGGCACCTGTTCCATTCCTGCAATTTAGAAGCAAGAGAGCTACTTATATGTCACAACAAGTGGCTTTTACCTAAAAAGTAATGGGGGGAATAAATACTTCTCTGAGAGGAACCACTCTGCCTTCTTAAACCCATTCATGTAATTTTCTTGCCAACAATACAAAGCAACAATACAAAGTGCTTTAATAATAGGGCATTATTAAATAGTGCTTTAAGAATTTGTTATCTACTAATCAAAGTTTACTGTTTTGATCCTAGATCAGTTTGGTTGAGCAAACTGAGATGAGCACTACCATCATTATGACAGGTATATTTGAGGTAGTTAAGGCAGTTTTGCAGACCATCTGCCATTAAATGTATAAATTCTATAAAGTTACAGTACATCTGTATAGATTTTTGAAAGCATAGTATATCTTCTTTCTGGGCAGATTCTGCAAACATGAAGCCATCTTGTACAAATTGAAATATTTAAAGATTCTGAGCCAAAGTTTTCATTTTTAATTTATAAAACATTTAAGATTTTTCCCCTTCCAACTAAAATGTATTTTTGTTGCAGGTAGGTTTCTATTTGAAAGACAGGATCTGATTTTAAATACATATAAATATATATCTTTGTTTTAAAACTTAATTTTCAAATAACAAAGGAAGAAAATTAAGAGGCAGCTTGACATAGCGAAAGAAAAAAGTGCGGAGGGAGGGGAGGTGGGTTGCATGGTTTCTGAGTGCCAGAAACCTTTTTGGAAGAGCAGCTGAGTTTTTCAAAGGTTGGGAATTATGAATTCGATGTCGGCAAGAAATCCGTCGCCTCCTCTCTTACAATCGCAGTACAGTTATAAAAATTGGATGGAAGAGTGGATTGGACTCGGAAGGCAATTTATGACAGAGGAGGATTCGCGGGTGCCCCACACTTTTTACAAGGGAAAGAGGACGGGGAAAAAGCTAGGCAAATTCGGTGGAAAGATTCCTCTTTCCTAGGACGTTCAGCAACTCTGCGGCGGGAACGAAGGGAGATGTCTGCAACCGGGCGGGCCCTGAAAAGTAATTCAACTCCAGGGCGCAAAGTGCAGCCAGATCCAAGCTTATTCCGGCAGACAAACTAGAAGAGGGGGGAGGGGAGGAGAAGGGAACACAAAACTAAAAGCCAAGTACAATTTTGGAGCTGCCTTCCTCTCGATGCTGTTACATAATTGTTTCTCCTGTTGGCATCTGTCCCGGCGTTGTCTTCCCAACCCCCAAGTATTTTTTTTTTTTATAAAGAGAGAAATAGTATGACGCAAGAGGGCCACCGGGAGTGAGGTGGGGGGATCTGTAACTGATTATTTGCCTGGACTCTGCTGCTCGACTCAGTTTCTCGCAGGAACCTCGGCCGCTGCTGTTGTCTCTCGCAATGCCCAGCTCCACCGCCCTGCTGGAAGGAGGCGAATAAATCTGCCTGAGGCCGCAGCCTGCGAGGCTATTGCCCGAGTCAAAAGAAGAGGCGACGGCTACTGAGAAGAGCTCCTCCCTGGCTGGGGGAAAGCGCTGCAATTCTGAGACCAGAGAGAGAGGACCTGCGAAGGGGGGATTTGCAGTGGGAAGGCTGCTCGCTTTGGCCAGGCAAGAATAGGGAGGCTTCGGCACCCGAATCCCCCTTGCGGGCCTCCTCTTGGAAGGACTGCTGCGGCTGGAAAAGTGACGAGAGTCAACAGTGCAGACGTAACTTATGCTGCTTCTTGGGCAGAGGGACTCTTGCTATAAAGCATTTTTGCAAAGAGCACGTGGGTGTTGCAAGGAAGAAGGCGAGGCACGGAAAGGGGGTTGAACAGAATCACCCTTTAAATCGCTGCAGAGCAGATTCTGTAATATGTCTGCATTGCATGGTTTTTATTTCATGCACGTTTTCAATAAACGGGGTGTAGTTTTGTGTGTTGATGCACTCAAATCAATCCCCTTAGTCGATAAAACAGAGGTTCTTTTTCATGGGTCTGCACATGAAAACAGTGGGAATCGTCCCTGGGTGGGCTTGAACCACCAACCTTTCGGTTAACAGCCGAACGCGCTAACCGATTGCGCCACAGAGACACCTGAGTTATTAAGATTCAAAAAGTTTGCTGATAGAATGACAATACCTCCCCCTTCCTCTTAAAAAAGTCCCGTCGATACATGCATTGTGAAATATTTATTTATAATGGATAAATTCGGCCGTTTCTACCCGTTACACTGCATTCGCTATTTAAATAAATGAATTAAAAGAAACATGTTTAAAATCAACCGTGTGATCGGGTTTCAAGATGAAAAGTATCTTTTTGTGTTAAAACACAAACTACAGTCTACTTAGTTCAGAAAAACATCCAAAGAAAACTAAGTCAGGAAGTCACTTTAATCGTGCACGGAGAAGTGCACATGCTATAAAAATTCTATACAATGTAAGATAGTTATTTGGTTTGTTGTTTGAAATGTATATGTCTTTAATGTATATGTCTTGTAGGTAGTAAGCATTTAGGTCTGAACACATTTGTTTATTTTGAAGTTGCTTGAGATGATAAACATCTTGTTGACTGACCTTCAGAAATGATGACATTATCTCTTCAGTAACAAACTTTTAATTATATGAAATACAATTTTATTTCTAAAATCTTATTTTACGTATTTCTTAAGACCGCCTCCAGGCCCAGAGTGGGGATCTTGTAGCAGGCCCTCCTTTTTTGCCTCTATCTGTTAGGAAAAGGGATATATTCTTTAACCTATTATTTAGACTGAATGAAATCCCTACCAGTTTCTTTCTCTGTATCTTTTTCCTTGGGAAATCAAAAGGAGTGGAGCTTGCCTCAAAAGAAAATTCTAAAATTTATCCTCTAAAATATATCCACCCTGAAAAGGTTTCTAAAATCTTTAAAGTTTTGTGGGAGGTTGCCCTTTTTAATACAAATCATGAATTCTGTTAGGAAAGTCTTACAACTATTTTACTTCTGAACCTTCCCACTAAAATCAAGTCTCCCATGTGTATCTCTCTGTATGTTCAGCCATGCAAGTTTTTATTTAGCGAAGCTTGCAGAATACCATGTTAGATTTTCTTTCTTTTAATTATCATTGTTTACACTTTTAAAGTTCTTTTCTAATGGTGTATTTATAATTAGAATGTACTTATAGCGTATTTATATGTAATGAAAGTGAAATTGGAAGAAAAGAAAACATTTACAAAAGACATATTGTTGGGTTCTGAAAAACAGCAAAATTGGTTCCAAATCTAATTTTTATTCAATATTCCTGATATTATTAGTATAATACCTACCACCAAAAGATGTGCCTGCAATCAATTCTTTTTAAGAAGCTTTAGACAGCTTTTTTAAAAAATATCTGATGCAAGTAGGGTATGAGTTTGAGTTTAAATACACAAGGATACTCACTGATCATTGTTGCTTGCTCTGCATTAGTTGTGCTTCTCATTGGTTCATGCAGATCACATATGATCTGGACAAAAGGCACACACTGATTAACAATGCATTTCTTGATTTTCCAGAAAATTCTACCATTTAACCTCACTGTTTCCCATGACACTATCTCAGTTCTCTGCGCTCAAAGGCAACTGCACTCTAGAGCCCTTCCTTACCAAATATAGTTTTTAACCATTTTAATTTGTTTTAATGATTGAATATGTTGATTATTTGTGTTTTAATTGTATACACTATCAAGTGTCACATGTAAGTGAAATGGGTAGCTATATAAATTCAATCAATCAATAGGGCAGAAAAGTGACCACAGGTTTTGCTTCAAAGATCAGCATTTAAAAGGTCTTTAAAAAGCTAGAAATCTGGCGATTACAGCTGTAGGAGAAACTGCCTCCCTTCCATAGATTTTCATGTATCAAGAGGAGAAATAAAAAACTGCAAGTGTTTTTTGTTTTTGTTTTACAAAGAGTTACAAATGAGCTCAGATTTCATTCCTCAGTATGCATACATCTGTTTATTTTTTCCATTAATTCTCCAAAACTGAATGTAAACAATGTCATATCTTTAATACAGTAAATACACTTTTCATGAAGTATACAGCGAGTCCCAATTACATTATTCATCTGTAATATTACAATATTCTCTTAATTCATAATTAAAAAGTAATCTAAAGTATATTATAGTGGATCAAAAAGCTGTATGTTAAGTATTCTTGCTTTATCAAGATGGATGATATGGAAAAATAATAAAAGAGGAGTATCTTAACATTTCACATGGTGTTACAGTGAAACAGGGTGGGTATAAATAGATATTTGTAGGTATATTTGAAATTAATTTACACAACGTCTACACAAAATAGCTAATCCAGCACAGCCCCTAGGACACTGATGGCTAACCTTTTCTGGACCAAGTGCCGAAAGTGCACATGTGCGTATGCAAATGTGCATGCGTACACCAGAACCCCCAAAATGCAATGTGTGCAGCTCCCACATGCGCCATGCCCCCATGCATACACATGTGGCCCCCTGCATGCGCCTCAGCCCCACGCAGGCTCTTGTGCCTCCGCGCATGCGTCCCAAAGAGACCTGAAGACCAGCTGGCTGGCAGGAGGCACATGTGCATGTGCAGGGGAGCTGAACTGGGGCAACGGCTCATGTGCCATCAGGATGCTGCTGGTATCACGGTATCATGGTATCACGGCCCTAGGAAGTGCTTGAATTCAAACATAATACTGAACTTAGATTTTTACAACATTAAAATCCTGCAAGTAAATTTGTAAATCCTGAAATAGTTGTACATATAAATAGCCTACTCATATTTCACCACAATTCCACTCTCATCCATTTCTGTAACTATTTCTAAAACATTTGGGGTACGAAAGAGAATCAGAATTGGAAACGACCACTTAAGACAAATGACTGCAACATCCTGTTCAGGGCAAAAATTCAAACTGAAGCATCTCTGATAGATGGCTGGTTTGCCTCTCCTTAAACACTTGCAGTGATGGAGAGCCTACCAGCTATCTGGGTAATTGGCTCTTTTGTTAAATTAACATAAAATTGGATTATTCCTTCCTCTAAAGTAATATACCATTTCTTGCATTCTGAGAGGAATAGGGAAGAGGTCATACTTCGGGTATTTTTTTAAAAGCTATCATATATCCTGACAGTTACCTTTTTTCAAGCCTAAATATACCAGTTCCTAAAAAAATATTTCTTATAAGGCATAGTTTCCAATTTCCTTATTGCTCTATCCTGCACCTATTCTTATTTGATGGATTTTCCTTAACAGCTGGGGTTCAAAACTGGACAAAGTATTTAAAGAGGATCTGTTCAGAACCCAGTGGAATTATATTTTTTAGAAATTAAGTAAAATTGCATTTTTGGCAGCCATATCATACCTGTACCTGACTCATAATCAGCTTGTGATAAGCTACAATTCCAAAACCTTTTCATGCATTTGGTTTCATTGTTTAAAATGAATAATTTTGTATTTTTCTCTGTTAAACTTATGGTAATTTCAGTCTTTTAATCAAGATAATTTTGATTTTAATTTTTCCTAGAGCAGTGATGACTAACCCTTTCCAGACTGAGTGCCCAAAACATGCATGTGCCCCCAAAATGCAATGCACATGTGGCCCCCACACATACACTCTGGCCCCCGTGCATGTGCAGCAGAGACCCAAAGACCAGTTGGCCAGCGGGAGGCATGCATGCATGCGTAGTGGAGATGAACTGGGGCGACGGCTCACGTGCCATCAGGAAGGGCGTTGCGTGACCTCTGGCACTCTAGCACACCATGGTCCTAGAGTGTTAAGTAACTGCATGCTACATTTTTACCATCTATAAAAAGTATTATATTTTTTCATTAATAAAAATATTAAACAGGATTAGAATCAGAACTCAACAATCATGAGATAATTATTTTTATATATATATATACATATATATATATATACATATATATATATATATATATATATATATATATATATATATATATGTAGGTCTTTGGTTATTCGGGTCTTCTCCCACGTAAAATTGGAAGTGTCTTGGCGACGTTTCGACGAAGTCTCATTCGTCATCTTCAGGCTGGTGTTCTCGGCTTCGTGCTTCCAGGAGCAATGTGAGATCGCAGCTGTCTCTTCCTTTTAACTGCTAGTGGGGGTGTGAGCTGATTGGGTGGGAACTTGGCTGTGTTCTGATTGGGTGGAGGTGTGTTCTGATTAGAACACACCTCCACCCAATCAGAACACAGCCAAGTTCCCACCCAATCAGCTCACACCCCCACTAGCAGTTAAAAGGAAGAGACAGCTGCGATCTCACATTGCTCCTGGAAGCACGAAGCCGAGAACACCAGCCTGAAGATGACGAATGAGACTTCGTCGAAACGTCGCCAAGACACTTCCAATTTTACGTGGGAGAAGACCCGAATAACCAAAGACCTACATACAAACACCCGCGAAAACCTGAGAAAACATATATATATATATATATATATATATATATATATATATATATATATATATATATATATATATATATATATATATATATATATATATATATATATCCTCTAGCCAGGTTTTCCCTACGTAACCAAGGTTTTTCTGCAGCCCCAGCTCAGTAGAATCACATCCACTCGATTCTGGGCTTTTTTCTTTTCCAGCAGCCAGCAAGCTCTTCCTGCTAGGTGGGAGACCTATATAGATCTATTTCCAGCTCATTTGCTTTCATCAGTAGGCCACACCCACATCTTATGTATCCTCCCTGTAAAGATATAGTATCTATTTCGTAGGATTTCCTACGAAGAAGTAAGAAAATATATACTATACGTTTATAGGGAGGATACATAAGAGTGGGTGTGGCCTACTGATGAAAGCAAACGAGCTGGATAGATCTATATAGGTCTCCCACCTAGCAGGAAGAGCTTGCTGGCTGCTAGAAAAGAAAAAAGCCCAGAATCGAGTGAATGTGATTCTACTGAGCTGGGGCTGCAGAAAAACCTTGGTTACGTAGAGAAAACCTGGCTAGAGGAAAAACACACATAAACCCTATGAAGAAGTATATATATATATACATATACATACATATATATATATATATATATATATATATATATATATATATATATATATATATATATATATGCATATTCTTTCTAGCCAGGTTTTACCTACATAAACTTAGTTGTTCTACAGCCCTAGTTCTGTGAAATGAGATTTCATAGAACTAGGGCTGTAGAACAACTAAGTTTACGTAGGTAAAACCTGGCTAGAAAGAATATGCACATAAAAGCCTACGAAAAAGGAAAAAAGACATATATATATATATATATATATATATATATATATACTTAATTAAAAATAACACAGAATGATATAATGTAAGGAAGAAAAAAATATAAGAAAGAAAAGGCAGTAAAAATGTCAAAAAAACTGAAGAAAGAAAAAAATATAAAGAAGTGGCTTTCAATATTCTTAACAACAGTTATAAGTACAAATATCTTTAGTATATCATGGGATACTTTGGATGTTAAATTCTGTACATTAGTGGTTCTCAACCTGTGGTCTGCAGATCTCTAGGGGGCCACAATGTCATCATAGGGTGTCTGTGAAGGCTTGAAGAAATGTTATGATTTAAATCTTGAGTTGGTCTGTGGCCATGGTCCCTGGCCACAAAAAGTATTTAAAAAGGGGGCCATGGTGAAGAAAAAGTTGAGAACCACTGCTATATATATTATATTCAGAAAGCATTCCCACAATCTAGTAAAGAAGTTTCTGACTTAAAAATATGTTCTTGATCCGTGGTAATTTTTAATGATCATGCTCTTATTTTCAAGACACTTAAATGATTTATCATTTTATGATCTCTAGTACACTTAAATTTTCCCTAGATACAAATATTACTAGAGATTGTCTAGAGATTGTCACATCTCTTGCCCCCACTTTTTTTGAAGTTCAAGCCAGTGTTTGTTCTGTCTCAATCACTTGGGATTTTACTTATCCTCATTGCATAATCTCAGGTACTATTGACTAGTAGTAGTTAAGGTTAAAGGAAGTTGAGGCCCAGCTATATCTGAAGTGCTATAGGTTATCTTCTTCTGCCATAGACCTAGAAAAAGATTGAAAAGAGAGAAAACAAGATTAATGCAAGGATACTTTTTATATGTGCTCCAATACTTTACAATGACTCACCTTTAGGAAAGCATCATTATTTAATCTGAAAAAGAGGAATTGGGAAAGAAATAGCCAGGAAAGTAAAGGAGGGAGAGAGAAAGACAAACAGAAAGAAAGAAAAATAAAGAATGCATATGAGAAGGAAGTCATCTAGGAACTGATTTCTTATAATTCTTTATTCTTTACTACTCCTAAAGAATACTGGCTATTTATTGCACATTATATTGCTCTTCCCTTTTCCATTTTATCCTCACAAGAATCTTGTAGGATACATTAAGCTTAGAGCCTTAGACAGTGACTCATTTAAGGTGAAATTCACCTTTGAGTAGGAATCTCATCTCCATCTGATAATATGGTGCTGGCTTAAGACTTGAGGAGTTCAAATTCACTCTTTCTCTTCCTTCCCCAGACTAGTGTAATGGCTGTCATAGAATTTATCCCATTGAGGCTAGGAAATTACCCAGATGATATTTTAAAATTCTCAGTGTAGTGAAACTGAGGTAGATTTTACTTTAAAAAATCCACAGGAGTAAAGCTTCTAAGTGCATATCCTTAGAAATTCAATACTAATTTGTACTGGTTACTAATTATACAAATTACTGATCTTCACAACAGTAGAATGAAAATAATTAAAAACCTAGATAATGAAAATGAGTTTTGGAGAATCATGTTCTTTTGGAAGATGGAAGAATTCACAGCAACTAATGCACCTTGCATCAACCCCAGTTGTAGCGACACCCAGTTCTATCTGTTATGTATTTTCTAATGTGAAATAGTTATTAAACATCTGCTTATTAGAGTCATACTTCACATTTTTGGAAATGTACTTTTAAAAATATTTCTGGGTGCCCATTTTAAAACAGGCAGTGAGCAAGACCATTTGGCACAGAAAAAAGTAATTTATGACTGATCCTCACAATTAAAATGGTCACAGCATCCTCATAGTCACATAATCAACATTCAGGAGCTTAGCAACCAGCATGCATTTATGACGTTTGCAAAATCCTGGGGTCATGTGAACACTGTTAGTAACCTCCCAGCTAACTTCAACAAGAAAAGTCAATGGGGAAAGCAAAATTCTGTTAACAGCTGCATGATTCATTTAACAATCATGGCAAAAAAAGGTTGTAAAATTGAGCAGGACTCACTTAACAAGTGCCTTGCTCAGCAATAGAAATTCTGGTCCCAATAGCTGTCAAGGAATACCTCTATTGTTCTTGATAAATAAGAAACAAGGTTCCTACTAGATCATACTGGCATCTGGATTTAAATGCTATCCATTATCATACTATAGACTTTTTTTGGTTCAGTGTGATGTACAAAACAGGATCAGTGAACTGGCTTGTTTTATAGCAATGAATTATAGGCTTAAATAATGTTTTGTTGCATTGAAGATATGCAGACTTGAATGCATGATTTTTGTTACAATTATCCTTGGTTTGTTTTAGTAGCCACCCAAGCCACGAAGAAGCAATTTAAAAAGACATAAACTAGGCAAAAAGAAAAAAAAAAAAACTTCAGCATGATTACTTTGCTTACAAACCAGACTGGTTCTGGATTTGTTAACAAACTATGGTTAAAATAAGACATGGTGTGATGTGACATACTGTACATAAAGAGAAATATAACAGAATATTCTGCTCTAATATCTGAGTGGCCAAAATGACACTCAGTGTATTGGTATTTATGAATCAAAATCTTACCTGCAAGCTTCTAGAAGTTGTAATATGTGCCATTAGATACAGGACTCCCGTGACAGGATGGCAAACATTTGTACCAGCAAAAAAAAAAAAAAAATTCTTTGTTTCCATCTAGATTTCTACAATCCAGATAGATCACTCCTAATAAATTATGACTCTTTGGTTTATGACTCATTTTTACAATTGCTTAAATTTCCTCTAGTTATCATACTGATACCCAGCAGCACTTCTTTAAAAAAAGAGCCAGATGCATCAGACACAGGCCACGCCCACCCAGCTCCACAAAGGTAAAAAACATGATATGTCACGTGATGGCAATGTGACACGGTGAGTTTGACACCCATGATCTAGAGCAGCGGTTCTCAACCTGGGGGTCGCGACACCTTTGGGGGTCGAACGGCCATTTCACGGGGGTCGCCAAAGCCCTCTCTCACCCCCCTCCCCATGCCTTCACTCACCCTCTGCCTCTGCTGGATCGCCCGGTCGCCGTTCGCTTACTCCGCCCACTCCCAATCTATTGCTGCTCCGGAGTCCCAGCTGATGGCTAGAGGGGAAAAAAACTTTAAATTCTTGCCGCGGGGCTTCAAAGAGCCGCCCTACTCTCAACTGTTTTGCAGAGGGCTCTGTTGCTAGCTAGATGCAAAGAGGTAAATTCCTGGAGCAGATTTCCCCCCTAGCTATGCTCAAAAAGCAAAATTGAAAGTAAGCAGGGTCTTGGCTGCAACGTGACAAAATGAGGCAGAGAGATTTCTTTTTCTTTTTCCTCACCAAAAAAGGTAGGTGCAAACTGCAAACAATGGGAAATTTAGGGCAAAAGAGGAGATTCAAGATTTTAAAACACAGAAGAAAAAAAGCTCTATTTAACTAGGGAATTGTAATAATTGAGATACTGTTAATTGCATATTGTGTTGAAAGCAGAAATGGTTAAGTTGTGGTTTGGAGGAATATGGGGGGAAATTATTTGGTTTATTATTATTGGTAAATATAATTAATTGATTTGTAAGAAATTGGATTGCATGGAAATAATTGGAATATTCATGTTCATATTGATTAATATACAAAAAAGGTAGTTATATAACTAATTGATTTATATTAAAATGTTGAATTTGTATTAAACAACTGTATTATATAATTAACCAATGTGAGGATGGATATAAAAATAGATGATAAGTAAGTTTTCCAAGGATCTTGCCCAATAATCACAGACACGATAGGCTTTGAGTTCAATGTATTTATTTACTCCATTTCTTTCTATTCAGATACTCAT
Source organism: Arizona elegans (assembly GCA_022577455.1). Taxonomy (NCBI): domain Eukaryota; kingdom Metazoa; phylum Chordata; class Lepidosauria; order Squamata; family Colubridae; genus Arizona; species Arizona elegans. The sequence continues at coordinate 25,305,593 of JAKOOJ010000004.1, forward strand.
TTTGAACAGGTCCTGGACTTCTGCGCACAGCCTTATATATGGAGGAGGTGGAGTCAAGGTAAGGAGGGGTTATGGGAAGGGCTAAGTGAGGGAGGAGAGATCAGTGGGTCAGTCTATGCAATGGTATATACACAGTTAGGCATTTACTCGTAACAAATCCCCCTCTAAATGCCTAACATTCGGGGTTGATTCTGTACCCAACATGGTCACCCCCAGTTTTGATGTGAGATATGTGTGTTGCTTGTTTGGTAATGGTTTCGTTAGAATGTCCGCGACTTGCTCAGAGGTTTCACAATGTATGGCCCTAATAAAACCTACATTTGATAACTGCCTGACATGCTTATGCTTGATGTCGATATGTCTGGACCTCTGACCCACTGCTTCCGCGTTGGAGATGTCTATGGCTGCTTTATTGTCCTCGTGGATAGTTATAGGGTAAGCCGGTTCGGTCCATATTTCAGAGAGCAGGTCATCGAACCACACTAAATTGTTAGCTGCCTTTGATAGGCAGATGTACTCTGCTTCTGCCGTGGATGTGGCAACCAGGTTCTGTTTGCCGGTATACCAGTATACTGGGCAGTTATTGATGAGGAACACGTAACCTGATGTGCTTTTCCTGCTCTTGGTATCACCTGCCCAGTCAGCGTCCGCATAGCAGGTCAGCGCCGGTTCTTTGGATTTGGATGGTTCCAGGCATAGGTACACGTCTATGCTATGTTTCAGGTACCTGATTACTCGCTTCACCCCTTCCCAGTGGTATACCTTGGGTTCACTGACATGTCTGGATAATAAATTAACAGCTAAGCTGATATCGGGCCTTGTCCAATTGGCAATATACAGGAGGGATCCAATGACAGATCTATACAAGGTGTTGTCCTTAAATGACTCCCCCTCTTCGTGCATATGTTTCAAGAAGTCTGTTTGCATGGGGGTTTCGCATGACTTAGCGTCCCTCATGTTGCATCTATGTATAAGTTCTAATATTTTCTCCTTTTGAGAAACCTTGAACCCGTTCTCTGTTTTCTCGATTTGTACTCCTAGATATTTATTGACTTTCCCTAGGGTCTTGAGTGTGAATTGTTTCCCCAGTTCTCTGGCGAATTTATCGCAATTTTGCTTGTGCTGCCCCATGTACAGGATGTCGTCTACGTAAACGAGTGCGTATTCGACCGATGTGCCCTCCCTCTTGGCGAAGAGGCAGAGGTCTGCTGATGTGGCGGTAAAACCCATGTCCCTGAGTGTTTTGGCTAGGCATTCATACCATCTTTTCCCGGACTGTCTTAAACCGTACAAACTTTTGTTTAGTAGCCAAGTGACTCCCTCTTTCGCGCCTTTCCCTGGGGGTGCCCTGACATATATTTCTTTGTCTAACTTCGCATGGAGGTATGCGGTTTGAACGTCAAATTGGTAGACTTCTAGACCTAAGATAGATGCAACTACTAGGGCGCTTTTGACACTTTCTGCCCTAACTGTGGGTGAGTAGGTATCCGTGTAGTCGTCTGGATACCTTTGGGCGAACCCCTGAGCTACGAGTCTAGCCTTGTAGAGGGCCTTGTTGTCTTCGAGTTCCTTGATTTTGAAAACCCACTTCGTGCCTATGAGTGTCTTATCGGCTGGGACCTTAGAGGGGGTGTACACGTTCAGTTCGCGCAAGCTAGCCATCTCCCTTTCCATAGCTTGCTCCCACTTATCTCTCTCTACCTGTGGCAGACTAATGATTTCTTCGTATGAGTTGGGTGTTGTTCTATTTGGGTGAATGGACATGACATAATCTTCAAATCTCTTGGGCATTTTGTTTCTGTTGGGTCTGATAGGTCTCATGGGTCTTGTGTCGGTGTCGTGCATGTATTTGGCCTCCTTCTCTGAGACCGTGTCTATCTTGATGATGGGGTGGTCTTCCTTCCACCCCTTGGTGGCTACCTCATGGTGTCTTGGTCTTTGTCTGTCTTGTGTATTTGCTTCTAAAGTGATGGGTTTGCTTTTGTCCCTTGATTCGTTTGTGTCTTCCTGTCTGATGAGTGTCTCGTTGAGGTGTATCTTAGACCAGTTGGCGTTCTCGTGGAACACCGCTGTTCTGGATACGATGAACCTGTTGTCCCTGTCAATGAATCTATAGCCTTTTGTGCCTGGTTCGTACCCCATGAACCTTAATCTCCTGGAGACCTTGTCTCCTTTTTGCCTCAGTTGCCTGGGGATGTGCACATCCGCCGTGACTCCAAATATGTGCAGGTGCGCAATCTTTGGTTTTTGGTCGTACATCACCTCATAAGGTGTTTTCCCTATTACGCTAGACCAGAGTCTGTTCAGCGTATAATTTGAGTAGTTGAGAGCTTCCGCCCAGAATGGCTGTCCTAGCCCTGCATCCTCTAGGGCGCATCTCATCATTGTTTGTAGGACTCCATTCCTCTTCTCTGCGACTCATTTTGGAACGCGGAAAAGGGGGAAGTCTTGTAGTGTATTATCCCGTGCATCTTTGACCAGTTTGAGAATTCCCTCGATAAGAACTCAGACCCCCTATCTGTCATTATTTGCCTTATCTTTGTGTTGTGTTGCGTTTCCACTCTCTTATAAAACTCTTTAAATTTTTGGAATACCTCGTCTTTATGATTAATGGTATACACAAAGCCATAGCGGCTGTAGTCGTCCACTATTGTCAGAAAATATCTCCTTTTATATTTTATAGAGGGCTTCATGGGGCCCACAATGTCCATATGTACCAGGTGGAAGATAGAATTGGTAGTACGGGTGGCTTTTCTAGGTCTGGGTTTGGTTTTTAACTTAGATGATTTACATATAGAACACTCTAAGTAGTTTTTGCAGTTTTTTATTTTCAAATCACTGGTACATTCTGTCATTTTTTGGATGACTGGGAAGCTGGCATGGCCCAATTTTCTATGTAGCAAATGGGCGCAGTTATCGTGAATGGGTTTGCCTATTAGCAATTTCCCTCTGTGTGTCGTGTTGTCTTCGGTGGGGTCGTCTTCCCTGCCCCCCTCTGCCTCAACGTGGGTGTTGACTTTATTCTCAGTGTTTTCTAATTGGGCGATAACTTGGGTCTGGTTATTCCTTTTAGGGTGGAGGTATGTTAGCCCTCCATTAATGACTATTTTGCCGATGTTTTCCCTGTCTCTGGTCAGGTAGGCTTCTCCCTCTTTGAAGGTGATCTCTATGCCCATGTCCTTGCTCAGTTTAAGCGGTGCTAAAATGTTGTGGGGTATTTCGGGTATGAGTAATACCCCCTCTACTTTGCCTATTCCGCTTATGAACGTGTTTCCTCTCCCTGTCACTAGGACCTTGTTTTGATTGGCCACCTTAATGTGGTAGTTTTCCTCTGTGAATGAGGTCAGTATCTTTATGTCATGAGTTGTGTGGTTGGTGGCTCCCGAGTCGATGAGCCATGCTTCTCCTTCTCTGGTTTGTGAGTGTGTGTGTGTGTTCTCCCCGATCCCATACATGGACCCTGGTCGGCTCTCCCTAGAGCTGTCCCTACTTCCCCTTCTGTTCCTTGGGTCGGGGGAGTCTCTGCGCCTGTATCTGTTGTCTGATGGGGATCTATCGGGGAGCCCCGGCCTCCTGCCTTCCCTTTCCCTTTGGTAGGTGTGGTCCCTTCCCCTTGAGTTTCTTGGGCAATCCCGTTTGTAGTGGTTCCTTGAGCCACAAGTGAAGCATTCTGGGTGGTCTAGGTTCCTGGTTTGGAACTCAACTTTCTTAGTTGGCCTGCTGTCCCTGCGGCTGATGGAGCGGTCCCTCCTTAAGCTATCTTCTGCTATTATCCTATTTGTCAGTGACTCGAGTGTGAGGTGGCCTAAGCTTATGCTATCCAGCTGCATTATAAAATTGTCCCAGCTGGAGTCCAGGGAGTTAATGACAATGCTCTTCATGCTCTCTTCGGATATATCCTCCCCTCTTTGTATCAGTTCAGTTCTTGTGGCATTCAGGTTCAGTATATGTTCACCCATGGGAGTCCCTGCTTTATGCCTGGCAGAGTGGAATTCCCTGGATATCCTTGCTGTGGTGGCAGTGCTTTTACTATAGAACAGATTAAATATTATCTGCTGTATCTCAGACACAATCAGATAATGGCTTAGGCTGGGGTATACACCTGGTGGGATACTTGCTATAATTAAATAGTAAGCCCTGTGATGCAAGCAATCTGTTTCTAAAGTCCAAGGTTTTGTGGGGGGGGGTCATCAACTAAAAACAGTAGATCCTCTTTTAAAAATAAAACCTGGAGTTGGTGATTCCACTGCATAAGGTTCGATCCATCTAATTTAAGGGTGGGAAAGTTAGCTGGTAAATTCCCTGAGTTGTGTGATGAATTACTCACAGTCTGTTGCTGCCCATGGTGTCTCAGGTGAGGGAACTCACAATATGGCTTGGGTATGCAGTTTGCAGCTCTGTACAGACCTGGATTTATGTTCCCTCCTTCTCTTCTTGCTGGAGCCAACTGAGCATGTGCGAGGCCCATTTCGTTACTGTAGCCGATGGGGGAGTGGCTGGCTGTTGCTGCTCTTAGGCCTCGGCCTAGGCCTCCAGTTGGGGGTCCCATCTCACTCCTGGGGTGTCTGGCTTCATCTCTGGAGGCAGGCATCCATCGCTGGGCGTCCGGATCCATGCAGGGAGCTGGAGAGAGTTGAGGAGGCGAGGCGGTCATAAGTCGAGGACTTCTGGGGTTCTGAGGCGTGACGGCTGTGGTGGGCCCCGATCCTTGATTGCTGGTCCCTGGGCACGTGAGTAGGCCGGGCGGAGGCCGCATGGGGGTTGAGTAGCAGGTGTGGCCTCTTCCCCTCAGGCCTCTTATGCTTGGTGCTGCGGGTGCTGGGTTCGAGTCCTGCCATCTGCATGATTCAAACGTAGTTGGTGCCTTGCGGTTGTCTTCGTGGGGGCTGGTCATCGTGTGGAGTATCTGGGGGTGTGTGCTATCATCGATGGCCCCCCCGTAGCCCTCTCGGTTCGTGGCGGTGTCTCTGGGGTGCGTGGCTGGCGTGAAGGGGTTGCGTGCAGGGCCTATCGTGGCTGCTGGGGCCTCGGGTGTCTTTCTGGCTTCGAGCTCGGGAGGCGAGCTCCAGATGCCTTGGTGTGTCCCTTCTGGGGTGCCTTTGGCTGTTCCCCCATTTGTTCTGGGGTTTCTTTCATTTGGTGCCATTGGATTTGAATCCTGGCTCCCTATTGGTTGGTGGCCATCCCAAGATGGCCGCCCGGAGCATGGCTCGAAAATGGAACCGTTTGGCTCTTGGGCCTCTGCCAGGGGGTATCTCTGTCTTACCGGTCTGGCAGCCTCGTGGTCTTGCTCCTGGGGGCTCATCGCTGCTCCCTGGTCATCTAGAAGGTCCCGGAGCTTCGCGATGAGTTCATCCTTGCTTATGGAGGCGTCTATCATTTTCTGTATGATGTCCTTTAGTTCATCTCTCTCGGGTGATCTGTCTCTGGCGTGCCTGGCTGCACTTTCTTTTGGCCTCACGCTTCTGTTTGTTTGGTCCAGTTCCTCCAGCTCTGCCATCAGCCTGGTGGTGGACCTTGTGTTCATCCTTCGTTCCATTTCCGATTTTGGTTCTGTTTATTGGGCATAACCGTCCTCTGCTACCATTTTGATAAGTAAGTTTTCCAAGGATCTTGCCCAATAATCACAGACACGATAGGCTTTGAGTTCAATGTATTTATTTACTCCATTTCTTTCTATTCAGATACTCATTTTGAACAGGTCCTGGACTTCTGCGCACAGCCTTATATATTGAGGAGGTGGAGTCAAGGTAAGGAGGGGTTATGGGAAGGGCTAAGTGAGGGAGGAGGGATCAGTGGGTCAGTCTATGCAATGGTATATACACAGTTAGGCATTTACTCGTAACAATAGATGACAATGGGAAGGGGTATAATATAGAATAGAAGGGAAAAATTGAATTTGATTAAGATTAGAGATGAGGATGAAGGGTAATATTGGTTTTTTAAAAAAAATAGATGAGGAATAAATATGGTAAAAAGGAAATATAAAAATTGTAAATTTAATTGAAATGACTAAATACTGTGTTGGAAGAAATATCCTTCTGGGTTCTGCTCCAAGTGGGGAAAAAGACACTGGAAACATGGAGACTGCTTGGAAAGATTGTTTAATGGTGGACAGGATCACATGGCTTGATGGGGCCCATTGTGTTAGTTTCTGTTGCTATTGTGTTGCAAATGTCCTTTGACAAAGGATTGAGTTTCTGCCTCTGGCCCATTAACAAAGGGCGGGGGGCAGGAAGGTGGGAGTTGCTTTGTCTGTAAAATATGCTTCTCCATTTCTCATACAGGAAAATATAATATTCTGCCTTTTTAATATTTCCCAAAATATTTCATTCTTCTAGGAAAGGGGTGGGTGCTAACCTCCTACAACTGTTTAAATTTGTGGACCGGCCAAATACTCTGTTCAAAGAAAATACGTTGTATGTTTGTATGTGTGTTTCTAATTATTACTATTTATTGCTATTTGTTCTCTTTTATTCTTTAAAATTTAACAATTCATTCTTTATCTTAATATCTTAATATTTGTTTGGGGTTGGCTTTCTTCCCTTTCATCTTTTTTATTGTACAGCAATCTTTCTCCTCAAACCTACCACCTCTGTCTTTTCTTTCTTTCTTACTTTCTCTTCCACCCCTTCTTCTTCTCCCTACTTCCTCTTTCTTTCTCCTTCTCCTCCTCTCTTCCTCCCTCTCTTACCTTCACTCCTACTCTAATTTCCCTTCCCTTCCTTCATCCCTCTCTATTGCTGTATCCTTTTATGCATATGGACTACTCAGAGGGCTGAAAAGGTTATTTTTGACTGGTCCTCGCACTTTTGACCAGTCCTCGAACTTACGACTGTCCTCACAATTTACATTTTTGCCCTATCTTATACCATGTTGAAGAGAAGCAGTTGTGAAATGAGTGACATGGTTGTTAAGAATGCTGCACAGGCATAAATGTGAGGATGGTCATAAGTGTGAGGACCAGTCAAAAGTGCGAGGACCTGTCAGAAATGACTTTTTTCAGCCCTCTGAGTAGTCCTTATACACATAGCCATGGCCACTCGGTCACATGACCAGCTAGCCACGCCCACTCAGTCACATGACCTCCAAGCCACGCCCACAAAATAAGCCACACCCACAGAACCGGTAGTAAAAAAAATTAGAACCCACCCCTGGTTGGGGGTCACCACAACATGAGGAACTGTATTAAAGGGTTGCGGCATTAGGAAGGTTGAGAACCACTGATCTAGAGTAACTATCAGATATATATTGATGGTCGTGCTTTTTTTTTATTTTTATTTTTTTATATATATTGATGGTCGTGCTTTTTTTTATTTTTTTTTTTCCCTAACTGTATGACTCAGATGTTGAGAGAAGAGAGAAGTTACGTGTTGTCTCGCTGAGAGATAGATGAGAGAGAGAGAAAAGAAAGGGAAGATATCCAAGTGGTTTCTAGGTAAAAGTCCAATAAGAGAGTTCATTGGCTGATATAGTCACATGTGATGTCTGTAAAGACTTAACCTCTTCTAGTCTCTGGTGCATCATATGCAGGCAATATCTGACAGTAACATAACACTTGCTAAGACCAATATAATGCTCTGATTCTTGGACTACCCTGTTAGGATATCAAAATGTCTTCATTGGAGATTGTTATTATTATTATTATTATTATTATTATTATTATTATTTAAATTTTTATACCGCCCCCTCTCCTGAAGGACTCGGGGCGGTGAACAGCCAGAATTAAAAACACACAATACAAATATTAAAATATGTTAAAACAAAATTAAATTATCTTAGGCTTCTCCAGTTTAAAACCCCGTTACCCATAAAATTCACCCAATTAAAAATTTTTAACCCAGCCCGGCTTGCTGAAATAAAAAAGTCTTCAGGGCCCGGCGGAAGGTCCGGAGGTCCGGGATTAGTCGTATCCCTGGGGGTAGCTCATTCCAGAGGGCGGGTGCCCCCCCAGAGAAGGCTCTTCCCCGGGGGGTCGCCAGCCGACATTGCCTGACAGACGGCACCCTGAGGAGACCCTCTCTGTGGGAGCGTGTTGGCCGGTGGGAGGTTATCGGAGGCAGAAGGTGGTCTCGTAAATAACTGGGTCCTAAGCCATGGAGCGCTTTGAAGATGAGAACCAACACCTTGAAGCGCACTCGGAAGACCACTGGAAGCCAATGCAGCTCGCGCAGGAGAGATGTCACGTGGGAGCGCCAAGTCGCCCCCATAAGTACCCGCGCGGCCGCATTCTGCACCAGTTGGAGCCTCCGAGTGCTCCTCAAGGGGAGCCCCATGTAGAGAGCATTGCAGTAGTCGAGGCGGGAAGTAACGAGGGCATGAGTGACCGTGCATAGGGAGTCCTGATCCAGAAAGGGGCGCAACTGGCGTATCAGGCGAACCTGATAGAAAGCCCCCCTGGCCACGGCCGTCATATGCTCTTCTAAAGACAGCCGTTTGTCCAGGAGGACACCCAAGTTACGCGCCCTCTCCGTGGGGGCCAATGTCCTGCCCCCGATAGTCAGCGATGGCACCAGCTGACTATATCGGGACGCCGGCAGCCACAGCCACTCAGTCTTGGAGGGATTGAGTCGGAGCCTGTTCCTCCCATCCAGACCCGCACCGCCTCCAGGCACCGGGACATCACTTCAAGGGCATCATTGGGGTGGTCTGGGATGGAGATGTACAGCTGGGTGTCATCAGCGTACAGATGGCACTGCACCCCAAAACCACGGATGATCTCACCCAGCGGCTTCACATAAATGTTGAACAGGAGAGGCGAGAGGACCGACCCTTGTGGCACCCCACAAACCAAGTGCCTTGAGCCCTCCAGCCAACACAGACTGCGACCGGTCGGAGAGATAGGAGGGGAACCACCGTAAAACAGTGCCTCCCACTCCCAACCCCTCCAACCGGCGCAGCATGATATCATGGTCGATGGTATCAAAAGCCGCTGAGAGGTCTAATAGGACCAGAACAGAGGAGCAACCTCTGTCCCGAGCCCTCCAGAGATCATAAACCAAAGCGACCAATGCCGTTTCCGTGCTGTACCCAGGCCTGAAGCCGGACTGGAACGGATCTAGATAGACGGTTTCATCCAGGTACTGCGGGAGCTGTCGCGCAACCACACTCTCAACAACCTTCGCCAAGAAGCGAAGCTTGGAAACTGGACGATAGTTTGCTAAAACAGCTGGGTCCAGAGAGGGCTTCTTGAGGAGGGGCCTCACCACCGCCTCTTTCAAGGCGGGAGGCAAGAACCCCTCACTCAAGGAAGCATTTATAATCCTCTGGAGCCAGCCTTGCGTAACCTCCCGGGTAGCCAGCACCAACCAGGAGGGACACAGGTCCAATAAACATGTGGTTGCGTTCAACCTCCCCAGCATCCTGTCCACGTCCTCGGGAGTCACAGGGTCAAACTCATCCCAGATAACCGTCTCAAGACAGACCTCGGACAACCCGCCTGTACCTACCCAGTCAGAGTCCAAGCCTTCCCGAATTTGAGCGACTTTATCGTGCAGATAATGCGCAAAATCCTCAGCACGACCTTGCAAGGGGTCTTCCCGCGCTCCCAGATGGAGAAGGGAGCGAGTCACCCTAAACAAGGCAGCTGGGCGATTTTCTGCCGACGTGATAAGAGCGGAAAAGTAATTACACTTCGCCGCCTTTATCGCCACTAAGTAGGTCTTGATATAAGACCTCACTAGTGTACGGTCAGATTCAGAGCGACTGGCCCTCCAACTACTCTCTAGGCGTCTTTTCCGGCGTTTCATCCCCCTCAGCTCCTCGGAAAACCAAGGAGCTGGGCAGATTCGGCGCCGGGTCAGAGGCCGCAAAGGCACGACCTGATCTAAAGCACCAGCGGCCGCCCTATCCCAGGCGGCCACCAGGTCTTCCGTCGAGTCGCGTGCCAGAGTCTCAGGAAATGGCCCAAGCTCCATTCGGAACCTATCAGGATCCATCAGGCGCCTGGGGCAGAACCACCTGTTTGGTTCCGCCTCCCTGCGGTGGGGCATAGCAGTCAGGAAGTCAAGTCTAAGGAGAGAATGGTCTGACCATGACAAGGGTTCAATAACTATATCCCCTGTATCTAAGCCATTCAACCACTGACCAGAGACTAAAACCAAGTCCAGCGTGTTTCCTCCTATGTGAGTGGGGCCCTGAATTAACTGGGTCAGGTCCATGGCCGTCATGGAAGCCATGAACTCCCGAGCCACCTCAGATGCTTCACCGATGGACGGCAGGTTGAAATCCCCCATGACTAAAAGCCTGGGGGTATCAACCACCACCCCGGCTGTAACATTGAGGAACTCGGGCAGGGTCGCTGCCACGCAGCAAGGAGCCAGGTACGTAACCAGCAGGCCCATCTGCCTCCCATGGCCCCACTTCACAAGGAGAGACTCACAACCGGCTATCTGAGGTACAGTGGCCTCCCTAGGATCAAGACCTTCCTTTACAATAACCGCCACCCCCCCACCCCTACCCTGGGCCCTTGGCTGATGAAATGTGCGGAAACCCGGTGGGCACATTTCTACGAGGGGGACCCCCCCTCCAGGCCCAACCAGGTCTCAGTAATACCCGCCAGGTCCGCTCCCCCCTCCTGGATCAGCTCACAGATGAGGGGGGCTTTATTAACCATGGACCTGGCGTTGCACAGCATCAGCCTAAGACCCAGGCTCTGAGACTCCGGACAACCCAGGGAACGAGAAGAGCATTGGGGGCCGGAGCATGTCACCGCTTGAAGACAGCGGATACGTGCCCCCACAACATGATATGGCCCCCTGCTCCCACCATACCTGCCCCTCCCACCCACGGTCCTGATGACATCGCCCTCCTCCCTACCAACACCAACCCCCTCCGATCCCCGCTCCGCACCTCCCCTAGCGCGACCCTGTGCTGGGCCTGGCACCCTCCCCAACAAATCACCCTCCCTATCCTTTGCCAAACAACCCTCCCCCCTCCCAAAACCCCTTAAAAGATTGGCAAATGACAATTTTAAAAAACCCCTCAGCCCCCTCTTTGCCGCATGCCACCTCTCGGGATTCCAAAATCCGTCATCGAGGTAGGCCCTCGAAAGAGGGGAGGGCCAATCCTGCGAGAGGGGGGAGTCTCGCAGGACAAGAAGCTCAGCTGCCGTATACATCTTGCCACAGAGGATAAGTGACCATGTCCCAAGAGTCAGATGGAAAATAAGAGGTCCAAAAGGGAGCAAATAAAGTGGGGGCATCCAGAATCCGAGGTCCAAAGTCCACTGTCCCCTCACCACAGTGGAAAGGATCTCTTGCCAAGTCTACACAGTTCAGGGGGGATACAATCCAACCACCCTCTCATGGTGATTGGTCTGATGGTCAGTCCCCTCTACTGGTGAGATGGAAGTAGTGAACCTTTGCAATATCAGTTCAGCAGGGGTTAAGGTCCATAGCCACCCTCTCACAGTGGCAGGTCTAATGGTCCACAACCACCCTCTCACGGTGGTTGGTCTGATGGTCAGTCCCCTCTGCTGATGAAGTGCAGATAATACCATACCGACTCCGCTCAAGGGGCACAAAAAAAACCCAAAACCACCCTCTCACGGTGGCTGGTATGATGGACAGTCCCCTCTGCCGGTGGGATGGAAGAAGTGAACCGGCTCCCATAAGCTCCCAACACAATTTACAGTCCCCCTCCACGGCAGGGGGAAGGGCTCTGATGAATATGAGCCGAATTTCAGTGCCAGCGAGTCCATAAACGGCAATCAGTCCGAGATAGGTATAATGCCAAGGGGAACGATGGAAAATAAAGGGAGAAATCTCCCAGCCCCCAAAAGTCAGCGGAGGCCTCCCAACAGCGTGAGGGACTAACCCATCAGCTGGGCAGCCCCCCCCGCTGGTCATAACCTGTCACGGACGGACGATGTTATAGTTTGCCGTTAAGTCCGTCAAGCACCACAGCAGGTTTGATGGCTGATGCTCTCCTTCCCGCCGTCGTCAGACGGCCGCCATTGCAGCCGCAGCCGCCGCTAACGCCGCTTTCACTGCCGCTGCCAAAGAAAAAGACTCTGGCAGCGTCCCCGAGCTCACCGGGGAGTCCGACGGCCCCAAGGCAACTGGGGAGATCCCTGGGCCTGGGGCCATCCCCAGGACCACCGACGACTTCCACGGGCCCATCGCCGCCGCTGCTCCGACTTCCGAGCTGGCTCCGGCCCAGAAAGACGTCACCGCCGCCCAGCTGATGCGCCCGAACGCCGGATCTCGCCGACGCCGCCATCCCCCCCAGCCTCGATCTTCCGGGGAGACAAACCCCTCAACCGACTGGTGGGGAGCTCCTTTGACAGGGCGTGGGGTCGAAATTGCTCAGAGACCCCCAAAACGGACCCGTGGGGCAAAAAGCCCCCCATCCTCACGCCGCGGCTCAGGCAGACGCCGCCATCTTGGACATGCGCAAAGCTTGACAAATATTCTGAGAATGCTAATTGGTTGAAAAATTATCAGTATTAAAATGCAGGTATCTCCTCTGGGAATCTACGAAGGATTATTCAGCACATAGACATTCCTCTCCAAAATAAGAGAAAGAAAGGTAAATAAACTTTTCACAGGAAAACTGGTTATTTGCTAAAACTTAAAAGATTGACATAAAACAGTTTAATTATGGACTGTGATGGCCCTGGACTAAAATTCTAAACCAAGCATGAAGAAAACAAATAGTAAAGTAACTTACTTTATATGTCCAACTGATGACCTTGAATTCCATTTTTTCTTCAAATACCTGATATTGCTCGAAGTACAACACTAAGCCCCAAAAATTAATTCCATTTTGCATCTTAATTCAATGACAGTTTACGCAAATATATACCTTTAAAATCAGTCCCAATTATTGCCTACTATCCCTAAAAAAACACACTTTACAACTGTGAGCTCGTATGCTTAGATTACAAAGCTACATCTTATTGTCTAAAAAACAATAAACCCTAGAAAATGAATATCCTGATCTGGAATGTTTAGTAAGTTAGCTGAGTTGTTTGGTTGGTAATCTACACTGTTCCAGTCTTTAAAATGGCTTAAATCAAAGCAGTTTTCTCAACACAAACAAAAATTGTGTAATATCTTTTATAACAGATAATATTTTTTATCTCAATGACATCAATATGCTGCCTGATTTTAGCTTTAAAACCATCTGGTAAACTATTATTTTTATAAAATAAAATATTTTTTTATTTAAAATAATACATTTTAAATTAAAATGGTAAAGAAAAACTTAATTATGAATCAATCCACAGCTCTAAAAAATGAATCAGGTCTCTTCTTGAAATGTTTATGCATGCGGGAATTCAGACACTCTATTGTTTTATCAAATGTGGATGTGTCAAACACTTATCATCTCATGCAGCCTTGTTCTTTTGGAAAGGGTCCAGTTAAATTTATTTATTTTATTTTATTTATTTATTTATTTATTTATTTATTTTGTTGAGTACATATTAGATAATATATATAAGTATAAGCATGAATTGAATACATAAAATGAGTACAATTAAAGGGAACATTAGTGCTGTGTACTGAGCATGTTTCATGTGGTTGTCCCCTGCTGTAGGGGTATCAAGTGTTAAGCTTTGTGATTGGTTAGTTGGTTCTGACAGCCAGTATATAAGAGCTGTCAGGGCAAGTTCTGTTTGCTTCTTCTTGTCAGTTGTGTACCGTACTTCACAGTTATACTATTAAAGAGAGTTACTTCAGTAATTACAATAGTTTTCTGATCATCATTGGAATTAGCCAGTATTTACCACTGGCAATGAAGGTGGGATCAGGCGGACCTGAAGGAAATAACAGAAAAGACACGTGTGACGCGATATGAAGGTAACGGAATAGTGGAATTACACATACCATGGCGTCCTCACACAATTTCCCTCCGTTCAATCAGGGTAAAGAATTGTGGGACGCCTATGTTGCCCGATTCGAGTGTTTCCTGATAGTCAATGACTATACGAATCTGTCGCCAGAGCACAAGAGGGATTATTTCTTAAATTTTTGCGGAACGGAGATATTCGATACAGCTATGAGATTGATGACCCCCCCAATCAATTCATTCTGGGACTTGGGAGGAGTTCATGGGCAAGCTTAAGTGACATTATGCGCCGGCACCCTCCAGAATAGCCCGACGCCAGCATTTCTACCACCGTGACTAGGCTCCGGGAGAGTCAATTAATCAATACGTCGCCGCCCTGCGTAGGGCAGCCCGGCATTGCGAGTTTGTAAATCTGGACGATTATCTACTTGACCACCTTGTTAGCAGAGTGAGAGATCAAAATCTGAAGCAACGGTTAATCGCTAACCATGAATTAACCTTCCAAATGGCATTGGATGAGGCATGCGCAGCAGAATTAGCCGCTCTGTCCATTGCCGAACTACCCCGGGGCCAGAGCCTGCCAAAAACAGAACAAACAGTAAGCGGTAAAACAAAATCAAAGCTGAGGCATTTTCTGACTCAGAGAAGGAGGAGCTAGAAGTTTGCCGCGTTCAAGAGGGTAAGAATAAGGCCATTGGCTCTAGAAACATGTCACGCAGGGCGCTCAAATGTTTTAGCTGTGGAGGTGACCATCTGCGCGCATCCTGCAAATTTAAAGAGGCTACATGCCAGCGTTGCGGCCACCTGGGGCACATCGCAAGAGTATGCTGGTCGGCGCAGCCACAGATGAGCCAGGGATTCCGCACTGAGGCAACTAAACAACGCCATTCATGGACGCCAATGAGCATGCGTGGGCACAGAGGGGGTTTTCTGCTGTCAATAGGGTAACCCCGCCAAAGAACGCAGAAGGCAAGAAAATAATTTTGACTGTCCACATTGAAGGAAAGCCATGCCAAATGGAGGTAGATACTGGCTCCGCTATTATTTATTATTTATTTATTATTTATTATTCAAATTTCTATACCACCCTTCTCCTTTCGGACTCAGGGTGGTGAACAGCCAAAATAAAACATTTATACATAAAGTATGTTGCATTCATCCTGGCGGGCTCCTCATGAGAGGTTCAGATTAGAGATAACACAAGGACAGGTGTTTCTTGGGATGAGAGAGCCTCGAGCTGACTCCGTCACCCTCTTTTATTATACAAGGGTATAGGGCGTATCAGAAGGCATGATTACAGCTATACATTCTCATATTACATCCGGGATACAAAGGATTTTCTCCATATCTGGACATAACTTTCACATCCTACCATATTACAGTAAATCACATGAATTCTAGGAAAGCGATACTAAAGGTAAAAACAAAACTTAACTCTGGCTATTTGCTGCTAGCCGAGGGGCCCATCTTCCGTTATCAGATTACTTCAACCCTCAGGAATGTTCTACAAGGAGATGTCTCTGCTATGCAGGCAAACACAACCTCCAATCTAAATAGGGCTCCTCCAATGGTCATCTATCTGAACCCGCTTTTCATAGTCAGATTATTTCGGTGCTAAATTCCATACACGTGTCCAACCAGCTAAACTGGTCTATACATGTACTATGGCCACCGCAAAAGTACGATTAAAAATAGATTTAAAATAATTAAATTTGGCCCATAGTTTAAAATTTATCAATTTAAAATCCATTGAAATTTAAAATCAACCATAAAATCATAAAATCAAGAGAGACCAGCTAACTGAAAGAGATGAGTTTTTAGGACCCGACGAAAAGTCCAGAGGTCGGAGATCACTCGTATCTCTGGGGGTAGAGAAGGGTAGGTGCTACCACAGAGAAGGCTCTCCTCCTGGGGGGTTGCCAGCCGGCATTGTCTAGCCCACGGCACCCTGAGGAGGCCCTCTCTGTGGGAGCGAACTGGCCGGTGGGAGGCTATTGGTGGCAGAAGGCGGTCCCGTAAGTACCCTCGCCCTAAGCCATGGAGCGCTTTAAAGGTGATCACCAACACCTTGAAACGCACCCGGAACTCCACTGGAAGCCAATGCAGCTCGCGCAGGAGAGGAGTCACATGGGAGCGCCCTGTCGCTCCCATAATCCCCCGCGCAGCCGCATTCTGCACCAGCTGGAGCCTCCAGGTGTACCCCAAGGGGAGCCCCATGTAGAGAGCATTACAATAGTCCAGATGAGAGGTGACAAGTGCTTGAGTGACTGTGCGTAGGGAGTCCCGATCCTGTAAGGGGCGCAACTGGTGTATCAGGCGAACCTGATAAAAAGCTCCCCTGGCCACGGCCATCATATGCCCTTCTAAAGACAGCCGTGCGTCCAGGAGGATGCCCAAGTTGCGGGCCCTTTCCATGGGGGCCAGTGATTTGCCCCCAATAACCAGCGATGGCGTCAGCTGGCTATACCAGGATGCCGGCAGCCACAGCCACTCAGTCTTGGAAGGGTTGAGTCGAAGCCTCTACTGTCTCTTGGAGCAGTATTAAGCGGCTTGTGCCGAAGCTCTCCAAATGCCAATTAGATCGTTGTTCCCTTCTTTTGAAAGACTACCAGGGTGCCCTCATTCCGGTAATTGGGACTGATACTTTTCACGTTAAGTTCCGGAATTTCACTGGCCATCTATCTCTTGTGATTGTGAATGGACCCTTTCCGAGTCTCCTAGGTCTCAATTGGTTTGCTGCTCTTGGCCTCACAATTCACAGCATCCATTCACTCCTCTGACCTAGACACCCTAAATAAAGAGTTTCCTACAGTTTTCTCCAATACATTGGGAAAATACACTGGGACTCTGGTCTCTTTCAGCCTAGATCCTAACGTGCCACCCAGATGCCTCAAACCGCACAGGGTGCCTTTCGCCTTACAGCCTAAGGTGGATGCCGAGCTGGACAAGCTCATACAACAAGGCATTTTGGAACCGTCGATCATGCCCAGTGGGAGACCCCCACAGTAATTGCAATGAAAGCAAATGGCTCAATCCGCATTTGCGCCGACTACCATGTGACAATCAATCACGCCCCTCAGGACCATGCTTACCCTGTCCCGGTTGTTCAACATTTATTGCATTCTCTGGAACGCGGCTCCATTTTTGCAAAATTAGATTTATCTCAGGCATATCAACAGCTGCCTGTTGACGACATGACAGAAGAGGCACAGACTATTGTCACTCACGGAGGGGCCTTTCGGTGCCGCCGCTTGCAATTTGGGGTCTCTGTCGCCCCGGGGATCTTCCAAAGTTTAATGGAGCGGCAACTCCATGGTATCCCCGGGGTCGCACCGTATTTCAATGATGTTCTAGTTTCGGCCTTGAGCGTTCCCCAACTAATGTCCAGACTTCGCCGAGTTCTGACAGAGTTTCACCGTGCGGGCCTCACCGTCAAGAAAGACTTGTTGCTGTTCCTGAGGTGGAGTTTCTCGGTTTCCTGATTGATGGCCAAGGGATCCATCCTACCCCCACTAAAACCAAGTCGATCCTCGAAGCACCCCCTCCAACCTCTAAAGCTGAGCTGCAAGCCTTCTTGGGGCTACTTAACTTCTATGCCGTGTTTTTGCCGCATAAGGCATCCATCGCAGAGCCTCTCCATCGGCTGCTAGATCGTGGGGCGATCTGGACCTAGGACACTAAAGCTCCCTCCGCCTTTGCTGCCGTCAAGCGTTTGCTCATCTCAAACTCAGTACTTGTGCAATATTATGAGTCTATCCCTTTGGTACTTGCTTGTGATGCCTCGTCCTATGGTGTGGGCGCAATCCTCAGTCATACCCTCCCTAACAGCAAAGAAGCCCCCGTGGCCTTTTTCTCCCATACCCTGGCCCCGGCTGAGAGGAATTACTCTCAGCTGGACAAGGAGGGTTTGGCTTTAGTGGCAGGGGTTAAGTGGTTTCACCACTATCTATATGGTCGTCATTTTACTTTAGTGACTGACGATAAACCTCTTTTAGGCATTTTGTCCGGGGACCGCCAAGCCCCGCAAATCCTGCCCCCGGCTCACCCGATAGTCCGTTTTTCTCTCTGCCTATGACTATTGTTTGGTTTATGTCCCTGGCAAGCATTTGGCTCATGCAGACGCATTGAGCACTGCCCCCTCAAAATTTTCCTGTGTGACCCGGCTCCCGCCTCCTCTGTCCTCCTCATTGACTCTTCTCCTTTTCCTCTAACTGCTGCTGACGTTGCCAGGGTCTCCGGCCAGGATCCTGAAATTGCACAGATCCTTAACTGGGTTTTACGAGGGTGGCCTTATGGAGGGGTAGGCCCTAAATTGCAACTGTATGCCCTCCGTAAATCAGAGTTGGTGGCACAGGAAGGGTGTTTGTTATGGGGGCATCAGGTAGTAATCCCCGCCCCCTTGCGGGAGTCTATTCTAACCTCCCTGCATGCCGATCATCCGGGCATAGTTTGCATGAAAGCCCTGGCACGATCCTACCTTTGGTGGCTCAAGTTGGATGAATGTATCAGTAAGTGGGGGTCTACCTGTTCTCAGTGCCAAGAATCTAGGCCAATGCCACCAAAGGAGAAACCCAGGGAATGGGGACCGTAGTCCCGCTTACATGTAGATTTTGCAGGACCTGTCCAGGGCCAAATGTTCTTAATTCTGGTTGACGCATTCTCTAAATGGGTGGAGGCAATTCCCATGCATTCAACCTCTGCTGACGCCGTCATACGGGCCCTGCGAGCATTATTCGCTACCCATGGGTTGCCCAATGAAATAGTGTTGAACAATGGGCCTCAACTGATGGCATCCACCTTCGAACTATTCCTGGCGGGGTTAGAGATCTGTCACTGCCTTATATCTCCTTACCATCCGGCCAGTAATGGTTTGGCCGAAAGGGCAGTGAGATCCACTAAGGAGGCGCTAGGACGCATGGGCCCAGGGGGTTGGACTACCCGGGTTGCAGGGTATTTGTTTCTGCAACATTCTACCCCTTGCCCACTAACCAATCGCAGCCCGGTGGAGCTCCTTATGGGCCGCTGGTTGAGAATGGTGTTCAGTTTGTTACACCCCTCTTACGCTCCACGGAAACCAATAGCATCGTCTAGCACCCACAGGTATTTAAAGGAGGCTTGACCTGATCTATACCCGTAACTATACTAGCCAGCCACTCTGGTTACCCGGAAAAGTGCTTACGGTTATGGGACCTTGCTCATATAAACTAGACATGGTGCAAGGAAGGGTTTGGAGACAACACCAGGATCAAATAAGAATAAGATGGGCACTGGGGGGCAACATGCAGGGACCTGATGAGGAACTGGGGAACGCCGAACCACAAAGACAGCCAGGCCATAATACTAACAATGTGCAGGGAACTCAGAGTCAAGCAAAGCCCGATACATGCGCACTTACATGCGCACAAGGGCCGGCCAGAGAGGGCATGGGCTCGGCCCATGGAATTCCCCGGGAGCCACCAACCACAACAACAGACACAAGCCCCGAAGACGGAAGAACACACTTACCTGCATTCGTTGAACAGAGTGTGGGTCCGGAAGAAGTAGTAGCTAGAGCTGAGGACATCAAAGCCAGGCGGCCACCATGTGAGAGCCCTCGATGATCAGGCTGCTCCGGCGGCGCCCAGCCTTCCTTCGGGACTATGCATGCGCCTTCCAGGGATAAAGGGGTGTTGTGGCCTGAGCATGTTCCATGCGCTTGCCCCCTGCTGGAGGGGTACCAAGTGTTAAGCGTTGTGATTGGTTAGTCGGTTCTGACAGCCAGTATATAAGAGCTGTCAGGGCAAGTTCTGTTTGCTTCTTCTTGTCAGTTGTGTGCCATACTTCACAGTTATACTATTAAAGAGAGTTACCTCAGCAATTACAATAGTTTTCCAATCGTCATTGGAATTAACCAGTATTTACCAAATAGGACAGGGGTGGTAGTCACGCTGGTGCTCTTATGCACGCCTCTTATAGACCTCTTAGGAATGGGATGAGGTCAACAGTAGACAGTTTTATCACTGTTGTTGCTGTATTGCTCTATCACTTGAAGTTTCTACTACTGACATAATGGAATGGAGTTGTCCATTAGTCTGCAATTGCACAAGAAAGATTTCATTGGCTGTTTGCTGTTACTCCATGAGCTGGGGCCAGGAATAAGATATACTGCAATCAAATTGGGAGTGGCGATCTTTAACAAGCTTGAAAGGTTAGAGATATAGAATAGAATTCTTTATTGGCCAAGTATGACTGGACACACAAAGAATTTGTCTTTGGTATATATGCTCTCAGTGTACATAAGGAGAATAAAATACATTCTTCAAGAATTGAATAAAATAGTGTTAAAATACATTTGGCAGGGAAAGAAGACGAGGATAAAACTAAAGCTGTTACAAGATGCTAGAATGAGAAGAGGTTTTGGGTTACCTAACTGGGAACTTTATTACCAAGCGACAAGTTTGATGTGGATTAAAGAATGGATAACGTTAAGAAATACTAGATTATTGAATCTAGAAGGTCATGATTTGTTGATGGGATGGCATGCGTTTTTATGGTATAAAGGAACAAAAATACAGGGGTATTTTAGAAGACATCATATACATGAAGCTTTGTTATTAAACTGGGAGAAGATTAAAAAACAACATTATTTGAAAATTCCAGTCTGGGTATCAATGATTGAAGCATTTTCATATTCAGTAGTATTTAGAATGGAACAAATTGTTAGATATAGTGAATTAATGAATGAAAAGGGTGAATTTAAATTGAAGCAAGAACTGGAAGAACAAGGCTTTAAGATGCATTGGTTTTCTTATTTGCAAATACGTTCTAGATATGAAGAAGATCTTAAACAAGAAGGTTTTTATAATGTTTTGACCAATTTAGATAAGATTTTGATGGGTTCTGATGACTATGTAATCAAAAAATTATATGGTTACTTATTAGAGGTAAAATTGGAAGAAGAACAAGTTAAAGAAACAATGATAGTATGGGGGAAAATTTTTGGTCATGGAATTGATTTAGAGAAATGGCATAAATTGTGGTTGCAAAACTATAAAATGACAATGTCTACAGCATATAAGGAGAATTTGTATAAGATGTTTTACAGGTGGCATTTTCCTCCGACAAGAATAGCCAGAATGTTCAAGAATAAATCGGAGAAATGTTTGAAATGTCATCAGACTCCAGGATCGTATTACAATATGTGGTGGACATATGCAGAAGCTAAAAGATATTGGACCAAAATCCACACGTGGTTAGAAAAAATGACAAAGAAACACGTTGACTTTAAACCAGAGATATTTTTATTAGGGATTCTACCAGAAATCTATAGTAGAGAATTGAGATATTTGATTGTGAATGTTTTGACAATGGCTAGAATTGTATTTGCTAAAAATTGGAAAGGAGAGAAGATACCTACTGATGATGAAGTTATTAATAAAATTATGGAATGTGCTGAAATGAGTAAATTGACATTTGAAATTAGAGAACAGGAAGATAATACTATTTGATATGGGATTTGTTTTACCAATGGCTAGATAATAAAGCATGGAGATGAAGTATGAAATATGAAATTAAGGTAATGACAAAATATATGAAATGTTTTCTTATGGGAGTTAAGCTTTTGTTAAATAATGGTTAAATGAGAATAATAATATAAAGGGATATATAAAGTTGTCAAATAAGAGAAATTAAATAATTTGTAATTTTGGATATGGGATTATGCACAAAAGAATCTTAACCGATCGATACACTCTGTGATTGTATTGAATGATGGTACATTCTTCAAGAATAAAAAGATGCAACACTTAGTGATAGTCAGGGTTACTAATAAGCTATCAAATTGTACTAGGAAACAAGTAAAAACAATATAATTGAAAGATACAAGCACATGGTTATAGTAATAAATGGAAAGAGATAGATGCTAGTAAGAAAGAGAAGAATAATAGTAATACAGTCTTAGTCAATTATTTGACGGTATTGTGGGAATTAGTTGTTAAGCATTCGGGAAAAAACTGTCCTTGTGACTAGTTGTTCTGGTGTGCAGTGCTCTATAGCATTGTTTTGAGGGTAGAAGTTGAAAGAATTTATGTCCAGAGTGTGAGGGGTCTGTAGATATTTTCACAGCCCTCTTTTTGATTCATGCAGTATACAGGTCCTCAATGGAAGGCAGATTGGTAGCAATTATTTTTTTCCCGCAGTACTAATTATCCATTGAACTCTGTGTTTGTCTTGTTTGGTTGCAGAACCAAAAAAAAAAAGAAGAAGAAGTAATCATTCCTGCTGCTTTCTTTTTAAAGTTGTGATTAAAATACTTAAATTTTAAATATTTAAGTATATTTTAAGTGTGACGTATAAACCCAGTCAATGCATTCAGTGACGATGATGATAATGAACTAAAGTTGTATGCTACCAGACATTCAATGATTCTAAATAGCTCACAACAATCAAACAAATTATAATCAAATTAATAAAGGATGGCAAATGTGATAGTCAGATGGATTAAAAAGAGGGATCTCACTCTCCCTTGCTAAAGGTCTTCATCGCCCTTCTGAACAACAGCAAAGTTGGGTTCATCTGGATCTTGAGCAGAACTGGGCATTTTGCGCCCCCCCCAGGGCCACATCTGGCTCTTTGGCTATCCCTGTCCAGATTGTGTGAGTTCAGTTGGAAATTAGAATGTATGTAAGTGTATACCATGCACACAATGCAATTGTATTGCTTTTATTTTTAAGGCAATTGATTTTCTTTTTAGTTTATGCATGTGTGCGCGTGCCTATGCATCTTCACAGCCCTATTGGTTCAGCCTTCTCCAAGAGTCCCAGTTTCTCACATGACCCCTTGGGGAAATTAATTCTTCACCACTGATCTTGAGGGAAATTTCTGCAGTTCCGAGAAATGGCATTGTTTAATCCAAAAAACCTGAAACAATTCCAATGGCCACATCCCAATGGTCATTGAGTGCATTTTGAGCATGTACTTTCAGTTTCTGGCAAAAATGTTTCACAAAAAATAATGGTTCACTTAATGACTGTGATGCTCATTTAATTGATGGTATTATTTGCTTAATAATCACTACAAAAAAGGTTGTAAATTTGGATGTAGTCACATGAGGATCAGTTATGACTACCTGAATTATTGTAAAAATGTCATAATTAAGACAGAAATGGGGAGCCTGTGATTCCAGATGTTGTTCAGGTACAATTTACATGTCAGGTGGAGATCCTGGGCATTCAACAACAAATGGAGGGCTTCCAAGGATGCTTTTTCAAAAGGTAACTGGAGTTTGTTTTTCTTTGAAGGTATTTTGCTTCGCATCCAAGAAGTTTCTTTAGTTCTGACTGAATGGTGGAGAACAGAAGAATTTCTATTTCTTGCAATCTGGTCATTTGCACTCTCTCTGAGAGTTGTGGGGCCACTTGAATGTTTAGCTGTGCCTTCACCATAACACAGGCGCAACTGTGTTTTTGACTGTAGAAATAATCATTGTATTTAAAAGAGTGGTTTAACACATCAAACACATCAGCTCTGTGGAAAGATACATTAAGTTCACTTGGGAACATGTTAAGGAAAATAGTCTGGCCTTCCTGAATTATGCCATATGCATTAAGGAAGACAGAAGCCTTAACATTGAGGTTTACAGAAAACCCATTCACATAGATTAGTATTTACATTTTGATTCTCACTGCTCAATGTAACAATCGAAGCACATCAAGGAAGCCCTCAGAAACTTGTGGCTATCCCAACTGGGCCTTCATTGAATAATAAAAAAAACCCAACCATTCATAACAGACAAAGACAAGAACAACAAATGAACCAACATTGTCATTCCAGCCATAGTAGGAATATCTGAAAAGCTCAGGAGGATTTTCAACCAACAAAACATATAAACACACTTTAAACCCAAGAACACACTAAAACAGAATCTTGTTTACCTCTAGGATAAAACACCCAAACATAAACTGAGAAATATGATATATGCAGTACAATGCAGTGTTACATGTGAAAATCTGTACATTGGAGAAACAAAACAATCACTTCATAAATGCATGGCACAACATCGGAGAGGAAACCCATCAGGACAAGATTCAGAAGTTCATCAGCATTTGAAAGATAGCAAAGTCCACATTCTGGACAGAGAGGACTGCTGGTTTGCAAGAGGGGTCAAAGAGGCCATCTATGTTAAAAATGAACAGCCCCCTCTGAACAGAGGGGGAGGGATACAACACCACCGATCTCCTGTTTACTACACAGTCCTTTCAGCAGTTCCAAAAAGGTTCTACACTCATTTGCATTATTCAGGTGACCCCAAGGACACAGATAGACCTTCAAGTAGCCTCAATGACTCTCAGAGAGAATACTAATGACCAGATGATTGCAAGAAATAGAAATTCTTCCATTCTTCATCATTCAGTCAGAACTGAAGAAGCTTCTTGGATGAGAAGCAAAATGTCTTCAAGGAAAAAAAAAAGTCCAGTGCCTTTTGAAAAAGCACTTTTGGGACAACCATGACCTGGATAACTGAAATTTTCCATAGACAAATTGAGGGCTTCATACTGAACAACCCTGCTTCACAAAATATGTTGTCCCCCTTTATTTTTATCCACCTTTATTTTCCAACGTGTGCGCTGACAATGCCTTTCGAATATTACAGATTTGTGGTTTTTTACAATGTAGTACAATTTTTAAGTGTTTATATGAAATGCTAGACCAACCTTTCAAAACACATATTTGAATAATATTTGTACTACAACTCACCAGTCGAGCCAACATGGCCAAACCTTTTGGATATTGTGTCTAGAAAGACTAGAACTCTAATGTAATATAGCTAGAGATCGATAATGTGCTTCAACATTTTCATCCTGAAATAAGCATTCTGCGAAATGTAGAAATGCTTAGACATGAGTAAGGTCTGCTGATTTTATTTACACCAATATCCACCCTCAATATTTTCTCAGTGAATATTGAGATAATGTATCAGGAGTAAAACCTCCTTAACAATAACTTTAAGAATAGTAAATTAATAAAAAAAACTTTTAAGAATAGTAAATTAATAAAAAGACAAATGAATACTTTTAGACAAAGCAAACACAAAGAATACTCATATTATGTTGGCAGAAAAAAACAACTACCAGTCATTTCCTGTTTCCTTGCCTTACACTTCCATTTGATCTGAGAAAAATTTTCTATCAGGGGACCTACTTAGCTTTTTTTTTTATCATCTCATTGACAACTTTTAATAATAGTTGATACTTATTTTAAAACAAAATACATTAGGCTCCTGATGGTAAGCAAATATCACATACACAGGTTCAAACTATATATAACAGCAAACTATACCCAGTGGTGAGATTCAAATAATTTAACAACCGGTTCTCTGCCCTAATGATTTCTTCCAACAACCAGTTCACCAAACTGCTCAGAAAGTTCTCCTGAAGTGGTGCAAACTGGCTGAATCCCACCACTGACTATACCCACTTTTCATACAAATGAGACTCTGTAAGTGAGAGCGCCTAAACATGGGACCAGAAATAAACAGCTCTGGAGGTCTGGATTTGACAAATGCCTTCAGATCTTATGTTTTATTTATTTAATCTTGTTTTCCCATCTCTCATTTCCGTTCTCTTTTCTCTAAAACCAGATCATAACGTTGATATGGGTTACATTTCAATTTAACCGTATGTACATTTTATATACTTCTATTTAATAGTCAGCCCACTTTAATTAACTGCATTTATTTCTGTAGTCACATTCCTTTAGACTGGAAACAATAATGGGAACACAACTACAAGAATTTTAAGCAAGATTTTTAAGTTTCATTCTATTGAGATATTTGAAATGGGAATTCAGTTTTTAATATTTGTTTCATATGGATGAGAATAATTTCCAGAACTATTGAGCTTTATGTTTGCTACCAAATATTTAAAAATGAGAACATTTTCATTATATCTTACACAATTTTTGAAAATAAATTATCCATTTTACCAATCAGAAGTGGGTAATAAAACATATTGGTTTTTTCTGAATATAATGTTCAGAGTAAGTTTAATGTTCTTCAGTTGAAATTTCTTTTGCATCCCTATTGCTGTATTTAAGTTCTTTTCAATATAGTGGGGGCACAATGGCTCAACAGTTAGAGGCTGAACTGGAAAGCTGACAGCCAAGTTCAAGATCCAAATGCCGTACCATGGGATGAGCTCCCCTTACTTGCCCCAACTCCTGCCCACCTCACAGTTCAAAAGCATACAAATCCAAGTAGATAGTTAAATAAATAGGTACCACTTTGGTGGAAGGTAATTGTTCTGTGTGCATGTCATGTTGGCCATATGACAATGGAAATATCTGCAGACAATGCTGGCTCCCTCAGCTAAGAAATGGAGATGAGCAACTTGCCTAGCATCAGATATGTCTGGACAGGGGAAACCTTTATTTTTTCTTCTTCTTCTTCATGTGCCATATCTGTCATCGGACATTGGCAATCATGTTGGCAATCCTATTTTTGTCAACAGCCGTATGAAAAAGTGCTGCTGAGTCCAAACCAGTCCCTAAGGTTTCGAAGCCATGATGTTCTTCTTCTGCTTGGACCTCGTTTGGCTTCAATCTTTCACTGGAGGATTAAGTGAAGGGTACTGTATTTTTCTGGGTGTCATATCACATGTCCAAAATATTCTAACTTTCGCTTTTTAATGGCTTTGATGATTTTCCTTTGCTTTCTCATGCAGCTTATCACCTCCTCATTTGTGATTTTGTTAATCCAGTTTATACGTAACAGTTGTCTCTTTTCAAATGCTTCTAGTTTCTTCAAGAGGTTTTCTGTCAGAGACCAACTCTCTACTCTGTAGAGCAGGATAGAAAAGATGTAACCTCTGCCCAGCCTGATCTTCAGTCTTAGGCTTATGTTGTGTCTGCAGAAAACCTTTTTCATTTTGAAGAATGCTGTTCGAGCTTTCTCCATCCTTGTCTTTACTTCACTGATCATGTCCCAGCTTTCATGTAAATTAAAACCGAGGTACGTGATCCTTTAAACTTTTTCTAATGGTATTACTTCTGAATTTATCAGTGGTAAATTAATGGGTTGTTTGCTGACGACCATGATCTTGGTTTTTGAGGTGTTAAGCTTCAAGCCATATTTTTCAGATATTTCTGAGACTCTGTTGATGAGGAGCTGAAAGTCTTCATGCTTACTGGCAAGCAAAACTGTATTATCAGCAAATCTTAAATTGTTGATCTGAACACCATTTACTTTGTGGCCAGCATCAATGTTTTCCAATACTTCATTGAAAATTGACTCAGAGCACATATTCAATAACAGCAGAGACAGCACACAGCCCTGTCTGAACCCTCTTCGTATTTCTGCATCATCTGAGTATTTTTGGCCTAGTCTCACATTTTCTACCTGATGTCAATATGGTTGGATGTCTTTATGAGTTGGATGTCTTTGTGATCTAGTTCCACTTGTTTCAGGATTTCTAATAGTTTGCTGTATCTTATTTTATCAAATGCTTTTTCAAAATCAATGAAGCACATGTAATTGTGATTGTATAGTCCTGTACAAGAACTTGAATGCTGAATAGGGCATCTCATGTTCCAAGATTGTTTCTGAAACCAAATTGTGTGTTACTTAAGACACTCCTCAATTTTGTTGTA
The DNA here is from genome assembly GCA_022577455.1 of Arizona elegans. Lineage (NCBI taxonomy): Eukaryota > Metazoa > Chordata > Lepidosauria > Squamata > Colubridae > Arizona > Arizona elegans. The sequence goes on from JAKOOJ010000004.1 coordinate 25,333,010, forward strand.
TATTCTTGTGTGAATTATTCTCAGGGATATTTTCAGAGTATGACTTTACCTTTTATTAATCAGTATATTACATCAAACTTTATGCCCATTATCATTGACTTCTCTTCCATTCCAAGTTGGACTCATGGATATTAAGTTCTGCAACTCGTCAATGCTTTGCTCAATTGAAGCTTTGGCAACTCTCTAAAATACAGAAGATATAAAGGTAAAGGTAAGGGTTCCCCTTGCACACATGTCCTAGTCATTCCTGACTCTAGGGGGCAGTGCTCATCTTCATTTCAAAGCCGAAGAGCCAGCGCTGTCCAAAGAAGTCTCCATGGTCATGTGGCTGGCATGACTAAATGCCAAAGGCACATGGAATGCTGTTACCTTCCCACCAAAGGTGGTCTCTATTTTTCTATTTGCATTTTTTACGTGCTTTTGAACTGCTATGTTGTCAGAAGCTGGGACAAGTAATGGGAGCTCACCCCATTATGTGGCTCTAGGGATTCGAACCACTGAACTGCTGACCTTTTGATCAACAAGCTCAGCATCTTAGCCACTGAGCTACCACGTCCCTTATACAGACGATATAGACTAGTTTTAGTCATACTCCTGACCCATGCACATAAGGACAGTATCAGACAGTTTGAGGTATTTTGGCCAGTATATTACATACACAACCATATAAATATTTTAATATTTTAAAAACTTTTTCTTGATCCCTTGGACAGTTGTTTTATATATTGCTATTGTTTTTAATGCAATATTATTGTTTAAACTTTTTAAAGTCATACAGACTTATTTTGGAGTTGGCTGGTCTAGCAATTAAATAAATTAATGGTGTACTGTTGTAGTTCCACAGAATTCCACAGAAAATGATCATAAATTTCTACTAGCTTTTCTTGGGAAAATGCTTAGGTTCAATGAGAATCTCAAAGTCACCGTGCAGTCGAATAATTTTGGGATGGTCTGAAAAATCTAAAGAGAGTTTGTTCTTGGATGGAATATTTCCCAACTCCCTCCCCCCCAAAATTCAAGGCTGTCAGCTAGATTTGGACATCTCAGAAGAATGAAATCACAAGGTAATCCTGTACTGTTTTCAAGAAAACTACATAGATGATTCCACAAAGTTATTGGAAATCAAGAACTGTATAGTGATTTTACCTTGTAGCTCAGCTTTCACCAACTGGTGGTCTATGGACCACTGGTGGCCTGTGAGAAAATTTTGGTGGTCCGCAGAAAAATTATTTGCATTTTTAATATTGCATTAAATCAGGGTCCTCAATCTACGGTCCCTGGGACAGATATGTGCAATGAACGTTTTTGTTACTGCAGGGTCTCCCCTTCAAGGCCTTTTAGCGTGGTTCGGAGGGGGGTGCAGATATTCCGACTTGGGGTCTGCTTTGGCCTCCTGGAGTGGGGCTATGGGCAAAGGCTGGAGGGAAGTGCCACTGGTGGCGAAGAGCCGGAGGACCTTGTTCCAGTGGCATTGCATCATGGCCTGGAACTGGCTGACCATCTCAGTCCACTGAGCCCCCAGACCCGGTACCTGGCCTTGCACTCACACAGGTCTTCCCTCTACTTGGAAAGCCTATGCTTGTACTCCTCAGTGAGGTGCTTCTCCTAAGCCTCCTTCTCAGGCAGATCCAATTTGAACTGAGCTGTTTTGCCAACTCTTTTTTGTGGTGGCTGCATAGCTCCAACAACTGCTTCCTGTTGGGGCCCTAAGGGGTCCGGGCGGGGAGGTGAGGAGTTGGCCATGCCATCCACTCACATGACCACCTAGCCACGCCCACCTAGCAGGTCATTAGGCAGATCATATTAGTGGTCCGTGGGATTTAAAATTATGAATTTAGTGGTCCCTGAGGTCTGAAAGGTTGTAAGTAGCTTACTCATGCAAGTATGCTTAACATACCTAGTCTCTTATTCAGTATTCTCTGTGGAGTTTTATTTCTAATATATATTTCAGAAAGCTGGTGAAAAAGACAGTATTGTGCCAAAGGATGAAATAAAATATTACCTTTTTATGGTCTTTCTGTTATGTATTGATACTTTTAAGCGGGAGTTTCAAACCTGCCTACGTTTCTGATTGACTGACAGTCCCTCCAGGATTGTATATAAGGAGGGCTGCAGCCTCTGAGTTTTTGCTGAAGTCTCACTGTATATTAAAGAGCTGTTGTCACTTGCTTGCTTGTGCCTCTCGTTATTCCCGAACCACTTCATTGGCGACAAAGGTGGGATAGAGGCCACAAGAAGCGAACCAGTGAGACCACGAGCTTCAGCTAGGCGACGAGGCGAATTACAGGAGGCATACCGAACATGTCTGCCTACGTTCCGCCCAAGCCTTTTGATCCGACCCGCGAAAAATGGGTCTCGTACCTAACAAGGTTCGAATGCTCGCTTGAAGCCAGCGACATGCAGGGTCTCTCCGCTAATCGAAAGAGAGCCCTCTTCCTAAGCCACTGCGGACCGGACGTGTTCGAGATGGCCGAGTCACTGTGTGAGCCAACGCCGGTTCAAACCGTATCCTGGGACACCCTGATGGCAACTCTCCGGGCTCACTACGCTCCCGTCCCCTCCAAGTTCGTGCAACGATACCAACTCAGACAGCGCGTTCAATGAGAGGGAGACCCGGTCAGTGCGTACATGGCCAGCCTGAGAAAAGCCACAACCCATTGCGACTATAGAGACTTGGACGATGCGTTGCTTGAGCAACTTATCTGTGGTGTTCGGGACATTAGGCTGCAACGGCGCCTGCTCGCCAAACCTGATTTGACGCTTGCGGGAGCCCTAGACGAGGCCAGGGCTCATGAAGCCTCCACAAAAGCCGCAGAAACCCTGCAGCGTCCGCTGTCCAGCAAGGACAGCCCCAAGTCTGCCCCGGTGCACAGAGAAGACACCGGATCCAGCTCGGAGTCCAAGTCGGATGAGGACGTCTTCCGAACGGAGCACCAGAGAAAAGACACTGGCAGCCCCCGGCGAAGCTGTCCCAGCTGTGGCGGGCACCATGATAGACTGTCCTGCAAATACAGAGAGGCCATTTGCAGGCGTTGCGAGAAAAAAGGGCACTTGGCGCGAGTCTGTAGAGCCATTCTGCCCAGAAAACACCAACCACGTGAGCACCGCAGCCAACCGGAATCAACGCGCCAGAAGCAGCCAACAAGAGAAGGTGGCGTGAAAAAACGGCACGAATTTGAACTGCGAGATGGCCGCAGCATACACATAGACCAGGCCAACACGGCGATCGAGGACAAAGTCAGCACGGTGGTCGAAATCAACGGCAAGCCATGCTCGATGGAGATCGACACCGGATCAGCTCTCTCCATAATGTCATGGACGACTCTAAAGACCCTCCTGCCGTCGTTCCGGAAGGACCAGCTCTCCAAGCAGAGACTGCGCATCCTAGACTACCAGGGGAACCGAGTCCCCCTCGAAGGCGTCAGCACGTTCCGAGTCACCTACAGAGACTACGAAAGAGACCTGTCGCTGACCATCGTCATGAAGCAGCTCCCTAGCCTTCTGGGCATGGGGTGGTTCCGAGCCCTCGGCATGGGCTTCACCGGCATCCACCTGATGTCCAAGTCAACACTAAAGGACAGTCTCCTGACCGAGTTCCAGGACGTCTTCGGGGACACATTGGGCAAGTATGTGGGGACCCCTATTTCACTAAACTTAGACCCCAACATAGCCTAAATAAGACTTAAAGCCAGACGGGTGCCGTTCGCATTGAAACCGAAGATCAATGCGGAACTGGACAAATTAATTAAACAGGGGGTGTTAGTCCCCGTCGATCATGCGAAATGGGAGACCCCAATAGTGACCCCAGTAAAATCTGATGGCTCAATTAGGATTTGCGCCGACTACAAGTGCACGATCAACAAGGCTTTGCAGCTGAGCGCCTATCCGGTGCTGATCGTGCATCATCTACTACACTCCCTGGGGCCCGGAAAATTTTTCGCCAAATTGGACCTAGCTCAGGCCTATCAACAATTACCAGTCAACGACACCACAGCAGAGGTGCAAACAATTGTAACTCATAGGGGTGCATTCAAATGCACCAGGCTCCAGTTTGGGGTGAGCGTCGCACCCGGCCTATTTCAAAGCACCATGGAGCGCCTGTTGCAAGGGCTCCCGGGGGTGGTGCCTTATTTTGATGACGTTCTGGTTAGTGCTCAGGACGAACGTCCTTTCCCGTTTTAGAGAAGCGGGACTTAGACTTAAAAAGAACAAGTGCATGATCGCTGTTCCTTGTGGAGTTTCTGGGGTACAGGGTGGATGGCACAGGCATCCACCCTACCGAAAGCAAGGTGAGAGCTATTAAGAGCGCACCTACCCCCAAGACCAAAGCGGAGCTCCAAGCCTTCCTTGGACTCCTCAATTTTTACTCAATGTTTCTGAAGGACAAGGCCACCATTGCAGATTCCCTGCACAAACTTTTGGGGAAGAATGTACCATGGGTGTGGGGGAAACCACAAGCTGCCGCTTTCGAGGCAGTAAAAAGACTTCTATCTGAAGACAGTTTCCTAATCCAATACAACGCAGCGCTACCGCTTGTATTGGTTTGCGACGCCTCCCCCTTAGGAGTTGGTGCTGTCCTAGGCCATAGACTGCCAAATGGCCTAGAGGCGCCCATTGCGTTCTACTCTCGCACCCTGTCAAGCACAGAGCGGAACTATAGCCAATTGGACAGAGAGGCTCTGGCTGCAATTGCGGGGGTTAAAAAGTTCCACGAATACCTCTATGGCCGACAATTCGAACTTGTGACTGACCACCGGCCCCTGCTAGGACTTTTGGCAGGCGATAGGCCCACCCCCGCTGCTCTTTCCCCGCGTTTGACCAGATGGGCCATTTTTCTATCGGCCTATTCGTATCAGCTTGTCCATCAACCCGGACGGACTTTGGGTCACGCGGATGCCCTCAGCCGCTGCCCCCTATCTGACCTACTTGCCAACCCAACGCCAGAAGCCTCCGTTCTTTTACTGGACACTTTGACTTTGGGGCCTATCTCCTCTTGCGAGGTGGCAAAAGCCTCGGCTAGAGACCCAATCATTCACACGGTAATGGGTTGGGTGCTGAAGGGGTGGCCGGTCAAAGTGGACGGGGGGGAATACCAAGGTTATGTTAACAAACGTAACGAACTGTTTATGCAAGGGGGTTGCTTGTTGTGGGGTGACAGGGTGGTAGTACCAACGAAACTAAGAACAAGGGTCTTAGAATTGCTGCACGAAGGGCATCCGGGCATTGTCAGAATGAAAAGCTTAGCCCGTAGTTATGTTTGGTGGCCCAACATGGACCAAGTTATCTCCGAGTGGGAGGGGAAGTGCAGACCCTGCCAGGAGTCTCGTCCCGATCCCCCAGTAGCGCCCATCCAAGAGAAACCAAAAGGGCCATGGGGGAGGATCCATATTGATTTTGCCGGTCCCTTCCATGGGCAGACATTTTTAATCGTAGTCGATGCCTTTTCGAAATGGCTCGAAATAATCCTAATGTCCTCTACCACAGCCGAGGCAGTCATTAGAGTCCTTCGCAAGCTATTTGCCACACATGGCCTACCGGATACTCTATTATCTGACAACGGCCCTCAATTCACAGCGACCCTGTTCGAGGGCTACTTGGTCGGACTGGGCATCCACCATGCCCTATCGGCCCTGTTCCACCCGGCTTCTAACGGATTGGCCGAACGTTTTGTAAGAACGGCCAAAGAGGCACTGTCCAGACTAGCTAACGGGGACTGGCAGGCCAGGATAGACCAATTCTTAGCTGTCCAGCATGCCACACCATGCACAGCCACAGGGAGAAGCCCAGCAGAGCTCCTCATGGGCAGGTAGCTTCGGTGCGTGTTAGACAGGCTTCACCCTAACTACTCGCACGAAAATTTCAAGGGAGAAACCTCAGACTAAGACAGTTTCAGGTTGGGTCCCCGGTGTTCGCTCGCAATTATGCCAGCGGACCTCTATGGGTTGCAGGAACCATAGTGGGCATAACAGGCCCAAAATCTTATACGGTAGACGTAGGGGTAGACAGACTCTGGAAGCGCCACATAGACCAACTTAGAAAAAGGGTAGTCGGCGAAGCAAACATTAATTTAGACATCTCCGAACCTAACTACAACAACTTTCCCAAAACAGCTAACTCAAGCCCGGGTTCGCGAGAATACTTAGCTGACAAGCCCTGGTTCCAGTGCTGCCCCAGCGAGTCGCCACTCCCAGCCGGGGATAACCACGCCCCGAACACAATCCAGGAGGTTCCATTGGCAGAGCCGGGAGAGACTGAAAGTCCCTCTGACCAGCTCGACGCCCCACCAGACACTGAACTGCGCAGGTCAACTAGAGCGAGAACTCGTCCTAGGCACCTGCGAGATTTTGTGTGTACATATGTAAATTTCTGAATGTTAGTGCTTTCTGGGAAGGGAGGGGTGTTATGTATTGATACTTTTAAGCGGGAGTTTCAAACCTGCCTATGTTTCTGATTGGCTGACAGTCCCTCCAGGATTGTATATAAGGAGGGCTGCAGCCTCTGAGTTTTTGCTGAAGTCTCACTGTATATTAAAGAGCTGTTGTCACTTGCCTGCTTGTGCCTCCCGTTATTCCCGAACCACTTCACTTTCTCTTCCTTTTACGTGTGACTCATTGAAGTGTTAGGTAAGGAAAAATAAAAGTTAGAAGCCATTTAATACATCTGATATTAAAGAAGGCTATCTTGACAAACCCTATACCCTTGATGGCCAACTTATGGCACGCGTGCCACAGGTGGCACGCAAAGCCATATCTGTGGGCCCACAAGCATTGCCCTAGCTCAGCTCCAGCGCACATGTGTGCATCGGCCAGCTGATTTTCCAGCCTTCCTGGCCCATCGGACATTGGGAAACAAGCCATTTCTGGGCTCCAGAGGGCCTCCAGGGGTGGTGGGGAAGGCCATTTTTGCCCTCCCCAGGCTCTTAGAAAGTTTCTGGAGCTGGGGAGGGCAAGAAATGGGCCTACTGGCCCCACTGGTAGCCTTTTTGCCATTGTGTGCCAAGAGCGGGGGGGAACAAGGGGGGGTCATGTGTGCATGTGTGGGGGACATTGAATTATGGGTGTGGGCATGCACACATGCGACCCCCAATACTCCCCCCACTTTTGGCATGCGACGGCAAAAAGATTAGCCATCACTGCTTTATACTAACAAATACTCACTGTGTCTTTCCTGCTTCATTTTTCAAAATTACCATACTCTGTATAAATGGGGTCCCATTTGAAAAAAATAAAAATAAGAAAGATATTGGCACTTTTAGGTATTTTTTTTCCATGCTACCAGGGGAAGATCTGCATGTTATGGTTTAAAAGAAGTCAGAATAGCAGATGCAATGGTGGGATCCTGGCCTTTAAAAAAAAATTGCAGACTTTCCTATTAATGGAAAGTCAAGACTGTCTTTTCCCAAAGTGAGGAAGGAATCAGAACCCTAAAACTAACCTGAGGTCTGTGGGGCTATCTTCAATCTCCAAGGAAAATATCAGGCCATGAAAGAGTTTGCATAGCCCTGGCCAATACCTGTAAAATTACATTTTGCCTATGTGCCAGGATTCTCAGATTATAAAGGCAACAATGTAGAATGCAATGGAGATCAAGTACAGAAGAGTAAGTAGCCAGTTTTTCACAGGGGGGAGGTGGGGAGGTAAAAAAAGGGATGTTTAATCCTTCCCTCCATTATTTGTCCATTCAGCATTTCCTTTCCAACCTCTTTGTCACCTCAGACAAGAAAAATTACCAGGGAAGTACCAATTTTTTGGAGAATAAGACGCCCTCGAGTATAAGATGCACATTAGTTTTTTGGGAGGAAAACAAGAAAAAATTCTGTCTTTGCCTACCAGCATCCATCGGTATTTATCTGGCTAGGGTCCTTGCAGCAAATACCAAACAGCCTGGTCAGCTTCAGCACATTAGTGCAGCCTGATTCAGCATGAGCAGCTGATTGGCGGGTGGATTGGCCTCCCAGAATACCCCCAATCAGCTGTTCCAGGCTGCAGGGATTACTACAGACCATTGCCACCTCTGTGCTTTGCGTTTCTGGCCTCTGTGCCTTGAGTTTTTGGCCTCTGAAAACTCCATTTTAGACCCATTCCAGGCTGTGGGAATCGCCACAGCATATTGCCGCCGATCGCTGCCTCCGTGCATCACATTTTCGGTCTCTGTGTATTGCGGTTTTCGGCCTCCACATGCCCCGTTTTGGGCCTCTGCGCGTCACATTTTTGTCCAGTTCCAGGCAGAGGGGAACACCACCACCACCGCTGCCAATCCCCTCTGGCTGGAACCGCCCAAAAATGGGACACCCGGAGGCCACAAATGGGGCATGCGAAGGCCAAAAACTCAGAGACCGAAAATGCGATGCACAGAGGTGGAGATTAGTGGCAATGTGCTGTGGCAATCCCCGCAGCCTGGAATGGGTCTAAAATTGAGTGTTTGGAGGCTGAAAATGTGATGCGCAGAGGCAGTGATCAGCGGCGATGTTCTTTGGTGATTCCTGCAACTTGGAATGGGTCTAAAATGGAGCATTTGGAGGCTGAAAACACAATGTACGGAGGCAGTGTTCAGCAGCGATGTGCTGTGGCGATCCCTGCAGCCTGGAACAGATCTAAAATGGACTGTTCGGAGGCTGAAAACATGATGTGTGGAAGTGGCGATTGGCAGCAATGTGCTGTGGCAATCCCTGCAGTCTGGAATAGGTCTAAAACAGTGTGCAGAGGCTGAAAGCCCGATGTGCGGAATCAAAAAATGGACAAAGGATAGAGGCCGGTGGGTGGGTGGGGCTACATTCAGTGTATAAGATGCACCCAAATTTTCACCCTCTCTTAGGGGGGAAAAGTGCATCTTATACTCCAAAAAGTATGGTAAATTTGTTATCAAGAATGTTGAAGAAAGGTTGAAAGTCACAGATGTAAATTGGTAAATTTACCCAGGTAAATAAGCAAAAGCAACGGTTTGTGTCTATGGTTTCCAAGCCTTGACATTTGCCTAACAAATTTTATTTTCATTCAAGACCATTTTCTTGATTCTATCTCAAAATCTAGTAAAAATGTGACTGCTTTTTGTAGTTCTTGCTGTTTTCATTTTTAGAATCAATTAACAGCATAAGCTCCAGTGATACAATGGATTCACAGATTGGATATTAATTCATTTTTAAAAATTAGAATTGGAATAAAGAAAATTGCTTCTAGGAAGTATGTGTTGAGATGAAAAGTGATGCAAATAAGAAACTAGGTATTGTGTAGCTGAGGTTGAGTGAGAAGATGCTCAGTTTACAACATGTTTATTTGGTTTGATGCTGAAAAAATATCCAAATGTAAAACTTGGAAAAATCTGATGGAATTGCAACCCGGGAATCTATTTTTAAAGAAGTCAGTAGTGCTATTGTCACCAGATTCATTGGCAATAAAGTTGGCTTTTGTACTTTTTTAATTAGCAAAGTAAAAAAGTTTGTGAAATCCAAGTTTTAAGAATCCTTTTCCTTTATGCAATTTAGGGACTAATTTAAAAAAAACAGCAATTGCTCAAGATGTTATCTGAGATATTCTTATAAACAGAAACATAAGTGTACAGTGCCATGCTACTAGTCTTCTTCTTTTGAACTTCCCTAAACCACTTACTCCATCAAAATATACTTATTAGGTTTATATATGACAACCATAGCAAGGATATTATATACTTCTCAGACTGTCTGAACCGGGTGTCGGTTCACTTGCACCCTGCAGCCGTGGCAGGGCCAGAGTGTGCACACAAGTGGAGAGACCCTTCTCAAGTGAGCGGCCACCTGCCCCACACACACCTTTGCTGCACTTTGGCCAAGCCTGCTGGCTCACTTGAGGAGGGACTCCCCGCTTGTTTGCAAACTCTTGGCCCCGCTACAGCTGGCCAGGGGGTCATGAGAGGAGAAGGAGGGTCGCCCGAAGGGAAGCCTCCGCTGCCCATTGTGCTTGTTCCTAGCCAGCCCAGATTCCTAAAAAGAAGAAAAACATTGTGAAGAGCCCCAATGAGAGCTCGTTGGGTTTTCTGACAGAGTGAGAACAGACACAAACACAGACACAGAGAGAGAGAGAGATACAGAGACACACACATACACAGAGAGAGAAATACTGAGAGAGAGATAAGGAGAGAGAGGGAGAGAGGGGGGAGGAGAGGGAGAGGGGGAGAGACAGTGGTGAAATTTAGCCAGTTCTATCTGGCTCGGTCGAACCAGTAGCAGCAGCTGCGGGAGGCTCCACCCACCCATGTGCATGTTATGACATTGCTTTTTTGCGATGATTTTAAGCCTCTGCACGTGCACAGAAGGCTTCGCGCATGTGCAGATGACAGCATGCGCAAGTGAAGTGATCACACAAGTGTGGCATGTGCACATTTGCAAACCAGTAGGGAAGGTAAATGAATTTCACTCCTGGGGGGAAAGAAAGAGAGAGAGATAGAGAGGGGGGAGAGAGGAAGAAAGAGATACAAAAAATACAGGGAGAGGGGGAGAGAGAGGGAGAGAGAGGGGGAAGAGAGGGAGTGGGGGAGAGAGAGTTACAGAGAGAGATAAAGGGAGAGGGGGAGAGAGAGAGATATATAGATACAGAGAGAGGGGGGGAAGAAAAGATTTTTGTGGTTCCTGGTTCTCTGAACTAATGGTAGGCCGGGTAGGCATGGCTAGGGGGGGTCATGTGACTGGGAGTGAGTGACGTTGAATTGGCCAGGCCCACCCAGATTTTGTGGCTGCCAGTGTTTTTTTTTTTCCTGTGGGAAATGGGTCCAAATGGCTCTTTGAGTGTTTAAGGTTGCAGATCCCTGGTCTGAACTTTTCAATGGAAGAATGGGAGAATCTGCTTCTACAATTTATTTATTTATTTTTATTTATTTATTAATCAAATTTTTATACCGCCCTACTCCCGAAGGACTCAGGGTGGTGAACAGCCAAGATAAAATACAAATAATACAAATATTAAAAAATCCCTTAAAATTATTAAATATTTTGGCCGAAACACAGATTAAAACACCCAATTTATAAAATCACAAATTAACAATTTAAAAAAGGAGAGTTAGGCTAGGCCAGCCTGCTGAAATAAAAAGGTTTTGAGAGCATGACGAAACGTGCCCAGGTCCGGGATCCTCCGTATCTCTGGTGGGAGCTCGTTCCAGATTGTAGGTGTCCCAACAGAGAAGGCTCTCCCCCTCGGGGCCGCCAGTCAACACTGTTTGGCCGACGGCACCCTGAGGAGCCCCTCTCTATGGGAGCGTACTGGTCGGTGAGAGGCTATTGGTAGCAGAAGGCGGTCTCGTAAATACCCCAGTCCGATGCCGTGGAGCGCTCTAAAGGTGGTAACCAAAACCTTAAAGTGCACCCAGAAGACCACCGGGAGTCAGTGCAGCTCACGCAGGAGGGAGGTCACATGGGAGCGCCACGTCGCTCCCATAACCACCCGCGCGGCTGCATTCTGGACCAGCTGGAGCCTCCGGGTGCTCCTCAAGGGGAGCCCCATGTAGAGAGCATTGCAGTAGTCCAGATGGGAAGTAACAAGAGCATGAGTGACCGTATTTAACGAGTCCCGATCCAGAAAGGGACGCAACTGGTGAATCAGGCGGACCTGATAAAAAGTCCCCCTGGCCACGGCCGTCATGTGCTCTTCTAAAGACAGCCATGAGTCCAGGAGGACACCCAAGTTGCGAACCCTCTCCGTGGGGGCCAATGACTCACCCCCAATAGTCAGTGATGGCACCAACTGACTATATCGGGATGTCGGAAACCACAGCCACTCGGTCTTGGATGGGTTGAACCTGAGTCTGTTTCTCTCCATCCAGATCCGCACGGCCTCCAGGCACTGGGACATCACTTCAAGGGCATCATTGGGGTGGTCCGGGGTGGAGATGTAGAGCTGAGTATCATCAGCGTACTGTACAATACTGTACAATAACTTCCTATCTTAAAAGCAAAACTGACAGAGATTTCAACTTAAATTTGGAACCAGTTTTAGATAATAATCTAAGGCAAGAACTAATGCTGCATTTAAAATGTGATCTTGTGCATTGAATCAATATTTCAATTTTATGGATATTTAAATCAGAATATATATTTTGGTAATATTGGCTGAATTTACTCCCATTTACTACAATGGCAAATTTTATTTGATTTATATTGAGTTAACCATGTTTTTATGTTCATTTTTAATTTGTCTAATTATTCATAACTAATTAATTATATTTTAGAAAATTAGTATCTCCATGGCACTTCAAATAAAATTATTTATTTGAATTATATTCCTTTATTCTTTTTTCATATATCTCTTGCATTTGTTTATGACTTTCTTTAAATGTTCAATAAAGAGAAAATGAATAAATGAGAGAAACAAACAGGCATGTCACAAATAGGCACAAATAGGAATCTGTAAAACTAAAAGGATCTAATAAATCTTTGGTTTAAAGATGGTGGGTCTAAAACCCTTTTTTAAGCCTTGTTGCTTAAAACTGAATTATGAATGAACGTAGATTGTAAATTTGAAATTAGGAAAGAATAGAATAGAATAGAATAGAATAGAATAGAATAGAATAGAATAGAATAGAATAGAATAGAATAGAATAGAATAGAATAGAATAGAATTCTTTATTGGCCAAGTGTGATTGGACACACAAGGAATTTGTCTTGGTGCATATGCTCTCAGCCTACATAAAAGAAAAGATACTTATTAATATATTAGTATCAAATTAGTGATAATTCAGATTGGAATGGGTATGAGAGACGACTTGCACAAATATTTCTACCTCATCAAATGTATCCTTCTTTTAAGTAGTCCATGTTTGCAGCGGGGGCTAAACTTTTGGTAATAAGTGGTAATAAGGAAAAAATAGAATGCATTCTGCCTGCTAAATCATTCAAAACAAGGTGCTCTCATCTCAATCCACTTGGAGAACAGGCTACGATCAGAGGTGGTATGCAGCTGGTTCTGACCGGTTCTTGCGAATCAGTAGCAGAAATTTTGAGTAGTTTGGAGAATCGGTAAATACCACCTCTGACTGGCCCCACTCTGATCTATTGGTTGCCTCCCGAGTCACAGCTAATTGAGTCCCAACTGATTGGCTGGATCTTCTTTTGTTGCCCTGCACAGGAGAACGAGCTGGAAAGCAGGTTAGTGGGCTGGGGAGGGAATGGAAATTTTACAGTATCCTTCCCCTGCCATGCCCACCAAGCCACGCCCACCAAGCCACGACATGCCACACCCACCAAGCCATGCCCACAGAACCGGTAGTAAAAAAAATGGAATCCCACCACTGGCTATGATTCTGTATCATACCTGTGATTCAATTAAATCAGTGAAACATATTTCTGAATAGGCGGAGTGAGAATTCACCTGGAAATCTCATCCATTAGCATAAAGGAAGAGATTTGTTCCTTTTCCTTGATAGCCAGATTTAACAGACAACATGGCATCATTATTTGTGATCTTTTCCTTAGATCATATAGTGATGGTGTAGGATTTTATGAGCATATTATATGCCTTTTTAAACACTGAATTTTTTATTGAGAAGAATAAGCCCCAGCTCTCTGGAACAAGTTCCCTCCTGAGGTCCGGACCATCCCCACCCTATTGGCCTTCCGAAAAGCGGTGAAGACCTGGCTTTTCTGGCAGGCCTGGGGCTGTTGATTTCGCTCTTGCGATCCGGCGAGATCCGGCCATGAATGGTGTGAATGAGTTTTAATGTTTTTAATGTTTTAATTCTTAAATGTTTTTTATAATGATTTTAAATGCATTGTGAGCTGCCCTGAGTCTTCAGAGAGGGGTGGCATACAAATTGAATTAATAAGTAATAAATTAATAAATTAATAATATATATCATGGAAATATAATGCATCATTTATATTTTTTTTCTGTTTCCTTTCAATTAGCCCACAACTGCTTATGAAATATATTGAAGGTAGTCTTTATTCAGTTTATCACTTAAGAGGTCATTGAAAGTAAAGTTAGTATAAAGCCAAGCAACACTAGTGGAAAAAAGTTGAAACTCATAAGAAAACATATGGGCTGCAAATAAATAATGGTTCCTATATCATTTATCTTTGTGATACATCAGAGTAAGAACTATAAATGCATTCTTAAGTTTTAAGGGTAGAAGAAGTTTAGAGGAACATGCTAGATCTATCATTTCTTGGCTGCAAAATTATATGGCAGCAAATTATTAGACTTTCTCTATTCCTGGTCTCCATCTTGTACCCATCCAAATTTTTGCACTCTATAATTGGGAGCTCAACTGTAAACCTGATTAAAACTTGAGATGTTAAATACAAATGGATTTACAAATGGAGAGGATTTACAATATTTTGAATAAGACTCTGATCCAGAAAGCAAAATCAGTGCTTTTCAAAAGAAGTCCAAAGAAGGAAAAACTTTTATTCTCAGTTCACAGCAGAGGACAAATATGAATTTGCAGGTTTTGAATGAGAGAGTTATGCTTCAAGAATAAAAACATAAATTCTGATTCAACAACATCATTCAATTATATTCAATTCATTATTCAAAAAGAGCCTGTAGTTCAGTGGACTAAGCACTGTTATTAACATCTGCTGTTTGCAATTACTGCAAGTTCAAATCTCACAAGGCTCAAAGTTGACTCAGCCGTCCATCCTTTCAAAAGTAGGTGAAATGAGGACCCAGATTGTGGGGGCAATAAGCTGACTTTGTATAAATATACAAAAGTATGAAGGCTATTGCTTAACACATTGTAAGCCGCCCTGAATCTCCAGAGAAGGGCGGCATATAAATTAAAGCAAAAAAAAAAAAAAAATTGTTCATTCTGTCTGACAGAAATAATGACTATTTGCACATAGATGTTTGGATCCCCCTCCTCAGGCCTTACCGCATCTGAAAAAATGGCAAAGTTAGCTCTAATCTCTTTAGAAAGAACTACAATTATTTGACCAATGTTCAAATAATAATTATTCCCCTGTTGAAAGGCCAATTTTGGTGAGTAATTTCTCCCTAAATTAAAATCAAGCAGCAGACATTTGGTCAAGCTCCAGTACAGAG
This sequence comes from Arizona elegans, assembly GCA_022577455.1. Lineage (NCBI taxonomy): Eukaryota > Metazoa > Chordata > Lepidosauria > Squamata > Colubridae > Arizona > Arizona elegans. The sequence goes on from JAKOOJ010000004.1 coordinate 25,348,015, forward strand.
AGGTAACGGATCAGGACCATTTTATCAGTCTGATTGCCAACTTAATATGATTCTTCCTTTTCTTAAGGCAAAGATGTAGAAACTGAAGTTCAAATTAAATTGGGGGGGGGGGGAACCCTACAGACTCTTCCAAAATTCTATCAAATTTTACTATTACACTAATTATATCAAATTTAGCTGTGGGAGGGGTTGATCTTGTTTTAGGAACAAATGCAACCAACAAGTCATTGGGCATGTTGGAACAAGAGTGTCAGTTTAGTACTCATTCTGATTCCATTCTGTTTTTGCCTTGGGATACTCTGTGCCATCTCCGAGAACCCTATACCATCCGCTCTCATTTCTTTCTTCCACAAAGAAAGAAATGAGGGCTGTTTTAATGTGTACAGCCAATTCTCAGGCCTCTCTCTGTGTTCATCTGAATATGGAATTCTGAAACCGTAATAACAGAATAACAACAGAATAATGGAGCTGGAAGGCATCTTGGAGGTCTTTTAGTCCAAACCCCTGCTTAAGCAGGAAAATCTATATCATTTTAGACAAATGGCTGTCCAGTCTCCTCTTAAAAGCATCCAGTGATGGAGCTCCCATCTGAAGGCAAGCCATTCCACTGGTTAATCGTTTTCCCTGATAACAAAATCTCTCCTTAATTCTAAGTTATTTCCTTGTTTAGTTTCCACCCATTGTTTCTTACCTTGCCTTCTGGTGCTTTGGAAAATAGTTGATCCCCTCTTCTTTGTAACAAGCCCTCAAATATTGGAACACTGCTATTTTGTCACTCCTAGTCCTTCTTTTCACTAGACTAGACATATTCAATTCCTGCAACCGTTCTTCATATGTTTTAGTCTCCAGGCCTCTAATCATCTTTTTTGTTCTTGTTTGCACTCTCTCCAGAGTCTCAACATCTTTTTTATTGTGGTGACCAAAATTGGATGCAGTATTCCAGGTGTGGTATTATTAGGGCTTTATGAAGCCCTAATAATACCACTAATATTTCATGTCATCTTGATTCTATCCCTCTGTTAATTCAGCCTAGGATTGTATTGGCTTGTATTGGCTTTTTTGGCTGCTACATACTGCTGACTCATATTTAAGTGATTGTCCACTAGGACTCCAAGATCCATCTGACAGTTATTGATATTGAGCCAAGTTTCACCTAATCTATACCTGCACAATTGGTTTTTCTTGCCTAACTGTAGAGCCTTAATTTTTCTCTCCACTGAATTTCATTTTGTTAGAAAGGGCCTATTGTCAAGAGCTATTTGGACTTTGAGCCTATCTTCTGACATATTGGCTATTCCTGCCAATTTAGAGTCGTTTGCAAGTTTGATGAGTTCCCCTTCTATTCCCTCATCTGATCATTTACGAAGATATTGAAGAGTACTGAGCCTAAAACAGAACTTTGGAATATCCCACTACTTACTTCCCTCAATGTAAATGTAGTACCATTAAAAACTACTAATTGAGTGTGATTTGTCAGTCAGTTACAAATAGAGGTGATGCTGCTCTCTATCCCACACTTTCCTAGTTTACTAAGAAGTAGGTTGTGGTCTACTTTTTCAAATGCCTTCTGAAATCCAAGTATACTATGTCCACAGCATTTTGCTGGTCCACCCTCTAATTCCCTCTTCTGCCTTTTGGATGACAAAGTTGTCAGCTAGGTTGGTCAGGAGCCTTTTGGATCTCCCACTTGATACAGACTTTGTCTCCCAGTTGATGTCTTTAGTTGACTTTAACTAAAGTCCCCCATTACTACTGTGATATGTTTCTTACCTATATTTAACTAATTAGCAAAAAGTTCATCTATTTTTTTTTCTGCTTGATTGGGTGGCCTGTAGTATACACCTATGACAATGCCATTCTTTTTTCCTTTGATATTTACCCGTAAGCACTGTAGGAGGCCTTCATGTTTGGTTTGTGCATCTCTATAGAGATGTAATGATTTCTTACATATAATACAATTCCATCTACTTTTTTGTTAGGTTTGTTTCTTTTGAACAGTCTGTATTCTTCCATCAGTATATGCCAGTCATGAGTTTTGTCCCACCAAAGTTTCAGTTATGGCAAGTACATTATATCTGCTCTCTTGTACTAGTATTTCAAGTTTACTCTCTTTATCACCCCAATGATGCCCTTGATGTGATGTCCTGGTGCCTGGAGGCTGTGCAGATCTGTATGGGGAGAAACAAGCTCAGACTCAACCCTTCCAAGACCGAGTGGCTGTGGTTTCCGGCATCCCAGTATAGCCAGCTGGCTCCATCGCTGAATATTGGGGGCGAGATCTTGGCCCGCTCAGAAAGGGTTCACAACTTGAGTGTTCTCCTGGATGCATGGCTGTCTTTAGAAGTTCATATGACAGCTGTGGCCAGGGGAGCTTTTTATCAGGTTTGCCTGATCCACCAGTTGCGTCCCTTTCTGGACTGGGATGCCTTGCGCACGGTCACTCATGCCCTCGTCATGTCCCATCTGGACTACTGTAATGCTCTCTACATGGGACTCCCCTTGAAGAGTACTCGGAGGCTCCAACTGGTCCAGAATGCGGCCGCACGAGTGATTATGGGGGTGACTCGGCGCACCCATGTAACACCTCTTTTGCGCTAGCTGAACTGGCTCCCAGTGGTCTTCCGGGTGCGATTCAAGGTGTTGGTTACCACCTTTAAAGCGTTCCATGGCTTAGGACCTGGGTATGTACGAGATCGCCTTCTGCCACTGATAGCCTCCCACCGGCCAATACGGTCCCACAGAGAGAGACTCCTTAGGGTGCCGTTGGCCAAACAATGTCGACTGGCGACACCCAGGGGGAGAGCCTTCTCTGTGGGGGCACCTGCCCTCTGGAATGAACTGCCCCCGGAGATTTGCATGATCCCCGACCTATGTACTTTTTGCCGTGCCCTTAAGACTCTTTTGTTTCAACAGGCCGGGCTGGCTTAGAAAATGAATTTTAATTGGGTGTTTGTAGTTTTTAATATAAGGGCCAAATTTTTAATATATTTTAAACTGTTTTTAAATTTTGTGGGTATATGTTGTTTTAATATGGCTGTACACTGAGTCCTTCGGGAGAAGGGTGGTATAAAAATTTAATAAATAATAATAATAATAATAATAATAATAATAATAATAATTCCCCAAACTTTGAGTGTTAGTGTATAGGCATCTAAGTCCTTTATGGCTGGCCCTGTATGCTTCCCACATCTCCTACTTTGCATCTGAGTTTTTCTTCCTTCCCATCCTTCCCTACCTTGTTTAGTTGGTTGTCTTGGGGTTTATGCTTGGAACTAGGTCCTAAAGTTTGATCACCTGCCCCCCTCAATTTTAGCTTAAAGCCCTTCTGATAAGTTGAACCAATCATTTTCTAAATACATTCTTTCCAGTTCTTATAGGTACAGCTCATCCCTTGCCAGAAACCTTTCATATAGATAATGCAGATCACAATCTAGGAATCCGAAGTTCTCTTGGTGACATTAACCCTTAAGCCAGTGGTTCATTTCTAAAATTCTTTGTTCCCTCATAGGATGCTGACCTTTTGTTGAAAGTACAGATGAAAACACAACTTGATTTCCTAACTCCTTAACTTTCTTACCAAGCTGTTCATAGTCTCTTGATATTATTTTTAGGTTTGTTTTAATCTCATTGGTCTCCATGTGAAAGGGAAGAAAGGGATAGTAGTCTGTGGTTTGATTATTTTAATAAGGTTTTTTCAGCCACATCTTTTGATATTTGCTCCAGGGAAACAACATACCTACCTGGATTGAATGTCTGGTCTATAGACTACTGATTCTGTTCCCATAAGAACTGAATCTCCTATCACCAACACTCGCCTTTTTTCCCTAGGGAAGTTTAGGTTATCGCAGGAACACCTGATGATGCCTCTTTTCTAGGTGTCTGCATGCTTTCTTCCAGGGAGAGGTTATAAAATTGAGTGCAGTTTCAGTGGGGCTGCTCTGGAGTGGGCTAAGATAGACAGTAAGGGCATTGCTCTTGGTTGTTGTTTTCTTCTATGGGTGACATGTTTCCATCACTCTTTCTCTAAAAGTTCATATACAGAGTTGTTTTTTTAGACGATGTTTCTTCTTATGTTCAATTTGGATAAAGTCTTCTTGCTTAGGTTTGATGAAAATGTTTACATCATAATCTAATTCTACAAAGGGATCAGGCTGTACTGTTCTTTTATTTCAAGTTCTAAGCAGGGACAGAATAAAAAGGGTGAAAATAGAATCCATTTCAAAGTCAATCATTATAAGAATGGCTAACCTTTTGGGATTTGGGATCTGAAAATTGGGATCTGAATTTGCTTTTTCATTTCCTTTTTATGTATAGGTGTGCCTGCTGTTTTTAAACAGTTAAGTTTGAGTCTATAAAGCAGGCACTGTCTTGTTTTTACTAGCATAGAAGCCAACCTGAGAGACTTGAAGACTAAAGAGTGGGATAAAAATGCTTCTAATTTAATAACAGGCATTCTTACCTAGTTCAGTCATAGAATATTCCCAATCTTTATCTAGGCATACGTCTATCATTGTTGTGTTTGTGTGTTTTGAAATGACAAAATATAACAGATATTTATGCTGCAGTCATAGAGGTTGTTCTAAATATGTTTTATTTTTAATGAGAATTGGCAGATACCATAAAATTCAGAAATGTATTAAAAATCAATATGTACAATAGTATTTAAATATATTCAAATACAAATTGTTTTATTACATTATAAAATTAAGATTAAAAACTTGATATCCACTTTTCTGTATAAGAAATGCCGTTGTGCCAAACATTCCAGGGGAAAACAAAGAAATGGCAAAATCTCATTTGCATCTTCATCTTTTGAAGAAGAGATCTGTAGCTCCTATAATATTTTATCTGAGGTCCCACAAGATGGGAACCAAGTTGCCTTTATCCAGACTTAAATATTTATATTGAATTACTGAATAGTAATATATTTCTCTTTCACTTCTCTTTCACTTTGAGCTTGAAAAAACATATATTAAACAAAGGAAGTAAACAGAAAAGAAAAAAATATCTCATAAGTAAAACAGTGTTTGATTTAAAGATATATTTTGCTGGCAACCTAATCTCTTTGTATAAAGATGCAGGGAACATTAGCACTGGTAGTTTTCAGCTATTTTCCCTACTCCAAGTTTGGATTAGCATAAGAAACTGCAGAATGTAAGATTATGTTCCTGTGCTTTAGAATTTTTTGTGTAAAAGAGACAGCATATATATGCTTCAAAGAGCCTTCAACATTTGGTTTTCCTTTTTAAATGCTTTGCCATTTTAATGGCAAAGATGGATGCCAGGGGTTTACCAGTTTACCAGATGGCCTACTAAAGGCTCATGTTCAATTGTAAAAAACAACGGGAAAGGAAAAAGAGCTAAAGAAGAAAGATGAAAGGAATGTTGAGTCTTGCAGAATAGGGTCTTCCAGAAAATCAGCAATAATTGCAACATTGGAAAATCAGGAGGGGACACTCACTGAACTTTAAACATCTTAAAAGTGTCAGTTGCACTGCGATCATTTGGAGGGAAGATTGCATTTCACATGAAAATATGTATAAATCATAACCACTATCACCCAACAATATATTGTATATGAATCTTTTCAGTTCCTGAAGAGGGATTGAAGGGATCTGCAGGAAAATAGGAGTTACAAACTAGAACTTAAGGATTGTTAAATATTTTTAACAGTAAGTTAAATATTTTTAACAGTAAAACAGTTTAAAACAGTAAAACAGTTTGACAATGAAACCAATTAACCAGAGAAGTAATGGGCTCCCATTCATAGGATATCTTCAAATATAAAAAAATATGAAAGATATTTTATTTTCTTCCATTCAATCATGTCCAATTCTTGGGGACTGCCAGGCCTGCAGTTTTTTGCTAAGGTTTTTTCAGAAGTGGTTTACTATTACTTCTTCTTAGGGCTCAGAGAAAGTGACTAGCGCTAGCCCAAGATCACCCAGTTGGTTTTGTCCCTAAGGAATTAGGGACCATCTTCTTAGTTTCTAGTGTAATGCCTTAACCACTTCGTTGTTTTCCCCAAAATAAGACATCTCCTGATAATAAACCCAATCGGGCTTTTGAGCGTATGGCAATAAGGCCAAGCGCTTTTTTCAGGGCTCAAAAAAATATAAGACAGGGTCTTATTTTCGGGGAAACACGGTACACTAAACTGGCTTTCAACAGATATATAAATCTAATTGTTAATAAAATATAAGTCAATTATTAGAGAAAAATGGGATGACCACACTTCTGTGTTTTCCCACAAGTATGGCAACATTGAGAAGTTACTTAATTTAGTTGGCCCAAAACCAGTGGTGGGTTGCTACCGGTAGCAGCAGTGGTGTGCGCATGCAAGCGTGCGTGAGCACATCCACGAGCGCACTAGTAGCGATGGGTTTTGAAACCCGCCCCTGCCCAAAACACAGCACACACCAGATGGACTTTATAAAGCATGTTATTAAGGCTGAAACCTCTCAACAGCTAAACCTACTTTCAATCCAGAAACATAGAATACTGGCTAAATTCTGTGTTAAGAATTGGGTGAGTCTAACGTATTGTGTTGAAGACAAAATATTGGATGCGGAGCATACAGTATTCCTGTAAGTTTAACCTAGAGGTGAAGAAAATACCAAAGAAGAAGAGTGGGAGATACATAATTTGTATGTGTGTGTGTGTATTCTCTTCAAACACAAAGAGGGTTTTTTTGCTTCACAGTTAATCTAAAAAGAGTTAAGGGAATCTTTTGTTCAACCATTACAGGCTTAGACAGCAAAACTCGTGTGAGAATACAGGAAAATAATATCAAAGCCAGAAGGCCAAAATTAGCCATGTTGGGTTCATCACCTGAAGACCAGACAGCCAAAGAGCAAGTGTTATGGCACCTGTAATGCAAAACATCTGAAAGGCACCTAGTTCCTTATCCTGAGTTACTTTGCCTAATCTTCCTAGATGATATTGGTCATCCTGGCTGGAAATTCTAAGAGCTATACTCACAAATCAACTGAAGGATACCAGATTAAGGAAAGCTGCTTTGACATGGCTAAATTATGAAAAATGAATTATCCGTGCAAAAAATTACTTATATTTGCAGCTTTATATGACATCTATTGTTGCAGATCAATTCTTGGCAGCAATAAATTATAATAATCCAAACATTTCCCAGAATTTATTCAGGTCCGTGTCATTGTTTAATGAAAACATTAATGATTCAAAGTGTTTTCTGATGATAGTCCAGTTCTTACACTTCTAACATGTTTGTCTTTAGAGAACATTTTCAACAGGACTGTTTCTTTCACAAGATGGTATATTAAAAAGCACATTAGCTGTCAGTCAAAATTCTGATGCTAGAGCAGAATGTTTCCATGAATGCACAAAAGGAATTGTTTATTTAGTTAGCCTCATCAACTCTCTATTATTAAGATAGTATTAAGAGGCAGAATTCCATAAATAGATACAACTACTAAAAAAACATGGGACATTTTATCTGAAATATGAAAAAATAAAGATGGAGTTTAAATGAAACTGATCTGTGCAATAACGCATGAAATTAATATGAACTCTTTTCTCTTTTTCTCCCTCTATTTTGTGTGCTGGGAAAATATAATCCACTTATAATTAATACTTAAAATATAATTATAATTATCATTTAAAAACTTTTCCTTCTCCATTAAAACAAAACATCTTAACATGGCCTTTCTTATTAAACATATAAATTGTGTAACAGTGTTATTTGAACCAGCTGTACCACATTGTTTTATAGAATCAGGAAGTTAATACAGTCTTCAAAAGTAGAGTACCATAATAACTTACACTAACATGCCTGCAGAATGAGAAAAGATAAATTTGTCAAGTAAAATGCAGATGATCCATGAAAAATCAAACATGAAAGAGTAATGCTGGAGATCTCTCTCTCTCTCTCGTTTTTTGTTTTGTTTTTTAATAAATTGGCATCATCGCCGCAATTCTGTGGCAGGAAGAAGGGGATTGGAGACTCTGATGCTGATATTTTTTTTCCTGAATCTGTAATAATCCTAACTTTTTCCAAAAAAGAACAGTAGCCTCTTTTCCAACATTTTCTTATATCTCTATGAAAATTTCTATGTAATACACATGCCAAGCAGGCAAATAAAATCAATCTCACTTAAACAAAAAAGTTAAATCACCTCCCTTTTCCAGTTAAATATTCAAACCAAAATTACATTTTAAAAATCAGTTTTTTAAAAAGATTTAATGAAAGGAATCATAGAGTGACTCACTTTTTGTTTTTAAATCAGAAATCTCAATGCTAAGAATGACTTGTCAGAACATGTTGAAGAGCTAGGTAAGGGTGAGAATAGAAACATTGGACTGAGCTATAGATAGCTACCATGTTGCAGCTGTAAAATAAACTTACCAAATAATCAGCTGTCGACAATTTAGAACAATATTTTTCAAACTTACCAATTTTTAAGATGTATGTACTTCAACTCCCAGAATTCCCCAGCTAGCATGCTACCTGGAAAATTTTGGGAGTTGAAGTCCAAGATTCTTAAAATAGTTAATTTTGAAAAAATGCTGATTTAGAGCAATACTAGAGATATATAAATGTATGTTTCCAGCTTTCTAGCGAAAATAAATTGTGCGGCACAGCTGATCATCAGAAATCCGGTTCATCTGAACAGGTAGCATTTTTTTACTACCGGTTTTTCCAAATCGGTAGCCTTTAGTACTACCGGTTCAGGAGAACCGGTCCGAACCGGTAGCATTTCACCCGATTCTGAGCAATCTTAGCTTTTGGCCTTCACTTTTCATATCCTCTGTAGTTCCTCCTTCCTATTACTTCTACAGCTTCTCACACTACTTCTTTCTGATGTGGCTATCATTAGTGTTTGTATGTGTAGGTGTGTGCAAAATAGAGATGGGAAAGAGAGAAAAAGAGATATTATAAAAAAAGCAGCTTCCAAAGTTCTTAACAGAAGTTACAGGTACATTTATACATTTTATATTTTACTCTTTCTCTCTAACATTACAACATAATTTCTTTCTTTTGATAATCTACCCTTTCTGATATCAAACCATAAATCTCAAATTCATTTTTTAAGCAAAAAGTTCATTAGGCATTTCCAGTTACTAATAAATGCAGTTATTGTCCTTTCTCTACTCAAAAAGTCAACTTTTCCATCTCTGCTAATGTTGTCATCTTCAGCAATTCCTCTTTTGTGGGTATTTCAGAGGCTAAACAATAGGTTTCTGTTGTAAAATATCCTCTCCTTTTCATAATGCTGCCTTCATTGTTAATTTGCAGGAAGATCCTTGTTAAGCTGGATTTTGGCCTCTGGAATGTTCTCCTTCCTTTTCAGGAGACACTTATGCTGGTATATTTAAATATCCTCAGAGCTGTGCAGCACTTTTAGTTTCAAAGGCCAAAAGATGATTTGTGGTGTACATGAACAATAAAACCTCTTCTTCTGGATTGCACAGCAACTAAGGAAAACAACAGTGAGATCTCTGCAAAAGGCAAAGCTTAATATGAGAAAATTTAAACAACAAATAAATAAAGCTAAGGAAACAGCATCTTTTGTCAGTTCAAGAGATTGCTACCACTCCATTCTTCAAGCAGACTGAGCTCTGCACACAACTTGAATTATTTGATATTATATTCAGTCCGAACTCCTTCACCCTGCAGTTGCAAAGTCTTGTCCCAGCTGGGAGTTTTTATTTGTAAGCAGGAATTGTTGCTGCTGTAGCAGTCCACAGTATTATGTTTAACTGCTCTGTCAGCACAGCCACACAGGAGGACACAGCTAGTTTCCAGTTCCTGCACTTCTAATGAACTGACAAGTTGCCAGAAAATGGCAAGAGAACAAAATCTGAAGCAATACACTAGGAGACTTGCTATCACAATGAGCAGATGAGAAACTCACAGGTTTGGGGTTTTTTTTTTTTTTACAGGGAGATTTTTATTTTAGGGCAAAATTGAGGAGATAGGGTTGAAACATTCCAAGAGTTGGGTAAAATATGTATTGGGGAGGGGGAAATGATTACAAGTGGTCCTCAATTTACAACCAAAATTGAAACCAGAATTTCCATTGCTAAGCTAGGCAATTATTAGGTGAATCACACCCAATTTTATATCCATTTTGTCATGGTTGTTAAGCAAATCAATGCAGGTGTTAATTGAATCATGCGGTCATTAAGCAAATCTGACTTTGCTTGTGAGAAGCCATCTGGAAAAATCACAAATGGTGATCACAGGTTCCTGGGACACTGCAACCATAGTAAACACATGCCAGTTGCCAAGCACCCAAATTGTGATTGTAGGGATGCTACAAGGGTCATTTCATGTCCATTTTTTCAATGTTGCTAAATGTTGCTAAATAAATGGCTATAAATTCTACTACCTACCTATAATAGTTCCCCCAAAGCATTACAGACTCTTAGCAGATTAGGACCTGGAGCATCATAGAAATGTAATCATCAAAATGATCTGCTTAAGTCCTGCTCCATTTCTAAGGGTCTTAGAAAACTTGGAATATAAAAAGGTTGGCTCAGTCATGTAAAAATTGGTTATCTGCCTTTGGCTCTTTCATCCCCTGGTTGCTACTTATAAGCTTTTGCTTTGTCTGGACTGAACATCACCATTTAAGGTAAATGCTATTGAAATAAAAGTGGGATGGTCCCTTTACCTATATTCTTATTGTTCTTCAACCAAAGAATGTCCACTGAAGCTCCCATGGTCTGGCTGGAGAATCTAAACAGATATGATTGACAGCCAGTATATGACAACTGATAGTTAGTGGCAGCAAGCAGGAAAAGATTTGCTTTCCAGCATCCCCAATAAAGGAGTTAAACAAAATACAGATGAGAGAGCAAATAAACTGGGTAATCTGCAGATCAGATGGAACTTGATCAATGGAAAAGCAGTTAACAGCGTCATGTTCAGAATCTGTCACTACCATCCAGGGAAGAGAATCTGAAACCATATTTGTACAAATATTATTTGATTGATGAACCCGGGCAGCCTTCATAGTTAAAATAGAAATTAAACAATCAACTAAATTCCACTATTAAAAACTGAGACAATTTTTTTGATCTGCATTTCCCACAATTGGGAGTTATGGAATTACAACTCCCACAATTCCTAGAATGCAAGTAGGTCATGCTAATGGTACATTCCAGAAGTTTCAGTCGATATGTTTACAGGAATAATTTTTACAGATTATCTTAATTACTGACACATTCTTTTCTAACAACATCACAACTATGAAATCTTTTTATATTTTGGTTGCAGACTTTAAAAATATTAATAATTAAGGCTAGTGGTATAATTAATATCTTGAAGCACTCTTTACAGCATAGCAAAAACAAAGCATAATAAAAGCGAATTGTAGCAAAGGAAAACTGTATATTGCATAATTTATCTAAAGTAAACTCAATGCAAAAAGTTGATGCTACATGTACTAAAATTTCTGTGGTGTGTGTGTGTGTGTGTGTGTGTGTGTGTGTAAGTGGTGAAATCCAAATTTTTTACTACTGGTTCTGTGGGCATGGCTTGGTGGGCCTCGTGTGGCTTGGTGGACATGGCTTTGTGGGCATAGCAGGGGAAGTGTGTGTGTGTATGTGTGTGTGTGTATATATGTGTGTGTGTGTGTGTATATATATATATACACACACACACACACACACATACCTACATATATACATACATACATACACACACACACACACACACACACATATATATATATATGTCTATATATTTAAAAAACATACAAAACTCTTAGACCTTTTCCTGAAAAATATGAATAAGAAATAATTGTAGGAAAGGGATGATTTCATTACTTTGGGTGAGTTCATCCAGAAATCTTCATGATTCAAGATATATTCATCAAAGAGTTGACAATTTGATTTATAATCAGCCAACTGACCTTAAGAGTTATTCTAGCCTCATCAAGCTTTATAAAATCTCAAAATTAAATTTTATTTTTCAACCTGGAGAGACAGTTTGGTCTAGTGATTAAGGCACCAGGCTATAAACTGGGAGACCATGAATTCTAATCCTGCTTTAGCTGTGAAAGCCAACTGGTTGACTTTGAGCTAGTCACTCTCTCGCAGCCCAACTCATCTCACACAGTTATTATGGGAAAAATAGGAGAAGGAAAATGTTGAATATGTTTGCTGCTTTGGGTTATTTGTAAAATAATAGAGACAGGATATAAATAAAAATAAATAAACTTGTTGTAAGGACTGTGCAGAAGCCAATATATTTTGACAGGTATATAGTATGATTCTAAGGCACTGTATCCATTTTTCCTATTTTTTACCCTTTTGGGCACAATTTATGGTAATAATTTTAAAATAATCCCATTCCTGTCAACTAACTTTTGGAGACCTGAAACAATGAAAATTTCTATTATCATCAGTATCAGAGCCAATTTTCTTTAAAAGAATCCAAAGTGAACCCAAATTAAAATAAAGAGCAAAAGGGGGGGGCTAGTAATTAGTAATTAAGATGAAAGTGATTTTTATCACTGCAACTATTACAGTAATCCTCAGAGCACTTTTCCCAAATTAATATACCACACAATGAATACACATTGAGACTTCTTTTTAGTAAAGTTACACTGCAATTATGCATCTATTTAGAGTCTTCACCAGCCTTTTTTCCATATTATGTACCTAGAATTTTGCTTTAAAAGCAGAGGTGAAATGTACTTACCTTTCCTACCGGTTTGCTGATGTGCATGTGCTGTCGTCTACATGCGCACCATCACCTGCGCATGCACAAAGCCTTCTGCGCATGTGCAGATGATCAAATCTGGGACGTGACGATGTCCCGGTTTGGGGGGGGGCGAAGCTTCCTGCCATTGCCGCTAGCGTTTCTCCGAACTACCCACTGCCAGCGCTACCGGCTCCTGCGAGCCAGATACAGCCAGTAGCATTTCACCCCTGCTTAAAAGCAAAGACAAATAACCTTTCCTGTGGACTATTTCCTACAACATACATACTAAGAGCTATTTTTTGTGCTTCAGAAAAGTTTATGTTAACTGAATTACTTTATTTCAGAAAAGTTTAATTGTTTTACATCTGCAGGAAGATTCTATGGAGATCATGTGAAGTTGTTATTGGTATTCATGCTATGTTAATAATGTGCTAGTATTTATTTTGTTTTACAAGTTAATATAATTTGGTCATAAATCAATGTTCAGTGAAATTAGAAACCAGGAAAGATGAATGTAGTAGAAATTCCAGAAATTCAAGAGAGAACAGTTGATAAAACATCACAGATAGCTATATTAGATAGTTGTTCATATGTCAGAGGTTTTATTCCCCTCCAATCTATCAGGGCATTCCTAAAGAATTAGGAAGACCAGATAAATTGTTAAGATTTTATTCTTTTTTAGTGTCATTACTTCAATGTTTTTTCCAAAATTTGATATTTAAAGTGCGTCTTTTTTAGTGTAAATTTAGCAATCCTTTGTATATTTTTTTAGAATAAATTACTGAACAGTGCTCAGTGTGACTTTTCTTTGATGCTACCTCAAAACGTATTCTAACACAGTAGCTATGTTTGATCTATAGGATCTAAATGTTCTGGAAATAGTACAGATGAGATTATAATCCCCATGAGCTCCTTCAAAAGCACCAACATGATGCCTTCAAACTTTGAGGTTAGAAAAACTACCATATATAGCCATGAAAATCTAAATCATTGAAAAATCAATCCAGAATTCTTACTCGATGCACAAATGACCAGACTGAAATTATCACATTTTGGCTTTTTTTTTTTTTAAGTCAGTAATACCAGGAAACATGAAATAAAGAAAAGAGGGGGGAAAAGCAACCAGGAATAAAATACTAGACTGTATTACAGATTGGAACATTGTCAGAAAACCGGAAGGTAAGGATTGAGGGAAGATTATCCTGGAGACAGTCTATTTATGCTGTCAGTAATAGGCAATACAAACTTGATAACAGATAATCAAGGACTGGGATTGAGTAAGAGCCAGATAAATGCTCCTGAAAATTTATAGGCTAGACTCTTTCTGTGTAGTCTAACCAATCTCACAAGCTGATTTGATATTCTTTTGTTCTACGAAATCTGTAGAATTGGTTGGACTGAAGCAGTTCGTGTGTTGAAATAGGACTGGGGAAAGCCAAACTCAGTTTCACTCTCAACCAAGACCTTTGGTCAATCAGTCTCAGCCCCATATCTTTTAGGTTTAATTATCAGGAAGGAATGTGGGAAGAGTCTTGAACTCCTGCAGGAGTGAGAAAACCCATTTTTTATTTCCAGATCTAAATGGTGAACAAAAAATAGTAGTAAGAAATTAGCTCCACAAGGCATGTATGGTGCTTAAAGCTGAACTAAATAGTGTATTATTTCACTATTAAAGTTTAACATGAAGTCATAACAAAATAGCTAAGCGATCACTGAAGTTTTGCCTTTCAAAATGTTGTATCCAGCATTATACCCACAGGTGTAACTGTAACTATTTGAAAGCCTGGAGAGGTGGTGCTGATCGTTTAAATCTGGAGGCCAGGAATGCAAATACCGGCATTCAATCCTTTTCTGCTCCAGCTGAATATATCAAACTGATCCATGTTTTCAAAGTTCACCTCTGCATGGCAACAGTGAGGAAGAAAAAGAAAAAGATGGAAGTTGCAAAGCTGCAAGGGGAGGGGAGAGAAAAGAAGCATAAAGAAAGAAAAACGCTAGCCTTGCCCATTCTTGGCTCTGGCCTCGCCCCTCCTGCTACGTGTCCCCAGGCTGATCAGATCCTAAACTCCGCCCTCCCCCGCTTTTCTTGGCAGAAGCAAAGTGGTGTGAAACACAAGCGCTTTGGATGTTTTAGTTGAAAGTGGCATGTGTCAAAAAATAAAGTGAGCAACCAAAACTGAAAATTATTCCATCTTTTTTAGGTAAGCAGATTCTGGGATAATGCCAGGGGTTCACCGTTCAGGTTCCAATGACCGATTTATCTAACGTAGGAAATTTCCTATCCTATTTGCAACGATTTTTGTTTGCTGCTCGAAACAAAGGATTGACCACCACGTGGCTCGGAAGCACAGAGCAAAAGTTTCACTTCCTTCTCTTGTCTCTTTTACGCCCCTCCGGCTTTTTCAGCCAGGCCTGATCAGAAGCAGATCTAAAACGTAAGACCAAGGACCTTCGCTAACACGTGTAGGATCGGCTGATCTAGGAAGAAAACAATTACCTGTAGCCAGCAAGGCTGATTCTGAATGGGGCACGGGAGGGCCGCAGCAGGATAAACAGAAATGAAACATCTGCAAGTGCACAACTAGGGTTGGAGAGCGCCAAGGACTCCGGCATGAAAAGCAAGAGCCATCGATTGCTGCAGGAACAAAGGGGAACTAAGAGCTGCATCCGCCTTTATCCTAAATCGTACCTTTCCAATCTTACTAGACAAAGATCAGTTTAACAAATTCAAGCCTTAGGAGTGAATAAATCTAGGCGCATTAATACTACCTTTCTTCTCTCATGCAAATTGGGCAGAGACAGCTTTATTCCGCCCGTCCCGTTAGTATTCAGCGCGCCTTGGCTTGCCTCACCTTTCCACTCGCCCCAGCTCAGCCTCCGCCTCCTGCACCCCGTGCTGATGCATTTCCCGGGTCCCCTTTGTCTCTCTTGCCTTTGTTCTTTGCACACTCTCGCCTGCCTACGTAGTTCTTTGGCTTGTTGTTTCTCCTCTCTGCCCTTGCGCTCAGTTAAAGGAAACACGAGCTTTTTCGCCCTCGCTTCCAACGATCCGTCCTTTCCCATCTTTTGGGAGCTCGACGCCTTTGCAGGTTTGTTCGGCTTGAGGTTTCTCTCCGCCCATTCACAACAGAATTACTGCCGATACTGGCTTTTTGGAAAAGTCCGGAGTTCACAAAGCAGACCTCCGAAATGGCCTTAGCCGGAGCATCTCTGCTATCTAGTGCATTGTTTCTTTTCCTTTGGAGCCATTTCAGCTACACCCCCGAGCCGTTTGTTCCTTATGTGTGAAAACGAGAACTCGTACGGCAGTTCTGCTTCCATATGGCCGAATTTAAGCACATAAAAGGCGAATTCATGGATTAGATCAAGGGCAATTCACCATCGATTCGTTGGTAGCCAAATGCAATACAGTACCTTATTTTGGAAGCTGTGAAGCTAGGCATTATGTAAGCTAGTTCCCACAAGTAATATGAACAGGTGGATTTTTAGAAGACAGAAAAAAAAAGCTGAATTTAGCATTATTACAACCCCAGGCTCTGTCCTTTAGGGCAGTGAGCATTGGTTGGTGCTGAGACCAATGAACGATTTTGAGAAAATTGCAGATAACTTTTGTTTTGTTTTAACACCAAATAATCATTTTTTGAATAGCTTAGTTCCTTCCTGAGTAACCAGTATATAAAGACAGAAAATGTGTGAGGTGATAGTCAGCTCTATCTAAACACAACACAAATTTGGAAAATGCATATAAGATACAGAATTTATGGTTCATGTTCCACAATAAAATTGCTTTACACTTTACTTTCATGGCTGAAAGTAGCAAAGATACTAAAAGTTGTTTCAAACTCTATAAATAAAAATGTTATGTGTACAAGACATTTGTGCAACAAAATAATAGTTCTACATGCAGATGTTATTTCGATCAAATTCAGTCTATATACTGGATTTCACCCCCATGAGTCAGTCCATTATGTGCAGTTGTTCTAATTAACAATCTGGGTACCATATGCATGCATTGGAGTAGCACCATTTCAATGCCTCCAGCAGCTCCAGACTAGCTTAATTTGACTTTTAAAAAAACAACCTATCAAGGATACTTGCTAAAATTCTCAGTGCATCTCATATTGTGGAAGGAGAAATAAAACATTTGGGAAGGGCCACACTAATTAGACTATTTATAGAAAGTATACAGTAGAATGTGCAAAAATTTGAATAAAGCATAGCCTTACTACAAAAATCAACTCCTAACTGTCTTTCCAAATGTAGTTAGGTCAAAAACAGGGCCTAAATAGGATGCCTTTAGTGTTTTTCAAACCTGGCAACTTTAAAACATGTGGATTTCAGCTCTTATGATGACTGGGAACTCTGGGAATTGAAATCCACACATCTTAAAGTTGCCAAGATTTAAGAACACTGCTTTAGAGCAAAACTGACTTAAGCCTAAGGAACAGCTGCTAAGCAAGGACATTTCAGAACTCATTTTCCCCCTAATTTGTTTTGGCCTAGGGAAAAAAATCAAACGTGCATATGAAAACATCCCCTCTGTAAATCCAAAGTCTAACATTTCCTAATGATACAAATATCAGGAAATAAATAGATTTGACATACTGGGCCTCAGTATTGGATCCCTTGGAGATACTTATCAAAGATTTTGCCAATCTCACAAAATCTATATAGAAGCCATTTCAGCTGATAATAGACACTTGTTTTACGAGTTCACGAGAGGCAGTTTCTGTCCCTGGACCTGAAAAGAAGCAAATCCCCAAATCTTTCTGCTGGTTCTCACATCCGAACGTTATCGGCACTTCCATAAAATAGCTGTGTTGGTATGTAAACCACATATAAATACTTCAAATTGGCATTCACAGGAAAGGTTACTGGCTTCAAAATGATCAATGTGACTTAGATATTGGAAACCACTCCCTGTTTTAGTACCCTTCACTTGTTTTGCATGCATATAGGAAGAGGCAGGGTTTTCATCCACCAGTCATATCACCTTTGCTGTGTGTGCCCCTGCCGGAAAGCAATCTACTGACATCTTATCCCACCATTTTTTTCAAGTTTCCCAGAATGCTGCCAACTGACTTACTTTAACCTTTTCTGGATTGTAATTACTCAAATTTGTTTTCTAAGAATGCCTCGCAGATCTGTGGAATGGGTATTTTCATATTTTTGGAAATATAAATTATATCTGAGGCTGATATGTTGGCTGAAGCATGTTAACTGCCTTTTAAAAACAATAAAGTTCAAAATAAAAACGATTTGAGATAAAAAATCTGGTAATGGTGGTGGGGGTGATCATGGGAACACATTGAAGATCCAAGATTCAGAAAGCAAAGTTTAGGTCATATGCCACATACTATTTACTCCTGCCATGTCTTGCTTTCATCTACATCTAATCACTCTTTGTGCCATCTAAGCTTGCAGTGGTTCCCACATATCCTTTTTTCCAAAGCTAATTGTTCATTTTACTAAATTATTTGCCAGGCTGTATTTGTATGGCAATAAAGGAAGGTACAGGGTGATCAGATCTACCATACTATATTTAAAATTAACTACTGTACAAAAGGAATATCAGATCATATGCAATGTAACCTAAGAACCCTTTTTCATCAGATCAAACATGCTGTTCCCAATGGTAGCCCATAATAGCAATCCAAGAATAGATCTTGAGAAAAATAATTAAAGCTTTGAGGCCAATTTGAAAAAAAAAGAAGCAATCAGTCTAAAATGAATTAAAATCTTAAAAGGATCAAACAGATCAAATTTTTATTTTTAAGTGCAATTTATAATATACCTTTCAGTAACATCAGTTGAGCAAAATCATTGCCTATTGGACTGCAGCCTCATTAGAGAGTCAAAGAACCATGCACCTACATCTATACAAACAGTTTTAACAATATTTAACATAGCAAAAAGGAGAGGGAAGCTTGACATTCAAGGAAAATTTGAACATATCTCTGGGGACATCAAGGCTTTTGAACAGGCCTAGCACTGCAAAAGAGAGATCTGTGAGCATTTATCAATTCTTTCTCTGTGTGTACTATATTAGCAATGCCTCCGGAATAATAGTAGTAGTATATAATAATAAATCCATCAAGGATTTTCAATTCATTAAAAGCTGATTTTTCAGGACATATTTGTGTGTGTGTGTGTGTGTGTGTGTGTGTGTGTGTGTGTGTATCAGGTTCATTTTTTCATGCATAGGTGTTCTCTTTATAAAGATTGGCTCTATTAGACTACATCTGCTTCTGATTAAGGCTTTTAAGTGGGACTCAGCACTACTGAAATTAGAGTCCACAGCCAAACTGAAGTTAATAGAATAAAATGTCATAAATTATTTTACTACTTTTTCATTGAACCGCCTAATTGTATTGCTAATATTTTGCCTAGGACTACTTTTAGCAATTATTATTTATCAAATGTTTTATATATTTACTAATTTATACACAACCTTTCTTAACCTGAATTAAAACCCAACGTAACTTACAATTAGAATTCAGTAACTTAAATTCAACTTCAATGTTGCAAATGAAACAGTTTCTTTTATTCTCAGAAAACTTGAAATCTAGCACTGGAGCCTATTAGCAGAAGGATAGAACAGAAAAATACAACTCTTTCTTCTTTTCTGCCGTTTCCTTCATCCAGCAACTTTTTCAATTTTTTCCTATTGCAGATTTCCAGAGGCACCAAAAGATGGGAAAACTTTATCAAAAGAAGAACTCACCTGGAGAGATTAACCCACTAATGAAGTCAGGATAGTTAAAAAAGCAAACAAACTCAAATGACTATTCTGCATAAAGGTTTACATTGTAATAAAGATTTGGCTGATTCTCTGACATTTGAACAATTGCAAATATATATTGTGGCAGAAATATCTTAAAAGTAACTTTCTTTTAAAAAGCTATTTTGGAGATGGAAATATTAAAAAAATAAAGTCATCTCTCTCTCCCCCCTCCCCCCACTCTCTATATACACACACATACATACACATACATTTTTGTAGTTTACATTGTATTGTAATGTACTGGAAAGGTTATTATAAAGAAATACATTTAAATGGTCATCTTTCTTTTTTTTCCAAAATCAGGCAAGGAATTAATTTATATTTAAATAATTATTTGAATTATTCAAAGAACTATTCAAGAATACTCATTTTGGAAAGCACATTAGCGAAGCTGGTAGTTTGTCAGTTTTTCATAGTTCCATATGGAAATAGAGAAACAGATGCATTTTAAAAATCCTGAAGATTTTACTTTAGGAAAATTCATGTTTCATAGCACAGAGAAATATTCAGTTAAGTCAGGACAGTTTTTTTGAAAATAAGCAGACTCTGGAAAATACTGCACTACACCAATTAAAAATCGTCGCCCAACACCAATTTTTAAAAAGTGGAAATTTCCACAGTACTTTCCCTCCTATTATATGTAGTATTTTTTTAAAAGAATGCCCAACATACCGGTAATTCCAAAAATTAAAAACAAAATTAAACATGAACTTGCTATGTTACTGTTTCATACTATTGATCTTAATGAACTTGAAAATTGTAGTGTATTATGATAATTGCATTATATTGATTAGCATAATTTTGATAGTAACCAATCAGGAAGTTCTTATTGCTTTATATTTGGTTTATACTATACTGCTTTATAAATGTCCATCTTTCTTACAGAAAATATAAGCAGGTGTACAAATAATATTCTCAAAAAAAATCATATCTTAATATTTCCACCATCATTAATAATTTGCATTTTAGGGATTATGCCTAGGAGACACCTGTGCACTGTGAAGCAAGCCTAGTATAAAATGAAATATAGACAAATATATAAAATATATAAAAGGATAATGTGTTTACTTCATATTCCTTGTGGGTTGATTTGTTTAATAATAAGCAATTATACAAGATTATGTTTTATGATTGGTATGAAATTGTTAAAGTGAATCATTTCAAAAATGTGGAAACTAGGTTCCAAATCAGCAGTTTACTTTTATATGAAAACTACAGTATTCTTAAAAAAAAAAATCACTATTATTATTGTGCAAGGTATGGCATTGGTTCTCTAATACTGTAATATATAGTACCAATAGTTAGTGCACAGATCTGCATCTTTTCATTTTTCTAATTGTGTCAAACAAAAATGAGACAAAGACAAAACACATACATGCACTTATTTTGTAGAGATTTGTGTGTTATTTCAAGAACAATTTAGTTTAACCTCTTCCATCAAAATTCAGGTATTTACTGATAGATGAAATATACCTAAAACTGAGTTTATTTATTTGTGTTGTTATTCTATATGTGGTTTTGAGATTAAAGTCCTTTGCTACAGCCTTTCTCAATCTCCAGATACGTTGGGATCAGAATTCTTGAGAATTTGTAGTCTTTATATTTATAATTTAGGTTTCAGGTCACTGGCACAGGCATAAATATTTGATTAGAAGTATTGATTTGCTGTTGATATAAACAGTTTGACATTATACACACTCAAATATGATCATTTTAAAATTTGAATATGTGATAGTATCAAATATTGACATCCATAGAAAGGCAGGCTACAAAATAAATAAATACAGTTATTAAGTTCACTAATATAAAATTAGGAAGTTCAGTAAAAATCTTTTACAAGGATTTTTACTAATTATACACTCGCTTACTGGCTGCAATAAAAGTACTAATGAAAACATAGCTTCATTTACTGCATTGCAGATCCTCCATTCTGTGACTTGATCAAAAGTTAACTAGAAGCAGAGTTAAGAAAACAATGTTTCTGTTTGTTATATAAACACAAAGTATTTTACCAGCTTGGCCTTATGCTAAATCACATTGTAGCACCATGACAAACCTAGATTTTAAGCATGATGCTTTCCTCCCTTTGAGGTTCCTCTGCCTTTCCCCCTTCTTTTTAGTTGTTGTCCTTTTATCTCCAAGAAACTAAAGAGATGTGGAAGCTTTTTACTCTAACCAGCAGAAGGCAGAATAACTTTATACCTATCAATCTAAATTATAAAGATATATGAATTCATGATACTGTCTTGAAACAATTTTATGAAAATGTTCACTTCCCTCAATAACTCAACATATACAGAATAATGGCACATGGAGGGAATTCTTAATTATAATGAGATTTAAGAACTGTGATTAGACAGAGCTAATTCAGAGTCACACTTGTTTGCAAATAAAAATGGACGACCATTATGCTCACTATTCTAAATGTATTGATATATGCTCAGATTATCTTGCTAAATATGTAAGAGAAAAATTTATGAACGAATATTTAGTAGATGTGTGTGTTTACTTGAAATTTAACATTTATATAAAACAGAAGTCTTTATATCTTTATTTTTTTTCTCATCCTGATCAAAGTTTAGAGGGCCTTGTAGGCCTCACTGGGACTTTTCTGTAAATTCAGATATTCTCTGAATTTTTTCTTTTAAGAAATGCTACCTATGAATTACAAAGCTGAGGGGACAGAGAAGAAACAATCAGATATGCAACTTAATAAACAATTATTTTTAAAAGTATTGATTAATTATGTCCCATTAAGGCGTTTTCAACTCCCGGTGACTTTATAAGCAAATATTTCATTTAAGTTCACCAAAATTAGTTCTCCCATGAATTTTAAAGCATTAACAATAAATATGATTCTGCATATTTATATTTTTTTTGACTTTTGTGGATCTTCAAATTGTTACCATGAGGATAAGACAAAACAGGGATATATTTTTTCAAATAGTTTCAACTCTTTTGTTGTTTCTCTATGAAAAATCTCTTGACAATCCAAATTTACTTTTAGTCTTGAAAGTACATCTGTATTCATAGCAACTTTCTATTGCAAAAATTATTTTATCTGTTTTGATATCTCCACTGCAAAATGAGGTCTAAATATGTACAGGTATACCTAATTTTACTAACAGTTTAGTTGTGTTGAATTTTAGTTGTAATTGAATAAAATAACTCAGCTATTTTATTTTTGTTAATTCTTTACTTATTCTGCTATCTGACATTAATTCTTTAAGCAAAAAAGGATGCATTATTTGCAATGTAATGTAATTACATTGTTAAGTTCTGAAAATAACTTCAACATTTCTGAAACTTACAATGGTCGAATGAGTTTTGTTACTAGAATTTATTAAAAAGAATACACCTAAAATAGCTAGAAAGAAATTTTTAGAAAAAGAATGAATTCAAGAATACATACTACCTCTTCCAATGTATTTTATACCTATTCAAGAAAGTAAATAGATCTATATGTAGTTTTTTTAACTAAGAGAAAATAAAGTGTGGGGTCATATCTTGTAAATAAGGAAAACCTCTTGTGTGTCTTTTCTCTATTGATGGGACATAATTATTATATTGTAAAAAATTAGATGAAGTGGAATAGAGAAGTTAATTATTTTGCAAATATTATGAAATATTTAAGTGATTAGCCTAACTCATAAAGGACATAATTAAATTCAATAAAAATAATTAGAAACGTAATATATTACGTTTCTAAATGTCTAGTTGCAGTGATTCATTGTCCATTTATACAAAGTAAAAAAAAAAACACAGAACCAAGATTTTTGGCTCGTCTTACATTTTATATTTCGGGGGCGTGGGGGGGGGACTGCTATTCCTGCCAAATTATTTTGGTAAAGGAAGAAGTTTTCTATCTTATGCATGTATTTTAAAGAAAAAAGAATGCAATCTGACTCATTTTATTTGTTCATAGGCGGTGGATTGTGTTTCTGTCTTTGTTTAGCTGAGCTTCAAGTGATTAGCAGAGTGACATCTTTTCTTTTTACAATACAAAGTGAGAGAAAGAATTTTCTAGCCAAAAAAAAACAGACTTCAGAGTATTCCATCAGTCAAATCAAGCCTTTTAAAACATCACTAATAGTGGAATCTTTCATTAAGTCTCCTCAGAAAGAAATCATATTCAATTAAAAATGGTTTTTCTTTCGAATATTACAAGATAGCAATTATTTTGCCAAAATTAGTTCCTCCAATTCTTCCCCATAGATTAGAATTACACATAAAGAAGTAAGCCTTTCAGAGATATTTATTTTAATTTATAAGCTTTATTGCTATTACTTTGGAGGAAATTGTACTTCAACATTTAGATATGTCCCATTAATATCTATATTCAGTTTTAACTACATTGTTTTTTCAGAGTGTGAAAATTGCTCTACTTTATTTGGCTAATTTGTTCACAAACCATACATTATTTCATTTGCTTTATCCTGCAATAGGCCTACCCAACTAGGAAAGCACACACACACACACTGTCCTATATTACATTTTATTAAACAATAAACAAACCTAAACTGAGATGTTAGGTCTCACAATCGATGAGAACGATGTACTATATTAATTTTGTATAGTATCTGTTTCGCTCTATACATCTCTGATTTATAGTTGCAAGTTTCCTATCCTTTTTCCCCCCGTACATGGGTACATTTGTACAGAATTACAGGGTCTGCAATATTTAGACTATTCTTTTCTTCTATTTCTTTCCGATATAAAAAAGTAAAACTTGGCAGCATCAATAGATTTGTGGTTTCAAAGTCCTTCTCTCCTCAACTTTCATTTTGATGACAACAAAGTATCAAAATAAAAATATTACCTCAATGTGTACAAGTGATATTTTTTGCTTCGTGAAATTATAATTAACAAAGCATTATGTTGTATGCACCAAAAGTTTAATTCATAGGAGATAAAGTCCCAGATGTTGGAGTTGAGAGTTGTTCCTCTTTGGATAAACTATAATGGATAGGACATTCTCCATGATTATTATTGTCTCTTTGGTGCAGAAATCATTAACAAAAACAGATGGGAATCTAAGCTTTAGTGTAAGCCATTAAAAGAGGCAGAGAAAAGCAAATACATGTTCTGTAGAGGGTCCATAATTTTTCTAAAAAATTGTGACCTTAGAAATCTGCCAAATCTTCATGGTTTATTGAAAAATAATTTTGTGTGTGTGAATTTCTATGCTGATGTATGACTATTAGACTGTCTTCATAGTGCATAATCTTTGTTAGAAAATATTGTGGCTACTGTGTGGTCTCACTTCTCTAAACAAATCTAACAGTGTTCAGTATTTATCTTAAACTCCTTCAGATTAGTGCCTGTGCTGAACAAAGTGATACTTTCCAACTACAATCAATGTTGTATTTAAATAGGCCACAATATTGTGGTTTTACTCAAGAGATAAGATATACTGTAATACTTAAGACTTCTGTAAGAAGTAGCTCCCACACCTAATCCGTTAAACATGTAAAAAATACAATTTCCATTTACTAATTGAGCAGTTATGGTCTCCCTGATATTTATGACTAGTTCCTTTAAGAATCTGTATAAAAATGATAAATTTCAGAGGCTGCACAGCAAGGAGACTAATCTGTTGAAAAAAACCCTAATAACCTGTCAACAGTCACTGGCAAGTGAAAAAATGATGGCAGCAAATACTATAAAAACAGGTCAACTTACTAGGAAAATAGTAGCTGCTATTGATTTGCTAATTATTGATTTTAATAATTATGTCCTAAGTGGAATATGAAACTTTGGTGCATTTTTTATTTGTGAACATTCTTTGTACATGTAATTTTTCTGATAATCCTTGGTCACTTCTACATTTGAACAGTCAGACTTCCAACTGTGTCAAGTCAGTTGCATTTTTCTTTCAGAAATGTATTTCTATTGCATTTATAAAAATAAGGGTGCTCATACTTTTGCAAGATTAGAGTCCTTCATAGTATGTTCTATAGG
Source organism: Arizona elegans (assembly GCA_022577455.1). Taxonomy (NCBI): domain Eukaryota; kingdom Metazoa; phylum Chordata; class Lepidosauria; order Squamata; family Colubridae; genus Arizona; species Arizona elegans. Next base: position 25,373,448 of record JAKOOJ010000004.1, read on the forward strand.
TAAAAGAACCTCAAGTGGGAAAAAATTAAAAAGTTAACAAAAAATCCCGTAATGCATCTATTTTTGAGACACATAAATATAATGTGGCTTACAGGTTGTATTTAGAAATAAACATCTTGGGCAGGATAAATGGGCATCAGGGTCTGGCTAAACAAACAATGAATATTTTTTAACTTAAAAAATGCTTAACATTTTTTCTCTAATACCTTTAATCAAATTAAAATATTTTTCTCCAATAGCTTTGATCATATTAAATCTAAGATAATATAATAAAAATATTATTTTGTTAACCCAACAGATCAGATATGTCAGCTTGCTTGCCTGCTTGCCAATGCTTCTTGGTGAGATAAAAATCATTCTAAAAGATGATTTTTAAAATGTTGAATGTATAATAATTGTACCTTTTATTCAAACCATTTTATCTTTTAAAAATACTTTGCATTGTCTCCAAGATAATTTACAAAGCACCGTTAAAATGTTTTATAAACTTGATTTCAAGGTAAATGTACATATGATAGCAATCTAATATGTAATCCATGTGTACTAAGGCTTGATTGATTTGCATGTAGAATAAACTACATCATAAGGAACATACTTTATATCAAAAAGTATAAATCTAAACAGAACTGTTGAACAAACACCATCTCTGATAATTTGAAAAAAAATCCATTGAATTATATTTATTTTATTATTGACTTCCTTCCAAAAGCTCTGAGCCTCAAACTACTTTAAGATATTTTGTTAGAAATGATCTGGTGCAACATTTCTTAAACAGTGTTTCATGGTCCTTCTGGCCTGGAACAAGCTGAGAAGGTTCTATGAATTGGTCCTGCTCATGCCACTATTTCCTTCACAATATCTTTACAAAATGGATTTTTAGAATTCACTATAATAAAGAGGCTCAGTGCTGCACTAGCTCTAGGATTCTCTTTAACCAAATCCATTCCAGACAGTGAGTAAAAATATCATCCTAAGTAATCTCAGACATTCTTATTGTTAAGCATTAAATGTAAAAAAAGAAAGTGGTATTATAAATGATGTTGTATTTCAGTCAATATTTCTTTCAAATTGCCCCTCCTTGTTTCTTTAAACAGCTTCATTCTATATATGGAGAGAAAGAAAATGAGACAAATGTGTTTATGGTCCATAATCTCAAAAGAGTTAAGATTAGCATGAACCTATTCTACTGAATCCATACTTAAAATAAAAAGTATGGATTCTACTGAATCCATACTTAAAATAAAATAAAAGTATGTACCCTAGTATTCACTTTTTCCTGCTCTTGAAATTCCTTTTTCTCACCTGGTCTCTTTTACTTAATTAACAATACTTTTATTCTTTAAGAAACAAAGCTACCCTTCCAAAAATTAAAAATGAAGTTAAAACTGTTATGTTTATTATGGTCTCTGTATTTCTAGGCCAAAACCCAAATTTAACATAAAGAAAACATTAATTGATAAATTAAAAATAATGAGTTCAGATTAAAAATTAAAATTCTGGGAAAATAAATCAGTAATTGCTTGTGTTGCAATTATATAAATTGCATATATACATATATAGCAATTATATATGTAAGAATTTCAGATTTTAAATTGCACTACAATTTGAAAGGCAAATATCATCTCCAAAGTTAAGGATAATTTTTAATATTTTTGTAATGTTAATTTGGGAAAAATATCATCATGGATAACTATAATAGGAAGATAATTCACACTGTTTGCATAATATCAAAGAATTATAATTATAAATCCTGCAATTATAATTATGAACATGTGTGTATATTAAAAATTGCAGTGTTCTTCCCATAAAAAGGAGCATAAAAGTAGTTTATAAGGATTTTATTTTCTTTATAATTTCAACACTCAATTTTAAAGATTGAGAACACTTAAAAAGTTGCTTGTTTTTAAATAGTTTTTAAATATTAAAGCAATGCCATGTATATATAAATAAAATCATTAAGTCAGTGGGCTAAAAGTTTATGGAATCACTGAGTCATCAATTGACTCAGTTATTTGAGAATCAAGTTTAATAGATCCTCTTTTCCTCTGAATAAATAAGAACCAAAAGCCTAAATCAGTATCGTATCTAAAATGAGTATCAAGAATTGTTGCTGACTGATAACTTCTCTTTTAACCCACTAGTCCCATTTAAACAGTATCAATAACAGTACAAAAATTTAAATAGAAATCTCCCCAGATGGAAAAAAAAATGAAATAATTCAAAATTGAATACAAACAATCCCTGCCATTATTTATGTTTAGAAAGTCAGATCCTATTTACTAAAATATTAATTCCTTATTAACAACCAAAGAATCAAAACAGTCATTTTAAAAACTCCAGATATGTGCTACGTCACAGTTTAATCAGTTCATGCTATGCAGTATTTTCAATAGAAACTCATGATTCTGTTTTATAATTACCCTGAGGAAAACAGGCTGCAAGCTGATAGTTAATTTTAAATAATAATAAAAAATGCAGCCATTATCTATTTTTATTCCCTTAGGCTTGTCTGAAAGAACCTTATGATGTGAAACAGTCTTATTAAGTTTTCAAAGTAGCATTAAATATTTTGTTATGGGGGATTTCCATGTGGTAGTCATAATGTAAGGAGGACTTGTGGTTTTCCTTTTGTAGGCAGAACAATACGTGAAACAAAAGAAACACTATGCATTGTAGAGACTAGTCACAATATTGGTAAAATAATGCAAACACAACAAAAGGTCTTTGAATCCCAGAAAGTTAAACCAACACATCTAAAGGAAATTTTGCTTGAACAAAACATGGGGGTTTGTGATTTATTTATGATGGGAATTGGCAGGTATACCTATGAAATTTTAAACATACATACATACATGCATACATACACAGACAGATAGAGACATATAGATATATTCATGCATCACTATGAATTTGAATAGTACATTAACCACAGCTGCATTAGGATTTGGAATGCAAAATGAGTTACCTGTTGCCATGGGAACATCCTAATCATGGTGGAATCCATGATCCCTTCAAAACTAATGAAACATTTACCGCTAAATGAACTAAGTAGAAGTTCCACTAAATTGAACAGGGTTGACTCCCCAAAGCAGCCTGAATTATTTTGTATAGCAATATGTGTTCAGTACCCTTGCCATCTGTTTATAACAGGCCTACTATAAATATGAATAAACAAATAACAAGATCAAATGATACCTGAGGTTTGTATAAGATTAAAAAAAAGAAATAATGATGAGTTCACACATCCACAAGAAAATAGCAGATATTGCTATTTATAACTCAATTTATTTATTTACCAGTAGGCTTCTACCAAGTTAGTTTAGTTATTTAGAACAACCACAACCAAAAATGTTTTCTTTAACTCAAGTTCTGTCATGGACATATTGGTATAGTTTTCTTATAGGTACTTTGCCACCGCCCTCTTCATTTCACCTTCCTAGTAAAGCCTACAATAAAGGAATTTCCTTGGCCACCCCTCCAAATATCAGTCAGGAAATTCTGCTCTTCATGATTGGCTAAATGCTGAAAAATCAACAAACGGAGTGGTCATACAAATAAAAAAATCCACTTTGAAATTTACAGAAGTGACTTAAGGGGAATTGCGTTAGCAGTCCACATCCACTCACTCAAAACAAGTAATATTCTCTCTTTAATGTGACTCTTAATTTGATTTTTAATATTTTATTAAAAAATTCTAATTACAATATTTTACTAGCCATCTTTGCAACCAAGATGGTTCATAAAAAATAATCAAACATAACTGTCAACTTGCCTTAATGTTTTCATAATTATATGCTCAACTCAACTAAATTAGTCATAATAGTTTAATTAGGAGTACAGCTCCAAAAAATAGGTAGGTAGGTAGGTAGGTAGGTAGGTAGGTAGATAGATAGATAGATAGATAGATTTGATTTGAACATAAATCTTACTCTCCAATTCTCAAGCATACTTCTTACTGTGTTAAGTTCACTGATTATATGAATTAACTTTGTCTGTAAACCTAAATGCAAATATGAAGCAGGATACAATCATAGAATGTTATCTTTATTAAAAAATCAGTAAAGTTTCATATTTACAGAATATGAGTGAACTCAAGAAAATTATGTACCGTATACAAAAATGCCTTGCCCTTTACCTTAATGTTCTACATAAAATTAAATCTCAAATGCTGCAATTTATTAGACAATGATAAATGATAGCAAAAATATTTGTATTATTCAGAGAAAAGAAAATAAGGAAATATGGCCATTTGTAAGGGATGTGTAGGTTATGACATCCTGCCAGCATGTAAGAGAGACTAAAAAATATTATGTAAATAACAACAGCTAGACGCACGAGAATGAAAGGAGATATTTAACGACAGTTATCATTTTTAATTTGCAATGTCTTTCGAGGTGTAGGATATATTTTACCGTTCTGAACGTATAAAATTGTTTGTCCGTAAATTCAGCTCCAAACAAAAGGCCTGTTGCGTGCTTGGAGGAACCTATTGAGCCTTCAGAGCTAGCTAGATACTGTGAGCCACGCTGTTTGAATCATTTTTCCGGGCCGATTCCATATAAGAATCGAAATTACGATTTCGATCCTCCTCCTCTATTGTATCGCGACCACGATCCTTTAAAACGTTAAAATGTAAGATATGTAGCCAGACCAAGTCTTTTGCACCGAGAAGAAAAGGAAGATGGCTGACCTTGTATTTGAGATAGGAAATACAACACTACCGAAGAGCTTAATGGAAACGGGCAGATGGGATCGCAGGGAAAGGGTTTAGAGTTTAGTATAGGTATCCAACAAGCAAGGAAGCAGAGCCGGAGTCACCCATCCCGATCTGCAACAAACGGCCGCCGCCACCGCTTTCTTTCGGCTGCAGGATCAGCTGAGCGCGGCTATCACGTGGGCGGCGTGTCGAAGGTCACAGCTCAGCTCACAATGGAGCTTTCGGAGCCTGTGCAAAGCGGCTTACAGATCCTGGCTGATCCGGATAGCTTCTCGCTCCGAGCTTTCCAGGCTCTGCTCCAGGCTGCCTTCCAGAGCTTGCTCAGTGGACAGGCCGAGGAGGCCGTTTTCGGTGAGTGCTAGATCCCGGCCTCGATTTTCCGTCCGCCGGCAAGGAAGAGAGCTGCTCGCTGAAAGGAGACTTGGGCTGTTGTCTAGGGAAGCGCGGCGGCTGCGGCGGCTGCACGGCTGGTCGGTTTTGCTTCGGCGCTGCTCTATAGCTAGTGCCTGGCTGCTTCGCTGCGGCAGCCACAGCCGTTTCCCGTCAAATGCAGGAAGTCTGCCCCGCGCTGAGCCGGGCTCAGATGGTGCGCTGCGCCCTCTCCCTCCTTTTGTTTCTTTCGGGGTTTTGCAGCTCTGGTTGCTGATTTCCTCCATTTCCCTGCGGTTGTCACTTCCTTGCAAAATGCAAGGGTGCCTCTCGCTTATTGATGGCCTAAAAGCGAAGGTAAAGCCTCTCCCTCCCCTGAAAGCAGACCGAGAGAGAAGATGCCATTTGGAGATCGTTTCCTTCGCCTTTCTTGGCGGTCGTGCTCAGTTGGTTTCCACCTTTTTTGTTTTTAATTTTCCTGCTCCGGCGAGGCATTCCCAGTACATTTGACAGTCGGGAGTAATTTTTGCAAAAATCAAAGTAGCAAGCGGGTAAATATACTTGAGGAAAGCACCGAGTTGGGTTTGGGACCTGGATCCCGCAGGTTTTGTTGTGATCATGTGATACTGTGATATTATTCTTTCCAATTGTTCGGTGGCAATAATAAATGAATTGTTCTTAATCTCGCACCTGAAAAGCGCCGCTCATTTGTTTTGATGCTTTTGTTTCTCGATTTTTTGTTTGTTTGTTTCTTCAAATTGAAATTCTCCGGCGATTGGGCTTCATCAGCTGCTTTGCCAAACTGCGCGGTTTGTTCAGGGTAGGCCGGCCGTCTCTCGCAAGAGAAAAACGGCTCTAGTTTGCCGTTTGCCTGGAGAAGAGCTCTGCGGGAGCTGGAGCTGAATACGCACGGCCTCCGATAGGTGCTTGTTTGAATTGCAACTTTGGAAAAGCAGTTCGGATTTCTTAAATGGGACGCGGCGAAAAAAAGGAAAGGAAAAATCAGAAAAGTTGAGCTGTGAAGGGGGAGGTTTAGAGTCACGGTATTCTGAGCACTATTGTTAGAAAAGCGAAATTACACACTTAACTAACCCTCTAGCACTCAGAAACAAATAATTCCACACTGTTATCTAGACTTCGATAAGTCTCTTCCCTAGCTGGCAAAAGGCTTTTTTACTCTTCCTCTCCTCTAGAAGGAGAAGATCGCAATTTTCTAAAAATATAAATGTCTACTGACATTCATCAATCTGCCCAAATTCTGTTTGCCAAAATTTAAGGAATGGATGGCAATGAGTGGGAAAATACAGGAGACACTGCTGGGGTAATGGCTGAGTTCCTTTCCTTTCTTCTGTACTTTCTGGCTGTTTGGGGAAAAATCGAGATCTAGTTGTTGCTAGAAATAACTAATACCATGTTTCAGATCTTGGGGAAATTATTCACATTTGAAATGAAAGGAACCTCAAATTCCAATATTTTAATTCCTTATGAAGGGAGATCCATGAAAAGAAATCCTTCCCCCAATATTGTGTTTAGAATGGTAACTGTAAATTTTATCAATATAATAGCTTTCTGTTTGCTCAGCTGCTATAATTGCATGGAGCATATATGTGTGTATATTATGGGATATTCTATCCATCCATCTATCCTCCTGAAATATGTTATCTACCATTCATTTATTTTTAGATTACCCAGATTTGAAAAATATTGACCCAGCAATATTAAAATATTGCCACGCAGCAACTACCACTTGTATAATAGAAGCTGGAAAGCAAAAAGCTGACCAATCTATTATAAGGTATCCTAAAACTCTTCAACTTTAAAAAATATGTTTGACTTATTTTAGATTTATTGGTTAACACATCTTACTTTTCCTTTTAGTACCTACCTGGAAGACTGTAAACTTGACAGAGAAAGAATTGAAAAATTTTGCACTGAATATCAGGTTTTCAAACAAATTTTATCCTTTTTAATACCATCTATTAAGTTTTGTATAATCTGTAGTAGTTTATATGCTCTATTTTTATCCTTTTCCTTTTTGTAGAAACATAAGGATACCTTGGAAATCATATTGGGAAGGTATGTCCAAGGAAGTTATAGTGATCATCCAACTTTCAAATGCATCTTAAAAGTAATGAATGTATTCACAAGTTATCTAATTGGGGTAACTTAGTCCATGAAACCACAATTAATAAATTGCTCTTACTGATCTTTGTTACCTATAAAATCTCACAACAGTTTTGTGATTTAACATATCTTAGCCTAATAGATATTCATTATGTTTTCAGTATAGGCAGATGTCCACTCCATATAACTGATGTTTGTTGGCGTTTGGAATATCAAATAAAGGTAATTTAAATAAAGTGTGTATTAATTTCTTTTTTTCTATTTAATATGCAAAACTTACTTTTTTCTTTCTGTCTTTAGACTAATCAACTTCATAAAAATTATCGCCCTGCCTATTTGATGACCTTAAAAGTAGAGGTATTACATCAATCCAGAAATTCAAATATTAGTAGATTATGATTGTTTTAATTTTTGACACTTATTAGGAACTAATGTTTGGGATTTTGTTATTTTAGAATAATGATTCAAGATCTCATCAGGACATTAATTTTAGTTGTTCTATGGAACAATTGCAGGTATTTATTCCTCACTTTTTTGTGCACTGATATTGAATAATACCAGACCTTATAAAAGTCTAAAAAATATATAATACTTCAGTGTGTCTCATCTTTCAAAATATAAAATGCTACAGAAATACTACTTTTTCTACTTTTTCAATATGAGATTTCAAGTTGATTTATATTAAGTGTCTGCACCACACAAAAATATTATTTTTAGCAGAATGGGTGAACTACTTTCAAATGTGTTAAATTAGATGAACTTCATTTCCTATGTTATATACTTGAATGTGTAATATAATATAATATAAGCATGGAATTTGACTTATTTGGCTTTATTTAAATTACACTGATATCTGAGTCCCCATTATCCACAACTAATTTACTCTAAAATCAAAGCAACTAATCTGAGAATAATTAATAATATAAAGTTGCAACCCCATGAATTAGGAGTAAGTTTATTAGTAAGTTAGCTAATAAACAATAACAAAAAAGGAATAAATTAGACAAAATCAGAGAAATTAAGAAATAAGCAACTGTCTACAATTTCATATTGTTTCAAAATTTGTGTGTGTGTATGTAAAACACACATCACATCACATTTCATATGTTTCAATGGGTTGTATTAGATATATTTAGAATTACAGGCTCAAAATTGTTGAGATTGTTTATTTCTTTATATTCTATTAAACTAGGAATTTATATTGTTCTCTGTGTTATTTGATAAATAAGAAAAATAAAATTTATGTTAGGTATTTATCAACCTATGAATCCCAATTTAAACTCCTTTATTTTATATGTGATAAAGCACATTCATGATATACTCTGATAAAGACATTTCAGTACTTCTTAAAAATATCAATGGCAAAAAATGCATTCTTAAATCATTGGAAATTTTGCTATAAAGAAAACTTCTAATATTGCATAGAATTAGTTATTTACAGCAAAATATTTTTCTCAAGCTCTTATTCTATATTTTAGGATTTAGTGGGAAAGTTAAAAGATGCAGCTAAAAGTCTAGAAAGAACAACTCAACTATAATTGCAGACTTGGCAATCAACTGGATTGAAGAAGAAAGGAAAATGCTTGCTTCTTTGGCTATATGATGATCTTTTTTTCTTGGTTTTATTTAATGGATCTGTGATATATGTTTGATCAAACAGAAATTGACTTTTTACTTTCTATATAACATTACAAGTTTGTGTGCAATAAAACTGTTGAGCTTGTTTAACTGTAACATATCTTTTTAGATAGCTATACACTTTTTAAATATCTGCTTGTGTTTCAGTTTTTCAGTTTTAAAAAATACCTTTGATTTTACCATTTTTTACGTTATCTAATAAATGAGAATATAAATCTAATTTGTGTGTCTTATCTGATTATAATAATGAGTTGGGAGGGATTGGATTCCCAGCAGTTACATTATTCCAAGAAGACCTGCTCAACAAAACTCATGTTAAAGAGGTATAGAGGTCTGGGTTTACAGTCATTCTACTGTAATAAAATTATCACCTTGCTTGCACCTCATTTGCTGAAGACCAGTTCCTGCTGTTTCCTCCCCCCCCACCTTTTTTTTTTTTTAATGGAGTTATTTACATGAAAAATTGGGAAAATCCATTCATTCATGTCCTTTAACTTGGATTGACTTATTAAATATTCAATCATTTCTGTAAATAGAAAATTGTTGAAGTGTTCTGAATTGCAGCAGTTGAGTGACTATAAATAGAATATGACCAGTCTTGTCTCCATGGCTCTGTTCTTCCCAAAACAAAAAATCTTATCCCCAAGTCACAGTGTGGGTTGAACTTATTAATTATACACCTAGCCAAGAAGAAAGGCAACAGTGTCAGTCTGGTGTATTTGGAGAGTGGGATGCACAAAGACTTAGTTCTTATTTTCCTTCCATCTTCTAAGTGCTTTTTGCTATGTGGAGAGGATGGGAAATCTAAATGAGACAGAGTTGTGAGAATTATCCCAATAACTATAAGGATGCAGAGGCAAAGGAATTTAAACTTGTTCTATGGTGCCTCCAAGTTAGAAAAAATTCCCTATATACATTGGTTCTAACTCAAAATATGTTCTGAGATACAAAATGTGGCTTGCAAGGAGGTAGAAGGAAACTCAGCACCATAGCTCTGATTGTTACTTTTTAACAACAACAATTCTGCCACATAAAAGTTGCTTGCTTAAGGATCTTGAATAACCTGCCATCTACTGTAGTTGTCCCACTAATTCACCATAGTGAGAAAAGATGATCCTCCTCATCTTCATAGCCATGAGGGTGTGCAAGCAACAGAATGCCTTAGCCTAAATTTTCCAGCTCTGGGCATTAGCCACCCTTCAAAGTTTAAAGTCCAGAGCATCTGGAGAGAACCACATCTGCAGCACAGTAGCAAGAAGGTCTTCATATTTTGTACTCCCTAACATGATTTTTTTAATGGATGGGAAGAACAAAGTGGATTTTTTTTTAACCTTGGGTCATTTGAAAGCATAAGATAGTCTGGGAATAATGGCTTTTCTTTCACTAAATATTTTGCTCAGTACTACCACTCTTTTCTGGTTCATATTTTGCTAGACATCTTTCCATAAATTGTTGCCTTCCTGTATTTTATATCTAGCCGCCTATATGTTTGCAGGGAATGATGGAGATTGAAATTCCAACACATTTGAGGGAGAGTGACAAGTCAAGAAAGACTATTAAGGAAAGATTTTTTCTGGTTGATCGTGATCAAGGGAGGACCAGGTCCTTATAGTGGTCCCACTTAGATTCCGTTCAGAGTGCTAAGCCATTCCCACTTAAGATACTTCCTTCCCCAATCTAAACACAGACAGGGGAAGTCTATAAAAGTGGTGGGACCTACTTTTCCATTTGACTGCTTCATATGTTGCTCTGAAGTTGAAAGTTAATCAAACCTTGGATTGAACAGAATTGTAGAGTGAAATCTACAGCATGATCCTGACCTGGATTTCCTTCTCTGGTGGAGGTTTGACACAATGTGGAATAATGTTTTCCAGGAATATTTCCTTTTCCCTTCCATCATTTTCCTGGAGATGAATATAAGGATATTTTTTAACCATTGTCTTTAGTTTCCCCGATCTCTGCAGGATCTGAGAGTGACAATATTGTATCCAAATTAACACATTCATATGGATCAAATTGTCAGGAGATAGTGAAAAAGCCGTCTTTCATTAGAGTCTCTTTGGATGGTTGGATGATACTTTTAATATCAAATGGTTGACAACAGAATGATATCAGGATGCTTGCCAGGCATGGAGGAACAAGGCAGTTTATTAACTTCAGAGTGAGTTTGATAGCTAATCTTTCAGAAAAGTGGATTAATCCTAGGGTTCTCCAATACAGTTCTTTGTCATCTGGTCATTTCCGGATGCCGGTTTCCTTCCTATAATAACATTCCACTCTTCATCAACCCAGGAACCTACAATATGCATCCCATGAAGATCTGCCAAGATAGAAGAAAATGGTGTCAGTCAGGAGCCCCAACAAGTTCGAATGGTGGCACCTTAGAATTGTCGAGACAAAGAGTTGCCCAAAATGAAGGAAATACTATCTTTCTAGGAAAGGGAATGCCTACCGTATCATAAGGCTGCTTGCTTCTCAAAAAGTGGTGAATAGTGTTAACAAGGTAGTCCTTCAATCTTGGGTAGAAGAAGCTGAAAGATCTTGAGGAGTTCGGAAAGCTTCTAGTTGGTTCTTGTGGACACAAAAGGACCAATAGACCAGCTAGACTATGCTGCCCCTAACTACTCTCAAAATTGGTACCTCTGTTTAGATTCTACTATGTTTAAAAAGATAAAAGGAAATGTAACAGCACAAAAAGTTTGTGACAAAGAATGCGTGTCAGACAGCCAGGGACCCCGGAGCTGGGCTTTGTGAAGTGTGGCAATTGTGTGAGATGAAATTGCGAAGGTGTGTAGAGAGGTGTGAGGAATTTGGAAGACTGTCCTACCTAAGTCTTCTAGAATCAGCTGTACAAGACGCGAGGTGCCAGAGTTGTGCGGTGAACTAAATCTATACACTGAAGGCAGGCGGGAAGTGAGAAGGCGTGTTCAAAGGCAGGAAAAAAATTACCGAGAAAATGTGTGCCAGGGCACTTTCAGGGGCTGGATGGGGTTTGCGAGGGTGTGTGTGTGTGAGGGAGTAGATATGGGAGTAGGTTATCTGTGCGAGGGATTTCAACACAACAAGCAAAAGGGGGGGGTGTAAAAAGAGTGAGTTTTTTTGAGGCGGTGAAATAAAACGCTAGACCTTATTGGTTGAGAAAAATCCGGAGTACTCGTTCGTGGCAGTTTGAGAAGGGGCAAAAAACGGAGGAGGGATGAAGTAGTATGCGAGAGAAGGGGAAAGAATACAGGCACCTGAGGGAAAACGAGATTGGGTTTGGACTTTTCGGAGGAGGGGGAGAAAATCCGCTCCCAGAAGAAGATAGATGTGTGGAGAAGGGAGAGTTTGGTTCTGTAAAAGTAGCTCGAATCCCTCTCGCGTGAAAAGGTTGTGTGATTCAGTAGGAAAAGAAAGGACTCGGAGATCTTGGACCAAGTAAAGGACTTGGGGAAGGGAGGCGTAGTGCTGAGCTGCGCCAGGAGAAAAGGGGATCTGCGCCGGGGCTGGAGAAGTCGCGCGCACCTGGGAATCCGCGGCCTGATGCCAAAGCGGGAAAATCCGCTCTAACGGAAAAGGAGTGAAGGTGGAAGGGCCGAGATGACGCTCGGGGTTGACGGTTTCAGCTGCCGGTTAAACCCAACTTCTATAATACCACTTGGACCGCCTTTCTAACATTTCTGAGGTGTTTTAACACTGAGTTGCCCAGGAAGACGTGGGAGGTGGAGGAAGACATCTCGACCGAGGTCGGTGTTGTGGGACAGTCTAGGTGAGGGCGAGAGCAAACAGTAGGTCTGGGGGCAAAGGAGAGGCTCTGGGGAAAGGCGCCGAGGTGCAAACTGGAGTGCCACACAATACTGTTAAAATGGTGGGCAACCTTTTTCAATGTGTGTGTATGTGTGTGCATGTGGCGCGCGAGCCAGTGTGCCTGTGTGTGTGTGTGTGTGTGTATGAATATGTGTGAGTGTGTGTGTGTGCGCGCGCGCGCCGCGAAGGGGAGGCAGGCTGTAGGAGAAAGGATCAGAGCAGCTTCAGTAGCAGAGGCTCGGGGTGGAGAGACTGAAGCCAAAGGTCTGTCTGTGGTTGCCGTCACTTTATTACGCCTTTGAAAGAAGGGGGTGGAGGTACGTTTTTGTATGAAAGGGCAGATTTGTCCAAGAACAAGAGAGGAAAGAGGGCAAACGGAGATCTCTGCGTGCCCTTGTTTAAGCGAGAAAGGGATTGCTCGGGCGAGGTGACAGGGCGTGTAAAATCGGGAGAGAGGAATGAGCGCCATGTGTGTGTGTGTGTGTGTGTGTGTCTGTAGAGAGCTGGGTAGGTGTGCAAGCTGGAAGCGGGGGGGGGGGAGGAAAGGAATAAGGCATTGTTAGCGCGTGAGTGAGTGCGCGAGGCGGGAGGGGGGGAGGAAGAGCGGGAGGAGGTGGAACAGGCAGCCGCGTGAGTGCCGCGGAAAAAAAGGAGGACTAGAGAAGTATGTGCGCGCGCGCGTGTCTGGAGGGGGGGAGAGGCGGAAGAGCAGGCGGAGGGCAGGGAGAGGGGGAGGGGAGGGCGGCGCACGAGGGGGGGGAGGAGGCGTCCGAGTCGCGGGATTGGGTCACAGGGAGGCTGACGGCTCCGACTGCACCGACACTAATTCCCAGGCCACCCTTAAGGAATGAGGAGTCCCACGTGACGCTGGCGGGGCGGGCGAACTCTGAGCCATTTTGGTTACGGTGTCAGTTTCCACTGTGCGCCTTCATTGCTGCGTTCCCTCCACCGCCACCACTACCTCTGCCTCCCCGCCTGCTCCTTCCACTGCAACAACTCTGATATAATTCAAATATTTCCATAATTATTATTTTTACAAAGAGGAAAGTGGAGAGGGAAAAAGAGCTCCCTGGAAGGCAGGAGAGGGAAAACACCAGACCGGGGCGGAGGGGGACCCATAGACGGAGCCGGGAGGAGGGCTTGGAAGCCGGAGAGAGACAATGGGCTGGTGGTGGTGGAGAAGGAAGAGTGGCAGTCCAGACGGGCCGGAAATAATTTAAGAGCCCAGCACTGGAGCTACGCGTTTTAAAAAAGGAGAGAGCAGCCAGCCAGGAGTAGGGAGGGAGGGTGCGCGAGCGAGCGAGGTGGGGGGGGGGGAGAAGAGAGAGAGAAAAGGAGACGCGGGAAGGAAGAGGAGGGGAAAGGCAAGCAGGCTCGGAGCGAGCCCGAAGGAGAACCGCCGGGCTGTTTCGGGAACTAAAAGGAGCTCGGCGCGGCGGCGACGGCAACAGCGACGGCGGCAGCATATACGCTGATTGCAACTGACAGCGCCTGCAGTTCGTTTCAAGATGGCCGCTTGGCTCACATTCATTTTCTGCTGAACGACTTTTAACTTTCATTGTCTTTTCCCGGCAGCTTTGGTCGCCCCCCGGCAGCTTCTTCCCGCGGGTAGGTGTGCAGGGGCGCGTTTTCTAGCCGAGGTCGGAGGGTGATGGGGACTTGGCGGCGGGTTTTGGGGAGGGTTTTTTTTTTGTTTTGAAAGGCTGCGAGGGGGAGCTCCGGTGTCCCCGTGTTCTCCGTATGGGAAAAGCGCTGACAGTCTCGGCTCCAGCCACACGCACACGCACACGGTTCGCCCCACGCGCGCGCGCGCCCGGCCGGAGCGGCGGCAGTAGCAACCCAGGCGCTTGGTTTCATTCCGCAACCAACGCTTGCAAATTTTCGTTCCCTTTCCACCGGAGCTAGGTCGTAGAGCCCTCCTGGATGCCCAGCCCCGAAGGAAGATGTTTGTATTTTCGGTTGCTACTGGCCATTCAAGTCCAGCCCTCTTTGTTTATAGGCAGATTTCGATTGAAGAGCGACACTTCGTGCAATCTTGAGCTGCCTGGGTCAAGGGATGGCGATCGCCTGCGAAACAAACGGGTCGGCGGGGGGTTCAAAAGCCACCTAGCGCTCCCATTTTATAGGGATGAGTTCCACGGGGGGTTGCGGTCTTGCTGGAGGGTTCGCTGAGCCGTTGGAGGTCTCCGGAGAAATGTTATTAACTTAAGTTCGGCCAACACTTGTGTGGCGTGAGATGGCTTGGTAAGATGGCGGTTCTCTCTTAGCGTGTCCTTTCGCATTTGTGCTTAAAATGCTGGAGTTTCTTCCGGGCTTTGGAAGAGAGGAGAGGAGAGGAGGTGGACGCTGGAAATCTAGCTTCGATGAGAGAAGTTACTGTGTGTTTAATTCTCGGAGTTCTTATGTCCAGATTGAACATGCGGGATAATTGAGGGAGCTGTGTTAATAGAATTTGCAAGCACTCCGTCTGCAGCTTTCTATTCTTTAGCCAAGATTTCGCCTCTCCCTCACATATCTTATCCTTCCAAGTTGAATAAGGGAAAGTTAACCGAAACATCTTCTTAGCCCAGATGTGATGGTTTTGGTCCTGGCTCTAAGGGTGCCTGGGTGGGAAACTTGGTTTGTATAAAATCTCGCGGCCTTGACAAAGTAGACCCAGCTACAGCTCAGCTTGTTTTGTTGTTTTAATGCCTGGTGGGAAATAAGTCGGGGGCACCTAATCCAATCTTCTCTCCCTGCAAGTAACCTTTCTCTCCAAATGGAGAGTTAACCATGTGATCCACAGCCACCGTCCGCTTGAGGTTTTGTTAGCCTCCCACTATTCAACACTTTTTTTGTTTCAAATGGTCTTTCTTGGCATTCCAAAACTATAACTTTGAGGTGTAGGGGAAAGACTGTATTTCTCTGCTCTGGTCACTGTAAATGAGAACTCATCTTTTAATACTATAGTTGGTTGGTGCTGTGCCTCCTCACCCATTGTATTCAGCCTAGCTAGAAAGAAACTGGCTTCTGCCTTTGAGGAGACTATTAGGAATAGACCTCATGGAGAGGTCTATTCCTCTCCATGAGGATGAAGGGGTTTTGCTGGAGAGAGTATGGGTTAAACTAAACATACCTATTTCTTTCTTGGCTGGGATTCCATGGATCCACACTTTTGAGTGAATCATTCATGCTTCAGGATTCACCTTTAAAAATGGCACCTAGTGACAATTCAAGGCATAGTGGACCAGATTACAGATCTGCCCCTGCAAACCAAGTTATTTCAGGTAGCCTTGGTGAATTGACACCTCAAGTATCTAGAGCCTATTTCTAAAACATCCATCCACCTAACTATCCATAATTTTCAAAGTTGACCATGTAAGGCCTCCAAGCTTCAGCTGGCAATGATAACAAGTTTTATCTCTCCCTGTTTTCCTGGTGGAATACATACCTAGGAAGGCGGGTGGGCCGAAAATAAAATATCTGGTGTTAAAGGTTATTGTGTCTTGGCTATAGAAAGGTATACCATTATTGTAAGAAGGTGGGAGACTTCAGGGAGAGAACACGAGGGAATAACAGCCCCTACTCCATCCCTACTCCATACTTTGGGTAACGAGATGCCTGTTTTGTTTATGAGTGTATATAAATGAGTGCATGGGAGTTGCTGGGATCTTTCACTGATCCGTAGCTTTGATTCAGGATTGTTGGTTTAAGAATTCAGTTGATACCTCCGGCGAGATCCTGGAGGAGGGGGCTAATTTAGGTAATAAATAATAAGCTTTGAGTAACAAAGCTTCACGCTTGATTTGAGTTTTCTTCTACTTGGGCAGAGGCTCTGTTTCTCTGAAATGAAACATGTGTTTCTATCTTTTGACGAATTGAGTTGCCTCCTTCTGTGCTTCACTGTTTGGGAAAGAATTTAAGTCCACTCAGTTGCTCGACCCTTTCTAATCTACTTTTGGTTAAAGTACCCTGGATTTACTGCATCTTAATTTGAACAGATAGATGTGTTTTATCACGATGGTGGTAGTGATGGGGACTTCAATTATCTGCTAACGGGGTTGGGATGGAGAAGTATATCCTTTACTCATATCCTGAAAACTGCTCTGGAATGAGAAGGAGAGGCCAGGCGTGGAGACTCCGGTTTTCCTTGCCAACATTCAGTTCTCAGGCTAAGGTTATCGAACCTCTCCTTCCCCTTCTACTCCAAACTTGTATACCTTTTGCTTCCCTTCCCCGCCCCACCCCTCAAACGATAAAAGCAGCAATTTCCTCCGTGAGCAGTGGCATCGTTCCTTCTCTGTTTTTCCTTCCTTCCCTTTTTTTTTCCATCTGGGGAAGGGGTACATAGAACAAGTTAAGTTTTGGTAATTGGTTTTGTGGCGAGCGATCCTAGTTGTACTCTCCATCCCTCTCCTACTTACCCTCGAACTTTTGGAACATTGGACAGAAATTAGGGACTCCTTCGGAAGCGTCCAACATTTTGTCCCGATTGCTGTGTGTTCAGAGTAAAAGGTAGATCCGCGGCTGCGGAAATGGAACCTGTTCCTACGGCTGAGCATAACCTCCCCACTTCCTTCCCTCCCACCGTAAATTTTTTCTTGCCGGGCGGTGGAGAAACATGACCCGCGTTAGGATTTCCTCAGAGTTGGTTTGCTCTCTTCACTTCCCGGCTGCAGCCCGAGAACTGCGGTACATTAGCAGCATTCCTAGGATCTGCGGCCGGGCAAGCTTGGACTGCCAGAGCGGGATGTCCACGGTGCCCGATGGGGGTGCTAGGACTCTCTTGAATCCGGGTCGGGTCTATGGCAAAGGCTGCCGCTCCTCTAAAGTCTCTACGAATCCGAAAGGGACCAACATTTAACTCTGTGCCTTGGCGATCCAAGAGAGTATAAGGTTGCATCGCGCTGCGGACAGGAGTCGGGAGGCGAAGAAAGGAGAAGGGAAAGAAACAGTGACCACTTTCTTGCCCGTGGCCGACGTGGATGGAGGCCCCGAGAGAAACCGAAAGCCCCTGGAGGAGCCTCTTGCTTTCGGCCTGGCATCGACCCCAGAGCTGACTCGAGCCGCCCTCGAGGCCTCCTACTGCCAGCCCCGCTTTTGGCGTCCTCGCTTTCTCTCCCTGCGACGCGTCCTCCCGCCCAATTGGACTGGAGAAGAATTTTGGCCCCGCCAGCAACACCCGACCAGGATCCCTGGCCAGGATCCCGGTTCCTTTCCACAGCGGTACCCCCAGCCCGTCCTTCTCCCCCACCCCCTGCTTGATCCCTACCCCAGGGGCAGCAGTTGTTGCCCCCGAAGGGATTAGGCTTTTTTCCGCGCCGAGCCTCCAAACCTGCCCTCCTGTTCCCTGCGCGCCCACCCACCCCCACTCCCGTTTCCTCTCGAAGCCACCTCTTCCCAGCCTGGCCCCTCCCGCCCCCTCTCCCCTGGTGCGCTCCGGATGGTGGCAGAATGCCAAGTGTAAGTGTAAGTTGCTATAGCAACCCCCTCGCTAGAATGGTTCCGAAGGCGGCTCGGTCCCGAGCCTCTTGGGTTGGCGGCGGCGACGCGCTAACAGCCGAACCAGTTCCTGGGGTCCCAGCTTGATTTTATTCTGCCTGCTGTTACCCGCCTGCCAATCCTTGTTCCGAGGTGCGGGCCCCAATTCCGCCAGCAGCCAATCAGCCACCCCTCCTTTGCTTGCTTCTTCCTTCACCGCCGCCGCCACTGCTTCAACCGCGGCCGCCAACACCCCCCCCCCCGACTCTTCTCGCCGGAAATGCCCAGACCAACGTCCGCGCCTGCACTAGGATCACTTCCCCGCCTCCCACTTGTCCCGTTCTACCCTCTGCAAATCCCGATCTGCGGTTTTCCGGTAGCGCGGGGAGGGGGGCGGAGGCCCGTGATCGTACCCCGAGGAGCTTCCTCCGCCCGTCCCAGGCAACTCCCCTTCTGAATATCGCCGCGCAGGGCTAGGTGCAGGTGGTCACTGGACTGAGCGCTCTGGAAGGACCCCCTTCCACTGCCCCTTCCATGCGCTAAGGCTCTTCGCACCTCCTTTTTCTCGCCTGAACCTGATTGTCTTCCCCGAGAGGAGGCCACTTTTAACTGCGGGGGAAGTGAGGAAATCGTGTTGGGCCGCGCCTCCGAAGTTCCCCCACGGTGTTTAAAGCGCTCCTCTTTCTTTGTACATCTTTTAGAGTCTCCTCGGATTGAACCAAAATGCATCGCACAACCCGCATCAAAATTACGGAGCTCAACCCCCATCTCATGTGTGTGATTTGCGGAGGGTATTTCATTGATGCTACCACGATCATCGAGTGCCTGCACTCCTGTAAGTCCCGCTTGGTTGCTTCTCATCGGGGAAAGGGACCTGCTGCCAGCCAGCCCTCCCATCCCTTGGTCCTGGTGAAGCAAGGTTTGCTCCGCAAGACCAAATTCCTTCATTGACCATATGGCCCTTTGTTGCCGAGAAACAGCTAACTTTGTTTAGGGTCTGGGTTAGAAATAACAGCTGAAAACCATGCCTTGATTCTGCTTTGTAACCTTATTTCTGCACAATTCTATATATTTTTTCCCTCTTGCAGTCTGTAAGACTTGTATTGTACATTACTTGGAGACCAGCAAGTATTGTCCCATTTGTGATGTCCAAGTTCATAAAACTAGGCCTCTGTTGAACATAAGGTAGGAAAAACAACAACTAAATACTTTATGTCATAGTTATGTCTTTTCATATATTATATTTCTTTGGGTGCAACTTCCTTCCGATGTAAATCTGAAAAAAAAAATTAGTTCAGGAAACATAACTGTACTATTTCCATAAGTATCTGTCTTGCATTTCAATTAGTCATTTTTCTTCTTTTTCTACATTAGAAGCCCATCTTTATTCCCTTTATCTTTCTTTTCCTACTTAAAATTGCATTTTGTTCTCATTGTCAGTGTGCATATTAATTTCCTATATTTTTTCAGTATTGATCTTTATCAAAGTATTGATAAAGAAATGCAAAAGTTAAATTATTTCCAGAAATCTTTATTTAGTTGCATATCATTGGCTCTCTTTATGTTTACATCTTTTTATTAAATGCCTACATTTTTACAATAGTGACTGTCTAATTTGATATCTTTCTACCAAAGCAAAAAATATAGGTAGATTAATAGCATAGATCTAAAAATTTATATAAAACAATTCAAATCTGGTTAAAAGTTTAAAAATTATCAACCAAGCTGTTTTTGGTTCTGGAAAATTGTAAATATTAACATTAGATTTTATATTCCAGATCTGATAAAACTCTCCAGGACATTGTATACAAGTTAGTACCAGGTCTTTTTAAAAGTAAGTAAGCAATTAGATTGAACAGCCAATTCAGTAATAGAATGTGTAGAGATGAATAATAAAAATATGTTTTTTTCTCAGATGAAATGAAAAGAAGAAGAGATTTTTATGCTGCTCATCCATCTGCTGATGGTAAAAGAAAATAGATTCTGAGTTTATGATTTTATAAAGAATTACCTTTTAAGCAGAAGCTGAGTTTGTAAAATTTATGTACCATTTCAGTACTCTTGCACAGCAAATAAATGTTTTTATACATTCAAAATTTTTAAATTTATTTACAGAAATAATTTTAGTAGTAACACATACATTTTATGACTGATGTTTTCTTTACTCTTTCTGATTTGGATTTTAAAATGTAACTTACTGTGAACATTTCTGTGCAGTTGCCAATGGCTCCAATGAAGACAGAGGGGAAGTTGCAGATGAAGACAAAAGGATTATAACAGATGATGAAATAATAAGCTTATCCATTGAGTTCTTTGACCAAAATAGGTAAGTTATAAAAGCAGTATCTTATCTTTGTTAGTACATTCATAGATTTTTTTTCTTTATTACTATATGTCCTTTTTCTAGAGCTGAACGGAAAGGAAGCAAAGAGAAGGAGAAAGCCAAAGAGGAGGTAAGTAGATAGTTGGTTCCTTGACACTTTTATTTCTTTTTCAGAAAATAAAACCATATTAGTTTTTATTTCCTTAAGTACTAGAGTCAGTTATTCTGCAGAGTATGAGCATACTTTCTTAGTAATTACAATTCAAGGGCATTTAAAAGACTGATAAAAATACGTTTTATATTAGAAAACATCCTCCTATTTTCCTCCCTTAGTTAGTGTATGCATTTTAAAGAATAAAATTTGTATGAATTAAACTCTAAAAGAAAAATCTGATGAGCATGTATTCTGCTTTTTACTTCATTGATTTTGGATCACCAGTAAACATTTAGTTTTCATGCTGCTAGTTTTAACCATGTTTCCATCTCTTTCTATCTATTATATTGGAATGAACATTAGTATCAGATTTTGAATGTTGTCTCAACCAAATGCCCCTCCCAGGCCAACAACAAAAGATATTTACGCTGTCCTGCAGCAATGACTGTAATGCATTTAAGGAAGTTTCTCCGGAGCAAAATGGACATACCCAATGCTTTTCAGGTACTTTTGACTAAGGGACATTGAGGGGGAAGAACTGTCATAAAACAGTTTTAGCTAAGGGCATTATTTAAACTTTAATTCTGTTGGAAAGAATTGCTTTTGGAATTAAACAGCAGCAGATAAAAGACCTACAGGAATGGATTTCAGAGGGCCTCTCTGAATCATTCTATTCTAAGTCTTTGATATAAAGGCAGATATCTTCTCAACTGAGTCAATGTATTTTTGAATTTCAGATAAAATGTGTGATGTTTGATAAAGGTAGTACAGTAGATGCCACATTGCAGTTGTATAGTCTTTCACACCTCCATGCTATGTTAAATGAAGTGTAATTTCATTTCTTTTCTTAGATTGATGTCATGTATGAAGAAGAGCCTTTGAAGGACTACTACACACTAATGGATATAGCCTACATTTACACTTGGAGAAGGGTAAATATATTGAGAGTCCTTCCAAGTCTTGGTCACATTGAGCCAGAGGGGTGGGAAACAAAAATAAATTCTCTAACAAGGGTTTCCTTTCTGACTTTCTTCGGCAGAACGGCCCCCTCCCTTTAAAGTACCGTGTGCGACAAACCTGCAAGAGAATGAAAATAGGGGGCCAGCAGCGAGACGGCTTACACAACAGTGGGGACCTGGAAAGTGACTCTGGCAGTGAAAAAGCTGGCAGCCCCATGGGAGGTGCTCCTTCCACATCATCCTGCGTGCTCAGCCCCAGCACTCCAGTGCAATCTCCCCACCCCCAGTTCCCCCACATCTCTAGCACTATGAATGGAACCAGCAGCAGCCCAAGTGGTAACCACCATGCCTCCTTTAACAACAGAACCCGGAAAGCATCCATCAATGGTTGTTCTACGACTTCTTCTGGCTGACTGGCATAAACTTTCCTTTCTGACTCTGAAGACTGGATGCAGAGGTTATGGCTTATTTTCTGCTCCAGTCTCTGTGTCTCTATCATATCACACCATTAAGCTTTATAGTTGCAAATTCCACATGTGTCTATGCCTGGTGGTTAATAAGAGAGGAATAAAGATCGGGAACTAAATGGGAGGACAAGAGACTTTTTTTATATTAAATAACCACCACAGCAAACTGTTTCTTAAGGACTATCAACATGGAAAAACAAAGGATAACAATCCAAATATCTGAGGAGGAGTTTTTTCCGGACTTCCCATTATTGTTCTGTTTCTTAATTTGGAATCTGATAATTGATACCTACCACAAATGAAAGTTTTGTAAATCCAGATTAATTTCCTATATATCTTTTAGATTATGAACTATGGCTCTGCTGTTTTGGGGAAATCTCATTGAAAGCAAGTGATTTTTTTTTCCTTCTCCACCTCGAAATGCATAAATGCCAGACTGAATATGCATAAAAAGATGCGCATATGTAGCCACACCACTGTGAATAACAATGTATTTGCTTTATTAGCCATTTTGATTTATAGTTTGTATCCACAACTTCTGTGCAGCACCTAAGCCATTGAAAGATCAGAAAACAACAGAAGAAAAAAGTGGTATAGAAGAGAAGGAGGACATTCTACGTTCAGATTTACATCTGTATACCTAAAAGCGGGTATTGCCTTTTATTTTACTGGCTGGCTTAAGAAAAAAGAAATCAAGAAAGAAAGCAAGATAAGCTCTTTTTGTAAGGTTTTGATGGCATTATGAATTTGTGGAAGAACGCCATATTAGTGTATGACAAAATAGGAAGCAGTATTGTATGATATATTTATAAAGAAAATATTGTGTTTCTTGCAGTATCAATGAAGGTGGCTAAGTCCCCATTGGCTCAGCCCTGACAGATGCTTTGTGGGACAGGTGTAGGGGGAGCCCTGCTAAAGTAGCCACCAGCTCTTTGCCGTGAAAGCAGGAGAGCACGTTTCCTTCTCCACTAACTTGGAAGCAATTGACAATATCAAAAAGACTTCTTGCGCCTTGTCTGCTTCCCAGGATTTTTACATTTATCCAATGTAATTGTCTCCAAGGCCAAGGAAGTGAGGCATTGGACAAAATGGAGGAACATGGAAACAACTTGATTTTATTCTTGATTTTATTCCTTTTATAGGGGAAAGTATTGGAATATGTGGTTATTTTTTTCCCCCAGAAACAAAAAGCACAGAAATGCATATAAAAAGCCATAAAGTATGCAAGAACCTTTTTCATTCATTCTTTCTAAAGAAATCAGTTAATTCAGATGAAGGCTTTTTAACTAAATTTGTTTTAATATATATGTGTATGTGTATGGTACAGTACTAACTTGGTTAAGGATTAACAGGTACAAATGAGTTGCCTGGAAGCCTTTCTGCAAAATAGTTTTCTCAAGGTATCAAGTTTTTTGAGGGGGGTGGGAAAGGAAGGCTTGAAATTGTAAGTCTCTTGAATCTCCAATATCTTCCAGTTTGTGCTTTGCTTTGGTTAAAATGTATGTGTGGTATGTGCGTTCATGTGCCCATTCTTCACTCATCAGTTACATATTTGTGACGGTGTTTATCCTATATGCCTATTGTCTCATGTTTGTACAGGGATATTGTAGCTAAGTATTTTGTTGTCTCCAGTCTGCAAAAAGAAAAAGGGAAAAAAAGCACAATTCTATGCTTTGTCTTGCTTACACTCATTAAACCATTACTTTTACATATACCTGCTAATTTCTTGTAATGTAAACATTCAGTTTCCTCTCTCTTCATCTGCTAAAAGAAGTCAAGAACTATGTAGATACAGTACATATGACTTAGAATTTCATAGGATGGTTCTGCTTTATTAAACTCAGTTTATTAAAGACCATATTTATTTTCACAGAAGACCAAATGAAAGTAGCCCATGAGAAGAGGGTGATGCATGTACTGAATTCTCTTCCATGCAAAGAAATAAACCTTGATGATTGAAGTGTGTGTGTACACATATACATACATACAGAAATGGATTGAACAAGAAAAATAGTGCTTTTAAGTCTTTCCCATATAACCCAAATGATATCTACATAGTCTTATAAATTACTGAAACAATCCATTTAAATATGTATCTTTGTAGTTTTGACCATATTCCTTTCTGTACCCTTATTAATGAAAAGAATTTTGGTTTGTCACTGCAAGTAAGTCTTTTCCCCTCAGTTATGTATTACTGTTGGAAAATTCTCAGTTATTTTAAGAGGAAAATAATATAAAGATTATATAAATACATAATTGAGACTAAACTATTGGTCTTTACAGTCTTCTTGCTTTTAAGATTAGCACACACAACCAAATGCTGAATCTCAAAATATTAAGACAAAAAGTAGATCCAGCTAAAAGTCAAACCTTGCCATAAAAAAACCCAGTGGTGGTAATATTTAAAATTTCTTTGTAAAAATATAACTACTGCAAACTGCATCCATATTACAAATATTTCTGAAAGTGAATCCCATCTATTTAAGATAAAGGTGTTTCTGTAACATACATTTAATATTACAGTTTGAATGTGTACTCTTTGCAACAAGTTAAAGCTGCTAATCACGATGTAATTTACATTAATTCGAATGTAAATTACAAGACATCATGGTTGTTTAATCATGATTTGTGGAATAACTTACAACTGGCAGGATTTGATCAAAAAGTCAAGCCATAAACCTTGATTTAAAAAACCACAATGCTCTGGCTGACAGATCACTTTAAACTCTTCCAAAGAAGAAAATAGGTGCTTTTGTACACATGTAAAATGCTTTTCCCTTATCATAGCCAAAACCACTGCCAAACTTTGAGATAAAATAAAAATCTTTAGTAGAAAGTTAAGGGCCTAAAAATCAGCAAGATATCTTGTCAACAGGAAGTTAGTCTTGTCAATTTCCCCAAGTATTCTTTCATCTTAGTTCCCAGTCTGTAAAATGGAAACATCTTAAGAAAGCTGTAAAGATGGCATATTTACAGTGGAACTGCCAAGAAAGGGGGGGGGGGAGACAGAGGGACACATACAGAGAGACAGATAGAGACAGGGAGAGAAGAAATTGATATATTTCAGATTTCAGTGGTAAATGAAGCATATTTTGAAATTCTTAGGACTAGGATTCCTTGGCTAGGGAATCCATCACTTTTTAATTAAATCCCATCTGTGTGGGTTGGAATCCTCTTGCATTTCTATGATCAAATAGATTGGAGGAGGGGAAGAGATGGTGATGGCGATGTGGTTCCCCTTTGTCCTCCAGGTCATTTTGAAACAGACTGATGGGAATAGGTCCCCAAGACATTCCCACTTCCTATGGTTTCATACCCTAAATGAGCAGACCTTCTCATCGACCTGGATACTTATTTAAATAAATGCTCCATTCCTGGTGGACTTCACTCTCTTCTCCCTAAACGAAAACAATGGTCTGTTTGGAGAGGCACATGAGGCTGATTCTCCCCAGCCTCTACCTGAATCTGTTCAGCCGTCCATTACTCTGGGAAAGTTATGTTATAATCAAACATGCTGAAGGTTGGAGCCGTTTTCTTCCTGCAAAGGCTTTTACCTAGTAAATCGAAATAATTTCCCCCTGAAGTCTGCTTTTATTCCACGGTTTAATTCTTTCCGCCCCTTTTTGTCGCTTGATTTTTTTTTAATCTGGTTTTTCAGTTGGAAGGGGATTATTTTTGGTTCAGTTAAAACCTAATTCACCCAGGTACTCTCAAACACTGAGGGAGACCTCTTCTCTCTGATCTCCGCTGCCCAGCGCTGTTCAGCAAGGATTTATGCGGTCACGTTCGGTTGAAAAAATGCGAGAGAGTGAGAGAGAAAATTGTGAAGGGAAAAAAGGAGTGGAGAAAAGAATAGATAAGACGGGAAAGGCAAGGCAAGGAAAGACAAGGAAAAGAAAGGAAAGACAAGGAAAGGAAAAGAAAGGAAAGACAAGGAACTAGAAACAGTGAAGCAAGAGGACACGTAAAGGAAAACGTTAAAAAAAACCAAGGGAGAACAATGGAAGTGGAAAGAAAGAAAATGACTGCATAGAACATCCTTTACAAACACATAATAAAATTCAAGTTAAATGTGTCTATTTTATGTTCTGAGTGCCCTGCCAAACCGAAACTGGGTTAATTGACTAAAGAATGTTTCAGTTAAAAGACAGCCTCTGAATTGGATGGGAATTGTTCTCCTATGAACCTACAGCAAGCATCCTGGGGGTCTGCAGAGAAGACAATCTCTGCCCCGTGAGCCGCAGAAGTCTGGGGCCCTCCTTCCCCGCTCTTTTTTGGAGCCAGAAACCATCGAGGGCATAAACGTCCTCCTGAACAGGGAGAGCAACATGCTTTTAGTTTTGCAGCGACCTACGACATTCTCTTAGCCTGCATCCTCAGGAAACGGCGAGCCCAGACCTTCGTGTTTATCCGAACTCAGCCCACACAGTAAAAGTATAGATCTTTATTCGAATTTGCACAATTAGCTAAGCTGTGGAAACTCATCGCTTAACATGTTCTGGGAATTGGCTTGGCGGGATCGTTGAACAAGCCATCTCCCTCCTCAACCACCGCGCGGTTGATTTGTTCCCTCCTGAATCCTTATGCAAAAGCAGCAATCGTGCTTCAATTAGCTGGGATAGGAACTGGTTGAACTCAGTTCGCTCGCCAAACTTTCCTATCCTGGAAAGCCGCCCCTCTGTGTTAGGTCTGGATTCAGTTCATGCCGGAGAGGCAAGTCCTGCAACCCTCAGCCTCTCTGATGGGTGGGAAGGAAGGAGCAAAAACCAGGGGGAATTGGACAAGCAACTCCTGGGGTTGAGGAGGAGCTTCAAGCTGGCGCTGATCGCTGGCGCCCGGCCGGCCTTTCCTTCTTTTGGCAGAAAAGGCAGCGCTGCCTCGTCGGCGGGACTCCCAGCAGCCGCCCCCTCGACTCGCTTCGCCTGGTCCGCCACAGAAAGTCCGAGGAGCCATCTTGCGCCTGCGCACTGCACCGCCGCCTGCCTGCCTGCCTGCCTGCCTGCCTGCTCTGCCCCTATCCTCCAGCCGTCAAATTAGAAAGTGGTAGGAAGTATTGGGAGCTGTGGTTGTGGGAAAGGCTGGGGTCGGTAAAACAGAAAAGTGGCCGATGCAGGGGAGGGGGGGGGCGGAGGTGACCAGATAGCAGTAGCTGTCACGTTATTTCTAGTTTCTCGGTCGTTGTTTGACCGAATTTTTTGCCTTCCCGAAATTGTGCCTTCTTGTTTCTCTTTAATCCAGATGGAGGAATTTTAAACCATAAGTGAACCCGGATTCTATGACTCCGACAAAAAGCACTGCAAAAGATATCAAAATCCACAAAGAGAAATAAAAGTTCCATTAGTTAGAGGTTGACAATTCCTAGGAAGGAACCGCAAAAGATAAAAGTTAACCGTCGTCGAAATTAGTCCCTTCGACCTGATTGCATCTAAACACGGGAGAACAACAGTTCTCCCTTGGAAACTATTTCGGCGGGCGGTGCTGCTTGCCCTTCCGGCCATAAGTCCAGCCAATTTGCAGTGCAACGGGGCTCATCTCACCGCACTCCCTCCTTCGCTGAAGCTCCTCAGATTGGGGGAGGTCATTTATTTTGGGGACCAAAGGAGGCGCCATTCGAATCTAAGAGAAATGTGATTTTACTTGCCCTGAAAATTGACTTTTGTCCTTTATGTCTTTAATCCAGCAATTAGAAGTGCCCTTTTGCACTGCTTTTATTATTGTTTCTCGGCGTCCCCTTTCCAAAGGATGATGATTGCAGGGTCATGTAACTTTAATGCTTTTTAAATCCGTCATTGGTAAATTTGAAAATGAGAAACCTTCTCTTGCCTCGCTAAATTTTAGAGCTGGGTGAAAATTTGGATGCGCAATCCTCCAATTACACTTCGATTGCAACAAATTTAAAGGAAACACAGGTTTTTGTTCTGCGTGTGTTCGATGGATCACTACTTTCAATTATAATTCCCACCCATTGTCTCTTGAGTTAATGGCGTTTAAATGCAATGGGATTAAAATAATAAATTCTACTACACCGTAGGACATAACCTTCAGAAGTGAGGCACTTTTCATTTGCACTCTTAATCTAGAGAATAAAACTCAACGATGTAATTCTGCAGCGCCAAAACTAAACATGAGGTTTATATATTCTCAAAGGAAAGAGAAGATAAATGGGGGATCCTTGATTGTCTCTGACCTCTCATTTCAACAAGCTACAAATATTCTTTTCTATAGGGAAGAGAAAGGATACCCCTCTTTCTCCAGCAACTAAGCATATTCTAAATCCTTTAGAGACTTATTTTCAAGATGGAATTCTGGAATCCTGATTAGTATGTGAAACGTGGTTTCTTTTTCCAACTATTAATGTTTAGAAGTCTGGGAGAGGAAACTCGCAATATTGCTCCCTCCTTGGAAGGAAAGGATAGGAGCGTGAGTGAACATTTCTGTGGCTTTATGGACCGACTCCTTAGAAGTTTACAATCCAGCCAATTGCTAGAAAAATCTCTTCCCCGCATATTTGTATATAAGCCATCCTTATTTCCTTCACACCAAGCCTTCAAAGTGATGGTGTTGGCTGCCGGTTCTGGGACTCAAGACCAGTAGAAAACATCCCCTTAAGCTTGGATAGAATGGCAGGCAGAGATTTATGTGGATAATTCTTCGGGCAGATGGGAAACCCTATTGCATTTCTTCTGCATTTCTGCAGTACTTGAGAGCACAGGAATCCAAGGCAAGAGCAAGAAGAATTACACAGCAAGCCTTGAATAAACCTGCAAGGGATTAAAAAAAAAGAGAGTTGAGGATTGTGTCACAGTCTTCCCAAGTCGCATGAATGCAGCTAAATACGTCTTTCTGGTACCTGGATCCAGGACTGTCTAGTGAATAGAAGACAGAGATGTTGACTCAAGTCCTGCTCAGGAGGACATTTAAAGGATTGATGTGGAGACAAGCAGACCCAGAAGCTTAAACTACCTCATAAACAGTTGTGAGAATGATCCAGACAACAATGATGAATAAACAATTTCAGTTCAAGTTATTCACAGATAGAGTATGATGAGAAGATCTATTCACCGGGTGTTGGTTCAAACATGATTAAAATATAATCTGGACTTGTTGAGTTTGGCTTCGCCAGTCTGGGGAACTCAAGATATTGCCATCTATAAACCAGTTTTATTATTCTGTGCATTGTGAACTTAGGTACCATGAATTGTTCATAATGATTTATGATTTGCCCATTGCAGGAACCCAATTATGGTTTATTAATAAATTGGGATTCAAGTAATGCCTTAGCGTGGTCTTTCTTCCATTACCCCATAGAACTGCTTTGAGGATAAGATGTGGTGTGTGGGAGTGAAGAATCATGCACATATCCTGGGGAAAAGTCAGGTTGGGATATAAAGAACTGCAACCAGCTTTAGATATAATTCCTAATGTCGGATTGGAGGGAGGACTTTTTTTTTCTTTTCTTTCCTATCAAATTCAATAAAAGACCGTTTTAATTCTGCTGGGATGATTCTGCTTTGAAGCTGCAACCAGGCCCAGGTACTAGAGAATTTCCCAGGATAAATTCCTTGGTCAAGCTGAAAAGTAGGAATGGGGTATTCAAATCATTTGATTTTTTTGAAGAGTAATTCCATTGGATCCAGCAGGTCTTACTTCTGAGTTTAGAAATGGTCAAAACCAGCATCTCTTTCTTTTTCTATAATTTTTATCAAATCATCTTCATGCGTTGGTTATTCTTAACATCTAGAATAAATCCATCTTCTTTATAGATCCCTTTGTTACATTTTTAGCAGTGTTCCTCTAGCACTAGAATAACTCTTTCAAGAAACTTCGTAAAAATGAAACCACGTTTGGTGGCATAAAACTACATATCACCTTAAGTACACCTAAAGAAAAGTGGTGTACAAGATTTGAAATAAGTTACTCAGCACAGTTATAGGCCACTTATGATTAATATATTGTGGGACGGTGGATAAAGGCTATGTATAGGAGGCTGACTTCAAACATGTAAAATAAAATATACATGAAATTGAACGTTTCGGGGTTATATTTCCGGATTCTGAATGTTGACTAGAGTGTTGTTCAGCTGATTCTTATATCCCCTTAAAGCCCATTTGATTGACCAGGGCCCTTAAGGAGCTGTAAATCCTTCACTTT
Source organism: Arizona elegans (assembly GCA_022577455.1). Lineage (NCBI taxonomy): Eukaryota > Metazoa > Chordata > Lepidosauria > Squamata > Colubridae > Arizona > Arizona elegans. The sequence continues at coordinate 25,403,596 of JAKOOJ010000004.1, forward strand.
ACATTCCACAAGTCTTGACGCACCAGGTAAATAGAGTTCGAGAGGGGGGAAAAGTAAGTGTAAAAGTCGCCTGTTAAAAACGTAATTCTTAAAATGACCAATTGCTTACGATCCATAAATTATTATAAGCACCGACAAAATTATCACAAAGCGTTAATACAGTCGGATTCCTCGTCTCTCTTCACCATCTGCTGATGCAAGAGAGAAAGAAGATGGATATTTAAAAAAAGATATTGTAAATAAGATTTAAACATCAGTAACAACAAATGGCTGCATATGTCTAGGGAAGTGCCCAAAGGATGGATCGCCTTAAAGACTGCCTTCTCGCAACTTCTGCCTGCCGCTGTTGGTAAACAGAAAACAGAAGGGAGTCCAGATCTACGATGCGATCCTAGCCAAGCATCCACTCACCCCACCCCACCCCCGGATTCAGATACGAATCCAAATTCTCCATTGCCGCCAGCCAGTGGGAGCTCTTTAGCGGCGGCCAATTTGCTCCCAGAGCGAGGCTGCAAAGGGTACAGAAGCAACGGCGGCCGGCGCTTCCTCCCTCGATTTTCTGCCATCTTGGCTGCCATTGTCTCTCCGCCTCTGATGCAGGAGAGCCACCGCTCGGCGCCCCGCCGGGCCGGAGAGGGATACCAGACCGACTGCTCCGCCCTTTCGGGTTCTCGCCGGCTTGGGTGCTGCTATTCGGTTGCCAGGAGCAACAGCAGCTGAGCGGCGGAATGCGGGTCCCGGACTCCTTACCTCCAGTACCAAGGCTTCTCTCTCTCTCCCTCTCTCTCTCTCTCTCTCTCTCTTTCTCCCTCCCTCCCTCCCTCCCCCCTCTCTCTTTCTTACCCCTCACCCATCTCCCGCAAGCCAGAGAGCGAATTCTTGGAGGGGGGGGGACCGGTGCGGCCCTAGATATGTGTGAGGTAGAGCAATGGACATACACCCCCTCCTCCTTTCCCCCTCCCCCGACTGCTAAGGCAGGGCGACAGAGCCTGATATTGGTTAATCGACAAACCACAAAGGGGTGGGGGAGGTGGACGAGGGGATGCTTGACCAAGTGCGGGCTGGCTTCTGACAGGATTTGTGGGTCGAGATCTACCGCTCGCTCTCCAAGTATCAGGTGCTGGATTGCTCTCTACGGTGAGGATCGTCCACCTACTCGGTGGACAATTTGCCATTTCTCCGGTCAGCGGATGACAAACCCCCCCCCCCCGGGATTCCCCCTTCCCTGCCATGCCAAGAGGCCAGCCAGCAGCTTCTATTGGCAACTTCTCTTTCAGCGCCCGTGGAAGAAGTAGATCTCCAGGGCTAAGGGCACTTTTGGATGCCAACTTTAAATCTCTTGCTAGTTTGTTTGTTTTTTTAAGAAAATGAGAAAGAAGGCACTTCACATTCATTTCAAGAAGAGCAGGGCGTCTGAGGGGGAGGGAAACGCTTGTGTGTGTCAAGGAGAGGAAGGTTTTCCTACTTCCACATGGAGCCTTTCACGGAAGGGTAGGATTTGCAGAAAATCCCGTTTTGGGGGATGTCTTCCAACTGCGCTGCAAGATGCAAAGTTAAGTCCGACTGATGAAGAAAGCCTTAAGTCCGGGACAAAGTCCGCAGGTCAGGAGAGCCCTTCTTTTAGAGGGAGCGCAGAGCCGAGGCTGGCCAACAAGAGCGCTGCAAGAAAGCGGGCTTCGAAGGGGGACTGAGGGGCTTGCCTTACCAAGGGGGTGTTTACAGTATTAAAAACTCGCAGCTTTTTGGCATCAATTTCCGCTCAGGAATAAATTCAAGAAGGGCTATCTATATGGTCGGAAGAGTCCATACTGACTTGAAGGCATATAATCAATCAATCAATGGCCTCACTGAAAAGGAAATTAAAGATGGTATCTATGTAACATTTATAAAGACTGGTCTCCACCCCACCACCCGTGCGTCTCCAGGTTTTAAAAAATATCATCACATTATTTAATATTTATGTTTCTGTTGCCATTGATAACCTGAAGTCTATTGCACCATTCCCTGCCTTGCAACGTTAGACTGAAATTCTAAGAGTCATCTCTAAGAAGTAATGCACAGAGATAGTGGTGGTATTTACTTTTGAATAAAGATGCTGAGATTTCATTTAAAGTATATTCAGGTTGATGTTCACATCTCCACTGAATGCAGAGGAGACTCCCAATCTATTTTGGAGGACATGTGAATAAGAGGTGCAGCCAATAAATTTATACCCCGTTGGAGAAGGAGAGCATGCGTATTACTCAGAGTTAAAAAATAATTAGAATAATCCAGCACAATTCATAATTGAGAACTCATTCAACCCGCTTACATCCCACCATGTTTTTTTCCTAGTTCCAGAAAAAAGTGAAAAGGAGGCTGGTTGGAGCACTGATGAGGTTCCATTAGCCCTATTATGCCCATACAGACCAACAATTGAGGCAGTCTGTAATTGCTGCTGCAATACCTCACTTACTACTCTTAGGATAGACCCGAGGGACCCTTTGGCCCCAAAGTTTTACCCAAGTGCAGTAATTGGTTTATGTGGAATTTTATTGCTAGAATCCTTGATTCTCTGCTTCTTGAATTAATCAAACTTCGGAAGTGTTGCCTATTTCGCTGAAAGGAAGGTTGAAAGTCCGGGTGTGCCAACGTCTGGCTACCCAAACGATTTGATAGCAGGTGGACAAGCAGGTGTGTGTGTGTGGGGGGGTGAATTCAAGAGGCATCAAGCAGTAGAATTCATGGCCTGGCCCCATCCACTTTTGCAGCTTTGATTCCCTTGGATTTATTTGGCAGAGTTGATTGGGGTGTGTGTATTAATCTGAGCTGGATTCTAATACAAGATTTTAGCATCCAGCAATTCTTCTCAAACTGTCCTCCTCTGATCAGGTAAATTATATGCCTGAAAAAAAATTTCAGCCCAGGGGAAATGGACACCCTTGTTTTGTCTTGAACAGGCTTTGAATCCAATATGGTCATGTCACTTAAAAATCCACACTGCAGTTTAACTAGTTCAACTAGATTTGCATCTAGGAGCCTGGGAATTCTGAAGCTGAAGTCCATATGAAACAAATACTTAATTATTTTCAGGAGTCCCATCTTGGGTCATTAGTTTAGTCACTTAACTCTGGGACTGGATGACTATAACAGGGTTGAGGTTACCTGCTAAACTTTGCTTGCCTGACAACCTGTAATGCATGGTTTTAGAGGTTGCACAAAGATACAAGCCATAGTTTATCCATACAGTGCTGTTTTCACCAACCCATATTCTGAGAACACCCCTATTCTTGTTTGTAAAAAAGTTGATGAGCCTGTTCTCCAGGTAGACTGTTTGCCATCCAACAAGCAAAGTTCTTCGGAGTCAGTTCAAGGCTACATTAGCAGGAAACTGGTGCTCTCTTCCAAGAACCCTTTCCCTGTCCCTCTTCCTAGCCATTGCATTTGACAGTCTTATCTCCAATAGTAACTAAACTTAACAGATTTAATATCCCGTCTTTGGATAGTGTTGGAATAAGTGGGACGGAAACTGCTTTTGTACTAGAATGGCTAAGCATCTTAAGGCTACCTCCCTTATAGGTTGGGGAAGAGATGAAGGGAACATTATGGGGATAGTGACATTAAATTAAAAGTTGTCAGGAGATGCTAGTGCAGTCACAAACCCAATTAGCTAGGTTCATACAATAAGGTGCAAATGGGAAAAACACTGGTGAGAGGTCATTCTCAAATTAAATTGAAACCAGTGTGTTGTAGTAATTAAGGTATTGTACTATGCCAGGGACATGCAAATTTAGTTCACTCTTAGCCATAGGATCAGCCTTGGTGACTTTGAGACAATTGCTCTCCCTTCTCAACCCTATCTAGTCCACAGAATTGTGGTGGTGATAGGAAAAATAGGGGAGGGGAGTGCAATAGATTGCCTCATTCTCTTGGGGAAAAAAACATTAATGACATTATTTGTTTGATGGATTTAAAGAAATATAAAATGGATGAATAAATTCTGCAGACAAAATAATCTCCAAAGGTATATGCTTAAAAACAAGTGGTATATCAAAAACATGATGATGCAGAAATGTCCAGCAAGATCAGCTCTACCATTTCCAGGTCATGCCAATACTTTTTTAGATTTCAAACCCAAAGAAATGGAAATACTTCAGCCACTGGTCAAAGTAAGGAAGATATAAATATAACTTTTTTTTAAGCCCGGAGGAACAAATAACATTTGGAAGCATCTCAAGCAGTCATCACCCTGATTTGCTGGAGTATAAAATGGAGGAGAAATGTAATAAATTATAGTTTCAGTTTACTGATAAATATCTAAATATTTGTCTTGCATGATTTAGTTCTTCTCTTTTTCATCTTTAATAATTTTGTGTATTTTTATGTATTAATTTAGATAATTTAAAAAGCTATAAAAAGGGAGAAACAGCCAAATCATGCATGATTATTACCCACTTCCAATAGTTTTAGCATTCTGGCGAGGTCAGGTCTCCCTAGTGGGGCAGCAGCCAGATATTTCTTAAACTTAATTGGCTTGGGGGTAATGCTGGATGCTCATATAGGTTCACCCTTACCCTACTTCCTTCCTTCCAAGGCTTCTAAGCCTCATGTGGAAGAGGGTAAGGCTGAAAATAAAATGGGACCCCATTCTTTTAAGTGCTAAAATTAAATTAAAATAGGCTTGAAGCCAATATTCATTTCCTCTGCCTAAGTGATTTTTGTCTCCTTGACTTCTATTGCCAGGATCGGGGTTATGGCTATGTCCCTAAACATCCCATCCCTGCCTAACATTTAAATTTTATTTGGCAAGCAGATGTTTGCTTTGAATCAGACTTGGTATGAGATAGACAGATAGGAGCATTTTTCCTAGTGTTGGAAATGAGATTTGGGTGTCAATCTACTGAAACGTAAAGATATCGGTTCACTCAGTTGAGAGATCTGCGTTTTTCAAACATTTCAAGCCAGACGGGTCTGCTTCAAATGGTCTACTCTAGATTCTAGCTAATTCACTTTCCCTCCCACTTCATTTTAGAACACAGGGCAGCTCTGGGAGTGCAGCACTTCAGCGGTTTATGTAAGGAAGGAAGGAAGGATTGGCAGCAGAGAAACAAGTTCAAGTTCCAGTGAAAAAGAGAAGGGGCGGGGAGGAGAAAAGGTATTTCTGCCTCATCTCACCAGACAGCTGCTCCTGACTGAATTTGCTTGCGGAAAAGTTATGCGAACTTCCAAACTTGAAGGTTCTTTGGCTCCCTCAAAACTGCAGCTGAAGCAGAGAGTAAACAAGCCCTTCCTGTTTCTAAATTTTTCGGAAAGGTCTCGGGCCAACCCTTGGCAATTGACTGGGGGCTCTTCTCCCTGTGCTGCCAAGCAAAACGCCCCGAAGTCAGTGGGACTTCTTTTCGGGGTAAAACTGGCTTAAGACTGGCCCAGCAAGGCGCCAAGTAAAAGTTGAACTCTCCGGACCCGATTCTACCCACTGCCTTTCGGTACGATGTAGGGACATCATACTCAGCCGTATCTCACTAGCGTGTGACCTTGGCAGACGCTGAGATGCTTTGGTTTACCCAAAGAATCTCTGCGTTTCGCAAAGGCTTGTGCGGAGTCTTGGCTAGAATTCAGATACCATATACCAAGACGGACAATGAGTCTCTCTGGATCTCTAAATTTAACATGTATGGCTAAATACAGGAAGCCTGACACCCACATATAAGTTTAGTGTAAGTAATCAGCTCGGGGCATATAACACATTAAGGTAACCTTACCTAATCTTGTTTTATTAATTAGCTGTCATGAGTTCAATCCGCTCAAGAGAATAACAAACCTCTGATTACAAATCGAAATAACTGGGTTCACACAAGGTAAACTATAAAACTGCTGCGCAGACTCTGTAAACGGAGTGGGAGAGAAGGAAACTCACAAAATCATTCACTCTAAACCGGCTTCTCCCGCTCATCATCTGCGCCAGGAAACAGACTTTCATATTTAAATGTGGTTTTGATTCAGTATTTTGATCTTCAATTAGCGGTAGCGATTGAATTCGTGTATCTGGCAATGATCGCATTGCTTTCGTCAAAACCGAGGAGAAGCGGTTGATCACGCCAGAAACCGAAAGTAAGCAGGGCGGAAGGCTGCTCGCGGGCCAAGCTTGTGATACTTAGTCCTTCCCTTGCATCTCAAGAACTGCCGAACCGAAGCAACATCCCAGATTAAAACCAGATTCAGCCACTGACCTAAACGGAACTCTTGGGGGGAGTGGGGGGGCCTCTGAGACTGCTCAATAGTCCTTCCGAAACTGATGGCTCACCGCCAGGTCCGGAAACGATTTGCCAGTCGGCGTATGTCTTAAACAGCGAACCGAAAACCCAATTAAGACGACGGATTTGGATGTAAATCAGTCCGTCCGGAGTTCAGGAGGACTGAATAAACTCAAAGCCTAAGAAAGAAGTCCCTCATTCAGCTCTTTATGCCTTTATTCTGGGAGTGCTAATCCTGGAAGTAGTGGCTTTAATCACTTGCCATTAGGCTAAAATACGACATCAATATATGTTCAATAAGAATCATAGTTTTCTTCTTGTCTCCCCTTCTGACTCCCAGATTTTACTTTTTTGCCTCATGAGAAATTCTTAAGAACTGGAAAACTTGCACTAACTTTATAAACTTTTGTAGGCCCAATAAATTTTGCCTTAATATAAATCCCGGAATCCCCCCACTACATGACTCCTCTTGGATGATTTTTTTTTTTTTTACATTTGAAAAGCAATCCTCTTAAACTCCTGATTTCCTTCTGACATTTTAAACTATGGATTCCAGATAGAACTATTAGTCATGGTTGTGCTGGCCATACTTTTAATCCTGATGTTTTCCACAAAGAGAATATCTGGAATTGATGTCCTTCAGTTGGAAAAATATTATTCAGTTTTACTCTTATCTTGGTCATTAGCAAACAGTCCAACTTCTGTTTCAAAATGGATAGCATCAGATTCTATGCTCCTCTTCTAGAATTAATCTCTCAAAACTGAAGAGACAGGCTTCAGAATCAAAATACAAACCAGGTCAAGTCAAAGCATATTATAGTCTCATTATAGTTAATGACTGTTCCTCATTACATTACATTTTCATTCATCGAATAAAACCTTAGTTAATAGGAAGCTCCATGCTTTGTCTCCCTAGATGTAAATAGCACACTGATGTTAAAAGTTGTATCCCCTAGTCAACATTGATATCCAGTGGTTATCTAGACAAATTCCTGCAGGGTTTTTTTGACAAGATTTCAGAAGTGGTTTGTTATTGGCACCTTCTGAGAGAAAGTTACTGGTCCAACTGGCTTTGTGCCTACAGTGGGATTAGAACTCATGGTCTCTTAGTTTCCAGCCTAATACCTTAGCCAAATTTCTGAGTAAATGAATAAAAATGAAGATACCATCATTACTATAAATATTAAGAAAATACGGAGTGAACATTGAGAAATTCTCTATATGTCTAACAACCATGAATTTGCAAACACTGTTCATTTTATTTACTCAACAGGTATCCAAATCTTGAAAGATTTCATTCTATAAATTAAATATGTCTTCTTTTTATGTAATTAGGCAAGCAAACTACTTCTAAGGAACCCAGTTATGATAAACTTTAACTGAAAAAAGTAAGCCTGCTCCCCAGGCACAGTTTTAGCACTACAGTTTTTAGAACAAAGAATGCAATTAGGCTAGCAAGTGGCATAGCCAATTCACCTGTGTGAGGATGAGGCTCAAATGTGTTGTGTGTGTGTGTAAAAATGTCCTTGTAAATAGAAACACAATATGTCCAGGAGAAAGCTACGATTCAGCCTTATCTCTGACAGTCTAGTTTTATATATGCAATAATTTTCTGTATGTAATAATACTTTTTGCTATTACATGTATGAGTATATTTCAGAATTCGGAAAAAGAATAACAGATGAACTTACTGTCATTGCTTTCTTGTCCACTTACATCAAATTCCATTCATTTCCAAGACAGTTGCCAAAGAGAAAGCACAATGAATTTTTTTTCTGCAGCAGTGGCCATTTTCCCCCCTTGTGAGGCTCATTTTGACCATTTCCTTTGGAGGGGGGGGAGTGCCTCACTGCTTGAAAGAGAAACATTTGCCAGGGATCACTGCCCTCTTTGGCTGCCCAAGAATTAGAGTGACCAAGCATCCTAATGCACAACTCTCTTCCTAAGCACTCTTTACAAGTATAGAACATTTTATTTGCAACTAACAGATCATGGCCTGTATGCAGAAATCACATCCCTTTTATACTGCTGTTAGAAATGTTTAAAAAGTAAAAATAAGCAGATTTCTTCCATAATTTATACTCAAGCAGGTATAAACATTTTATTTTTAAAAATCAGAGCTTATAGTTTTAATGTTAGGAGATGTGTGTGTGCATGCAAACGCTTTATAACTTGTTTCTGTAATACTTGTTTCTGTAATACTCAGAGGATAATCAGGTCTATCTAGCATTAAGTCTAATTGACAATAACAAATGTAAATACAACTGAAGAAATTTGTGCCAAAAATCATGTTAGACTAAAATGTGACTGATTAGCCAATGGCTCAGCGTTCCCAAAAAGAACACACCCAAACATTTTACTAAATACCAATTTTTTTTAATTTAATAGATAATGAGTACCATTATCTTCAAAGAGGCAAACTGAGTTTAGTGTTGCAACTTAACAAATCCTTTCATTTCACTATATTGAAATTAATGGTTGACTTTTGAGCCTGGGGAGATCTATTATGCATTTTATTAAAACTTCAAAATTTCTCACCAGGAGCCAGATAAATAAAAAACATGCACTATACATGGAAGAATTCTGGAGTCACAAGATATATCCTGAGAATAAAAACAGACATGTGTTCAGATATCCATGAAGAGTCTTCTGCTCCAATAATACCTTATTTTCAGCATTTATTTGGGGAAGTGGGAGAAGTTATTTTGCTGATTTTCAAAATAATCATAGAACCTAATCTATTGTGAATCTACCAGAATTCTACTGGTATTCCATTACAAATAAGGACAAAGCTGTATCTGTTTCAGATAAAACTGAGAAGTAATTATTAAATTAAGTCAAATTTGAATTCATCATTGAAACAATTTTCATTGCTTGATGGATCTCCAATTGATTACAATTATTTTACTTCCATTTGTGATAAGTATAATTGTAATGTGCGTAAGGATGATTATTTGTATGTATGCAGTTGTGAATTTAGTGTGGGCATGATCTGAAAATCTGCAACTTATTTTAGGGAGAATATTTTGAAAGCCTCTCAAGACAGTTGCATAGATACCTTACTTTCAGCAGATCCATGCTAGGAAAATGTTTCATTCTATCAATAAATCATATTTATTTCCAAATACATCAGAATTAACAGCCCTTTGAGGCCCAGTGCTTCATGCAATTTTTCTATATATGTAAAGGAGCTTACCTTCAATTTATGGAGATAATGAAGATAAGAATTATTTGCATCTAACACAGTACTTTGCTATTCAAACAACTCTTCTTTAAGAATGCCACCCCAAGGTCTGGAAATATTTTCATTCCTCTCAGGAGGGCAAAACTGTCTAGGGACCCATGGGCTTGCCATACTTCCACCCACCCCATGCATCTAGTGATACATTTGGAAACAAGTAGCTTAAGCAGGAAAAAAAGAGCTGTTTTCCAAACCAGAGAGGATCTGCATTAGATTATTCAAATTCTGGCTTCAGCACAAGAGAAGACCAGTTCTATGATTGCAGGGGAACACTAGAGGTTTGAGGGAGTCTGGGTGGTAATGCAAAGTGAATGTGAGGAAGAGGCCTCATGGTAATTACAAAGACCTTGGGTTCTACACATACAGGTAGTTGTCCCCAATGAGCAATCTTAGCATAGAATGAAGTGTAGTTTTAACTGGTCCTCCAGGAGAAATAGAGCATGGCCAACAAATTAGATTGGATCTGCTAGAGCAGTTGAGAAATTCTTGGATTTAAGATTAATTAACTTCTTACAGCTCAGAACACATTAATTTGGAGACTAACTTGGCTGGATCCATTGGAGCCATGTGTACAAGAAACCTCCATTTTAATTGTACATCAGTTCTCAAATAATGGCATGTGACCTTATTGAAATAATTGATCACTGGGGAGTATGCTGTAGGTATATCTTAATGAGATCTTTGTATTTGTACCTGATGCTCAGTTGGGCGTAGACTGTTCTCAGCTGGAGTTATTACTTAGAATCAGATATTACCCAGAAGTAAGAATATTTCCAACTAGATTAACTGAAAAGCAGTTTGCTACTAATACTATGGTGCCTGTTATGAAATGCCCTTCTGTGCAAAAGAAAAGTTCTTTTATAATATTGGATTACGAGTCCAAACATTCCCCTAAACTGCTTATTCTGTTTTGGTTAAGCCTATTGTATGAATATTTGTTCCACAAATTGTATTTTACAATTTATTGCAATAGTGATATATTTAATTTTCTTTTCATGCCTTTCATTTCTTCAGCTTATGATTTTTTTATTGTTTTTGTGTTCTGCATAACGCTGCTCTCCTGAAAGAAAACACAATAACGTGCAAAGTAGCCTGATGGAGATGTGGGTGGGTGCCTGCATGCGAAAAGTGAAATTACTCACTGGTACTTTAGTAAGCAAACTACACAGTTCAATATATTAATCCAGTCTGTGCGGATGTGGGCGCAAATGGACACGCCTTTTGAACTGCAACCGGGGAAAAAAAAGCAATACGCATAAAAAAGAAATCAGAGAGGCTTCGTCCTTTGGCTTAGCGTAAAAATAAATAACTAAAAACACTCTAAGCTCGCGGGCGCTCGAGACTTTAGCCGTGCAGCACCGTACACAGAGGGAAGCGAAGTTAACCACAAAGCTGCGCATGCGCATTCCCCGTCACAGATAATGCGGCGTGACGTTATACACTAGTCTTGCGGCTGAGGGCCTTTAAATTTGTTACTACGCTGCGTCATTGCTGATTCGCTTAGCCGCAGAAAGGAAAAGGCTTTGGAGGAGACAGCTGCAAAGGTTATTTTGTTCTGCTTGCTTCAAGTTCTCCTGTCTGTGGCTATTTCGAGTCGAGGGCGGCGCGTAGCGGCGCTTTTCTCTGGCCACTGTGCATCGTGCCCAAATTGCGCACTTTTATTGCTACCTCCGAAATCCTAGGCAGGCTTTCCCAGGGAACCCCGCACTGGAATTTCTGCCACGTAGATGTGCACACGAACTGCACGGTGACCTGGTGATGCTTTGATCTTTCGTGGGGGTGGGGGGGGTGTCTTTCCTTCTTTCTCAGACCCTGAGCCTCAGCGATCGCCTGGAGGCCGATCTTCCACGCGACACCACGCCGCCCACCGCCTCTTTCGCTGCTTCCCCAGAAAGTCCCAGCCTCTGGAAAACTTCGCTCGCAGTGCTATCGGCCGCCCCGTTGTTAAGTGGGCGGTTTTGACTTCTGTCGGCCCACTTGGCAGAAAATTACAGGTTGCTCTGAGACTGTGGCTTGGAAAGTCTGGTGGCCGAGAGCATATCATTCAGTTGGAATAGGCAGTTCGTCGGCCGCAGGTTCAACGCCGGGAAAAGTCAAGTGCGTTGATTTAGAGCTATAGTTGAGCTATTGCAAACTTGAGTTTTACTCACATGCAAACCCTTGCCTGACCCTCCGAGTGCAGTTGGGTTGTAGGCCTTATATCTGGTTAACTCTGTACTTTAAAGCAGCATCCTTAATGAGAAAAGAACTTCCCACTTTGTCCTCCTCCTTTTCTTGGGAATATTTCCCCCTTAATCTGGCCCTGGCATATTACAATTCTCCAGGAGATCGAGGAGAAAAGGGACTCCTTGGTGTTCCATAGAGGATGGAAAATATGTAGGATATGCACTAATTCATCTGGGCTGGGTTTGCACACTGCACTGAGCCATAAGGTAGTTGATTTGACTTAATTTATGCATTCAGCCAGCGTGGGTTATGTAACATTAAGAAAAACGAGATGCTCTAGGTATAGGCCATGTGAGCCCAATGAGTATCCCTTTCATTTTTGTACATTCACTGGGGTTGAAATAAGGGTTGACCCATTATTTTAATTTAAATATATTTAAGAAGGCTTAAATGTACATGTGAAATGCTAACTAGATTTTCATGTGCCTGTCTAAAGGAAAAAGAGGAGGCCAGTTTTTTTCCTTTCCTGATGGGCAAAATGGATCTTACTTCCAACCACAGATCTCCCAATGTTGGATTTTAATTTAGTAGAAACCTACTAGCCCATGGACTACTTAAGAGTGAAATATGCTGATGATCTACTTGACAAGAGACAGCTCTAAATTTAATTGTTTTAGTTGGGAATGATAAAAGTCCCCAGCTCTGAAGTCCTATAGTGTCTGATGTCAGATTAGAATACCTTCAAGACTTTCAGATATATTGGATTATAAATCCACAATCCAGATGAACTAGATAACAAGAGTCTTATTCAATTCATCCTTATACTATTTTTATAATTAGAAGGAAGAACTGGCATACTGAAGTGGTTAAAATGTTTGACTTTTTCCAGAGACACTGAGGATCAAGTCTGCCTTGTCCCAATGGTTCTCACCAATGCGTTCAGAGAATGGTATAAAGGATTTAAACGGGTGGAATCCTTATGTGCATTACATCCAAGATGCAAGTATAACACATAATAATGAACAATCTGAATAAGCAAATGACAAAGTGGAGGAAGTGCATATCTCCATACTTAGTCCCTCTTCAACTGGAGTATGTCACCATCATTTGAACATTCTGAGAGGCATCTATTAGTTTGACTGGAATGATGTCTATGAAGCTTGAAGATAACAAGCATTAATATTTGTTTCATGATTGATTCTTAGTTTAGACAGGTTTGTTCCAGCCATGAATTGCTTTCTGCCATGCCTGTTTAAGATGCCTGTGAGACCTTTTCTTTCAGCTGCTTGGCCAAACCCAGTTGTTGCCACAAAGAACCTGTGAAGGTCCTTTTGGAAGTGGCATCATGGACATGTGACCTTTGCTTGTGATAAAAATGCATGGCAAGACATATAGTAGTAACCTTATGTTACAGGAATTAAGTCCCAAACATGGAAAATCACCCTCAATGGGACTCTTTTTCTGTGGGTTGTTGTTGGCCAATTACATTCAGCCACAATTTTAGATCTTTCCCTAAGAAAAATACCCTTACTATTACTACTAGTAATTGGGAGATAATAGAAGGATGGGGGAAATAATGAAAAGCAATTTCTGAACACGTGTTTTAAAAATGTTAATTTGTCTAAGTGTTCTGACCTGGTGTCTTGCTTTCCTATACCAGTATAACTGGCATTTGCTAGGAATGGGAATTAAAAAGCACAGACCTGTAGATGAACTCTGAAGATTTTTGGTAGCTTCAGGAAGAGGAATTTAGGATGAGGGGAATTTAGATTACCCTCTTCTATTCTTTCTTGAAAAGTCAGATCCTAACCCTGCTCAACTAATTTCCCCAGTCCTCTGAGTCTTGAGTTAAGAACCCACAGATTCTGTCATGTTAGAGAACAGCTCACTTGATTGGCAGAAATTCTAACCTGGGAAATAAGTTCACATTACAGTGGGACAGTTATGGTCACTGAGCATTTTCTCTCATCACCAGGAATTTTGAAAACTCTGATGAGGTTCTTGGCTGATTCCTGGTTTGTGTATGATAAGGAGCCATGGGAATTTGCAAGATATACACACTATTGTTAGTGCACAATGTAAAAGGAAACTTGTTGTTTTTTTTTTTTGACTAAACCAGAAGGAAAACTAACCTGTGGGATTTCAGCTGTTGACTGAAGGAAAGGAAAAGGAAAAATTCTTCATTTATTATTAGGGTTTATTGGCTTCAAAGGCAATGTGGTGAGAAAGTGAGAGTTTGAGAAATCTCCCTTTCTAGAATCTACTGATAACATTGGAAAAAGAGTCCAAGTGCCTATTTATCTCTATTCAAAATATATTTGTAATTATCTCCATATATACTACAAATAGGGGGTGATGTTTGACCTTCCTTCACTAGGAAGAGTAGGAAGAGAGATGTGTTAGCTTCTGGTAACCAAAATCTGACCAAAAGATGCTGTTCAACTTGGTTACAGTATTATTCACTAAACACTAGAAGGGATGCTGAGAATTAAGGATTGGGAGGAGAGAGAAGGGGCATATAGAATAATTTAAAAAAAAAATCCTGCTACTTTGTAGAATAATAGCTTATCAAAGCTAAGTGCAAGGAGGGTGGGTCATGTTAAACTAGCATGGTATACTGGCAGAAGTGTTGAATAGGAGTGGGTGATTTGTGGCCAGTCACTCTCAGCCCAAATGACTTTTTGGGCAGTTGTGAGAACTTCATTTGAGAAAAAGAGTAATGTTAACCCTTCCAGCTGCTGGAAGAAAGGGAAGGTGTAAACCTAACGAACAAAAGTACATTTGTACTGTATGTAACTTGACAATTAAAAATGTAAGGGTAGTTAAATCTCAGCTGAGCTGAACGCGATTATAGAATGCAAGCCTAGTGTATTAGAACTAACGCAGGTCGAGCACTCTTGGTCTTGGGAACCGTGGCTGTCTTAGGGAACACAATATAAGCGAAGACCAGATGATGCAAACGGCTGTTTTTTCATCAAATTCTCGCGTGGAAGAATTATTTGCCCAAACGCTCCGCAAGATATTGCTCCTTTAAAACCTCTGCTTTGCGAGAAGTGGAGTCAGTTGGAAGAGAAGAACTACTTAATTGTCGAGACCACAACCAGAGGAATGCTTGGCGCACTTTTGAGTGGAATGGAGCCTTTCAGCAGCACAAAGCTTGCCTTCTCCGGGAGTTACTCCGAAAAAAGATGGGTGACCATTCAAGGATGCCCTCACCCTGTCTTGTCCATGGGGTCGCGATGGGTCGGACACGACTTCGCAACTAACAACAACAACCACCCTGTCTTGAGCCTCGTCTTAAGAAGGGAGCGCGGCTAGCATGGTGTGCGCGCGGCGCCTCCAACCAGCCTCGGAGGATTCGGGGCGGCCGCTGCCGTTGCATCAAGTCTCCATCGCCCCGCGTGCATCTCTCGGACCGGGCCCGGCCCTGAGCGCAGCCGACGGACAGAACCGGTGCGCGGTGTCGCGATGTCACAATGAGGCGCAGGCCGCAGCCTCTCTCCCGCCCCTTTGATGGCGCCTGCTTCCGTTTGGTTACCAAGGAGAAAGATACACACCGCAGCCCAAACTGAAAAGGCTCCGAGGACGAGGAGAGCGCTGCTAACTGCAGGAGCCTTGTAGAAGTTTGGCCCGGGGCGCTGCCCACATCTCAGGGGAGAAGAGGCGTAGGGAAAGAGCGCGGCGAAAAGATCCTGAAAACACCGCGAAAGCCGGCACCCCAAACCGTACTTGAGGGAACTCTCAGCAAGAAAGATGAGTCAGAGGCAGGTCCTGCAAGGTATTTAAATACGGAGCATTTGTGGGCTGGACTCCCTGATTTCACAGGTTGTTGTTTTTTTTAAGCCGAGTTGAGTTATAGTGTTCTGAAAAGTGTGTGTGTGTGTTGTGTGTGCACTGTGTGCGGGCGTGTGAGTGTAAGATACTTCAGAGGTGTGCCATTTGTTTCCATGCCAGGTTGTGTCCTGGATGGTTGTCCTGGAAGAGATCAGGGAGACAAAAACTAAAGTTGATTTTATTCAATTATACTCAGTATTATAACTCTCCAATCATCTTTCATTTCTGAGGGATTGATTCTTTGGGGCCACTCTTCCTCTCCTAGCACATTAAAAATTATAATTTGGGAGCAAATTATAGAGGCCTCTAAGAGGCATTTTTCTAGATTTTATGGTACTCACCCAAAGGTTTTAAATAGAATATGTTATATGACATGATATATGATGTGATAATATTCATTTATATATGTGTGAATACATGTTTATATATATTTATTATGTGCCATCATTGACTCCTAGCCACTGTATAGTTAGGCCTTCTCCAGGATTATCTATGTCCATTGATAGCAATGTTCCAATATTTGAGGGTCTGCCACAAAAGAAAACCTATTTTCCAAAGCACCAGAAGGCAAGACAAGAAACAATGGATGGAAACTAACCTAGGAGAGAAGCAACTTAGTAAGGAGAAACTTCCTATCAGTGAGAACAATTAACCAGAGGAAAAGCTTGCCTTCAGAAGTTGTAGGCTCTTCATCACTGGAGGCTTTTAAGAAGAGACTGGACAGTCTCTTGTCTGAAATGGTAAAGGATTAGATTCCTTCCAACGTTATTATTCAAACCTGGTGCTATAGATCTTCCAACAGTGCATACACATTGCTGCCGTCCACCTTTCTATTGGTTATTCTCTTTCCTTCCATCTTTCTTAGTATTATGGGCTTCTCAGGAAAAGTAAGTACCGCATAATGGGTCAAGGATATGATTGGAACATGATCATATGGGTCTAAATGAAAACTGATAGAACAAATTGAACCAGAATTTTCATTGATTGATTTGTTTTGCCTTTTGGTTGTCAATGATGATTTGTTTCTCCAAAACAAGTTTTACACTGATTCTTTGAAGTACAATATTTCTTCAGTTGATTGTCACAGGGAAAACTATTACCTGCATGGTTTTGCTCTGCTCTAGGTTTTGACATATTCTGATATCTGAATATCTTTTCCAAAAGCTCCAATGCAATCTTACCAAGTGTACAGTGTTATTTTTTTGTTTGCTGATTTCTTTATTGTTTACAAATCCTAAAAGGTAGAAGCTATTAAGTAATTAATTGTCAGTTCTAAGTGGCTGTTGTTCTGGTTGCCTCTAATTTGATCTTCATTATATTTAATTTCAATTTTTACTGTGCTGCTTGACTTCCATTACTGGAGTTTATTATTTAAGCACCTTTTTTACTGTGTTCCTTGACTTCCATTACTGGAGCTCATTATTTTAGAGAACAAATACTTAAATATATAAGGGAAATACTACATCTTGTTTCTTCTTGCCCACCCCCATGCTATCATTTATTTTTCAGTTTTAAGGTGTCACTTCCCTTTTTATGCAACATTTAACCTTCTGAAATTTGTCATTCTTTTTCATGCATAGATACATAGGAAGATACATAACATGTCTTTTTTTGTGGGTGTGCTTCCAAAGTTGTTTGTATGGAACAGTGTTGCTGAAATGTACTTACTCTACTTTCTTTCTCATTTGCAGTCTTTGAGCAATATCAAAGAGCCCGAACACAATTTGTCCAGACAGTTGCAGAACTTGCTACTAGGCCCCAAAACATAGAGACACTCCAAAATGCAGGTAAACAAATAGAAACAAGACTATCAAAATGTTTTCCCCCTTTATTTTCATTACAAGCGGCTTAGTACTCTTGAATCCTGTATCTTTATATATACATATGATAGCAAAAAGGCTAAAAATAAGAAATATATTTATATATTAAAATTCTCTTGTATATTTGCTTTCTAAAACTACACAAATAAATTGTTAAAGATAATATGGATCAATTTTAGACAATGAAAGAGAGAATAAAAGTGAGCAGCAATTCACTGCCTAGTGCTCAGACTTTCTGACAGAAGTAACTGACAAAGCGCAGAAATATAATCTGGTTAGATTTAATAGTATGTTAAAGGTTGAGCTAATTCTATATTAGCATTTTGATATATCTCTACTGGTAGTTTCTTTAAAAGTCAATTACTCAATTGCTATTTTGTATATTTTTAAAATTAGATTAGCAATGTTATATTTTTGGTTGTACTTTACATAATTTCTAGGTATATTTTATCAATGATATATTTAAATGTAAAAAAATTTCAAACTGTGGCAAAATTCTTAGCCCCACAAATGATGCATCAACTTAAAATACCTAACACCATATTTGTTTAGGGATTCTATCAAGTGCACAATATAATTATTAAAAATGGAACTTCCTTCAAAGTTGTAATTTTTTTAAAAAGATTAAGTTATTATTTTTAATTATATATGTTAGATGTAAGTCCTATACTTGTTTTTAAAATTTATGGAAAAGCTATGGATTTATTTTAATATTGTTATTCTCAATTTTAATCATGAAGATATTAAAAAAGAATAAGTTCTGGTGAGGATATGCAGGATTAGGTGGTAATCCTGTAAGTATTTACACATGAAAAAAATAATTTTCATTGAATTCAGGAACAATACATTTTATAATAATTTTATAGATAGATAGATAGATAGATAGATAGATAGAAAGATAGATAGATAGATAATTTTCAGAAGCACATTTTGTGATATTGGGAAAATGACCTTGGACTTTGATTTCTTTTTTATTATTATTATTTTTGTATCCCTTCTGGTAGATCAGACTTAACAAGTGAAGTTGTGTTGTACCACATATCAGCTCTGCTAAAGAACTATTGAAGAATAATTTCATTTTATCAAGCCCTGTTCCTTAAGAGAATAAACTTAACAAGAGTCTGAATATGGAAATGCTAGGGAGAAGGAAAAAAATATAGCAGGGTGTTCTTTGAAAAAAAAATCTGAGTTAATTTTATCAAGATTGCATACAAGATTGGCCTAATGATTAGTTCTTCAGTATTTTTAGTAATGTTGTATACTGTCACTTTTTTATTTATTTCTAGAAAGAAATCACCCTAATTATAAAGGTACTTTTAATATGGAATTTCATTTCAAGCAGCTTGTATGCATTTAATTTTTTAGCCAGAAAAATATAGGCCTAGCAGCAAAAATCTTAGTTATAGAAACAAGACATGGATAACTTAATTTTTTTAACAATATAAGGATGTAAAATATCTAAAGCAGCAACAGTTCTGTTTTATCAGAAAGTGCTCTGGAGTGGGGGAAAATATTTGTTCGTATTAACAGAATTCACTTTAAAATTGCAAGTTTAGAACCAGACTAAATTGCATATGAGTTGCGTTAGAAGCAATTGGATCTTTATAGATAAACTTTCATGTTGACTTCTGTTTGATCTAGTTCTAAGCCTGTTCATGTCTACTCAGATGCAAAACCTTCTGATTTCAATGTGGTAAACTCTTAGGTAAGTGGCAAAGGATTTCAATCATTCTGGATACAACCCAGAGCACTATAAACCTTATTTATAAAATTTAGTACTGTGTATTCTTATGTTCTTGTGATACAGTGGTATCGGTACAGACATTGAATTAGGAATATTAATCCTCTTACTGCTTCTATTAAAAAGTATTAATTTTCATTGCCTTATCATATATCTGAGTTGAATCACTACATAGTGATATGTGACATAAATCATAGTACTGATCAGTAATTTTATACATTTTTAAAAAAGAAATTTATACAGAACTGGAATAAAGAATTCCAATGGTCCTATATATATATGTATGTATGTATGTATGTATGTATGTATGTATGTATGTACACACATTCTTCATTGTATTGGATTAAGTCACATAGATCCTGTATGTTGAAAGTATATGAAGAATTCAATAAGTCCTTTCAATACTATATGTAGGATTTTTTTTTGTCATGAAACAAACTTCAATAAATTGCAAAAGTTATCATTGTTGATCTCAGGGGATGATGGCCCTCCTTCATTATGTGTAAGTGATAACTTCCATTGTGGCAATTATTTTCTTCTAGGGCCGGAAATCGCATATTTTTTTTAACTTCTCATCCTTATGGCTGGAAGGTTTAAAAACCATTGTAGTAATGATTTTCAGCCCCTGATTCAAGATTGAAGAATTGCAGTTTTGGATACTTGAGTACCTGTAGGAGAAGAAGACACAGATCCTGGGGTAGAAGTCTGAAGAGCTTCTGACCAAAATTGTTAGGTGTCTAAAAATGCTCCAAATCCAACCCTCTTTGAATTCTGTTGACTCTTATCTAGCACCAATATAGTGCTGACTGTTAATTGACTAGATTCCTAGTTTAGGCTTGTGCAATAAATCTTAATTGGAACCAAGTCTTTCTGCCTGGCAGTGCTAGCACCATGCAAAATAACTTGTTATAAAGGGTTCTAGATTGGCTCAGAGCAAAGCACCAAGACTGATTAGTTCAGAACAGAATATAAATTTGAGGTAATGGAAATAATTGATCATGAGCGGCCCTCTGATGCGGTGCCATTAAGAGAAGACTAGATGGTGCAAAAAGCTGGGGTAGATTGGCATCACTTTATGGAGGGTCTCCTCTAAGTGACCATCAGGCTCATGGTGCAGGAATTCAGAGACAGCAAGGTGATGGCTAAAGTATAGGTAGTTCTTGTATAATTACCACAATTGGGGCTAGTAATATGGTCATTAAGGGAAATGGTCACTTACTGAAATTGTTTATGATCTTATTTCAGCTTTCCTTTGCTTTACAGCCCTGTGAAGATCATAAATATACAGATTGGTTGCAACATTTTCCACCACCAGGCAGTTGCTAAATGAGTACTATCTTTATAGGGATGAGCTAGGCAAGCCAACCCAACCATAAAGCTATTAAAATAATTCAGCACCAAAACAAAGAAAAGAAAGAACTGAAGCTAACTTTGTGTGGGATTTCAGTGTAGCAGCTTTTTCAAATAGAGGCTATTTATGTGAAGGGAATATTAACTTATCAGTCTTTCAGGAGGCTGATTGATTGATATCTTTGTGGCAGTAAATAAATATTGCTCCCTAACTGTCATAAAACAAACACAGAAATGTTTTAGCTGACTAGCTAGAGCGTATGCAGTCTTGTGGATACAGAGATAGAAAATGCATGAAATTCCCCTGTCCCACTCACATGCTCATGACAGAAACTAGTGTTTGATTTTCCATCTAGGAGAGAGATACATTATGCCACCAATTCCCACCTTGGCATTACCACAGGTTACATTCTATGTGGGAGCAGCACTGCCAGTCTCCTTGCTGAGGTGAATTTAGGCTTGCGGCTTTGCTTTTTCAATAAGTATGCTTACCCGCCATCTCAAAAGTAGGCAGAAAGCTGTTCCACACAGCCATATTTATTTAAGAAAATTTATATGGCCCCTCTGTCACTGTCAGTGACTTTGGACAGCTTACAAAAATAAAAAACCCAATATACAAACAATAAAAAAAAAATACGCCCCCCCCCCAATCCCACCTTAATATTCTTTCCTTCCATTTTAAGAATGCAGCTGCAGGGTTCTGAATTCATATTTAAGCTCTCTATATAGGTGGTGGAAAGGTGGGAGCAAGGGAAGCTTTTTCATAGATGAAAGCATTTCTGAAATTTTAACAGGGAATTTGTCCATCACATTTTTTATTTCTGCCTGGCTGTGATTTATGTACTAAGTCTGTTGTTGCATTTATTGTTTTTAACCTTTGACTCATAAGAATGTCTGTATTTTGTGTGATAGTTCAACTCTGGTGGTTTGCTCTCAGTATGTATGATTATGGACAGCTGGTGGCCAGACTTTGGATAAAATGCTCTTGGAACAGGTTAAGAATTCTTTGTGAACTGCTCAACATTGTTTTGCTAGTATGAGTCAGAGATTTCAGAAGTTTCCAACTGTAGAAACCCCAGTATCAGAGGGATATTGTACATTAAATTGTGATAGCATAAGATCACTGAAGATTGAGCCTGATGGCTATAGTTGGGATGGAGAGGCTTACTCTCTTTTTAATTCAGCTCACTCCAGATATTTATTATTTTTGCTCTTTCCTGCTTCTTCATTTCAACTCAAACTAATTGTGATCTTTAGGCCCAATATTAGTTTTTTTCTCAAACTTGGAGCAGAGCTGTGACAAAAAACCCCCAAAAAGATATATATTGGGTTTTCACATTAGGCTATTAGTCATTTTATTTATTTTTGATAGTTTGTTGTGTGACTCTCATGGCTTTTCCTGAGTGTGAGCCCAGGCAGTTGTAGCATATTCTTATACTATGGTTATGTAAGTTATACTGAGTGTAATCTGTGATCAAGGTTGTTTTTTTTTTAACTCTAGATAACCCTAAACCTAGATTTTGAACTATTAAATGGTAGAGTAATTTGGTAAGTTTTGCTCATGCTATAACATTCTTTTCAAATGCAGTATTGTACTGTCTGCCATAGAAAGAAATAGCAGAGTTACTTACCTGGTAGAAAATAAAATTAGACCACCGAGGGCATCATTGGGATGGGAGAAGTTCAGGATCAGAAGGAAGAAGTAATTTTTCATCTTTTTTTTTATTCTGTAAGATTCAAAGAATAACTTAAGGATCAAAATCACTAACTTCAGAATTTCTATAATTGCAATTTAAAAGATTGCTAAAGCACTACTAGTAGCAGCTCTAATCTTTAGGAATAAAATAGAGGTTTATCATCTCAATAACAAGGAAGTTTTACCTTTTAAATTGCTTGAAAATATACTCTTAAGGAATGTTTTTAAAGTTATCAAGCATATGCAGATAAGATCAATAAAAAATTTGAAACACGTTTTCAAAGGTCTCAGGTTTTTGAATGTTGTATATTATGTGATAGAGATTTCAGTGACCATAAATACATAAGAGCCCCAACATGTCCTTTGTATGTAGACTTTTATATTTTGCACTACTCCTTGAAAATAATGAAAATGGGACTTCCGGTGGCTCCGCGAACGCCGATGGACGCTCCTTTAGGAGTTCCAGCCCCGCGATTCCATTAGCTGCTAGAATAGCGAAAATCAGCTGTCTAGCGGCTCGAAACTCCCCCCCCCCCGGGGAAAAGGGGGAGAGAAGAGCAGAAGGGTTTGGGTAGAGCTCCCCTAGACCCCCAGTTTTTTCTTTTTAAGCCTGGGGTTTGCAGGGTGAGAGCTCCCTGAAAACTCTTCAGTGCTCTGGATTCGGGACGAGTCTGCTTTATGCAGAACGAGGCGTCACGTCCATGCCAGCACCAGCAACTCAATTTTAAGAAAAAAAAAATTTGGACTTGAAAGCTGGCAGAGCAAATACAGGAGAAATGAAAATTGCAAGTACTAAACTTTAACTCCAAAATTTATCACTTCCCTCTGAATTTCTATGGTAGAAAGGGAAAGTAAGATGGCGTGTGACTCTAATGGGGCATGGAGAAGAGAAACTTAAATACAAAGTATTATGTGGTGTTGAAAGCCCCTGTTTAAAAAAAGAGGATTTTATTTTAAAAGAAGGATTTAAAAATTATATCTAAGAAAAAGGAAAAAAAATGGCTGGCTTTTTTGAAAGTAATGAAGGCTCACAAGTGCTGACTGTGGATCTTTTGGAAGAAGTTTTAGAATCATTTGCCTCTGCGTTCGTGGAAAGAATTGAAGGGATTCTTAAGAAGGATTTTACTCAAATCCCAAACAAAGATATAAGTGAAGAGGAGGCAGAAGAAAAAACCCAGTTTATTGTGCCTTTGGAAAATGAAATAGAGGTTCTTCAAATTGTGTAACCAGGAAATATTGAGAGATATTCCTCCAAAGGTTTTGATACAGATAAATGGAAAATTGTCAGGAGGTGTTGGGATTTTTTATACAAAAAGGAAGATTCGAAGTGGAACTTTACAACTTTGTTACAAAAATGAATTCTCAATCATAGTTGAAGAGGTGTTTTTGCCGGGGAGAATTACTTTGCGAAGAGAATGGGATTGTGGCGGAGGAATGAGACTGAAGAAGAAAGAAAGAAAGAAGAGGGTTTGCAAAGAAGCCAGAAAAAAATGGAGAAGGGAAAAATTTCTCGAAAATAAATGCAGGGGGAGGAGCAATGCTGAAGAAGAAAGTATTATTGAAGAAGAAGGACTGGAAAAAATATAGAAAGAAAGGAAGAATGGAAGATTAATTTCTTTTAACGCTTTATTGAAATAAAAAGACTTATTAAAACTGGATAACTTTTTAAAATTTATTGAAGTATTAAAATGGTTAACGTAAAATTTAATGGATAGCTTTTTTGTTTTGAAACTTACATTTTGAAGAATGTCATATTGATGTATTAAGAGATTTTAAAATGTTTAATCTAAGATTATGGTATTTTTAAAAGGTATATGTGATGAAATGTTTAGAAATTGGAAGGTGGTTTATGAATGATTAAAGAGGATAAATGTTTAATTTAGAATTTTACTAGGGAGTAATACTGAAAAAGAAGGTATGGAAAGGATTTTAGTAACAAATGTGAAATGTGATAAAAGAATTTATAAAAGGAAGGTTGATGAATAACTTTTAAAAGGGAAGTTAAAGAACTTGAGGGAGTTTTGAATCTTGTAGTAAGTTAGCATATTTTAGCTTAGGTTTGTTAAATGTTATACCCTGTTTTTGCTCTGGGAAGTCGGGGGTGTGTGGGGAGGGGGGGGTTGAAGGTTGTGTGGGGATAAAATTGTTGTAAAATTTTTAATAAAATAAAAAGATAGAGAAGTGTATTAACAGAGAAGTAAGAAATGTGGGGAAAATGTCATAATAAATGAAATGATAATATTAAGATATGATAAATATTGGAGGAGTAAGAAGACACAAAAGATGTACTTAGATGACACTTTGAATGATTGATTATGTATTGTTTGTTTATAAAATAAAAACTTTTTTTATAAAAAAAGAAAATAATGAAAATGAATATGATTAGTTTATATACTATTTCTGTTACTAAATAACTCTATATTGAAATTTTATGATTTGACGTTTTAATTTTTAATATATAGAATATCTACAACTAGAAGTCTAAGAATGTGTTTGCATAATGTGTTAAACTTTTAGCAATGCTTGTTTTGTATGTGACTTAATGTACTTTATTGTATAATTCAGACTATCATGGAATGACAGAAAATAGGATTGATTGATTGATTGATTGATTCATTCATTCAATTTGTAAAGCTGCCCATCTCAGACCAGTGATTCTCAGTGGCAAACAATCATAAAAACAATTAAAACAAATATAAAAAAAGAAAATTAATAGTTAATTGAATAAAACACATTTTAGATTAGGGGTGGGTGTATCATGTAAACAATTTAGATTAGGGGTGGGTGTATCATGTAAACATTTAGCTATCATATTAAAAATATTTTATTTTTATTTTTGGTTAAATTGTAAGTACCAAAAAATGAACTGGGATGAGTCCTAGGATTATTTTCAGAAATAAGCTCTGCTAACATGAAATAATTGAGGAAAGCTACCTATTTTTTATTAGATTTTTAATTGACTTTATTATTTTATAGGTAACTCAGATTGACAAACGTAATACTCCTTCCTCTTATTTTTCCCACAATAATCCTGTGAGATGGGTTGGGTTATGAGAGAGTGACTGACCCAAAATTACCCAGCTGGCTTTTATACCTAAGGTGGGACTTGAACTCACAGTCTCCTGGTTTCTAAGCCAGCACTTTAACCATTACACCAAACTAACCTTATTCTTAATAAAAGGAACTAAAAAAATATTCAAATTGTGTATGCATATCCCATCTCCAATGTTTGTACATCATGTGGCCCACTATGTGTACGTCATGAAATGACATGAGTCAAAGTTGTGGCTGCAATTTATAATACAATCGTCAAATCTAACATATGTACAATCATTTAAAAAGATGTGGAGTTGGACAAGCTGAAATGACAGATATGTCCCTCCTGTGGAAATCTGACAACTTTCACAATACATCTGAGACACAGTAGTGGACATGGAATATTATAAGAGGTTTTTCAGAAGCCATCAGTGAGAGGGATGTGAAATGGCTAATCAGAGGATTATAATCATTGTTTTAAAATGCATTCATGACCACAAAATATGTAGTGTTAATTAGACAATGGGGATTTCAGTGATCTAGGGCTTTTGCAATACGTAGGATGCACAATTGAAGCTTATCACTGTTTTGTTTCTGATACCGGTAGTGAGACACCAGATATTTACAAACTGTGGATAAAGGAGTCATGGTTTTCAGCGTCTATTATTAAAAAAAGAATCTGCTTTGGTAAATAAAACAGTCTTATTTAGCTTTTATGGCGATTGAGTTTCATAGATCTCACCTCCAAATGTTTAATACTTTAAGAAATAGCAAAATAGTGAATTTCACATATGTTGTGAATGTATATTCTTTTTCCTGAATCTCCTGCAAATCAACATAATAATAACAACAAAATAACAAAATAATAACAAAATAAGCTGACTGTATAAAAAAGAACACCGCTTAGGGGGGCCGAAAGCCCTACTAAGCAGGTATATACAAAAGTATGAAGGCTATTGCTTAATGCATTTTAAGATGCCCTGAGTCTCTGGAGAAGGGCGGCATATAAATCGAACCAATAAATAAATAAATGAATAAATAAACATAGTTGTTTTCCTCTGAACCCAAAAGAAGGTTTTTTTCTTTCTGAAAGACATTTCCAAATAAAACATATGTCTGACTTTTACAGTAGAGCTGCATATTGGAAAGAATTTTTCTTCTTGATAGTTAGTGATGTATGATGCATTTTAATTATGGTGATTGAATAGGTTGCATGGATGCATCTATCAAGTTTATTTTTATTATATTATTATATATTGCTAAAGTGTGTGTATATGACAGGCGGTAGAGTAATATTACTCTAATAACTTATAATAAGTAATATCATTAGAGTGCCAGTTTGAACTAGTGGCTAAAAATCAGGAAACTGTGAATTCTAGTCCCACCTTGGGGATAAAGCTGGCTGGGTAACTTTGGGCCAGTTACAACACTCTCAGCCTAACTCAACTCATAGGGTTGTTATAGAAAAATAGGAGGAGGAAGGAATATTTGGTATGATTGCTGCCTTAAGTTATTTATAAAAATAATAAAAGTGAGATAAAAATATCTTTAAAAAATTAAAGCATTATATTGTGCCTTTCCAAATTTTCATATTATGGCAGGAGGAAAAGAATTGACTAAAAGCCAAGTAACAGCAAGGGGAAAGGAGGAAGAATATAAAGTAAATAAAAATAAAGATAACTTTTAGGGGAGTGCTGCTTTTGCGGGCAGTTGACAGTGCCAGGGGTTTTGGAATAAGGCAAGGCCAGAAGTGGGAACTAACTCTCCTTGAGTGAATGGAAGGAAGATCCATCCTATAGAATGCCCTGGCTTTGCTGTGGAAAAATAATCTTTACAGCCAATATTTTATTATTCATAAATGTTACAATGCTTCATTATACATCTAGCATTCAGCCTGTACACTTGTTCTTTTCTACATATAAATCATTTTCTCAGTTTGACAGGATTTTTTTTATAAACATGAGCAAAAGTAGCTGAAAGCTGCACTGAGTAATTTAGTGTCTGTGAGTTCGCTTAGCTCCCGGATCATGCTGCCTAAACATTTCTGACTCTTATGCAGAATGTCTATCATTGTCTAGTTTTGACTCAGCATAAATAGAGTGAAAGATACTATCCTTAGAGAGCTATCACTTCACTTCATAAATACAAACAAATTTTTTTGTATAGTTGCTACCTCAAACTCAATAGATTGCAAAAGCTATTTCCTGATACTTCATTACATATCATATATATAAGATTTTAAATCCAACTGAAATTTCTTTTGCGTTTCCTTATTACCATTTTTGCATATATTTCTATATCATTAAATTTCCTTTGCCTTTAAAGAATTTTTGTTTTTAAAATGCTATTTATATCATAGTGATATGTAGTAAGTGCTAATCCCTATATTACTTTACTATATTACTTTATTAAGTAAATCTGCCCACTTAATGATGTATTTTTTAGTGGTTAAACTCTCATTAAACTAACCAATATAATTATACTTGATTGACCTCTATCATATATTTTTTTGGAATAATAAAAATGATTGTGATGTTTTTTATCAGTTACTATTTTAAAAAGCCTTTTATCTTTTTGCAGATTTCAGTTATTTTTGTTTTCAAAATACAAAATTGAACTAATTCTAAGGTTTAATCATTTTTCGATTTTACTAAATTTCTTGGTTGTGTTTTCCTTTTTTTTAAAATTTTATTACCTTTGCAACATTGGAAATGTTGACTGTATGTTTTTATTTGTTGCTCATTGGCTTTTTAGTTCTATGGCATGTATAGAAAACTTTTTAAAGCTGAAAATCAAAAACTGTACTTAAAAGTGGGCAATCTCAAAAGACAACTTGGAAGAAGCTGGGTGTGAGTGAAATAAACATTCTGCTTCTGACTGTGCTGTGTTGGATGCTTTAGCCACAAATCCAATTAAAGTGAGATTTTCTGCATGTAGCAGATTGTATATATTAGCAAGTCTAATTGTCCTCCTTTTTCATAAGTAATTCCAACCATGTTACAGGTTACTGGAGAATGACTAGTTAGTTATTGTTGCTGAGAATGTGATTCATAGGAAGTGATTAGATTTAGCTCATTTCTTTTTAGAAATGAATCATTGACCACTGAATGATTGCAAGCAGTATACCCTTTATGTTTCCATTGAAAAATTATTTTATTGGCTTAAAGATGTCTAAAAGTTTAATCAAGTTGGAAGAACTTGGCATAGGCCATGTTTATTTTTAATTGTTTGTTCAAGGCTGTTTGTATTCAGTGCTAAAAAAATAAATAACAAATCAAAGTTCTTTACATTTGTGCAAGAGAATCTAGAAAATTATTTCATCTTTATGTAGATGAAATACAGTTGCATATATATTTTTGTATGTTTTCCTCATATTTCTTAGAGTGTTTAAACCAGGTTTAATGAAAAGAAGCAGCAATAATGGTATACATTGGTGTAGTTTATAGATATAAATTATAATGAAGTATAATCTTTCTGGGATTAATAAATTGCTGTCTCCAAATAAAATTACTGTTTATAATTAACAGTAGCAAAATATTTAGAGTGAAAAACATTAAGAAAAGCTATATTGGAATAGGATTGACTGTTTCTATTGGAGTAAAATTCTATAGAAGCAGCAGTTCCTTTCAGTCCTATGTTCTTTCTGCGAATGAACATAAAACTCTGTAGTTTTATTTATAGGGTAATACAAAGATGCAGTTTAATTGTAAGATCAGACAACAAGATTAACAAAAAGTCAATGCAAGTATGTTTAATATTTTTAAAAAGTATAAACATTGTGCATGCCATTGTTATTAACGTTTTCTTTCCCATCTTTAATAACCTTGAAGAGAGTAAAATGATTTTACAATGTAATAAACCCATCATCTCAGGAAGTTGGGCCACTTCTCTCTTTGTCTTCTAAGAAATAGCACTGATGCCCACAAAAGTCTTTCAGAATCATGAGTGCTAGAAATCCATGCTTGTCCATCACTGAAAGTCCCTGGTCCAAGGAGTATCTTCTGGGATTTGAAATAGGGCAGCTTTAAAAAGTATGTGGAGACTTCTGTTTTTCTAACGCTTTGAATTCAAACCTGCTTTATCCCATTGGACCATTTTGTTCTTTTTACTTGATTGCTGTTTTTATATATTTGGCATCATATAGACCTAGGGATATTTTAGTGTCCAAGTACTATCCTGGAGATAAAAAAAATCAGTTAACCATAAATTGTGTTATGGGTAATATACAACTTTCAGATTTTCTTAATTTTAAGATTATGTTTTGTATTTCAAAAATAACATTTCTTCTTCCTCCGCTAATTATTATGTGGATTTTCTCTTATTATTCAGGTGTAATGGCTCTGTTGAGACCACTCCTATTGGATGTGGTTCCAAATATTCAACAGACAGCTGCTTTGGCCCTTGGGAGACTTGCCAATTACAACGATGATCTAGCAGAAGCTGTAGTTAAAGGCGATATTCTTCCCCAACTTGTGTATTCACTGGCTGAACAAAATGTAAGACATAAACACAGTCTTAAGTATTTTTTTTCTTTGTCAGAGTTAAACCTTCTGTCCTGATTAGCTTTTAAATCATTCTTTAGGTGTATGTGTTCTCATTGCTCACCACAGATAGTTTTTTGATAGAAAGTATTTATTATGATGATTTAGTTAAATCATTTTAGAAGTCAATTTAATTACTAAAAGCATGTTATTTGTAATTTTATTATTGGACTATTATATAAGTAATGATATGAAAATGTTTGCTCTATTAATGAGATGATTAGAAATATTGTGTAATTAATTGGCTACAATAAGTTGTAAACCATGTATAAAGCTTGCATTGTAACATATATAAGTAACATAAATAATGAGTCTACAAGGAATGAAAACCTAAACAAGGCATTGAAATAATGAATATAATGAGTCTATGTGTTATATACATATTTTTATTTATTTTTTTTAGTTTGTCAAACCTGTATGAGAAAACAGGTATACTGTAAGTATAAACATGGACATGAACACAGGAAATGAGTATGAATAAATGGGGACAGTAGGATAGAGACGGTAGGCAGGCTGGTGCGCTTATGCACGCCCTCTTATAGACTACTTAGGAATGGGGTGAGGTCTACGGTAGACAGTTTAAGGTTAAAGTTTTAGGGATTCTTATTATGTACAGTAATATCTTATTTATATAATAATATTTATTATATAATTATAATTATATTCTTATTATGTACAGTAATATAATTAATAATCTCTGCTCCTCTATACCATAAAACCCTGAATGGTACTCAACTACCTAGGGCTAGCTTTGCCTTCTATAGCCATATTTGGGAAGTCATCTGGCCACTACTTTGTAAAAAGTAAGTTGGCAGAAAAAAGGCATTAGGGGCCTCTGGTGAACAATTGTTTCTCCATGGGCTTTACCTCAAAGAAGGATATGAAAAGCCATGGATTTTTCTACTATGTGGTTCATGATCAGTTCATCTACTCTCTTCCCATATCAACTATCTTGCCTTTCTTGGCATACAACAAAGGTGAAAAACTGCTCTTTCTTTCTCTTTCTTTCTTTCTTTCTTTCCTTCCTCCCTCCCTCCCTCCCTCCCTCCCTCCCTCCCTCCCTCGCTCTCTTTCTTTCTTTCTTTCTTTCTTTCTTTCTTTCTTTCTTTCTTTCTTTCTTTCTTTCTTTCTTTCTTTCTTTCTTTCTTTCTGGAATACGTGCAGTCTATCATGCCGGGGGACAAAAGTCATGGTATTGTTTTTTTTTCTAAGATAACTTCCATCTAGCCACCAGTTCATTCATCAAATCTTCAGAAACCTTTTTGTACCACATTTGCAACACTCAGTATTCCCCCTCAGCCAGTCAGCCAATATTACTTCCAACTGACAAATGGAGAAATGCAAACATTGGCATCCAGATAACACCCATCTTTTGGGCCTTGTTATTACTTTGTTGATCTTATTTTTATGTTCAGGAAAAAAAGGATAATTTAAAAAAATAAAATGGTGGTATGGTGACTTCAGCAGAAAGAATTAAGCAGATGGAATGAAGTACGAGTACCTAACAATGGGAAACTGCCTGCTTTCCAGCTTCAGGATTAATTCTGCAAAATCTAGTTCCATATATCAGAACTGCTAAAAAGTTCCATGATAAGACAATGGGAGCAGCTCCAAATCTTGATTGCATTTGCTTTCGGTAGAGAAGCATTGCTCCAAATGGAAGAATAACTTCTTTTTGGAATTAAGAATACAAAGAATTATGCCTTACTTGAATGCTATGAATCCTGTCCCTGCTATTATTTTTAATACTGTTTGGTTTTGGTTTTATAATAATCTAGGTGTTTGATTTTGAATTTTCCATCTCTGCATTTTCCTTTGTTTAAGAATTTTCATCCTTGTCCTGGGTTATTATAAAATTCTTAATTGCTGCCTTCAGTTTGCTATTTAGATTAGTGATTCTGTAGAATGATAATAACTAAGACTGAAAACACAAATTTAAGAATTCATGTTAAGCCAACTGCTCTTGTTCGGGTGGAAACAGTATTTGTATGAAAAAGATAGAATCTAGCAAAGGGATTTGTATGGGATTTGTCTTACTAAAAATAAATTTGTCTTACTAAAGATTAGAAATTAGAAACTGGGAAAATGTTGTTATGCATACTGTCACATGATATAAGTTACTATAATTACTATGTATATGTAAAGGTTAGAATTTGAAAGACTACTACTATGTATGCTTAAATAGTAAAGGGTAAGAGATGATGGATAGATACCTAACACTTCTCAATATGAGAATTGTTGTATTAGGGGTTAGAAAAAAAAGGTAGAAAGCAGAAACTGGGAAAACATTACTACTTTGTTTCCCCAGAATAAGACATCCCCTGATAATAAGCCCAATCAGGCTTTTGAGCGCATGGTAATAAGACCAAGCGCTTATTTCAGGGCTCAAAAAAATATAAGACAGGGTCTTATTTTCAGGGAAACACGGTATACAATGTATATGTAAATCTTAGAAGTTGAATGATTATTATCATGTTTACCTAAACAGTATTATTGTTGTTGTTATTAGTATTTTGTATAAAGTAAAATGACCCAGACAATGTATTGTTCACTAAGCACTCATATATGTTAAAGAAAAAACTATAAATACATCATTAAAGAAAGAAAGAAAGAGCAGAAGACAAACAAAAATATATATGAAAGAATCAGGACTGGTTTGTATTCATCCCATTTGTTCTGAAGCATCTTAAGTATAAGTCACTATTTGTGCATTATATTTTAGACTTTAAATATTTTGAATAATAACAAATATGATATATTAGGAATTTAGCTTCTCATGCACCAGTGAAATGAATGGAGACCACATAGGCTAATATTTCAGATTTCACCCATTGATATTTCAAAAAAATATGACCACCTGCTTAAAACATAATTATCTGGAAGTAAGAATTTGCATGCTTTTTGCACACATATAAGCACATGTTATTATTGTTCTTTCAGCAGAAATTTATTATTATTGTTTTTTCAGCAGAAATCAAATATAACTAAAATACAAATATTGTATTTTTTTGCTTCTAAGCCCCAGTTCTTTAAACCATTCCTTGAAGATTTTTCTATTATTGTTTGAAATTTAGATGCTTGTTTAAGTCAAATTTATGTCATGAACAAATGCCATTTCCTAGTTTCATCTTAACTGTTAACTGGATTATAATTTTTCCAAGACTGATACCTCTCAGTTATGCAGTATTGAATTTAACCTGCATAATTCTCAGTCAGAATAATTTTTGGATTTGCTGACTGAATGTTAGAAGACTTGGAGATTATTAAATTTGAGAGCAACTAGATCTGGAAAGACTAGTCAAGTGAATTCATTGTTATCTTTACCTTTTTAGTATAGATGCATTTTGGTGATTCAACAATTTTAATCTACCATGTACATTTCCAATCTAATGCAGAGATAGCTAAGCATATTTTTTTGATTCACTTTTTTGTCCACTGGCCTATCCTTTTGCATGGTGAAGCTGCTTGCAAAAGTTAAGCAGCCCTAGTCAAATTATATATTTTAGTGGAACTTCAAATGAACAGAAGTTGGTACAAAGTTAAACACATCATCTCTCTGAAAATTCGAATGCATATTAACTATATGAGCTTCAGAATAAGAAAAAATGCATTTACTATGGCAGATGTAGAAGTTTGAATACGCTTTCACTTACTCCACTGCAACTACTATGTTGGCAAAAACAAAACATCTAATTTTTTCCTTATATTCAGTTGGGAATTTTTCTATTCTTGCTTTGTAATATTTCCTTGCAGCATTCTTCTAGCCAGAAATCCTTCATCACATGAAAGGCAGACCTGTGATAATCTATGCTTTACTTCACATACTATAAATCCATTAGAAATTACTAAGGAAAATGTGATATGATCAAAGAAGATTCTCCTTGGATAAATTAATTAATGCTTAAACTATCGGCACATAAAAGCCAAGAATGAAGGATGGGAAAAGTTTTACTTAGCTATTATGGGAAGCTAGATGATGTCCATCCATCACTTTTGAACATAAAAGTTGAAAAGATTCATTAAGACCATTGAACCAGCCCCTGCTCTATGCAGAATTCCAAATTAAAACAAGCACAACAAATTATTTTTTATTGATGCAGTGAATGAGACCCCTCTCTGGGTGATTGATTCTACTTTTCAACTCTTCTTACTATTAGGAAGTTTTTCCTAACATTTAACAGGATACTTTGTTTCTTCTGACAGAAGTGCATTATTTAAAATCATGCATTATTGGACGTTAGATAACAGGGATTGGTCTTTTGGCTGTTACCCCTCCAGATTTATTTTCCTACAATTCTCACAATTTTTCTTTGGAATACAGTCTTCTTTGCCTTGATTATGATTGTTCCATTCTCTGAACTCAGATATAAATGCTGTAGGAGTAAGATTTCATTCCTAGTCTTGATAATTTCTTCTATGTTATTACAAAGTATAGCTGCTCTTTTAAGAACATACATTGAGGAAAAAAGCTCCTATAATCTTAATATCTAATGTAAATGAGACAAAATACTTCTCTTTATTATTTTAGTGTCTGTATACCAGGAAACGAAGACACTGATTCATGTATTAGTAACTTCATGTGTTCAATATTGAATTGCTGGGTTATATCATTCAATGTGGATCTGTCCTTTTGTACAGAAGCTACAGTTTATGCAAAATGTAGTGGCAAAATTATTCTGTAGTACATATCTATAATACCAGTTTTGAAATACTTGCTCTGGCAATTTGCTGCCAAAGGTTTAAGGCTTTGTTATTATTCTATAAAAAATAACTTTGGATTAAGATTCCTGAGAGAGTGACGTTATTTCATGGACATCTGCTTGATCATTACAAATATCAGAGGCCTTCCTGATTACATCTGTTCTGTAGATTTTTTTTATATAGAAAGCCTTTTCTTATTGTTGTTGTGATTCATTCACTGGAACACTCTCCCCTTCAACAAAAAACCCTCTGCTGACTTTGCTGCTGTTTAGGCACATTATACAAAACATTTTTACTTAGTGAAAAATCAAAGGGTGATTTTTATATTTGAATTGGATTTTTATATTTTGAGCTTACATTGTTTTCATATCAAATGTATTTTTAATTTTATACACCATGGGGAAGCATTGCATAACAGGTGGCATATAGGTAGGTTAAATGAATTTATTTATTTATTTTTCAAATTTGGATACTGCCCTTCTTACACAGAGATTTAGTTGATTTATTTCTTTCAGTCATAAGACTCCCTGGTTAAATAATTGCAATTTATTTTAATCTTTTTTTCTACTTCTGTAGCGTTTTTATAAGAAAGCGGCCGCATTTGTATTACGTGCAGTTGGAAAGCATTCTCCTCAGCTTGCCCAGGCAATAGTGGATTGTGGAGCTCTGGATACACTGGTAATTTGCTTAGAAGATTTTGATCCTGGGGTGAAGGAAGCTGCATCCTGGGCCCTTGGTTATATAGCAAGACATAATTCAGGTAAGAGATTTCTTAACATTTTAGGATGCATCAAGTATTTACATTATGAAACTGAACACAGAAAAGATAATGGGTCTTGCCGCCTATATGAGCAAATAGACATGGATAGCATGTATCAGATTTAAGAAAAGCAAATGGAATATAATGACTGTGTAGGAAGATGTGATTGGTTCAAATTTAGCCTCCTTCTAAAAAGGAGAATAATGCTGCTAGCTTTACAATATTGTTGTAAAAACTGCTAGAAAAATATATTGTAAAAGTGGCATGAAATAATGTTGGATTACTGGCAAAATTAAAAAATATGCAGTTGAAATTTCACCCTTTCTTCTGTTCCTCTTGTATGTAATGTTCATACATTTTACTTTCTGTAAACAAAGATATAAGAATGAGAATGGAACTGCCTCTCCTTTTTGTAATTCTAGCATGGACTATCACCTCCACTTAATGTCCAGATGTACTCGGTGAATGACCTTCGTGCCCTGCGAGATTCCCCCCTCTCGCAGGTTTGGCCCTCTTCGTTATCGAGGGCCTATCTTGACGGGCGTTGGAGCCCCGAGAGATGGCATGCGGCAAAGAAGAGTTTGAGGGTTTTTTTAAGTGGGTTTTTTAGTGGGTTTTTAACAAAAATTTTAAGGGGCTCGGGGGGATTAGGGTGGGTTCTGGGGGAAATCCACTGGGTTCAAGACCAGCCTTAGCGAAGGGCTGCGACACTAGGAACGTAGAACCGGAGGTCGGGGAGGGGGTTGGAGTTCGATTTAAAGAGGGCTGTTCCATCAGTATAGTGAGTGGGAGGGGCAGATATGGCGGAAGCTGGGGACCACATCATGTTTGGGGAATGCGCACTCGCTATCTTAGAGCGATTGCCCACTCTGGTCCCCAATGCTTTCTTCATTCCCCAGGCTGTCCAGATTCTCAGGGCCAGAGCCTCCGGCTGATGTTATGCAATGCCAGGTCCATTGTTAATAAAGCCCCCCTCATTCACGATCTTATTCAGGAGGGGGAGGCGGACCTAGCGGGCATTACGGAGACCTGGTTGGGCCAGGAGGGGGGAGTTCCCCTCGTGGATATATGTCCACCAGGCTTCTGTGCATTTCATCAGCCGAGGGCTCAGGGCAGGGGCGGGGGGGGTGGCGGTTATTATAAAGGAAGGTCTGGATCCAAGGGAGACCACTGTTCCACAGATAGCCGGATGTGAGTCCCTCTTTGTGAAGTGGGGTCGTGGAGTACAGATGGGCTTATTGGTCACGTACCTGGCTCCCTGCCACGTGGCAATGGCCCTGCCCGAGCTGCTTAACTTTATAGCCGAGGTGGCGGTGGACACCCCCAGACTTGTTATCATGGGGGATTTCAACCTGCCATCTATCGGTGAAACGTCTGAGTTGGCTCGAGAGTTCATGGCTTCCATGATGGCCATGGACCTTACTCAGTTAATTCATGACCCCACTCACACAGGGTGGCACACTCTGGACTTAGTTTTTGTCTCTGGTCAGTGGTTGAGTGGCCTTGATATAGGGGATATAGCCATCGAACCCTTGTCATGGTCTGACCACTCGCTCCTTCGACTGGACTTTCTAACCGCTGCACCCTGCCGCAGGGAGGCGGGACCGATCAGGTGGTTCCGCCCCAGGCACCTGATGGACCCTGATAGGTTCCAGATGGTGCTTGGGCCATTTCCTGAGACTCTGGCTCATGATTCGGCTGATGAC
This sequence comes from Arizona elegans, assembly GCA_022577455.1. Lineage (NCBI taxonomy): Eukaryota > Metazoa > Chordata > Lepidosauria > Squamata > Colubridae > Arizona > Arizona elegans. Next base: position 25,440,421 of record JAKOOJ010000004.1, read on the forward strand.
CTGGTGGCCGCCTGGGATAGTGCGGCTGCCGGGGCCTTGGACCGTGTCATGCCTTTGCGGCCTCTGACCCGGCACCGAACTCACCTAGCTCCTTGGTTCTCCGAGGAGCTTAGGGAGATGAAGTGCCGGAAAAGACGCCTGGAGAGTAGTGGAGGACCAGCCGCTCCGAATCCGACCGAACACTGGTGAGGTTTCATATTAAGACCTACCTAGTGGCGATAAAAGCGGCGAAATCTAGCTATTTTGCCGCTCTTATCGCGTCATCAGATAATCGCCCGGCCACCCTGTTTAGGGTGACCCGCTCCCTCCTTCATCTGGAAGTGCGGGATGACCCCTTGCAGGGCCGAGCTGAGGACTTTGTGCAGTATCTGTATGACAAAATCACTCAGATTCGGGAAGGGCTGGCCTCTGACTGGGTATGTCCGGACGGGATGACTGAGGCAGGTCTTGAGAGTGTTATCTGGGGGGAGTTCGATCCTGTGGCTCCCGAGGACATGGACAGGGTCCTGGGACAGCTGAACACGATCACATGTTTATTGGACCCGTGCCCCTCCTGGTTGGTACTGGCTTCCCAGGAGGTGACACGAGGCTGGCTCCAGAAGATTGTTAATGCTTCTTTGAGTGAGGGGGTCCTGCCAGCCGCTTTGAAAGAAGTGGTTGTGAGGCCCCTCCTCAAGAAGCCCTCTCTGGATCCGGCTGTTTTGGCTAACTATCGTCCAGTCTCCAACCTTCGCTTTGTTGCGAAGGTTGTTGAGAGTGTGGTAGCGCAACAGCTTCCCCGGTACCTGGATGAAGCTGTCTATCTAGACCCGCTCCAGTCCGGCTTCCGGCCTGGGCACAGCATGGATACGGCATTGGTCGCATTGGTGGATGATCTCTGGAGGGCTCGGGATAGGGGTTGCTCCTCTATCCTGGTCCTGTTAGAACTCTCAGCGGCTTTTGATACCATCGACCATGGTATCATGTTGCACAGGTTGGCGGGGTTCGGGGTGGGGGGCACCGTTCTGCGGTGGTTCTCCTCCTACCTCTCTGACCGGTCGCAATCTGTGTTGACGGGGGCAGTGGTCGACCCCGAGGCACCTTGCTTGTGGGGTGCCACAAGGGTTGGTCCTCTCGCCCCTTCTGTTCAACATTTATGTAAAGCCGCTGGGTGAGATCATCCGTGGCTTTGGGGTGGAGTTCCATCAGTACGCTGATGACACCCAGCTGTACATCTCCACCCCAGGCCACCCCAACGATGCCCTTGAAGTGATGTCCCAGTGCCTGGAGGCCGTGCGAGCCTGGATGGGGAGAAACAGGCTCCGACTCAACCCCTCCAAGTCCGAGTGGCTGTGGCTTCCGGCGTCCCGATATAGCCAGCTGACGCCATCGCTGGCTATTGGGGGCGAATCACTCGCCCCCACGGAGAGGGCTCGTAACTTGGGCATCCTCCTGGACGCACGGCTGTCTTTAGAAGATCACTTGACGGCCGTGGCCAGGGGGGCTTTTTATCAGGTCCGCCTGATACGCCAGTTACGCCCCTTTCTAGATCGGGACTCCCTATGCACAGTCACTCAGGCACTCGTCACTTCCCGCCTGGACTACTGCAATGCTCTCTACATGGGGCTCCCCCTGGGGTGCACCCGGAGGCTCCATCTGGTCCAGAACGCAGCCGCGCGGAGGATTATGGGGGCGACGAGGTGCTCCCATGTGACACCTCTCCTGCGCGAGCTGCCCTGGCTCCCGGTGGTCTTCCGGGTGCGCTTCAAGGTGTTGGTGACCACCTTTAAAGCGCTCCATGCTTAGGGCTGGGGTACTTACGAGACCACCTTCTGCCACCAATAGCCTCCCATCGGCCAGTATGCTCGCACAGAGTGGGCCTCCTCAGGGTGCCGTCCACCAGACAATGTCAACTGGCGACTCCCAGGGGGAGAGCCTTTTCTGTGGCGGCGTCCACCCTCTGGAACAACCTCTCTCTAGAGATACGTACAATAACAGACCTCCGGATTTTTCGTCGGGCCCTGAAAACCCATTTATTTCAACTAGCTGGGCTGGCTTGAGTTAAATTTTAAATTGATTTTAAATTGGGTTGCTTTAATTTACGGCCAAAATATTTAATTATTTTAAACTGTTTTTAAATTTTGTATGTTCTGTTTTTTACTTTGGCTGTTCACCGCCCTGAGTCCTATTTGGAGAAGGGCGGTATAGAAATAGGAACAAATAAATAAATGCTAATTAGGATTATAATTTCTTGACCAGTACTGCTGTAATGTAGACATTAAAATAACTGGTTGATTTTTAAGGGAGGAGTAACTATGTATTTTTATTCTGCATTTCAATTTACAGCACAATTCCTGTTACCAAATATTCTTAAGGAAAACATTGCCAGGAGACTTAGATTAGTCTATTTAATACTTCTAATTTTCTTGTTAAGTGTACTTATGCACTTAGAAACCAGGAAGGGTAATATAATTTGGGAAAAAGGGCTACATTTTAAATAATACTTTTCAACTCTTCTATATTATTAATGACAAGCTTTTATTTGAAAAAAAATATTTAAACAAACTAGTGACAAATCAATGAGTTTCTTTTTGAAAAAAAAAGAAGGGAATTTATTTAGGACAAATAAAATATTGATTTACAGAACCCCCCAAAGAGATATGGAATAGATTTCTATCTTGTACATCATTCTAGTTTATAAATGGCAAAGACTGGAAGACAGAGTAAAATACTTGTTACAATGAATTTGTAAATTACCAGAACATGCTTCTAGAGAGAAATGTTTCTTCTCCCATCATGAAGCAATTGTAGATTCAGACACGCAGAGAACCTGTGACCATGGAAACAGTAATACAAAGTGCACAAAATTGACCACACAGCAGATCAGAGGAATACTTCCTCTCCCTATCACAATAGTCCTTGATTTTGAATTATATCAAAAGGGGCATAGGAAATCATTAAACTTTTCCTTGAAGTGTCCCAATTAACAATGGACAGTTAGTGTGCAGATGACACAGGTAACTAATAAAAAAGCTAACTGAAAGCTAATCAGCACAGCTTCTTCTTAGAAGAAGCACTGTTAACTTCTTAGGGAATAAGGCACATCTTGAAGTTCAAAGGAAGACAGCCACCATGGGGGTTAAATAGTTTCCATATACATGGATTCTAGGCCAACTGAGTAATTCCTAACTCCTCGACCTATCTGATCTTGATTTAGCAGGCAATATGGAAACTGAATTGAAGAGGGCCATATAAATAAAACAAGGCAGGATACATTAACAATATGTTACCGTGTGTTCCCAGTCTCTAATCAAGGCTATAAATCATCCTGGAACAAAAGTCACAATAGGTGATTCAGAGATTGAAGATGGGCAAATTAATGTTAGGGAAGAAAAAAAAACAGATTTCTTATTCTCACCACTTTGAAGTTTTTAATGTTCTTTTATATTTATTTATTTATTTGTTTGTTTGTTTGTTTGTTTGTTTGTTTGTTCGATTTATATGCCGCCCTTCTCCGGAGACTCAGGGTGGCTTACAATGCTTTTTAATGAATTTTAATGTCTAATGACCTATGATATATTAAAATTATAATGAATGGGTGAAACTAAGATTTTTGAGGAATAGGAGTTATAAAATATTTTAAGATGTGTTAGATTTATTCTAGTATTTGTGCTTTTTTATTTGCTATTATTTGTGTTTTGGTGATTTGCTATTGCAAAATCTAGGGACTAAAAAAACAAAATCAGTTTAAGAAACCAGAGATAGACAGTCTATGCAGTCTCGTCCAATCATATGTTCTAATATCAGAAGACTTAATTTGCAGGTGGAGGAGGATGTCATTCCCTGATTTAAGCATTACGAAATAGAAAGTGGAATTCTAGGGAATGAAAAAGGAAAAGTTCTTTTCTTATTTTTCTTCCATATAGACATTTCTGTATAGGGAGGCTAATTTAACCACTTATGGCAAATATATCTTAAGTGTAACATCTTTCTAGGATTTTTTACTATAAAATGTTAGCTCTTTGGTATGCCAATTTTCCTTCTCCCCTCCTTAAAACTTCAGTTTATTTTATGTTCCTCCGCACACACTGCATTTCGTATCTCCCTAATGTTTATTGTTCTTGAAAGCTAGTTGATTTCTGTCTTTTGATATTTGATGGGGGGTTTGCTCTCTTACTGTAGCAATAAAAATAGTTTTCCATATCAAATTAGTTTAGTACATAAATTAACAATCATAATATTGAATGATTCTACATTTCAAAATCCATAGGCATTTGGCTACCCCAATTCATTGTTAGAGGAAATAGTAGAAACTAATTTTAATATATATGTTTCTAGCACTTCATTTTGCACAGGTTTTCCATCTGCTCCCTTTATTTAAAATTGTTCTTTATGTGGAAGCCTTCTGTGCCTTTCCTCCAATCAAGAATTAATTTCCACTGCTAGATTCTTTTCCCCGCTTTTAAAGGTAAAAAACAAAATAATCTTTTGCTTGGGACAACTGGGGCAGAAAAAGAAGAACTCTTTCTGCAATGTGATAAGCAATGTGTGAATAAACACTACAGTTTTTTTTTTTAATGAGAAATGAACATTTATATTTGTTATTTTGGCAATTTCATTGCTGTATAGATTTGAGAAAGTAAAAGTATCATTTAGTCCCACCATGTTTTTTAAACATTTTATTTCTCATTGTAATTAGATATCATGTTAATCATATTTTTATTCAAAAACCAACTTGAATACATGGAAAGAGGAGATCTAAAGAATTCTTAAAATGTTACTATAAGTTGTTTTTTTTAAAAAAAACAGCAATTAATCTTTCTGAAGTTCTTAAAGCAAATTCTATGGCCAATTAATTTATGATCTTTTAGATTTAAAAAAAAGATTTTTCAACCTTTTTATAGTAGTATAGTTACTTTACACTTATAATTTTCTTTTCTGTTTAAAATATTAGTTGCTAAGAACTTGTGGGGGGGGAGCTTTTATTAAAATGGCTTTACTTTTTTGCTGAAATTTCTTTCAGCCCATTTGGATAGTATTTCAGTATTAACTTTTAAAATGGATTATAAAAAGAATTTTGGATACATTTCCTTTTAATGAGGCTTATACATTAAATAAATTATGTGCCTATTGCTATATCAGGTATATTTACCAAGGGGAAATACTTTATAAACACACACCTGCAGTACACAAATAGCTTTTATGACAAATAGTCTAATATTTAGATATGTGACAGAGTTTCATATTGGGAATAAAGTAGGGTGAAGTTGTAAATGGAGCAGAGGTTTAGATCATGACAAAAATGTATTACAACATAACAATATTTATAAATATAATATCAACATTTGGATTTCAATTATATAAGTTGAGCAAATTTTATCATAGGTAAAAAGTTTTTTTTACCTTAGCACACTGTATGAAGATTAATAAATATATATAATATAGTACCTGAGTAAGTAGGTAAATGGAGAAACAGTTTGTGGGCATTACCCCCCCACCTTAAGAAAATTCTGCAGAAAGCTTTGATTGATGAACTGTAAATGCAAAATCAAAGTTGGGCCCTTGAATTACGAGAGCTATTTGTTGCCATGGCAATGCAAGGCAGGTTAAATGTTAAAGATAAGAGACTATGTGCATAACAAGGGGAAGACCTAACAAAACCTTATTTAAGAACCTATAATAGCCCATTTGAAATTAATTTGTGCTCATTTTTCATCATCATCTGCAAAAATAGCCCATGCCCTAATCCTTGTGTTTGCTATCCAGTAATTTTTTTATTTTACTACTGAAGTTTAATGATAAATATGTTGGGAGAAGGATAATGAATATTTAGTATAATAGAGTCTGTATCAATTATTGTGGATTTTTATGTTAAGATACAATTAACTGGCCATGGTGGCTTAATGTATCTGTATGTTGCAATGATTTAATGTAGGAAAAGACCTAGTTTACTGATAAAAAGGTACTATTAAAATGTATGTTGGTGTTCAGAATTAGCAAGTTATGTCTTTGAATTAATGGTGATAATGTCATTTTTAATGAAATTAAAAATAAGTGTAATTTAGGCCTGTTATTTTCTATTTCTTGTATGAATAGGGCAAAGAATCTGTAGTCTAAATCAGATTTGTGGGAGAAGGGGACACATTTAGGTATTTTGGCTTTTCTTTATTGTTAGCAGTGCAAAAGCTGCTTGCTTATTGATCAGTACATAACAGCTGGAGCTTAAACAGCTGACATCTGCTTACTTTTTTAAAATGCACACATGTGTGCACATACACAGGATAGCAAGCCATTTCAGTCTAATATACCTCAAATGTATACACGTAAATGGAGGTCCATCTATTGACCTGTATTCTTTTCAGCTGAGGACTGGTCTACATGGTTTATAAAACTTGAAGAGCTGATTTGAAATGCAGATGTCCAGAGACTAGAGTCCACCCTCCCTTCTCTCTCTCTCTCTCTCTCCTGCTGTATCTGTCAAGGTGAAAAATGGCTTGTACAAGGGTCAGTCACCCATATTCGCTTAATTACTTTCATTGGACCAACAGAACTGTCACAGGCTGTGGTGGATGCTGGAGCTATTCCTCTCTTAGTCCTATGTATCCAAGAGCCAGAGATTGCTTTGAGAAGGATTGCTGCTTCAGCACTGAGTGATGTTTCAAAGCATTCTCCAGAGTTAGCGCAGACTGTCGTTGATGCTGGGGCCATTGCTCACTTGGCACAGATGATCCTCAACCCTGATGCCAAATTAAAGGTACTTCTCAAACTAATTTTCCTCTTTTCCAACTGAGAATGTGATTCTATATTGGAAAAACTGTATTAATCCTCAACGAACCTTTTTTCAAAAATATGCAATACTAAATTGGAGTGGTAACAAAGGGGAGATCTGATTGCTTAATGTGATTGTTATAGTATTTATGGGATAATAGTAGCTGGTGGATAAGAAACAGGGCATTTAATATGGCGATTATTTGGTTTCTCAGCAATGAGAGACAGTTTTGAAGCAGATCTTCAAGAGCTTTTCTGAATTCTACAAAATTTGTTTGTTCTAATGAATTCAGTATGTGTAATTTATAAAGTGTTAAACATTTTTTTGCCATTTTTGTGCTTTTAAAATGACAATGCTATACTCTACAACATTTTGTTTTGGACACTCAATTTATTTCAGTGACATGCACCTTTGAATAAGTCAGGTAAGTGTCATACAGTAGGTACAAGCCTCTAGATTTTTTTAATATGCTCTGGGGGCACCTTTAATTTATAGAAAATTATACAATAACAGTGGTTAGTATCTAAAATTATATAAATTCTGTTTGTCCTGTGTACACTGGTAGTTTTCTTTGGGCGGGGGTGGTGGTGGTGGTGCTGTTAACATTCAGTTATTTTTTTTCCACAGAAAACAACAGATTTATAAAATATTTATTTCAAACATTGTAAGCTAACTAGCAATAGCTGATGATGAGCTGTATGGTCTGTCCTAATAAAAAGAAACAATGTTTTAATGTGTATGGATTTTAAAAGAAAGCAATAAATAGCATGTATTGGCTTCTGTTTTGAATTGCTAGAAAACTAATTATAGTTTATTTCTTTAAAAGAATTATGTAGCTGTCCATGTATGTTCTATAAAAAATAAAAAAAACCCCATAAAACTAGTTAAAAATAGATTCACTTAAGTAAGAAAAGTTTTCTGCCAGGTGAATATATATATTCCCTATTGGAAATTACGTTTTTATTTTTATCATTTTTTTTTTGTTTTGAAATTATATATTTTGATGGGCTTAGGCCTTCACAGTTTGAAAGGGAGTTTTCTGCCTCCTTTTGATTGCTTTGTCTGTATACCCAATAACCATTTATAAAACACTCATTCCTGTTTACCAGCGTCAAGTGCTGTCAGCTCTTAGCCAGATAGCAAAGCACTCTGTGGATCTGGCAGAAATGGTGGTTGAAGCAGAAATTTTTCCTGTTGTACTCACGTGCTTGAAGGATTCTGATGAATATGTCAAGAAAAATGCTGCAACTCTAATTAGAGAGATAGCAAGACATACTCCTGAGGTAAACCATGTGAATATAAACAAGGTCATGATGTTTGTATGTAAGTGAATGTTTAAATGTGTATGTGTGCATGCCCATGAGTATATAAGCACAACAAATGACAGATATAGATATGCATAAGATCTTCAGAAATGTTCTATAATTATGCAAAGCCTCTATTTTTTTTGGTATAAATAAAAAAGAAATGTTTGTTGCTGTTTTGGAGCATACATATATGTAAAAAATACAAATATGTAAAAAGAAAACAAAATTGGCAAGTTAAGCTTTTTTATTGGTGAATATTAATTAATGTCAGATATATTTAATGGTTCAGCCATATGGGATGATCTATACAAAGTAATAATGAAGTATAAAGCATCCCTAGGCTGCAATTCAGTGAACAAAATGAAGAGATTCCTGTATATTTAACAGGATGGGTTGTTCTGCTAGATGGATTTCTCTTGAACAGGGCAAAAACAGTGGATTTTAAAAAGGAATTGCCTTAGTAAGATGGTGATTGTTGGGTTGTCTTGAAAATGCCTCCTGTCATCTGAATCAGAAATCTTTAAATAATGGCCATACTGCTGAGCAGATCCAAATAGGGGATAACCTATGGACTGTGAGGATTGGCAAAATAGGAAGTAGTAGAAAGAAGAAAGAAGATTGACAAAAGAGAAATTATTAGAAATTATTAGAAGAAATTATTATACATTTTCACAAAATGTATTTTAATAAATTATGCATCCCATAACTATTTCTTGCCAACTCTGAAATAACTGGTTTCCTGGTCTCAGTAAATCAGAAGATACTTTACCCTACAAACCTTTAATAGTTTGCGAGGCAGAGCTTCCTAGGAAATAACCACAGAAATAACCAACTCAGCCCAAGGGCTTATATTGGGTTAAAAGAACGAAATGTATTGAGGAGTATAAATTCTCCCCTCCCCCTTCGGGTGATTTGGGGATACTTAACAGCTCACTGGGATCTCATTATAAGGAGCTTTTTATTAATTTAAGACACAAAATCTCGCACCGAAATTCAATATCCTAATTAACTCAGGTACTTCAGGGCTTGAGGAAAAGGTCCCCTACCCCTTGCCGCCCCGTGCTCTGGAGGAGATATTGCGAGTCGAATAGGAATGAAAGGCGAAGGAGGTAGAAAGATTTGGCGAATCGCCGCTGCCGTCTAAACTTCCTTTGTGCCACAGAGCCCGGACTCCGCAGGAGTCCTCGCTGTGCGTCTAAAAGCCCTGGCATTTGAAACTGCGGTAGTGGGGGAAGGGGCCGGCCGAATTGCAGTCTCGCTCGTTCTGGCCGTGGGCTTCGATGCCAGACTTTTTCGCTCTCCCCGGCCCTCTGTTGGGAGACGCTATTTTGATCTGGAGGAATCCTGTTGATAACTTGCTTGTCAAAGGATCGCCGCTCGCATTCGGCAGGCATCCTAAAGCCAGTTAGCTGGCGAAACCTCTGTCACCTGCAGCATAAATTGCCCAGTTCTGCAGTGACTGACTTGTCAACTGTTATTGGAAAGTGGAGAGATATCACTACAAAGACAGCTAATTGGTAAGAATTATGAAATATTCAGACCATAATATAGCCCTCAAGATGTAGCCAGAATATTTGTTTGGCTGGTTGATGTTTAGCCTAGAAAATAGCCATTATTTTTAAATGCCCAATAAATCATTCCAATAATATATATTCACTGGACTATAAAAAATAAGAACAGTCAAAGTGTCACTGATCAAATTTGTACTAAAAGGCTTTTACTACAAGGCTTGAGGATTTTTTTAAAAAACAAAGTTTGATGCCAAAACCATCTTGACAGACCACAGGCAATGGGTCTTGAGACCAGCATCTGGCACAGTCGGATGTATTCTAGAACATTCCTCATTGCTAATGATGCTCCATGTTGTTTAAACAAACTGCCACACTCTGAAGATAATTGCTTGATATTTGGATGCAGCTGCCTTTTTTATTTTTACCAAATGCCTTGAATCCCACTCCTTGACTGGTATTCCACTTAAGAGTGTTGAGCTATGCATCATTGTCCACTTCTGCTTCTTCTTTTGTGGTGATCCTGCATATTCTATACTAATAAACTTGCCCCAGGGTGAGGGGACAAGGGAAGGGGCTACCCTAGAGAGAGAAGTCTAAATTATCCTCAAGAAGGCCTTTTCTTATGACATTTTGTAATCCAGAAACAGGCCTCTGATGAGGTCTTTAGTTTACAGATTGACATGCTTAGAGATGTATACTGGTACTAGCACTAGAAAATGGTGCCTATATAAATATATTCTCAGAGCATTAACATGCAATGTTGAACACTATATGTATTTCCAAAAATAGAGCAGAGATGCTTTGCTCCATGCTATAATATATACACACAATGGGACTTATGTGCAGTATCATATTAAGCATTTTATACAAAATTGTAGTATGAAAGCTATGTTTTAATGAGTTTTATTTCTTGGCTTTAGGGAATGATTGCTGGAAGCATGTTAGTTATCTAAAACCTTTGATTGTTTCCAGCTTTTTTCAGATATACCTCAATTAAGTCCTGATCTATCAATTCTTGGCCCAAATAGTTTCAAAAATGTAGAAAACTTTTCCATTCAACTACACTAGTTTGCTTAATAACTGTGGATCAAAATGCTGGATTTAATTGGTTTTTGGTATTATCCATTGTAACTTCATTTACGGCATAAGACAACTTTCCTCTGTCTCTGCAATGTTATACTTTCTCTGTAGTTGATGAAAGTGCAGGCCATAGTAAGTTTCTTAGACTTGAAAATGCCAGAAGACATTTAGTTGACTCTTAGTTGAAACCAGTCATTTGTTTACATAGAATTGATATGTTCCATTTCTTAGTAGTGCTTATTTATTTTCATTTATTTAAATTATATCTCTCATTCCAACTCATCAGAACAAACAAGATAGTTAGCAACATTCCAAATGATAAAAAAATAAAGACATAATTAAAATAAGTTAAATACTCTTGAAGGCATATTAAGTAGATAACTGTATGCATTACATTCTTTTTTCTAATTTGTGTGTCTCATTGAACATTTATTCAACATATAATAGGGGAAAAACATGTAATGATATCATTTGGTAGTCATGTGAAATGATAGCATCTCCTGACTGTATTTGTTTTCAGCTTTCACAACTTATCGTAAATGCTGGAGGAGTAGCTGCCATCATAGACTGCATTGGTAGCTGCAAAGGAAATGTAAGACTCCCAGGTATTATGATGTTGGGCTACGTAGCTGCTCACTCGGAAAACCTGGCCATGGCAGTGATTATCTCTAAGGTTAGTTTCTGAGTCTTCTAATGTTACAATCAGAATGCTGTTTATAGAAGTTGGCTCGAGTGCATATGATTATTTTTACAGGTCTGGGACAAAACATTAGCCAAAGGCAGAGAATAAATATGTTTATAAGAAGGATTTTTGTGATGTTAACAGCCATACTTGGGCCAATTGCTCAGTCTATCCTGTCTTAAAGGGTTGCCTTGAGAATAAATAGGAAAGGCAAAGAAAGTTATTTTCCTTTGAAGGGAAGGTAGGCCATATTTTTGTATACCCACTTACTTTTATGAGCTAATAAGTATGGCAATACATATAACCTGCTGTAGAAATACTGACAAAAGTGTGTGCTGTTAAGTTTCGTGAACTCTGAAATGTTGGATTTTCCAAGTATTGTTTGCTTGTAAGTTGTATCGTCTTTAAAATATTTCTGTATGAAAAAAGTTATCTATATAAAACACACACACACAGACATGCACACAGAGTTTTGATCCCATTAAAATTTGCCATTGATCCCATTGTGTGTCCAATCACACTTGGCCAATAAAAAATTCTATTCTATTCTATTCTATTCTATTCTATTCTATTCTATTCTACTCTACTCTACTCTACTCTACTCTACTCTACTCTACTCTACTCTACTCTACTCTACTCTACTCTACTCTAATTTGGGTCACTACAGTATTGACATAATAGTACAACCCAGGTATATTTAAACATATGTATCTATGTCCCATTGATTAACAGCACTACGAATCACACATGTATTTCTCATACTGACTGAAATCAAAAGGATATTAAAGCAACAATATATTATGTTTAGTTTATCAACAGTCTGTTATTTTTCTTTAAAACATTCCACATACATACCCAGAGATGTTCAGTGAACAGAAATTATGAAGGAAACAGTATGTAAATTGCTTGTATGTGTCTTATTCAAGATAGCTTTTTATATTACCAAAACAAAAATACCAATTATTTTATAAAATTGTACAATCAGTTAGATGCCTTATTTCTTGTTCTTGAAATGCAGGGAAATAGCAGAATTTTGGGCTGGTTCATTTTAAAAACAATTATGGATTAATTTGCTATCTGACAAGAGTTTTTGCATTTTCATGAGATGCTAATTGACTTTCATTTTCCAAATAGCAAAAGGAGGTTACCAATGGTTTATTAAAATAAATATTTGATGTCTAGCTTTAATTGCCTTTAAAATGAGAATATATAAATTAGTTATCTTCTGTTGCATCGGAGTGTGAGTTTTATTTCTATTGTGATATTTTTTAGATACAGAATTATATTCAGTACTAAAAAACACCAAACCTAGTCCATCTGAAAAAAAGAACATGCTCTTCTGAAACCTCCTTGAATGTATAAGCCATAAAATAGGCTCTAAAAAATTTGAACATCATTTGATTTTTCTACGCTTGTTTATTTGAGCTGGGCAGACATTTAAATGAGAATAAGAATAAGAATAATTTTATTTCTATACCGCTCTTCTCTCAAAGGACTCAGGGCGGTGTACAGCCTATTAAAATACAAGACAACATCAGTTAAAATAGTTTAAAATTATTAAATGAATTTGGCTCAAATTTAAAACCCCAGAAATTTAAAACCCAATTTAAAATTGTTGTGTTGATAGACCAGGCTGGTGGAACAATAGGGTCTTGAGTGCATAACGAAACACCCGGAGGTCGGAGATCTTACGTATTTCCGGGGGCAGTTCGTTCCACAGGGCTGGGGCTCCCACAGAAAAGGCCCTCCCCCTGGGTGTCACCAGCCGACATAACTTGGCCGATGGCACCCTGAGGAGACCCTCTCTGTGGGAGCGAACTGGCCGGTGGGAGGCTATTGGTGGCAGAAGTCGGTCTCGAAGGTACCCGGGTCCTGTGCCATGGAGTGCTTTAAAGGTGGTGACCAACACCTTGAATCGCACCCGGAAGACCACTGGGAGCCAGTGCAGCTCGTGGAGGAGGGGTGTCACGTGGCACAACGGGTTGCGCCCATAACCACCCGCGTGGCCGCATTCTGGACCAGCTGGAGCCTCCGAGTGCTCTTCAAGGGGAGCCCCATGTAGACAGCATTACAATAGTCCAGCTGGGAGGTGACAAGGGCGTGAGTGACCGTGCGCAAGGCGTCCTGGTCCAGAAAGGGCTGCAACTGGCAAATCAGGCGAACCTGATAAAAGGTCCCCCATGGCCACGGCTGTCATATGCTCTTCTAAAGACAGCCATGCATCCAGGAGGACACCCAGATTGCGAGCCCTCTCTGTGGGGGGGCAAGGATTCATCCCCAATAGTCAGCGATGGCACTTGCTGACTATATTGGGACCCCGGAAGCCACAGCCACTCAGTCTTGGAGGGGTTGAGTCTGAGCCTGTTCCTCCCCATCCAGACCCACACGGCCTCCAGGCAGAGACCTCACATCAAGGGCATCGTTGGGGTGGTCTGAGGTGGAGATGTACAGCTAGTATCATCAGCATACAGATGACACTTCACCCCAAAACCACGGATGATCTCACCCAGCGGCTTCACATAAATGTTGAACAGAAGGGGTGAGAGGACCGACCCTTGTGGCACTCCCCATGCGAGATGCCTCGAGGTTGACCTCTGCCCGCCTGCCAACACAAACTGCAAGCGGTCAGAGAGGAAGGAGGAGAACCACTGCAAAACGGTGCCCCCTATTCCTAATCCCCTCAACCGCTGCAGCATGATACCATGGTCGATGGTATCAAAAGCCGCTGAGAGATCTAATAGGACCAGGACAGAGAAGCAACCCCTGTCCCGAGCCCTCCAGAGATCATCCACCAACGCGACCAATGCTGTTTCTGTGCTGTACCCCTGCCTGAAGCCCGACTGGCACAGGTCCAGATAGATAGCTTCATCCAGGTGTCGGAGAAGCTGTCGTGCTTCCCCGACACCGACAAAATGAGGTTTTGTATGTGAGGTTTTTTCAGCTTCTAAGAGGCTTTAGATAGTCCTAATATTAAATTTAAATACTTTGTGTGCATTACTGATATAGATATACTGTTTCTCTCTCTTAATTCATAAAATGATTATTAGTGGATATAAAATGCATTAATTTATGAATATGTGTGTAGGCACAAAGTATCATAATTATAAAATTGGCAGGACTATAAGGCAATCTGACTTGATGAAAGTTCCAATCTATTCCATAAGTTTCAGTGTGCACGTGAATAATAACTTATTAGTGATATTTAAATGTATTGTGTGCAATGAACAAAAGGGAAAAATAGAGAACCAAATATATAATTATTTCTACATGGTGGAGGAAAAAGCAAATGGAAGGAAATTTGCAGCTATCTCATATATTAAGTGTGCACCCTTACATGCCTTTCAGTGAGACTCAAGACAGCGCCATACTGAAATGAATGGAAGATGAAGCTTGGTTGCCTTCCAGAAAACCTGGGAAGGAAACCTGAAACTTTGGACTTTCAGCCCTGATAAAAAGGCTGACATTATTTTTCCCTTGAGTGTCATTTTTGGCATCTGCTCCCTGAAACATTTTTGACAACAATGAAAGTGTCAGCTCTTAATGTTCATGTCTCAATAAGCTAGCAGATTTAGTATTTTAGTGAAGCTTACATTTGTAGTGTTCAGTAATGATAAGATTGCACTAACTGATCCTAAATAACAACCTAACACAGTCAAAAAATGATTTATTGGAGCATCTGTAAAAATTATCATACTAGTAAGTAATGAAAAATTGATGGAACACTGAGTTGAAACAATCAAAAGGTTAAAATATTATGGGATTTCCAAAGACAGACCGATAGTCTCAGTTTATAACACTCCAGATACAACTGTGGCTGTAAAGAAGAAAGCGTGGATAATTAATGTGGCAATATCAGAGGATAATAAAAGATAAGACGGCTGTTGTGGCCAGGAGGGCCTTCATGCAACTGCGGGTTGCGCCCCTATTATGTCCTTCCTGGACCAACAGTCCCTACTCACAGTCACTCATGCCCTAGTCACTTCCCATCTTGACTATTGTAACACGCTCTACATGGGGCTGCCCTTGAAGAGCATCCGGATGCTCCAGTTGGTGCAAAATGCAGCGACCTGCATAGTTTTGTGCAGACCCCAGTGTGCACATGTATCACCTCTCCTGCGGGAGCTGTGTTGGTTGCCGATTTGCTTCCAAGTACAATTCAAGGTGCTGGTTGTCACCTTTAAAGCCCTTCATGGCTTGTCTCTTGCTGGTTACATCTACCTGACCCATCAGAACGGGAAGTCAGGGAATGTTGCAGGTCCCATCCCCGAGGGAGATATACCTGGCGAAGAAGGGCCTTCTCCGTGGTGGCTCCCTCTCTCTGAAACATCATTCCCCCAGAGATTAGAATGGCCCCCACTCTAATACTCTTCCAGAAGACCTGGTTCTGCCAGAGGGCCTGGGGAACCCAGAGCGAGATGGAGCCCATTAAATGGCTCGTGTGATCTGCTGTCATCAGGGTGGGAGGTGGGAGGTTGGGGGGTGATTTTGTTATATTGTACTACATTAATTTATTTGATTCTTTTTGTTAGTTTTTATTGTTTTAAATGAGATTTTATATTCTGTAAGCTGCCTTAAGTTGCCATGGGTGAATAGGCGGCAATATAAATTCAATAAATAAATAAATAAGACAAAGAATTGGAGAAGTATAAAGATCTGAAAGCTGAAGTTGAAATATTATGGCATAAACTGGTCGTGGTGGTCCCTATGGTTATCAGCATATGGGACACTATATCAAAAAGATTTAACACAAAAAAAACCTGTGCATTGACAAAATTTTCATATGTCAATTGCAAAAGGCCATGCTGCTTGGATACACACATATACTACAGCAATACATTATGATATACTAGCTTCTTGGGAAGAATTTGATGTGTATGAAGAAGACCAAGATAAGCTAAAGAAGTGACAACTATGACTTCACCTTGAATTAAGATGATAATAGTAATATAATTGCAAAAGGCAGCTCCACTAGGAACAGCTTACATCTTGTGATGATACCTTTAACATTTTAAATAACAATATCTGCCTCTCCACGTTTTTGGAACTCAGTTGGTGGATAAAAATGCCAAATTCAATTTAAACATCTGGGTGACTATGTGATAAACTATAATTTATTAAATTTGTATCTGCAGAGTATATGCATTGCAGACTATTCAAATATTTTGGGCTGAGAAATGCATATATAGAAGGAACAGTTATGAACAAACATGATGTATTTTGTATTAGCACTGCCATACTTGCCTCATCCCAGCACCCTGCAATTTGTACACAATACTCCAAATCTGGTTTAGTTTCATAGTACTTTATGCTTTTGTTTAACATCACAGGGAGTTCCACAGTTAGCTATCTGCTTGTCAGAAGAGCCAGAAGATCATATTAAGGCTGCAGCTGCTTGGTCACTGGGACAGATTGGGAGACATACTCCAGAACATGCCCGTGCTGTTGCTGTAGCCAGCGTCCTACCTGTATTGCTTTCCCTGTATATGGCAACTGAAAGTTCAGAAGATCTTCAGGTCAAAGTAAATGAGCTCCATCATTTTTACTGTTGTTAAATTTAATCAAGCAGTGAGGCTCTGACCCATTCAATTAAGGTGTAGCTGCCAAGCTGCATGTAAATATTGATTAATTCAGAAATGTAGAGTAATGTTTAGATGCGTTGATTTCTATACATTATAACTTGCCTTTCAGTTCCTTCAGATATAATATAGCTAATAATTAGATAAAATAAAGAAAAATAATCCTCACAAGGATTAAAACCAATTATTATTTAAAAGAAACAATATAAAATCAGTGTAAATATTTTAAATATATATTAATGCCAGGTTGTGGTACAGAAGTATTTTTGAATATGATGATACCCATACTGGAAGGAGTGGAGTAACTAGATTTTCCTAGGGGTTACTGTGTAGTGAAATGTGGAACAACTTTTGGAATATGGAAGTATTTGAATAGGTTTTTAGGGAGCAATAGAGGAATCACTTTTGAAAAACCTGGTTTATTATTTGGAGAATGCATCTTGATTAGCAGGAAGAATGCAACTTGAGAATCTAGCTTTATATCTCTAAAAAAAATCTAGCTTTATCACTATACTTTTTGGAGCCACTCATATGAAAACCTAATTGATGATCTGAGTTGCTTTAATTAGCTAGGTATAAATATGTGTGTATGAATGAGGATATTAGTGACCATGGAATTAATGATTAATCATGCATGCGTACTTCATATAGAATTGGAGAGGGTATTAGAGGAGAACCTATGTTCTACCGTAGTTGTCACAAAACCTGTATTCCCATTAAACAATGGGAGGCCCAGGTACCCCAATAAGTTGTTATCAAATTCCATAGGTTCTGCTTTAAACTGGGTGAACTCACTGGATTTTTTAATGTGGTATTGCTGATGCTACTGGCAACTGGTCTCCAGGATTTCAAGCCAACTGTTTTTCAGGCCTCTGGGATCTAATGCATCCAAAATTTTGTGCTCTAATGCTAAATCATAGTCCTTTTCCTGCCTCCTGATGTGGCTTTCAAACCCTGGGAAGAGAAGAGGTACTTCTGAAAGGCCTCAGAGCTTTATGGGGATTTCTGTGCAGGACCTATGTAAGAATTACATACATTTATTTCAGCTATTAAATATAATGTTCAATTTTAGTGAGTTTTAACTCTGCTATTTTTGTTACATTTTGTATACAGTAGGTTTTATTAAAGTTTAATATTTTTAATTATTAAGGCATTCTGCTAGTCTGATTATATATGTCAGAAGATTTTACACTTTAAAAAAATCAGTACAGTTTTATAAACCTGAAATGCTGTTGCTTCTCTTTAAGCTTTGAGGAAAGGTAGGTTGAATAATAATGTAAGTGAGTAACCCATAGTATTTGTTTTCAAGCTCCCCCAGCAACTCTTTTGTAGTACCAGTCTTTGGAAATGTCACTAAAAATATGACAGTTAAATGGTTGAATGTCACAATTTGAGGTCATTTCATGATTATGTAGGAGGAATTAATAATGGAATAGTAATGGCTCACTGCACAGGGTTTTCCTGTTCCTGTTTTCTTAAATTTCTTAAAAATACCAGCTAGGGGGCGAAATATTTTAATCATGATTGTTCTGGTGATCTCATTGCATTCCGGTCCCATGACCTTCCTGAAGATTAGGAGAATGAGTTGTAGTCCCTGAAGTGTTGGAAATGTCCCTCCTATATTTTCCTGCAAATAACTCATTTAATATTGGTATTAAGATAATTAATACCAATATATGGGAGAAGAGATGTCAGTTAGAAACTACAATGAATGGTACTGTTAAGTTGCATAGGTTAAATAATTAGTACAAGTTATTTGCCATTTTTGGAAATAAAATAGATACCAAACTGCACTTTATAAGTACATTTCACACAGTGCTTAATTTAAAAAAATGTTTTGTATGATAATACTCTATTTTAGAGTTACAGGGAAGCAAGACCCATTGGACTTGGAATTCTTTTTATATGTTATCTAACCCAGCATTATCTTTTCTGACTGGCAGCTTCTTCCCAGAATCTTTATAATTTACGTCCTTATGGAATACCAAGCAACAGTATCTCCTACTGAAAATCTGTGGTCCAATTTCTATGTTACTATAAGTTATTTCCAGATTTAGACTTGAGGATATATATTTGTAGAGCACAAAATGTGGGTTTAAAACCACATGTGGTTTTTAGACATGAACTAACTTCCTCCAATTTATGAGGTTTTTAGTCCAGTTGATATGTAATTTAGAATGAGATGAACCTTGAGTTAGTAGAGATAACTTCTACTACTGAAGTAGTAGAAATCAAGTGCTTCTGTGTGTAAGAATGAATTCCTTTCAGTGAAAACTAGAACTAACAAAGTTGAGTTGTGGCAATTTTCTGCTTGCAAATATTTCTTTTTAAATTTAAAAACTTCAACAAATGTAATCACCCCATCTTCATTTGAAATGAAGGATCCTGTCATCTCATGACATTTTTGTGTGGACCAGCCATAATCAAAACAGCCAGGGAAGAAGATACATGGAAATAGCTCCCCCCAGTGCTCAGTGACCTGTCAATTGGGCCTTCTGTTGGTATTTACTATTTCTGTTGCAAAGGATATGACATCATGCTGAGTGAGTCATGGAAAGTTTTGAGGCCTCTCCAGACTTTTGCTTCCTTTTGTTGAGAGTAGCTAGTATATAATATTCAAATCAATGTATATAGAAGTGTGCAAGTCAGAGAGTGACACATGAAAAATAATAAAAAATGTAAATTACATTTCTCACCTTAGAAACATTCAAAGATGCATAAACTTTAAGAATCCATATGTTTGCTTTCCTCTCCCTCTATGTATGAAGGTGTTTCTGTATGAGAGTTGATTTTATTAATTTTCTAGACTATGGAACATACTTTTTCTCGGTTATCCCACTAAAGTCATAATTGAAACCAGTCATAAAATATTTATTTCAATGTTTTATTCTCATGGTCTGTAACATGCTGAGAGGTGTGCCTTGAGATGTATCTGTGCAGAGGAGGCTCAAGATGATGACATTTGGTGTAGACTGGGAGCAAACTTTGTTAGCCGAAGTATAGAGGAAGTTTCCCCAGTCCTCATGGTACAGGTAGCATAGTGCTATACGACCTGCTAAAGTTGCAGATATTCTACTTTTCTCCAGATGCTCTTCAGAACCCTCTTCATAATGTATATTTCAAGGCAGAGAGGGCTAGAGCCTTTGGGACCAGATCAGTTCAGAATTAAATACTTGCTTTGCAGAGCCATATGGAAATCTCATAGAAGTGCTCAGACACTCTCCCAACCATCTCTTAGTACTACTGGCATAATTTGCTTTACAAACCATTGCCCTGCTTCTCTTCAATGTAGCACATGAAGTAGACAATGGAAAGAGAAACTGTTCAATGATGGGTTGAACCTTCTTTGCTTTGGTAAATTGTTGTCAATCTCTAGAACTAATGGATGATCACTGGGAGAATATATGTCTGCCAAAATATCATAGCTGAAAATAGAAATCTTTGTAATATTCCATCCAAATCAGTGGTGGGATTCAATTTTTTTTACTACCAGTTCTGTGGGTATTGCTTGGTAGGCGTGGCTTGGTGGGCGTGGCAGGGGAAGGATACTGCAAAATCTCCATTCCCACCCCACTCTAGGGGAAGGGTACTGCAAAATCCCCATTCTCACTCTACTCCTGGGGAAAAGATATTGCAAAATCTCCATTCCCACCCCACTCTGGGGCCAGCCAGAGGTGGTAGTTGCCAGTTCTCCAAACTACTCAAAATTTCCGCTGCCGGTTCTCCAGAACCTGTCAGAACCTGCTGAATTTCATCCCTGATCCAAATCCTATTACCATATGTTGCTCATTGATAATATCTTAATGAAGCTGCTTCCTTGGCCACTGTATGCTGGGTTCGTGGGTTTTTTTTTTTTTGGTAGCTTCACTATATGGGAAAAGTATTTGATAGAGAAGTAACTGCAAATGTCCTGCAATATGTCAGTAATTCTAGATATTTGCAGAAGATGGAAATGGTTTTTCATATATTGCCTTAATCCTTTGGGCCCAATAACCATCATATAGTTTGGGGAGTTTGGTTTAGTTTGGTATGTGAGCCCAGCTATTATGTTTTATAATTCATATTTGTGGCTTATTTAAACTAGCCAAATATGGTTTATTTGATGACTGCAATTAAACAAATATGTAAATTTAGTCATTAAATGAAATATGACAAAGTATTTCTGATCTCCAAGGAACAACAATCTTTATAGGGGGAGACTGTAGTAGTAGTCCTAAGACATTCTATGTGTGCACCTTTCAATGTTCCACCAGAAAGCAGTTTTCACATTCCATCTATCTAGTTTGCCCCTTTTAGTGTTTGTGCTAGTGTAAAAATTACTTTGATTTAGAATTCCAACTTCTGGTGGCAAAAATGTTGGTTCTCTGGGCCAAGTACTAGGATCCTAGGTAGAATAGATTCCCTCCCCACCTCTAATTTAGACATTTGAATTTTGGGAAGTGAACTAATGATCATCCTCACATTTCTCCCTTTTAAAGTCTCTCCTCTCCCGATATACAGCTCATAACCAATTTTCCAGGGATAAGCTAGAAGATGGGGACTCTTCTTTTGAAATTAGACATGGAAGGAGCTGTAAAGAGCAGAAGCAGAGAGAGTAGCACTGGGGAAGAGACAGAGGAAAAAGAGAGGGAGGGAGAGGGAGAGGGAGAGGGAGGGAGGGGCGGGGGAGAGAGAGAGAGAGAGAGAGAGAGATCATGGCATGCTAAATTTTTGTAGCAGGCATATGGAATAGAATGATATGAACCTGTCCTATTTACATAATACCACACAGACTGCTGCTTATATTATGGCCTGGAGGTTGTTTTGCACCAACTGCTAAAAGAAATCTGGGAACTTTTTTTTTGTATAAGTGAATGCTGTACTCATAAATTTTAGCACTTGTCAAAACATTTCAAATGTTGGCCAGTCTATTTCCTTTATGTCCATGTGATCTAATAGTTCAGTAAGTATAATCTTCAAGTTTAAACAAGTGGTAAATATTTTTGAACTACATAAAAGGGTTAGAGTTAGGATTAGAACATGAGTAGGTCTCCCTTTGTCTTTCTTTGGTATTGGTATTTGGTACGCTAGGAACCAAAAAAATTGATTCCTAGCTTAACAATAGAAAGAGTATTTGAACTTCTAAATTCACCAGAACTACAAAATGAAACCCACATAATCCAAAATAAAAGTAGGGTTATTATGATTGGATTTAAAAAAAATCCATTAATGTACATATATGTTTATTATAATGCTATCTTCCAATATAATTTTTAAACATTTGCAAGAAGTATGTTTCAATTATTGCGCTTTGAAAATACCGTAGTTATCAGCTTTTTGCTTTGTAGAAATAATGCAAGTTTAGTTTTATGAGAGGCTATTTAGTGATGTCTTACTGAGGACATTTTGTATTTTGATAGGCTAAGAAAGCCTTGAAGAATATTTTACAGAAGTGTACTCATCTGTCAGCTCTTGAGCCCTTGCTACATGATGCTCCCCCCAATATCCTGAAACATATAGTTGGCCAGTTCAGCAAGGTAAGAATCAATCCAAGGTTAATATTCCTTCTTAAGAAAGGTGGCAGCTGTCAGAAGAAAACTTTTTGGACTACTGGTATTTGATTTGTATGGTTTAATTTTTGCCATTTCCCTTTTTTAGTTGGGATTCTTCAGAGACTGCTTTTGGGGAGGGGGAAGGTTTCAGAAACTGTTTAACTAGCTGTTCCTAAGATCAGTGCCTCTGTCTGCCCTAGTTCAGAGAGTGCAGAATTAAAGCGTCCTGTTTTATAGATTAAGCAAGAGTAGCCATACTATTTATATTGGCCTAACAATCTCAAAAACAACAGTTCAAGGGTTACAAAAGAACTACCGGTATTTGGCTTGAATGAACACAGCTATCAAGGACCAGGTTTTGGATTCAATTTGTAATTGATAATAGGCCAGAATCCTTGTTAAAAAGCTCTCTGTTTTATCAGCAAGTTTGTTAATTAGACTCTATGCTTTTATACCTAAGAAGGAATAGAATGCCAGCAGACTCGCCCTTTCCGATAGATTGCAAATCTCATCACTCAGGACCACTCTGATTGCTCAGTGATTGTTTGCCTTGTAATCCATCCCACCTGGATAGTCTCAGACTGTTTAATAGAGAATAATAATAATAATAATAATAATAATAATAAAGCATGAAAACTAAGCTACTTTTTTGCTTTTTATCATAGAGAATTGACAATGCTTTTAAAGAGAAGTATTTCCATTTATTTACTTATTAGCCCTATTACACTATAGTATCTCAATGGTTTAGAATAAAACATATGAAAACTAACCTGACAATGAGTAATGCATATCTGTTTTTATAAGGAAAATCCATCCTATTGCATCTTCCAGCTGTGGTTGACTCTGACCACAGAATATCTTAAAGTGGGTGGATTTTATTGGTTTATTTGAGTTTGTGTGTTTCTAATTCAGCAGAAAGTTGAGTTGGAATGAACATTAGAATTCATTGAAGTCCTGCTTTTGTAGCTTTATATCAGGGGTGGACCATTTTTTGTGAGGGGGGAAAATTCATTCTACTCACCAGTCTGTGTTGATGGAAGGTTCTCAGCTGAATTGGTCCTGTCTGCTAAATATTATAGGTCCACACCACTGCTTAATGAATGTCAAATGTTAGAAATAATCATAGAGAGCAAAACGAATTTAAAAAATATCCCATGTTTTTTTAAGATTTTATCAAGAAAATTATAATATGATTAGATCCAGTAAATAAACTAATGTATAATATATGTTAAGCAGACAGAAATAATTATGAATAGGGAATCATAATTCCTGGTATTTCAAAGCTGTTAGATTCAGTTTAAATGATACCAGGTTCAAAAATAAAATCCTTTGAATCAGGTAAAGTGTATTTCCATGCATAAGACTGAAATAGCCCTGTTTCTTTATTGCTTTATTGCTTTAATGTGAAAACAGCACAATATTTGTCAGATAAATTGGCCATCTCATTATTATAGTATTCACTTTAAGTTTTATATTCATATTGCAAACTGAACTAAAGTACTGTAAGTTCCTCCACAGTGGTGTTTCAGTACAGAACAGCCCCTAAACTGTTATGAATTACTATATGAAGGATAATCTGTTTCAGAGCATTCAGATATGTATCACCCAGTAACTCAATAAATCTGTTCTGTCTGGCATTTCTGATAAATTTATATAGCTGCCCATTTTACATAATGACTGAGTAACATACAAAATTAAAAACATAAAATAGCAATAGCAATAGCCATAGCCATAGCATTAAGGCTTATATACACCCCAAGATGCTTTACAGCATCCTTTGGATGGTGAACAATGAAGAAGCATTATTTGCATGTTGACTCCAATACTCTGTGTCCTGGTTTCCTGATCTCAGAAGGAGAGAAGGTTGAATCAACCTTAAGCCCCATCAGGATCGAACTCCAGGCTATGGGCAGAGTTTTGCCTACAATATTGTACTTTAACCACTACGTCATAATACATGATAATGAACACATAACGAAAATAAATAAATAAAACCTATTAAAAATGTCAGTAGGAGCATACTCAACTTCCCTAGCAATACCCACATTACAGGATCTTCAGGCAAGATAGCAAAGATATTTTCAAACTCTTCTGAAAGGCCAGCAAAATAGGAGCCAGTCTGACCTCTAGGGGAATGATGATCCAAAGGGCAGATGCCCCAGCAGAAAAAAGGTGCTATCAAGTGACATTTCTTCATGGATGGGACCTGCAACAAAGTGCAACATGCTCGTATTGCCAGATGGGACAGACACAGTATTTTCACTCATCATTAACCAGTCAAGGATGTGTCATGTGGTTGCATCCTTGACTCTTCTTGAGATATTTCTTTTGTAGAGGTGGGTAATATAGTCTCAGCTTTTAACTTTGTGTATGAACTAAATATTCATATTCAAATGGATTTGTCCCTTAGCTATTATGACCTTACCTGTTGCTTTCCATGGGAGCCTGACCCACTTTTGATATTCTTAGGTTGCTTGTTTTGTGTGGAGCACAGAAAAGATGGACAAGTTGCTTTCCTGAAACTCTAGTTCTGTGAATTGTCATATGTGCGCTTTTATTACCTGTCCTTAAACAAGTCAAGATCTGATGAGTATTATTGGTGTTTGTGAGTGACAACTGTGTGAGCTGAAGAAATTGAAAGATAGAGCACTACTTCTTGATATATGTCCTTTTCAGGAATAGATGATTAGTCAAAAAACTCACAATATGTTGCAGATGAGCAACATATTTTTCTCCTTTATATTCTTTCTTGGCAGCAATGCTCATGTCCTCATTTGTTAATTGAGACTTGAATGAAGAACATTTGCTAAATTATGCTTGCTCTTTTGCATCTTAGCTTCATATTAATATTAAGCTTCAAAGGAAATAAGAACTTTTGAGTAGGAAAATTGAATTCTTGAATTTGTTTTCTTTAAATAGGTTCTGCCACATGATTCCAAAGCCCGACGTCTTTTTGTAACAAGTGGTGGTCTTAAAAAAGTTCAGGAGATAAAAGCAGAAGCTGGCTCACTACTTCAAGAGTATATCAACACAATTAATAATTGTTATCCAGAAGAAATAGTTAGGTGAGGCTGGAAAATAATTAATTTATTTGACGTATTCTATATTTAAACAATTATAGTTTAGTTTCTTTAGATAACTTTCTAATAATGGCATTTTATTAGGCATCCCCATAACAGTTGCATAGTTAATACTATACAAGCATTCAGTGGTTCTGGGAATATGAATTATTATTTATTCTGGAATATACAAAACTTGGAATATGTTAATTTCTATGGGCAGATTTCATTTCTGTCCCTGGGGATCTTTAGAAGTAGTTCTTTAGTAAGAAGTACAAAATGCCTTATCCAAAGAATAATTTTTCAAATAATTTTAATTCATTTGTATTCCTTTTTTTAACTTATTGATTGCTCATTTTACCACAGAATAACTCTGGGTGACTTACAATATTAAAAACATAAAATTATATAAATAAAATTCTTCAAAAATACAAAGTACAATAGACATGCTAAAACATGAGGGGGGGAATGAGACCTGTTATTAATATATATAAAATGATATTTGCATAACAACAAATTTGGGGACTGATCAAATTTATTACTCACCTATTTAATAAAACATATTTCTTTATTACCATCCACCTATTAAGTTCAATCTAGGTAATGCACTTTATGTATGTACTGTATGTCACATGGCATCACTATAAGCATATGGTTATGTAATCTGAAGCAATCCTTAACAAGAAATGCTGAAATGATAAATGATTTTAGTTTGGTGTCCACTAAGATAGAAACATTCAAGAATTCAGTACTAGACTACAGCATGGGATTGGCCCCAGTAAATATGCTAAGATTGTTGATATTTCTATTTGGAAAAATACAAATAATATAGGAAATGGTTTATAACTTCTAGATGATAGCTGACCAGCTAGTGATCTCAAGGTAGCCGCTGACTATCAAAATGATTTTGGATAAAGTAAACCCATTAAGAGGATAAATCCTTGTCTTTGTAGTTCCACATTGTCATTATAGCTTACCTTAGTTTGTCAAAATCTAAGCCCTATCCTTTCACCCTGCCCTCCCTGCCCTGCTTTCAGGTATATAGAAATGAATTGGTTGTAAATGGGCTCTGTATAGTAGCTGAGTTAAAAATATAGTTGTGTGGCCGGCACTGCTAATTCCATGCCATACATATGTACTCCCTCTACTGGTCAGCTACATTTTCCATAAAGTGATGCTCCACTTGTAAAATTATTTTAATGCATGTCTCATAAAAGCTCCTTGGTTGCTACCCCTTGAAAACACATACCATTGTTAGAGATGTTGTTACCTAAACTTGAGAGCAAGAAGTGTAAGGTCAACTTTTTCTGACTGATACCAACTAGGTACACTAATATTACAACTCCTGGAATTTCCAATCAACATAACCATAAGTGTGGTAATTTTAATGTATTTTGAAGGACTAAGATGGTAAAGACCATATTAGACTGAGTATCACTATGCTTCATCAGGTGCTTTTCTTTTTTTAAAAAAAATCTATGGTTTGAATTCATGGATTTTAATCAGAAGTAATCTTGATTATTTAAGTAGCAAGTAATACAGTCAGGTTTCTAATATACTGCAATATAATTATTCAAGTCCTCTAATTTTCAGAGTACCAAAGAACATTATAGCACTCACTGTCATAGTAAAATGAACATATTCCATATCAGCAGATGTAGGTCTGATTATTAATTTAATGTTTCCAATTGATTTTAGTTACATTTAGTAATGAAGACTTTATTCATCTACACATTAGTATTGGGTTTAACTACTCCCTTCTCCACCAAAAGGATTTACTGCCTGGTTTGCACATTTTATTTATTTGATTTAGGCACCATCTCTGATTTGAAATATAAAAGAAATCGTTTCTCCCCTAATTTTTACTGTCTGCCGACATTTTCATTTTTTAAAAGCTGGAGACTGCTTTTAAATCTGACCTTTGTATTGGGATCTGAGGGAAGATGGGACTTTTATTCTTTGATTGCCTATCCAAGAAGCTATAGACAGAGAGCAATTAATCATTAAAATAAAATGTTGAAAGAGTTCCGGCAGTGCTAAAGAAATGTTGTGTGGAGAAATCTTTGCAAAATAAAATAGTATTTTATTTTGCAATCTTATAATCAAGTAAGGAAAATCTCCCCACCGAACATACAGAAACTGAGTTTTACAGCAAGGGTCAAAGATTTCTTCCCGGATGTGTATTTCTAATTAAATGACAAAGTACCTCTTAAAAACGAGTGAGGTTGTTAAGAATCATATACTTAGGTTATAAGATATTCCCATTTGGGTTTCCTAAATTAAACCCTAACTTTTCCTTGTTAAATTACAACAGGAAAAACAGAATTGGATAGATATAGGATTTAGGTACAGAGTTCAGTTTAAAATACAGTTAGATGCTAAGAGTGCAAAGCTCCTTTCCTGTGATTCCTCTTTCAAAGTACTGCTGTTAAATTGCAACCACCAAGCCTACTACACAAAATGGGCAGAGGTTGAACAAATATTTTGATATTTGCTTTACTTCTAATCTAATCTGATAACAAATATGCTCGGAGCATGCACATTTTTTTCCTGTGGGTTTGGAGGGAAATCACCCTTTATGAAACAAGCATTCTAGCCTTCTAACCTAATTTTTATTTCCTAAATGCAATCTGAATTATACACAATTCTACTGATTTTAAATATGCTTAATTTTTTGCTGTATTGCAGCTTCAGTATTTAACATGTTAATTTTTTAATAAAATAACCTTTATTTCTCTTTCAGATATTACTCCCCTGGATATTCTGAAGCACTTCTGGAAAGGGTAGAAAATTATCACCCAGTTCTATAAAATTTTCATCTTTATAAGAAAGAGAGGAAGAAAACCCTCTTTTTCTTATCTTTGTTTTCAGTGGCAAGCAAATATAGTTTGGCCAAGACTGGTGTGGGAAATATTTAACCTTCTGTTATGTTACCAATCAATTATGACAACAGGAAGACATACCCTTTCCACCTTTGATCCACAGTTGACTTCTGGAACTCACCCTAAGAACAAAGACTGTCATATGCTTATTTTAAGAGAACTGTGTTTCTCAGTACCTTTGCAAGTCCAAGTACAGGGAAGCCAGGACTCTTTCTGGATGCACCTGAGATTTGCTAAATAGCTTGCACCTCAAATTCTTCTTTGAGGGAGAATTACAACATTATCCAGTAAGCACCAGAGTTGTACAATTGTTGTTCTTTTTGTTAAGGCTTATGGTTCAGTCTAAGCAGAAATTACCTATTATTCTTGTACTTCCACTTTCTTGATTATCTCCCCACTATTGTCTCTCACCTGGTACTTGCAGTAAACCAATGAATGTTTGACCTTTTAAGAACCAAGCTTTTGTTGTACTGTTTCATTTATCATTTCTAGGAGTGGCTTTTAAGAGAACTGGTATTTAGGAAACAAACTATTTGTAAGGGTTGGAAAGCTATTGTGAAGTAGAAGTGGAAAAAAGATAAGCATGGTACTGAATCTTGCTTAAAAAGGTATGAATACACATCTTTTCTCAGCATTTATAAGGCAGGGTAGTTCCCCTTTTTTAACACATTTCAATAACCTCTCCATTAAACAACATAGCACTATATAACAGAAAAATAGAACTCAGTATTCATTATCAAATGTAAATAATATTTGTTTTGTGAAGCCAACATTGTTTTCCTTTAGTCTTTGTTTCAGGCCTAAATTTCCATGATATATAAAGGTTAAAAGGCTCAATATTTGAGAAAGTTAAAAGGTTCAGTATTTAAGAAACAGAACTTAGCTCTTCAGGGGCTGCATATAAATAATATTACAAAATGAATGCACCTTGGGTTTCCAGGCAATGAAGAGCATCCCAAATAGCAACATATTCTGTTACTTCTGAGAAAATACAGGGCTTAAGGGAGATTCTAATGACAGAAAGTCATGTGAATTGGATCAGCCCAAAAAGAATGTCTGTTTAAGGGCTTTATAACTGACCTCATATTTTAAATATCCTGTGTGGAGGGGGAGTTTAATTTTCCACTCTCAATCATAATCTCAGCTCTTCTGTTTCCTTCTGACAATTACATTCCATCTTATAAAAACTTGGTATGTTATTAAGTGCCTGATAGTTGGGAAGATTGCAAGGGAAAAGGAGGAAGAAGAAGGAAATATTCAGTATTATGCAAAAAACAAAACCTCCATCAGAAACATCTAAAAATAAATTTTCTGGCCTTACCATCAGTTGACTCCTTATCTCCCTCCATGGGACAGCACCTTATACTTTGGCTTGCAAAAAGCTACCTTGATGAATGACTATTTATGAGTAGTGACTACTTATGAGCATCTTGAAACTGCTCCAAGATTTGATTAGGTTGTACTGTGGCTTAATTGCTTTTGAGGTGTGTGGCTATTTGACATCAATGTATTTCCCAATAGTTCTTCAACATACCTGAAAAAGAATAACATAATCAGAGCACAGACTGTGTGCACCTCTCCTTACAGAAATGTCATCAAAACCTCTAAGAATTGTACTATGGTCTCTTGGAAGGGCAACTGCAGGCTATGAGGTAGGTATAGCCTCAGCCTCCAGACAAATTTCACTTCCTTTCTCGCAGTATATTTTTGTCATTGTTTTTGACAAAGTAAGTGTTAAATGTACTTGTTTTATATCACCTTCCCCTTAAATCTTGAAAGTCATCAGATCCTGAAAAAAACCACGAACCCAAAATATTAGGCTGGTGCAATCCAGCAGCATCACCATATTACTATAGGATTACTATAGGATTTATATAGGATTTATTTTTATTTTATTTTACTGGATTAAATGTTAGTAATTCCTTATGCAATTTTTTAATAAGCTTGCATTCTCTGTTTTATTTTTATAAAGCAAGGAAGCTTAATCATGAATCTTAGCCATATTGCCAAAATTCATTGTATTGTATATAAAAATGGTTTCATATATTTCTTTTAAATAATACAGAAATAATATTGGTCTTGGCAAAATGAAGCACATGCTGCAGTCAGCCCTATAATTTGGGTTACTGTGAATGCCAATTAGGCTATTAGTGTTGTGTAACATTTGTGTATGCTTAGGAAAGAAACAAATTAGGGGATTCATGAAAGGAGCAAAACATATCCTTGAGAGAAAAGGATGCACCCAATTTTCTGTGATTACTTCCCTTAACTAGTGATATCCTGGCCTAAACATAGTCTGATCTGGCATCTTTTGCTAGCTAAGTTACTTTGGTCAATACAATACGCTAGTCTAAAAATGTATGTAGCATAAAGATATTATAATGTAAATATTTCTGGTTTCCAACTATTGATTTACAAAATGAGGTTAAATAACAAAATGCAGGATATAGTAAAACTATAGTGAAGATCTTGTTTAAACATTTTTACCTTTTCTTAGCTCCTAGAACAGCATTTAGTAACACAATGTTAGTCATAAAACAGTCTGTTTGAAGAAGAGATTGACATTTTTCTTCTGCATCAAAGAGTTCAGCTGCATCAAATCAAATAGACTTTTCTATAATAGTTTAAGATTCTGTGTAACAGAATGGCTAACCAGCAGCCTGTGGAAAGAAGTTAAGTTTGTTCCTCTCATAAGGTGATTGATCTACAGTAGTAGTTTTATGGGAAGAGGCTCAGTTCCTGTTTGTGAAGAAGTCACTAATGGAGATAACATTCTCAGTTCGTTGAAACTTGTAATTTAGTGATCTTTTTAAATTGTGCTATAACTCATTGGTCCCTTTCAGACAAATATGCTACAATTCTTAATACAGTATGTGCCAACTGTATTACAGTTATATATTTAAAGCACATGCTGGCTCTATTGAGCACAGTTAATTTTTAAAACCTATTGAGTAATTGTGCACTGATTTTGCATTGAAATTGCATTTGTACCATGAGTGCATATGGTGATTTTCAATGTTTTGGTTCACTGAAGTAAAGATTTCTGTACACAGAGATTACATACCTCTCTTTTTTTTCATCACTGTGACTGTCTTCAAATTAGGGAATCAACTTCAGAGCATCCCTACTTGTTAAGAACTTGAATATTTGCTAAGAATGACTTCTCAAAACCACGATATGCAACAAACAGAAGGCATTCATTTTCAAAATAGAAATGAGCATAGCAAATGTAATTGAGTCAGAGATGCTTATTGTCAATTTTGATTGCTCTTACTTAGCCCACATGCACACACAAGAACAGAAGCAACCTATGGCTTTTGCTGCTTTCAGAAATGAATAAGATATCAGCCTGTTCTCTTATGTGAAAACCAACCAGATAATCTGTTAAATTTTTATACAGAAACACATCCCAATACACCTAGAGGCTGCTAAAGTTTTTAAACTTGATAATACTTCAAGTTTTTTGGTATAGAGCTTTCTATGGTGACACCTTACAGGTGCTTACACTGCTGATTTGAGATTATTGCTTATTTTGCCAAAGGACCCTGTGCATACGCACACAAACACACACATATCTGCTTATAATTTAAAAAAAAAAACTAGGATCCAGGAATATGAGAACAGCCTACCATACTAAAGTACATAAATGATTTTAGACTAGTTATGAAATAATGAAGAATGTGGTAGATTAAATATATAAATTGGATGGCCTCCAGTGGATGAAGTCAAAGTCTTCTGGAGAGAAAGAACTACCATGTGAATTAGACCCCTAAATAATATTGAGGGGGTTTTGACTTATAATAAAAGCAACATTGCATGCTTCCAATTAGCTCTCTGGTTTTTCAAAATCAAATTTATTGGCCATACTGCATTACATAATGCACATATACAGTATATAAATATCAGAGAGCCAGTTTGGTGTAGGGGATGAAGGACTCTGCCTAGAAACTGGGAGACTGAGTTCCAGTTAATTCATAGGCATAAAAGCAACTGGGTGATTTTGGATCTATTACATATCTCAAACCCTAGGAAAGGAAAGACTTCTGAAATCTTGCCAAGAAAATGGCAGGCACCTGTCTAGGCAGTTGCCAAGATTGACTTAAAAACTCTTACATATTTCTATTTCTCTATCACTATATTTACATATACACACATACAAAACACTGTTATATTGCCTGGCCAGTGAATTTGGCTTTGAAACACACACACACAGACACACACCTGTGTATATAAATAATATTTGGTTGCATAAAATTAAGGATCAAAAATGCATGTAAAACTATTTAACAATAAATGTGAGGATTCTCATAACCTGTTTTAGGTTTGTTTTTTTAAATACCTACCGTTGTTTCTGGATCATAAGCAGTTTAAGTCGCATGTTAACAATGGGGTACTTCCAATCTTCCAGCTATTGAATTTTGGTGCCCAGAATCTTTCACTATTGGACACCTTGGCAGTGTTGCTGAGAAATGAAATTGAGTGACACTTGAAAGCAGTCAGTCACCAACCCTGATGACAAGGTGAACTTTAGTAGCTTTTTTTCTACTAATATGAACTCCTTACATTATTGTAAAATACATTAGAGCACCTCTTCTCTTTCAAACAAAGTGTCAAAAGAAAATAAGAGGAATGGAAGGGGTAGTTTCTTTAACAGGCAGAAACCCCTCCAAAAGTAGCTAATCACCAAAGCTTTTCATTTTTAGGTGATGAGATTTCCATTCATTTTCTACATTATACTCATCAATGTTGTTTTTTCACTGCCTCCCCCCACCCCATTATGCTCATCCAATTCACAGATTATTTGTAGGAAAAAAATCTTATTAAGTAAACAGGATAGGTGGTTTATTAAGCATTTTTTAATACTTTCCTTCAAAATAATAACAGCATTCATTCTTTACAAAATTTATTTCTGATTGCACAAATGCAATAGCACAAAAAAATAAAAAATACATTTTTATCTTTCAAATTGTCGATTAGTCAACAAAATTAAGTACAACTGATATTGTTCAGTAGAGAAAAAGACTTTATTCCAATGTAACTGCAAGCACACAACTGTTGAGAAAAGGACTCAGTTCTGCAATGGTTAAACTGCTTGAGTGCTGAAACACCCCCCCCCCTCCAGTGTTTATTCAGTAAAGCACTGCTTTCTTGACAGCAGCAATTTATATGTTAGTTGACTGGATTTTCAGGAAAGGCCGTGGAAAACACATTGGCTGCTCCATATCATTTGGGCACACTAATACTAAAAAATACAAGTTTCTCAAGTTGAAATAGGATATAATTTTAAAAGAAACGGCAACGTGGCTGTTTTGTCTTTTGGGAATCCCATTCAATCAGAGAAGCTGCAGTGGGCACTCCATTCTTGAGCAAGAACCATTTTGTTCCTGCCTGCTCTCCAATTTCCTTCTCTGCCGCTGTCACCATTACTACTTCTTTTGTCCTCCCTCTGCCTATGAATCCAAACCATACCATTTCCCAGAAGGAACCAATAAGACACAGTGAAATGGATGGGGTACTTTAAGCTCCAAGAGACGGAGGGGACAGGGGAGAGGGGCTGATAGAAATAAGATTCTATATGGGATCCAGTTCCTGATCCTGGGACTTGATAACATTGCTGCTTCTTGATAACATTGGCCAAAATAAATCCCAACAAACATGTTTTTAAGAGACTCCTTCACATTATCTCAGATTCTATTTGCTTCTATGGTATGTCAGTCTTTCTTTCTTTTTGCTCTTTATGCCTTCCTTTCATTTCCTGAACATGAGTACTTAGCTTCCCACTCTAAATGCTTAGCATGAACCACCCTGACATCATTGTGCAAATGATATACGGTAAACTGTAATTTACAATAAGGATGTGATGTACATAGCATCATTTGCCCCTCCCTAGTAGATATCCATGCTCCATAATTGCTGCAAGCCTACAAGAATTCCAGAAAAGCATTTGGAAGAATAATGTGGTGATACAGTGGGAGATGCTAAAATGAATGAGAACAATGGAAACAGTAGGAACTATCTGAAGGCCAATAGGAAGCAGCCAGGTACTATAAATCTCTGTTGATTCCTTAGTTCCTGGAAACAGGTGCAAGCGGTAAATAAGGATAGGACTGGTTGGTAGAAGGGAGAGCATCATGCTGCCATTGACAGGCAGAAAGATTTGGTTAGAACAGTGATAGAGCATAAGAAATGAGCAGTCCCTTTACCAATGAATCAGTTTGCTTTTTTTCCACAAACGGACGAAGAAAACAACAGACATCCTCAGAAAAAAGAGAACTGTGTCCCTACATTATAAGTATCTTACATTTTCGGATTTCAATTTCTTCCTATCTGTCTTGGAGCTTCACAAAGATGTGTAAGAGGTTTGGAAAGCACATTTACTTCTGTATTTAATAGCTGGCATTTCCTCAACGTATTCTTTTCCAAATGCCAATCTCTTGGCATGCATCCCTTTCCGGATGGCTCCCTCTTTGATATTTCCCATTTGTTTACTTTTCAGCTAGCTGAAAAGACAGGCACAAAAGAGCTTTCCATTCTGCTAGGCAAGAGCTGTTGCTTCAGAGATCGGACCTGAAGATGGAGCTCCTAGGACTTCTTTGAAGAGCTAATTATTACATGGGTGGGAGGCATTTTCTCCCTGTCACTACCACCCTCCCCCACCTCCAGGAGAAATAATGGCAATGTCTCCCCAGGTACTACTGCAATGGAGACAATCGTAATAGAGGGTGTGTGTGTGTGTGTAAACAAGTGGGGGGAAAGGCAAGATGTTGGCTCTAAAGTCTCAATGGTGACCTGTCCCCTTTTCATATATCTAGTTTGAATGGGGTGGGGTGTTCATCATGCAGTCATGGCTACCATTTTGCCTTTTTGGAGCTCTTTTAAGTTTATTATCATAAAAGATACAACAGTATTTATCAAAATTGGCAACTTTAAGATGAAGACTCCCAGAATGCCCAAGCAGCTGGATAGGGAATTCTGGAACTTGAAATCCATCCATCTTACAATTGCCAAGTTTGAGAAACACTAATTTTGTATACAGAAAGCTAGAGCTAAAGTTGGAGTAGAATTAAGCTCAGCTGACTGTTATGTCCTTATTTGGGCATCCGCCGGGGATTGGCTAATCCTCCAGCGGGAACTTTAAAGAACTGTCATTGGGTGGCTGAGCCTGCCGGAGCATATTTAAAGAGCCCCGGCAGCCCAGCCGCCCGTCTTTTTCTTGTGCTTAAATAAAGTACTGAATTGGAACAGAGCTGGTCGCGTCTTGCTTCCCTGCACCGATCTAACACTGACTACTACTTTTTATTTTTTTGGAATAATAAATTCCAAAATGTCTGTCAGGCTAATAATGAAATGGCTGCAGCTGTGTTTGCAACTAAATTTGCATTTGTAATTAAAAGATAAGTTTAGGATTTCTGCTGATCAAAGCAGTTTGTTAAATCTCAATATGTTTTGCAAGATGAAAAATTGCTGCAGTCTGAAAAGCAAACACTTCTGAATTCAGAGAGTTGTACGTATCAAATAAGTTAGGCGGTGCACTGGGAACTGCTGCCTCAGGCTGTAGAAATGATCAGATTTGTAGTCTAACATAACTGGAGGTCTTCAGACTGAAGAAGGCTGCCCTAAGGTAATAAAATAGCAATGCAGTGTACCATTTCAATTTGGGAGGGGGGAATTCTGCAGGATGGACAGCTGGGTATGATTAATAATCTAGATCAAATGAAACCATTTAGAATCATTTGGTATTTCTTTAATATACCAAACCATCCACCAAGCCTGTTCATCCCCACAATTATTCACAATTCAGAAAAGTCACAGCTGACTGTGTAAATTTCTTCCAAGTGGCAGACAATATTTCAGTAGGAATTTTAGCAGATGACTTAATAGATCTTGGCTCAGCTTGAAAAATTGAAGCAAGTTTGAACCTGGCTAGTAGACCTCCATGAAAACCCAGGACAGCAGCCTGAAAAGTTGAACAAACAACACAAATCCACTTTTGTATTTCAGTTAACAAACATGAATATACAGTTTTGATAAATTGAGATGGCCTCTCTAAGGCCTGACCAAAAAAAAGGCTTTCAATGCCATAAAGGAGCAAAATAAGCGCACTTGGACCAATATAATTGACTGGCTCCATTTTTGAGAGGGAGCAGACACATCTTCTATATTCATACCTGAAAGTCAGTCCCATTTAGCTCGGCTGTAATTATTACTGAATTTACAATTCCTCTAGCAACACATCCTGCAGCAAAAGGAGCTTGAAGAAAACAAGAATTGCATATTTAAATGAAATTACCTAAAATAATTATTCCAAGTATTTATTTAATATATAAAAAGTGTATCTTGATCCTTCTCTTAATCTGTCTGGGTGGTTATAAAATGAATAATAAAATCTAATTAAAGCATAGATTTATTAAGAATATAACCATGAAATCTAAAATAGGGGTCCCCAACTCAATTGGCTGTAAACTATTTGCAACAGTGCCACAGTAATGTGTGTGTGTGTCAGAGGTGGGTTTCAGCAGATTCTGACCAGTTCTGGAGAACCAGTAGCGGAAATTTTAGTAGTTCAGAGAACCGGTAGTAAAAATTCTGACTGGCCACCCCCCCCCATCTATTCTCTGCCTCCCAAGTCCCAACTGATCAGGAGGAAATGGGGATTTCGCAGTAACCTTCCCCTGGATTGGGATGGGAATGGAGATTTTACAGTATCCTTCCCATCATGCCCACCAAGCCACGCCCGCCAAGCCATGCCATGCCCACCAAGCCACACCCACAGAACCGGTAGTAAAAAATTTTGAAACCCACCATGGTGTGTGTATGTGTGTGCATGCACATGTGCTTCATTTGCATGTGTGGCGGGCACGTGTGCACTCCATTCGCACAAATGGAGCTTGTGCTCTTGCCAGCCACTCCTGAGGAACCATTCCTTCTCCCCCACAGCCAGCCAGTCAGCAAAGCCAGAAAGCTGGAGAACTCTGATCTAAAACACTAACAGTGCAGGGTGAATAAGTCTATTTTTCACCGTTTCCTAAATAACAATGTGGCCTTCTCCCTTACCATTTGTTTCATAATTTAGTTGGTTCTCACCACACCCAAAACCACAATGAGTAGGTATTTTTCTTGTGAGTTAGGTAGACTTGTGTCACTCTATGTGACATTTTCCATCTGTCTCTTGCTGGTGGGGCTTAGAGAGGTGTCAAACTAGCGTCGTCATGTTGTTGTCATGTGATGTATCGCAACTTTTTCCCTTTTGCTAAAACGGGGGTGGCGTGACCAGTGCATGATGCATCCGGCCTGTGGGCCGAGAGTTTGACATGCCTGGCTTAGAGTATATTTTAACCCTATCACCACATCTACTTTATAAAGTGGGCCCAGTAGAAGGAATCTACTTCTTGGAAGCTGCCTTCCAAGATAATTATTGTGGGACAAAAACAACAAAACTAAACAATTTTCCTGTAAAGAGGTAAAAAAAACCCTCCATGCTTCTGATAATAGAGTATCTTGGTGCTGGAAATATTAACATGTGGAATTTTTGTTACAATTTCTTTTGAGCTACCAGATCACTTGATGTTTTCTATAAACAAAGAATTGAACATGTGCTTCTGATTTATATGTCCATTTAGGATACACTGGGGAAATTATAAATATCTCCACTGTCCCACCCTCCCTGCTCTCACTTTTCAAAGCAGGCAAGCCTGCAGACAGATTGCATTTCAAACTGAAGAACCCTTTTTTAAAAAATCAGGGAAATATAAGACTCTTTCCTTTGGTTATTTACGCCTGCAGAAAGAGGAGAAGGAATTGTGGAAGGACCCGCAAACAACACACAATATGTGGGTGTGGGTATTGGTTGACTAACCATTTACAGCTTTATTCACAACTCCACCACAGTTTCTAATGTTTCATAAATGACAATAATGACTCAGAACTATTTTATTTTTCAAGTTTGGATCTCTGCTGGATCCAGTCACTCTTCTAGGCATATTAAAAAGGTTCAGCTCAATACTTCATCAATCTTATGTCCTTGAGATCTGCTGGACCCACAATCCCATTGCCCACAGTAATAATGGGAAATATAATATGGAGGATTGTTGTTGTTGTTAGTTGCAAAGTCATGTCCGACCCATCATGACCCCATGAACAACGTTCCTCCAGACCTTCCTGTCCTCTACCATCCTCTGGAATCCATTTAAGCTCTCGCCGACTGCTTCAGTGACTCCATCCAGCCACCTCATTCTCTGTTATCCCTTTCTTCTTTTGCCCTCAGTCTTTCCCAGCATTAGGCTCTTCTCCAGTGAGTCCTTCCTTCTCATTAGGTGCCAAAATATTTGAGTTTCATCTGCAGGATCTGTCCTTCTAAAGAGCAGTCAGGCTTGATCTCCTCTAGAACTGACCAGTTTGATTGTAGAAAAGAGTTATTTATTGTCTCAGCTCTACTGGAGGCAAACAGCTTGGCTGGAAGGGAATGGAGAGACAAAATGCAATTATATACTTCTAGGATCATGGGTGGAATTCACCTGAAATGTGGATTTCTAGCCTTGAGGTCAGTCACTTGCAATTCCTCAACAATCAATGGAGTAATTCCAATGAAATCCATCACAGTCTTTCTTTCTCCATTGTATATCATCAGCTGTTCTCTCCTTTATAATCACACCTCCTCCACCCACTGTGTTTACCCCCTTCCCTGATAGTTTATCTTAAGGGATAATTTATTGAATAATGGACACAAATATCTGCTGGGGCTTATTAAGGATGGAAGACTGAAGAAAACCAACTTTAATTTTTCATCAAATTTCAAATCTCTCTCTCCCCCCCTCTTTCCCTCCATATCTCTCTCTGTCTCTCCCCTCAAGTTAGGATGTTGCTCCATTGTTGCCTCACTCCCAAATTGCACTGCAAAAAATAAAGAAATGAATGAATGAATGAATGAATGCTTACAAGTAACTCATCACCACAAAGTGAGTACCCATGAGGCCTTCTCTTTACAAGCCACATTCCCTTTCCCCAACTCCAGATTTTGTTCCATTTTTATAGCAGACGGAGTGGTGAAATCAGAGAAAATACAAAGATTTTGGATAGTAAGAAACGTCACTAGTTGTCTCTTTATAGTCATCGTTTCCACAGTGTGGTTGAGATTGTGGCCCTTCTATGCAGTATAAGACTGATGATAGTTCTGTTCTTTAAAACACAGGTGTAGTATTCTTTAAAAAGGAAAGTCTAGACCTATATATTCTGTACCAGAGATGCCAATGAGGAAGCCAAGTCTGCATCCAAGCCATGGACACACCATTAAGGTCATGCTTGAAGCAGCTTTAAAATGCTGGTAGGAACTAGGAAGATACCAATAACTGTAGCATCAATCACATAGCGTATAAAATGTGCTAGATTATTTTCATGGCCAAAACTTGCTGAAGAAGAGAAACCCGAATTCTATATCCCGTCTCCCTCATGCACAGGCCGTGCTTTACAGTATATTTTATATTCTGAAAACATCTAGTCATAAAACAAGTAAACAAGGGACACATTATAACAATAAATTGTCCAGTAGCTCTTTTCTCCTCCAAGAATTAGATTCTGCTAAGAATAGTGTAGCATAGAAAGGCTCCTAGTTGACTTTCTTTCAAATAAAGCTGGAAAGCTAAAACTTTCTTAATTTAGTGAACTGTCCTTCTTTTTCTTCGCCTTTCTTCCACATGTAACCAGTTCAGAGGTGGGTTACTCCCGGTTTTTCCGAACCAGCAGTAAAAGCGGCAGGAAGCTCCGCCCACTTGCCCAGGCGTCATAAGGTATGATCTGCACATGTGCAGAAGCATGTGTGAGCGAGCAAGCAAAACAAGCGCACATGCACACTCCTGTTGCGAACCGGTAGTAAAGGTAAGTAGAACCCACCCTTGAACCAGTTGAAGAAACAGCTGTTAACAATTCTAAGAATAAAAATTTCCAACAGATTTTCTCTGCCCAAAGAGGCTATCATAGTCCAATAAGATGTCCATTCATGTCCATTCATGACAGTAGAAAATGAGAGATTTCTAGGAATGGGTGAACTATGGCATGGCCTTGTGCCACAGGACTGTTACGGCAGCCATGAAGGCCATCCTGGGTCACCCTGAAACAGCCTGGCTAAAGGGACGTGGGTGAGGTTGCAAGCTTGCAATGAATAATATATTGCTATAGAAATTACAAAGAGATACAAATGGATTGAGCCAAAGGGAAAGGACCCATGGCAATGCTAAAGGACAAAGAGACAGAGTAGCAAAGTACAAAATAGGAACCTTGAATGTAATCAGCTTGGGAAATAAACCAGAAGAAATTTTAATAATAATGGAAAGATGAGAGATCAAGATAATGGGACTAGCTAATTTAAGAGGTAAAGGGTATTAAGAAAGTTCACTTTATTTACTTAGGAGGGAACACAACAAAGAATGGATTTGATTTCTTCATATATCCAGACCAGTAGTGGATTCTACTTACCTTTGCTACCAATTCAAAATTGGGAGTGCGCGTGAGTGCTTTCCGCACATGCACAGAGCATCCATGATGATGTCCGGGCAGATGGGCGGATCCTCCCACCGCCACCACTACCAGTTCACCCAAACCAGGGCGAACCGGTAGAAACCCACCATTGATCCAGACATAGCAGAAAGTACATTAGGTATCAACAACTATTCTGGCAAAATGATAACATTGAGATTAAAGAGAGGAGACAAATAGAAACATATGTACATATGTATGAAACATATGCCAATGCAATCATAACTACACAGAAGAGCAAAAAGATGAGTTCTTCGACAAACCATAGAACAGATAGAGAAGAGCCAAGGTATGGCAGTAGAGTGCAGTACTGCAGGCTACTTCAGCTGACTGGTAGCTGCAGTTTGGCAGTTCAAATCTCACCAGGCTCAAGACTGACTCAGCCTTCCATCCTTCCGAGGTGGGTAAAATGAGAACCCAGACTGTTGGGGGAAATACGCTGGCTCTGTAAAACTGCTTAGAGGAGGATGTAAAAGCACTATGAAGCAGTATATAAGTGCTACTGCTATTGCTAAGTGGAAGTTAATAGTATGCTGTACATAATGGGAGATTGCAACAGTAGAGTGGGTAGTAACAGAAGAGGGTAGTTTATTGGTCCACATAACACTAAAAATGGTGAAAGGAATAAGAATGGGCAGAGGATACTGGATTTAAATAGCCAACACTATCTTTTTATCACTAACACATTTTTGAACATACAATGTTATACATAATATAAATGAAATGATATCACCATTAAAAGTTAGATTTGTTTCATACTAATAAGAATAAAAAGAAGATTCAGCAAAAGCAATCCCAAATGGACTAGGCTTCACCGACCATAAGATTGTAGAGTTAACAGCAAGGCATGACAAAACTAACATTAACAGAAAAAGACCAAATAAAAACCAGGAATCAAGATAGCAACAAGCAGAAGAAGTAACAGAACAGTTGCAACAAAAGATGGAGACAGCATTCAAACAACTATCAGCAGAGGTGGGAAATGTGGAAGACAAATGGAAAAAATATAGAACTACTCTGCTTAACTTTGCAGAAGAATTATGCAGAGAAAAGAAGAATGGGGGGTGGGGGAATCAGAATGGGACCAAACACACTACATGGAGGTGTGAAAAGGTTAAAGAACAGATAAAGTTGAAAAAATAATTATACAAATGTTGGATTAAATCAGGGAAAGAAGACTATATAACTATATACAGGTTGCAATGCAGAGATACCAAAAGGTTAATCAAAAAAGCAAAACAAGAATCCTGGGGTTATTCTGGAAAATCATTAGCGGATAATGAGAGAACAGCCTGCAGAACATTTTTCAAAGTAGTCAAAAGTATAGGGAAAAGAGAAGAGAATTATAACCCTACAAAAATAATCAATGCCAAGGACAGAAGACCACTTATAACTCCATCAGAAGTAATAGAAAGGTGGAAACATTTTTAAAAACTCTTCAACCCTCTAGGAGAGTGTCACAGGGCAACTGGGCAATACTACATAACAACAGTGTTAAAACCAGAAATAATGATTGAAGAAGTAGCAAGAGTTGATAAAAGGCA
The DNA here is from genome assembly GCA_022577455.1 of Arizona elegans. Lineage (NCBI taxonomy): Eukaryota > Metazoa > Chordata > Lepidosauria > Squamata > Colubridae > Arizona > Arizona elegans. Next base: position 25,482,869 of record JAKOOJ010000004.1, read on the forward strand.
CCTGAGAACAAAGCACCAGGAATAGATGGGCTACAACAGAAATAATTCAAGCAGCAGGGGAAAGCAGCATCAGATGGTTACACAGAATCTTTAATGCAGCATGGACACAGCTAACAGCACCCACTGATTGGCAATAGGCAATAATCCACTATAGAAAAACAAAGGGAGTGGACAAGAATGCACACAATGTTGAGGCATCCCACTCTTGAGCCATGTAGGGAAAATTTATGCCAAGATAATAGAAACAAGGTTAAGACTAGTTATAGAACCACAATTAACAGAAGAACAGATGGACTTTAGAAATTTTTATGCTTAAGCAACTAACAGAAAAGAATATGGGGTAGAATAAGAATCTCCTTGTAGTTTTTATAGGCCAAGAAGAAAGCATTTGACAGACAGGAAAATGCCATGGCAAACAATGGCCCAAGTAAACATCTTATTGGATTATATAAAACCTTATACAATGATTGCAGAAGAACATCGAAACTCTTCATTGTACCGTACAATGAGCAAAACAGGGAGGTGTATTATTACCACCATTATTTATCACCTACATTGACACCATAAACACTGAAGCCCAGGAATAGAAATAATATCAATGAACTATTCTTTGCTGATGATCAGACACTGATATCACATAAAGCTAAGAAACTGCAACATACCCTGTTTCCCCCAAAATAAGACATCCCCTGATAATAAGCCCAATTGAGCTTTTGAACGCATGGCAATAAGGCCAAGCGCTTATTTCAGGGTTCAAAATAAATATAAAACAGGGTCTTATTTTCAGGGAAACACAGTATATCTTCTCTCCATGAACCAAGGATGCAAGATAAATAATGTAGTATCAAAAAAGAGAAAATAGAAGCATGGGCAATTGGTAAAAAAAAATACACCAAATATAGTAATAGAGAGAACAAGTACAAAGTAAGTATTAGAGTCAACTATTTAGGAATGACATTCACTGAAGATGGGAAAATGGACAAACGGATTAACATATGATGCAGTATGGCTAACCAAGTATTGGGACAGCTAACTCCAGTTCTATTACACAAGACAGTACCAATCAGCACAAAGAAGCATCTCATGCAAAGTATCTTCATCTCTACCTTACGTTACCAGTCCAAATATGGACACTTGCAATAAAACATAGGAAAAAGTTAGTCACTATGGAAGTGAGATGCTTGAGGTAAACTGCTAGAGTGACCAGAAGGGATAAAATAAAAAATGAAACCATAAGAGAAAGAATTGGGATAGAACCAGTGGTGGGATTCAGCCAGTTCGCACCACTTTGGAAGAACTGGCTGAACAACAGTTCCGGTTGTTAACTTTCTGTACAGTTTGCAATTGGTTGTTGAAAAAAATCATTAGGGCAGAGAACCGGTTGTTAAATTACTTGAATCCCACCATTTGATAGAACCAATCTTACACTACATACAAAGCAGCAATTTAAGTAGTTTGCTAACCTGGAGAAAATGTCTTGGGATTCTATACCATACAAGCTAACAAAAAGAGAACATGGCCAAAGAAAGTATATCTAGAAGTAGATGGAAAGGCAACATCGAAGACACACTACAACAGCATCAAATGACAATTGTTGAGGCCTCTAGAAGTATAAGAACCAGAACTTTGTATTTCCCTCGACACCAAAAGTGGTAAAAGAGGAAGTTGAAAAAGGAGGAGGAGGAAGAGGAGCCAGGGGATTACAATTCTGTAAAGAGTTTACAGATTATTAATATAGATCTTGTAAAAAAGAACAATCTTGAGTTGAGTTCAACTCTTGCTGGCTCCATCTAAGAATTTTCTTGGAGCGTTTTGGAGGATTGTCATTGCCTGCTTGTAGGATACTATTTGATTTCCCAATCAGCTAGAGTATCCCATATAATCTCCCATCTAAGTACTAACCAGGATTAACCTTACTTAATTTTGAAAAACTATCTGCTGAGGCCTCCTACAATCCTAGGTCAAAAAATTCAGCACTACTCCTTTTGGTAATATAATTCCTACTCCCTCACAGTCTTGAAGACTTTTTCACAAATAAACTCAAAAAGTAGCAATCAACTAACCAAAAATAAAATTAAATAAATAAAAATAGCCCTCCATCTTTCTAAATGCTGTGACATTCTGTTATACAACAGGCAAGGAGGGTGTCCCAAGCTGTTATCAGTAAAGAGTGGCTGCCTGCAGTTCAATGAACCAAACTATTTTTTTCAGTATGTTGAGTGTTTAATTTCAGATTGAGGTCAGCTCAGGCCAGCACTAGAGAAGCAAGATGAAGGAAGGAAAACTCATCAATATTTTGTTATTTTTTTAAAACACTGGTCATTAATGTATCAGATTTCAGTTGAAATTCTTTATCTTATTTTATTTTGGGAATCTATTTTATACTGCCCAGAATTGCAATATTTAGATTTGTGGCCATATAAATGAAATAAATAAAAAAACCATTTTGTTCAAGGGATAATGCAAGAATAACACTGGCCTGGATGGCTGTCCATCATGTGTTTTGGTAGACTAATCTGCTGTCCTTCCTTACACAAAATGCCATTCTAGTTTAAAACATTCTGTTTAAAGAGTAAAAATGACAAGGAACGGAGACTATAATTACCCAACAATAATTAATATATAAATACTGTACTTTAGAATCCTAAATACCAAATAACTTTATTGTATTTTTATTTAAATTAACTAAAATTATAATAATGATTTCTGAATTGGTTTGCATGAACACGTAAATCTTTGTAAGTTCCATGAATGTTCTATAGAACTCTGATTTTGGGAAATACAGATCTTCATTGATGCCCAAGCAACTAGTCTCAGTTGTAGAATGTTACAGTGGAATTCACCAATATATGTTGCATGTCAACATTTTCATGCTGCCTGTGCCTCCCTGGGCAAATTAGAATTTTTTGTAGTGGATGAAAGACATGTGCCTGCTAGCTCTGGGGACCAGTCCACTATTCATGCTACCATCCTACCCAAGGAATCAGTTTTGTAGAACTAGTTCCTGTTAATTACAAAATGGAGTCATTGCTGAAGTGAGCTATGTTTGCTTTTTGGTCTTGCCACTGCCCTATCTTCATTAATTTCTGCATCTGACCAGGATTAATATGAAAAAGCAGCACAGCCTTGTGAACTGTGAAATGCAAGCAAGACTGAAAATTAAAATATGCAAATCTAAAATGACATGCAAATCTCCTAGTTTAGGAACACAAAAGGCAGAGAGGGCTATGCAATGGCTGAAAGGCTAGAAAAAGAAGAGAGTCTGTGCAGTTGCCCCATTATTCTGACAGGAGAGAATCAGGTTTCCTTGAAGAGATTTCTGAATATATATTCCTACTGCATGCCGTTTGATTTTGATAATGAATTCAGGAATTCAGTCGTAATATCCTTCACCCTAGTGTTTGGGAGAGGTTTATTAGTTCTTAAAAATGCATTATGCCATGACAGTAGTGTGTCATTAAAATTGTCAGCTTTTGCAATAATGCCAACATTGGAAGCAGAATGAAATGTCCCCCCCCCCCCCCAGATCTTCTCTGTCCTCTTGATCTGTATTAACACAGCATGGCTGCTTATGCATATGTGTGAATGTGACCGTATCTACTTATATATTTGCATGTATCTGTGGGTGTCCACACAAGTCTGCCTTATCCATCTGCCTCATATCTATTTATCTGCTCCCCCTTCCCGTTTATATATTCACAATCATACCAGAAATGCATTTGAGATGGAGAGATTATGAGATACTATAAGGAATAAGCAAAGTCACTTGGTCCAGCTTGCATATAAGCACTGACCAAATGGATATCAAATTCTCTCCCACAGGCCTCTCTTGCTCTATGCATTTGTGAGATCCCTGAAGGAATGTCAGCCAAAGCCAATTAAAACAAATAGCACTCATGTGAGGGGCAGATCAAAGCTAAAGCTGCAAGGACAATAGAAGTGTTCCTCACAGGTGGCACAAGCAATTAATGGTCATTCCCTCTGAAAGAGAAGTGTCTTTCACACATATGTGCTGTTTGTTACTGACAAATTATTTGGGCAGAGACAGAGTCCCCAGAAATAAACAAAAAACATAATTGAGAACAGGCTGGTGGACAGTACTTTTTTGTTTTTAAAGTCCCAACAGGAAAAGAGAAGAATGGACAAATGGATGGATAGATGGATGGATGGATGGACGGACAGATGAATGGATGGATAGGAGGAAGGAAAGGAAGGAAGTGGGGAGGAAGGGAAGGAGATAAAAGCAGAAGATTCCTTATGATATTTTAGAAATGTAATATAGATTCACAACTTGTGCTACAGGCTGAGAACACCCTGGTAAATTTGCTAAGAAAACCTTGAAATCTTCAGGAGTTTGTTTGCATTATAGCATGCTGACAGGAGAGATGTATCTATACAGGCTTAGTTAAAAGCTGCACAACTGGGCTTTTTTCGGTCACTGCTTTAAATCTTTCCTGGCCTTAATGCAAGGTCACATATACATGGCCATATTTTTTTAGAGTAATTATAACACTGTTGATGTTTTCCCAGTGTTATTAGCTACTGCCAGAAAAAGGTCAGCTCTGTTTATATGGGCAGGAGTTATTAACAGTAGTAGCTGAAGTAGAGAAGCATGTTTTTGCCAACTGAGTTCAGGGTAAAAGAACATCAGTCTTCACATACACAACCCGTGCCACCGATGTTTTGTGTAAACTTTCTGACAGCCTGATCCTACTTCTGGTTTGGCAAACTAGTACTTAACATTTCAATTGACTTAACACTGGAAAGCGAAAGGATCTTAAAATACAATGGAGTTCCATGTTCCCCCATGTCTTAAGTTTGTTTTACAGAGCCACAACATTATCAGAAGAATACTTTTCTGAAGTTCTTTCTACAATATCTCATACACTGTATTGTCCACATATCTTACGTGTGTGTATACACACACACACACACACACTCACACACACACGTAAGATATGTGGACAATACAATATAGGAGATAATATATTAAATTAGGATAAAACCATAATAAAATCACCCTAATATAAGAATTGTAATGGGATAGATATTATAATTCGATAAGGAAGCTAACTATCACACTGCTTTTGGTATGACTGTAGTGATGTCATCCCAAGTGTCTTGAAATCTCAGGAGGGGACATTCTTGAACTACTCTGTTTCCCCAAAAATAAAATCCAACCGGAAAATAAGTCCAACATGATTTTTTAGGATACTCGTAATATAAGCCCTACCCCCAAAATAAGCCCCAGTTATCAGCCAGATGGGTGCATTTAGTACTGTATTTTCCCCAAAATAAGACCTAACCAGAAAATAAGCCCTAATGCATCTTTTGGAGCAAAAATTAATATAAGAACCGGTCTTATTTTTGGGGAAACACAGTATATGTGTTATAATTGTTCCAGTGCACTACAGTGGCATTGCAGGCTCTCAGCCATTCCCCACTTTAAAAGAGAGTTGCTAGTTTTGGCATGGCTTGTCCTGATTCTATTCACGTGGCTCCATATTATTTGGGGCCATTGTATTACTGGAAGTGGTTTTGTTGGATCTATGTGATCTGTTTGATTGTGGTTATTAAAAGTCACCCATCTTAAACACCATTTTTTACCTCCTAGATTGTAATACTGTGGTATGTTATTCTAAATTGGTTTCCTAGATTTAAGCCTGGTGAGAGGTAGTCTATTTTATGTATTGGAAAAAATCAGTAGAGTTGATGGCAGAGTATACTGATGATTGGGCCATTATATGCAATATTTAGGTTTGTGCTTCCCAGCCTTTTCCATAATTTGGTTGTATTTGGGTTAGGGCATAGCCTCCACTTCTCATAATATTGACTTGATGACCTCAGATCCTTAGTAAGAATGTATTCTGCTTCTTCAAAACCTTTGGTTTGACTAGCTAGTACCATGTTGTCGGCAAAACAAACATTTTTAGAATTGGTTTGTGGTAAATCTAGTAAATTTCTAATCATATAGTGATGGTTATCTTCCAGTATGCAGAGCACAACATGCCATATATAGAGGATCTGTTGGCCTGTAACAAGGCTCTTGGATACAGTGACTTAAACTGTGAATCAATTTTCTTTAGGTGTTTGTGCATGTTTTCACTATTGGAAATATTATCCCCATATTGTGGCCTGGTTTTCATATGAAGCCAGGATATGACATCCTGAAACAGGCTTTATTGAACAGCCCATTACAGGCTCACTTATACAACATAGTTAAGTCATAAGCCATGGTTAGCCAGTGTTACACTTAGCCATAATATGGCCTGTTTGACTTTGGTTTAGTGTGAGATTAACTTTATATGAAGCATCACCGAGAACAATTTAAAAGCAGTATTGACTTGTGGTCTATCTTGAATGCATTGCTTCAGATTAGGTAAGAGTTAGATTTAGGGCCTTATCAAGAAATTAAGAGTGCTTGGCAAGTTATGATTTATCTGTGTAAACTCCTTGTTCTATATTAAACTATTGAAAGAATAGAACTAATTAAACATAAAAAGTAGTAATGTGGTCTTTTTATTTTTATAATGGTATACTAGGGCAGCTTTCCCCGAAATTTGTACTTCCAGGTTGTGTTGGCCTATCATTCCCATATTTCTCCTGTTAGTATCATCATGTGTTTAGATAGGTAATTCTACTAATCTCCTATAAAACATATAGAATACGTATAGAACATGTTCACTGACAGTAACTTTAGCTGAAACCAATAGAGGGAGCTGTGCACAATAATTAGGAAAAAAGAAAAAAAGAAATGTTGAAAAAACAGAAAAAAAGAGTGCATTGCCATGAAAAAATAAATCTAGTATTTTCATACACATGCTCCTGATGTTAGTGAATGGGATATCATATTTTCCTCCCCTCATTTCTGTTTTGCATTTAGTTTTTTTTTTTAAAATGAATTCTAGATACTTAATTGCTGAATATTGAAAGTGGGCCAACTCCAGAAGGGAGTTGCTGTGGCCTTTGAAAATTTTCTTAATTGGAACAATATTGGTCTGTTACTCCATTTCTTCAAATATTATACTATTTAACTGCTTATGTAAGCTTCAACAGTTTCTTTGTACAAAACAGTCTTTGTTTTCAGTATTCCCCGTGAATTAGTTTTTGCAATATTGGAAAGATTGGGCTCTGTGTGTATGAGTGTGTGTATATGAGAATTTGAACATTTATGTTTTCTAAAAAAGTAGAATATAAAAGGCATAGTCAGATACTAGGACAGATACAGTTCCTTAAAAAAGGGGGCTGCACCCATAAAATAAGCTCCCTCTTTGGGGAAACTACTAGGTTGAAAATAATCTTTATTTTTATCTCTTTCTAACAACCAGTTTGTGGATTTCAAAGCTTTACTGTGAGAAGAAGGGAAATGTGGTACAGGCAAAATATGTCTGGTTCAGATCCAAACTCCAGTACCTTCTCTCACAAGAGCACTCATGAAATGGTTTGGATCCAGACAATATTAATATTAATAATAAAATAACTATTAATCTTGTCATCGTTCCTATCACCTATCTCCTTCCACTAATGACTGTATGACTGTAATTTTGTTGCTTGTATCCTTACAATATTGACTGTTTTGTAATATGATTTGATTGCTTATTTGTACCCTATGACTATCATTAAGTGTTGTACCTTATGATTCTTGACGAATGTATCCTTTCTTTTATGTACACTGAGAGTGTATCCACCAAGACAAATTCCTTGTGTCCAGTCACACTTGGCCAATAAAATTCTATTCTATTCTGTTCTGTTCTATATCCAGATTGATTGTTATCTAAAGACAACATGGAGGCATGTAATGCCAAAGATAGGATTGCATTTTTTTGCTCCTTCCTTTTGCATTCCTGAGTGAGTTACCTTCTAATGCCAACATGTGAGGCTTCACCCTCTGACCTTATAATTAAACAAAGCAATTTCAGAGATCTGAAAGAATGGAGGACAAAACAGATAGTTTTGGTCATCTTTGCTATCTTTTATTCTTTATTCTTATTTTTTAAAAAACTCTTTACTTGTCAGCCATCCAGAGTCATTGGGAGTTGGGTTAACAAACAAACAAACAATTTTTGCCCAACATTAGCCATTAGTTGTTTCATTCAGAAAGGCTTTTGAAATATATTGTACTATGATTAATATTGTTTTAACTTGATAGACACCCATTCCAAAATGATGACTCCAAAATGCTGAGATGCAATGAATACATGCTCCATTCTTTGGTATTTGTGTTGGAGAGTTGCACTCAAATATGTAAGAGGTTCTGAATAGATATTTTGTGTATGGTACTCAAATTTAACTGTAGTGTTTTATTCTCTGGTTCTAGTCTCAATTTTATAACAATTGTCTTGATTTTGAAGTTATATTATTGTTGTCATTTAATTGCATTTGATGTTATTACATGTTTTAATTGTGTTACTTTATCGGCAGAATGCTGCTTAGAAAAATTTTTGTAGAGCAATTTATCATCCAAATTCAGCCAAAATCTATCTAAATTTGCTCATATTTCCAAGACCTAAGGGTTCAGTGAGATCTGCTGCCAACTACATTTGTGGTTTCGATAAATAAAATTAATAGCGAAATATGCCAAATTTCCCAAAAAAGTTTTTATCTACTTAATTTGCTTGGGGATATTTTTCAATTTTAAGACATGCTAATGAAGAAACAAAAAAGTAAGAGTTACCATCAAAATATTACGTGCAAAATCTTTTTCATATGGTAACTATCATATATAAATTATAGAGAAAGTTCAAGGAAAAAAATGGCTTCATTTAAAGTTAACACAAGATATGCTTTACATTCTTAATAGAACTGGGAGATAAATTAACATTTCTTTTCTATCAGAAATGAGAAAGAATTCAATTACATTAAATAGGTAATGTTTCTTTGTTCCAAAGCAAAACAAGAAAAGACAGCAAAACCAGCTTTTTGATTCAGAAAATTGAGATAGCCCCAAACTCATGTTGGGGAAAAAAATATATTAAAAGAGGTACAAAGGAAGAAACACTCTTAAGCCAATTCTATCAAAGTTGTGGGAGGAACCTTGCGATATATGTGTAGAGGTAATATTCCACTTTGTGCTATAGTGTAGCATTTAGGGAGCATCTATTCCTGAATATTACATATGATAAGTTAAAAGCTTTAATAACTTATGGAAAAATCCATAAAGTTCAATTATATAGCAAAATAACTTTAGGCTGGCTACTACAAAGACAAATAGCTGGGACCATCATTTGCTGTCATATATTTTGTTACAAATGTAATAGTTTGTAAACGTATATGCATTTGGAGAGCACCAGGTTAGAGAATGGAACAGACATAAAATCATTTGTTCTTAAGACTATGAACTATGAAGGCACCACTGGAACTATTCTACAAATAATGTGTGTCCATGTGTGTCCTTAATCTATGGCTATTTTATATGTCAGAAATCCTGTTGGTGCCACTATATCTACAGACCCCTTTCAAAACAGTCATTCTGTGCCTAGGAATGCACATGAATTCTCAAATGTGTCCATCAGATCAAAATGATTAGGAATGACAAATGAATGTTTTAATATATTTGAAGAATAATATTGAATCCTGTGGATGCCAAAATGCCTGCAGCTACCTCTTATCATTTCCACAACTCTAGGACTTTGATTTTGACCAGTTTATGGCAGCCTAAAGTTTTAGCTTGTCTACGTCTATGTTTGGCCTCTGAGCTCAATGGGATTGATTCATTGTTAAGTATGGTAGGTCTCTTTTGTTGGCAGCACTTTTGAACCATGATTTCAAAAAGTTAAGTAGGTTTGAACCTACTAAAAGACCACTAGGAAATTTAAGATAAAAAAAAAAATACTTTAATAAAATTATTTTTATTTAAATAATTGTTTAGATCACCCCACTCATAAGTTGGGACTCTACAGGCTGCATTTGGAAGTAAAAAAAAATCTAGAAAAAAAGAGTAGCAACTCTTCGATATATTCCATATGTCATGAAAATGTCATAGATGATGACCAGGACCTTGAATTGTCTTGGCATTGTTGGAAGGAAAATCCATCTGTTTCAGCTCCTAGCTGGGAGAAAGATGCTGGAAATAAAATGGAGGCTGGAGGCTGATTGGAAAGAAGGTCCATTTATTGATGAACAGAACCACCAGGATTTGTGGTTCCGAGTCAGCTGAATAAATGGTTGAATGAGTGGATGGATCTTTATAGGTTTCTGTGACTTTGAAGTTTGAACTGTTCTGAGGGTGGTGCAATGAAGGAGTTTGTGTACTGAAAGGGTGTTGGGCAATTCCTATTGTAGCTAATAGCTTTCGCCCTGTGTTGGATCTTGGGTAAGGGGCTGCTAATCCTACCATTCTGCCATTCTGTCAAACGTTGCTGCAAACAGTTTTGAAATATCCTGTCTTGAATGGGCTTCTGCTGGCAGTATTTGCTTTGCTTATGAATAGAGCCATCTAGATAATTATCTTCCTCTTTCAATAAGCTCTTTATCTCCTAAGTGCTGATATCTGCTGTGGGCTATTAAGAAAGACTGGGGGCTGCTTTCTGCCTCTAAAAATATGTTTCTCCATTTCTTTTTAGGGAAATGTAATATTCTGCCTTTTTTAATATTTCCCAAAATAGTTCATTCTTTGGGGATGGGGTGGGCTTCCCGCAGCATACTATGACAAGTTCATTATGCCAACACTGCAACATTCTGAATCTGCCTTAACATGCAAGTGGACTTCAGGGGAAGATCCAGATAACTTCCAAATTGTTTTTCAGGTAAAGCTCCAGATACAGGGCTTTACAGTTATCTGCATGTGAATGGCTGAAGTTCATTCCAGTCCAGGAACAGGAGGATTTCTATGAAGTCACATTGATTCTTTCTTGGGCTTTAAGGAAGATTTCCTTTTAAATGCTTTAGGATTTAAGTAGAAATTCTGTCTCACTGTATCTACGAATAAATTAACACTGAACTTTGTAGGATTTACTTGACAAGTACAGAATTGCATAGCTTATTTTTCTTCCTAATTAAGTCTGAAGTCCTAAAGTTGACATAAGCCAGACAATATAATGCACTGTACTACATCATGACAAATTGTTTTTTAAATGGGATAGGTTTCAAAGAAGCATCCTGTTTCAGTATGGAGAAATCTGCTGTTCAGAGAGAAATGAGGGTATGTGCAAATTTTGGGAGTATTTCTGAGTTGCATTTATGCTGGGTGGGGGGGAGGGGAGGGTGTTGGAGAAACGCTTGCATGAAAATAATCTCACGGATCTACATTACTTGGTATTCTAGCTACTCAGTGATTGTTTGTGCTAGAAGAAAAAAGGAAAACATGTTATTTTTATTTTATTGACTCGAAGTATCTTGCAGACATTCATAGTCAGTAATAAATTGGTAGTTTAACTTCCATCTCTTTTACTTTCCAGGCCAATAAGTCACTACATTAATTGGTATATTTGTTAAAGATCTTTTTAAGTGATAGATTTTATTCAATGAATTAAGCACACTGATTTGTCTTCTTGCATGATATACAAGCAGAAAAATCCAGGGGGATTGCAGCCATGATTGCACAACTGAAATTTGCCTTTTTGAAAACACATTTTACAGTTACTGTAGCCATCATAAGTCTCTGGAGCAGGGGTGAAATTCAGCTGGTTCTATCTGGCTCGGGCGAATTGGTAGCAGCAGCTGCGGGCGGTTCCGCCCATCCGCGCAGATGTCATAATGTCGCTTTTTTGTGATTATTTTAAGCCTCTGCGCATTTGCGGAAGGCTTTGCCATGACGCGCGCACATTTGCAAACTGGTGGGGAAGATAAGTGAATTTCACCCCTGCTTCGGACCTTTTCCTCAGACACCTTTGTATACAAGTTGCCTCTATATGGTGTTATAAATTCCATCCACAGTTGAGAAGGAATATTATAATTTGCAATATGTTACTGATGAACCAATTTTTTAAAGTATAAATAAAATAAAGCAGACCTTCAAATATTAGTAAAGGGAGCATATTTTCAAATATTAGAAGCACTTCTAAGCTGCTAATATATCATAGAAATGTTTTAATGTAGACCAGAAAGTGAAGAAATAGTTTCTAACTGAATTTGCACCACACTCTAAATCATAATCTGATAGGTTTTTAACTTAATACCATATGTAAATTCAACCTTTGTGATTTGTAAGATATAATTTGTAATTCAACATAGTGTGGGAGTAGAGGTTCAATGGTTTATCCAACAATCTATGGTTAAAAACCATGGTTTATCATTTATAAATCTAGCCATTCTAATAAGTTATAAATATGAAAATTATAACTGAGCTTTGTTTTCAAAATCTGACACTGAATCTGGCCAAGAACCACTTAATGAATAAATTCATGGCTGAGTGGATATGCACAAATATATTTTATTTACTTTATTTATCACTCTGCTGCCAAAATCTCATATGCATCTATCTTCTAATGTGAGACATACTGCGTCTCTGGAAAATAATTCTAATTACAACTTTGCTTGGAACATTAAAAACATGAGATTTGTGGCATTTTTGTCATAATGCAAGCATGAATTCCTTTTCCCTTTTCTTTTCAACACCACCCTAATGCTTCTGAAAATTTATAATGAATTAAATATATTTTAAGATTACCAGATTCTCTTCTTTAGTGTTAGGTCAATAAAGATATAGTGCTTTCAAATATGGTAGATCCATTTGGTATTAATACTAGCTAATTGGCAAACTTAGAAAGAATTTCTCTTTGGATCATCCTATTTTATGCACTTCTTTCACATTGGAAATTTTGTATCTGGGGTCTTAAAGGAGTAAGGTCATTATCAATATTTGCTTCTTTATTTGGAATGGCTTTAAATACTTATTTGGATACAAGGTATATAGGGCAAGGACAAAAAGGAAAATACAAAACCAGTCAATTTGTTACAATCTTGAATAGGAAAAAATACTGAATTACAAGACAAAGGGGTATCAGTCTAACTTCCTCTGAAATCAATACAAGTGCTATATTGATTCCTCTAATGGAAATTAAGGTTGGCCCAAAATCATTAAAAACACTCTGAAAAGCCAGGAGATACGTTGGTCAAAGCTGGCTGCAATATTAACCAGAACAAAGCAAGGATGATGGACATAAGCACTTCCTATAACACATATGTAATTTTTATCCATATGATTCACATCCCATCACACTAATAAATGTAAAATAAAGCTGATAAGTAAGAATAATGTTAATATTATTAGTATTAAAAGTTTCTCTATATCCCTCTCTATTAAACTTCTTGTTTTACAGTATGTTATGCCTTCCATCTGTAAGTACATAGAAAGATAAAATATCTTAATAAATTTAATGATTGAAATTATGGAGAAATTTAAGAAAGAATTTTCTAAAGACTCAGAGTAATTTTAAACAGTAAACGGCAATGCTTATAATAAATATTGATTATTGATCACAATTATAGGAGCATCTAGATATTTAAATGTAAGGAGCTAGTTTTCTGAAGTAAATAAAAATTTGTCCATGGACAAGATGCACATATTTATCAAAATTCTGATGAAGAGAACTTTGAAAAATAAAGCCAGCAATATTAGTCTCCTGAAAAATTCACATACTATTTTATTATTTTTCCTTAATTTGCTAGGATTGTTTTCAGTTTTATATTCCAGAGCAGAGAAACAGTATTTATTTTGTTTATATCCCACTTTTATTATGTTCAAGGCAGTGAGAACATATCCACCAACATGCCTATTTTCCCCACAGCAATCACCCTGTGAGGAGAATTGGGAGAATGACTGGACCAAACTGGCTTTCATGGCAAAGGCGGGACTTGAACTCATGATGTCCCTCTTTCTAGCCTGATACCTTAACCACTAACTGGCTCACAGTCATCACAATAATGATATCAGTTGATATGTGCACAGAGAGCAAAAACTTTTTGGACATGAGATTTGAATAAAAGCAGTGGGCAAAACAGGAACAAGAGCTAACCTCCTAGTCTGACATTCTGCAAATCAGCTGTTCATGTCACCCATTGTCTTGCTTTTAAGAGGGCCAAAATGTCTACAAATGAGGTAAATTGGATTTAAAAAGAGGAACGTTACAAACACAAGGTTTTTTTTTCTTTTTTTGGTATTTTAAGCTAGTTAAATTTGCTTTGCTTATCTACTTTCTTATTAACACACACACACATCAGTGTATGTGTGTGTAAACAAAAATATAAGGAATATCTTACTATTCAGCTCAAGACTGAAATCTTTAATGTACAAAAATATTTCGATGTAATTTGCTGCACCGTTTCTCCCTCTAATGTTATTCTTAGTTCTGGATGAAAAAGCCAAATAATCTTATTATGTTTGTGATACTGACCATGCTAAATTGTAGTTAATATTGATATTGGGAAATCAGGTTAGGTCAGTTAAGGTTGGTTCACCCTAAGGACGAGGGCATAAGCTATTGATTTCAAGGGATCTGAGTTGATCTCCAGTTCTTGATACCTTCATCATACATAAATTCATTCATAATTGCTCTGAATGTTTTTCCGCAATCGCAGCAAATCCATAACAGGAGCAGGAGAGGGTAAGAGCGCGCACCAAGTAAAGTGCGGATTCGGGGTCCCCTAGAGGCAGCCCCACCAGTTTCAGCAGTCCCCTTCCTTAAGCTCCCACAAAAGAGTCATACACCCCCCCCCCACACACAGTTCTTTCTCCCTTCCTTCCACGTGCCATTGGAACACATGGCGGGAACTCCCGTAGAGGTTGCTCCTTTGCTCCCAGCGGTCAGCAGCAGCCCGCCCAAAATTTACAGCAGTTGCTTTGGGGGCGAGGATAATGTGCTGCCTGGTAGGCCATCCCTCTGCCACCCTCGTGCGGAACAGGAGCGAAGGGAAGGGCGCGGCTAGACAGGCTACAGGGAGTTGTGTTTGAAAGTCCAGAAACGTCAAAGTGGGAGGGAGGATAGTCGATCAGCGGCGGTATTCATATAAAATAGCCCTTTCCAATAGGGTTAGAGATTAATTACCCTCTGGCTGATATTATTTTCCATTTGTGGTAAAACCATAAACACTCAAGCTGAACTGAGAACTCAAAAAAAGTTTAACATACTGAAAGATTTCTATGTACTTGTGGTAAAAATAAAGCCACCTTAAGCTGTGCTGAATTGGCTGATAAAGATACAGGGACATCTTTGTGGTTTTCTTAGCAATATTACAGTACTGAAGAAATGTTATTCCCTCTCTCTCTCTCTCTCCCTCCCTTCCTCTAATCATCTATCACCATCTATCCAATCGATATGGCTGTCCATCTCAACAAGTGACTGAGTGGCAAACAATTAAAATAAAATAAAACCAAGTATAAACATTACAGCAATTAAAATACACACTGGTTGAGCAACATTAACCAAATCATTAGCACAACTAAAAATTGCTTTCTTTCAACTATTTCTTTAAAAAGTTGCTTAATTATATAGCTGTGGGATGTCCTCTGATTGTTATCCAGATTTGATAGGCCAAACTTTCATAGAAGTTAGCCAAAATCAACGAGCAGCTGCTAATGGCATAATTTTAAATTTTAATTAAAACTGTGATGATCCATGCTCTATTACCAAGATGCAAAACAAGTAATGGGCAATACTAAAAACTGATAGCCAACAGGTAAAAATGGACAGAGGGGAAGAATCCCTCACTCTTGTTTTGTGCCAAAATATAACCTATATGCTTATGTACAGCATAATTCAGAAGCCTCAGAAGCACATTTTAGGAAGGATCTTGGCGAATTAGAATATGTAGAGCAGAATAAGCAAAATGATAAGAGAAAAACTATGGAGGAACATCAAGAGGTATGAGGTATGTTTAGTCCAGAAGACTGCAAAAAAGACTTGATAAATGACCAAGTATCTGAAGCTTATAGAATTGCTCAGAATTATTCCACAAGAGAGGACAAGAATCAGTAGTTTAAATTTCAAGGAAATTGAAGTTGGAAAAAATATCCTAGTAGTAAGAGCTCTGGAAAAGTGGATCGTACTCAGGGGGAGATACTGAGGTTTCCTTCACTGGAAGGGTTTAAACAGATGTTGGAAGGCCATCTCTTCTGGATGGTGTGATAGTAGACATCTGCTCTGGTGGGGAATTTAATTAGATAATCTCTTAAATCCAAAACTTATATTTAATAATTATATCTTTCTACAACTCCCAGGATTCCCAGTCATAGAACTTTTATCTGACTGGAATAATGCACTGTGTATGTATCTTTTGTTACGTGCTTATTGTAGTTTACAGAGGGCAACACACCATCTTCATTTTGGTGTGCTGTTAAGATTCAGATCAGTCCCTTTAAGTCTGCAATATGCGTGTTTCCACATTTGCTGAACTACCTCTAGTTATTAAAACAGCTACTAACTATAGTAGTTGCATCAAAGAGCATCATTTTGCTCTACATATATTATCATCTTAATTAAAGTTGTATTTAGGAAGAAAGTTACTTCAAAATAGTGTTCAATCTGAAGAATTTCAATCCAATTCTTTATTATTATTATTTTTCCTCACCCAGATGTTGGGGCAGGCTGATGCACCCATTTCTTCTCAGCTATAAAGCTCCCATTGAAGCACCTGTATGCCCTGTTGTTAACACAACTTGTTAGAAAATAACTCCTACCTCCCTGGGGATTTGTTCATCTGCAAGCAATGTTCTTTACTTGGCCGCTGTAATACTTAGATTTAGAGATTACAAGTGGTTTCCCTTAAAGCTCAGCTGATAATATTCAGGGATGATGAATATAAAGTAGAAAATAACCAGATGTGCAGGAAAAGTGTGTTCTATTTTTGGGCCTAAGTTCAGCTTTTAGTTTACTTAGTAATGACTAGATCCATCTGGAAGCAATGGAATGAATTACAATAGAGAACTTCAATATGAAGACTTTGCACCAGTTCAGAATTAATGCCAGATGTTTGATTGGACAATGTCAGTTGTTTTGGGCAACTTATTTTGTTTCTGGTGCATTGAAACCAATGCAATTACAATGAGATGTAATTCAATTGACAAGGAAGTACAGTTCTGCCATCAGGAAAATGAGTTAGTCCCCACACATTGCCAGCTGTGCCTAGATACCTAATCCTTGATGTATGATTTTTCTAAAGCATGTTTAACTGATTACATCATGCTGATTACATGCTAAATTAATGCGTATTGTATTAAGTTTGGTGTAGGAAAAAATGTACAAAGCTAGAAAGGTTTCAGTTTTTTCCACCTTGCATTTTAAAATCAAAGATTGTGTGTAAACTATGAGCTATAAACTCTTAAGTGCTTTTCAAACTTGGCAACTTTAAAATGTGTGGATTTCAACATGCTGGCTGGAGAATTCTAGCAGTTGAAGTCCACACAACTTAAAGTTGCCAAGTTTAAAAAATATGGCTTTAAACCAAATAGGGTAAGCTTGCAGCACAATGCTTCTCCAGTAGTTCTTTTCTGAGGCACTACTTTGGAAGATGGGTGGATTTAAGAATAGAAAAGTCAGCAGTATTCTGATTTGCTGCTTGACTTGCCGATTTTTTTCCTCTGTAGTCCTTAGCTAGGTCTGGTCATTTTCTTTTCTTTTCTCTTGCCTTGTCTTGTCCTATTTCTTCTTCACAGTAAATGTCCTGTTCAGTTTTGAGAGCATTATCCTGCTGATGGACAGACATCTAGTTCCTGTCCAAAGGGTTTTGAACAGTTTTTATTTATTTATTACATTTATACCCATGGTCGTGTGATTAAAATTCTGGTGCTTGGCAATTGACATGAATTTACAATACATGCATCGTTCAGGTCTATCTATATTAGAACAGCGGTTCCCAACCTTTCTAACTTGGCAGCTTGGCCTATGTGTTTGCATGCAAGAAGTTCCAAGCTATTGTATGCCCTCCACTTGTGTGAGTGAAGCTTCACGCATGTGCATTTGCCCATCTCTTCCACAGACCGGTTTCGAACAGGTCTGTGGAAGGGGATTGAGGACCCCTGTATTAGAAGACCCGTCAACCCTTAGCATCTTTTATGTAAGCTAAAGAAACATACTCTTATTAATTTTTTTCCCAAGACTCTTCACTATCTTGGTAGCCCTTCTTTGAACTTGTTCAGGTCTATGACATGCCTTTTCAACTGAGGTAACCAGAATGGACACAGGAACCTTATTGCAAGTAAAGCCTGATCAGGCCAGAGTAGAGAAGAATCAAAGTTATACAAATCATCATTAAGTGATATATATCTTGCCTGAAACTGTAATGTATAGAGAGATTAAAATACATTACTAAGTCTTACTTAGGCAACACGGTGCCTTTTCAAGCTTGGAATGATAATTCTATATCATAATCAACACACTAATGTAAGACAAATATGATTTCTTCTATTTTTAATGGGTATAATTGCATTGATTTTGGTTGTGATTAAAAAATTTGATGACAGAGATAGATGACATATCTATCAATATAGCCTCCTGTGTTCTTGACACCAGAGATTCTCCATGACTGATCACAGGATCAAACTACAAGTAACAAAAATACTTTTCTAAAGTATGCTTTAAATTAATGTCTTTATGTTGACAAGGAAATAATAATCGGGCTTTGCTCCAGAACATGCGGTGAATCAGGTTATGGTTCCTTGCCAATGTTCTGTCAAAAATTATTTCCTACTCCTTTCCCAGAAGTGATTTGATCTCTTCAGAAGTCATTTATTGTCAGTGTAAAGGTGGGTGTACAATGTTTGATAAGAACCTGGCCTGTGGTCGTAATTTTGATCACAAGCATGTTCCACATACTGACTTTACAGCTTTTTCTCCAAAATAAAAATCAATATGTCATTCTGGTTGTAAATCTCTTTCAATTTTTTTTTTCTCCCAGAGTGTGTTTTAATTAAAATCTTTCTTTCTTTTTCTTTCTCTATCTGGAATATTTCCAGAGCAGAAGGGGGGTTTGACAAAAGCACACCACCCAAATTCACATGCATTCTGAGTTGCTCTCCTTCCAGATTTCTCTTTTAACAAACCCACATTTTCAGTTATTTCTTCAATGATGTCACTGCTGTGAAGCCACAAAACCCTCTCAGAATTAGACATTCTTATTTATTAATAGTAGCATTTATTATATAACAGCCATCTTAGAAAAGTGGATTTTGTAATCTAGACAGTAATACCTTCTATTTATAATCCTCCTGTGCTTTCTCACTATTTCTTTCTATACTATCACAAAATATGGTAAGAAACCATATACCATTAAGGAGGCACAGAGAAATTAACTATTGGTGACTAATAATGCTAAGAGTTCTTCATTAGAAGCATTCCTGTTATTTTCATCTACTAAAAAGGTTTATTGGTTTGAATAGTTTAGCAGAAAGTGGGGCAGAAAGAAATAAAACATGGTAGGAGAATAGAAATATAAAATCCAGCTGTTAAAATAAAAATTGTTTCCATCCTGGGTAAGGTACTCTTTTATGCCTTAAATTGGTCCAGTAAAGTTTATCTTGCTATAGGGATTTACTCCCTGGTATATACACTTTGAAGGCTGAGGTGAGGCTATGATGCAAAATAGATAATATATCATATATCAGACATGGCCAGATTCCCCTCCCTTTTTTTGCATGGCCAAAAAAAAAAAGGGGGGGGAGGAGTGTAGAGCAAAACTTATTTTTGGTTTTACATTATAAAACTATCATTTTTAGCTTTTGATAACCAAAAAATGAGGAAGGTAGACTTCAGTCTGTACCCGTATTCTAAAACTCTCAGAAATGATGGGAAAAGGCATTTACTCATTAACCTGTAGTCCCAGCATTGATTCATGGGGCTGAAAAGCAGAGATTCACATTGCTGATGGAAGCAGGTGTTTGCACTCATTTAAAATAACTGTTTTGTCTTGTTGAACATTTCTGCTGTTTAATGAATGGATGCTGCATCACAGTACATTGCACATTGGATTTCTAAATGTGGCAACACATATTACTAGGTCTCTTCCAACATGGCTGAGAAGCCACAGTATGCCATGCTGACCTCCAGGCAAACGAAATCCAATGGTGGGCTCTGAGCAACACACAAGATTGCCATTATTATCTTGAAGCTTGAACAAAATCCAAGGAGCAGAAAGTTGTCCACATGTTCACAAACATGTTGACAATCTAACACGAGGCTAGGCTGACTGATCCATAATAGCTAGTGGCAATCTCGACCCAAAGTCAATCTTAACGGTCAGACTGAGAGCATCTCACCATTCAGAGAATGACACTTTCCTTATACAATAATTAGATTATTCCCATATTTCATTTTTTTCTTTAAAATTAGGATATTTATTTCAAAGGGAGCAGCAAACTGTTGGAATATTTTAATCAAATTAACCTGCCTGGATTTTAATTGATCATTTTTTTTTATTTGGAGGTTGTGTTTCATGACTGTTTTGTGTTTGTGCGTGCATATATGTAAAAACACCGACACTCACAATGCTCTGCTAAATTGTTATAAATTTAGAACTTCAGATGAAGCATCTGAAACAAGAGGCTTAACATTTCAAAACAAAAATTACCAGCTTGATCTGAGTAACATCATTGCTTCTTATTCTTCTTTGCTCTTCTAAATTGTTATAACATTTCAGCTCATTTTGAACAAGAGAAACCTGATTAATATGTAGATATCTAATTTTAAGGTGGAACAATGAGAATTTGGAGGGGAAAAAAAGCAAGACACTAATATTCTCCCCTTCTCTCTACCTCCATTTTCTCCAAATTACTTTATTAATTTCTTACTCCCTGAAGCGTTTAAAAAGTTTCTCATAGGAGAGAAAGGCCAGCAAGGGACTAATAAACAATTTTGTCAAGCAGGCTTCAGCTGTGCTGTTTGTCCCTTCTCTGTACAGTACTAAAAGGAGTTTTAAAATGAACATACATGCAGTCTAACTTTGTACAACTATGATCTAATTTCTCAAACCCAACAGTGCTCTGACATTTTTCTAAAAGGAAAGGTAGCTTAAAAAATTCCGCAATCTTTTGGTTAGCTTTTTTTGATATTTTTAAAAGACAGTGTTAAGGTTTTGAGCCAGTCAGTCCAAGACATATATTTTGAAACTTCATGAATGTATCCTTAAATGTTTTATTTTGCTCTTGATATCAAATACGAATGTAGGATTTCTGACAGTTACCTGATTTTCCTTTAACTATGACAGAAAATTCTATTTGCATTTTCAAGAGCTATTCCACTGAAGTGAATTTGGAACCATTTACACATCAATACTTTAAAATGCTTTCTTGCCAGGAGAAAAGGTGATCATGTTAACAGCTGTGTTTTTTAACCCAACTTTTGTTTATCTCCAGCACAGAATTTTAAACAACATTGTACACATTATAAAGTATTCCACGCCCTGCTTCATTGGTTCAATGTTTGCATGATAATTTACCAGAAAGAATATTTTCCTATTTTCTACTGAAGACCTACTGCTGAATTCAACTGAATCCTTTTATCTGATTGATTACTTTTTTAAAAAGCCACTCCTTTGCTGTAAAACTGCCAATAAAACGAGCTACTCGACGTGATAGCCACGGTGGCAGTTGATACACCCAGGCTTATAGTCATGGGTGATTTCAACCTGCCATCCGTTGGTGAAACGTCGTAGGTGGCTCGGGACTTCATGGCTTCCATGACGGCCATGGACCTGACCCAGTTAGTTCATGGCCCCACTCACAGGGGGAGACACACGCTGGACCTGATTTTTGTCTCTGGCCAGTGGTTGAGTGGTCTTATTATAGGGGATATAGACATGAAACCCTTGTCATGGTCAGATCACTCACTCCTTCGTCTGGACCTTCGAACCGCTACACCCCGCCGCAGGGAGGCGGACCCAATTAGATGGATCCGCCCCAGGCGCCTGATGGATCCTGATAGGTTCCAGACGGAGCTTGGGCCAATTCCTGAAGATCTGGCACACGACTCGGCCGAGGACCTGGTAGCTGCCTGGGATTGGGCGGCTGGTGGGGCCTTGGATCGAGTCGTGCCTTTGCGGCCTCTGACCCGGTGTCGATCCCTCACGGCTCCTTGGTTTACCGAGGAGCTGAGGGAGATGAAACGCTGGAAAAGACGCCTAGAGAGCGGTTGGAGGGCCAGTCTCGCTGAATCTGACCAAACACTGGTAAGGTCGCATATTAAGACCTACCTAGTGGCGATAAAGACGGCAAAGTTTAATTACTTTTCCACCTCTATTGCATCATCAGGGAATCGTCCAGCTGCCCTGTTCAGGGTAATCCGCTCCCTGCTCCATCCGGGAGCGCGGGAGGATCCCTTGGAAGGTAGGGCGGAGGATTTCGGACAATACCTGTATGACAAAATCACTCAGATCTGGGGGGATTTGGACTCTGACTGGGTAGATCAGGGCAGGGTGATGAGGAATAGTCTTGAGAATGTTACCTGGGAGGAGTTTGATGCTGTGACTCCCGATGATGTGGACAGGATTTTGGGGAGACTTAGTGCGGCCACATGTTTACTGGACCCGTGTCCCTCCTGGTTGGTACTGGCCTCCCAGGAGGTTACACGAGGCTGGCTCCAGGGTGTTATCAACGCTTCGTTGAGTGAGGGTCACTTCCCCCCCGCCTTGAAAGAGGCGGTGGTGAGGCCTCTCCTCAAGAAGCCGTCCTTGGATCCGGCAATATTGGCCAACTATCGTCCTGTCTCCAACCTTCGGTTCCTGGCGAAGGTTGTTGAGAGTGTGGTCGCGCGACAGTTTCTGCAATTCCTGGAGGAAACATCCTATCTAGATCCGTTCCAGTCAGGTTTCAGGCCTGGGCACAGCACGGAAATGGCATTGGTCGCGTTGGTTGATGATCTCTGGAGGGCTTGGGACAGGGGTTGCTCCTCTGTTCTGGTCCTGTTAGACCTCTCAGCGGCTTTTGATACCATCGACCATGGTATCATGCTGCACTGGTTGGAAGAGTTGGGGATGGGGGGCACCGTATTACGGTGGTCTCCTCCTTTCTCTCCGACCAGTCGCAGTTTGTGTTGGCAGGGGGGCAGAGGTTGACCTCAAGGCCTCTTATATGTGGAGTGCCTCAGGGGTCAGTCCTCTCGCCCCTCCTGTTCAACATTTATGTGAAGCCGCTGGGCGAGATAATCCGTGGCTTTGGGGTGAGCTACCACCAGTACGCTGATGACACCCAGCTGTACATCTCCACCTCAGGCCACCCCAACGATGCCCTTGAAGTGATGTCCCAGTGCCTGGAGGCTGTGCGGATCTGGATGGGGAAGAACAAGCTCAGGCTCAACCCTTCCAAGACTGAGTGGCTGTGGCTCCCGGCATCCCGATATAGTCAGTTGACTCCATCACTGACTATTGGGGGCGAGTCGTTGGCCCCCACTGAGAGGGCTTGCAATCTGGGAGTCCTCCTGGATACGCAGCTGAGGAGGAACATCTGACGGCTGTAACCAGGGGGACCTTTTGTCAGGTTCGCCTGATTCGCCAGTTGCGGCCCTTTCTTGATCGGGATTCCCTGTGCACAGTCACTCATGCCCTTGTCACCTCTCGCCTTGACTATTGCAATGCTCTCTACATGGGGCTCCCCTTGAAGAGCACCCGGAGGCTCCAACTGGTCCAGAACGCAGCAGCGCGGGTAGTGATGGGAGCAGCTTGGTGCTCCCATGTAACACCACTCCTGCGCGAGCTGCACTGGCTCCCAGTGGTCTTCCGGGTGCGCTTCAAGGTGTTCGTTATCACCTTTAAAGCGCTCCATGGCATAGGGCCTAGCTATCTTCGAGACCACCTGCTGCCACCGACGACCTCCCATCGACCCGTGCGCTCCCACAGAGAGGGCCTCCTTGGGGTGCCATCAGCCAAACAGTGTAGGCTGATGACCCCCAGGGGGAGGGCCTTCTCTGTGGGGGCACCTACCCTCTGGAACCAACTGCCTCCAGAGATAAGGAGAATCCAAGACCTCAGTGCCTTCCACCGTGCCCTTAAAAACCTTTCTTTTCCAGCAAGCCGGGCTGGCCTAATTTTTTTAAAGTGTTTTTAAGTGTTTTGTTTATTGTTTTTAATTAATGGGGCCAAATTTATATATGTATATTTTTAACTGTATTTTAATATTTGTACTTGATGTTTTTACTTGGCTGTTCACCGCCCTGAGTCCTCAGGGAGAAGGGCGGTATACAAATTCAAAATAAAATAAAAATAAAAAAATAAAAAAATTCTGCAAGTAAGCAAAATGACTTGTGTGCCCCTGTATCATCCTTGTTCAAATGCATGATTCAAGTCAATAAAGGATCAAAGCAGTGGTGAAATGCAGCCGGTTCTATCCGGTTTGGGTGAGCTGGTAGCGCCGGCAGTGGGAGGCTCCGCCCACCTGCCCAGACAGCATCACATCCGTTTTTAATCCTCTGCGCATGCACAGAAGGCTCTCTGCATGCATGGAGAAGGTGCATGCACTCACATTTGCAAACTGGTAGCGAAGGTAAATGGATTTCACCCCTGAATCAAAGTCTTACTTTGTTACAAACAGAAGTCCAAGTAACTAGAATGACTTTTTTAAAAAAGGATTTATCACTTGAGCCTTAGCAGCAGAGGCCATATTTCAAGTAAAAAGAATACAGTAGGACTTCTCATATTACACACAACAATACAGCAAAGCTAAAAGGGATGTTTATGATTAGTAGAATAAATGTTTTGCTGGGAAAGTAGTATCATATATTTATTATAAAGTTCAAATAGCAATATAAGAAGCTTTTTTATAGCAAGCTATTGATGTGGATAGCCACAGTCCAGGATGCAAGCACAGATGTTAATTCCCATCATTGTTTAATTTGAGAGGGCAGACATTGAATCTGAGACCTTCTATACATTTTTATTCTTACTATTTTTCTGGGTTTTTCTTAGTTTTATGCCTTACAGTTCCTGCATAAATAATAGGTGGGAAGTTAAGCAGCTTTAAAATCAAATCAGTGGACAAATATAATAGTTTTGACTCATTTGTTTAAAACTGGGTTTTCTTAATCTAGTTTTAAAACTTGCGTGGAGAACAGATTATAATTTAGGTTCTATTTATGTAGAAATTCTGGTAGTTTAAAAGGGTTCACAAACTTTTAAGTACGCTATAGATGGAAGGCTTCACCTGTAATGGCTTTTTCCTTCAACAGTCACCATAAAATAATTTCTACCATCACTGGGATCAACTAAATCATCGTAATACAGGAAGATATGGCTTCTTGGTAAGTCATGGCTGACTGAAGACATTTCTGCAAACGTGGTGAAAATTAAATGACCAGCAGGTAGATTGGTCTTTCAGAACTTCTCCTGAAAAAGATAAGATATTGCCCACAAGTACTCTATACATGAGAGCTCTTCATGAGGGGGAGGAGCTTAAAATAATGGTCTCTGTGGAACTGAATAACAGAAGATGGAATCTCCTTCTCAGCTCTAGTAGAGACTTTAACAAGGACACTAAACCAGCTCCATTCATTTTCTGAACATTTCTGAGAATGATCTATTTAACTATTTTACAAATATTTGCGACCTTCAAATGCTGAGTTTAATTTAACATAGTGAGTTTCATGTTCTTTCTTTGATATTTCTTTGAATTTCAAATAGATATTAACAGTTTAAAAATAAAATATAATTGACAAAAAGCAAACAACAAAAAGTTTTTGATTTAATAAAAATGGAATAGGAGACTAGATGAAGCTGCATTTTTGTTGTAAGATTTGAAAAGCAACTGCATACGGGTAATTAAATAATACCCCCACAGGAAACAACTGAAATGAAATTAAATCCATACTGGTAGTCCTCAACTCACATCCATTTGTTCAGTGACCATTAAAAGTTATGGCAGTGCTGAACAAAGGAACTTGTAATCAGGCCTTCAAGAAATAACTGTTGCAAAATCTCTCGTCACAATTTGGGTGTTTTGCAGCCAACTTACACGTAACATCTTATTATGGTAGCTTATGTTGGAGAATTTTTCTTTCTCTTGCATGTTTTTAAGTTTATGACTTTTATCTTTTAGATAAGCTTGTGTTTGTTTTTAGTAAATCTATTAAAAATGTCAGTAAATACATTATTTAAAAAGTTAACACATGAAGATGTAAAAACACAGTTTTTTTTCAGATAGATAAAAGATGGCGAGATCAGGGCCACATCTCAGGTTATGCATGCTCATTTTGTCTTATACAACAAATTGGCTTATCTTACTCATTATTTTCCACATATTTTTGCCCATCCTGGATACTCTCCAGATGTGTGGACTTCAGCTCCCAGAATCCTGAAATTCTAATAATGTAAGGTTGTACTGTACAGCAGCATGGTGCCTAGGCTGGATAGGGCTCTTCTATTCAGAATATCAGAACAAGAAATAGGTAGGATCCCTCTGAATCATTTGTAAGCAACCGTGGATGAACTAGGAATATTTACAGACCAAGGATGGATTGTACCATCTGGGTACAGATCGAATCCAAATTATTTTACTTTCAAATAGTTAACGCTCGCATTCAGTCAGTAATGGTTTGCTTGTGTTTTATTAAAGAAACTATAATGGCTTTAGACATCAAGCCAGAAGCCTAACTAACCTTATAATAAGTATACTAGACAACCTGTGATCCCTTTGGTCATAGTTTCAGAGACATTTTCTTACCAGATTCCTCAATGCCTCAACAGTGACAGAACTTTTTAAAGTACTTCCTTTGCTGGAAAAGCTGGAATATATTCAGAGATGCCTTGAAAATAGCCCAGGTTGAACTGTACAGCAAACAGCAGTACAGGAAGTGTTTTACATTTTTATTGTATTTTAGGATACTTATGTCACGAAATGTTTTATAAAAGTTGTGAAATTTCAATTCCATAATAGTCATGTCTTCCAGATTTTGTACACATTCTGTAAGTTAGCCCATCTGAGCTACTTTGATTCAAAAACTGTTGTCCATTGATGTCCTGTTTTGCCCAATTAAATGTTACAGAGAGAAATTTAGTAGTATGTATGTCTGTTTGTGCACATCACTGAGCCACAGCCCTTCTGTAATCACTGTGTTAATTTATATTGTAGGGTATATGTTCTTATAAAGCTACTGTCAGGTTCTGGCTCGCTCCAGTAAAGAAAACAATTCAAACAGGCTTGCTGTGATGAATCTTTATATAGCACACCGGCACGCTTCGACAAACACTCATGAAGATGAAAACATTTGTCAGCTCTGTTTGCTCTGTGCTCCCCACCACCTTTTAAAGGTTCCCGCTTCCCTTCTCAGCTCCACCCCATGGCCTCGCCCCCCAGCCACCCCTGCTTGCAGCCTCATGTCAGTCAGCAATGATGGTTTGCCATTTCCAATTTCCTGTGGCCTTGTCAGCAATGTCATTTGCATATTCCACCGAATGTCAGCTGGTCTCCTCCCAACAATGAATCGGCAGAAGAAATGACTGCATTCTGTTTCGTCATGGGTCTGTGGCATTTCACAGCCTAGTGAGATGGTATTAGGGTTTCAGGGATGATTCCGGTCTCATCTGTGGCTGGAATGCAGCAACTACATTGGTGTCGGGCTCTGGGTGGCTTTTCCTGTGGCTGGTCCTCTCTCTTCCCCCCCCCCCAAATGGCAGCTACTTTCCTTATCAATTTGATCAGCTACAGTTGGTGATTGTTAACAACTACTTCAAAATATTTGTCAAAGATATGGTCAGATGAGACTCTTGAGTCTTGAGCTGTCAGGAGCTGTCAGTTCTTCCAATGAGCATTGGACCTCCAAGTAGCCTTGATCTACTCGGGGCAATTAGATTCTGCATTAGGATAAATTCTATTTAAAGGACAGTATTTTTCTCCCATATCCTGTGATTTATGAGAAAGTACTGCCTCCTAGAATGAAGACTTGTCTTTTAGCAATTCATAAGCTGAAAAGCACAGCAATCTGTGGGCAATTTGTTGTGATCCTCTGACAGGATCTGTTTTATGTCATATCAGTCTGCTGGAGCATCTCACTTGTATGGCAGAAACAAATGTGTTACCAAACCCACTCTGCATTTTATCAGCTTCAGTACATGTATTTCCCCAAGAAGAGATTTTAAATATTTTATTCCTCTAGGATTTAAAGATTTAGGATTATACTATTTTAAGCCTGCTTTTAATGGCCATTTTACTTTACTTCATGTATGAATGTTTGCTTTTAGTCTAGTTTATTTTGTTATTGGTTGATTTAAGCATGAACACCTTGGAAATAATTTCCCAATAAATGCATAGAAAGAAATAACAGAGCTTGGATTTGGATATTATAGAAATTCAATAACTAAACACATACTGAAACTTTCTTGGCATCTATAAAGAAACCAAACTATCTTTTAGACTTCTCTTTGCCTTGGACTAGTCTGCCAAAACCTCTTTCTAAATAAAAGAACAAAGAAAAAAATGAATCTATGGAGTTTTCCAGTTTGCAGTTATTTTCTAGAGAAAAAACAGGGAATTGTAGCACAAGAACTGCTGAATCTTCTAGCACCATCAGTCACCATGGCCAAAAGCATGAATGTTATATAGTTAATAAACATCTGTTGGGCCTCATTCTTGATAGCTGTTTGTTGCAGGTAGCTAACACTGGCATCCAGAGTTATATTGCTACCAACCCTCAAATTTCCATCCAATCCTTAGATTCCCATTTAGAACTATTTTACCCATTTTGAAAGCCATGTACGCTACTGCTAAATACCAGATTTATCTAGTACTGTATGCATTATAGGAAATAGTATTTTCTTCTAAGACATTACTGATCTTTCTTGACTATTTCTCAGGTAATATATTTTTCTTAACCAAATGGAGAAATTGGTGTTTTAAAATCAAAGAAAATCATAAATGCAGAAGAACTTCATTTTTAAATGTGTGGCTTAAACATAATTAAATTAAGAGGCATGTGGTAATTATAATGAATTTCTGACTTTTAAGTGGCAAATTCATTCTCTTCATAAAACATGGCCTAATTTGAAAAGTCAGAGATAGAAACACGTGGCTGATACCACTGTCATAGTCATAGTGATGAAGTCTCAGTGCTCTGAGCTGCAGGTCTATTACAGAAAACCACACACACAAGAGGGGGATCTATATTTCGAATGTAATACACCAGGTTTTTTTTTTTAAGATGACCATATAGCAGAATTATTGGCAAGTGTTTCCTGGAGTTACCCATGTCACCTGTCTGCAAATGAAGAACATGTTAACTTCTATCACTTCTTGTTTTGATGATATCCATGGGGAATATAGGAAAAGCACAACAGTTTCTCCTATGGAATCAGCAGCAATTATTAGGAAAATGCAAAGACTACAAATATAGGGACAAGTTATTGATTAGTCATTGCAGAAAAAAACCCAATACTATTGGAATTATTCTGTTCCATCCCCATTTTTCTTGATCTGTGAAGTAAGCTTTAAATGAAAGAGGAAATATGAGAGACAAGGAAAAATGAATAAAAATAGGACTAAAAAACCAAGCATCCAAGTGGGACTAACATTTTATGTAAATGTATGGCATTTCATAAATGACTGTGATTCAAAAGAAAAATGGAATAAGTTACATGTGGGTTTTATATACAGACTTACTGTTTAGAGCCTTGATCAGAATTTCATCTTCTGCTTTGGGGCAGATTTCATATCATGTATTTAGAATAGTGACTGCTTTAGATATCTTATCAATACCCCTTTCTGGTGTGTATGTTTCAACTTGGGGGATTTTAATGAATATTTTCCTAGTATTTTTTTAAACAAACTTTTTCAATCTAGCTGTACATATTTATTATGCTTTATAAGATCATTTGGATCAACCAAGCTATTTTAACAGAATTGCATTGTGCAGCTAAACCTTTATATGCACATTTTCATAATGACACATAATTCCATTTCCACAGAAAACTAATTCCCCTTCTTCATAGTAAGTTCCTTCAGCTTCCATTCGCCAACAAAGTGGAGGGCCTTAAAGATCTTCTCTCAATTTGCCATCATGAACTTCGAATAGTCCTTACTTTCAAGTTAGCATAAATATTATGGTGTACCATAAAATACATTTAATATCAAAGTTTAGGGAAGATATTCCGTCAACTGTAAATCAATGAGAATTTGAGCTATTATGGATTTGTTACATAAATGTCCGAAGGATACAAATACAAGGAGAGACAGAGTTTCCTAGCAAATCAAAAGTGCTTTATTTTATAAAGCCTTACTCATATCTAGAGTGTATTTTTTAGAGAATAGGTGATACAATGTGAAACTTCCTCACCTCTCCAAACAATTTAACAGATAATGAATGGCAAAGACAATTACAGATAGAAAAGGGTGCGAACTTATTTGATTAAAACACACATGGTAATTGGCCATAATGGAATTGTCACTCTTTAATGTAACATGGTCGCCCAGAAATATTCTTGCAGTCTCATTAAACTTAGAAGCCACTATGTATTGTAAGAAATATAACATTCATATGATATTGGAGATCAGGAGTTTTCCATGTATGAGAGAAGGAATAAAAAATTGAAGCCAGTTATCAACTTAATACAGAAAAATACAGAGATGTACACACACATTACAGTACTATTAACATCACCAGGAGGATCAAACGGTGGTACAATTTAGAACCAATCTGGATTCTAGAAGGAGACTGAATGGACATCTAGAGACAGGCATACTGGGATCATAAGAAATATCTAGGTATGCCTGTACAGTGGTATTCCTAGCATATTCTATTATCCAAATATATCTCATTCCTGTCTTCTAATAATTGTGCTACATTGAATAAATGTTAAAAGTAATAATAAATCTGGCTCACATATTTTCACGGTTGCTAAAAGAAGGTATCCTAGGGTCTACCATTCAATTAGATCTACTGTAGAACCTATCACTCAAGTTTTAAATTTCAGATTTCTTTTCAGAATTGTTTGTTAAACTTAAAAATACATGGAATCAAGTCAGAATGATATATCCTC